>CM060921.1:449123251-450389917 GCA_030737875.1 Allium sativum | reverse complement strand
GAAGTGGCACTAGCCAGAAGATTGGGATTTTTAGGTTTTTCAGTTCTCATGTGTATTGCAATGAATAATAAGATAAGGAACCGGCCTTATTTTATATTATAACAATACAAGATATTTTAAAACCCTATATACCCGTTCAACCATTTTAAATAGAAGAATATTCAACCTTTTGAACTCCTTTTATTTCGAATGACTCTCACCCCCATTCAACCTTTATATGTGTGACCCGATAGGTTATCATAAAGTTGGCAACAATTTATATATAAAATATAAACAGTGAACGACATCTAGCAATACATCACTGCTACCCAAGTTATAATAATGTTCACGATTCAATATAACCTTTCCATGACCAGCGTATCAATGTAATATATTCCTTTTAACCAATATATCCAGGATTAAACTTGATGCATGGAACGTATCACCCTTTTTACAATTTAATCGTTTTATCTTGATCGATGAGTAGACTATATAAAACAAATCAATATTTGAGCATGACCATGCATTTCACAATCTCACTCAATCAAGTGGCCCATGGATATCACTACAAAAGTATCGTATGGTTAAATTCCATCTAGATCATTCATAATTTTCATTCAATTTGAGATGTATCCAATAATCACTGTTATCGTTACTCTGTTACGAATAACTTTAGATGATATCAAAACACAAATACCCTCGAATAAAATTATAATGATTTCAGGTCTGCGGACCATTGCATCACTGTCACTATGAGAATAACTTGTGATACTATTAATTATATTCCATGTAGTTATCTCACGGTGGGTGAGCCCAATAGGATATTCTCCATTACATATTTATGTTTTGAAATTAATATCACGTATATTAATGATCAACGAGATGTGATGACCAGTCAATCAACATACTAGTCTCAACGTTTTATTGTTGTCCTTTATATATAAACAATGAAACTTGACTAGGGACATTTAAGAATCATAATACTCAGTATATTATATAATCGCAAGTTCAAGTCACTTACTTGAAATATATAATTCTGTAATATAATTCTAAGGACTTCTAATATATTAATATTTATATTACGCAGTAAATATAATATAATAGAATACTATTTTATTCCAAATAAAATAATAACATCAACAATGTTATCAATCTCATCAAATGGATTGCCTCTAGGGCATAAACTCTAACAATCTCCCACTTGCACTAGAGTCAATCATTCACGTATCGTATACTCATGAAACTAGTGTGACTATTAAACTTCTGCTGCGAAAGAGTTTAATTTAGTAGGTCTGCAACATTACAACATTTGTAACTTTGCAGATACGTTCATTTCCTCTGTGAACAACTTCACATAGGAATTATATTTCTTAAATATATGTTTGGATCGATAATGAGTTTAATGTTTTAGGCCTGAGCAACTGCCATATTGTTATCGCAATGTATATCATTGGACCAACAATGAATTAAGTTCAATTATGAATTTCTTAACCAAACATTTTCTTTCTTAGAATCAGCATTTATTTCTTGTTTTGAAACTAACATTATTCACAATAACCATTGCGTTATAAAATAACATTAGAATTATTGTATCACTTCCACTCATTTTCTTGTCTGTACAAGATTTAATGGAATTTTGTGGTTTTCGAGACATTTCGAATTCTATTTCATTCCTATTGATATCTTAGATACCGACTCTCCTTTAAAAGGATACCAAATTGATTAATAAACAATTTATTCTCAGAGAATTTATAGAAATAGTATCCATTTATTTCTTCTGGATATTCCATAAAATAGTTATTTGATTTGGGTCTGATCTTATCGCAGGAAGGACGTTTAATAAACACCTTGCATTCCAAATCTTTGTGTTAGACGTAATAGGACATTTCCTAGTCCATATCTTATATGGCGTCTTTAAAATCGTTTTTAGTGAGATTTAATATAACTTTTCTTAATTTATTCTATTGGAAGATCTATATGATTTATCATTAATCGTATTTTATCTTATAAGGTATGATGCCTCCTTTTAGACATACCATTCCAATATGATGTTCTAGATGGAGTGAGTCGTGAAACAATTCCAAACTCATCTGGATAGTCATTAAATAGTTGGCTTTAACATTCCTTTTCGATCTTATTTGAAAAGTAATTATTTTTCTATTAAAATTGGTTTCTGTCTCCACTTTGAATTCTTTGAAATTTTCAAATGATTCTGATATGTGTTTCATAAGATATACATATCTGTATCTACTGATATCATCAGTAAATATAATGAAGTAATAGAACCTACCTCTACTTTATGTATTCATTGCTCCATATACATCATTATGTACAAGACCCAATACTTAGCACTCATTCACTGTGTGAAGTGAAAGGCGATTCAGTTATTTTGCCTAATAAACAAGATCTGTATTCTTCATATAATTCAAAATCAAATGGCCTCAAAATTCCAACAGTATGGAGTTTTGATATACTTTCTTATTTACTGGGCTAACCAGTAATACTAAAGGTATATTGGATTTAAATCATTAAATTTAATCCATTCATTATTAATGTCAAGTACATTATAGTTAAGGATTTACAAAGATCATTAACTATTTGTGAAATTCCGTACGATATTTCATTTAAATGAAATGAATAACAATTGTTCTTTTATTACAAATGAAATTCAAACTTGTCTAAACAATATCTATTATAACATTTATCTTAAGTGGAATTTCATTATAACAATTATTTTATTTATTTAATTAAGCCAGTTTAATAAAAAAGTATCAACTTCCTATGGATAATCCAACAACATTTGCTTCATTTCCAATCGTAAGTCCACTTGTCCATTTATCAGAGTTCTACTTATTCTGCAATATTTGTAAATCAACTTACATTTATGTGATTTATATCTAGTATCTAATACTCGAAATGTTTAAGTAGATTATTATAACATTTATACCTTATTCAGTTGAAGTCACACTTTAACTTTTATTTTAGATCCTCTATATTTGTTAGAACAATTACGTTTTAATTTGTTTGAGGATAATCCTCAAATTTCAATGTTAGTCAAGAAATTTGATTCAATTTATACTTCTCAAGAACAAATTTAAATTATCAGAGTTATCAGTTATTTAATATCTACAGCGGATAATAAATATTAACTGATTCCATTATATTTATTTGATATAAATACAAAATTTTGACAACCAAACTTTATATTTGTATTAATGTATAATTTAAACTAAAATATGCTCCCACTCAAATTAACATCCCTTTGTTTATATACATATATCTGTATATATATATATATATATAATGGTGTTGTAAGACCCATATCTAGTCATGCCTTGACTTAGTTTTGGCTAATCCCCAAAATACAACCTTTTAGGTAGACATCTTATGTCAATTATATCGTGTATATAATTCCTGGATCGCATGATGAACATTTTGTTCAGTATTATTCATTTGCTCAAATATAGAATAATTCATGCTGTTGTCTCTAAGCCATAATCTTATTATGCAGCTTAGTTAAGCCAGACCCAATAAAACAATTCAAGTACCACTTTTACTCCATCACACATAACCAAAATAAAAGGATGTACCATGCTTTGGCATTACCTAAATCCGGTGATTCTGGACATTGATGAGTGTATTATTGGAAGATGTCACCTTGACTTAGTATAACAAAACTTGCTTTAAAGAGAATTTATAATTCATAGTGGCGAATAATATCAGAGTTATTTACACATATCAAAATATGTGTTATTTTATATTCATAATATCAATTCGATTTAAATATAACATACCAAGTATATGAATTTAAACTCAGTGTCGTATATATAGCATGCTTATTTAATTTTTAAACATTTCAAAATATCGATCGTGTAAATTTTCACTAATCTCATATATCATCTAAATGCTACATATTAAAATTTTGCAAGTGTCATATTATATAATGAAGTGGACATTCCATGTATTCAATGTACTAGAGTGTAACCTTTATAATATTCAAATATGCACTTCACATATTATTGTCCTATTACAAGTATCATATGGGGCGATTTTAACAAATATGGTAGTAGTAAATGGTTGCAAAACTTAACATGGCCCAGTATGTATACTCAAATTCAAAACTTTGGCATGCATTTTACATGAATATTTAATCTGATCCATGACTATATTAACAGATCATGGACTCATCATTCATGTAATAAAATCATAATTTCAGATTATAGTATAGAACGCAAAACTTGATAACCAAAACATATACATATCAGGCAAAATTACATAACATTGTAGACTGTATTAACTTGCGTTTATGTTTATACAAATTCGTACATCAGTAGATAATATATACATGAATTACTGCTTATACATTTATATAACCCTTTACTTTCAGTTGCTAGCAGCTAATACATATATTATAAATATGTAACAACCCGAAATTTTGGAACCAATTTAAAATTTTTATTTTAGAAATTTTCATGGATTATAAATAGTTAAAATAATTAATTTTAAATAATAATGATTAAAATTTATTTTAATTGAAGTTAGAATGAATATATTTATTTTAATTATGAAAGGAGTTAGAAATAGCGCAGTAGTTTGAAAATTCGATTTTAAATTTCAGTTGAGTGTATAGGGTTCAAAATAAATCGAATTTTGGTGGAACCGGAAATATTAAATCTATTTAAAAATATCGTTCCAACGAATGCGAAAAATTGAAAATGTCATAGTGGGAATAAAAAGTTAACTATTCAGGATAGTCGCTATGGAATTTAATACAAAATATAGCCCTTATCAACAACCATTTTGCAAACGACCTCCGTTTTCGATGAAACCACTTTGGTTGGATCCAGAATGTCAAATTATTACTAGAATCCAGTTTTCATAATTTTTGGAATTAATATGTGAGCGCAGTAAATTTAAATGTGTTTGGTAATACAAATTTAAATTGGATCGACCAGAAATTGACCATTTTTCAAATGGTCTCCAAATTCGACGAAATTAATTTTGTTAGGACTGTATCGTCAAAACATAGCTAGATTTATTTTTCGGGAATTTTTGGAGTCTGTATGTGGCCCCGGTAAATATAAATGCACAATCAAATTAAATAACTAAATGTTTTATATTTTAAATTAAAGAAAAATGGGCTGAAAAGATTGAATGGGCTAATGAGACCTAGTCCATTGGGTCCAGAATAGGGGTGTTTGGCTAGGGGAAACATTAGTTGGGCTGGATTTGGAGTTAATATCAGTTAACGGGTTTTTTTGAAAATTTAGGAATTAAGTATTATAAATACAGGTCAATTAAAAAAATTAGAAAACCCTAATTCTAAACCTAGCCGCCACTTACTGAATCCATGACCACGGTTCTACCAATTTTCTTCCTAAATCATGGTTAAAACTCTCAGTATCGTTCAAACATTTCAAAGGGAAATTTGAAGACCTTTTTGACCTCTTTAATTCTATACAGATATGATCAATTTTCATTATCTGTACGAAGAGGATTTGGAGCTCGAACCGATCAGCTTTAGGCGCGGATTCCAAGGAGGAGGGCCCAATGAGTTTCGCCGTAACCATAGTGGAGATGGAGCAGGCCGAGGCGCCTCTTGTGGCAGCCTCTAATCGACGGTCTGGTATAGCAAGGCGGCGCGCAGTGGAGGACATCAGATCGACGATGGGTTTATACGAAGCAGGAAGATGGAATTAAAAACATGGTTAAGGAAAAAGTAATTAAGTTAATTATTAAATTATGTAATTCATATGATTAGATTTTAAACTATCATATCTTTTGCAAATGAAAACAGAATTCGATGATTTCAGTTTCGATGGAATCGTATCAGCGAGCACTACATTTCAGAACAAAACAGAACAGAAACTAAAGCTATGGGAATTTTTGATAGAATTAAACACTGTTTAATTTTATTAAAATCAATCATTAAATAAACGATTTCTGAATCTAATCAAGGTGAGAATTCTATTTATATATATATAATTAAAAATAAATTAATTTGTGCATCAAAAATAAATAAATAAATTAATTTGGATTGTGATTTTTCTTCCATTTCGCTGTTAAATTCTATTTGATGTTATACGTGATTTGATCTGGGATTGATGATTGATGTTGTTATGTAGATCTGTTAATTTGATGATTATTGTGTTGTAATAAAATTGTTGAAAACAAATATATCATTTTTATTATAATAAAATAGTTGAAAACAAATATATCATGTTTGTTATAATAAGATAGTTGAAAACAAATATATCATTTTTGTTGTAAGAAAATAGTGAAACAAAAATATCATTTTTGTTGAAACAAAATAGTTGAAACGAAATATATCATCTTTTTCTGAAACCAAATAGTGGAAATAGAAAGGACATTTTTGTTGAATAAAATAGTTGAAACATAAATATCAATCTTTGTTGAAACAGAATAGCTGAAACAAAATTGTCATCTTTATCAAAATATAAAACATGTCAAACAAAAATATCATTTTTGTTGAAATTAAATAGTCAAAACAAAAATAACTTTTTGTTAAATAGATTTATGTTAAAACAAAAATAACATTTTTGTTAAATTGATTTGTGTTAAAACAAAAATAACATTTTTGTTAAATAGATTTGTGTTAAAACAAAAACAACATTTTTGTTAAATAGGTTTGTGTTAAAACAAAAATAACATTTTTGTTAATTAGGTTTGTGTTAAAACAAAAATAACATTTTTGTTAAATAGGTTTGTATTAAAACAAAAATAACATTTTTGTTAAATAGATTTGTGTTAAAACAAAAATAACATTTTTGTTAAATAGATTTGCGTTAAAACGAAAATAACATTTTTGTTAAATAGATTTGTGTTAAAACTAAAATATCATTTTTTTTGTTAAATAGAAATTGTAAACAAATAAAATTACCATTTTTATTTATTAAGTTGAATTAGAAATTGTAAACAAATAAAATTATCATTTTTAATTGTTAAGTTGAATTAGAAATTGTAAATGAATAAAATTATCATTTTTTTATTTGTTATATTGAATAGAAATTGTAAACAAATAAATATTCTTTTATTTGTCATAAAATACATAGAAAAATGCATGCAACTAAATTACTCTTTTATTTGCCATTAGAATACATAGAAAATAAAACATTCTTTTATTTGTCATTAGAATACATAGAAAAATGTATGCAAATAAATATGTCATTTATGTTTGAAAACATATTTTGTAAATAAATATGTCATTTATGTTAGAAAACATATTTTGTAAATAAATATGTCATTTATGTTAGAAAACATATTTTACAAATAAATATATCATCTATGCTAGAAAACATATTTTGTAAATAAACATGGTATTTAGTTAGAAAACATATTTTGTAAATAAATATGTCATTTAATTAGAAAACATATTTTGTAAATAAATATGTCATTTAGATAGAATATGTTTTTGTTCAATAAAAATATCATTTATTTAGAATATGTTTTTGTCAAATAGAAATGTCATCTTGTTAGAATACGTTTTGTTAAATAAGAAGAATCATGTTTTGAAATATGTGTTTGTGATGTTAAAATAGAATTGTTAACAAAATGAAGTTATCATTTTGAAATGGAATTGTTAATAAAATAAAGTTGTCATTATTATTCATTTTGTTGAAATAGAATTGTTAACAAAATGAAGTTGTCATTTTTATTCATTTTGTTAAAATAGAATGTTACCAAAATGAAGTTATCACTTTTATTCATTTTGTTGAAATAGAATTGTTAACAAAATGAAGTTGTCACTTTTATTTATTTTGTTAAAATAGAATTGTTAAAAATATGAAGAATCATTTTATTCATTTTGTTGAAATAGAATTGTCAACAAAAACGAAAGAACCATTTTTATTCATTTTGTTGAAATAGAAATGTCAACAAAAAATGTCAACAAAAATGAAAGAATCGTTTTTATTCATTTTATTGAAATATAATTGTCAACAAAAATGAGAGAATCAATTTTATTTATTTTGTTGAAATGAAATTATCAACAAAATAGAAATATCATTTTATTTGTGTTGTTGAAATAAAATGGTCGACAAAATAAAAACATCATTTATTGTTAGAACTAGATTTGTATAAAAATTAAAATAGACATTTTATTTGTTATGTTATACATTAGATTTGTATACAAATTAAAATAAACATTTTTATCATCATATTATACATTAGAAATGTATACAATATAAAAGAGACATTTTTATCATCATGTTATACATTAGATTTGTATATAAAATTAAAATGGACAATTTTATGTGTCATGTTATACATTGAAATGTTATACAAATAAAAATATTTCTTTTTATTTGTTGGGTTAAAAGTAGAATTTGTATACAAATGATGAAAATAAAAATTATCTTTTATTTGTCATTAGCGACATATTATGCAAATAAATTACATTTTATTTGACATTAGAAAACATGTAGTGAATGTATGCAAATAAAATACATTCTTATTTGACATTAGAATCATGTAGAAAAGTTATTCAAATAAAATACATTATTTAGAAATCATGTAGAAAGTCATGCAAATAAAACTTCTCCTTGTATTTGACATTAGAGTACATTGGAAATGTATGCGAACAAACTTCTCTTTTATTTGTTATTAGAAAATATAGGAATTTGTTTGCGAATACAATATGTCTTCTTTATATCATTAGAAACACGTAGAAATGGTTATGCAAAATAAAACATTCTTTTATTTGGCATGTTAAACTCGTTAGTGGAATCGTCGAATGATTTATGTTTATATATAATTATATATATATAAATATAAATTAAAATTAAACGAATCGCGCACGGTAGTTCCCGTTTTTGAATCGTAACTTTAAACGATTATACCGAAAGATCCGACCGTTGGATTTTCCCAAAACTGAGACCGTTAGGTCCGGTTTGGGAAGATCTTTCCAACGATATAAAATTTGATAAAATCCAATGGTTAGATTTTGAGAAAATAGTAAACCTAATTTGGGTAAAAACAGCGCTAGGGCCGCCTATTGACTTGAAGCGTCGTCAAATTAAATTGGGCTATTTTATATAAATTAAAATAGCGATAAATCATTATAAAACAATATTAAAGATATGAAATGATTTTAAATTATATATATTTGAGAATTACTTGAAAAGACTGAGTTCAATCTCATTTCAAATAATTATACGACGATTTAAAGTCGAAGACATTGAAGACGGTGATTGAAGACCGGCAATCTTCACATCGAATGGATGACTACTGATTCCCTGGACTAATTTGCTCCCAGGAAAGGGTTACAGTTGTAGTTGTCCAGACGTACTTGTTGATTGTCTGGATAAGCGAGCACCTCTCTTCCATAGTGGACATGCGGGACGAGGAATAAGGTGTCTCCGGTTTCGTTCAGAAGCAGAACGGACTTGTAAATGGATGTGTCTGACATTGGATTTTATTCTATGTGAATTGATTTCTATTTAATATATATCTGTTTGGTGGCGGAGGATTTATTCTCTTGCTCAACACCCTTCTTTAAGACGCACGAGCTCAGAGGTTGTATATTGATAGTTATTGATCACATGGCATGGATTGTCAATGTGGCATGCCAAGATGCAAATGATCAAGGATTTTGTTGGAAAGCATAGCCTTGTGGTTGATGATCAAAGCACAACTTATTTCGGCATAGCTTTGTGTATAGCATAACCTCACGAGCCTCACACCCCGGTAGGAGTCAGAAACGGGATAAGGGAACGCAGGGACTTCACACGATTCTTTCTAGCTAGAAGTAGTGTCATAGTATGGAGCCCAGACATTTTTACTTATGTGGATGATGAATTACGAGGCCTCAGTTATATTGGTCTATATTGACCAATTGATAGGTTCAATAGGACCAGGAAACGTGTTTTCAGGAATTGCCAATCCACTAAAGTATTTGTGGACCGACCCTGTAGGATCCAAGGGTTGCCCGTAGGTGTGATCCTGAGACATTTGCTAGAGTGTCTCGAATTGGTAAGGGGATCGTCCCTAGCCTTGACTCATGATGGAAACCCTATTTCTAATACGACATTACGGATTTGATTGTAAACCTATATCTGGTGACACAGTAGGATGGGGTACTATGCTATTTAGGATTGATACATTTACTTTGAAAGTATTTTTAAAAAAAAAACTGATTAGACACTAATAATAATATTAAATATTATTTTATATGTATCAAGCATGTTTGATCATTATAAGGTAAAACTCTATCCTCCGGCTTGCGTTGCATTGTGTGATGGACTTGAGTCTTATAATGATTTCATTTGCTAAAAAGCATTGCGTTGTTTGAATAAAAGTTTATTTAATTTATGCACTTTCAATTCAATGGAGTAAACCCGTTCCGCATTAGCGGCGTGCTCCTGTGATTAGCCTTATTATTAGATAAATTAAGTAAGATTTCTCATATCAGTCTCCTGACTGACTCGTAGTTTGTTTCACTTGCAAACTCGGGTGCCATTATTTTCCACATGGGCAATCAAGTAGCTTGTTTTGCAGATATCTATTATTGAGCAGGATTCTGGATCGAAGCTTAAAGCTGAGTCCAAAGCATTTATAGTCTTCCGCTATGTTGGTTTATTTGTTCCGCTGCACTGTATTAAATTTATTGTAGATTATCTTCCACTGCATTTTATTTGATGTACTCTGATATTCTGTACTCTAATGTAACATTATTATAATGTTTAAAAAGTCTTCCGTTATTTGTTCTGATGTGTTGTATGCCCAAAGTTAGCGTATGCGGGATTCGAACGATCTTCGTCGATTTAGCATTTGATTAGGTCCGGGCGAAATCCACGTCGTTACAGCTGGTATCAGAGCTTTGGTTAACTCAAATCTTTGGGGTACAACTCGTTAGAACTGAACAAAAGTCTCATCAGAGGTAGAATTAGAAATATGCTATAAAAGAATACTCATTAGAGATAAAATCAGTAGCATCCTAGAATGAGATACTCATTAGAGATGGGGTTAGAAATGCCCTGGAATGAGTTGAGAGTGACAAGTTTATAATTAACGTATTTGTAATTATATATAATTCGATCTTAGAAAATATGATTTTTGAATATATAAAAGTTATATACATTTGAATAGTTAATCAACTAATAAAATTATTGAAACCAATAAAAGAATGAAAGTTGAGTTGGTTAATTAAACAACTTTTAGCTCCTTTCCTTTTCGAGGACGAAAAGATTTTAAGTGGGGGAGATTGTAACAACCCGGAACTTTGGAACCAATTTAAAATTTTTATTTTAGAAATTTTAATGGATTCTAAATAGTTAAAATAACTTTTTTAAATAATAACGACTAAAAATTTATTTTAATCGAAGTTAGAACGAATATATTTAATTTAATTATAAAAGGAGTTAGAAATAGCGCGATAGTTTGAAAATTCGATTTTAAATTTCAATTGAATGTACAGGGTTCAAAATAAATCGGATTTTGGTGAAACCATTACATTTAAATCTGTTTAAAAATATCTTTCCAACGAATGTGAAAAATTGAAATTTCATAATGGGAATAAAAAGTTATGGCTAGTTAAATACTCAGGATAGTCGCTATGGAATTTAATATAAAATATAACCCTTATAAATAGCCATTTTGCAAACGACCTCCGTTTTCGACGAAACCACTTTGGTTGGATTCGGAGTGTCAAATTATTGCTAGATTCCAACTTTCATAATTTTTGGAATTAATATGTGAGCGCAGTAAATTTAAATGTGTTTGGTAATTTAAATTTAAATTAGATCGACCAGAAATTGACCATTTTTCAAACAGTCTCCAAATTCGACGAAACTAATTTTTTTAGGACCATATCGACAAAACATAGCTAGATTTATTTTTTAGGAATTTTGGAGTCCGTATGTGGCCCCTATAAATTTAAATGCACGATCAAATTAAATAATTAAATGTTTTATATTTTAAATTAAAAAAAATGGGCTGAAACGATCGAATGCGCTGATGAGACCTAGTCCATTGGGTCCGGAATAGGGGTATTTGTCTAAGGGCAACATTAGTTGGGCTGGATTTGGAGTTAATATAAGTTAACGTTTTTTTTTAAATTTCGGAATTAAATATTATAAATATAGGTCAATTAAAAAATTAGAAAACCCTAATTCTAAATGTAGCCGCCACTTACTGAATCCATGGCCACGGTTCTTCCAATTTTCTTCTTAAATCACGGTTAAAACTCTCAGTATCGTTCAATCATTTCAAAGGGAAATTTGAAGACCTTTTTGACCTCTTTAATTGCATACGGATATGATCAATTTTCATTATTTGTACGAAGAGGATTTGGAGCTCTAACCAACCGACTTTAGGCGCGAATTCCAAGGAGGAAGGCCCATCTAGTTTCGCCATACCCATGGTAGAGATGGAGCAGGCCGAGGCGCCTCTCGTGGCAACCCCTGATCGATGGTCTGGTGTGGCAAGGCAGCACACGGTGGAGGACATTAGATCGATGATGGGTTTATACGAAGCAGGAAGATGGAACTAAAAACAAGGTTAAGGAAAAAGTAATTAACTTAATTGTTAAATTATATAATTAATATGATTATATTTTAAACTATCATATCTTTTGCAAACGAAAACTGAATTCGATGATTTTAGTTTCGATGGAATCGTATCAATCAGCACTACATTTCAGAACAGAACAGAAACAGAAGCTATGGGAATTTTCGATAGAACTAAACATCTTCTTAATTTTATTAAAATCAATCATTATATAAGCGATTTCTGAATCCGATCAAGGGGAAAATTCTTTTTTTTTTCATATAATTAAAAATAAATTAATTATGATTGTGATATTTCTTCCAATCCGCTGTTAAATTCTATTTGATGTTATACATGATTTGATCTGGGATTGATGATAGATGTTGCTATGTAGATCTGTTAATTTGATGATTACTGTGTTATAATAATATTGTTGAAAACAAATATATCATTTTTGTTATAATAAATTAGTTGAAAACAAATATATCATTTTTGTTATAATAAAATAGTTGAAAACAAATGTATCATGTTTATTATAATAAAATAGTTGAAAACAAATATATCAATTTTATTGTAAGAAAATAGTGGAACAAAAATATCATTTTTTTTGAAACAAAATAGTTGAAACAAAATATATCATTTTTGTTGAAACCAAATAGTGGAAATAAAAAGGACATTTTTGTTGAATAAAAATAGTTGAAACAAAAATATCAATCTTTGTTGAAATAGAATAGTTGAAACAAAATTGTCATTTTTATCAAAATATAAAACATGTCAAACAAAAATATCATTTTTGTTGAAATTAAATAGTCAAAACAAAAATAACATTTTTGTTAAAAAGATTGTATTAAAACAAAAATAACATTTTTGTTAAATAGGTTTGTGTTAAAACAAAAATAACATTTTTGTTAAATAGACTTGTGTTAAAACAAAAATATCATTCTTGTTAATTAGATTTGTGTTAAAACAAAATTAACATTTTTGTTAAATAGATTTGTGTTAAAACAAAAATAACATTTTTGTTAAATAGATTTGTGTTAAAACAAAAATAACATTTTTGTTAATAGATTTGTGTTAAAACAAAAATAAAATTTTTGTTAAATAGATTTGTGTTAAAACAAAAATATCATTTTTTGTTAAATAGAAATTATAAACAAATAAAATTATCATTTTTATTTGTTAAGTTGAATTAGAAATTGTAAACAAATAAAATTATCATTTTTATTTGTTAAGTTGAATTAGAAACTGTAAACGAATAAAATTATCATCTTTTTTATTTGTTATGTTGAATAGAAATTGTAAACCAATAAATATTCTTTTATTTGTCATTAGAATGCATAGAAAAATGTATGCAACTAAATTACTCTTTTATTTGCCTTTAGAATACATAGAAAAATGTATGCAAATAAAATATTCTTTTATTTGTCATTAGAATACATAGAAAAATGTATGCAAATAAATATTTCATTTATGTTAGAAAACATATTTTGTAAATAAATATGTCATTTATGTTAAAAAATATATTTTGTAAATAAAATTATCATTTATGTTAGAAAACATATTTTACAAATAAATATGTCATCTATGTTAGAAAACATATTTTGTAAATAAATATGGTACTTAGTTAGAAAAAATATTTTGTAAATAAATATTCATTTTTAGAAAACATATTTTGTAAATAAATATGTTATTTATATAGAATATGTTTTTGTTTAATAAAAATATCATTTAGTTAGAATATGTTTTTGTCAAATAGAAATGTCATCTTGTTAGAATACATTTTGTTAAACAAGAAGAATCATGTCTTGAAATATGTGTTTGTGATGTTAAAATAGAATTGTTAACAAAATGAAGTTATCATTTTTATTCATTTTGTTAAAATAGAATTGTTAACAAAATGAAGTTATCATTTTTATTCATTTTAAAATGGAATTGTTAATAAAATAAAGTTATAATTTTTATTAATTTTGTTTAAATAGAATTGTTAACAAAATGAAGTTGTTATTTTTATTCATTTTGTTAAAATAGAATTGTTAACAAAATGAAGTTATCACTTTTATTTATTTTGTTGAAATAGAGTTGTTAACTAAATGAAGCTGTCACTTTTATTTATTTTGTTAAAATAGAATTGTTAAAAATATGAAGAATCACTTTTATTTATTTTGTTGAAATAAAATTGTCAACAAGAACAAAAGAATCATTTTTGTTCATTTTGTTGGAATAAAATTGTCAAAAAAAATGAGAGAATCACTTTTATTCATTTTGTTGAAATGAAATTATCAACAAAATAGAAATATCATTTTATTTGTGTTGTTGAAATAGAATGGTTGACAAAATAAAAATATCATTTATTGTTAGAGCTAGATTTGTATACAAATTAAAATAGACATTTTATTTGTTATGCTATACATTAGATTTGTATAAAAATTAAAATAAACATTTTTATCGTCATATTACACATTAGAATTGTATACAATATAAAAGAGACATTTTATCATCATGTTATACATTACATTTGTACATAAAATAAAAATGGACATTTTTATGTGTCATGTTATACGTTGAAATGTTATATAAATGAAAATATTTCTTTTCATTGTTGGGTTAAAAATAGAAATTGCATACAAATAATGAAAATAAAAATTATCTTTTATTTGTCCTTAGCAACATATTATGCAAATAAATTACATTTTATTTGACATTAGAAAACATTTAGTGAATGTATGAAAATAAAATACATTTTTATTTGACGTTGTAATCATGTAGAAAAGTTATGCAAATAAAATACATTTTTTAGAAATCATATAGAAAGTCATGCAAATAAAACTTCTCCTTGTATTTGACATTAGAGTACATTGGAAATGCATTCGAACAAACTTCTCTTTTATTTATTATTAGAAAACATAGGAATTTGTTTGCAAATACAATATCTCTTCTATATATCATTAGAAACATGTAGAAATGGTTATGCAAAATAAAACATTCTTTTATTTGGCATGTTAAACTCGATAGTGGAATCGTCGAATGATTTATATTTATATATAATTATATATATAAAAATATACATTAAAATTAAACGAGTTGCACACGGCAGTTTAGAGTTCTGGAATCGTAACTTTAAACGATTATACCAAAAGATTCGACCTTCGGATTTTCCCAAAACAGGGACCGTTAGGTCCGCTTTGGGAAGATCTTTCCAACGATATAAAATATGTTAAAATCCAATGGTTAGATTTCGAGAAAAGAGTAAATCAAATTTGGGTAAAAACAGCGCCAGGGCCGCCTATTGACCTGAAGCGTCATTAAATTAAATTGGACTATTTTATATAAACTAAAATAGCGATAAATCATTATAAAACAATATTAACGATATGAAATGATTTCAAATTATATATATTCGAGAATTATTCGAAAATACCAAGTTCAATCTTATTTCAAATAATTATACGATGATTTAAAGTCTAAGACATTGAAGACGGCGATTGAAGACCGACAATCTTCACATCGAATGGATGACTACTGATGCCCTGGACTGATTTGCTCCTAAGGAAAGGGTTATAGTTGTAGTTGTCCAGACGTACTTGTTGATTGTCCAGATTAGCGAGCACCTCTCTTCCGTATTGGATATACAGGACGAGGAATAAGGTGTCTTCGGTTTCGCTCAGACCCAGAACGGACTTGTAAATGGATTGTAATAACCTGGAAATCCAAGCCAATTTAAAAATTTTATTTTGTCAATTTTAGCGAATTTTGAATATTTAAAACGAATTATTTTAAATAATAACGACGAGAAATTTATTTTGAATAGAATTAGAATGAATATATTCATATAGATCGTCGTTAGAATATAAATATTTATTTATATATATAAAAGGAATTGAAAATGGCACGGTAGTTCGATAATTCGATTTCAAACTTCAAATGAATGTACCGGATGCAAAATAAACCGGATTTTAGCGAAACCAAAAATATTTGAATCTAATTGAGAATATCTTTCCAAAGAATCTGAAAAATTGAAATTTCATAGCGGGGATAAAAAGATATGCCCAGTTGAAAATTCAGAATAGTCGCTATGGAATTCTGGCCCTTAAAAATGGAAATTTTGCAAACAACCTCGGTTTTCGACGAAACCACTTTTATTGGATCCATGATGTCAAATTATTGCTAGATTCCAAAATTCGTAATTTTTCGAATCAATATGTGAGCGTGGCAAAGGAAAACGTGTTTTGACAGTTTCAGTTAATTTCGACTGACCTGAAAATGGCCACGGTCTCAGAATTCGACGGAATTAGTTTTGTTAGGACCGTATCGTAATACGAAGATAGAAAATATTTTTCTGGAATTTTTAGAGTTCATATGTGACCCCAGTAAATTGAAATGTTCGCTCAAATTCAATATATAGAGTTATATGTTGATTTTAAGGGAAACTGATTGAAACGATCGAATCAGCCTACGATACATATCCCATTGTGTTCGGAATAGGGGTAATTAGCTATGGACGATAGGCGGTGGGTCTCGTTTGGAGGTCAAAAATTAAAAGTAGCTTTTTGAAATTAATTAATTAATTAAATATATATATATATATATATAACCCTAGGGCCTTGGTCAAACCCTCACAACTCCAACCCGCAGTCAAACACTGAAGCGCGCCTCCCTCCATCGAATACACAGTAGAAACCGCTCTTTTCTTCCTCCTTCATTTTTTGATGATCCACACCATAAAACTCCAATCTTCTAAGGGCAAAAATCAAGAGCACACCGAGATCTGTCTCTTCAACGGGGGGGGGGGGGGGGGGTAGTTTTTATTGTGTATATCGCTTGGATTCTTGGCGTGAAGGTCCTCCGTTCGAACTCGAAATGCGTGGCCTAGGGACCACCGAATGGGTCGCCATTCAAGGCGCCGATGGAGGGTGCGAAGCTGGTTGGCGTGGCGGGGTTTGATGGAGGTCCGGTCCTCCGGAGAGATGGCGGCGACGAAACCCTAAGTGGGAAGGCTAGTTCAACGATGAAACAGAAAACATTACAGTGAGTTTTAAATTCAATTTTATACATGTTTTAAATTCAGTTTTATACATGTTTTAAATTCAGTTTTATATATGATTAAAATTCAGTTTTTTTTCTTTCTTTATTATATAAAATCAGTTTTTGAAAATAGAAATAGCACATTTTCAAATTATAAGCATAATATAAGGAAAGTGAACATATAAAGAGGTGATTTTTAAAATGTAAACATCGTATTGAAAATACGATTTTTTATATAGTAGAGAGAATAAAAATATAATTTTTATATAATGTAGAGTAATAAAGATGTGATCTTTATAGTAGTAGCAATGTAAAAATATGATTTTTATTATATATATGTTAAAATAAAAATATGATTTTTATAGCGATGATATAAAAATTCAATCTTTATATTAGAAGTAGATATATAAAAATAAATTTTTTATATAGGGAATAGTGTGATAAAAATATGATCTTTATTATATGAGCACCGTTATAAAAATAGAATTTTTATCTATATAGTAGCGGTATAAAAATAGAAATTTTATCCATATAGTGTAGTTATAAAAATATGATTTTTATATAATAGAGAGTATTAAAATGTGATTTTTATATACATAGCAACAATATAAAAATATGATTTTTATATATGTAGTGGATGCGGACAACGAAAGTGATAAAAGGCTAGGGGCGAAGATTTCCTACATATGAAGAGTCGTGGTGGATTGGTTTAGCTAGTCGATGAGAACTCCGCACTTTTATTTCTATTTCTAGTTGAAATATATACTAGGATGCAGACGGTGCTTAGCAGCACCCGACACCTGTCGTCCACAGACCATGGATGACTTATTTGTTTGATTGATGTGTTGTGAAATTTAATTGTGTGATGTGGAATGAAATAAAATATTTTATAGTGGAAAATATTTTATAGTTAAAAAAATATTTTTTAACGCTTATATAAAAGAATCGGACGATTTGTTTATATACACTGATTTGACTGATATAGATTGGGATGATAAATTTTACACATCGCCCAACTACACAAATAAAATCTGTGTTTGATTGATTGAAACCCCACACGGGTATTGGAATGATATATGAGATACGCTAATCCCAATAATTAGCTGTATGTCGATCGATTGATTGACAGACTGTTATAAGCATTGTGAGACGACCCCAAACCCCGTACTGACGACGGCAAGGGTAATCCATGGAATATAACACAGAAACAGATAATAGCAGAACAAAATAAATAAATACACCAGATAATGAACAATAGAATGTACTGGATAAACGAAATCATCAGAGTTACACAGTATACAGGATCTTACTTAGTACAAATACAGTTCAGCTATACATAAATGTCTACAGCGGAAAACAAACAAAATATGTACAATAGGAGCTGAACAACATAAAAAGAGATAAATGATAGAATCCTTCTTCAGCTCCAGCTATCCAGAAATAACCAGCTAAACCTGAAAACAAGGCTGCCCGTGTAGAAAGAGGGGCACCCGAGTTTGAAAGTGAAACAAACTACGAGTCAGTCATGGGACTGGTATGAGAAATCTACTCAACACATATATAATATGGCTAATCACCGGACCATGCCACTTTCGTGGAACGGGTTTACTCCATTGGATTGCCAGTGCTTTAAAACAAATCATTCTTTTAACCATCGCGATGCTTTTTATGAAAATGAAGCCGTTATAAGACTCAGTTCCCATCACACAATGCAACGCAAACCGGAGGATAGAGTTTTTACCTTATAACGGCCAAAATATGCTTGATACGAATAAACAAAGGCATTTGATATTATTGCTAGTGTTTATATGTTTTGAAAACAATTTCATATCATAACTATCAATCATAGACGACATGAGCGTCCCATGCCACTATGTCACCAAATATATATATACAATCAAAACCGCACAGTCACGTATTTGGAAATTGGATTTCCGTCATGAACCAAGGCAAAAGATAGTCCTTACCGACTTCGTGACTCTCTAGCCCGAGCCACAGGGTCAGAGCTCCAAATGCTTATGTGGTATATGATGAAGTATGCCTATCTTCCAGAGGTATGCCATGCGATGTAGTTCAAAATTAGTTGTTACTATCCTATGGCGACGTTTATTATTTCACACATAAAAACCAGCACTCCGCATCCAATGGCATTCATAGGAGTTGATATAATAATATTTCGCATCCAACTCATTAAGGTTTACCTATTTGTCGGGCACGCAAATAAAATCTTTACTCAACAGCTAATCCATTTACCTGCTCAACCATATATAATACACATGTATATATTTCTATCTATTTTCTAATCAGTTCAATGTGTGATTTAAATGAATAAATTCTACCATTATCCTATTATTGATCAAATTAACTATCGTTTTAATAACTTTAATTAATCAAATCTACAATCACACAACACAACCAACAATCAAATTGTTTTTAACTTTTCAAAACCATACAAATTAATTCCTATTCTCTTTTAAAATCATTCAGACTATAGAATTAAAAGTGCACATCCATGGAAATAAAATAACAACATAATAGAGAAATGATTGGTAATGCAAAGTAGGGTAAATGCACCTTGCACCGGAGTCAATCAGAGATATCCACTCGGCATCTGGGATAGGCTTTCTGAATGCTCTCCTCGATTTCCCAAGTACAATCTCGCGGATCTCCACTCCATTGCACTTTGACCAAGTGAACCTTCTTGTTCCTCAACTCCTTAGTTTCTTTGCCGATGATCTTTAGCGGCTCTCTTCTCACAGCCAATTCTGGAGTAATTTCAATATCCTGCTAAGCTGCTTCTTCCACGATCAAGTCTGGATCATGAACATGCTTTCGAAGTTGAGATATGTGAAATACATCATGAACTCCAAGCAACCAATTAGGCAATTTGACCCTATAAGCGAGAGTTCCGATCCGTTCCAGAATAGGAAACGGACCAATGAATTTGGGCGCTAACTTTCCAGTTTTACCGAATCGGATAACTCCCCTCATCTGCGATACTTTCAAATATACATAGTTGCCAACAGCAAAGGATATATCTCTCCTTCTCCTATCGGCATAGCTCTTTTGTCGGCTTTGAGCGGCGAGTAATCGCTTCTTAATAAAATCGACCTTGTCGGTGGCTTCTCGAATCATATCGGGACCTAACACAAGCCTATTTCCAGGTTCGACCCAACAAGCAGGAGATCGGCACGGTCTACCATACAATGCTTCGAATGGGTACATTTTCAGACTCGCCTGGTAGCTGTTGTTATAAGAGAATTCAGCCAAATGCAAATGGTCTTCCCATGATCCACCGAAATCTATAACACAAGCCCGCAATAGATCTTCTAAAATGCGATTCACCCTCTCAGTCTGACCGTCTGTCTGAGGATGATAAGCGGTGCTCAAGTTCAACTTCGTTCCCAGCTCGACTTGAAATGCTTCCCAGAATTTGCTAGTGAATATTGTATCTCTATCACTGACTATACTGAGCGGCACTCCATGTAGTCTAACTATTTCCCTGAAGTAAATCTGCGCCAGACTCTGAGCAGTTCTGTTTGATCTGACAGGTATGAAATGGGCGGTCTTCGTGAAGCGATCTACGATCACCCAAATATTGTCATTTCCTTTTCTGGTTCTGGGCAAACCATCAATGAAATCCATAGAAATATGTTCCCACTTCCAACCAGGAACGTCTAGCGGTTGCAATAATCCAGCTAGTTTTATGTTGGTCGCTTTTTACTAGCTGGCAAGTAGGGCATCGACTAACATATATTGATATGTCTCTTTTTAACGACTTCCACCATAATGTGCACTTGATATCGTTATACATTTTACTCACACCCGGATGGATACTGAGCTTAGATTTGTGGCATTCATCAAGCACATCTCTTTTGAGTTCAGGAATTTCTGGAACACAAATTCGTCCTTCTAACCTCAGAATCCCTTCGCTGTCTAGCTGGAAATCCGAAGCATTGCCTTCACGAATTCGCTGACTCATTCCTTTGATAAATTGGTCGTCTTCTTGGAGAGCCGATATCTTGTCAATCAACAAAGTCGCAATGATGAAACTCGCGATCATTTCATTCTTTCGGCTTAACGCATCGGCCACGACATTGGCTTTCCCTGGAGTGTATAGAATTTCAAAATCATATGCTGCAAGAAACTCCAGCCAACGTTGCTGCCTCAGATTCAGGTCTTTCTGAGTGAACAGATACTTTAGCGACTGGTGATCTGTAAACAGTTCAAATCTCTCACCCAGAAGATAGTGTCTCCAGATTTTCAAAGCGAATACTATAGCCAATAACTCAAGATCATGAGTTACGTAGTTCTTCTCGTGTGTCTTCAGTTGACGGCTAGCATAGGAAATCACTTGGCCTCTTTGCATTAACACTGCGCCAAGGCCTTCTCTAGAAGCATCAGTCCAGACCTTTAAATCCGGGTTGCCATCGATGATGGTTAACACTGGAGCAGTCGTTAGTCTTAACTTTAGCTCTTCAAAAGCCTCCTCACTTTCCGGAGTCCATTTGAATTTAGAGTGCTTCTTTGTAAGCTTTGTTAAATGACCAGATATCTTCGAAAAGTTTTTAATGAACTTCCAGTAATAGCTAGCCAATCCGAGAAAACTGTGGACTTCAGTGGGGGTACTGGGCTGTTTCCAATTCTGAATAGCTGTGATTTTGCTTGGATCCACAACAATTCCTTCTTTCGATACGACGTGACCTAGAAATTTTACTTCATCTTGCCAGAATATACATTTGGAAAACTTTGCTTTCAATACATTCCTTCTGAGGATTTCCAAAACCTGTTCCAGATGCTTTTCATGTTCGGCCTTTGATTTAGAGAAGATTAGAATATCGTCGATGAGAACCAGAACAAATTTATTCAATACTCCTTTGAATACTCTGTTCATTAGATCGACGAAGTAAGCGGGAGCGTTACATAAGCCGAATGGCATTACTAACCACTCGTAGAATAAGTCGGGACCTCTGAATGCTGTCATTGGAACACACTCTTCGGCAGTTTGAAGTTGATGGAAACCTGTAGCTAGGTCCATTCGTGAAAATACTTGTGCTCCATTTAATCGATCCAACAAGTCATCAATCTGCGGCAATGGATATTTGTTCTTTATTGTCTGTTTGTCCAGATCACGATAATCCACACATAGACATAGAGTACCGTCAGATTTTGGGACAAAAACCACTGCTGCTCCCCAATCAGAGAAACTAGGCCTGATTAGACCCTTCCATACTAGCTGTCGTGTTTGATTGTCTAATTCCTCCTTCTCTTTCAAGGACATTTTTCGAATAACGTGAACTACCGGCCTTGCATTCAGAATTAAAGCAATTTTGAAATCTATTTCTCTTTGTGGAGGTAAGCAAACAACTTCCTCAGACACGTCCGCATAATTTTTGACGACAGGAATGTCTTTGATGAGGTCAGGAATATTCTCTGTGATTTCTGGGATATTTTCTATTTGGGCTGGAGAAACATCGAGAGCTGACCAGAAATCTTTTCTATTTGAAGTCGGGCCTTCACATGGTATGGTTATATAATTCCCCGATTGGGCCTTTGCTTTAACAACTCTCTTGGCGCATCTAACCTCCGCTTCATATTTGGTTAACCAATCCAATCCCAAAATAAGATCGAATTCATTAAAATTCATAACTATAGCGATGGTAGGGAACTTATAAAAGGAAAAAGAGACAGGCACCCTGCAAACCCAACTGAGACCGATGGAACCCCCAACTGGATTTTGGACAGTCATTGGCTCTTTGAGCTTCTTCAATTTCAAATCCAACTTCTTGACTGCACTCTTTGCAATAAAGCTTCGTGACGCGCCAATATCAAATAGTACTTTAACAGGAATATTCTTGACATTGAGCGTGCCTTCTAAAACATCAGACCTTTCCTGAGAAGACGAAGATGCAGGCACTTCTGTCGCTTCGTTCACTTGAACTACTTTGGGCTTGTTTAAGAGTGGGCAATCCTTTGCAAGATGACCAGCCTCATGGCACTTTTTGCACTCCCTTTTTTCCTGGAACTCCCCATCAGTTCTAAACCTTTTCTTCTTTTGCTTTCGATTGGCTCTATATCCCTCTTTTCTTTGTTTCCTTAGAGATCTACAACTCATCGACAAATGTCCTTTCTTATTGCAGTTAGAGCAAATAGCAGTTGGTACTGGTTCTTTCCCAGATTCAGCCCTTTTTCTCTTGGCACTGGGCTTCTCATTGACCTCAGACCTCGTACTGGCTTCAGGAATATCAGTTTCCGACTCTGCTTTGTCACTAGAACCGGCTTCTTCTTCGTCGCGTAACATTCCTTTCTTATGGAGTTCTTCATACTGATAAGCCATGTATATCATTTCAGAAAAAGGAAGCTTCACATTCCTCAGTACACTATTCTGATATCTCCTTTGCAGGCCATGAATAAATCTCAGATTTTTCCTCTTTGGATCTTGAATCAGATGAGGAGCAAATTGAGCAAGTTCGTTGAATTTCTTATGATATTCTGGGATGGTCATATCACCTTGTATTAGATAAGAAAATTCATCACATAGTCGCTCCGTCGCTTCAGGAGGAGTAAATCTTTCTAGGAAAATCACTTTGAATCTGTCCTAGGTGATATCACCTTCTGGATTATCTTTGATGATTGCTTCCCACCAGATTAAAGCTTCTTCTTTGAGCGCCCAAGAGGCTACTAATCTTTTCTGATCATCTCTCAACTGGATACGCTCAAAAATTCTTTCTGCAGAACTCACCCAAGCTTGAGTTTGAATTATAGATTCATTGCCCGAGAACTGTGCTCCGTTCAGATTTCGATATCTCTTTAATAGAGCCTCTAGATCGGGTTCTGCATTTCTCTTGTTTCTGACACTCATTTTTCTAGTACTTCTGCAATTAGCAGATCAAGTGTCAGGTCACAGAAAAGATAATTCAAAATATAGAGACAAATACTTCAAATGTAAATGTGTTTATCGAGGTGTAATTTCATTCTGCTTTACTCATACTAGGATATTACTGATCCTATCTGTATAGAGTTACCCGTCCTAGAACACTACCGGTTCTATTTCTGACGAGTTCGTTCAAATGTTATATTCCAGAACTAGGCTTAACCAAAGCTCTGATACCAAATGAGACGACCCCAAACCACGTACTGACGGCGGCAAGGGTAATCCGTGGAATATAACACAGAAACAGATAATAGCAGAACAAAATAAATAAATACACCAGATAATGAACAATAGAATGTACTGGATAAACGAAATCATCAGAGTTACACAGTATACAGGATCTTACTTAGTACAAATACAGTTCAGCTATACATAAATGTCTACAGCGGAAAACAAACAAAATATGTACAATAGGAGCTGAACAGCATAAAAAGAGATAAATGATAGAATCCTTCTTCAGCTCCAGCTATCCAGAAATAACCAGCTAAACCTGAAAACAAGGCTGCCCATGTAGAAAGAGGGGCACCCGAGTTTGAAAGTGAAACAAACTACGAGTCGGTCATGGGACTGGTATGAGAAATCTACTCAACACATATATAATATGGCTAATCACCGGACCACGCCACTTTCGTGGAACGGGTTTACTCCATTGGATTGCCAGTGCTTTAAAACAAATCATTCTTTTAACCACCGCGATGCTTTTTATGAAAATGAAGCCGTTATAAGACTCAGTTCCCATCACACAATGCAACGCAAACCGGAGGATAGAGTTTTTACCATATAACGGCCAAAATATGCTTGATACGAATAAACAAAGGCATTTGATATTATTGCTAGTGTTTATATGTTTTGAAAACAATTTCAAATCATAACTATCAATCATAGACGACATGAGCGTCCCATGCCATTATGTCACCAAATATATATATACAATCAAAACCGCACAGTCACGTATTTGGAAATTGGATTTCCGTCATGAACCAAGGCAAAAGATAGTCTTTACCGACTTCGTGACTCTCTAGCCCGAGCCACAGGGTCAGAGCGCATCGACCCTTGGAGCGACAGGGCCGGTCCACCAATGTGGATTAAAATGCCTGAACACTACGTTTCCCCGCCCTTTGGGGCGTAAACGAGCCAACGAATGACTCCATCGGACCGGGATCGTCCGATTAAACCGAGGCGCTTCGCAACAGCAACAACCACACAGGTGAAAAAGTATATAAATGTCAGGGCTGGTAGGTCACTGACACCACCCTAGCTAGAAAGAAACGCATGCCCTCCCTGAGGTCCTTCTCCCGTTTCTGGTTCATACCGGGGTGTGAGGCTCGCGAATTCACATCATACACAAAGCTACGCCACACAGGCGGTGCTTTGATCATCACCACAAGACTTTGCTTTTCAACAGAAGCCCTGATCATTTGCCCCTTAGGCATGCCACACTAGCAATTCATGCCATGCGACTGATGTCCATCGGTATACAACCTCTGAGCTCGTGCGTTCCAGAGAAGGGCGTTAAGCAAAAGAATAAATTCTCCGCCGCTAAACAGATGTATATTTAATGGAGATCAATCAACACAGAATACAATCCAATGTCAGACACACAGTCCATTTACAAGTCCGTTCTGGGTCTGAACGAAACCGGAGGCACTAAATACCTCGCAAAACCATCGATCACCACGTATGTCTGGACGATCACCACTCATTATCCATATTTCGGGATGCCTCCCAATCATGACCTCGGTTACCATCCAAACGAGGTGAAGATCTCCTGTCTTCGACCACCATCTTCATCTTCGACTTTCAATCGTCGTTAAATTATTTGAAATGAGAATTAACTCGGCCTTTTCAAATAATTCACGTATATTTAGAATTTCAAATCAATTTATTTCAATGGTTAAATCATTCGACAACACCAATTTTGTTCTTTAATGTAATTTTCACACCAAACACATCCAACCATCAAATACCACAAAAATCGAGCAAATTCAGTATATTTCCATTCCATATCGCTTATAATATTTTATAACGATTTATCGCTATTTTTATTTATTTTAAAATAGCCAATTTATTCAAAACGACGCTTCAGGCCAGAACGCGGCCGTGGCGCTGTTTTTCTTCAGATTTGATTTACACATATCTGAAAATCTAACCGTTGGATCTTCACAAAATTTACATCATTAGAAAGGTCTTTTCAAAACGAATCCAACGGTTCCAGTTTCGGGAAAATCCGACGGTCGGATCTCCCGGTACAATCGTTTGAAGTTTCGATTTCAAAATACGAACTGCAGCGTCGTTATTCGATTAAATATAATTATATTTATTTATATATATATAAATATAATCGTTTCTAGCGCTGTTTTTCTTCAGATTTGACTTAAACATTTAAGACAATCCAACCGTTGGATTTTTACAAAGTTGGTGTCGTTGGAAAGATATTTCCAAGGCGAACCCAATGATTGCGGTTTCGGGAAAATCCAATGGTCGGATTTCCCGCACTAGTTATTTGAAATCACAGTTTCAAAACACGAACTGCACGACCACGTTTTGTTTTAATTTTATTTATATTTATATATTTATATAAATATAGTTCATTCAAAAATTCCTATATCGTTTTCACTTCAAATATTTCACTAACGCCTTTAAATTTCGGAAAAATTCGCCATAACCTCCTTTGTACGGGAGGGGCTGGGAAAATTCCCAAATAGCCACACAGGCATCTCATGTCGAAAAGAAAAAGAAAAAGCCAAGCGGCTAGCCAACGGGCTCATAAAATCATCACCCAAACAAAACAGTAAATGTGTACCTATTTGTCGGGCACAAAATTTTATTCCTCTTCTCTAGCCCCTTCGCTATAACCTGTTCAATAAATACGCATGTACATATATACAGTTCTTATCATTTATCATTTTCCATTCAACTTCATATTTGATTCCATTTGGTTTAAAAACACCATTCATTCTAATGTTGCATTCATAGGCAAAAATCATATCATTATCTAATTAATGAATATTTTGACTCATGCATATTTATTTGAACGAGTTGCTATTTTTAACACTTCACATTTCAACGATTCATGTATATAATAAAAATGTGATTTTTATTGTAAAACAATCCATTTCAAAACACTATTATTTTATATAGTTCATATAGGTGATAAAAATAGGATTTTTATTGTAAAACAATTTATTTCAAAACACTATTATTTTATATAGTTCATATAGGTGATAAAAATAGGATTTTTATTGTAAAACAATTTATTTCAAAACAGGAATACCATTCAACACATGAATTTCAATTCAACAAATGAATATCGATTCAACACATGAAGGTTTTTTATAGTTTCTATATATAGATAAAAATGTGATTTTTATATTTAAAACACGAATACCATTCAACACATGAATTTCAATTCAACGAATGAATATCGATTCAACACACGAAGGTTTTCTATAGTTTCAATATATAGATAAAAAATGTGATTTTTATATTTAAAAATACGAATACCATTCAACACATGAATTTCAATTCAACGAATGAATATCGATTCAACACATGAAGGTTTTCTATAGTTTCTATATATAGATAAAAAATGTGATTTTTATATTTAAAAACACGAATACCATTCAACACATGAATTTCTAATTAACGAATGAATAACGATTCAACACATGAAGGTTTTCTATTCAATGAATAAATATAGTTTTAGCAAATGAAAATAATTCAAACACATGAGTATTATTCAAAATTTCGGCAGCATAACGGCAGGGTAGTTAAAACCGGGACCGTCCCTAGTACGGCTCCTCGCTCTACCTTAAAACCTCGCGGTTTTTGACAATGGGAATCATGCATCTAGTTCGCACGCAGGCGGCATGTATATATTTATTTCATTTCCACAAACTAATCCTATGTGGTTTCAACCAAATATTTCTCAACCACAAATGGGTATTTTTCAACCACAATCAATCAATATCAACCACAAACAATCCCAAACATCCATTCGCTATCAATCAATTTTCACACCAATTACAATCAATAAATATCGTCCATGGTTTGTGGACGAGGGGCGTATATATATATATATATATATATATATATATATATATATATATATATGGCAATTCACTTCTATTTCAACACCTATATAATTTTTACAACGCATATATAACTTATACATCGAACATACAACTTATACAACGCTTATACAGGAGGTGTACAACGCTTATATAACTCATACATCGACTATATAATTTATACATCGTCGTTTTCAATATCGTTTATAAATTAGAAATCTCACATTGGGTTCCACTCCACCAAAAATAGCAGAAGGCTCAGAAAAATATGCGGTCTCTTCTAAAATGTAGAAGGCGTCCTCACGGTCACGATGTTTCCTGTTTCATCGAACTTCGTTAACGAACGAAAAAGATATGATTTTTCAAAGTTTGCAACACTTTTAAACTGTTAAAACTGTTGAAAATTAACATGGCCGTATACCTCTTTGTTTTCTTCAAAACTAGGTTTTCAATTATCGGCTAATCCGTGAATCTTGACGAGAATCAGACTTCGCAGCGTCGTAGAGCTCCGAGGCACGCACCCAACGCCACCAGTGGCGTTCCGATCGAAGCAGCCAGGCGGGCTTGGCGGCGTGTCGAAGTTGCGGTCTTTGAGGGCCTCGATCTCGTCGTACACTGAACGGTGGAGGTCAACTTGGGTATGGATTCGAAGGTGGTGAG
The DNA here is from genome assembly GCA_030737875.1 of Allium sativum. Lineage (NCBI taxonomy): Eukaryota > Viridiplantae > Streptophyta > Magnoliopsida > Asparagales > Amaryllidaceae > Allium > Allium sativum. The sequence continues at coordinate 450,360,748 of CM060921.1, read as the reverse complement.
GAGGGCTTCAAAAAGTTCAACTGGCGAAGGTGCTGAAAGTGGCTGTGGCGATTGGAAATGGGGAGGGAAGCTTTGGAGGCTAGCCGCCGTTCAAATCGGGAGAGAGAAAGTGATTTTTCTTTTTTTTATAAAAATTTTGATTGGTCGGGGAGGTTTTAAAGGGGTTTTCTGACACGACCACCAATCGAAACCCAACGACTATCGTCCCTAGCGTTTTACCCCCATTTTGAACACAATGGGATATGTTTCGAAGGCCCATTTGACTGTTTCAGTCAGTTTTCCTTCAAATTAAAATATAAAACATTCAATATTTGATTTGAACGTGCATTTCAATTTGCCAGGGCCACAAACTGATTCGAAAAATTCCAGAAAATTAAATCTAGCTATGTTTTGACGATACGGTCCCAACAAAACTAGTTTCGTCGAATTCTGAGACCGTTTGCAAAAAGGCCCATTTCTGGTCGGTCCAATTTAACTATAATTGACCAAAACACATTTTCCTTTGCCACGCTCACATATTAGCTTCGAAAATTATGAAATTTGAAACCTAGCCATAACTTCACATCCCGGATCGAACAAAAGTGGTTTCGTCGAATTCCGAGGTCGTATGCAAAATGGCCATTTTCACGGGCTATATAAATTCCATAGCGACCTTTCTGAAATTTCATTTGGCCATAACTTTTGCTTTCCGTTATGAAATTTCGATTTTTCAGATTCGTTAGAAGGGTATTCACTAACAGATTTAGACATTTTTTGTTTCGCTAAAATCCTTTTTGTTTTTCACCCTGTACAGTCCGACAAAGTTTGAATTCAATTTTTGAAACTACAGCGCCTTTTCAGGCCTTGTTTATAATTAGAATTAATTATATTCGTTTTCAATTGTCGATTCAAACTCACTTTTCATCTCTATTATTTAAAATATTTATTTTAAATATTTAAAATCCATTATTTTAGCCAATTTAAAATTTTTAAATTGGTTCAGATTTTCTGGGTCGTTACACGTTGAATATTTATATTTGATGCTTATATAGTGTAGAATGCACTTTGGACGATGTTTGATTGTTTATCGTCATTGTTGTATATATGAATTGGATGAAATCCATATAACTGAAATTGTATGGTAATTGACTGTGTCCGATTCCAGTTCAAAATTATCGAATAATTTAAAATAATATTCAATGAAAATTGAATTGGGAAGTCATGTTAAGTAGTTAAATGCCATTTCAACGTGAACGTGAATTTTGTCGATTTTATAATGAATATCGAGAAGTGATTTCAAAATCGAATATTTTGAAACGAATTCGAATTAAATCGAATATTTTGAAATGAAATTGAAATTGAACAGAAATGAATTCAAATTGAAATTGAATAGAAATGAATTCGAATTGAAATTGAATAGAAAATGAGTTCGAATTGAAATTAAATTTAAAATGAATTCGAATGGAATTGAATAGAAATGAATTCGAATTGAAATTGAATAGAAATGAATTCGAATTGAAATTGAATAGAAATGAATTTGAATGAAATTGAATAGAAATGAATTCGAATTGAAATTGAATAGAAATGAATTCGAATTGAAATTGAACAGAAAACGAATTCGAATTGAAATTAAATATAAAATGAATTTGAATGAAATTAAATAGAAATGAATTCGAATTGAAATTGAATAAAAATGAATTCGAATTGAAATTGAATGTGATGACCCCAAACTTCCGTTGATCGAAAGCAAGGATAATCATTTTGGAATACAACATAATTACAACAATAAACAGATCTCAGAGAAAGAACATAACACATAAACATTTCAGCGGAAATAAAATGTCATCAGCATCACAACGGAACATCAAAGTATGCAGTTTTACAGGATCCACTTAGCAATACAGTAAGTCTCAAAAGATAAGGAAATAAATTCCAAATTTCATTACATACATCAAAAGAAAAAGACGGGAAAATGTCTCAAAGCAAGATAAAACTAGAGAAAAGGCCTTCTCCTTCTTCCGTCCAAGCAAGCTCCAAATAGAATGTATCACCTGAACCTGTCAATTGGCTGCTCGTGTGGAAAGAGGGCACCCGAGTTTGCAAAAGTGAAACAAACTACGAGTCAGTCATGGGACTGGTGTGAGAATTCTTAACTAAATTATCTAACTACGTGGCAAATCTCAGGACCACGCCGCTAACGCGGAATGGGTTTACTCCATTGGATTGCCAGTGCAATATTTTATAAAGTTTATATAAAACAGTGAAATGACTTTTGAAAAATGAAATCATCATAAGACTCAGATCCTATCACACAATGCAGCGCACACATGAGGATAGAGTTTTCCCTTATGATGATCAAATATGCTTAATACGTGAAAAGTAATATTTTAATATTATTATTAGTGTCTAGGCAATATTAAAATACTTCAAATTTAAATATATCAATCCTAGACGGCATAGTACCCCATCCTATTATGTCGCCGTATATAAGTTTACAATTAAAACCGAAATTTTATCGTATTGGTAATTGGGTTTCTGTCATGAAGTCGAGGCTAGGGATCGTCCTCTTCCGATTCGAGACACTCTAGCAAATGCCTCAGGATCACACCTATGGGCAACCCTTGGAACGGTAGGGCCGGTCCCCACCTAACGGTAGTGGATTGGCAATTCCTGAACATACGTTTCCCTGCCCCTTTGGACCAATAATATGACAACTTCCGGCCTATAAAAACGAGGCTATGCTTTGATCATCAGCCACAAGGCCTGCTTTTTAACAAAGCCTTGATCGTTGCATCTTGGCGTGCCACGTTGACAATTCAACGCCATGCGATCGATAACCATTCCTATGTATCAGGGTGTTAAGTAGAGAATAAATTCTCTACCACCAAACAGACATATATTAATAGAAATCGATTTAATTACATGAAGTGAATTTCAACGTCAGACACGCATCCATTTACAAGTCCGTTCTGGGTCTGAACGAAACCGGAGACACCAAAAAGGCGCTCGCTTAGCCGCACGACCAACACACACGTCCGGACAACTACTGCTTCAACCTTATCCTGGGAGCAAATCAGTCCAAGGTATCAGAAGTCATCGTCCATTCGATGTGAAGATCGCCGGTCTTCAACCATCGTCTTCTTACATCTTTGATTTAATCACCGTGCAATTTTTTTGAAATGAGTTAAACTCGGCCTTTTATAATAATTGTCGCATAATTTTAATTTAAAACATTTCATATATATTTATAACTATTTATCTCTATTTTTATTTATTAAAAATAGCTCGAAATAAATAAATGACGTTTCGGGTCAATGGGCGGCCCTGGCGCTGCTTTTACCAGAATTTGATTTACACATATCTTAAAATCTAACCGTCGGATTTAGATGAAATTTATATCATTGGAAAGCTCTTCCCAAAATGGTCCTAACGGTTCCAATTTTGGGAAAATTCGACGGTCGAATCTTTCTATATAATCGTTTGAAGTTACGATTGTCGATACGCGAACTGCCGCTCTCGTTTCGTTATATTTTATATTTTATATTTATATATATAAACCATTGGGCGATTCTCTTTATTAAAATTCATTCCTTTTACTCTACGAAAATATCATTTTTGTCTGCCAATTCCAATGCGACAAAAATGACGTTTTCAACAATGTACATTTTTATATTCAATAAAATGACAATTTTGTTCGCCAACTCTAATGCAATAAAAATGACGTTTCAACGATGTATATTTCATATTCAATAAAAATGACATTTTTGTTCGCCAACTCTAATGCGACAAAAATGATGTTTCAACGATGTATATTTCATATTCAATAAAAATGACATTTTTGTTCGCCAACTCTAATGCCAAAAAATGATGTTTCAACGATGTATATTTCATATTCAATAAAAATGACATTTTTGTTCGCCAACTCTAATGCGACAAAAATGATGCTTCAACGATGTATATTTCATATTCAATAAAAATGACATTTTTGTTCGCCAACTCTATTGCGACAAAAATGATGTTTCAACGATGTATATTTCATATTCAATAAAAATGACATTTTTGTTCGCCAACTCTAATGCGACAAAAATGATGTTTCAACGATGTATATTTCATATTCAATAAAAATGACATTTTTGTTCGCCAACTCTAATGCGACAAAAATGATGTTTTTAAAATGTACTCTTTCTTTAATTATAAAAATGTGCTTTTATCCTATTTGTTTTAAAGACATAAAAATGAACCTTTTATTTTATTTGTTTTAAAGACATAAAAATGAACTTTTTATTCTATTTCACATTTATAACATAAAAATGAACTTTTATCCTATTTCATTTTCATAACATAAAAATGAACTTTTATCCTATTTCATTTTTATAACATAAAAATAAAGTTTTTATGTTTTTATAAAATGTATATATTTTATCTCCTTTTCTTCTACAAAAAAGTAAATTCTTTTATCTTTACATTGGAAAATGTAAACCTTTCATTGTTACAAAGGAAAATAGTAAATCTTTCATCTTCACCTAGAAAAAGGGAAATCTTATATTTTACATAGAAAAAAAAATGTAAATTTTCTATCTCTCTTTATTTCAATAGAAAGATGTAAATTCCCTATTACTCTTTATTACATTAGGAAAATGTAGATTTTCCTATTCCTCTTTATTACATTAGGAAAATGTAAATTTTCCTATTCCTCTTTATTATATTAGAAAAATGTAAATTTTCCTATTCCTCTTTATTACATTAGAAAAATGTAAATTTTCCAATTCCACTTTATTAATGCACATTTTTCTATAGGGGATTTTTCCTATCTAACTCTACTCAATTTGGTGTCGAAATATGCTAACAAAAAATAATGGTTTTTGTCTAACCATTTCTATTTACCTAACATAGTCATTACAATGTCCACACATACAACACAATATATGATTCGGTGTATAAATCTGATGAATCACAATAAAAGGTCTCATCTTTGTTTTATTTGTAAAACAAATAAAATGGCAAATCTTTATTTGTAAAATAAAATATCTAATCTTTATTCGATATCAAAATAAAATATCTAACCTTAATTCATCTTTTAATTAAAATTTAAAAGATTTTAACTTTCCTTATTTTATAAATCATAAACCAAATAAAGATTTAATCTTTTGTTCTTTTTATGTAAATCAAAATAAAGATCCCCTCTTTGTAAATCAAAATAAAGATTCAATTTTTGTTTACTTTGCCAATCAAAATATAAAGCTTTAACTTTTGTTTTATTTTGTAAATCAAAAATAAAGATCAAACCTTTGTTTTATTCAGCTAATCAAAACAAAAACTCAACTTTTCATTTTATGTGTTGAACCAAAAATAAAGCTTTAACATTTTTTTTTTTGTAAAATAAACAAAGATTCAGTTTTTCATTTTACTTTGTAAAAACACAATAAAAATTCAAAATTTCATCTTTGTTTGTAAAGCAACAAAGATTCAAATTTTCATCTTACTTTGTAAAAACAAAAATAAAGATTCAGAATTTCATCTTTGTTTGTAAAGCAACAAAGATTTAATTTTTCATTTCTATAAAGGAAAAAAAATAAAAATAAAAATAAAAATAGAATAAAAATAAAAACAATAAAGATAAGAACTTTATTGAAATTACATCAGAATTTTACAGATCCAAACTGACATACTATAACATGATATCACAACGAATATAATTCAACTATACAACAAATCACCACATAATAGATCAGGAATAACATACAATGATTCAACTGATCGAATATAATTAAATTATTTAATTATTCAAATTCAGAAATCTCACAGTCGTTGATGATTTTGGCCAAAATTCAAACTGTTCAGAATGGTCCCGTTTCAGTCTCAATGCGTTCTATTCGCTGTTACGATTCCAACGCTTTCGAAATCGTCAAATCCTGAGTTGAAATGAATCAGTTATGGTTAAATGAAGTTTTAAAAACAATTTTAATTAATTAATTAATTAGTTAAGAAATACCCTTTCTTCTCCAAATCAAAGGATCGGACGTATGCTTTCACTTAGTGCTCAAAACCAGGGTTCGGGTTCGCTGGCCGTACAGGGGTCGAGGTGCTGATCGGAGGACGTCACGATGGGGAGCTCGGAGAGGCGCATGCGGGGGAGGGGGAGGGGTGTTCGGCGTAGCTCGGTTAAGCCTGGGGGGCCCACGGCGCGACTATGGGGGTGATGATCGTACGGATGTGAAGGTGGAGGAAAGGGCTTCGATATGGTATGGAGATTGTGGCCTAGAAGTTGGTGGATGAGGAGTTTTTAATGAGGGAAGTCCTGAGCAACGTCGGCCATGTATTGAGGGGGTTGGCGGCTACGAAGACAATGAATAGTGATTTAGGGTTTAATCTCCTATAATTTATAATATTTTAATGTTATTTTACAAAAAAACCCATATCTTTCAAACCGGTTCAATTTCAGTCCAGTAGAAAGTGACCCTAGCCAATAGCCCATATTCCGGATCCAATGGGACAGGTCTCGTCAGCCCAAACGGCTGTTTGTGGCCTGTATAATTTAATTTAATATTTAATTCCTTTATTAATTTAATTCGTCTGCAAAAATAAATTCACCGAGGCCACAAACGGACTCGGAAAAATCCAGAAAAAATATATTTATCTATGTTATGATGATACGGTCCTAATAAAACTAATTTCGTTGAATTCTGACACCGTTTGAAAAATGGCTATTTTTCAGTCGATTAAATTTGACTGTAATGGACCAAACACATTTTCCTTCGCCACGCTCACCTATTAATTCGAAAAATTCTAAAAATTGAAACCTAGCAATAATTCAACATTCCGGTTCCAACAAAAGTGGTTTCGTCGAAAACAGAAATCGTTTGAAAATTGACTATTTTCACTGGCTTTAATATTATTTAAAAATGAAAATTTTAAATTTCTGCCACATTTTTCCACCAAGTAATTCAAAATAAAAATTTTAAATTGGTTCGTATTTTCCGGGTCGTTACAATCTCCCCCACTTAAGAATGTTTGTCCTCGAAAAGGAAACAAAGAAGAGTAGGAACCTAGATGGAAAATGTAAATTGGTATAAACATACCTCAGTACAAGAGTTACTCGGAGATATCCACTCTGCACTTGGGGTAAGCCTTTTTGATGCTATCCTCTGTCTCCCAAGTACAGTCTCTAGGATCCCCACTCCATTGAACCTTGACTAGGTTGATCCTCTTGTTCCTCAAAACTTTGGTTTCCTTGCCAATGATCTTAATCGGGTCCTTCCTCACTGTCAGATTTGGAGCAATATCTAGGACCTGTTGATTTAATTCATCCTCTATCAGATCTGGATCGTGAACATGCTTGCGGAGTTGAGACACATGAAATACATCATGCACCCCTGGCAACCAGTCGGGCAACTGCACTCTATAAGCGAGAGTACCAATCCTTTCGAGAATAGGAAATGGTCCAATGAATCTCGGTGCCAACTTTCCCATCTTCCCAAAACGAGTCACGCCTCTCAAAGGAGAAACCTTCAAGTATACTCGATCACCCACAGAGAATTCTAGATTCCTTCTTCGCTGGTCTGCATAGCTCTTTTGTCGGCTCTAAGCAGTCAACAAGCGCTTCTTAATCAAGTCAACTTTATCAGATGCTTCACGAATCATGTCGGGGCCCAAGACTAGTCGATTGCGTGACTCCACCCAACATGCCGGAGATCTGCACGGCCTGCCGTAAAGTAATTCAAACGGTGACATCCCCAAACTTGCTTGGTAGCTATTATTATAGGAGAATTCCACCAAGTGTAAGTGGTCCTCCCATGAACCGCCATAATCAAGGATGCAAGCACGCAATAAGTCTTCCACAACACGATTCACCCTCTCAGTCTGGCCATCTGTCTGAGGGTGATAGGCAGAGCTCAGATTTAACTTGGTCCCAAGCTCTTCTTGAAAAGCTTCCCAGAATTTGCTGGTAAATAATGGATCCCAATCACTGAGAATGCTTTTGGGAACCCCATGCAGTCTGACTATCTCTTTAAGATAAAGCTGCGCCAAACTACGAGCTGTTCTATTGGACCGAACAGGGATGAAATGGGCAGATTTTGTTAAGCGGTCGACAATCACCCATATACTATCGTTGCCTTTTCTGCTTTGGGGCAAGCCATCTATAAAGTCCATAGAAATTTCCTCCCACTTCCAACCTGGAACTCCTAGTGGTTGCAAGAAACCTGCTAGTTTCTGTTGATCAATTTTAACTTGCTGACAAGTGGGACATCTAGCAACATAAATAGAAATATCTCTCTTCATCGATTTCCACCAAAAGGTGCACTTGAGATCATGGTACATTTTGTTTACACCTGGATGGAAGCTGATTTTAGATTTGTGGCACTCATCCATCATTTCTCTTTTTAGCTCAGCAATGTCTGGCACACAAATTCGCCCTTGTAATCTAAGGGTCCCATTATCGTCAATCTGGAAACTTGAGGCTTTGCCCTTACGAACTCGCTCACAAAGCTTTTGAATAAATTCATCATTCTTCTGAAGAGCAGAGACTTTATCAATCAGAGTAGGAGTGATAATGAGATTGGCAATAATAAGATTGTTGCATTCTGCATTCTTTCTACTGAGTGCATCGGCTACAACGTTGGCTTTTCCCGGAGTATATAGGATATCCAGGTCATATGATGCAAGAAATTCGACCCAGCGTTGCTGCCTCATATTCAAATCTTTTTGGATAAAAAGGTGTTTCAAGGATTTTTGATCTGTGTAAATTTCAAACTTCTCACCCAAAAGATAATGCCTCCATATTTTAAGAGCAAACACAATGGCCATTAGCTCAAGATCATGCGTGACATAATTCTTCTCATGCGGTTTCAGCTGACGGCTAGCGTATGCGACTACTCTGCCTCTTTGCATCAACACCGCACCAATACCTTAAATAAATAAATAAGGGATAACATGTTAAAATGAGATTTGTCATTAAAGGAAAAATGTTCTCTGACATGTTAATTTATAAAAGAAACAACCTTCCTTAGAGGTGTAACACCCCGTATTTTCTGTGAATTTAAGAACTAAAAATATGAGTGTAATTAAAATATAAAATAAGAATCATGGAAAATGGGTTGCGCCATTGCGTTCGCCTCGAAATTCTGCTTGAAAACGAGTCCGAGTTTGTGAGAATCGGAGTCCGTATGACCAAGTTATGGCCCTCCAAAGTTTCAGAAATATTCAAAGTTCAAAACAGCTCGAATTCGAATTCAAAATTCGAATTTCAAACCCAGAACAGACTGGGCAGGAAATTTTCCGCCCAGACCCAGGTCGACTGGAGAGTCGACTGGGCAGTTGACCCCCCCAGACCAGGTCGACTGGGCAGTCGACCTGGGTGTCGACCTGGTCCCCGAGCCCATTTTTGGGCCAGTGTTCGTTCTGATGTTTACAGTCCGATTTCTGTCCAGATTCATCTACCTAAACCTATTTAAACAGCCCCAAACCTAGCATTCTCTACACACAATTCTGTTCTGCTACTGCTCTGCCTCTGTTCTATATAAAAATAAAAATGGCGTCGCTACTCTGCTGGAATCAAAACTAGAAGCTAATCAACATCAACCTAATCAACTCAATTCAAACTAGAGATTAAAGCTTCTACAACGATTCTACAACAATTAAAGTTCTTTCTTTAATCCAACCAAGGCAAGTACAGTTATTTTCCGATATACATGTTAATTCTGATTGTGACATGAATTGTAAATCTGAATCTGAGGTTATATCTGTTCTATTCTATTTAGATCTATCTTATTCTGTATCTCTTTCTTCTTTCTGTTCTATAGCCAGGCTACCACGAGCCTGAGCCAATCTCATAAGAGATTAACATACGCTAAAATGTTTGGGACAGTAAAATGAATGATGCATAAATTGGGCATGACCAATATGTGACTGATTTGAGGGAAGAACATGGACTGTAGCTAGAACATAAATCTGAGACATATGACTGGACATGTTATATTTAAAACATAAAGTGTATTGGACATATGATTTGAGGACACGACATAAAAAGGCATATAATTGGACGTAAGTATAGACTGTATTGAACATATTACTTGAGATAAAAAAAAAGAGAATATGACTTAGGTATAAAGATTTACATTAAATTAGGATATCTATTAAATGTAAATAAACACCTAAGTGAGGGATCTTTGGGATATATGACATGCATAGTAATCGATGGCTATATTTGGTATAATTTGTATGTGAATCTTCTGTACTATGCAAGTTGAATAAAAATTGGAACATATGTTATATGGTAAATTATGACCATAATCCGTCCTATGTAAATTTAATGCAAACATGGGGTATATGATCATATTGTGAATCATGACTATTATTTATGCATGTGAACTTAGGCAAGATTTATAATTAGGCAAGATATGTCAATGAAACCTTAAGGAGTAATTAAATCTGTTATACTGCCTAATCTGCTAGATTGCCTAATTTACTGGATCTATTATTTTGCCTAATCTGCTAGATCTGTTCATCTTCTAAATCCTTTAAAATTGAGTATTGAAATTTGAGTATGGATGTCTGTAGGCTCAGGAAAAAACTTGTTAATAGAACCTTGAATAATCTGCTAAGTTGCTTAATCTGCTAAATCCGTTAAGTCGCCTAAATCTGCAAAATCTGTTATCTGCTAAATCTGTTATCTGCTATAATTAGTCTGTTATTGACATAATCTGAACTGGTTATAGTTATGAATAATCGACATGTATATTAGGCGTGGCATAAATGGTAAATTATTAATTAATTGGCCGCAAAGATAAACATGGCTAACTCGAGGTTAGAAAGAGTTTGTGGCGTAATCCTGCCCGGAACCGCCCGGCACATCCAATGGCCGCAAACAATAGGTTCTAATATGAGAAGTTAGTCATAACGTGCTTGAAACCCGAGGTTAGACTTAGTTTGTGGCTGAAATCTGCCCGGAACCAACCGGACTAACCAGTAGCTGCAAACTGTCAGTCTAATGTGAGAGGTCTGGGCAATAATAATTAATTAACGCAATTCTAAGATAAATAAGATGTCTAAAACGTGTTGGGTGGATAGGATTAAACCCACTAGACTGATGAATTTAATTAATTTGTTCCATGAATCTGTAGGCCCAATTGCAAAGTTAGACAAATCTGTAAATCTATTAAATCCGTATATCTGATCCGTTAGTCTGAAAACTTATCTGATCTGTGAACTAGGTGATCTTGATTTTGTATGTTTGAAACTTGTAAACAAGTTAATCTAAAATCTGTTAGTCTGGGGACACAAGGTTAGGAGGGGAATTACTTGTGTCATCTGTTGTTTAGGACCCATATTAGTCAGTAACCCTTTCTGGTATCAAAACTTTGACCCAACAGTAGGTAGGGTTCGGGCACGCTTACTGAACTAATTATAAGTGGTTCATTCTGATAATGGTGAGGGGTGTTGATGGTGCTTACCAACAGGGTCATGTGCGTGCATGAGTCCCGGTCTGCCTCTGTGGATGTAAGACGCCGTGACATCCATAAATAGGTCTGTGTCATTCAAAGGTTGCCACTTTAGGGAACGATACACCCTTTTGTGGGGCTGGCACAGGGTATTTATGTATTAGGGAGCCGATCGCTTGGGGTAGAATTTAGGGTACATCTAATTCTATCTAATTCTGTTGGGGTACCATCTGTTTCTGTTGGGTGTAATACTTGTCTGCTTCCGTGTGGTACCGTCTATTCGGGTGGTAAAGGCCCATTATTTCTGCTCGGGTGGTAAAGGCCCAATACTAGCATTCTATTTCTATTACTATACGTTCTGTTTCTGCTTGGGTGGTAAAAGCCCATTACTAGTACTCTGTTTCTATAGAAATTATTCTGACTCCGTTTCTGTTGCAGTCTGAACGTTAGGGTAACACCTAATCCTTTTATACTAGTATTAGTGCAGAGAAGTAAGATATAAATAAGAAGCATGGCTTAGTCTACATCATTCTGTTTCAACTGTTTAACCTAAGTATATCTGCTGCTCATGTTACTGCCATCTCTTATCCAGTTTTGCTTTCATGTCATTATTATTATTATCTGTTCATATGCTGAAAGTCACTGGACTTGCCAGACTTTATGTCTGACCTTGCTTGTTTTCGCCCCTTTTCTTCCGTTTCCCCCCCAGGTTTTCTAAGGAGGGAATACTCTAGCTTGATCCGGATTCCTTCTACTTGAAGTGCTTAAAGTACAGCTTGGCTCTTCATAGCTTCTGTTCTGCGGGGATTATGCTTTTAAAGTTTTGTACTCTGATAGTTTTGAATAAGGCTGATATTTATGTACTTGAGTTTTTGATAAAGATGTAACCATACTGATTTCTATTTTCCGCTGTAATAAAGTTATAATTTTGCAAGTACCATTTATCTGTCTTGTAATATTCTGTTCTGTTTATTAAAATACTCCATCAAAGTTAAGGCATTCCCTTTGTGAGTGACCTTAACGGAGGTGGGGTGTTACACTTGGTATCAGAGCTAAAGGTTACCAGATTAGATAAAAGTTTTTGAAAACCATTTCCAAAAAGGTTTTAAAAGGAAGTATTTTCAAAAGTAAAGCTTATTTTGAAAAACATAATCCCCAATAGCCATATATCTTTATCTTTCGAATTCTCCATTTTGAATCTTTCCTTTTTCATTTCAGCATGGATGAAGATCTTAACCTTCCGGAGGGTGTAACGATACCAGGATGGTATAGGAGGTTATTAGAGGCTAGGGCCACTGCAGGTCCAGCCAATGTTCCTCCACCACCAGTTGCACCTGCTCCTCCTCCTCCTCCTCCCCCTCCTCGCGCTGATACTTTTGCAAAGACATGCAAGGAATTTAAGGCTATGGGTGGAAAACCTTTTCAAGGGTCAGAAACGTTTGTGGAAGCTAGAGATTGGCTTAAGTAGGTGGAAGAATTGCTAGAAATCTTTGAAGTAGAAGAAGGGAGGAAAGTTAAATTAGCAGCTTGGTTAATGAAGGGAGAGGCCTCGTTTTGGTGGGAGGTCACTAATGGGGAGCGTCCTATTGATTCTTGGGCGGATTTCAGACGTAGGTTTGAGGCAAAGTTTCTCTCAAGGGCAGAAGAGAATCTATACATGGAAAGGTTCTTGACATTGAAGCAGGGAAATCTATCAGTGAAAGAGTACGTCAACAAATTTAACCAATTGGCAAGGTTTGGCTTAGATTTGGTGAACACGCAGGAGAAGAAGGCTCTGAGGTTCGTTAATGGCTTGAATGAGCCATTGCAGGGGTTGGCTATGACCCACATCCCTATGGGGGCCACCTTTGAGAAGCTAGTAGACATGGCACTCATGCACGAGGAGAAAGGCACTAAAGCTGATAAGGCACCCGAGAAGAAAGAGGCAAAGAAGGAAGAGCCACCGAACAAGAAGGCATGGCCCAAAAAGGAAACCCAAAAGAAAGATAAGGAGTCTGAAGATAAGAAGGAGAAAAAGTGTTTTACTTGTGGGAGCTCGACTCATCTGAACAAGGATTGCCGAAAGAGGAAGGGCACTTGCTTCAACTGTGGTGAGATGGGACACTTCACCAGGGACTGCCCGAAGAAACGAGGGCAAGAGCAGAGGGCATGACCAACTTCTGGAGGGCAGGCGAACAATCTCGAGGCTAGTGGATAGGATATAAATAGGGAAAATTTCCGTAGAAGGTTTAATTTCTTTATATAATTGTTGAGTTAAAACTCTTTCTGATTCTGGCATTTTGATTCTGTAATCGATACTCTGCACTTTAATACTAGTATTGTTTCTGATCCCGTTGTAGACTCAAAGCCATAAGGGTTATGACTCATCTATTTATGTTAGATTGGGGTTTGAGGGATATTTGTGTTAGACGTCAAGTATGACGCATACATTCTGAGTTTTTGTGGGATATGATTTTATCATGCTTAGCTTCCTAAGAATCATTAGGGAACCTGATCTATACCAGTAGTCTGTAAATATCTGAATAATTCTGATTTCCAGTTTTGACATTGTCTAAAGAGGGTAATCCTCTGGGTGTCAATCTGATGTTGAATTCGGTCTTCGGGGTTGATACTTAGGGGAATTATTTTCTCAACCAATGTCTAATGGGATCCAAGTCTTTGTCTTATCTGTGCTCGCTTCCATCGCTCGACTGTATCCTATCGATTGAGTCTTCGACCTTTAGGTAGAAACTATTAGGTGTAAACATGTGTTTGAGACATGTTATGTTTGATGGTTGCAAGTGGTTGCTAGTGGTTGCTCGTGGATGCATATACACACACTAGGCACTAGATCGGCTCGAAAACACTCTCATACTGCATATGGATGTGTGAGCATTTTAAATTTCTATGGATGCAAAATGGTTGAATCAGCACATGGATGTTGCATATAAATGAACGGTTGTGCACTCATATAGAAATGATATGTATCAAATAGGAAAATTGCATACATGTTGGACTCATGGCACCGACATAATTCGCATTAAGGAGGTCAACTGAATCAGTAGACCGCCTGATCTTTGCATTAGATAAGAAACATATACACACATTTTTGCATATGTTCATACAACATTAGAAATTTCTAAGGACAATGGGTGCTTGTGGATGATGGTTGAGTAGTTGAGTGATTGGATGGTAGGACACATTCTTCTTAACTTGAAGATTTCGGGGACGAAATCCTTTAAGGAGGGGAGAATGTAACACCCCGTATTTTCTGTGAATTTAAGAACTACAAATATGAGTGTAATTAAAATATAAAATAAGAATTAATGAAAACGTGTTGCGCCATTGCGTTCGCCTCGAAATTCTGCTTGAAAACGTGTCCGAGTTTGTGAGAATCGGAGTCCGTATGACCAAGTTATGGCCCTCCAAAGTTTCAGAAATATTCAGAGTTCAAAACAACTCGAATTCGAATTCAAAATTCGAATTTCAAACCCAGAACAGACTGGGCGGGAAATTTCCCGCCCAGACCCAGGTCAACTGGGGAGTCGACTGGGCAGTCAACCCCCCCAAACCAGGTCGACTGGGCAGTCGACCTGGGTGTCGACCTGGTCCCCGAGCCCATTTTTGGGCCAGTGTTCGTTCTGATGTTTCCAGTCCGATTTCTGTCCAGATTCATCTGCCTAAACCTATTTGAACAGCCACAAACCTAGCCCTCTCTACACACAATTCTGTTCTGCTTCTGCTCTGCCTCTGTTCTATATAAAAATAAAAATGGCATCGCTACTCTGCTGGAATCAAAACTAGAAGCTAATCAACATCAACCTAAGTAACTCAATTCAAACTAGAGATTAAAGCTTCTGCAATGATTCTACAACAATTAAAGTTCTTTCTTTAATCTAACCAAGGCTAGTACAGTTATTTTCCGATATAAACGTTAATTCTGATTGTGACATGAATTGTAAATCTGAATCTGAGGTTATATCTGTTCTGTTCTATTTAGATCTATCTTATTCTATATCTCTTTCTTCTTTCTGTTCTATAGCCAGGCTACCACGAGCCTGAGCCAATCTCATAAGAGATTAACATACGCTAAAATGTTTGGGACAGTAAAATGAATGATGCATAAATTGGGCATGACCAATATGTGACTGATTTGAGGGAGGAACATGGACTGTAGCTAGAACATAAATCTGAGACATATGACTGGACATGTTATATTTAAAACATAAAGTGTATTGGACATATGATTTGAGGACACGACATAAAAAGGCATATAATTGGACGTAAGTATAGAATGTATTGAACATATGACTTGAGATAAAAAAAAAGAGAATATGACTTAGGTATAAAGATTTACATTAAATTAGGATATCTATTAAATGTAAATAAACACCTAAGTGAGGGATCTTTGGGATATATGACATGCATAGTAATCGATGGCTATATTTGGTATAATTTGTATGTGAATCTTCTGTACTATGCAAGTTGAATAAAAATTGGAACATATGTTATATGGTAAATTATGACCATAATCCGTCCTATGTAAATTTAATGCAAACATGGGGTATATGATCATATTGTGAATCATGACTATTATTTATGCATGTGAACTTAGGCAAGATTTATAATTAGGCAAGATATGTCAATGAAACCTTAAGGAATAATTAAATCTGTTATACTGCCTAATCTACTAGATTGCCTAATTTACTGGATCTATTATTTTGCCTAATCTGCTAGATCTGTTCATCTGCTAAATCCTTTAAAATTGAGTATTGAAATTTAAGTATGGATGTCTGTAGGCTCGGGCAAAAACTTGTTAATAGAACCTTGAATAATCTGCTAAGTTGCTTAATCTGCTAAATCCTTTAAGTCGCCTAAATCTGCAAAATCTGTTATCTGCTAAATCTGTTATCTGCTATAATTAGTCTGTTATTGACATAATCTGAACTGGTTATAGTTATGAATAATCGACATGTATATTAGGCGTGGCATAAATGGTAAATTATTAATTAATTGGCCGCAAAGATAAACATGGCTAACACGAGGTTAGAAAGAGTTTGTGGCGTAATCCTGCCCGGAACCGCCCGGCACATCCAGTGGCCGCAAACAATAGGTTCTAATGTGAGAAGTTAGTCATAACGAGCTTGAAACCCGGGGTTAGACTCAGTTTGTGGCTGAAATCTGCCCGGAACCAACCGGACTAACCAGTAGCCGCAAACTGTCAGTCTAATGTTAGAGGTCTGGGCATTAATAATTAATTAATGCAATTCTAAGATAAATAAGAGGTCTGGGTATCAAAACTTTGACCCAACAGTAGGTAGGGTCCGGGCACGCTTACTGAACTAATTATAAGCGGTTCATTCTGATAATGGCGAGGTGTGTTGATGGTGCTTACCAACTGCGTCATGTGCGTGCATGGGTCCCGGTCTGCCTCTGTGGATGTAAGACGCCGTGACATCCGTAAATAGGTCTGTGTCATTCAAAGGTTACCACTTTAGGGAATGATACACCCTTCTGTGGGGCTGGCACAGGGTATTTATGTATTAGGGAGCCGATCGCTTGGGGTAGAATTTAGGGTACATCTAATTCTATCTAATTCTGTTGGGGTACCATCTGTTTTTGTTGGGTGTAATACTTGTCTGCTTCCGTGTGGTACCATCTGTTCGGGTGGTAAAGGCCCATTATTTCTGCTCGGGTGGTAAAGGCCCAATACTAGCATCCTGTTTCTATTTCTGTACGTTCTGTTTCTGCTTGGGTGATAAAAGCCCATTACTAGTACTATGTTTCTGTAGAAATTATTCTGACTCCATTTCTGTTGCAGTCTGAACGTTAGGGTAACACCTAATCCTTTTATACTAGTATTAGTGCAGAGAAGTGAGATATAAATAAGAAGCATGGCTTAGTCTACATCATTCTGTTTCTGCTGTTTAACCTAAGTATATCTGCTGCTCATGTTACCGCCATCTCTTATCCAGTTTTGCTTTCATGTCATTATTATTGTTATCTGTTCATATGCTGAAAGTCACTGGACTTGCCAGACTTTATGTCTGACCTTGCTTGTTTTCGCCCCTTTTCTTCCGTTTCCCCCCCCCCCAGGTTTTCTAAGGAGGGAATACTCTAGCTTGATCTGGATTCCTTCTGCTTGAAGTGCTTAAAGTACGGCTTGGCTCTTCATAGCTTCTGTTCTGTGGGGATTATGCTTTTAAAGTTTTGTACTCTGATAGTTTTGAACAAGGCTGATATTTATGTACTTGAGTTTTAGATAAAGATGTAACCATACCGATTTCTGTTTTCCGTTGTAATAAAGTTATAATTTTGCAAGTACCATTTATCTATCTTGTAATATTCTGTTCTGTTTACTAAAATACTCTATCAAAGTTAAGGCATTCCCTTTGTGAGTGACCTTAACGAAGGTGGGGTGTTACAAGAGGCGTCGGTCCAGACCTTCAAATCCTGATTGCCATCTGTGATGGTCAACACAGGAGCATTGGTCAACCTCTTCTTTAGCTCTTGGAAAGTTGTCTCGCATTCTGGTGTCCACTTGAATTTCGTATGCTTCTTGGTCAGGTTTGTCAATGGGCAAGCTACCTTCGAAAAATCTTTGACAAATTTCCGATAATAGCCAGCCAGTCCCAAGAAACTTCTGACCTCCGTGGGAGTTCTAGGCTGCTTCCATTCTTGGATGGTAGAGATCTTTCCTGGATCTACTGAGATGCCTTCCTTTGATACAACATGGCCGAGGAATTTCACCTCTTCTTGCCAGAATATGCATTTAGAAAATTTTGCTTTCACCACATTTCTTCGCAAAATCTCTAAGACTTCTCTCAAATGATGTTCGTGCTCAACAGTGGATTTAGAAAAGATGAGGATGTCATCGATGAATACGAGCACAAATTTATTTAAAACATCTCTGAATACTCTATTCATCAGATCTACAAAATATGCTGGAGCATTACATAGACCGAAAGGCATTACTATCCATTCATAAAAGATGTCCGGGCCTCTGAAAGCAGTTAAAGGCACACACTCCTCTGCAATGCGAAGTTGATGGAAGCCTGTAGCTAGGTCCATCCTAGAGAATACTCGTGCTCCATGCAAGCGGTCAAGCAAGTCATCTATACGAGGCCAAGGGTATTTGTTTCTCAGAGTTTGTTTGTTGAGATCACGGTAGTCTACACATAGCCTGAGAGTACCGTCTGATTTTGGGATGAACACCACTGCTTCTCCCCATTCTGAGAAGCTGGGTCTGATCAGACCCTTCCACAAAAGCTTCTTGGTTTGATTTTTCAGCTCCTCTCTTTCTTTTGGCGACATTCTCTGAATGGGATGTACAACAGGCCTTGCATTCGGAGCTAAATCAATTCGGAAGCTGATTTCTCTATGTGGAGGTAGGCCCTCAACTTCTTTGAATACATCAGCGTAATCTTTGACGATAGGGATATCCTCAACAGAAGTAGGGTTAACTTCTAGAGAAGACCAGAATGTTTTCCTGTCGGTGGCTGAGCCATGGCAGGGGATACATACATTTCCGAGATTAGTTTTAACTTTGACAATTCTTTCGGCACATTTTACTTCGGCCTCATATTTTGTCAGCCAATCTATCCCAAGAATGACATCATAGCCGGAGAAACTCATAACGATCAAGTCAAAGAGAAATTTGCAGCGAGAATAAAAAACAGGTACTCTACAATACTGATCAAGAATAAGAGAACCTCCTATCGGGCTATTAGCTCTAATCAAAATTTTGAGTTTCCTTGGTTTCAGTTTCAACTTTTTAATCGCATCATTAGAAATAAAGCTTCGTGTAGCACCAGTATCAAATAAGATAGTAATAGGGATGTTCTTAATATTAAGCGCACCTCCTAAGACATCGGGTTTATCAGGCCCCTCATTCGAAGCTGGTGCAACTGCTCCCTCATAAACATGTGCCACTTCGGTTTTCTTCAAAAGGGGACAGTTTCTGGCAAAGTGCCCCGACTTATGGCAGTTAGAGCAATCTTGGGTGTTCCTGGGGTTCTGACCACGATTCTGAGAATTCTGACCACGGTTCTGGGGATTCTGACCACGGTTCTGACTAGGGCCTGAATCATTTCTCTTGACCCTTTTAGGAGCTCTATACTCGTAATCGAAATGTCCAATCTTGCCGTAGTTATAGCAGGTCACCTTGCTCCTATCCCTCTTCTTCCCTTGGGGTTTAGCTATAGAAGAATTGCTCGCCTCCTGTTTCTTGTTAGCCTGTTCCTTCTGGTTGTTGCCTTGACTTTTCCCTCTATCCTGCTGTCCAGACTCATCATTATCCTCATAGCGGCACGCCATCTCTACTACTTCATTGAAAGAAAGCTTGATATGTGCAGTGACTCGGTTCAAATATTTCTTTGACAGCCCCTTGATAAATTTCTTATTCTTCTCTACCGGATCTTGAATCAAATTAGGAGCATATCGTGAAAGCTCATCAAACTTCCTCACATACTCAGAAACGGTCATATTCCCTTGCTGTAGGTTAACGAACTGTTCGCGCATGCGCTCTCTAGCTTGTGGGGGTATATACTTCTCATTGAAAAGTTCCTTGAATCTGGCCCAAGACATATTGGCCACGTCATTGCAGATTTTGACCGTATCCCACCAATGCCCTGCTTCCTCTTTTAGTTGCCAAACTGCCAGATAACGCTTTCGCTGATCTTCCAATTCCAAGCCCTCTAGGATCTTTTCGCAATCTTTAAGCCATGTTTCTGCCTGAATCGCAGACTCTCGCCCCGTGAAAGGTACACCTCCAAGATTTTTGAATTTCTTTGACATTCTCTCCAAATCGAAAGGCTGTGGAGGTGGAGGTGGTTCGACTACAACCTCTGAATTATGTTGTTCCTAGGTGATGGGTGTCTCGTCTCTAGCTTGCCCTCCAGCTCCTACTCGGGCTCCTCCTCTAGCCCCGTCTCGAGCTCCACCTCGGGCTCCGCCTCGGGCTGTGCTTGCTCTAGTATCCATTTAAATCAGTTTGTACCATCAAGGAAAGAGTCAGACCAACAAAAATGAGAATTTTTCAAGAAAAGATAAGATAAGGACGAAATGAAAAGATGATGATGTAATGACTGGTAGATATGTGCTATTCTGCTGTGCTCACTCTAGGACATTACTAGTCCTATCTCTAATGAGCTACTCGTCTTAGAATAATGTGGATTCTATCTAGATGAATTGTTCTAAATATGTTATATTCCGAAGCTAAGGTTAACCTTAGGCTCTGATACCAACTATGATGACCCCAAACTTCCGTTGACCGAAAGCAAGGATAATCATTTTGGAATACAACATAATTACAACAATAAATAGATCTCAGAGAAATAACATAACACATAAACATTTCAGCGGAAATAAAATGTCATCAGCATCACAACGGAACATCAGAGTATGCAGTTTACAGGATCCACTTAGCAATACAGTAAGTCTCAAAAGATAAGGAAATAAATTCCAAATTCCATTACATATATCAAAAGCAAAAGATGGAAAAATGTCTCAAAGCAAGATAAAACTAGAGAAAAGGCCTTCTCCTTCTTCCGTCCAAGCAAGCTCCAAACAGAATGTATCACCTGAACCTGTCAATTGGCTGCCCGTGTGGAAAGAGGGCACCCGAGTTTGCAAAAGTGAAACAAACTACGAGTCAGTCATGGGACTGGTGTGAGAATTCTTAACTAAATTATCTAACTACGTGGCAAATCTCAGGACCACGCCGCTAACGTGGAACGGGTTTACTCCATTGGATTGCCAGTGCAATATTTTATAAAGTTTATATAAAACAACGAAATGACTTTTGAAAAATGAAATCATCATAAGACTCAGATCCTATCACACAATGCAACGCACACAGGAGGATAGAGTTTTCCCTTATGATGATCAAATATGCTTAATACGTGAAAAGTAATATTTTAATATTATTATTAGTGTTTAGGCAATATTAAAATACTTCAAATTTAAATATATCAATCCTAGACGGCATAGTACCCCATCCTACTATGTCGCCGTATATAAGTTTACAATCAAAACCGAAATTTTATCGTATTGGTAATTGGGTTTCTGTCATGAAGTCGAGGCTAGGGATCGTCCTCTTCCGATTCGAGACACTCTAGCAAATGCCTCAGGATCACACCTATAGGCAACCCTTGGAACGGTAGGGCCGGTCCCCACCTAACGGTAGTGGATTGGCAATTCCTGAACATACGTTTCCCGGCCCCTTTGGACCTATAATATGACCACTTCCGGCCTATAAAAACGAGGTACCTCAATCCATAATCCACATAGTAAAATGCCGGGCCGTGTTAAAACCCAAACACCACTTCTAGCTAGAAAGAAACATATGCACTCCCTACGGTCCATATCCCGTTTTTGACTCATACCGGGATGTGAGGCTCGCGAAGTCACGTTATACACAAAGCTATGCCTAAACAGGCTATGCTTTGATCATCAGCCACAAAGCCTGCTTTTCAACAAAGCCTTGATCGTTGCATCTTGGTGTGCCACGTTGACAATTCAACGCCATGCGATCGATAACCATTCCTACGTATCAGGGTGTTAAGTAGAGAATAAATTCTCTACCACCAAACAGACATATATTAATAGAAATCGATTTAATTACATGAAGTGAATTTCAACGTCAGACACACATCTATTTTCAAGTCCGTTCTGGGTCTGAACGAAACCGGAGACACTAAAAAGGCGCTCGCTTAGCCGCACGACCAATACACACGTCCGGAAAACTACTGCTTCAACCCTATCCTGGGAGCAAATCAGTCCAAGGTATCAGAAGTCATCGTCCATTCGATGTGAAGATCGCCTGTCTTCAACCATCGTCTTCTTACATCTTTGATTTAATCGCCGTGCAATTATTTGAAATGAGTTAAACTCGGCCTTTTCAAATAATTGTCGCATAATTTTAATTTAAAACATTTCATATATATTTATAACTATTTATCTCTATTTTTATTTATTAAAAACAGCTCGAAATAAATAAATAACGTTTCGGGTCAATGGGCGGCCCTAGCGCTGCTTTTACAAGAATTTGATTTACACATATCTTAAAATCTAACCGTCGGATTTCGATGAAATTTATATCGTTGGAAAGCTCTTCCCAAAATGGTCCTAACGGTTCCAATTTTGGGAAAATCCAACTGTCGGATCTTTCTATATAATCGTTTGAAGTTAGGATTGTCGATACGCGAACTGCCGCTCTTGTTTCGTTAAATTTTATACTTGTATATATAAACCATTGGGTGATTCCCTTTATTAAAATTCATTCCTTTTACTCTATGAAAATATCATTTTTGTCCGCCAATTCCAATGCGACAAAAATGACGTTTTCAACAATGTACATTTTTATATTCAATAAAATGTCATTTTTGTTCGCCAACTCTAATGCGACAAAAATGATGTTTCAACGATGTATATTTCATATTCAATAAAAATATCATTTTTGTCCGCTAATTCCAATGCGACAAAAATGACGTTTTCAACAATGTACATTTTTATATTCAATAAAATGTCATTTTTGTTCGCCAACTCTAATGCGACAAAAATGATGTTTCAACGATGTATATTTCATATTCAATAAAAATGACATTTTTGTTCGCTAACTCTAATGCGACAAAAATGATGTTTCAACGATGTATATTTCATATTCAATAAAAATGACATTTTTGTTCGCCAACTCTAATGCGACAATAATGATGTTTCAACGATGTATATTTCATATTCAATAAAAATGACATTTTTGTTCGCCAACTCTAATGCGATAAAAATGATATTTCAACGATGTATATTTCATATTCAATAAAAATGACATTTTTGTTCGCCAACTCTAATGCGACAAAAATGATGTTTTTAAAATGTACTCTTTCTTTAATTATAAAAATGTGCTTTTATCCTATTTGTTTTAAAGACATAAAATGAACCTTTTATTCTATTTGTTTTAAAGACATAAAAATGAACTTTTTATTCTATTTCATTTTTATAACATAAAAATGAACTTTTATCCTATTTCATTTTTATAACATAAAAATGAACTTTTATCCTATTTTATTTTTATAACATAAAAATGAACTTTTTATGTTTTTATAAAATGAATATATTTTATCTTCTTTTCTTTTACAAAAAAGTAAATTCTTTATCTTTACATTGGAAAATGTAAACCTTTCATTGTTACAAAGGAAAATAGTAAATCTTTCGTCTTCACCTAGAAAAAGGTAAATCTTATATTTTACATAGAAAAAAAATGTAAATTTTCTATCTCTCTTCATTTCAATAGAAAGATGTAAATTCCCTATTACTCTTTATTACATTAGAAAAATGTAGATTTTCCTATTCCTCTTTATTACATTAGGAAAATGTAAATTTTCCTATTCCTCTTTATTATATTAGAAAAATGTAAATTTTCCTATTCCTCTTTATTACATTAGAAAAATGTAAATTTTCCTGTTCGTCTTCATTACATTAGAAAAATGTAAATTTTCCTATTCCTCTTTATTAATGCACATTTTTCTAAAGGGGATTTTTCCTATCTAACTCAACTCAATTTGGTGTCAAAATATGCTAACCAAAAATAATGGTTTTTGTCTAACCATTTCTATTTACCTAACATAGTCATTACAATGTCCACACATACAACACAATATATGATTCGATGTATAAATCTGATGAATCACAATAAAAGGTCTCATCTTTGTTTTATTTGTAAAACAGATAAAATGGCAAATCTTTATTTGTAAAATAAAATATCTAATCTTTATTCGATATCAAAATAAAATATCTAACCTTAATTCATCTTTTAATTAAAATTTAAAAGATTTTAACTTTCCTTATTTTATAAATCATAAAACAAATAAAGATTTAATCTTTTGTTCTTTTTATGTAAATCAAAATAAAGATTCCCTCTTTGTAAATCAAAAATAAAGATTCAATTTTTGTTTACTTTGCAAATCAAAATATAAAGCTTTAACTTTTGTTTTATTATGTAAATCAAAAATAAAGATCAAACCTTTGTTTTATTTAGCTATTCAAAACAAAAACTCAACTTTTCATTTTATGTGTTGAACCAAAAATAAAGCTTTAACTTTTTTATTGTAAAATAAACAAAGATTCAATTTTTCATTTTACTTTGTAAAAACAAAATAAAGATTCAAAATTTCATCTTTGTTTGTAAAGCAACAAAGATTCAATTTTTCATCTTACTTTGTAAAAACAAAAATAAAGATTCAGAATTTCATCTTTGTTTGTAAAGCAACAAAGATTCAATTTTTCATTTCTATAAAGGAAAAAAAATAAAAACAATAAAGATGAGAACTTTATTGAAATTACATCATAATTTTACAGATCCAAACTGACATACTATAACATGATATCACAACGAATATAATTCAACTATACAACAAACCACCACATAACAGATCAGGAATAACATACAATGATTCAACTGATCGAATATAATTAAATTATTTAATTATTCAAATTCAGAAATCTCACAGTCGTCGAAGATTTTGGCCAAAATTCAAACTGTTCAAAATGGTCCCGTTTCAGTCTCAACGCATTCTATTCGCTGTTACGATTCCAACGCTTCCGAAATCATCAAATTCTGAGTTGAAATGAATTAGTTATGGTTAAATGAAGTTTTAAAAACAATTTAAATTAATTAATAAATAAATTAGTTAAGAAATACCCTTTCTTCTCCAAATCAAAGGATCGGTCGTATGCTTTCACTTAGTGTTCAAAACTAGGGTTCGGATTCGCTAGCCGTACAGGGGTCGAGGTGCTGATCGGAGGACGTCATGATGGGGAGCTCGGAGAGGGGGGGGGTGTTCCGCGTAGCTCGGTTGAGCTTGGGGGGCCCACGGCGGTGCGATGCGGTGGATGTTCGGGGGTCTGGAGCGGTTGCTACAGGCGATTATGGGGGTGCGGATGTGAAGGTGGAGGAAAGGGCTTCGATATGGTATGGAGATTGTGGCCTGAAAGTTGGTGGATGAGAAGTTTTTAATGGGGGAAGTCCTGAGCGACGTCGGCCATGTATTGAGGGGGGTGGCGGATACGAAGACAATGAATAGTGATTTAGGGTTTAATCTCCTATTATTTATAATATTTTAATGTATTTTTACAAAAAACCCATATATTTCAAACCGGTTCAATTTCAGTCCAGCAGAAAGTGACCCTAGCCAATATCCCATATTTCGGATCCAATGGGACAGGTCCCGTCAGCCCAAACGGCTGTCTGTGGCTTGTATAATTTAATTTAATATTTAATTCCTTTATTAATTTAATTCGTTTGCAAAAATAAATTCACCGAGGCCACAAACGGACTCAGAAAAATCCAGAAAAAATATATTTGTCTATGTTATGACGATACGGTCCTAACAAAACTAATTTCGTCGAATTCTGACACCGTTTGAAAAATGGCTATTTTTCAGTCAATTAAATTTGACTGTAATCGACCAAACACATTTTCCTTCGCCACGCTCACATATTAATTCGAAAAATTCTAAAAATTGAAACCTAGCAATAATTCAACATTCCGGTTCCAACAAAAGTGGTTTCATCAAAAACAGAGATCGTCTGAAAATTGACTATTTTCACTGGCTTTAATATTATTTAAAAATGAAAATTTTAAATTTCTGCCACATTTTTCCACCAAATAATTCAAAATAAAAAATTTTAATTGGTTCAGATTTTCCGGGTCGTTACATTAAAAATAAAATGAATTCGAATTGAATTGAATAGAAAATGAATTCAAATTGAAATGAATTTGAAATTTGAATTGAACCGGAATGAAATTAAAACGAATTTATATTGAAAAATTCAATCTTGATTTGAATTTGAAAAGGATGTTGATATCGTTTTGAAAAAAAAATTAAAACGATTTATATAATACGTTTTAAAAGGAAATCGACGAAATATATATAACATATATATATTATATATATAATGGCCTGAATAGAACGCGCCGCGGTAGTTCGCGAATTTCGACCATTGACTTCGAATGGATATTGCGGGAGACCTGACCGTCGGATTCTCCTAAAACCAGAACCGTTGGGTTCATATCGAAAAGAGCTTTCTAACGAATATTAGAAATTAGAAATCTAACGGTAAGATTTGGAATTATGTCCAAATCAAATTTGGAAAAGGTCGTTGTAAGTGTAGTTCGATGACTGTTGATGGAAATCAACTGTACGGGCCTTGATAAAATTATTAAAAATAGTAATAATTTGTGTAAAATCATAAGAAATGATTTGGGAAGAATTGGGATGAAAAACTCCATATTTGAAAAGATAAAAGTAGATTTTTATCGAAATGAACTAGTTTTGAACTAGAATTATAATTCTATTTATTTTTAAATAAATAAATTGAATTTGAAATGGTTTTAAAAGTAACCAAAATTTCCAATAATTGAATTGGAACGGATTTGAATCAAAATTGTCTTTGAAATGTTTCGATGTGGGATTTCGTGATTATACAGATATTGTTCTGCAAATTTGAAAGATATATTTATATCGTTATTTCCAATACGATATTTGTTGGTCGTAGAATTTGATATTGAATATAAGCCGATATGTTTTCTATTCAGAGCCTTGTATTTAATATCGAATGTGATTTGGGTTTGTCGTGAACGGTGTCTTCATTAACACTGCTCTTAAGCCCAATTGAGAAAATGATTAAATCTTTTTATTTAGATTTAATGAAGTGTACCAATTAAATAATATTTAATTGGAATTGAATTGGTATTGATTTTTGGGTTTATCGTGAACAGTGTTTCAAATAACACTTGTTCTTTAACCCGATAATCAATGGAATGTGATTTTGGGTTGTCGTGAATGGTATCTTCAATAATACTGTTCTGAGACCCAACAGAGTTAAGAAAATTAGAAACTAACTAGAGATTAGTTAAGTTGAATGGTTTCTTGGTTATTGATCTGATGTTGGTTTCGGACTTCGGAGTTAATACTTAGGGAATTACTCACTTGCTATTTTACGGTTAAAGGCTGATAGAAGGGAATGTGATTTTGGGTTTATCGTGAACCGTGTTTTAAATGACATTGATTCTTTAACTCATTTAAAGATTAAAACAAAGTGGAGTTTTAATGAATCTTTAATTAGATTGAAATGATCGAAAATGGAGTATCACCAGTTTAGATCCAGGCGATAGTTAAATCTTTAATTAGATTTGAACGTGAAATGGTAATTGAATTTACCGATAACATCGTGGTGTTAGATATGAAGTAAGGCCAGTTTTACTTCATGGGAAGAATAGGTGGGATTGGGAAATAAAATAAATGATTACTTCGGTGTGGTTCGCTAATCCCGACTAGTTGAATTGATATTCAAAAGGAGACTAAAGAATAAATTTAAAGAATTTATCTTTGATAAAATTAATGGGAACCTTTCCCTAAGAATGTGAAATTTAGAAACTAACTGTAGGTTAGCTAAGAAGAATGGTTTCCTGGGTATTGATCTGATGTTGGTTTCGGCCTTCGGGATTAATATTTGGGGAATTATTCTCTTGCTAATTCACGGTTAGTGACTGATGAATTGGAATGAGGCATATGTTGTGTTTGTGTAACACTTGTTTAGTATATATGCGAGTTATTCGGAAAGACCGGGTTTATCCCATTCTGGATAACTGATACGACGATAATTCGAAGATGAAGACGGTGGTCGAAGACCGAAGGTCTTCACGTCATTTAGATAATTACTGATGATCTTGATTGGGCTGTATGTCGAAGAGTAGGTAATCAGTTAGTGGTCATCCAGACGTACTTGGAGATCGATGGATATGCGAGGTACAAGGTGCCTCCGGTTTCGTTCAGACCCAGAACGGACTTGTAGATGGACTGTGTGTCTGACATTGGATTTCATTCTGTGTGACTGATATCGGTTGCATAGAGTGGTTCGCCTGTGTGGCATGCTAAGATGCAAATGATCAAGGCTTCTGTTGAAAAGAAGAGTCTTGTAGTTGATGATCAAAGCACGACATGTGTGGCATAGCTTTGTGTAACGTGAATTCGCGATCCTCACACCCCGATTGTGAACTAGAAATGGGAGAGGAATTCAGGGAGGGCATGCGTTTCTTTCTAGCTAGAAGTGGCGTCAGTGGTTTTACACGCCCTAACGAGTTTGACTTATGTGGTTGTTGCTGTTGCGAGGTGCCTTGGATATATCGGTGACTATGTGAATCCGATGGAGTCATTCGTTGGCTCATTTATGCCCCAAAGGGTGGAGAAACGCAGTGTTCAGGCATTTTAATCCACATCGATGGACCGGCCCTGACGATCCAAGGTGCAGTTGCGGTTGTTCCTGAGACATGGTAGGCTAAATTGTCTCGAATCGTTAGAGGACGACCCCTGGCCTCGGTTCACAGATGGAAATCCAATTTCCAAATACGTGACTTTGCGGTTTTGATTGTAGAGCCTAATATGGCGACATGATATATGGTACCCATGACGTCTATGATTGATATTTATGATTGAAATTGTTTTAAACACTAAACACTTATTATAGTATCAAATGATTTGTTTTTAACGTATCAAGCATGCTTTGGCTATTGTAAGGGAAAACCCTATCCTCTGGTTTGTGTTGCATTGTGTGATGGGACCTGGGTCTTATAATAGCTTCATTTTTCTTTATTTAGCATTGCACTGTTATTTTATGCACTGGTATTCTTAGGAGGAAACCCATTCCGTGTTATACGACGGGGTCCCTTGATTTACCTAACTTTAAAGTAAAGATTAATAATTGTTTTAGTTCTCACACCAGTCACATGACTGACCTAAAGTTTATTGTTTCAACCTAAACTCTGGGTGCCCCTATTTTCCGCACGGGCAGCTAGTAGTTTTGGTTTTGCAGATTTATATTCATAGGATCCTGGTTTACAGCTGGAATGATATCCAGAAAGCTTTCTAACCGTATATCTCCTTCAGTTGTGTTTTGTATTATTTTCCGCTGCTATGTAATGTATTGTAATCTCTGATATTTTATAATGTACATTATTTGTTTATACTCTGTATATTCTTGTATTCTGATGAATTGTTGTAATAAGCAATGAAATGTTCTTCTGTCTGCGTTCTGATTGGTCTTGTCCTCAAAGTAATTCGTTCTTTCTCTTCTCTTCGGAGACCGGGGGAGTTCGGGTCGCTTCATGGATGTTTGTCTGATATTGGATTTCATTCTATGTGAATTGATTTCTATTTAATATATATCTGTTTGGTGGCAGAGGATTTATTCTCTTGCTTAATACCCTTCTTTGAGACGCACGAGCTCAGAGGTTATATATTGATAGTTATTGATCACATGGCGTGGATTGTCAATGTGGCATACCAAGATGCAAATGATCAAGGCTTGTGTTGAAAAGCAGAGTCGTGTGGTTGATGATCAAAGAACAACTTATTTCGGCATAGCTTTGTGTATAGCGTAACCTTACGAGCCTCACACCCCAATAGGAGTCAGAAACAGGATAAGGGAACGCAGGGAGTGCACAAGTTTTTTTCTAGCTAGAAGTGGTGTCATGGTATGAAGCCCAAACATTTTTACTTATGTGGATGATGGATTACGAGACCTTGGTTATATTGGTCGATAGTGGCCAATTGATAGGTTCAATAGGACCAGGAAACGTGTGTTCAGGAATTGCCAATCCACTAAAGTATTTGTGGACTGGCCCTGCAGAATCCAAGGGTTACCCGTAGGTGTGATCCTGAGACATTTTGTAACACCCCGAATTTTCTGAGAATATTAAAATTAACAAATTCAAGAACACTTAATTTTTAGAAGAAGAATTAAGTGAAATAGGTTGCGCTATTACGTTCATCTCAAAATTTTGGTCAAGATAGACATTTGGTTTACTAAAACGGATACCTTATGAAGAAGTTATTAAGCCTTGAAGTTTGTATGCATATGAGAAAAATATATATAGATATATATAAAAAATAAATAAATAAATATGCAAAAAAGTTCAAAACAGTGAATCGGGAGGAGGAATAACCGAACCGGCCCATTTTTGAGGTCGACCTGAGCCCTGCTGGGTCGACTAGGGATTGATTCAGGGTGTGTGGCTGTCAACCCGTGGGCCGATTCGCTCTAAGGCAGATGTGACATCTTATTGGTTCTGATGGTCCAGGGTTAATCTAATGGTCCTAAAACACTCTCTACAACTATATAAGGACCCTAAACCTAAAACCTAATTCTATTATTCACTCTCATCTAAACCTAGCCGTCATCTCTTTCAACTCAAAGGCAAGATAGAAGCTAATTAAAAGTGACGAATCAAATCAAATCTAAATTAAAACAATGATTTGTCTACATCAAAGGCGAGCATTTCAACTTCAGAATACAGATTTCAGAAATCAAGATCATCTTTTGTTAGTAAGTTTAATTATCTTTTAGATGCGAACAAATTTAAGACATGACTTGTAATAAAATGAAAAATAGAATTGTAGCAAGATGTATGATAATGATGATGCTAGTTCATGTCCATTTCCTATGATAATTTTGTCATGTATGTCTTGGAATGATTGTGGTTTATTGGACTTATTATATAGAAATTGATGATGAACCTGTAACACCCCACACCCGCTACGGTCACTCATTAAGGGAATGCCATAACATCGGTGGAGTATTTTTAAGTGAATATAGAACAGAAAAATTTCAACAAGACAGATATAAGTAATACTTGAGAATTTAAAACATCATTTCATTCCAGCGGAAAGTAAAACATGTTTGGTTACACCAAAACCATAAATAAGAGTCAAGTACATAATATCCATCCTGATAAAAACAAAAGTACATAATCCCACTACATATCC
This sequence comes from Allium sativum, assembly GCA_030737875.1. Taxonomy (NCBI): domain Eukaryota; kingdom Viridiplantae; phylum Streptophyta; class Magnoliopsida; order Asparagales; family Amaryllidaceae; genus Allium; species Allium sativum. The sequence goes on along the minus strand of CM060921.1, from coordinate 450,329,532 downwards.
TAATAGCCATAATAGAAAAGATAAACTGAGCTTTACATCCACGGTCCAAGCTCCAAGGATAGATAAAGTAGTCTGATCAAAGACCACCAGTGCTAGGCCCACTCTGAAAACCTGAGGGTTGGAAAAAAAGATAAAGAAACAACGGGGTCAGACATAAGTCTGAGTGAGTCCTATAACCCTAACAATACAATCATTAAAGTAATTAGGGTATGATATAAACAAGGTACGGTACCTCTGGGGATAATGACTACACTAAGTAGCCAACTAAACACAGGATGTACTAAGATAACCGAAAAGACGCATTTATCCACCCAAGGATAATTACTAGGTTGCACCACCCCAGATCTACCCACCCAAGGGTAATTCCTACACTGCACCACACCAGTTCTACCCACCCAAGGGTAATTCCTACTTAAAGGTTGATCCCACTAAGTGTACTTAGTAATTTTACCCAGTAGTTTCGTGTACCCCTAGCTGACTACATAGGTGCCGTCTGCCCCTATCTCCACTAGGTGTACCCACTACCCCCAAGCGATCGGCTCCCTACCGTAGATACCCGTGCTGGCCCCACAGTGGGGTGTATCACTCCCCAAAGTGGCAACCCGATAATCAATGGTGCACGGCTTATACCTACACGATGCAACAACGTCTTACCCACCAGCCCGGGTCCACACACGCATATGAAACCCGTTGGACTCGCGTTGCCACCGCTACCCCGTTTTGGCCTCTTATAGTCAAGCCCAATATGCGTGTCCCGTCCTCGACTTGGGTCAAGCCCACAAAGATACGTTTGGGATATTGGTAGAAATGGGCCCCCACAAGCTACTACTTAAGCTTGTCATTTTATCTAGTGCATCCCACTTAACCCCTTTTATAATCATACCCACTTACATGTTAAGGTTTGGTTAAGTCATCTAATCATATTTCAATTGCCACTCAAGGCCCCCACAAGCTACTACTTAAGCTTGTCATTTAATTATATTTCAATTGCCACTTAAGGCCCCCACAAGCTACTACTTAAGCTTGTCATTTAATTATATTTCAATTGCTACTTAAGGCACCCACTAGATTTCCGCATGCCACCCAAGGCACTTACTTAACCCTTTAATCATGTTTAATTACATGTTCCACTTTGGTTAAGTATTCTAATCGTATTTTCTATTGCCACCCAAGGCAACCTACTAGTTTCCTCATGCCACCCAAGGCACCCACTTAACCCCTCATGCCCCTCTACATGCTAATTCGGTTAAGTGTTTCTTAATTAATTAAGATCGTAACCTTTGTAAAGACCTCTCACATTAGACTGTCTTTTATGGCAGCTGGATATGCCGGTTGGTTCCGGGCAGCCTTACACCATAACAGAGTCTAACCTCGTGTCTTTACACTTGTCACGTATTTAGTTTATGACTAAGACCTCTCACATTGGGCCAATCATTTGTAGCCGCTGGATTTGCCGGTCGGTTCCGGGCAGTCTTATGCTACAAAAGGGTCCAACCTCGTGTCTTAGTAGATTAATTACACCTAATTAATCACCCCCATAATTTGTATTAATTATCCCTAATTAATTACAAATATTTAAGAATATGGGTAGACCTAACTCAATAGGTAAATTCCCAATTCCATAATATGGGTAGACCTAACTTAATAGGTAAATTCCCAATTATGTCCATCCACTTTACGGTATGTTTAATCATACCCACTTCACACAAAATTTTATGTGTTCATTAATTTTTTTTTACCCCATCGTCCCCACGTAAATACGTTAACATGACATACTTCAAAAGAGAAGATTCATCATACACACAATGGGTTCAACTTAGCATATCATTAGCATTATCATGGGTTTAAAAGGTGTCAACTTGTATATATGACCATAAACCCAACTTGCATAAATAACCAACCCAAACTTGCATGAATCATAAATGTCATAAAGATGGTAACTTGCTTAAATGTTCATGTCATAGACCTATCATAAAGGTGTCAACTTGCATACATGTCATAGGTCTAAAAGGGATGAACTTGCACATGTACTTATGTCATACATAGAGGCAAATTTGCATATGAACTTGCATCATAACTTGCATATGAACTTGCATCATAACTTGCATACGAACTTGCATCATAACTTGCATATGAACTTGCATAACATGCCATACTTAGAGGCAAACTTGCATATGAACTTGCATCATAACTTGCATATGAACTCGCATCATAACTTGCATATGAACATGTGTCATAACTTGCATATGAACTTGCATAACATGCCATACCTAGAGGCAAACTTGCATATATTATGCATATCATAAAAAGAGACAAACTTGCATATGAACTTGCATCATAACTTTCATATGAACTTGCATCATAACTTGCATAAAACCAAACACTTAGCATGCATAAAACCAAATACTTAGCATGCATAAAACCAAATACTTAGCATGCATAAAACCAAATACATAACTTGCATAACATGTTACATATAGACTTGCATATAATCTCCCATATAGCTTGCATAACATGTTACATATGAATCAATGTTCAACATAGTGTTTTGCATCATAAAACATAGCATTAAACTTGCATATAGCACACAACATACACTATACTAAACTTGCATAAACACATTGATTCCACAAACATAGCCATATCTTATCATGTCCTATCATAATCAATTTAACAATTGATTGTTAAGTCTATAGAAACTCACCAAAACCAAGATTAGCAAACTTATGAAGTAGAACTAGTTGCAATATTTGAAGAAGATGATGATTAGAGGTTGATTAGCTTGCAACTTTCTTCATAAACTAGTGGAGGCTCCTCCTAAGTTTGATTTTGGCGGCATGATGGCATCAATTCTATTTTTAGTATGGATTAGGCTTGCATTAGGGTGTATTTATAGGATTAGGGTGTAGTTTAGGCCCTTGGATTAACCCTAGAAGCCATCAGGTCCGTCCAGCACATCAAAAATCGTCACAAGCCACCAAAACACAGCCCAACAGCCAAAACAGTGCACCCAGGCCAAACTGGCTCGACATGGGCGCACTTCCCAAGTGCGCCAGTGTATTTTTGTGCTGACGCACTTCACAGGTGCGCCAATGCATTTCTTGCCCGTTTCCGGTTTTTCTGCCTAACTTCATTCGTCCATATCTCCTTCATACGGACTCCGATTTTCGAAAACTCGGACTCTATTTCGCGTATTTTTCCGAGACGAACGCAATGGCGCAACCCATTTCCCATAATTCAGATTTTAAAATTTAATTCTGCCTTGATTTATGTTATAACAAGTTATTCAAAATACGGGTTGTTACATTCTCCCCTCCTTAAAGGATTTCGTCCCCGAAATCTCTAAATCAAGAAGAACGTATCCTACCAACCAAACAACCATCTACTAAACCACCAAACACTGGCATCCATTGTCCTTAAAGTTTCTTATGTTGTTATGAACATATGCAAAAAGTGTGTGTATATGTTCCCTGTCTAATGCAAAATCAGGCGGTCCACTGATCCAGTTGACCTCCTTAATGCAAACCATGATAGTGCCATGCATCCATTATGTATGCGAGAGAACCCTATCGACACATACAACATCTACATGAGTGCACAATCATTCACCAAAATGCATCATCCATATGATAACACAATCATTATACATCCATAAATATAGCTACCTACACACAATTATATGCAATATGCAATATGAAGTGACTGAGCCGATCTAGTGTCTAGAGTGTGTGTATATGCATCCACGAGCAACCACTAGCAAACACTTGCATCCACATGCATCCATCAACCATAACATGTCTCAAACACATGTTTGAACCATAGGTTTACCCTATCTAAAGGTCAAAGATACTAATGAGAGGGCATACTAAAGATAAGATAAGCAGTAGACAAATGATAAAGGAGACGTTTAAAGGACATACCCTCAAAAAGGAATGGGTATAACGAACGCATCTTCGCTTCCGTCTCCCAAGAGCGTTGCCCTCATCTTCTCCCCATTGTACTTTGACTAGTCGAACCTCTCTGTTTCTCAACTTCCTAATCTCTGACCCAAGGATGCGGGTAGGAGCCCGTCGAATAATCACATTACGCTCTACCTTTACTTCTTTAAGCAAGATCGGCTCTACCGCCTCTGCGGTCTCATGTAGGCCCTTCCTCAAATGTGACACATGGAATACGTCATGTTTCTTATGCAACCGAACTATCTCTCGAATATAAACTGAAGCTAGACATGAAACAGTCCTCTTGCTCTTCACGGGTATGAAATGGGCACTCTTAGTAAGTCTATCTACCACAAACCAAATTCCCGTATTACCCTTCCTTGATTTCGGTAATCCATCGAGACACTATCCCACTTCCATAGCGGAACCTCCAAATGGGTGAAGCAACCCACCGGGTTTCTTCTGCTCCGCTTTCATTTGCTAGCACACCAAGCATCTAGCGACATACTCGGCCACATCTTTCTTCATGCCGGCCCAGAAGAAAACCCGCTTCATGTCTTGGTACATCTTGTCCCCACCGGGATGAATGGTCATCTTTGACCGATGTGCATCATCAAGTATAGCCTTCCTCAAACCCTCGTCTTGCGGTACACAAAGTCTACCATCACTACGCAACCACCCCTTATCATCTAGGGTGTACCTACCCAAATGGCTGGACGACTCCCCCTCCTCATGAGCTTATCTACTAACTCAACCAACTGTGGGTCGTCTCGCTGTGCTCCGCCAATCCGTCCCAGAAGAGTAGGCCTAACCTCCAAAGAGGCTAGCAAACCGGGTACAAAGTCAATGGAAGGTCTAAAGTCAAACATAGAAATAAACTCTAAGCTCCGTCGTTCAACGAACAATGAACTCGAGGACAACCTTTTCCTACTTAAGGCGTCCGCTACCACGTTACCCTTGCCATGGGTATACGCTATCCCAAACTCATAGGATGCTAAGAATCCCATCCACTTTTGCTGTCCTAAGACTATGCGCTCGAAGAGTCTCCAACACTTCCCTAAGATGTAGGGCATGCTCTTCTCCACTCTTATAGAAAACCAGGATATTACCCCATCCAAAATCATCACAACTGTCCATCTCTCACGCAGACCACCCTAGTCGAACTCGGCATCCCCTAAATGCAAGCCCCAAAGGCCAAAACCAATATCAGACAAACACCCAAGGGATACCTCCTTCGAATTCAGACGACCTACGTGAGATGATACTAGTAAAAACGGCTAAATAATTAAGCCCTTGTCCAACTCTGGATGTCCTCGCCGGTCTCGCTCCAAAACCACCGTTTATCCCATAACTGGCTTTGCTCAACCTATTGAGCACATACGGAAACTTATTTCGCTCCTAGGAAAGACCAAGATGTCATTTACAAAGACCATCACGAACTTATTTAGGTACTCCCTGAACACCCTTCTCATCAAATCAATAAAGTATGCGGGGGCGTTCGTCAAACCAAATGGCATCACCAACCACTCATAAAAAAAAATCATCCGGAGTCCTAAAGGCAGTCTTCTCTATACTATCCTCAGCCACTCTCAACTGACGAAACCCCGTGGCTAAGTCCAACTGCGAAAATACCGAGGCGCCAACTAACTGACCAAAGAGATCATCAATCCTCGGCAATGGGTGTCTATTCTTCTTTGTGAGTTTATTTAGTTCTCTTTAGCCTACACAAAGTCTGAGGGACCCATCCGCCTTCGTGGCAAAAACTACTGGAGCACCCCACTCCGATATACTTCGTCTTATGAACCCCTTCTCAAGCAAATCGCCTACTTGCTTATGGAGTTCCCTCCTCTCATGAGGAGCCATGTGGCACACTGGCCAAGATACTGGTTTGGCATTGTCTACCAGATATATTCAGAAGTCAATCTCCCGCTCCGGAGGTAAGCCCTTCACCCCCTCAAACACATCCGAGTATTCCCGGACCACTCTAACAGATCGCAACCTCTCGACCGACGTGTCAAGCGATTCTAGATAACTTAGCATAACAGATTCCATGGGATTACAAGAGATCTCGAGAGTGTTACCCAAGCGGGTCATAAACCTAACAACTCTCCCTTCAAAATCAAGAACGACACCCCTACTGGATAACCAGTCCATGCCCAAAACTAACCCATAGCCCGTGAAGCCCAAAAAGCATCACATCTAAACTCAATGCTAAGTATAGCAACTTTCAAACCCAAACACATCATGGAGCCCCCAATTGGGTTTGAAACAACTAAGGGATCATCTACTAAACTGGTGCCTAAGTGCAGTGACTCAACAAAAAATGATGAGATAAACGAACTCGATGCGTCAGAATCAAATAAAGTTCGAACCGGAAAATAAAGGAATCCAAATTCCAACCTAGACGGTCCTATCCCCATCTGGTACACTAGCCGCGAGGGAATACAACTACCCTCCAAAAGATTCCGTACCTTGCCCTTGCCTCTTTGGACAACCCTAATAAGGTGTCCTATTCCTCCAAAAGGATAACTACTCGCCTTCTTCTTCCCATTCTCCACTCGTAACCTCCCATCAAAATGAGGTTTCGTCCTTCATTAAACAACAACTATTCGAGCCTTCCTCCCATCGTCTATCCAATAGGTACCTACAAGTCCTCCTCCTTCTTGAACCAACTTCTAATCCGACTAACGTCTAAGTCCCTTGAATTGGTTTTTCATTCTTATCTATCTTAGAAAGATCATTTATACACGGAGGGGAAGCTCAAAACGAGAGAGGAAGAGATTCAAAACGGAGAATTCAAAAGATAAAGATATGGCTATCAGGGATTATGCTTTTCTATCAAAAACTTTTCTCTTAAAAGACATGCTTTTGAAAATACTCCTTTCAAAAATATTCTTAGAAAATAGTTTTTCTAAAAAAATTATCTGTTCTGGTAACCTTAAGCTCTGATACCACGTGTAACACCCCACACCCGCTACGGTCACTCATTAAGGGAATGCCATAACATCGGTGGAGTATTTTTAAGTGAATATAGAACAGAAAAATTTCAACAAGACAGATATAAGTAATACTTGAGAATTTAAAACATCATTTCATTCCAGCGGAAAGTAAAACATGTTTGGCTACACCAAAACCATAAATAAGAGTCAAGTACATAATATCCATCCTGATAAAAACAAAAGTACATAATCCCACTACATATCCTAATAGCCATAATAGAAAAGATAAACTGAGCTTTACATCCACGGTCCAAGCTCCAAGGATAGATAAAGTAGTCTGATCAAAGACCACCAGTGCTAGGCCCACTCTGAAAACCTGAGGGTTGGAAAAAAAGATAAAGAAACAACGGGGTCAGACATAAGTCTGAGTGAGTCCTATAACCCTAACAATACAATCATTAAAGTAATTAGGGTATGATATAAACAAGGTACGGTACCTCTGGGGATAATGACTACACTAAGTAGCCAACTAAACACAGGATGTACTAAGATAACCGAAAAGACGCATTTATCCACCCAAGGATAATTACTAGGTTGCACCACCCCAGATCTACCCACCCAAGGGTAATTCCTACACTGCACCACACCAGTTCTACCCACCCAAGGGTAATTCCTACTTAAAGGTTGATCCCACTAAGTGTACTTAGTAATTTTACCCAGTAGTTTCGTGTACCCCTAGCTGACTACATAGGTGCCGTCTGCCCCTATCTCCACTAGGTGTACCCACTACCCCCAAGCGATCGGCTCCCTACCGTAGATACCCGTGCTGGCCCCACAGTGGGGTGTATCACTCCCCAAAGTGGCAACCCGATAATCAATGGTGCACGGCTTATACCTACACGATGCAACAACGTCTTACCCACCAGCCCGGGTCCACACACGCATATGAAACCCGTTGGACTCGCGTTGCCACCGCTACCCCGTTTTGGCCTCTTATAGTCAAGCCCAATATGCGTGTCCCGTCCTCGACTTGGGTCGAGCCCACAAAGATACATTTGGGATATTGGTAGAAATGGGCCCCCACAAGCTACTACTTAAGCTTGTCATTTTATCTAGTGCATCCCACTTAACCCCTTTTATAATCATACCCACTTACATGTTAAGGTTTGGTTAAGTCATCTAATCATATTTCAATGGCCACTCAAGGCCCCCACAAGCTACTACTTAAGCTTGTCATTTAATTATATTTCAATTGCCACTTAAGGCCCCCACAAGCTACTACTTAAGCTTGTCATTTAATTATATTTCAATTGCCACTTAAGGCACCCACTAGATTTCCGCATGCCACCCAAGGCACTTACTTAACCCTTTAATCATGTTTAATTACATGTTCCACTTTGGTTAAGTATTCTAATCGTATTTTCTATTGCCACCCAAGGCAACCTACTAGTTTCCTCATGCCACCCAAGGCACCACTTAACCCCTCATGCCCCTCTACATGCTAATTCGGTTAAGTGTTTCTTAATTAATTAAGATCGTAACCTTTGTAAAGACCTCTCACATTAGACTGTCTTTTATGGCAGCTGGATATGCCGGTTGGTTCCGGGCAGCCTTACACCATAACAGAGTCTAACCTCGTGTCTTTACACTTGTCACGTATTTAGTTTATGACTAAGATCTCTCACATTGGGCCAATCATTTGTAGCCGCTGGATTTGCCGGTCGGTTCCGGGCAGTCTTATGCTACAAAAGGGTCCAACCTCGTGTCTTAGTAGATTAATTACACCTAATTAATCACCCCCATAATTTGTATTAATTATCCCTAATTAATTACAAATATTTAAGAATATGGGTAGACCTAACTCAATAGGTAAATTCCCAATTCCATAATATGGGTAGACCTAACTTAATAGGTAAATTCCCAATTATGTCCATCCACTTTACGGTATGTTTAATCATACCCACTTCACACAAAATTTTATGTGTTCGTTAATTTTTTTTACCCCATCGTCCCCATGTAAATACGTTAACATGACATACTTCAAAAGAGAAGATTCATCATACACACAATGGGTTCAACTTAGCATATCATTAGCATTATCATGGGTTTAAAAGGTGTCAACTTGTATATATGACCATAAACCCAACTTGCATAAATAACCAACCCAAACTTGCATGAATCATGAATGTCATAAAGATGGTAACTTGCTTAAATGTTCATGTCATTGACCTATCATAAAGGTGTCAACTTGCATACATGTCATAGGTCTAAAAGGGATGAACTTGCACATGTACTTATGTCATACATAGAGGCAAATTTGCATATGAACTTGCATCATAACCTGCATATGAACTTGCATCATAACTTGCATACGAACTTGCATCATAACTTGCATATGAACTTGCATAACATGCCATACTTAGAGGCAAACTTGCATATGAACTTGCATCATAACTTGCATATGAACTCGCATCATAACTTGCATATGAACATGTATCATAACTTGCATATGAACTTGCATAACATGCCATACCTAGAGGCAAACTTGCATATATTATGCATATCATAAAAAGAGACAAACTTGCATATGAACTTGCATCATAACTTTCATATGAACTTGCATCATAACTTGCATAAAACCAAACACTTAGCATGCATAAAACCAAATACTTAGCATGCATAAAACCAAATACATAGCATGCATAAAACCAAATACTTAGCATGCATAAAACCAAACACATAACTTGCATAACATGTTACATATAGACTTGCATATAATCTCCCATATAGCTTGCATAACATGTTACATATGAATCAATGTTCAACATAGTGTTTTGCATCATAAAACATAGCATTAAACTTGCATATAGCACACAACATACACTATACTAAACTTGCATAAACACATTGATTCCACAAACATAGCCATATCTTATCATATCCTATCATAATCAATTTAACAATTGATTGTTAAGTCTATAGAAACTCACCAAAACCAAGATTAGCAAACTTATGAAGTAGAACTAGTTGCAATATTTGAAGAAGATGATGATTAGAAGTTGATTAGCTTGCAACTTTCTTCATAAACTAGTGGAGGCTCCTCCTAAGTTTGATTTTGGCGGCATGATGGCATCAATTCTATTTTTAGTATGGATTAGGCTTGCATTAGGGTGTATTTATAGGATTAGGGTGTAGTTTAGGCCCTTGGATTAACCCTAGAAGCCATCAGGTCCGTCCAGCACATCAAAAATCGTCACAAGCCACCAAAACACGGCCCAACAGCCGAAACAGTGCACCCAGGCCAAACTGGCTCGACATGGGCGCACTTCCCAAGTGCGCCAGTGTATTTTTGTGCTGACGCACTTCACAGGTGCGCCAGTGCATTTCTGGCCTGTTTCCGGTTTTTCTGCCTAACTTCGTTCGTCCATATCTCCTTCATACGGACTCCGATTTTCGAAAAATCGGACTCTATTTCGCGTATTTTTCCGAGACGAACGCAATGGCGCAACCCGTTTCCCATAATTCAGAATTTAAAATTTAATTCTGCCTTGATTTATGTTATAACAAGTTATTCAAAAGACGGGTTGTTACAGAACCTATTATGATATGGGGAATGAAACTATCATACCGCATATAAGTTTGATAATCTTTTCATGATATGTTACATGCAAGTTTTTAGGCTAAATAATGTTAGATCAATATGCCTACGTATTTAAATCTACAACTTTATGTGTTTAGATCCATGCTAATTAGATCCAAGTCAAGATCTATACATATATTCATACGATTTAATGCAAGTTACATGTTTTATGTTTGATCCAAGTCAAGATCTATATATATATATATATATATATATATATATATATATGTTCATATGCAAGTTACATGTTTTGTGTTAGATTCCAAAACTATATATATATATATATATATATATATATATATATATATATATGCATATTTATAAAGTGGATTCATGCAAGTTCATATGATCATTATTGTTAGATGTAGTTCACATCTACATGTTAAAGTTAAACTTATACATGTTTTGGTAATGTACATGTCATGATTATGACATATGCTAGTTTATAAACCAAGTTATGTTTACATATTCCTAGATCTACATATTAACATGTTTAGGCTTGTGATTATTTAGTCCAATTCATATGCAAGTTCATGAGACATGTTAGTTGAAATGAATGATGTTCAATGTCAACATTACATGACATATGTTTGGTTGGATTTATATTAGGCACGTTACCTTCTTTTACCTCTTGTTTATAAATTAGGCTAATTTGCGGGCCTAATTACTTTATGTGATTGATGCGAACGTATAAACGGGGGTAATGTTGGGATGGACATTAAATTATAACATGTTAATGATGTAGGCGGGCACATGACCATGTAAATGGTTAAGGCCATGAAATGGTATAATTTATATACCATTGGTTATGAACATAACTTAAGTTATGAACGTAATTAAAATAATGTGACGTGAAAACATTTGAAGAAAATTTACATGTACACTTGACATAAATGACAAAAATGTAAATTTAGCAAAAGACGAATATGCCTAACCCGAGGTTAGACTGAGTTGTGATATAAAACTGCCCGGAACCAACTGACACATCCAGTGACCACAACAATACCCGTCTAATGTGGGTGGTTAGTGCATTGAGCCCAAAAAGGACCCAAGGTTAGACTGAGTTATGGTGTAAAACTGCCCGGAACCGACCGGCACATTCAGTGACCACAACAATACCTGTCTAATGTGAGTGGTTGGTGCTTTAATAAAGCTAAGTCAAGATTGGTAGGGTTAAGTCAATTGAGGAAACACTTAACCAATTCAACATGTTAACTAAACTAATGGGTGAGGTTAAGTAAATTTAGAACACTTAACTGTTATAACATGTTAATTAGACAAGTGGTGAGGTTAAGTAAATTTAGAACACTTAACCGTTATAATATGTTAATTAGACAAGTGGTGAGGTTAAGTAAATTTAGAACACTTGACAAATTTAACATGTTAACTAGACTAGAAGGTAGGGTTAAATAAACATAGAACACTTAGTCGTTATAACAAGATGAATGACTAGGGTTAAGTTAATAGGAAACACTTAACCAGTATAGCATGATGAATGGGTAGGGTTAAGTAATAAGAAACACTTAACCAATATAACTTGATCTGTGGTAAGGTTAAGTAAAAACAAGAGGGTAACACTTAGCCAATATAACTTGATTTGTAGTAGGGTTAAGTTAACACAAGAAGGCAACACTTAACCAAAGTAACATGACATGTAGGTGGGTTAAGTTAAGTTAAATTGATTGATGACACTTAATCAATACAACAAGATGAATACGTGGGGTTAAGTTAACAAGAAACACTTGACCAATATAACTTGATGAACGAACGGTGTTAAATTAATAGGAAACACTTAACTGATCCAACACGATAAGTAAGGAGGGTCAAGTTCATAAGGAACACTTAATCAACATGACACGATGAATGAGTGGGTTAAGTTAACATGTATGGACAACACTTAACCAATATGACATAATGTGCGGGAGGGTTAAGTACATATTGGATTGGGGTAATATTAGTACATATAGGCCCATAAAGCTTAACTATTAAATAAACATGCTTGAATCAATGGGAGGGTTAAGTGCACCTCATGTAGGTGGGTAATATTAGTACATATAGGCCCGCAAAACTTGACCAATAGGAAACCTTAGTAATGGGGACCCATTTCAGTAGTAACCCACATGGATGTATCACGGTACCCTGAACTCGATAGGGTGGGGCACGATTACTGGGCTGATTATAAGCAGTCAAAGCAGTGGCGGGGGTACGTCAGTGTAGGTTCCGATGGTTTAAGGGTGTGCACGTACTCCGGAGTGGAAAAACCAGGCATTGGGTACCAGTAGTTATACACTGTGCATCTTGAATCGTGTCGGGTCGCTATCATAAGGATTGATACAACTTATGGTGGGGCCAGCACAGGGTATCTACACGCAAGAGAGGGCCGATTAACATAGACGCATGAAACATGAATACAAGTAGGGAGCCGATCGATAGGGTAGTAAGGGTACATCTAACATGTTCATGGCAATTAGGCTGATTGAGGTGGAATGCTCACGATAGATGTACACCTGAAGGCTACCACAATTATGGGGGTTGGGATCACGATTATCATTTTGTACAGATTACTAGTATGGCCACTAGTTAGGTGGTGTAGAGATAAATATAGAAATCAGATTAACATAGTAGTAGCGAAGCAGAGAAAAGTAGAAGCGCATTCACTTCACCTTGCACCTATCTTACCTTTAGTTACCTTGTTTTTATGGTATTGTCCTATTTTCAGTTTACTCATATCATGATCCTTTATCTTGTTTGCATGCTGAAAGATCACTGGACTAACCAGACTAATGTCTGATCTAGTTTGTTTTTCCCCTCTTTTCTTCCGTCCCCCCTAGGTAGTCAGGGAGGGAATAGCTCAGCCTAGCTTGGACCTCTTCTCTTTCCAAGATTGAAGATTAGTTGGTGTATTGCTTTGGACTCTCTCTCTTCCACTGCTATGGCTGGTTCATGCTTTATTGGGGAATATCATTGTTTTTATGCTTCTTTTATTCTTGGAAGTTTTTAAGACAGAAGTTATATGTATTACATTTAAGTATGATTGAGGAAATTGCTGTAAAAGCTTGAATGAATTAAGTTGTTAATAAAATGACTTTATTTTCCACTGTTTTATTTGTCTATCTTGTAATTTATCCGCATCTTTTACCTAAAGCGCTTTACCGAAGTTAAGGCATTCCCTTTGTGTGTGACCTTAACGGAGGCGGGGTGTTTCATTTGGTATCAAAGCTGAAGGTTACCGGATCAGATAAAAGATTTGAAAAGTTATTTTCAAAAAGATTTTAAAAGATGCATTTTCAAAAGAAAAGTTTTGTTTCAAAGGCATATTCCCCAAAGCCATATGCACTATCTTTTTGATCCTCTATTTGAATCCTTGTTTCCTTCTTTCCTGAGTCTCCGGGGCTCCTGGCTTTCTGGGAGGTAACCTCATCACACCATGGTTCCGTAGGCTCGATGAGACTACGACACTTGTCAAAGGGCAAACAATTGCCCAACTTCCATCTATAGCAGTAGTAGTTTCACCTACGGATAATTTTCTTTCAAGCTTTGTAGGATTCTCCGTGCGATGGAGGCAGCTTTCGAGAGACCTGTCAACAAGTTACACAAGGATCGAAAAGATGAGTATGAGGGAGTTTGGCTGAGGAGCACAACACAAGGATGAAGAACTCATGGATATGGACTTGGTTCACAAAGGAGGGGAAGAAAGAATAGTAAAACCTAAAACAAGAGGAAGTATCGTTATTTTGGTATAACGGGTCGTATAATTAAGGGCAAGGACAAGAAGAAGAACAAAAGACAGGATTTTCCGGAACGTAAGTGCATGCTCTCACCACCAGCATACCAGAGAGAGGTAGTAAGGTTTCTGTTGAAAAGTTTAGTTTTTCTTCTTGATCATCCTGCTAGTTCTCTTTTTGATTTTTGCGCTTCGCATTCATTTATATTTGCTTCCATAGTTGAGTCTCTGCACCCTAGAGCTTGTATAGTAGAAGATCCCATTATTGTCTCAAGTCCAATTTGTGGTTCGGCTCATTTATCTTTGGTTTGTAAGGATTTGAGGATATCTGTCGTAAGTATTGAATTTAAGCGTAATAATGCTTATGTTTTTGGTTTCATGGGCTATGGGTTGATTCTAGACATGGGTTCGTTAGCTAGTAAGGAGGGTAGTTAGACTTTTTACTTGCCTCTGGAACACCCTCGAGATTTCGTGCGATCCTAAGGGGATCAGTTAGGGTTAGCTACCTAGAATCATGCATTTATCGATGATTTTTGATCCGTTGGAGTAATCCATGAGTACACAGATGTTTTTGATTAAGGTTAGGAGTTTGTCCTCTAAAACTCGAGATAGACTTCCGCATATATCCAGTTGACAATGCAAAGCTAGTTATGCGATCAACGATAGTTTTGGAGCAAGATTGGCGAGGATAGCCAAAGTCAGTTAAGTGCTCAATTGTTTGGTTGTTTTGCTAGTATCATCTCACATAGATCGTCCAAATTCGGTGGAGGTATTCCTTGGATGCTTGTCTGATATTGGTTTAGGCCTTGTACTTGAGGGATGTCAAGTTCGACTAGGATGGTTTGCGTGAGAGATATCGACCCTCAGATTTGTGACATGATGGATAAGCTAAGTAGAGGAGAGACCTATAATCATCTTAGAATATACACTTGGTATCATGGTTAACATCTATTTATCTTGGAAATATAGTTCGACTACATTGGATACCCTTTAGCATAGTAAGTTATCGAGATCCTATCTTTACTAATGGCTTTGGAAATGGAGGTCAAGAAGCTTCGCAATCGTGAAGTTAAATTAGCTAATATACGGTGGAGTGAAGCTCAAGAAGATGTGACTTAGAAGACTGAAGACTAGATACGCGGATCATATGTAATAACCCGGAAATCCGAGCCAATTTAAAATTTTTATTTTGGCAATTTTAGCGAATTTTGATTATTTAAAATGAATTATTTTAAATAATAATGATGATAAATTTATTTGAATAGAATTAGAACATATATCTTTATATAGATCGTTGTTAGAATATAAATATTTTATTTTACTTATAAAAGGAATTGAAAATGGCGCGGTAGTTCGAAAATTCGATTTCAAAATTCAAATGAATGTACAGGATTCAAAATAAACCAGATTTTAGAGAAACCAAAAATATTTGAATCTATTTGAAAATATCTTTCCAATGAAATCCGAGAAATCAAAATTTCATAGCGGGAATCAAAAGTTATGCCCAGATGAAATTTCAGAATAGACGCTATGGAATTCAAGCCCTTAAAAATAGCCATTTTGCAAATGACCTCGGTTTTCAATAAAACCACTTTTGTTGGATGCATGATGTCAAGTTATTGCTAGATTCCAAAATTCATAATTTTTCGAATCAATATGTGAGCGTGGCAAAGCAAAACGCGTTTGACCAGTTTTAGTTGATTTTAATTGACTGGAAAATGGCCATTTTTTAGACAGTCTCAGAATTTGACGAAATTAGTTTTGTTAGGACCGTATTGTCAATACGAAGCTAGAAAATATTTTTCGGGGATTTTTCTAGTTAGTATGTGGCCCCGGTAAAATAAAATGCCCGTTCAAATTCAATATACAAATTTATATTTTGATTTGGACGGAAACTGGTTGAAACGATTGAATCGGCTTACGATACATATCCCATTGTGTTCAGAATAGGGGTAATTAGCTAGGGACGACAGTCGGTGGGTTCGATTTTGAGTTCGAAATAAATAGTTACTTTAAGGAATAAATAAATAAAAATAATATAAAGCTTTTACAAAACCCCCCTCCCTTTTATATATCCTTCAGATTGAAACCCCCCCTCAATAACAGAAATTGCGATTGTCCCCCCCTCTCGTGGCGCCGCCGCGTTAAGAGGAGCCACCACCGGTCCCCTCCACATCGCAACCCCCCCCCTCTCTCCCCGCCGATCCTCTCTCTCCCTGCTCAGCCACCTCTCCCTCTAAAACCGCGACCCCAAACACTATCTCACCCAAAACCGTCACCGTTTGGCCCTACGACCACTGTTGGCCCCCCGCCGCCACGCAGACCCGTTGCCCACCACCTGAAGGAC
Source organism: Allium sativum (assembly GCA_030737875.1). Taxonomy (NCBI): domain Eukaryota; kingdom Viridiplantae; phylum Streptophyta; class Magnoliopsida; order Asparagales; family Amaryllidaceae; genus Allium; species Allium sativum. Next base: position 450,312,944 of record CM060921.1, on the reverse strand, counting down.
AGGCGTCGCTCCAATCCGCCTCTGCCTCCAAACCCGAACCTTGGCAGCCCGTTCCAGGCGAGCTCCACCCTTCTTTCACCTTTGGAACCACCAGCGGCTTCTTAGGGTTTTTTAGAATCCTCCCAAATCGAAAACAAAGGAGAAAATGTGAGTCTTCTATTTTAATTCTTCGAGTTAGAATTTTTATTTACATAAAGTTTAGATTTTTATTTACATAAAACTCTGATTTTTATTTATTTATATGAATAACGATTTAAAGTTTAGATTTTTATCGTGGAAAGAATAGATTTTTAATAGCGAAAAGGAAGGATTTTTATATATGTAAAGAGGATAAAAATATGATTTTTATATTATAGAAAGAATAAAAATATGATTTTTATATCATAGAGATCATAAAAGTATAAATTTTATATGATGTGAAGAAGAAAAATATAATTTTTATGTAGTAGAGGCAATAAAAAATGTGATTTTTATATACATGGCAACGATATAAAAATGTGGTTTTTATATATGTAGTGGCTACGGGCAGTGAAATTGACAAAAGGCGAGCACGACGAAGATTTCTATATATGAAGAGTTGTGGTGTTTGGTTTAGCTAATCGGTGATAACTCCTCACTTTTGTTTTGATTTCTAGTTGAACTATATACTAGGATGCAGACGGTGTTTAGTAGCACCCATCGTCCACAGACCATGGATGGTTTGTTTGTTTGAATAATTTGTTGTGAAAATTGATTGAGTGAAGTGGAATAAAATAAAATATTTTATAGTGGAAAATATTTTATAGTTAAAAATATGATTTTTAACGTGTATATAAAATAAATATTTATAAACAAATCAGACGATTTGTTTATATACACTGATTTGACTGATATTGATTGGGACGATAAATTTTACACATCGCCCAACTGCACAAATAAAATATGTGTTTGTTGATTTGAAACCCTACACAGGTGTTGGGATGATATTGGACGTACACTAATCCCGATTGTTTAGTTGTATGTCAATCGATGGGTTGACAGATTGTGCAAGCGTTAATTATTTATATGTAATGCTTATGCAGTTGTGTGGTGCACTCTGGTTGATGGTTGATGATTTATCGTTGCTGTTATATACATGTGTAGTAGGGAATCCATATAATTAACATTATATGGTAATTGATTGGGCCTCATTCCAATTTAGAAAATAAATTCATGTGTTGAATTGAAAATAAATTCATGTGTTGAATTGGAAAATATTCATTTATTGAATAGAATAATGAAGTTATTGAAATATATAAAGTCGTGTTGATTAGATTGACGCCATTTTGACGTGAACGATATTTATATCGATTTTATTCATTTTTATAATGAATATAGAAAAGAAAGTGATTTCAAAATATAACGTTTTGAAAATATTACCATTTGTATATCGATGATGTGGAATATTCAATTTTGATTCGAAATTGAATATGAAGTTGAAATCGTTATGAAAACGAATTTAAAACGATTTATATAATACGTTTTAAAAGGAAATCAATAAAATATATAGAATATATTTATAATGGCCTGAATAGAACGCGCCACACCGCGGCAGTTCGCGAATTTCGACCATTGACTTCGAATGGATATTTCGGGAGATCCGACCGTCGGATTCTCTAAAACCAGAACCGTTGGGTTCGTATCGAAAAGAGCTTTCCAATGAATATTGGAAATTAGAAATCTAATGGTTGGATTTGGAATTATGTCCAAGTCAAATTTGGAAAAGGTCACTGTAAGTGCAGTTCGATGACCGTTGATGGAAATCGACTGTACGGGCCTTGATAAAATTATTAAAAATATCAATAATTAGTGTAAAATCATAAGAAATGATTTGTGAAGAATTGGGATGAAAAACTCCATATTTGAAAAGATAAAAATAGATTTTTATCTAAATGAACTAGTTTTGAACTAGAATAATAATTTATTTATTTTTAAAATAAATAAATTGGATTTGAAAGGGTTTTGAAAATAACAAGAATTTCCAATAATTGAATTGGAATGGATTTGAATCGAAATTGTCTTTGGAATATTTCAACGTTGGATTTCGTGATTATACAGATATTGTTATGGAAATTTGAAAGATATATTTATATCGTTATTTCCAATACGATATTTGTTGGTCGTAGAATTTGATATTGAATATAAGCCGATATATTTTCTATTCAGAGCCTTGTATTTAATATCAAATGTGATTTGGGTTTGTCGTGAATGGTGTCTTCATTAACATTGTTCTTAAACCCAGTTGAGGAAAAGAATAAATCTTTTTATTTAGATTTAATGAAGTGTATCAATTAAAAGGTATTTAATTGGAATTGAATTTGAATTGATTTTTGGGTTTATTGTGAACGGTGTTTTAAATAACACTTGTTCTTTAACCCGATAATTAATGGAATGTGATTTTGGGTGGTCGTGAACGGTATCTTCAATAATACTATTCTTAGACCCAACTGATTTAAGAAGACCAGAAACTAACTAGAGATTAGTTAAGTTGAATGGTTTCTTGGGTATTGATCTGATGTTGGTTTCGGCCTTCGGGGTTAATACTTAGGGAATTGCTCACTTGCTATTTTACGGTTAAAGACTGATAGAATGGAATGTGATTTTTGGTTTATCGTGAACCGTATTTTAAATGACATCGGTTCTTTAACCCAGTTAAAGATTAAAGCCAAGTGGAGTTTTAATGAATCTTTAATTAGATTGAAATGATCAAGAATGGAGTATCACCAGTTTTACTCCAGGCGATAGTTAAATCTTTAATTAGATTTGAACGTGAAATGGTAATTGAATTTACCGATAACACCGTGGTGTTAGATATGAAGTATGACCGGTTTTACTTCATGGGATGAATAGGTTGGGATTGGGAAATTATAACAAATGATTACTTCGGTAAGGTTCGTAAATCCCGACTAGTTTGAAGTGATATTCAAAGGAAGATTAAAGAATAAATTTAAGAGAATTTATCTTTGGTAAGATTAATGGGAACCTTTCCCTAAGAATGTGAAATTTAGAAACTAACTGTAGGTTGGCTAAGATGAATGGTTTCCTGGGTATTGATCTGATGTTGGTTTCGGCCTTCGGGGTTAATATTTGGGGAATTGTTCTCTTACTAATTTACGGTTAGTGACTGATGAATTGGAATGATGCGTATGTTGTGTTTGTGCAACACTTGTTTATTGTATACGCGAGTTATTCAAAAAGACCGGGTTTATCCCATTCTGAATAACTGATTCGACGATTAGTCGAAGATGATGACGGTGGTTGAAGACCGAAGATCTTCACGTCGTTTGGTTGATTACTAATGATCTTGACTGGGCCGTACACCCAAGAGGAGGGAATCAGTTAGTGGTTGTCCAGACGTACTTGGAGATCGTTGGATATGCGAGGTACAAGGTGCCTCCGGCTTCGTTCAGACCCAGAACGGACTTGTAAATGGACTGTGTGTCTGACATTGGATATAATTCTGTGTGATTGATGGATATCGGTTGCATGGAGTGGTTTGCCTGTGTGGCATGCTAAGATGCAAATGATCAAGGCTTCTGTTGAAAAGCAGAGTCTTGTGGTTGATGATCAAAGCACCGCCTGTGTGGCATAGCTTTGTGTAGCGTTGATTTGCGAGCCTCACACCCCGATTGTGAACCAGAAACGAGAGAGGATGTGACGGCCCACCCCGCACCAGCCTGCATTTCCTCCAAAAGTGCGCTGTACACGTGCCCGACTAGCACAAGACGGTCGTCAGTAGAAAAGAAAGAAGAGAATGAACTAATCAAGGAACCTGTAGAATGTCTCACAACGCATGGAATAAAATATAATAATAATAATATACTTGACATAAAACAGGTGAGACAGTGCATAAGCTGATAACTAAAATCAACATCAACATCAAAGCAGCGGAAATCCAAATACAGCTTATTACAACTTTCCAAATTTACTGTCTTTAACAAAAGAAAGCTAAAGCGGAAGACGCACCACCAATGCCCAAGCAGTGATCTTCAACAACACAGGGAGAATACTATATATATATATGTTACGTGGAAGCCTCCTGCTCGTCTCCGGATCATATATCCGTGCATCACCAGCTAACCTGTCTCTAGTCTGCTCGTGTGAGCACCCAGAGTAATAAGAGGAGACATAAAACTCTGGGTCAGACATAAAGCCTGGTATGAGCGATAAGCATATAAACAAAATAATAACAGGTATACTAAACCATACCTGAACCTGGACCTGCAACCAAAGAGTTAGTACCACATACCGTACAATGCTCTAAGGTGCCATAATAAATAGTGTAAGAATACGGGGGTGGGGTGTGCATGTCACAATGATAGCAAACAAATCATCCATAGCAACCATCCTCACATCTCTCACTCAGTGCATAAAGCATACGATATCTACCACTTTGGAACACTAGACAAAATGAGGCAACGACGAATCCCGACTTGTAGAAACCCTGCTATGACCAAGCTAAACATATAGAGTCATGACCAAACATTTCAATGACCCACTTCATTGGTTGTAGCCCTTGGTCCTACTGATGCCATAATGGCCCTGAATCCGCCTTCGTACCTCATACCATAGTGGTCCAAAGCTATAGACGTCGATAACTCCTTAACACTCGTCCCGCAGCAAAGCCCAATCATGAAGCGAACTCGTTGATTCCCATCTGAATCTTAAGCTCTAACTTCTCATTTGGACTTCCTTTGCATCTCGGGTTTGGTCAAATTGGAGTGGGTCTTCAGAAGAGTTGTCGCGCATTAACAGTCCTAGAATTCGGTTCGGTTCGGTAGTCATCACCTTCATCGGTTCGGGTCGGTAGTCATCACCTTCCACGGTTCGGGTCGGATACTCCACTTCGGGTCGGGTCGGTGTCCTCCCCCGGGTCGGGTCGGGTTACTGCCTTCCTTCCAGTTTTCTTCGATCAGCTCCCTCGTTTTCCATCTACCCCGATCCGCTCCGATCCCGTTCTTCATCTGCCCTGATCCGATCCGATCCCTTCGCCTTGCTCCAGTCGTAGCCTTCCATTCTTGAGCCGATCCGATCTGGTCTCCATTACTCTTCCGATCCGATCCCTTTTGTCCACTCCAACTCTAAGTAAACGGCCTTCCTTCTCGCCAAGTCTCCTAGGTGTCAAACTCCAGTTCGGGTCGGTTTTCTTGCCCAGTTCACATATCCGATCTGAGCCTCATCTGATCCAAACCGGTTAGGAACCTGCACATTTCTGCAACTTTCCAGCGAGCTTTCTACCCCATTCGACGACGTTTTCGACCAATTTAACTATTCTAATCAATCATAGAACATATCATAGAGTCATAGCAACATGTAATAGCAACCACAAACAGCAAACAACAATTCAAATGAATCAAAATAGATCAAAAGTGACTAAAACTTCATATTTTCCCATAGCATGTTTAAGTGGAATAATCATAGGGTTAACAAAACTTAATCAAATCGAACCAAATTTCTAACAGAAGCATAAAATATTATTTAAGAATTTCTAAACATTTTTCCAGAATTTATTAGTGTATAAATTCGCTAATCTTAACTAATTACCCTTAACTACCGTAATTAGTGCAAAAACTATGCAAATCACTCACCTTGGCCACAAATAAAACACCAAATATGAAATACTCTCTGTTTGGGTCGAATTCCTATGTATAGCAGCAGCTCCAACCTTGCTTTGTTGCTATTTGGCCTTGCTTTGATGTAGTTTAGGCTTAATCTTCACTAAAAATGTGTTTTGGAGAGGTTTTAGAGGATGGAAGCCATTACTAAGGTCTCAAGAAGGTTTGTGGCGGCTCAAAACTGAAATGAAAGTGATTTCCTAACCCTAATCAGTCCTCCTATACCTCTAAACCCGAAATTCCCCTTTGGGCCTAGCTGCTAATCACCCGGTTAAGCCCAATTAAGCTGTTTTTCACCATCTGAAACTTGTTTCAGCCATACCTCCCAAACGGTGAGTCCGTTTGGCTAATGTGACCACTCTACGGAAAGAGAAACCATCATCCGGAGCTAATGGAAGTGGTTTCAGGTCAAAATTCCTTTCCAGTCAAAAGTTATGGCCAAAACAGTGCCAACTAGGGGTAAAATGGTCATTTAAAAATCGGGAAAATCATGAACATGGGAAATAACCCCAATAGTCGTCTTCTAAAGTTACATGACCATACGACTTCGTATGTGAAAGAAATAAATATTCTACGATCCTATGATGCGTAGAATGCGGGTCGTTACACTCTTCCCCCCTTAAGAAATTTCGTCCCCGAAATTCTTTAACCCAAAACATACAAAGGATCCCACATGCCTAACAACCACATACAACAATCAAACATACAAAACAAGCAAACAAGCCTATCCTAGCATGCGGAAAACTAAATCGAAGTCAAAATCTTACCAGGCAAAGAGTTCTGGGTGTGCCTTCCTAATGTTCTCCTCTGTCTCCCAAGTACAATCATTCTCGTCCTCGCCCCACTGAACCTTGACTAGCTTCACCGCCTTTCTTCGAAGTTGCTTCATGTCGTGCTCGACAATACGGGCCGGCTTGCGGTTCCCAACCGCCTCGGGTTCTACTTCGAAGTCCTCTAACTGATCAGGTGAAATAGTCATATCTGAGTCGTGAACGAACTTCCTTAGTTGGGAAACATGAAATACGTTGTGAACTCCCGCCATTTTCTCTGGTAAGTCAATTCTATATGCCAAATTCCCGACTAGTTCAAGAACAGGGAATGGGCCAACGAATCTTGGTGCCAACTTGCCTCTCCTGCCAAATCGTATTACGCTCTTCAATGGAGAATCTTGACAAACACCAAGTCACCAACGGAGAATTTTAAGTCTTTTCTTCTCTTATCAGCATAACTTTTCTGCCTATCTTGGGCAGCCTTCATTCGTTGTTGAATGATCTTGATCTTATCTGAAGTTTCCCTCACCACATCTGGTCCAAGCATAAACTTCTCGCCAGTCTCTATCCAACATGATGGTGAGTTGCACGGTCTTCCGTACAAAGCTTCAAACGGAGCCATACCGATACTGGATTGGTAGCTGTTATTATATGCAAACTCTACTAGATGCAAATGGTCATCCCACGATCCACCAAAATCCAATATACATGCTCTCAAGAGATCTTCCAAAATACGGTTCACTCTCTCCGTCTGACCGTCGGTCTGAGGATGATATGCGGTACTGAGATGTAACTTTGACCCTAGAGCCTCTTGTAAGCTCTTCCAAAACCCATTAGTGAACAACGGGTCTCGGTCACTCACAATGCTTTTGGGTACTCCATGAAATCTCACTACCCACTTCATATACAATTCTGCCAACTTGGTTGCCGTTTTGGTCGATTTGACTGGTATAAATCTTGCACTTTTAGTCAGTCGATCCACAATCACCCAAATGCTATCATGTCCCGATCTAGTCCTTGGTAAACCATCGATGAAATCCATCGAGACTTGCTCCTATTTCCATTCGGCAATTTCTAATGGTTGTAACAACCCACTAGGCTTCTTTTGCTCTGCTTTAACTAGCTGGCAATTCATGCATTTGGATATAAACTTCCCAACGTCTCTTTTCATCCCTTCCCAGTAGTAGGTCTACTTCATATCTCGATACATCTTATTACCACCGGGGTGTATAGTCAGCTTTGAGTGATGACATTCTCTAAGCACTTCATCTCTCAATCCATTGACATTGGGTACAACAAGCTTTCCATTCTTTCTAAGCCATCCATCTCGATCAAGCCCATACTTGTTCATCTCCTCATCAATACCCATCTCTAACTTGGAGATGACTTCCAATAGATTAGGATCGTCCCTCTGACTAGAGCCGATCCGCTCAATTAAAGTGGGTCTGATCGTCAAACTTGCTAACATTTCTGGATCCAGTTCGCACCTTGGTCTGAAATCAAACCCCGTGATAAACTCCAGTTGCTTCCTTTCAAGGAACATAGCCCCTAAACTGGCATGTCTTCTACTCAATGCATCAGCCACCGCATTGCCCTTTCCCGGTGTGTATGCGATGTCAAAATCATAGGAAGCTAAGAACTCTAACCATCTCTGTTGACGGAGATTTAAATCCTTCTGGGAGAATAGATACTTCAACGACTTATGATCTGTGAACAGCTCAAATCTTTCTCCCAAGAGATAGTGTCTCCACATCTTTAACGCGAACACTATCGCTGCTAATTCTAAATCATGGGTAGGGTATCTTCTCTCGTGCGGTTTCAATTGCCGACTTGCGTAAGCTACAACCCTACCGCCTTGCATCAATACAGCACCCAGTCCGGTACCACAGGCATCCGTGTATACCGTCATCTCTTCATCCCCCTTAGGAATGACTAACGTTGGTGCGCTTGTCAACTTGTCCTTTAGACTTTTGAATGCATTCTCGCACCTTTCATCCCAGACAAAAGTTTGATTCTTCTTGGTCAACTGGGTCAATGATGCTGCTATCTTGGAGAAACCTTGGATAAACTTACGATAATAACCAGCTAACCCCAAGAAACTTCTTACATCTGTTGCGTTCTTGGGCGTAGGCCAATCCTGTACCGTAGCCACCTTCGCCGAGTCCACGGCAATACCATTCTCTGATACAACATGGCCCAAGAACCTCACTTCCCTCTTCCAGAAGTGACACTTAGAAAACTTTGCTTTCAATTGGTGTTTTCTCAACACCTCCATCGCTACTCTTAAATGTTCCTTGTGTTCTTCCTCTGTCCTCGAATAGACCAAAATATCATCAACGAACACAAGGACAGACTTATTCAACTGATCTCTGAATACCCTATTCATAAGATCCACAAAATATGCCGGGGCATTAGTCAGCCCAAATGGCATAACCAACCATTCATAAAATCCAGACGGCGTTCGAAATGCCGTTTTATCTACACTCTCAGCTTCCACTCTAAGCTGATGAAAACCTGTCAAGAGATCCAACTGAGAAAATACTCTCGCGCCACTCGACTGATCGAACAAATCATCTATCCGCGGTAGAGGATACTTGTTCTCCCTCGTCACTTTATTCAACTCGCGGTAGTCTACACACAAACGAAGGGAACCATCCGCCTTGGTAGCAAACACAACTGGTGCTCCCCATTCAGAAACACTCCTTCTGATAAATCCCTTCTTCAAAAGATCGCTGACTTGCACCTCGAGCTCTCGCTGCTCCCTTGGTGCCATACGACGAAGTGGCATCACTATAGGTCTGGCATCTTTTACCAAATCGATACGAAACTCAATCTCTCGGTGTGGTGGAAGTCCGGTCACTTCTTCGAAAACATCCGGATACTGGCCAACCACGGGCAAACCTGACAACTCACCATGCGGAATGTCGAGGGAGTTTAGAAAACTAGCCAATACCCCCTTACTGGGTAGACCACGAAACACTATCCTCCGCCCATCATCCGCTCTAGCTGTCACCAAAAAGCCCTCACAGTCTACCACCACCCCATACCTTCGGAGCCAATCTACTCCCAAAATAATGCCAAACCCAGTAAAGCCAAAACAAAGCAATCACAAACAAACATGCATCCATGACTCGATAAGACCACATTACGACAAATCATGCTAAGGCTAGTCGAACCTCCAATCGGGTTCGTCACTACTAAAGGTCTATCGACAATCTCGGGCTCCAATCCCAACCTATCTACCAGGTCACTAGATATGAAAGAACTGGAAGCTCCGGTATCAAACAAAACTCTAACAGGAACATCATAAACAGAAAGCATACCTTGAATGACGACATTCTTTCCCTTCTCCGCCGCTGTTGGGGCATTCGACGAAGAAGGAATAGCATTAAGAGCGTAGGCTTTCACCATTTGCTTTTCCTTAGGGGGCTGTGGACACTTGTCCTTGTGATGTCCCATTTGGCCACAGTTGAAGCACTTCCTATCCGCTGGCTTGGCCCGACAATTACTAGCATAATGGCCCTTCTTACCACAGCTGAAGCACTCAACATCTTGCTTATTCTTTTTCTTCTGGCCTTCCTTAGCTTGGTTCTGCTTTCTCTTATTCTGGGAACCACCCTTTCCTCCACCACTTGCTTGTGGCTTTGGCTCATCTGCAGATGCAACCTCAGTCTTCGGCTTAGGGTAGAGACTCTCTGATCTTAATGCTTTTCCCACAATCGACTCAAACGTCTCATCGATGTGGTTAATAAGCCTTTCCCCTAAGTACTGATCTAACCCAGTTATGAATTTCTCATTCTTTTTCTCGGCAGTATCAATAAGAGATAACCCGTACTTTGACAAAGTGTCGAATTCAGCAATGTACTCCGAGACAGCTCTGCCATTCTGCTTGAGCTCCAAGAATTTCTTAAACACCACTGACTTCTAAGCAGCTGGAATGAACTTCTCGCTAAAGCGAGCTTTAAACTGCTCCCAAGTAATCTGATCTTCGGGAGTAGCTGCCTTTATAGCATTCCACCAATTCATTGCCCGCCCTTGCAACTGACGGGACGCTAGCTTTCTCTTCATCGCATCCTCGATACCCAAATCCTCGAAGATACGTTCGCAACTATCCAACCAATCCTGAACATCCGTAGCCGACTCCGTTCCGTGGAATGACTTCCCACCAAGACTAGTATAATCCTTATTCAGCTTGGCGAAGTCGACTCTTGGCGCCTGCACTATTGGACCACCACCATTTCCACCATTGGGAGCTGCCCTCTGTACATCTCTAAGCATCTCTCTCATGAGGTCAGTAAACATCGTCCTCATGTCAGCAGCATTCCCATTATTGGCTCCCCTACCAGCACCTCTAGTATATCGGCTCATCGTCAATCTGAAAAAGGAAACGATTAACGACTCCATAGTGGTGCTAGTGCAGTACGACTTCATCCTTATACTAGTAATAGTATATATATATAGCTTTTAAAAACCAAAGTAATCACAAATACGCTCTCTCGTATATGTATATTATCTCTCCCTGATAACTTTCCTAGGTTAACTATGCAACCTAGAGCTCTGATACCAAGTGTGATGGCCCACCCCGCACCAGCCTGCATTTCCTCCAAAAGTGCGCTGTACACGTGCCCGACTAGCACAAGACGGTCGTCAGTAGAAAAGAAAGAAGAGAATGAACTAATCAAGGAACCTGTAGAATGTCTCACAGCGCATGGAATAAAATATAATAATAATAATATACTTGACATAAAACAGGTGAGACAGTGCATAAGCTGATAACTAAAATCAACATCAACATTAAAGCAGCGGAAATCCAAATACAGCTTATTACAACTTTCCAAATTTACTGTCTCTAACAAAAGAAAGCTAAAGCGGAAGATGCACCACCAATGCCCAAGCAGTGATCTTCAACAACACAGGGAGAATACTATATATATATGTTACGTGGAAGCCTCCTGCTCGTCTCCGGATCATCTATCCGTGCATCACCAGCTAACCTGTCTCTAGTCTGCTCGTGTGAGCACCCAGAGTAATAAGAGGAGACATAAAACTCTGGGTCAGACATAAAGCCTGGTATGAGCGATAAGCATATAAAGAAAATAATAACAGGTATACTAAACCATACCTGAACCTGGACCTGCAACCAAAGAGTTAGTACCACATACCGTACAATGCTCTAAGGTGCCATTATAAATAGTGTAAGAATACGGGGGTGGGGTGTGCATGTCACAATGATAGCAAACAAATCATCCATAGCAACCATCCTCACATCTCTCACTCAGTGCATAAAGCATACGATATCTACCACTTTGGAACACTAGACAAAATGAGGCAACGACGAATCCCGACTTGTAGAAACCCTGCTATGACCAAGCTAAACATATGGAGTCATGACCAAACATTTCAATGACCCACTTCATTGGTTGTAGCCCTTGGTCCTACTGATGCCATAATGGCCCTGAATCCGCCTTCGTACCTCCTACCATAGTGGTCCAAAGCTATAGACGTCGATAACTCCTTAACACTCGTCCCGCAGCAAAGCCCAATCATGAAGCGAACTCGTTGATTCCCATCTGAATCTTAAGCTCTAACTTCTCATTTGGACTTCCTTTGCATCTCGGGTTTGGTCAAATTGGAGTGGGTCTTCAGAAGAGTTGTCGCGCATTAACAGTCCTAGAATTCGGTTCGGTTCGGTAGTCATCACCTTCATCGGTTCGGGTCGGTAGTCATCACCTTCCGCGGTTCGGGTCGGATACTCCACTTCGGGTCGGGTCGGTGTCCTCCCCCGGGTCGGGTCGGGTTACTGCCTTCCTTCCAGTTTTCTTCGATCAGCTCCCTCGTTTTCCATCTACCCCGATCCGCTCCGATCCCGTTCTTCATCTGCCCTGATCCGATCCGCTCCCTTCGCCTTGCTCCAGTCGTAGCCTTCCATTCTTGAGCCGATCCGATCTGGTCTCCATTACTCTTCCGATCCGATCCCTTTTGTCCACTCCAACTCTAAGTAAACGGCCTTCCTTCTCGCCAAGTCTCCTAGGTGTCAAACTCCAGTTCGGGTCGGTTTTCTTGCCCAGTTCACATATCCGATCTGAGCCTCATCTGATCCGAACCGGTTAGGAACCTGCACATTTCTGCAACTTTCCAGCGAGCTTTCTACGCCATTCGACGACGTTTTCGACCAATTTAACTATTCTAATCAATCATAGAACATATCATAGAGTCATAGCAACATGTAATAGCAACCACAAACAGCAAACAACAATTCAAATGAATCAAAATGGATCAAAAGTGACTAAAAACTTCATATTTTCCCATAGCATGTTTAAGTGGAACTAATCATAGGGTTAACAAAACTTAATCAAATCGAACCAAATTTCTAACAGAAGCATAAAATATTATTTAATAATTTCTAAACATTTTTCCAGAATTTATTAGTGTATAAATTCGCTAATCTTAACTAATTACCCTTAATTACCGTAATTAGTGCAAAAACTATGCAAATCACTCACCTTGGCCACAAATAAAACACCAAATCTGAAATACTCTCTATTTGGGTCGAATTCCTATGTATAGCAGCAGCTCCAACCTTGCTTTGTTGCTATTTGGCCTTGCTTTGATGTAGTTTAGGCTTAATCCTCACTAAAAATGTGTTTTGGAGAGGTTTTAGAGGATGGAAGCCATTACTAAGGTCTCAAGAAGGTTTGTGGCGGCTCAAAACTGAAATGAAAGTGATTTCCTAACCCTAATCAGTCCTCCTATACCTCTAAACCCGAAATTCCCCTTTGGGCCTAGCTGCTAATCACCCGGTTAAGCCCAATTAAGTTGTTTTTCACCATCTGAAACTTGTTTCAGCCATACCTCCCAAACGGTGAGTCCGTTTGGCTAATGTGACCACTCTACGGAAAGAGAAACCATCATCTGGAGCTAATGGAAGTGGTTTCAGGTCAAAATTCCTTTCCAGTCAAAAGTTATGGCCAAAACAGTGCCAACTAGGGGTAAAATGGTCATTTAAAAATCGGGAAAAATCATGAACATGGGAAATAACCCCAATAGTCGTCTTCCAAAGTTACATGACCATACGACTTCGTATGTGAAAGAAATAAATATTCTACGATCCTATGATGCGTAGAATGCGGGTCGTTACACTCTTCCCCCCTTAAGAAATTTCGTCCCCGAAATTCTTTAACCCAAAACATACAAAGGATCCCACATGCCTAACAACCACATACAACATTCAAAAATACAAAACAAGCAAACAAGCCTATCCTAGCATGCGGAAAACTAAATCGAAGTCAAAATCTTACCAGGCAAAGAGTTCTGGTTGTGCCTTCCTAATGTTCTCCTCTGTCTCCCAAGTACAATCATTCTCGTCCTCGCCCCACTGAACCTTGACTAGCTTCACCGCCTTTCTTCGAAGTTGCTTCATGTCGTGCTCGACAATACGGGCCGGCTTGCGGTTCCCAACCGCCTCGGGTTCTACTTCGAAGTCCTCTAACTGATCAGGTGAAATAGTCATATCTGAGTCGTGAACGAACTTCCTTAGTTGGGAAACATGAAATACGTTGTGAACTCCCGCCATTTTCTCTGGTAAGTCAATTCTATATGCCAAATTCCCGACTAGTTCAAGAACAGGGAATGGGCCAACGAATCTTGGTGCCAACTTGCCTCTCCTGCCAAATCGTATTACACTTCAACAGAGAGATCTTAACAAACACCAAGTCACCAACGGAGAATTTTAAGTCTTTTCTTCTCTTATCAGCATAACTTTTCTGCCTATCTTGGGCAGCCTTCATTCGTTGTTGAATGATCTTGATCTTATCTGAAGTTTCCCTCACCACATCTGGTCCAAGCATAAACTTCTCGCCAGTCTCTATCCAACATGATGGTGAGTTGCACGGTCTTCCGTACAAAGCTTCAAACGGAGCCATACCGATACTGGATTGGTAGCTGTTATTATATGCAAACTCTACTAGATGCAAATGGTCATCCCACGATCCACCAAAATCCAATATACATGCTCTCAAGAGATCTTCCAAAATACGGTTCACTCTCTCCGTCTGACCGTCGGTCTGAGGATGATATGCGGTACTGAGATGTAACTCTGACCCTAGAGCCTCTTGTAAGCTCTTCCAAAACCCATTAGTGAACAACGGGTCTCGGTCACTCACAATGCTTTTGGGTACTCCATGAAATCTCACTACCCACTTCATATACAATTCTGCCAACTTGGTTGCCGTTCTGGTCGATTTGACTGGTATAAATCTTGCACTTTTAGTCAGTCGATCCACAATCACCCAAATGCTATCATGTCCCGATCTAGTCCTTGGTAAACCATCGATGAAATCCATCGAGACTTGCTCCTATTTCCATTCGGCAATTTCTAATGGTTGTAACAACCCACTAGGCTTCTTTTGCTCTGCTTTAACTAGCTGGCAATTCATGCATTTGGATATAAACTTCCCAACGTCTCTTTTCATCCCTTCCCAGTAGTAGGTCTACTTCATATCTCGATACATCTTATTACCACCGGGGTGTATAGTCAGCTTTGAGTGATGACATTCTCTAAGCACTTCATCTCTCAATCCATTGACACTGGGTACAACAAGCTTTCCATTCTTTCTAAGCCATCCATCTCGATCAAGCCCATACTTGTTCATCTCCTCATCAATACCCATCTCTAACTTGGAGATGACTTCCAATAGATTAGGATCGTCCCTCTGACTAGAGCCGATCCGCTCAATTAAAGTGGGTCTGATCGTCAAACTTGCTAACATTTCTGGATCCAGTTCGCACCTTGGTCTGAAATCAAACCCCGCGATAAACTCCAGTTGCTTCCTTTCAAGGAACATAGCCCGTAAACTGGCATGTCTTCTACTCAATGCATCAGCCACCGCATTGCCCTTTCCCGGTGTGTATGCGATGTCAAAATCATAGGAAGCTAAGAACTCTAACCATCTCTGTTGACGGAGATTTAAATCCTTCTGGGAGAATAGATACTTCAACGACTTATGATCTGTGAACAGCTCAAATCTTTCTCCCAAGAGATAGTGTCTCCACATCTTTAACGCGAACACTATCGCTGCTAATTCTAAATCATGGGTAGGGTATCTTCTCTCGTGCGGTTTCAATTGCCGACTTGCGTAAGCTACAACCCTACCGCCTTGCATCAATACATCACCCAGTCCGGTACCACAGGCATCCTTGTATACCGTCATCTCTTCATCCCCCTTAGGAATGACTAACGTTGGTGCGCTTGTCAACTTGTCCTTTAGACTTTTGAATGCATTCTCGCACCTTTCATCCCAGACAAAAATTTGATTCTTCTTGGTCAACTGGGTCAATGGTGCTGCTATCTTGGAGAAACCTTGGATAAACTTACGATAATATCCAACTAACCCCAAGAAACTTCTTACATCTGTTGCGTTCTTGGGCGTAGGCCAATCCTGTACCGTAGCCACCTTCGCCGAGTCCACGGCAATACCATTCTCTGATACAACATGGCCCAAGAACCTCACTTCCCTCTTCCAGAAGTGACACTTAGAAAACTTTGCTTTCAATTGGTGTTTTCTCAACACCTCCATCGCTACTCTTAAATGTTCCTTGTGTTCTTCCTCTGTCCTCGAATAGACCAAAATATCATTAACGAACACAAGGACAGACTTATTCAACTGATCTCTGAATACCCTATTCATAAGATCCACAAAATATGCCGGGGCATTAGTCAGCCCAAATGGCATAACCAACCATTCATAAAATCCAGACGGCGTTCGAAATGCCGTTTTAGCTACACTCTCAGCTTCCACTCTAAGCTGATGAAAACCTGTCGCGAGATCAAACTGAGAAAATACTCTCGCGCCACTCAACTGATCGAACAAATCATCTATCCGCGGTAGAGGATACTTGTTCTCCCTCGTCACTTTATTCAACTCGCGGTAGTCTACACACAAACGAAGGAAACCATCCGCCTTGGTAGCAAACACAACTGGTGCTCCCCATTCAGAAACACTCCTTCTGATAAATCCCTTCTTCAAAAGATCGCTGACTTGCACCTCGAGCTCTCGCTGCTCCCTTGGTGCCATACGACGAAGTGGCATCACTATAGGTCTGACATCTTTTAACAAATCGATACGAAACTCAATCTCTCGGTGTGGTGGAAGTCCGGTCACTTCTTCGAAAACATCCGGATACTGGCCAACCACGGGCAAACCTGACAACTCACCATGCGGAATGTCGAGGGAGTTTAGAAAACTAGCCAATACCCCCTTACTGGGTAGACCACCAAACACTATCCTCCGCCCATCATCCGCTCTAGCTGTCACCAAAAAGCCCTCACAGTCTACCACCACCCCATACCTTCGGAGCCAATCTACTCCCAAAATAATGCCAAACCCAGTAAAGCCAAAACAAATCAATCACAAACAAACATGCATCCATGACTCGATAAGACCACATTACGACAAATCATGCTAAGGCTAGTCGAACCTCCAATCGGGTTCGTCACTACTAAAGGTCTATCGACAATCTCGGGCTCCAATCCCAACCTATCTACCAGGTCACTAGATATGAAAGAACTGGAAGCTCAGGTATCAAACAAAACTCTAACAGGAACATCATAAACAGAAAGCATACCTTGAATGACGACATTCTTTCCCTTCTCCGCCGCTGTTGGGGCATTCGACGAAGAAGGAATAGCATTAAGAGCGTAGGCTTTCACCATTTGCTTTTCCTTAGGGGGCTGTGGACACTTGTCCTTGTGATGTCCCATTTGGCGACAGTTGAAGCACTTCCTATCCGCTGGCTTGGCCCGACAATTACTAGCATAATGGCCCTTCTTACCACAACTGAAGCACTCAACATCTTGCTTATTCTTTTTCTTCTGGCCTTCCTTAGCTTGGTTCTGCTTTCTCTTATTCTGGGAACCACCCTTGCCTCCACCACTTGCTTGTGGCTTTGGCTCATCTGCAGATGCAACCTCAGTCTTCGGCTTAGGGTAGAGACTCTCTGATCTTAATGCTTTTCCCACAATCGACTCAAACGTCTCGTCGATGTGGTTAATAAGCCTTTCCCCTAAGTACTGATCTAACCCAGTTATGAATTTCTCATTCTTTTTCTCGGCAGTATCAATAAGAGATAACCCGTACTTTGACAAAGTGTCGAATTCAGCAATGTACTCCGAGACAGCTCTGCCATTCTGCTTGAGCTCCAAGAATTTCTTAAATAGCACTGACTTCTAAGCAGCTGGAATGAACTTCTCGCTAAAGCGAGCTTTAAACTGCTCCCAAGTAATCTGATCTTCGGGAGTTGCTGCCTTTATAGCATTCCACCAATTCATTGCCCGCCCTTGCAACTGACGGGACGCTAGCTTTCTCTTCATCGCATCCTCGATACCCAAATCCTCGAAGATACGTTCGCAACTATCCAACCAATCCTGAACATCCGTAGCCGACTCCGTTCCGTGGAATGACTTCCCACCAAGACTAGTATAATCCTTATTCAGCTTGGCGAAGTCGACTCTTGGCGCCTGCACTATTGGACCACCACCATTTCCACCATTGGGAGCTGCCCTCTGTACATCTCTAAGCATCTCTCTCATGAGGTCAGTAAACATCGTCCTCATGTCAGCAGCATTCCCATTATTGGCTCCCCTACCAGCACCTCTAGTATATCGGCTCATCGTCAATCTGAAAAAGGAAACGATTAACGACTCCATAGTGGTGCTAGTGCAGTACGACTTCATCCTTATACTAGTAATAGTATATATATATATATATATATAGCTTTTAAAAACCAAAGTAATCACAAATACGCTCTCTCGTATATGTATATTATCTCTCCCTGATAACTTCCCTAGGTTAACTATGCAACCTAGAGCTCTGATACCAAGTGTGACGGCCCGCCCCGCACCAGCCTGCATTTCCTCCAAAAGTGCGCTGTACACGTGCCCGACTAGCACAAGACGGTCGTCAGTAGAAAAGAAAGAAGAGAATGAACTAATCAAGGAACCTGTAGAATGTCTCACAGCGCATGGAATAAAATATAATAATAATAATATACTTGACATAAAACAGGTGAGACAGTGCATAAGCTGATAACTAAAATCAACATCAACATCAAAGCAGCGGAAATCCAAATACAGCTTATTACAACTTTCCAAATTTACTGTCTCTAACAAAAGAAAGCTAAAGCGGAAGATGCACCACCAATGCCCAAGCAGTGATCTTCAATAACACAGGGAGAATACTATATATATATATATATATATATATATATATATATATATATATGTTACGTAGAAGCCTCCTGCTCGTCTCCGGATCATCTATCCGTGCATCACCAGCTAACCTGTCTCTAGTCTGCTCGTGTGAGCACCCAGAGTAATAAGAGGAGACATAAAACTCTGGGCCAGACATAAAGCCTGGTATGAGCGATAAGCATATAAACAAAATAATAACAGGTATACTAAACCATACCTGAACCTGGACCTGCAACCAAAGAGTTAGTACCACATACTGTACAATGCTCTAAGGTGCCATAATAAATAGTGTAAGAATACGGGGGTGGGGTGTGCATGTCACAATGATAGCAAACAAATCATCCATAGCAACCATCCTCACATCTCTCACTCAGTGCATAAAGCATACGATATCTACCACTTTGGAACACTAGACAAAATGAGGCAACGACGAATCCCGACTTGTAGAAACCCTGCTATGACCAAGCTAAACATATGGAGTCATGACCAAACATTTCAATGACCCACTTCATTGGTTGTAGCCCTTGGTCCTACCGATGCCATAATGGCCCTGAATCCGCCTTCGTACCTCCTACCATAGTGGTCCAAAGCTATAGACGTCGATAACTCCTTAACACTCGTCCCGCAGCAAAGCCCAATCATGAAGCGAACTCATTGATTCCCATCTGAATCTTAAGCTCTAACTTCTCATTTGGACTTCCTTTGCATCTCGGGTTTGGTCGAATTGGAGTGGGTCTTCAGAAGAGTTGTCGCGCATTAACAGTCCTAGAATTCGGTTCGGTTCGGTAGTCATCACCTTCATCGGTTCGGGTCGGTAAACATCACCTTCAGCGGTTCGGGTCGGATACTCCACTTCGGGTCGGGTCGGTGTCCTCCCCCGGGTCGGGTCGGGTTACTGTCTTCCTTCCAGTTTTCTTCGATCAGCACCCTCATTTTCCATCTACCCCGATCCGCTCCGATCCCGTTCTTCATCCGCCCTGATCCGATCCGCTCCCTTCGCCTTGCTCCAGTCGTAGCCTTCCATTCTTGAGCCGATCCGATCTGGTCTCCATTACTCTTCCGATCCGATCCCTTTTGTCCACTCCAACTCTAAGTAAACGGCCTTCCTTCTCGCCAAGTCTCCTAGGTGTCAAACTCCAGTTCGGGTCGGTTTTCTTGCCCAGTTCACATATCTGATCTGAGCCTCATCCGATCCGAACCGGTTAGGAACCTGCACATTTCTGCAACTTTCCAGCGAGCTTTCTACGCCATTCGACGACGTTTTCGACCAATTTAACTATTCTAATCAATCATAGAACATATCATAGAGTCATAGCAACATGTAATAGCAACCACAAACAGCAAACAACAATTCAAATGAATCAAAATGGATCAAAAGTGACTAAAAACTTCATATTTTCCCATAGCATGTTTAAGTGGAACTAATCATAGGGTTAACAAAACTTAATCAAATCGAACCAAATTTATAACAGAAGCATAAAATATTATTTAAGAATTTCTAAACATTTTTCCAAAATTTATTAGTGTATAAATTCGCTAATCTTCACTAATTACCCTTAATTACCGTAATTAGTGCAAAAACTATGCAAATCACTCACCTTGGCCACAAATAAAACACCAAATCTGAAATACACTCTGTTTGGGTCGAATTCCTATGTATAGCAGCAGCTCCAACCTTGCTTTGTTGCTATTTGGCCTTGCTTTGATGTAGTTTAGGCTTAATCTTCACTAAAAATGTGTTTTGGAGAGGTTTTAGAGGATGGAAGCCATTACTAAGGTCTCAAGAAGGTTTGTGGCGGCTCAAAACTGAAATGAAAGTGATTTCCTAACCCTAATCAGTCCTCCTATACCTCTAAACCCGAAATTCCCCTTTGGGCCTAGCTGCTAATCACCCGGTTAAGCCCAATTAAGCTGTTTTTCACCATCTGAAAATTATTTCAGCCATATCTGCCAAACGGTGAGTCCGTTTGGCTAATGTGACCACTCTACGGAAAGAGAAACCATCATCCGGAGCTAATGGAAGTGGTTTCAGGTCAAAATTCCTTTCCAGTCAAAAGTTATGGCCAAAACAGTGCCAACTAAGGGTAAAATGGTCATTTAAAAATCGGGAAAAATCATGAACATGGGAAATAACCCCAATAGTCGTCTTCCAAAGTTACATGACCATACGACTTCGTATGTGAAAGAAATAAATATTCTACGATCCTATGATGCGTAGAATGCGGGTCGTTACAGAGGACATCCAGGAGGGCATGTGTTTCCTTCTAGTTAGAAGTGGCGTCAGTGGTTTTACACGCCCTGACGAGTTTGAATTATGTGGTTTTTGCTGTTGCAAGGCGCCTCGGATATATCAGTGACTATGTGAAGCCGATGGAGTCATTCGTTGGCTCATTTACACCCTAAAGGGCGGGGAAACATAGTGTTCAGGCATAATAATCCACATCGGTGGACCGACCCTGACGATCCAAGGGGCAGTTGCGGCTGTTCCTGAGATACGGGCTAGAGCGTCTCGAATCGGTAGAGGACTATCTTTTGCCTTGGTTCACAGATGGAAATCCAACTTCCAATACGTGATGTTTCGGTTTTAGTTGTAATCCTATATATGGCGACATAGTGGGATAGGGCGCTTATGCCGTCTATGATTGATACTTATGATTTGAAATTGTTTTGACACTATACATTTGTAGTAATAATAAAACATGAAATTTCACGTACCTAGCATTCTTGGCTATTATAAGGTAAAAACCCTATCCTCCGGCTTGCGTTGCATTATGTGATAGGACCTGGGTCTTATAATAGCTTCATTGTTCTTTATTTAGCATTGCGCTGTTGTTTTATGCACTGGTATTCTTGGGAGGAAACCCGTTCCGTGTTATACGGCGTGGTCCCTTGATTTACCTAACTGTAAAATAAAGATTAATAACTGTTTTAGTTCTCACACCAGTCCCATGACTGACTTGGAGTTTATTATTTTAACCTAAACTCTGGCTGCCCTTATTTTGACACGGGCAGCTAGTAGTTTTGGTTTTGCAGATTTATATTCACAAGATCCTGATTTACAGCTGGAACGATACTCGGAAAGCTCTGTATCCGTGTATTACTTCTAGTTGTGTATTGTATTATTTTCCGCTGCGATGTATTTAAATGTAATTTAAATCTCTGCTATTTTCTGTGTAATATTCGTTCATACTCTGTATATTCTTGTATTCTGATGGAATTGTTGTAATAAGCAATGAAATGTTCTTCTGTTTGCCTTCTGATTCATCTTGTCCTCAAAGTAATTCGTTCTTTCTCTTCTCTTCGGAGACCGGGGAAGTTCGGGTCGCTTCAGTTGGTATCAGAGCTTTGATTTACAGAGCTCGGAGAACAAGACACGTTAGAACCATACGAAGGAGTTCATCAGAGATTGGATTAGTAATATCTAATAAGAATGACTCGTTAGAGATAGGATCAGTAGTATCCTAGAATGAATGTGAAGAGTGTTGTTTTTAAAAATAAAAACGAAAACGATTTTTGTTTTGAAATTTAAATCGTTTTATACGTATTTGAATATTTATTAATATTAAATTAATTCGGACAATCCAATTTATAAAGATTTTGCATATACGCCTTGCAAACGTGTATTCGAAGTTTTAATGTACTGGATAGTTATAGAATCACACCCTAGTTGCCCGGGGATAATTTTAGTGATGGTGCACCATCGCTAGTATTTATTTTCGAGTTTCGAAAGTGAGATTTCTATATATTTCCAATTGACTGGTGTGAGAACCGAAACTAGATAGGGCTTATTGTTGTGATTTGGCATCAAAATTCTGATTTTTTGACTCTATATCAAAATTATGAATTTGAAATGATAATCAACTAATTGCTTGCTGATTGTGTTGTTTGATTATTGTTTGATTAATTAAATGTTGAACCTTTAGCCAAATTGAAGCAAATAGTAAATTGTATTGAAAATTTGTCGCATTTGCATACATATACATGTACTTACATTGAACAGGTCATAGCAAGGAGGCTAGAGCAAAAGAATAAAATTGTTTGCCCGACAAATAGGTACATGTTTACCATAATTTACTGTTTTGTTTGGGTGATGATGATTTTATGAGCCAATTGGCTAGCTGCTTGGCTTTTTCTTTTTCTTTTGGATTGAAGGAAGCCATGGGAGGCTATATGAAATATCCCGAAGTCCCCGGTGCAGGGGAGGTTATGGCGAAATTTTTCGAAAATTTAGGGTGTTAGCCAAATTTTTGAAAAATTTGAAAAGTTCTTAGAAACTGAAAAGTTGAAGAACTTAATCCGTAAAGAAAATAGTGAAAGTTGAGTTGATTAGTTAAACAACTTTCGGCTTCGTTCCTTTTCGGGGACGAAAAGTTTTAAGTGGGGGAGATTGTAATAACCCGGAAATCCGAGCCAATTTAAAAATTTTATTTTGGCAATTTTAGCGAACTTTGATTATTTAAAATGAATTATTTTAAATAATAACGACGAGAAATTTATTTGAATAGAATTAGAACATATATCTTTATATAGATCGTTGTTAGAATATAAATATTTTATTTTACTTATAAAAGGAATTGAAAATGGCGCGGTAGTTCGAAAATTCGATTTCAAAATTCAAATGAATGTACAGGATTCAAAATAAACCAGATTTTAGAGAAACCAAAAATATTTGAATCTATTTGAAAATATCTTTCCAATGAAATCCGAGAAATCAAAATTTCATAGCGGGAATCAAAAGTTATGCCCAGATGAAATTTCAGAATAGACGCTATGGAATTCAAGCCCTTAAAAATAGCCATTTTGCAAACGACCTCGGTTTTCAATGAAACCACTTTTGTTGGATCCATGATGTCAAGTTATTGCTAGATTCCAAAATTCATAATTTTTCGAATCAATATGTGAGCGTGGCAAAGCAAAACGCGTTTGACCAGTTTTAGTTGATTTTAATTGACTGGAAAATGGCCATTTTTTAGACGGTCTCAGAATTTGACGAAATTAGTTTTGTTAGGACCGTATTGTCAATATGAAGCTAGAAAATATTTCGACTGGAAAAGGTGACGGTTTTGGGTGAGATAGTGTTTATTTATTTAGTTGAAAAGTTCAAAGGTCACCGTATTGTCAATAGAAGATTCATATTGACAATACGGTCTCACCCAAAACTCGAAGAATTAGTTGATTTTTTTCGACTAGAAAATGGCCATTTTTCAAACGGTCTCAGAATTTAACGAAATTAGTTTTTTTAGGACCGTATCGTCAATACAAAGCTAGAAAATCTTTTTCGGGGATTTTTCTAGTTAGTATGTGGCCCCAATAAAATAAAATGCGCGTTCAAATTCAATATATAAAGTTATATTTTGATTTCAACGGAAACTGATCGAAACGATCGAATCCGCTTACGATACATATCCCATTGTGTTCAGAATAGGGGCAATTAGTTTGGGATGACAGTCGGTGGGATCGATTTTGAGTTCGAAATAAAAAGTTGCTTTAAGGAATAAATAAATAAAAATAATATAAAGCTTTTACAAAACCCCCCTCCACTTTATATATCCTTCAGATTGAAACCCCCTCTCAATAACAGAAATCGCGATTGTCCCCCCCTCTCGTGGCGCCGCCGCGTCAAGAGGAGCCATCGACGGCACCCTCCACCTCGCAACCCCCCTCTCTCCCCGCCGATCCCCTCTCTCCTCAGCCACCTCTCCCTCTAAAACAGCGACCCCAAACACTATTTCACCCAAAACCCTCACCGTTTGGCCCCACGACCACCGCTGGCCCCCCCGCCGCCACGCTGACCCACTGCACACCACCTGAAGGCCAGGCGCCGCTCCAATCCGCCTCCAAACCCGAACCATGGCAGCCCCTTCCGGGCGAGCTCCACCCTTCTTTCACCAGCGACTTCTTAAGGTTTTTTAGAATCCTCCCAAATCGAAAACGAAGGAGAAAATGTGAGTCTTCTATTTTAATTCTTCGAGTTAGAATTTTTATTTACATAAAGTTTAGATTTTTATTTACATAAAATTCTGATTTTTATTTATTTATATGAATAACGATTTAAAGTTTAGATTTTTGTCGTGGAAAGAATAGATTTTGAATAGTGAAAAGGAAGGATTTTTATATATGTAAAGAGAATAAAAATATGATTTTTATATTATAGAAAGAATAAAAATATGATTTTTATATCATAGAGATCATAAATATATAATTTTTATATGATGTGAAGAAGAAAAATATAATTTTTATATAGTAGAGACAATAAAAAATGTGATTTTTATATATGTAGTGGCTACGGGCAGTGAAATTGACAAAAGGCAAGCACGACGAAGATTTCTACATATGAAGAGTCGTGGCGTTTGGTTTAGCTAATCGGTGAGAACTCCTCACTTTTATTTTGATTTCTAGTTGAAATATATACTAGGATGCAGACGGTGTTTAGTAGCAGCCGACACCCGTCGTCCACAGTCCATGGATGGCTTGTTTGTTTAAATAATGTGTTGTGAAAATTGATTGAGTGATGTGGAATGAAATAAAATATTTTATAGTGGAAAATATTTTATAGTTAAAAATATGATTTTTAACGTGTATATAAAATAAATATTTATAAACAAATCGGACGATTTGTTTATATACACTGATTTGTCTGATATTGATTGGGACGATAAATTTTACACATCGCCCAACTGCACAAATAAAATATGTGTTTGTTCATTTGAAACCCTACACGGGTATTGGAATGATATTTGACATACACTAATCCCGATTGTTTAGTTGTATGTCAATCGATGGGTTGACATATTGTGCAAGCATTAATTATTTATATGTAATGCTTATGCAGTTGTGTGGTGCACTCTGGTTGATGGTTGATGATTTATCGTTGATGTTATATACATGTGTAGTAGGGAATCCATATAATTAACATTATATGGTAATTGATTGGGCCTCATTCCAATTTAGAAAATAAATTCATGTGTTGAATTGAAAATAAATTCATGTGTTGAATTGGAAAATATTCATTTGTTGAATAGAATAACGAAGTTATTGAAATATATAAAGCCTTATTGATTAGATTGACGCCATTTTGAGTAAACGATATTTATATCGATTTTATTCATTTTTATAATGAATATAGAAAAGAAAGTGATTTCAAAATATAACGTTTTGAAAATATTACCATTTGTATATCGATGATGTGGAATATTCAATTTTGATTCGAAATTGAATATGAAGTTGAAATCGTTTTGAAAACGAATTTAAAACGATTTATATAATACGTTTTAAAAGGAAATCGATAAAATATATATAATATATATATAATGGCCTGAATAGAACACGCCGCGCCGCGCCGCGGTAGTTCGTGAATTTCGACCATTGACTTCGAATGGATTACGGGAGATCCGACCGTCGGATTCCGTTGGGTTCGTATTGAAAAGAGCTTTCCAATGAATATTAGAAATTAGAAATCTAACGGTTGGATTTGGAATTATGTCCAAATCAAATTTGGAAAAGGTCGCTGTAAGTGCAGTTCGATGACCGTTGATGGAAATCGACTGTACGGGCCTTGATAAAATTATTTAAAATATCAATAATTAGTGTAAAATCATAAGAAATGATTTGTGAAGAATTGGGATGAAAAACTCCATATTTGAAAAGTTAAAAGTAGATTTTTATCGAAATGAACTAGTTTTGAACTAGAATAATAATTTATTTATTTTTAAAATAAATAAATTGGATTTAAAAGGGTTTTGAAAAAAAACCAGAATTTTCAATAATTGAATTGGAATGGATTTGAATCGAAATTGTCTTTGGAATATTTCGACGTTGGATTTCGTGATTATATAAATATTGTTATGGAAATTTGAAAGATATAATTATATCGTTATTTCCAATACGATATTTGTTGGTCGTAGAATTTGGTATTGAATATAAGCCGATATATTTTCTATTCAGAGCCTTGTATTTAATATCAAATGTGATTTGGGTTTGTCGTGAATGGTGTCTTCATTAACACTGTTCTTAAACCCAGTTGAGGAAAAGATTAAATCTTTTTATTTAGATTTAATGAAGTGTACCAATTAAATGGTATTTAATTGGAATTGAATTTGAATTGATTTTTGGGTTTATTGTGAATGGTGTTTTAAATAACACTTGTTCTTTAACCCGATAATTAATGGAATGTCATTTTGGGTTGTCGTGAACGGTATCTTCAATAATACTATTCTTAGACCCAACTGAGTTAAGAAAATCAGAAACTAACTGGAGATTTGTTAAGTTGAATGGTTTGTTGGGTATTGATCTGATGTTGGTTTCGGCCTTCGGGGTTAATACTTAGGGAATTGCTCACTTGCTATTTTACGGTTAAAGGCTGATAGAATGGAATGTGATTTTGGGTTTATCGTGAACCGTGTTTTTAATGACATCGGTTCTTTAACCCAGTTAAAGATTAAAACCAAGTGGAGTTTTAATGAATCTTTAATTAGATTGAAATGATCGAGAATGGAGTATCACCAGTTTTACTCCAGGCGATAGTTAAATCTTTAATTAGATTTGAACGTGAAATGGTAATTGAATTTATCGATAACACCATGGTGTTAGATATGAAGAATGACCAGTTTTACTTCATGGGATGAATAGGTTGGGATTGGGAAATTAAAACAAATGATTACTTCGATAAGGTTCGTAAATCCCAACTAATTTGAAGTGATATTCAAAGGAAGATTAAAGAATAAATTTAAAAGAATTTATCTTTGATAAAATTAATGGGAACCTTTCCCTAAGAATGTGAAATTTAGAAACTAACTGTAGGTTGGCTAAGATGAATGGTTTCCTGGGTATTGATCTGATGTTGGTTTCGGCCTTCAGGGTTAATATTTGGGGAATTGTTCTCTTACTAATTTACGGTTAGTGACTGATGAATTGGAGTGAGGCGTATGTTGTGTTTGTGTAACACTTGTTTATTATATACGCGAGTTATTCAGAAAGACCGGGTTTATTCCATTCTAAATAACTGATTCGATGATTTGTCGAAGATGAAGACGATGGTTGAAGACCGGAGGTCTTCACGTAGTTTGGGTGAAAACTGATGATCTGGATTGGGCTGTACACCCAAGAGGAGGGAATCAGTTAGTGGTCGTCCAGACGTACATGTAGATCGATGGATATGCGAGGTACAAGGTTCCTCCGGCTTCGTTCAGACCCAGAACGGACTTGTAAATTGACTGTGTGTCTGACATTGGATATCATTCTGTGTGATTGATGGATATCGGTTGCATGGAGTGGTTTTCCTGTGTGGCATGCTAAGATGCAAATGATCAAGGCTTCTGTTGAAAAGCAGAGTCTTGTGGTTGATGATTAAAGCACCGCTTGTGTGGCATAGCTTTGTGTAGCGTTGATTTGCGAGCCTCACACCCCGGTTGTGAACTAGAAATGGGAAAGGACATCAGGGAGGGCATGCGTTTCCTTCTAGTTAGAAGTGGTGTCAGTGGTTTTACACACCCTGACGAGTTTGACTTATGTGGTTGTTGCTGTTGCGAGGCGCCTCGGATGTATCGGTGACTATGTGAAGCCGGTGGAGTCATTTGTTGGCTCATTTACGCCCTAAAGGGCGGGGAAACGTAGCGTTCATGCATAAAAATCCACATCGGTGGACCGGCCCTGACGATCCAAGGGGCAGTTGCGGATGTTCCTAAGACACGGGCTAGAGCGTCTCGAATCGGTAGAGGACTATCTTTTGCCTCAGTTCACAGATGGAAATCCAACTTCCAATATGTTACGTTTCGGTTTTAGTTGTAATCCTATATATGGCGACATAGTGGGATGGGGCGCTTATGCCGTCTATGATTGATACTTATGATTTGAAATTGTTTTGACACTATACACTTATAGTAATAATAAAACATGAAATTTCACGTACCAGGCATTCTTGGCTATTATAAGGTAAAAACCCTATCCTCCGGCTTGCGTTGCATTGTGTGATGGGACCTGGGTCTTATAATAGCTTCATTATTCTTTATTTAGCATTGCGCTGTTGTTTTATGCACTGGTATTCTTGGGAGGAAACCCGTTCCGTGTTATATGGCGTGGTCCCTTGATTTACCTAACTGTAAAATAAAGATTAATAATTGTTTTAGTTCTCACACCAGTCCCATGACTGACCTGGAGTTTATTGTTTTAACCTAAACTCTGGGTGCCCTTATTTTGACACGGGCAGCTAGTAATTTTGGTTTTGCAGATTTATATTCACAAGATCCTGATTTACAGCTAGAACGATACTCGGAAAGCTCTGTATCCATGTATTACTTCTAGTTGTGTATTGTATTATTTTCCGCTGAGATGTATTTAAATGTAATTTAATTCTCTGATATTTTCTGTGTAATATTCATTCATACTCTGTATATTCTTGTATTCTGATGGAATTGTTGTAATAAGCAACGAAATGTTCTTCTGTTTGCGTTCTGGTTCGTCTTGTCCTCAAAGTAATTCGTTTTTTCTCTTCTTTTCAGAGACCGGGAAGTTCGTGTCGCTTCATCATACCCTTTTTTGAGGGTATATCATTGATTCTTCTTTTTCTGTATTATTTGCATGCTAGTCTTTATCTTTTAAGTATATCCTCTCGGTCCTATCCTCGATCTTTAGGTAGAAGCAAATGGATGTAAACATGTGTTTGAGACATGTTATGTTTGTTGGATGCAAGTGGTTGCAAGTGTTTGCTAGTGGTTGCTCGTGGATGCATATACTCACATTAGGCACTAAATCGGCTCAGTCACTTTCATATTGCATATGCATGAGTGAACTTCTATATATATGGATTGAAACTTGGTGTGTTATCATATGGATGTTGCATTTGTATGAATGATTAAGCACTCATGTAGAAATTATAAAGTACGATTAGGAATAATTGCATACATGATGGACTCATGGCACTGACATAATTCTATTAAGGAGGTCAACTGATTCAGTAGACCGCCTGATTTTGCATTAGATAAGGACATATACACACACTCTGCATATGTCATTAGAAACCTTTTAAGGACAATGGATGCTGGTGATTGAATGGTTGAGGAGATGGATGATTGGATGTTAGGATGCATTCTTCTTAACTTGAAGATTTCGGGGACGAAATCCTTTAAGGAGGGGAGAAAGTAACACCCCGAATTTTCTGAGAATATTAAAATTAACAAATTCAAGAACACTTAATTTTTAGAAGAAGAATTAAGTGAAATGGGCTGCGCTATTACGTTTGACTCAAAATTTTGGTCAAGATAGACATTTGGTTTGCATAAAACGGATACCTTATGAAGAAGTTATTAAGCCTTGAAGTTTGTATGCATATGAGAAATACATATATATATATATATATAAACTAAATAAATATGCAAAAAAGTTAAAAACAGCGAATCGAGAGGGGGAATAACCGAACCGGCCCATTTTTAAGGTCGACCCGAGCTCCACTAGGTCGACTATTGGTTGATTCAGGGTGTTTGGCTGTCAACCCGTGGGCCGATTCGCTCTAAGGAAGACGTGGCATCTAATTTGGGTCTGATGGTTCAGGGTTAATCTAATGGTCCTAAAACACTCTCTACAACTATATAAGGACCCTAAACCTAAAACCTAATTCTATTATTCACTCTCATCTAAACCCAGTCATCATCTCTTTAAACTCAAAGGCAAGATGGAAGCTGATTAAAAGTGATGAATCAAATCAAATCTAAATTAAAATAACGATTTGACTACATCAAAGGCGAGCATTTCAACTTCAGAATACAAATTCCAAAAATCAAGATCGTCTTTTGTTAGTAAGTTTAGTTATCTTTTAGATGTGAACAAATTTAAGACGTGATTTGTAATAAAATGAAAAATAGAATTGTACCAAGCTGTATGATAATGATGATGCTGATTTATGTCCATTTCCTGTGATAATTTTGTCATGTATGTCTTGGAAAGATTGTGGTTTATTGGAATTATCGTTTAGAAATTGATGATGAACCTATTATGATTTGGGGAATGAAACTATCATACCGCATATAAGTTTGATAATCTTTTCATGATATGTTACATGTAAGTTTTTAGGCTAAATAATGTTAGATCCATATGCCTACATGTTTAAATCTACAACTTTATGTGTTTAGATCCATGATAATTAAATCCAAGTCAAGATCTATACATATGTTCATATGGTTTAATGCAAGTTACATGTTTTATGTTAGATCCAAGTCAAGATCTCTCTCTCTCTCTCTCTATATATATATATATATATATATATATATATATGTGTGTGTGTGTGTGTGTGTGTGTGTGTGTGTGTTCATATGCAAGTTACATGTTTTGTGTTAGATCCAAAACTAGATCTATATATATATATATATATATATATATGCATGTTTATAAAGTGGATTCATGCAAGTTCATATGATCATTATTGTTAGATGTAGTTCACTCTACATGTTAAAGTTAAACTTATACATGCTTTGGTAATGTACATGTCATGATTATGACATATGCTGGTTTATAAACCAAGTTATGTTTACATATGACTAGATCTACATATTAACATGTTTAGGATTGTGATTATTTAGTCCAATTCATATGCAAGTTCATGAGGCATGTTAGTTGAAATGAATGATGTTCTATGTCAACATTACATGACATATGCCTGGTTGGATTTATATTAGGCATGTTACCTTCTTTTACCTCTTGTTTATAAATTAGGCTAACTTGCGGGCCTAATTACTTTATGTGATTGATGCGAACGTATAAACGGGGTTAATGTTGGGATGGACATTAAATTATAACATGTTAATGATGTAGGTGGGCCCATAACCATGTAAATGGTTAAGGCCATGAAATGGTATAATTTATATACCATTGGTCATGAACATGACTTAAGTTATGAGCATAATTAAAATAATGTGACATGAAAACATTTGAAGAAAATTTACATATATACTTGACTTAAATGACAAACATGTAAATTTAGCAAAAGACGAATATGCCTAACCCGAGGTTAGACTGAGTTGTGGTGTAAAACTGCCCGGAACCGACCGGCACATCCAGTGACCACAACAATACCTGTCTAATGTGGGTGGTTAGTGCATTAAGCCCAAAAAGGACCCGAGGCTAGACTGAGTTGTGGTGTAAAACTTCCCGGAACCGACCGGCACATCCAGTGACCACAACAATACCTGTCTAATGTGAGTGGTTGGTGCTTTAATAAAGCTAAGTCAAGATTGGTAGGGTTAAGTCAATTGAGGAAACACTTAACCAATTCAACATGTTAATTAAACTGATGGGTGTGGTTAAGTAAATTTAGAAAACTTAACCGTTATAACATGTTAATTAGACAAGTGGTAAGGTTAAGTAAATTTGAAAACTTAACTGTTATAACATGTTAATTAGACAAGTGGTGAGGTTAAGTAAATTTAGAACACTTAACCAATTTAACATGTTAACCAGACTAGAAGGTGGGGTTAAGTAAACTCAGAACACTTAGCTGTTATAATAAGATGAATGACTAGGGTTAAGTTAATAGGAAACACTTAACCAATATAGCATGATGAATGGGTAGAGTTAAGTAATAAGAAACACTTAACTAATGTAACTTGATCTGTGGTAAGGTTAAGTAAAAACAAGAGGGCAAAACTTAACCAGTATAACTTGATTTGCAGTAAGGTTAAGTTAATACAAGAAGGCAACACTTAACCAAAGTAACATGACACGTTGGTGGGTTAAGTTAACTTAAATTGATTGATGACACTTAACCAATACAACAAGATGAATACGTGGGGTTAAGTTAACAAGAAACACTTGACCAATATAACATGATGAACGAACGGGATTAAGTTAATAGGAAACACTTAACCGATCCAACATGATAAGTAAGGAGGGTCAAGTTCATAAGAAACACTTAACCAACATGACACGATGAATGGGTGGGTTAAGTTAACATGGATGGACAACACTTAACCAATATGACATAATGTGCAGGAGGGTTAAGTACATATCGGGTTGGTGGGTAATATTAGTACATATAGGCCCATAAAACTTAACTATTAAATAAACATTCATGAATCAATGGGAGGGTTAAGTACACCTCATGTAGGTGGGTAATATTAGTGCATATAGGCCTACAAAACTTAACCCATAGGAAACCCTAGTAACGGGGACCCATTTCAGCAGTAACCCACATGGATGTATCATGGTACCCTGAACTAGGCAGGGTGGGGCACGATTACTGGGCTGATTATAAGCGGTCAAAGCAGCAGCAGGGGGTACGTCAGTGTAAGTTCCGATGGTTTACGGGAGTGCATGTACTCCGGAGTGGAAAAAAGCAGGCACTGGGTACCAGTAGTTATATACCATGCATCTTGAATCATGTCGGGCCGCTATCATAAGGATTGATACACCTTATAGTGGGGCTAGCACAGGGTATCTACACGCAAGAGAGGGCCGATTGACACAGACACATGGAACATGAATACAAGTAGGGAGCCGATCGATAGGGTAGTAAGGGTACATCTAACATGTTCATGGCAATTAGGCTGATTGAGGTGGAATGCTCACGATAGATGTACTCCTGAAGGCTATCACAATTACGGGGGTTGGGATCACGATTATCATTTTATACAGATTACTAGTTGGGACACTAGTTAGGTGGTGCAGAGATAAATAAAAAAATTAGATTAACAGAGTAGTAGCGAAGCAAAGAAAAAGTAGAAGCGCATTCAGTTCACCTTGCACCTATCTTACCTTTAGTTACCTTGTTTTTATGATATTGTCCTATTTTCAGTTTATTCATATCAAGATCCTTTATCTGGTTTGCATGCTGAAAGGTCACTGGACTCACCAGACTTATGTCTGACCTAGTTTGATTTTCCCCTCTTTTCTTCCGTTCCCTCCCGGTAGTCAGGGAGGGAATAGCTCAGCCTAGCTTGGACCTCTTCTCTTTCCAAGCTTGAAGATTAGTTGGTGTATTGCTTTGGACTCTCTCTTCCACTGCTATGGCTGGTTCATGCTTTATTGGGGAATATCATTGTTTTTATGCTTCTTTTATTCTTGAAAGTTTTTAAGACAGAAGTTCTATGTATTACATTTAAGTATGATTGAGGAAATTGTTGTAAAAGCTTGACTGAATTAAGTTGTTAATAAAATGACTTTATTTTCCGCTATTTTATTTGTCTGTCTTGTAATTTATCTGTATCTTTTACCTAAAGCGCTTCACCGAAGTTTAGGCATTCCCTTTATAAGTGACCTTAATGGAGGAGGGGTGTTTCACATTTGCTAGAGTGTCTCGAATTGGAAAGGAGATCGTCCCTAGCCTTGACTCATGATGGAAACCCAATTTCCAATACGACATTACGGATTTGATTGTGAACCTATATATGGCGACATAGTAGGATGAGGTACTATGCCGTCTAGGATCGATACATTTACTTTGAAAGTATTTTTTTAAACTGATTAGACACTAATATTAATATTAAATATTATTTTATATGTATCAAGCATGTTTGATCATTATAAGGTAAAACTCTATCCTCTGGTTTGCGTTGCATTATGTGATGAGACTTGAGTCATATAAACCATTTTATAAAAAGCATTGCGTTGTTTTGAATAAAAAATTATTTAATATATGCACTGGCAATCCAATGGAGTAAACCCGTTCCGCGTTAGCGGCGTGGTCCTGTGATTAGCCTTATTATTAGATAAGTTAAGTAAGATTTCTCATACCAGTCCGATGACTGACTTGTAGTTTGTTTCACTTGCAAAATCGGGTGCCCTTATTTTCCACACGTGTAGTCGAGTAGCTTGTTTTAAAGATATCTATTATTGAGCAAGATTCTGGATCGAAGCTTAAAGTTGTGTCCAGAGCATTGATAGTCTTCCGCTGTGTTGGTTTATTTTTTCCGCTACACTGTATTAAATTTATTGTAGATTATCTTCCACTGTATTTTATTCGATGTACTCTGATATTCTGTAATCTAATGTAACATTATTATAATGTTTATAAAAGTCTTTTGTTATTTGTTTTGATGTGTTGTATGCCCAAAGTTAGTGTATGCGGGATTCGAACGGTCTTGGTCAATTTAGCGATCGATTAGGTCTGGGCAAAATCCGTGTCGTTACAAAATAATATCTATGTATATCCTTATACACATTCTTCATCATTCAAAATACAACAAGTCAAACTTTCCCTTTTGTTCCATAAATTCATTGCTGCACGATTCAATTTTGAACTCTATCAGCTTTCATACATCTAATGACTAAAACATTTCAAAATGTAATGGTAGCCTTTTCCAATGTTGAATCATAGAGATCTCCTTCTGCTAAAACAATTTCAGCATGTATAAAGGCTGCAAACTAAAACAGTTTTAATTTGCAAATTATTCAAATACATCAAATGCATATTTCATATAGGTACAATATTTTACGGATACATCGAATGTACGTATATGTATGATATCTTATATGCATTAACCATATTTAAACAGTTAATTGGCATACATATATGAAACAGTTTCTACAACAATATATGCAGTATTGTATTAATCAAATGTATATTTTTATTTCAGCCAACTATTGCTACATGCTATTTGAATTAAATATTCAAACGTATATTATATTGAAATAAATATATATATATGTACATACATATATGTACACATACACATATTCTAAATACATATATGAGTATAAACTTAATTAGATTCAATCAAATTGACTATTCTGCGGGCATTGTTACAGGTATATAAATATATTTATCTTGCATGTGGTATCATATATACATTTCAGTCACACAAATGAATGATCTAGATAAAAGGGAATTAACATATTTATCCGTTAGTTTAATAATTATTATGGCATAAATATCAGTGTCAGGCCAGTCAATCTATACAAATATTCATATATATTAACACCATCCTTAAGATTTGAACATTTTCAAAAAAAAAAAAGGATTTGGATACTACAGCAGTCGTACTGTGTACATGGAAAAAGAATTTAATTGCATATGCATCTTTTATGTATTCAACACATGCTTAACATAATTGGTAAAATCATCACAGGTTTGACATTCAAAATAATCTTACAAATCAGCATATACAAATTTCATGCTGGAAACAGTTAACCACATATTCAACGAAACTGATCTGTTCACACAAAATTATTTCAGGTCCATTCAAAATGTAATTATGCAAACTAACAGATTAAAATTATTTTATTAGATCTGATCTAAAGGACTAGATTTCCTTGATTAATCAAAACCGAATTTTGATTATTCTGCCTAGTTCATTGGTTCATCAATTAGGAATATCTACTAAGCTAATACTTCTAATCTGAATTTATTGCATAATTTAATATCATATATAAAACTAATTTATCATAAAACAATTTTATATTATGCATCAAACAACTATTACCTTATTACAGTGAAACATCTTTCACAGATTGACAATGAAATGGTTTCAGGTTAGCAGTGAAACAATTTTTCATATTTACACTGAAATAAACTCTGATTAATAATTCAGTGCTTAAGTCTTTATGTTGTAATGGAGTTTATAACAAATACTATACTGTTATATATTGTTATAAGGACTTCAGTAACATAAGCTTGGTTAAACAATTTAGTCCGTAAAATTATATAAGCATACAAGTTTATACACAAAATCAGTGGACATATATACATACTTATGACCGTGTATACAAATGTTATACAATAATTGAATGCAGTTTAAAACAATTTTAAACAACAAGATCCATTTGATTATAACAGAGTCTAAACTTATATAGTATGTTAAAATATAATTAGACTGTAAGTCATATATGCTTTAAAAAACATATATTAGAAACAGATGAGGACTTATAGAGGATGTAACACTCCATATTTTCTTTGAACATAAGAATGAAAAATAAGAGAATAATTAAATTGTAAGTAAATAATTAAGGGAAACGGGTTACGCCATTGCGTTCGTCTCGAAATTCTGCTTGGAATAGAGTCCAAGTTTGCGATCGGACTCCGTATGAAGAAGATATGGCCTTCAGAAGTTTCAATAAAAACCAGCCTCAAATTCAAAATTCAGATTTTGAAATTCAAAACAGACACCCGGGTTGGGCGGGAAAATTCCAGCCCAGGACCCAGTCGACACTAGGGTCGACCTGGGTATACAGTTCGACACTATGGTCGACCTCCCCCCTTTTCCAGATCTGGAGATAGATCCATTTTCTACACCTAGATGCCTTTCTGACCGGATTTGTGAGCTCTAACCTATTTAAACACCTCCAAACCTAGCTTTCTCTCCACATAATTTCATTCTGCCTATACTCTGCCTCTATTCTAATTAAAAATAAAAATGGCGTCGCTACTCTGCTAGAATCAAAACTAGAACTAGTGCATCCTCTTCCAATCTGAATAGAGTTAAAAGAGAACAACTATTTTCTAATCTAATCGATTGTCTACGTCAAAGGAGCGCTATTCAGTGTCAGAATACAGATCCCAGAAATCAAGATTTACCTTTTCAATCGTGAGTACAGTTATTTTCAGATATGAAAATTAACAATTATCTTGACATTTTTGTGAATCTGGATATGAGGTTATGCATACTTTTTCTATGGATCTATCTTATTAATATTATTGTGATTTTTCGGTATTTGTTTCCTCTTTCTTCCTTTTTGTTTATAGCCAGGCTACCACGAGCTTGCGCCAAATCTCATAAGAGATTAACGCACGAACGCTAAATTTTGGGACAAATAATGGATAATGCATAATTGGACATGACTGATCTTTGACTGATTTGAGAAATGGACATATGTTGTAAATTAGATCCAGATCTGTGTAAACTCTATAATTTGGAAGAAGAGGAATCATTATATGATAACATGTGACTTAAAACTTGGGGACATAATGCATATAAAAAAATTAAGATCTGATTTTGAGATGTTATAATTTAAAGATCTAGACTTTTGGGGTAAATTTTATGTAACGATTCCTGACTTGAAAAAGGAATATGTGGCTTAGGCATAGAGACCTATATTATAATAGGATAACTATAAATATGAATACGCCTAAAAGTGGATTTTTGGATATTTGGCATTAAAGGATATAAATTTGGCATAATTCATATGGTATATCATGATTTGTGCTTTTAGAGAATATTCTTTGCTGTGCAAAGTTTAACTATAAATTTGGGCATATGTTGTATTATGAATTATGACCATGATTTAGGCATGTAAGTTTAGGATAAATTTATGATTAGGCAAGATATGTAAATAGAGTTTCAGAAATATATAATCTGTTGAATTGCCTAATCTGCTAAATATGTTGAATTGCCTAATGTGCTAAATCTGTTATCTACTAAATCTGTTGAATTGCCTAATCCGCTAAATCTGTTATCTGCTAAATCTGTTGAATTGCCTAATCTGCTAACTCTGTTATCTGCTAAATCTGTTGAATCGCCTAATCTGCTAGATCTGTTATCTGTTGAATTGCCTAATCTGTTGAAAGCTAAATAATTGTAATTTGGGTATGAAAATCCGTAGGCTCAATCTAAGATTGAGTAAAACATGGAAATTTGATTAATCTGCTATAACCTGTAAAGAAGTTTAATCTGTTAAATGAACATAATTAGTCTAATATATGTATAATTTGTATTGGAATAAATTGACTATGACACGAGGTTAGACTCTGTTTGCGGTAGAAGCTTGCTCGGAACCAACCTGCTTAACCAGCGACCGCAAAACTGTCAGTCTAATGTGTGAGGTCGTAGGCATAACTAAAATATGCTTGGACACGAGGTTAGGTCTGGCTTGTGGCAGAAGTTTGCTCGGAATTGCCCGGCACATCCAGCGGCCATAAGCTACTGATCTAATGTGAGAGGTTTATGCATTAATATTTAATTAATGCAAATTTAAGAGAAATGTGGTGTCTAAAAACGTGTTGGGTGGATAGGGTTAAACCAACTGGACTGATGAATCTAATAAACCCGTTTCGTGAATCTATAGGCCCAATACAAAGTTAGACAATCTGTAAGTCTATTAAATCCATACATCTGACCTGTTAATCTAAAAACTTGTTAACTTTATTGTCTGATCTATTAACTAGTAATCTGAACTCTGTCTGAAACTTGTAAACAAGTTAATCTGAAATCTGCTAGTCTGGGGACACAAGGTTAGGAGGGGAAATACTTGTGTCATCTGTGGTTTAGGACCCATATTAGTCAGTAACCCTTTCTGGTATCAAAACTTTGACCCCACACTATGTAGGGGCCCGGGCACGCTTACTGAACTAATTATAAGCGGTTCATTCTGGTAATTGCGAGGGGTGTTGATGGCGCGTTCCAACCGGGTCATGTGCGTGCATAGATCTGGTCTGCTATGAGGATGTAAGGACATCTATAAACAGGTCTGTACCAATAGGTTGCCACTTTAGGGAGTGATACACCCTACCGTGGGGCCACACAGGGTATTTATGTATTAGGGAGCCGATCGCTTGGGGGTAGGACTTAGGGTACACTTAGTTCTGTCTGTTTCTGTTGGTACCGTCTATTTCTGTTGGGTGGTAACACCAGTCTGTTTCTGCATGATACCGTCTGTTGGGGTGGTAAAAGCCCATTGCTAGTGTACATTCTATTTCCGTAGGGATTATTCTGTTTCCGTCTCTGATTCCGTTTCCATTTCTGTTTTCGTACCTTCTGTCTGTTGGGGTAGTAAAGGCCCATTAGTTGTGTGGTAAAGGCCCATTATTAGTATTCTGCTTCTGTACCTTCTATCTGTTTGGGTGGTAAAGGCCCGTTATTAGTATTCTGCCTCTGTACCTTCTGTTTGTTCGGGTGGTAAAGGCCCATTACTAGCATTCTATTTCTATAGAGTTCCGTTTCTGTTTCAGTTTAGACATTAGGGTAACACCTAATCATGTTATACTAGTATTAGTGCAGACAAGTGAAAAGCTTAGCTTAGCCTATATCATTTCGTTCTTCTGTTAACCTGCTATTCCTGTTATGGTTATCTCTCATCCAGTTTTATTTACATGTCATGATACTATTATCTCTTTATATGTTGAAAGTCACTGGACTCACCAGACTTATGTCTGACCTAGTTTGTTTCACCTCTTTCTTTTCCGTTTCCACCCCCAAGGTTTTCAGGGTGGAAACATAGGAGCCTGATTCAGATTCTCTCTGCTTGAAGTATTTGAAGTATTGCTTGGCTTTGGCTCTATCTTTCCATGGCAGTTTATATTTGGGATTATCGTTTTAAAAGCTATGCATTCTCATGGCTTTTGTACAAGACCGGTATTTATGTACTTGAATTCCGATATTGTGATTTTGAAAGATGTAACCAAACTTATTTCTATTTCTGTTGTAATAAAATTATAAAATTTTCAAGTACTACTTTACCTATCTTGTAAATTTCTGTTCTGTCTACTAAAAACGCTCCACCAAAGTTAAGACATTCCCTTTGTGAGTGACCTTAAAGGAGGTGGGGTGTTACACTTGGTATCAGAGCCGAAGGTTACCAGATTCGATAAAAAGTTTTTGAAAACTATTTTCAAAAAGGTTTAAAAAGGAAGTATTTTCAAAAGTAAAGTTTATTTTGAAAAACATAATCTCCAAAGACATATGCCTATCTTTCTATCCTTTGTTTTGAATCTTTCCTTTTCTTTCATTTCAGCATGTCTGGGGATCTTAACCTTCTGGAGGGCATACCGATACGTGGCTGGTTCAGGAGGTACCTAGAAGCTAGGGCTAATGATTCGGGCCCAGCAGACGTCCCTCCTCCCCTAGCTACAGCAGTTCCTCCTCCTCCTCCGCGCGTGAATACTTTCCCGAAGATATGTAGAGACTTTCGAGCCATGGATGGGAAGTACTTTATTGGAACCGAATCCTTCGTGGAGGCAAGGAACTGGCTTAAAGAAACTGAGGATTTGTTCATTATCTTCGAGGTGGACGATAGGCAGAAGATACAGTTGGCGGTATGGTTGCTTAAGGACAAAGCTTCTTTTGGTGGGAGGTCACAAATGGAGAGTGTCCGGTAGAAAGATGGATGGATTTCAGGCACAGGTTCGAGATGATATTTCTATCACGAGCGGAAAAGAGTCTATACGTAGAGAGGTTCTTGGTGTTGAAGCAGGGGAATTTATCACCGAGAGAGTACGTCAACAAGTTTAATCAGTTGGCGAGATTCGGCTTAGATTTGGTAAATACACCGCATAAGAAGGCACTAAGGTTTGCTAAAGATTTGAACGAGCCGCTACACAGATTGGCAATGTCCCACATTCCTATGGGGGCTACCTTCGAGAAATTAGTTGACATGGCATTGATGCATGAAGAGGAAACCAAAAGTGAGAAGAAAGAAGAAAAGCTTGAGGGACCATAGAACAAGAAGGCGGGACCCAAAAAGGAAACACAAAAGAAGGATGAGAAGTCTGAAGACAAGGAGGAGAAGAAGTGCTTTACTTGTGGAAGCTCGATCCATCTGTACAAGGATTGCAGAAAGAGGAAGAGCACTTGCTGTAACTGTGGTGAGATAGGACACTTCACTAGGGATTGCCCGAAGAAACGAGGGCAATGGCAAAGGACAGGTCCTACTTATGGAGGGCAGGCGAATACCCTCAAGGATGGTGGGTAGGATAGAAATAGGAAAACTTTCTATAGAAGGTTTAATTTCCTTATCTGATTTTTGAGTTAAAACTCTTTCTGATTCTGGCATTTTGATTCTGTAATTGATACTCTGCACTTTAATACTAGTCTTGTTTCTGAATCTGCTGTAGACTCAGACCCATAAGGGTTATGACTCATCTATTTGTGATAAGT
This sequence comes from Allium sativum, assembly GCA_030737875.1. Taxonomy (NCBI): domain Eukaryota; kingdom Viridiplantae; phylum Streptophyta; class Magnoliopsida; order Asparagales; family Amaryllidaceae; genus Allium; species Allium sativum. The sequence goes on along the minus strand of CM060921.1, from coordinate 450,271,504 downwards.
TAGGTTTTGAGGATATCTGTGTTGTGCGTTAAGTTGACTATGACACATACATTCTGGGTTTTATCATGCTTAGTTTCCTAAGAATCATTTGGTAATTTGATCTGTACCAGTAGTCTATAAGTATCTGAATATTTCTGAAAAAGGATAGGGTTTTTACTCAAAGCGCGAAGTAGATTTCTAGTTGGGCATTTGTTTAATGGGAGTGATTCTCTGAGTATCAATTTGATGTTGATTTCGGTCTTCGCGGTTGATACTTAGGGGGTTATTCTCTTAAACCGATGTCTGATAGGAACAAAGCTTTTGTTTTAATTGTACTTGCTTCTATCACTCGGCTGTATCATATCGATCGAATCTTCGACCTTTAGGTAGAAACTAATGGGTGTAAACATTTGTTTGAGACATGTTATGTTTGATGGTTGCAAGTGGATGCAAGTGGTTGGTAGTGGTTGCTCGTGGATGCATTTACACACACTAGGCACTAGATCGGCTCAAAAAAACTCTCATACTGCATATGAATGTGTGTGCATTTTTTTAAATTTTTTATGGATGCGAAATGGTTGACTCAGCACATCGATGTTGCATATGAATGAACGGTTGTACACTCATATAGAAATGATATGTATCAAATAGGAAAATTGCATACATGTTGGACTCATGGCACTAACATAATTCGCATTAAGGAGGTTAACTGAATAAGTGGACCGCCTGATCTTTGCATTAGATAAGAAACATATACACACACTTTTGCATATGTTCATACAACATTAGAAATTTTCTAAGGACAATGGATGCTTGTGGATGATGGTTGAGTAGATGGGTGATTGGATGGTAGGACACATACTTCCTAACTTGGAGATTATGGGGACGAAATCTTTTAAGGAGGGGAGAATGTAAGACTCCGTATTTTCTGTGAACATAAGAATGACAAATCAGAGAATAATTAAATTGTAACAAAATAATTAAGGGAAACGGGTTACGCCGTTGCTTTTGTCTCGAAATTCTTCTTGGAATAGAGTCCATGTTTGCGTAAATCGGACTCCGTATGAAGAAGATATGGCCTTCAGAAGTTTTAATAAAACCAGTCTGAAATTCAAAACAGACACCCGGGCTAGGCGGGAAAATTCCCGCCCAGGACCCAGGTCGACACTAGGGTCGACCTAGGGGTCGACCTGGGTATACAGGTCGACACTAGGGTCGACCTCCCCCCCTTTTCCAGATCTGGAGACAGATCCATTTTTCTGCACCTGGACGCCTTTCTGACCGGATTTGTGAGCTCTAACCTATTTAAACACCCCTAAACCTAGCTTTCTCTCCACACAATTTCATTCTGCCTATACTCTTCCTTTATTCTAATTAAAAATAAAAATGGCATCGCTACTCTGCTAGAATCAAAACTAGAACTAGTGCATCCTCTTCCAATCTGAATAGAGTTAAAAGAGAACAACTATTTTCCAATCTAATTGATAGTCTACGTCAAAGGAGCGCTATTCAGTGTCAGAATACAGATCCCAGAAATCAAGATTTACCTTTTCAATCGTGAGTACAGTTATTTTCAGATATGAAATTTAATAATTATCTTGACATTTTTGTGAATATGGATCTGAGGTTATGCATACTTTTTCTGTGGATCTATCTTATTAATATTATTGTGACTGTTCTGTATCTGTTCCCTCTTTCTTCCTTTTTGTCTATAGCCAGGATACCACGAGCCTACATCAAATCTCATAAGAGATCAACGCACAAACGCTAAATTTTGGGACAAATAATGGATAATGCATAATTGGACATGACTGGTCTTTGACTGATTTGAGAAATGGACATATGTTGTAAATTAGATCCAGATCTATGTATACTCTGTAATTTGGAGGAATAGGAATCATTGTATGATAACATGTGACTTGAAACTTGGGGACATAATGCATATAAAAAAAGATTAAGATCTGATTTTGAGATGTTATAATTTAAAGATCTAGACTTTTGGGGTAAATTTTATGTAACGATTCCTAACTTGAAAAAGGAATATGTGGCTAAGGCATAGATACCTATATTATAATAGGATAACTATAAATATGAATACGCCTAAAAGTGGATTTTTGGATATTTGGCATTAAAGGCTATAAATTTGGCATAATTCATATGGTATATCATGATTTGGGCTTTTAGAGAATATTCTTTATTATGCAAAGTTTAACTAAAAATTTAGGCATATATTGTAATATAAATTATGACCATGATTTAGGCACGTAAGTTTAGGCTAAATTTATGATTAGGCAAGATATGTAAATAGAGTTTTAGAAATATATAATCTGTTGAATTACCTAATCTGCTAAATCTGTTATTTGCTAAATCTGTAGAATTGCCTAATCTGCTAAATCTGTTATCTGCTAAATCTGTTAAATTGCCTAATCCACTAAATATGTTATCTGCTAAATTTGTAGAATTGCCTAATCTGCTAAATCTGTTGAATCGCCTAATCTGCTAGATCTGTTATCTGTTGAATTGCCTAATCTTTTGAAAGCTAAATAATTGTAATTTGGGTATGAAAATCCGTAGGCTCGATCTAAGATTGAGTAAAACATGGAAATTTGATTAATCTGCTGTAACCTGTAAAGAAGTTTAATCTGTTAAATGAACATAATTACTCTAATATATTTATAATCTGTATTGGAATAAATTGACTATGACACGAGGTTAGACTCTGTTTGCGGTAGAAGCCTACCCGGAACCAACCGGCTTAACTAGCGACCGCAAAACTGTCAGTCTAATGTGAGAGGTCGTAGGCATAACTAAAATATGCTTGGACATGAGGTTAGGTCTGGCTTGTGGCAGAAGTCTGCTCGGAACCGCCCGGCACATCCAGCGGTCACAAGCTACCGACCTAATGTGAGAGGTCTATGCATTAATATTTAATTAATGCAAATTTAAGAGAAATGTGGTGTCTAAAAACGTGTTGGGTGGATAGGGTTAAACCAACAAGATTGATGAATCTAATAAACCTGTTTCGTGAATGTGTAGGCCCAATACAAAGTTAGACAATCTGTAAGTCTGTTAAATCCATACATCTGATCTGTTAATCTGAAAACTTGTTAACCTGATTATCTGATCTGTGAACTAGTAATCTGAACTCTGTCTGAAACTTGTAAACAAGTTAATCCGTAATCTTCTAGTCTGGGGACACAAGGTTAGGAGGAGAAATACTTGTGTCATCTACGGTTTGGGACCCATATTAGTCAGTAAACCTTTCTGGTATCAAAACTTTGACCTAGGGGCCCGGGCACGCTTACTGAACTAATTATAAGCGGTTCATTCTGATAATGGCGAGGGGTGTTGATGGCGCGTTCCAACTGGGTCATGTGCGTTCATGGATCCGATCTACTCTGAGGATGTAAGACATCGTGACATCTATAAATAGGTCTGTGCCAATAGGTTGCCACTTTAGGGAGTGATACACCCTACTGTGGGGCCGACACAGGGTATTTATGTATTAGGGAGCCGATCGCTTGGGGGTAGGACTTAGAGTACACTTAGTTCTGTTTGTTTCTGTTGGTACGTTTTGTTTCTGTTGGGTGGTAACACCTGTCTGTTTCTGCGTGGTACCGTCTGTTGGGGTGTTAAAGGCCCATTGCTAGTGTACACCTAATTCTAATATTCTGTTTCCGTAGGGATTATTCTGTTTCCGTCTCTGATTCCGTTTTTGATTCTGTTTCTGTACCTCCTGTCTGTTGGAGTGGTAAAGGTTCATTAGTTGGGTGGTAAGGGCCCATTATTATTATTCTGCTTCTGTACCTTCTGTTTGTTTGGGTGGTAAAGGCCCATTATTAATATTCTGCCTCTGTACCTTCTGTTTGTTTGGGTGGTAAAGGCCCATTACTAGCATTCTATTTCTATAGATATTATTCTGTTTCCGTTTCTGTTTCAATTTAGACATTAGGGTAACACCTAATCCTGTTATACTAGTATTAGTGCAGAGAGGTGAAAAGCTTAGCTTAGCCTATATCATTCTGTTCATCTGTTAACCTGCTATTCCTATTACGTTTATCTCTCATCCAGTTATATTTACATGTCATGATATTATTATCTGTTTATATGGAAAGTCACTGGACTCACCAGACTTATGTCTGATTTAGTTTGTTTCGCCTCTTTCCTTTCCGTCCCCCCCCTCCCCAGGTTTTCAGGATGGAAACATAGGAGCCTGATTCAGATTCTCTCTGCTTGAAGTGTTTGAAGTATTGCTTGGATTTGGCTTTTTCTTTCCATGGCGGTTTATATTGGGGATTATGGTTTTAAAAACTATGCATTCTGAAGGCTTTTGTACAAGACCGATATTTATGTACTTGAATTCTGATATTGTGATTTTGAAAGATGTAACAAAACTTATTTCTGTTTCTGTTGTAATAAAGTTATAAAATTTTCAAGTACTACTTTACCTGTCTTGTAAATTTATGTTCTGTCTACTAAAAACTCTCCACCAAAGTTAAGGCATTCCTTTTGCGAGTGACCTTAACGGAGGTGGGGTGTTACAGAGGCTATGTGATACATTTTAGTAAAACAATCCTAATCTGTTTACGTTTAAAATAGAAAATCATATTTACTAGGACTGTTATATCATTTCTGGTTTTGAATCAACAAACCAGTAGATTCAATCAACAAATTTGATTCAACCAATTAAAACAGATTCTCACGTGATATAACAGAGAAGTATGATGTTCTACATACATTCTCGAAGTATTTAAGAAAAGTAATAATCAGTTCCAAACTAAATTCTATCACAACATAATTGATCAAATATTTCAGGTGTTAAACCTTTGCAGATAGTCCTGATTTGCATACATAGATTAAAATTAGAACTATAATATATATATCATGATATATATATATATATATAAATTTTATGACTGACGTTCATCTAGTATCCATGATCACTATCATGACTATGCAGGACCCAAAAAAAATAGTTGACTCTGAATCATTTATTCAATCAATCTATCAACAATCATTTATGTCTTATGTACAAAATACATATATATAACAGAATCAGGATTTTAATGTTCAGAAGCCAAAACAAATTTCTATTTCACTACTTGTATAAAGATCAAATCTAAAATTTGTCTTAACAAACTTCTATATGAATGATTTCATTTAAATAAAATTAATCAAAAGGCTTTCTTACAGATTCATTAATCAACGAAATCATCCTGATAATAAAAAATTCAGTTTATAAAATTTATCAAACATTTTGATAATGTGTTTAGCATTTTAAGTACCCAATAAAGTTTGTACTGACCTAATAAACATATATTCTGGTTTAAAATTGTACTGATTAAATACTAATTCAAAAACATTGAATTTAAATGCTCCAAATTACTGTCAAACTGGTTTTATATCAGTCCAAAAAAACAATTATGTATATTAGTATAAAACATATAGAGATAACAATTATTCAATATGTTTTCATATTGTAACAAGTAAAATTGGTAATCCAAGTATCATTTTAATATCAAATATTAATTTATTATCCTTTCAGATTACCCAACAGAACAAAATTATGTTTTTCGATGAAACAAATTCACCTAGAATTGTGTATTATACCTGCTAGCTAATTCCTATTGTGTTTATGACACGCCTCGTTCAGTCCAGTGACCAAATAAATCCTCAAAATACCAATTTTACAAAGTCGTAGCTCCGATTCCATTGTAGGTTCTATTCGATCTAATCGCAACTAGTATTTAACAATTTTAACACTTTAAATTCTAAGGATCTATGTAAAATTGGTAAATCAAAATTTGTACCTCTGTAGGGTTCCATGAAATCGTTAAAACCCTAGTTTCTTCAATCTGAAAAGCAGTGGAATCTGATGGATCGAATCGAGAACTCATTCTCTATTGGTGTCCACAAACGATGATCTCGAAATCCAAATGGTATCAAGATAGGATTAAGTGGTACTAGCCAGAAGATTGGGATTTTTAGGTTTTTCAGATCTCATGTGTATTGGAATGAATGATAAGATAGGAACCGGCCTTATTTTATATTATAACAATACAAGATATTTTAAAACCCTATGTACCCGTTCAACCATTTTAAATAGAAGAATATTCAACCTTTTGTACTCCTTTTATTTCGAATGACTCTCACCCCATTCAATGTTTATATGTGTGACCCGATAGGTTATCATAACGTTGGCAACAATTTAAATAATATTTAAGCTATCCATAGTGAGCGACATCTAGTAATACATCACCACTACCCAAGTTATAATAATATTGATGATTCGATATAACATTTCCGTGACCAGTGTATCAATGTAATATAATCCTTTTAACCAATATATCCAGGATTAAACTCGAGGTATGGAACGTATCACCCTCTTCATAACTTAATCGGTTTATCTTGATCAATGAGTAGACTGTATAAAACAAATCAATATTTGAGCACAGCCATGCATTTCACAATCTCACTCAATCAAGTGGCCCATGAATAACACTACAAATATATCATAGGGTTAAGTTCCATCTAGATCATTCATAATTTTCATTCGATTCGAGATGTATCCAATAATCACAGTTATCATTACTCTGTTACAAATAACTTTAGATGATATCAAAACACAAATATCCTCTAATAAAATTATAATGATTTTAGGTTTGAGGACCATTACATCACTGTCATTATGAGAATAATTTATCATTCTATTAATTATATTCCATGTAGTTATCTCACGGTGGGTGAGCCTAATACGATATTCTCCAATACGTATTTATGTTTTGACATTAATATCATGTATATTAATAATCAATGAGATGTAATCATCAGTCAATCAACATACTAGTCTCAACGTTTTATTGTTGCCCTTTATATATAAACAATAAAACTTGACTAGGGACATTTAAGAATTATAATACTCAGTATATTATATAATCTCAAGTTCAAGTCACTTACTTGAACTATATAATTCTGTAATATAATTCCAAGGAATTAATATTTATATTATGCAGTAAATATAATATAATATTATTTTATTCCAAATAAAATAATAACATCAATGGTGTTGTCAATCTCATCAAATGGATTGCCTCTAGGGCATAAAATCTAACATTGATGACATAACTGTTAGGAAATTTAAATTGTTTCAAATTTGAATTTTCAAATAGCAACCTTATGTCTCTTCATTTTAAACGAATTCCAGCCTTTATAAATAGCCTTTTCTTCTAGAAAAATTTAATTTAAACTCTCTTCTTCTACTCTAATCATTCCTTATCTATATAATCAAAAAATGACCAATCTTATTCACAGTTTGAGTGAGAATCTCGAAGAAACACTCAATTCGTTTAAGAATATCCTTTCTATAGTACTTCGCAATCAGTGTCATCTAGAGTTAAATCAGATAAAGATGGTCGAGCATCAAGAGAAACACTTTGATGCCATTCGTTGGTTAATCTCTTCTCTTTTTAGTGATGAAGACAACAACCTTGCTAAAGCATCACTCACCAAAGAAGAGAAGACTGGGAAGTCATCAAGAAGGATCAAATCTTTGGAGAAGATGGATAGGTGGAAGTTCCAAGAAACGTTTGAATTTGTTTGACTTGATTGGTATTCTTTGTTTGAATTTGGTTGAATTTGTTGGTTTGACAAACTTGTACATAATTATTTGGCTTGAAATACTAATATTAATTAATTTTAAGAATTAAACAAATTATCTATAAATACTTTATTGATTTGCTTGGATATACTCATGTTTCTTTAGTATTGTCATAGAGATAGGGGGAGTTATTTATATTTAGTAGTACAGAATAAGTTATTTAGATTAGATATAGCATAGATTTAGGGGAGCATGGTTTAGTTTAATCTAGTTTAGTATAGTTTAGTTTAATCTAGTTTGATTTAGTTTAGGATACTATAGATACAATATACGTATAATTTAGTGTAGAATAGTTTTTGATAATGACAAAGGGGGAGAAATTATAAAATGTGATATAGTCAAGATAGGTGTAGCTTAAGGTAGAGACAGAAAAGATTTAGGATGAAAGGGGGAGTAATCAAAGAATCAGATCAACTGGTAATATCAGGTATGAATGTTTTATCAATCAAGGTTGTCATCATCAGAAAGGGGGAGATTATTGGAGAATGGAATTTTTATGACAACAACCTTGTTTCAATTAATATCATCATTAATTATAAAATATATACTAACATCTTTGTCCAGAATATATATATGTATATGCATGATATATGTGTAGGATATAAAATATTGAAGAATGTACAATATTAGAGATTCAATTTATCAAGGAATTCAAGACTCGTGAGTGTAAAGAATTGAGATTTCAAGAGCTCAAGATTATCAACTAATAGAGTCTAGTTTATATGAAAAACTTCGATTAACACTTTCAAATTCGGTTTTCAAATTCTGTTTTCAAACTCTGTTTTCAAATTCCTTTTCAAATCAATTTCAAAGTAGTTTCAAACTCCTATTCTAAAAGGATTTTAAATTATTAAGATTTTACTTATGATTTCAAATATATATACATATATTTATAGTTTATAAAGTTTTATAATATATATGTTTATATCATATAATTTTATAAATATATTTATATTATATATCACTTTATATGTTTTTAAACTTTAGAAACTTCATTTGAAACATTATTTTTGTTTCAAGAAGTTCCCAAAAAAAATATACTGGTTTTAACAGTTGAAAAATGATTTTAAAAATTAAAATACCATGTATATGTCAACATACGTAATTGCGCATGTCGACATATAACTGTCAAATTTTCAATTTTCAAAGAAAGTGTCTTTTCATATTTGAAATGTTGCAACCTTTCAAATGCTATAAATATGGGCTAATTTCGATTTTTTTATCATTTCTTCTTTTCCGTCTTCATCTTATCTCTAATCACCATTAATATACATTAATTTCTTGATTTTTACACTTATACTCTGCCAATTTCTACTCAAATTATATCAAAATTCTTCTCTTCTTATTCTTTATCAAATACTCTCTGATTTGAAGTGCTATTGATGAGTTCTAGGGCTGTTGTAATCATTTGGGAATTGTTTGGGAAAGGGCATGTTCCTTATAGCCCGGAAATCAAGGAAAGGGAGCGGTGTGAACCTTGTAGCCATGAAATCAAGGGTGGTAGAATCGGTGTTAACTTTGTAGCCATGAAATCAAGGGTGTTGCAAGATTGGTACTAGCATTAATAAAACTCTGTGCAATCCAGCGTTGTGTGGGACTGGACTTAGGAGTAATCTAAATAATATAAAATCAGGTGTGTTCTTTCCTTTTCTGCATTTTATATTTACTTATATCTGTGTCTGCGATTATTTCTGTGTTTGTGATCATTTCTGGTGTGATAATCATTACGTGGCCAAATAATAATAAATTAAATAAAGAGGGACTGGGTCTTGGGGTACTTGAGTCAAATTGCATTGTTGGTTGAGGAGGTATTATACAAGAAGGAGGCGAGGGCACGCTTTACTGCACTGGATTGTAAAAGGTCCAAACGACGTGGGTAAGGGCGCGTTCACGTAGGATGGTGAACATGCATCGCCGTAATCAAGGAAAATAAGATTTTGTAATGCCTGTAATGAACAGTCTTTAGAGCCGACGGGGTCGGGCTTAGTAAGCTCGAGGCCCATAGCGGGCATAGGTTATCAAGTGAGGGTACAAGAGCCGATCATTGGGTAGAAGTTAGGTAAGAGCTAATTATAGTTTTGGTAAGTTGGTGCAGAATTTGTAATGATATATGCATGAGAATTCAGTCGACTTTAATCGTGCCTATCTTTCCACTGTTTTATTTACTGCATTTATGCCTTTATGTTCTTGAAACTATTGTCTCATATAAATTTCATACTTTGATACTTATGTTAGTAATTACTGGACTCACCAAACTTATGTATGACCTAGTTCCCTTTCTCCCTTCTCTGTTACCTATCCCATCCAGGTTCTCAGGGCAGAGAATCTCAGAGTTGATAAAGTTTTGGTTCAGCTTAGCTTCTTAGAGATCAGTGCTTGACAAAGTTTCTACTTATTCATAGACTGTTCCATGTTTGACTTGCTTTTGTATTTGATGTCGAGAGAGTACTCTGAATATGTTGGGTTTCATAAGATAGTTATGGGTTTATAATGAAGTGCATTTTATGATGTAATAACAGTACTGTTCCCTTTTAAATAAAGATTTAAATTCCATTGTGCTTTCATATGTTGTCTTGTGAATTTTAGTCACTGTAATGTTATTTTTTATCTATACATTTCATATTACTTTGCCAAATCCTTATATGGGTGAAGTTAAGGGGTGTAAGGTATTTCATTTGATATCAAAGACTAACGTTAAAAGATCAGTGAAAGGTTTTTGTTTTAGAAGGAAAAGTCTTTTAAAGAAAAGTGTTTTCAGAATAAAAGCTTGTTTTTGAAAAACATCGCCTCAAGTCAGTTACAATATTCCCTTGATTCCTTTCCTGAATCCTTCCCTCTTTTCGTTCGCAGAATGTTTGGGACTCCCAACATTTCTGATGACATCCACATTCCAACTTGGTTCCGTAGGTACGCACATGGAAGCTACAATACTAGTGGAAGGCCAAGGAAATACCTAACCTCCTGCTCCATCCATGGTGATTCCTCCTAACTAAACACCAGCAACTGACTTTTCTAAGCTTTGTAAAGACTTCACTGTTGGCAAGACTTTTTTGGTTCAAAGACTTTTGTTGACGTTTGCGCTTGTCTAAGAGCTATTGAGCATCTATTTGGACTTTTGGAGCCAGAGGATAGGAGGAGAGTTCGATTGTCCACATGGCAACTTAAAGACAAGACTTCATACTAGTGGGAGGTGGCTTAGGCATAGCAATATGTTAGGACTTGGGATAAGTTCAAGGAGAGGTTTGAAAAGGCGTTTCTATCACAAGCAGTAGAAGAGATGCAGTTAGAGTGGTTTATGAGTTTGAAGCAAGGCGGTCTTTCTGTGAAGGAGTATGTGAATTGCATTAATAAGCATGCCAGATTTGGTATAGATTTTGGGAATACGAAGCATAAGAAGGCTTTGAGGTTTAAGAGGGGACTGAAATAACCCCTTCAAGGACTTGCATTGACCGATATCTCCATGGGCGCGACATTCGACCCTCTAGTTGAGATGGCACTTATGCGTGCGGAAGGGAAGGAATGTTCTCATGGGAATAAAGCTCAGGTAGCTAAGTGCAACGACCCATATTTTTAGCCAATTTAAAATGCGAAAAATTTAATTGATTTCAGTGGATTTTAATTGGTTATACACTGAATTTGGACTTGATCATAATCGAAAATAAATTCTAAACTTGGTTTTATATTTTACTGGGATTAAAAAAAGGCCAGTAAACTTCTAAAATCAATTTTGAAAGGAAATTTTAAAATTCAATTATTTAATATTATTTTGATAACCTAAAAATAGACCATTTTTGGGACAGTCTCAGAATCCAATGAAACCACTTTTATAGGATCTGTAATGTCAAAATATGGTAAGGTTTAAAATTTCAAGTCAATCAGAGTTAATATGTAAGCATAAGTAATATAAAAGCGGGTTGAAAAACTAGTAAAAATTCAGTAAAAGCTAAAAATAGGGCTATTTTTCAAACGGTCTCCGAATTCGATGGGACTAATTTATTGAAACGTTACTAGTGAAGTATCGTAGGTTTCAAATTTTGTATTGATCGGACTTACGGCTTGGTCATACGAATTGAAAACGTATAGTTATCATATTATTGAAATTCGACTTGAAATTATGTAGTTTTAGATAATAAGAAGCGGCGCAAAAAGGTTAATAAAATGGTAAAAGATAACCCAACGTACATATTAACATGTGTTAATGGTTTTGTAGGGTTCAAATAAATTACAAAGGAAGTTATCACCTTCCTAAGATAACCCTTATAAATAAATAAACCATTTACTTAAGCATATACTTATCCCTTCCTACACCATTTCCTATGCTCCCTAACATTTAGACAACTCAGTGTCCTTGCCTACCAAGTGTCACCCTCTTCCGAAAATCCACCCCCCCCCCCCAGTACCAAAGCATGTGACATTATTGTTTTATTTTTCATTTTCATTTCCTTCTCTTTTCCTTTAAGCTCCTTAAACTTACATTATTCTTCTTCCTCCTCCTTCCTAAGCCACACTACCTCCTCTCTTTGCACCACCCACCTTCAACACCTCCCTAGCCCATGCGCAACTCTACCTACAGCCCCTCCTTCCCCACTTGAGCTTCTTGTCCCCAAAATCCCTCATTTACACCTTTAAACCCTAAAAGTCACCATTTTTTCACCTTACACCAAAATTCCACCATCCATAGCTCCCCCCTCCCTCATGCCACCCTCATCTCAGCTCCACCAAGTCACGCAACCCAGGTGGACCCCCTAAGTCGTGGTCCCCTCTCACGCTTCCAAGCTTTTAAACCCTAAAAAGACTTCATCTTTCTCTCTATTTTGCAATGTGTGCATATATATATATATATATATATATATATATAGTAGTTAGTGAATTTGGGGTGAAAGTCGCAATCTTGTGTTCGCTAAAGTAGGAAGTCCTACCTAAGAAGATTCGCGGTGTTTAATTAATGCCATTTATGAGCCTAGCAACCATAATTTTCCTAAGGCATTAATTCACAATAGATATCCTTATCTTATCTGTCCCGAATATATCTATTTGTTGTACCCCAACGACATATATTACTAATATTTATTTATTGTCTATTACACACACACATATATGTATCATATATATACATATATATACATATATATATATATATATATATTTGGTGAGAGCTCTTCACCATAATTATTTAGCTAGTTCAGTTAAATAGTAATTTATGTCGTTGATGGTTGATATTGTGTGATTGATTTAGTAATCATAATTAACGTGGTTTAGAAGTTGGAATTGGTTAATTATTGAGTTAACACAATGCTAAAATGACAATGGTAGTTATATTTGATTTGTTCACTCATTAACAAGGTAAAACGATTCACCTATGACCACTTATTTAATTCAATAAAAATTGGTAAACATATATAATATGAAATGGATATGGAATCGTAGATATTGGTTGATATTGATTGTGAATAATCAATTGAATTTGATGTGTGTTTATGTGAAATGGTTTTGTTAAATATGACAATTAATTGTTAATAAGGTTTAATGCCTCATTTAATAATGGTATGATTTGGGGTTAAGTGTTAATGACCTTAACACTTAGGTAAATGATGCCAATATGTGATAATTGGATGTTAATAGTTGTTAACAACTATTATTGGATTCTAATGGTTATGAAATCTATATACATGGAATTATATGGTAATTGGTTGAATCTCATTCCTATTCGGAATTAATTTGAATACTTTATTAATAAATTATACAGTACAAAAATAAAAGTTTGAATTTGATGTCCGATTTTGGATAGACACAAAGTTTATAAAATTACGATGAATATTCGTAACTGAAATGAATTGACTTGAATCTATTTTCATATAGTTACGACTTGTTCAAGCTTTATTTTTAAAATGAATAGTAATGGGTGAAAGCGAAGTGCAATTAGGTGATCTAGGTTGGGTATTAACAGGATTTTCTTTACAAAAGTATCTTATTTATTTTTATAACGAATGCCAAAAGAATTTGGAGTTCAAATAATAAGCTTTGAAAAGTAATATTATTTTAATGATTTAAATAATAATAAAATGATTCAATATTTGAATATTTGTTTTTTAAAGAAAATAATTGAAATGTAGTTACCAAAATAATTATATAGGTTTAATATAATTAATAAATTATTTTGGAAATGTTATGCTTCGATTTCAATTATAAATCGAATTGGTCTGAATACAACTTGTCGCGCAGCGGTACTTCGTGTACTTCGACCATTAACTTTAAATTGACGTATCAGGAGATCTGACCATCGGATTCTCTGGAAAATAAAACATTGAGTTCGAAATGAAAAGTGTTTCAAAGTGGAATAGGAAGTTTTGAAATCCAATGGTTAGATTTTAAAAATAAGTTTGAAAAGATCATTACAGAAGCAGTTCGGTGACTGAAATCGGAAACCAACTGAAAAGGCCTTATCAAAATTATTAAAAATAGGGATTAATTATGATTGATCATAATAAACGGTTTGAAAGATATTTTGGTTAAATATACGAAATTTTAGAAAGATAAAAAGGGATAATTTTCCATAATGAGACGGTTGACATTTAAAGTAAAGAACCAAAAGGAATATGCGATGATTTCAAAGTACAGCCTAATACCACCTGTGAGATCTCACTGGAAGATTTCTGTTAGGTGAGGTATGGGAAGAACCGAAAGGGAATCATATATTTGCTAAAAAGATGAAGTTTTCTGTGGATAAAGGATCTAGTGATTAATATAATGTATTGGAATGAACGGGTTTGAAGATAACCAAAGTTTTCCCAATGTATGAATTTAGTTGGATTCGAATGGAAATAATCTTCAGAAATTTCAATATTGGATTCCATAATTATACAGATACTATTGAAGGAATTTGGAAGATATTGATGTCGTTATTCCCTATACGGTATCTATTCATTCCGGAATTTGATGTTGAATATATAATTTCCATTTGGAGCCTTATATTCGATATCAAATTGGAATTTGGGTTTGTGGTGAATGATATTTTTGAATAACATCTATTCTTTAACCCAGTTAAAGATATGATTTACTTCCAAGGTTAAATAATTATTGAATACTGTTTTTTTGGAGATTAAAACTATATTAAAGTTTTAACAAATCTTTCAATAAAGAATTGAACGAATGAAATGGACATTAAAAATAATTTAGAGTTTTAATTAATCTTTAATTATATTTGAAATGAAAGAAGGTAATTTAAACTTACCACATACGAGGAGTGTTAGATATGGAGTACCACCAGTTTTGCTCAATGGGATGAATAGGATGGGAATAGGATAACAATCTGAGTGATTACTTTTTCTAAGGCTTCGATAATCCTAATAAGGCTTACAAACCTTACTTTTAGTTAATTTTATGAAAAGGATTTCATAATCTTTTGAAATAGTTTTCCAAGTAAAGATTTAAATAAGAAGTTTAAATAAAGTAAATCTTTGATAAGATTTAAGGGACTGATCCCTAATGTAAAGAATGATTTGATATTCCGAAATGGAATGAGGCTTATGATATGCTTATATACTACTTGATTTTAATGATGCACTAAGAAAGACCAAGTTTCTGAAATGACCCAAAATTCCCCTGCAAAGGAAAATCTGGATTGCTTTGAGAACAACACACATCAGAACACAAACCGAAGAACATTTTATTGCTGATTACAACAATTACATCAGAGTACAAGAATATAACAGAGTATGGATACTTATTACATAATAGAAACACAATAATATCAGAGATTTAAATTACATTTAAATAGCAGCGGAAAAATAATACAAATATACAACCGAAAGGAATACACAGATACAGAGCTTTCTGAATATCGCTTCAGCTGTAAACCAGGATCCTGTAAATATCTGCAAAAAGCTACTCGACTACCCATGTGGAAAATATGGGAACCCGAGTTTGGCAGTGAAAGAAACTATAGGTCATCATGGGACTGGTATGAGAAATCTTAACTTAACTTATCTAATAATAAGGCTAATTGTAACGACCTGGATTTTCGGCCGTTGAATTCTGAATATTTAAATTTTGTTTTAAGAATTTTAATTGAATTACATATAGGAATTTATTAATTAAAAACGAAGTTTGAACGTCAATGTATAATATAATTATAAAACGAGCTCGAAAACGCGCGGTAGTTCGTAATATAGAGTTTTGAACTTCAACTGAGGATACAGGATCCGTTATAAGTCGGATTTCTGTGAAACAAGACACGTTGGAACCGTATTTATTATAATTTTCATATGAAAGAGAAAAATCTAGATTTCGTGTTATAATTTGTTAGTTATGGTCAAATCAAATTTAGAATTAGTCGCTGTAGAATCGTATATAAGCCCTAACGGTTTATTCAATATAACTAGAGATTGGTTGCGAATTTGGGAAAGGTTCTTTTGAGGCGTAGTGATAAATTAATTTTTAGAATTTTACTGTAAATTTTAATTAATTAAATATGCAACTTTTTATTTGGAGTAATTTGCACCCTATATCAATATTTTGGGGTTTCATAATATAAGTTAAACAACCGATATTATTATATTTTTGGGATCGTGGTACCTCGCTGGACACGACCGTATTCTTACTTCTGTCTGTAGCGGCTTGAACGTAAATGAAATCTTTATCCTTGTTAGCAATAGAAGAAAAGATTTATTTCGTCATCTATTGATGCACACTTAAATCCAAATACGGGGACTTTGAAATTTTTGCACCACCATGTGCGAAGCATGACAAAAGGAGAAGTAATTGGTACTTCATAATAAACAAAATACGTATCACGTACATCCTAAAATATAGTTAGGCAGGCCTATCTCTTTTTTTTTTCCTAAGTCTTAGTACGTAAAGTAAATTTACTTGCCGACAAAGGAATCAGACACCATTGCCTACCCCCTATATCTATAGCTAAACTTCGTGCCTGCCAAGGAAATACTTTTCGTGTGCGCCAATCCATCCAGTTCCGTGTGTGCCAAGCTGCTTCCCTTTTAAATACTGCTGTTATTTTTGTTTTCTCATTTTCTCAGAAGCCAAAACCAAATCCTAGGACCATAAAAAAAAAGAGAAATCATTTCATTCGCAAGAACCTAAAATCCCAACGAAATATCTGAGTTTGAAAACCCTTCATAACAGCCAACCGCTACCTTTCTATATCGAATTTATGGCTCTCGACCCTTGTTTCGGTGTTGGATGTTTTCCAGTCGCCTACTAGGGCTTGGACCCGGTGGAGGATACGGAGAGCTGTTCAACCGAGAGCTCGGTATGGGATCCGTGCCTTAGAAGGAAGAGTAGAAGGCATTAGGGAAGATAAAGGATGAGCAGAGAGGTTAAGTTTTTAAGTGGTGATGGATCTTGGAATGATGGTCTGTAGAAGGGAGGAGTTTGGAGATTCCAACGGTGGAAGTATATGTTAATGGGGTTGGTGCTACTATGTTTTGCGTGAAGTATAGTGGAAGAACAGGAGGAGAAAGGGGAGTTCGGTGGTTCGGTTTAATTCGTTTTGGATGGCATGTAGGGTATTGGTGCAAACTGTGTAAACAATGAAGTTATGGAGTTGGGTTTGAGTACTGGTAACATCGGAGAGGGCTCATGCGGACAATGGCAGCGTGGGGTCTGGTACCCTGGAAAGGCAGCGTTCGTATGGTATAAAGGAAAATGAGGATTTGGCATCAAAAAAAAAAAAAAAAAAAAAAAAAAAAAACCATGGCGTTCAAGCTGGAAAATTCTATCAAGTGGGTTCGAGTATTGAGGCGTGACTATTTGAGTTAGCGGGTTAAAACAGGGATTAAGGCATATTTATTATTTAAATGTTGGGGGGTTGTTTTCTTACCATTGAGATTTCCGTTGGTGGGAAACATATATATACATATTACTGTAAGCATTTTACTGAAGTTAAGGGAGGTGGTCCTGAGTGTTTTAGAGCTGAGTTAAAGGAGCATGAGAATGCGGTATCAGGATTCTTGGTGATTTATAGTTGAAAGATTGAGTTTCAGTTGACGTTAGAAATCTCTGGTCAATGTGATGCAGTGTAATGGTGATGGCTGCTTTGAAGAAGGTTGAAGTGGATGAGAACATAATGATGATGGATACAGGTGAATGTAGAAGTGGTGTTTGAGAAGATGATTAATAGCATGGTGACGATGGTCGGTTGTGAACTTTGTTGCAGTAATATCAAGTGGATGCTCAGAAGTAATAAAGCGGCTAATTATCAAAAGCGGTAATTAGTAATCAGGAAATAATTAATTTTATAAATCACTATTTTATTTAGTTATAACTTAAAATTATATATTATCCATTCGTGAACAGAATTGAACGTGATCAGATCCATTAGAACCGTGACGGTGAAATCTGATTTGTGGAACCAATTTCACTAAGAAGAGAGCTATGGGAATTTCATAGAAAAACAATAAAATGCTTGTTTCATTTTAAATGAAACAGAAGCAAAACCATCTGCAAAACAAGGTGAGTAAACTCACTCGTTTAAAATTATTTTTAAATGTGAAATGGTTGCTTGATTGAATAGCTGATAAATTGGTTGATATAATCACATCGTTGATTGGTTTTTCATTAATGCGATATTTTTGATGTTACTAACATCTGTGGATGCAGGGAAACAGGTTGGAGGGATCCAACAGGATCCCTCAACATTTTATTTACTGTTTTATTTGATAGTGATATATGTTATGCTACATTATCCATGGTTGAATGTGTGTGTTTGATTTACCCTGGCCTTAGGAACCTGGTATTTTAGATACCGTAAAATATCATCGAATGTGAAAAAGGAAATTAGAATTTAAAAGCAGAGTTTATTTCCAAATTAGAAATAATTTCTTTTTCATTGAGTTGCAAATGGAAACCTATTCCATTGGGTAAACCAAGAAAAATGTTATAAATAAAGATATAAATTAAGTGTATCATTAACCATTGAATAAATTAAAAGGTGAGTTCAAATATGAATGTATATTTGAAAGTGAGTATCGGTTTTGAAACCAATATTTGGAAATGGATTTGAATTTAGCAAATTACAGAGGGAAGTTTAAAGAAAGATTTTCAAATGCTTAAAGTAAAAGAATAATAGTTTAAAACAAGGAAATATTTTGCAAATAAAATGTATATGAAAAGAAGATTTATAGAAATCGATTTAAGTGGTTAGAAGAATGTATAGCTTATAAATATTTTTTAAAGGAGAACTTGAATTGTTTAAAATAAACAGAGTTTATAAATGAACAACGGAAGCGTGTGCGCCGCACACGGTATTTTATTCAAAACAGCAATTTTAACGCTGCCGTTATAATAACTGTTTTAATAGCAATTTTAATGCTATGGTTACGACAAGTGTTCTATAATGCTAGATAGCGGTTTTAACGCTGAAAGCAATGTTTAGTTTAAAGTTGTGAGCTCTGACTATTTCAAAGTTAAGAATGTCGTTCAGTTAAGGTCTGAGAGGTAATTATACCCCAACTTGACTAACTGCATTATTGACGGAGAAATGGTTAAGGCTCGATAGCAAGGGTTGGTTAGTGATATCGTTAGTTAACGAATGATTCATGATTTGAGTTATAATAACGATGTTTATAACATCAGTTAATTCAAAGGATTTAGAAATGTTTTCTAACCGGAATAAGGAATATTTTCTCAATAAAGGAATTATAATATTGGCAATGTTTTCCAATGATCGAGAGAGAAAATAGTGCTTTGAAAGAACACGAAAGGTGGAAAATGAGATTTTGAAATGATAATGAAATAAAGAATTAATATAAAAAGGGCCAGTATTGTTTGATGCTTGATTGATAGAATTTCCATTTGGAAATAGAACCGTTGATTGTATGGATGTTTCTTTGATAGTTAAATCACCGACTATCAAAGTTTTATTTTTATATATACCTCCGTTGTCAATATGGAGAGGCCGGGATCAGATTTGATATCTGAAAACCACTCCGTATTGGCGTAAGCGTTATGAAGCAACTTATGCTGAAGAAAATTGAAGACGGAGTTATGCAAGGGCTATCCTGTTTACGGGTTAGTGCTTTCGGTTTGTCCAGACCCAGGACAACTTGTATGGACGAGTGTCTGACAGAGTATTTCCAAAGGGATTACGTACGTTGATTTCTTCAAACGTACGAAGTTGGTGGCATAGAAGGGAAACTTCTTTAGCCTCATATACTGAGTATTTTTGTGGAAATCAATTAGTGATTTCCGATGGATCTGATGATGTGGCATTCAAAGTGAATGATGGCCAGATGTTCTGGAAGATAATTTAAACCTCAAGCCTCATCAACCCGGAAGTGGACAAAAATCGGGCAGGCAGCATGGCTATGTGGGTCGCACCCATTAGGATGTATGATCACCTATCTAGAGAAATTTCTTTTGTTCTTAAATCTATCGATGCTGTCCCTTATCGGGAGGCGGTTGCTGATCCCAACCGTCGGTGGTATACATTCGATACACTCAAGCGAAATGAGTGGTCGGTCATGTGTGGGCCGGGTTGCAAGATGTTCTTGTTGAACCCAGTGTATTTGCCTCTAGAGATACACGTTCGGAAGGTGGTCCCATACCTTGTCAAGTTGGAATCCAATCTCCAATAAGTGCCTGCGAGTTTGATTGTATATTATATATGTAGAGCGTGAGATGCAAGCGTTCTACTAGATTTTAATTACTTGTGATTAGACATTATTATAATATCAGATAATATATGATTTCCAAAGTGTTTTGGGTTATCGTAAGGTAAAAACCATCCGTGTTTATGTGTGGATTGGTCTTACGATTATCATTTCTTTCGAAAAGATTTTGAAAGTTAAACAAATGATTGGAGTTTACTCACACCAGTCCCATGACTGACCCAGAGTTTATTTTGCTTGTTTTCCCTAAACTCTTGGGTGCCCAAATTTGTACGGGCAGTCAAGTAGTTAGGATTTTACAGATTTACCTGGAGGAGATTGAAGCAGGAGGCTTCACCAGTTAGCTATAGACTATCATATTTTCCGCTGTGTACTATGTTGTATCTGGAAACAGGTGTTTATAACTGTTCCAGGGATAATCGTTGTGCTCTGATAAATGGTATGTATGTACAAATACTGATTTGTGCTTCAAAGTTATATTATCCAATATATTTTATTCGTTCCGCTGTGAGTTTGTGATCTTCGTCTTCTTCTATTCTAATAATTCTTTCTTTCTATTTCTCATCCTCTAACTTCTTTCTAATAATGGTTCGTATTTCTGTGCAATTTGAGTTGGACGTGTGATGTCATTAGTCGACTCAAAGGGTACGGATTTGCGGGTCGTTTCACTAATCGCAAGACCATGCCGCTAACGCGGAACGGGTTTCCTCCATTGGATTGCCAGTGCATGAAATAAAGTGAATCATTAAACAATGCAATGCTTTTTAGAAAAAATGAAACCATTATAAGACTCAAGTCCCACTACACAATGCAATGCAAACCAAAGGATAGAGTTTTACCTTATAATGGTCAAAAGATGCTTGATACGATAAAAATAGATTTTGATATTATTATCAATGTATATATGTTTCAAAAACAATTTCAATCATTATGTATCAATCATAGATGGCATGGGTACCATATATCATGACGCCATACTAGTTCTACAATCAAAACCGCATGGTGTCGTATTGGAAGTTGGATTTCCATCATGAGTCAAGGCTAGGAACGAACTCCTTACCGATTCGAGACACTCAAGCAAATGTCTCATGATCCCCCGTAGTGAACCCTTGGATAGCTACAGGGCCGGTCCACACTTAACGTTAGTGGATTAGTTATGCCAGAACACATGCTTCCCGGTTCCTTTGAACCTCTAGCATGACCACTTCCGGCCTATAAAAAAAATTTGAGGTGCCTCATAATCCATCAACCACATAAGTAAAAATGTCAAGGCTGGTAGCTCGCTGACACCACTTCTAGCTAGAAAGAAACGTGTGCACTCCCTGTGTTTCCTTGCTCCGTTTTTGAATCATACTGGGGTGTAAGGTTCGCGAAGTCACGCTATACACAAAGCTATGCCGAAATAGGCTATGCTCTGATCATCCCACAAGGCTCTGCTTTTCAACAAAAGCCTTGACCATTTGCATCTTGGTGTGCCACATTGAGAATTCGTGCCATGCAATCGATAACTACCAATATGTAACCTCCGAGCTCGTGTGTAACAACCAGAATTTTGATAACATGTTAAAACCATAAATCAAGGTAGAATTAATTATTAAAATAAGAATCATGGAAAATGGGTTGCGCCACTGCGTTCGTCTCGAAATTCTGCTTGGAAACGAGTCCGGGTTTTCGAAGAACGGATTCCGTATGAGGGAGATATGACCCTCCGAAGTTTCAAGGATTTTCAGAACAGAAAAACAGCTCGAATTCAAATTCGAAATTCGAATTCAAACCCCAGCGCAGACAGGGCGGGAATTTTCCCGCCCAGGACCAGGTCGACCTGGGGGTCGACACTAAGGTCGACCTCCCAGGGACCAGGTCGATCCTATGGTCGACCTGGGGGTCGACCTGGGGGTCGACACTAAGGTCGACCTCCCAGGGACCAGGTCGATCCTATGGTCGACCTAGGGGTCGACCCTGGTCCTGAAACCCAGTTTTGAGCTTGGGTTCATTCTGATGTTTTTGGTCTCGTTTTCAGTCTAGATTCATTTGCCTGATCCTATATAAACAGCCCCCTAACTCCATTCTCTTTACACCATTTTATTCTCTCCTTATGCTGCCTCTGTAATAATTGAAATAAATAAATTAAAATAAAACACGAAGACTATTTCTTGAAGACTACGGCTAGGAATTGCATATTGGGGATTTTCTTCTACAATCAAATCGATATTCAACGATTCAACAATTCGGCGACTAGTTTCTAGATTCACTTCTGCATCTCAATTTCTTAGTCTACGATCTGTAAGTTCTAGTTACTTTTAGATTTAAACTTGTTAATTGTAATTTGGACATGAGATAAAGTAAAGTTGGACTTAAGTATGATAATCGATTCACATCTATTCTAATTTCCATCTTTGATCTTGGCATTTGGGAATATTGCTATGAAATCAGTTTGGACCTATTCATGTTGTAAATCAAACTCCTTTATGTCCATAGTATTATCATGCCCGTGATGTTGAATCAATCTACTTTTCACAAGTTTGGGACTATCACCTTATGCCATGACTATCACCTTATTATGCTGGATTTGAAATCCTATTATTTTCTATATGCCAGTTATGTTGTAACCAATTATCTCAAGTTATATCATGCTAGTCTTGTAATCCCCTTTATCACTTTATGCTCGTCCTTTTTGCCTATCATAGTCTTGATGTTATTCCCTTTATTTCTGGATTTGGATTTACTTGTAATTTAGATTGATTCACGTTTACATGCGATGGGAATACGATTTGGGTAGATTAGGCAAAACATGAATTGGTTATGAACATGAATCATGAACTTGATAATAGGCATAAGTTGAAACATGAAACTTGACATGAAACTTGCCATGAAACTTGACACGAACTTGACATGAAATTTGAACATGGACATGACACTAGAATGAACTTGAAAATGGCCAACTTGAGGTTGGGTTGAGTTTGCAGTGTAATTCTGCCCGGAACCGCCCGGCAAATCCAGTAACTGCAAACAATAGGATTGTAACGACCCAAGGATTTTCAGCCCAGAAAATCAACGTAAATACCTTTACCGTCCCTCATGCCGATCTTCCAAGCACCGAAAACACTAGATAGTTATTAGAAAGAAGTTAGAGGGTGAGATAAGAAAGAAAGAAATATAAGAATAGAAGAAAAACGAAGATCACAAACTCACAGTGGAAACGAATAAAATATATTAGATAACATAAACTTTTGATAATCAAATTAGTAACCGTATATACATACCATTATCAGAGCACAACAGTTATCTCTGGAACAGTTATAAACACCTGTTTTCTGATACACAAACAGTACACATCGGAAGTATGATAGTCTATAACTAACAGGTGAAGCCTCCTGCTTCGAGCTTCTCCAAGCGAATCTGTAAAATCCCGACTACTGGACTGCCCGTACAAATTTGGGCACCCAAGAGTTTAGGGAAAACAAACAAAATAAACTCTGGGTCAGTCATGGGACTGGTGTGAGTAAACTCCAACCATTTGTTTAACTTTCAAAATCCTTTCGAAAGAAATGATAATCGTAAGACCGATCCACAAATAAACACGGATGGTTTTTACCTTACGATAACCCAAAACATTTTGATATCAAAATCTGGTGATATTGTAACAATGTCTACATCAAATAAATAGAATCTAGCGGGACGCTTGCATCTCACGCTCCATATATAGTATAAAATCAAAAACCGCAGGGCGCTTATTGGAGATTGGATTTCCAACATGACAAGGTATGGGACCACCTTCCAATAGTGTATCTCTAGAGACAAATACACTGGGTTCAACAAGAACGTCTTGCAACCCGGCCCTCACATGGCCGACCACTCATTTCGCTTGAGTGTATCGAATGTATATCACCAACGGTTGGGATCAGCAACCGTCTCCCGAAAGGGACAGCATCGATAGATTTAAGAACAAATGGAATTTCTCTAGATAGGTGATTATACATTCTAATGGGTGCGACCCACATAGCCATGCTGCCTGCCCGATTTTTGTCATTTCCCAGTTGTGAAGCTTGAGGTTTGAATTATCTTCCAAAGCATCTGGCCACCATTCACTTTGAATGCCACATCGTCAGATCCATCGAAAATCACTAATTGATTCTCACAAAAATACTCAGTTTGTGAGGCTAAAGAAGTTTCCCTTCTATGCCAACAACTTCGTACGTTTGAAAGAATCAACGTACGTAATCCCTTTGGAAATACTCTGTCAGACACTCCTCCATACAAGTTGTCCTGGGTCTGGACAAACCGAAGGCACCGTTCTATTATTCCATCTTGGGCAATTTCTGCCTAGGGTTAACAGAACAGCCCTTGCACTTTACTCCGTCTTCATAATCTCTTCGACATAAGTTGATTCGTAACGCTTATGCCAATACGGAGTGGTTTTCAGATATTCAATCTAACCCCGGTCTCTCCGTATTGACGACGAAAAGATGGTCAAAACTTTGATAGTCAGTGATTTAACTATCAAAGAAAAATAAGTGTACAACCAACGTTCTTACCTCCAGGTAGAAATTCGATCGATAAAACATCAATCAACATTGGCCCCTTTAAAGCAATTCCTTATTTTATTATCATTTACAATTCTCTTTTCCCATCTTTCATATTCTTTGAAGCTCGATTTCCCCTCTCGATTCTTTGAAAAAAAACATTTTCAATATTATAATTTCTCTATTCGAGAAAATATATCTTATTCCAGTTAGAAAATATTTCTAAATCCTTTAAATCAAACGGATGTTATGGAACATCGTTACTCAAATCATAAATTATTCGTTAACTAACGATATCACTAACCGATCCTTGCTATTGAACCTTAACCATTTCTCCGTCAATCATGACGTCAGTCAAGTTGGGGTATAATTACCTCTCAGACCTTAACTGAACGACATTCTCAACTTTGAAACAGTCAAAATTCACAACTTCAAACAAACCATCGCTTATGTGACTCTCATATTAAATCTAAGTACACATTTCTTTTATGGGAAAATTTTGATTATAACGGTAGCGTTATAATCGCTGTATTTGATTTATAAAACATTATTTTTAACAACAGCGTTACAATCGCTGTGTTGGGTTATAGAACATTTATTATAGCAATAGCGTTAAGATTGCTGTTAAAAACATTTATTATAATGGCAGCATTAAGAAAAATCACTGTTTAAATTTACAAACCAATTATTATAACAACAGCGTTAAAATCGCTGTTTCAAATATTTGGTTTATAAAATATAACTTGTACTTATTCATAAGTATCAGTACTGCTCTATTTCTCGTTATCGAGTATCCTTTTTTAAAACCACATCACGTTCTGTTGCATTTATAAACTCTATTTATGGAACCGTTACTCAATTAACACTTCTCGTTTATTAATCCATTGGATTTTATCTCAATTTATTTTATCTTCTAAATTTTGAAATAAACCCATCGTTTCCCTTTGAAACCAATTTCTTATTCAATTTCCATTTGAATTATCTTTTCTCAATTCAAATCTCTTTTACCACTGTTGCGTTTCAATCCCACTTCAAATATCGGTGTCAACGCCGAACTCCTCTTTGCTTATACAAATTCAACTTGAATTTATATTTTACATTACCCACTGATAAATACTTCACTTTATTTATAAACATCATATATAGATCTATCTACTTATCTATTCAATAAACAAGTTTCTATTTTACATCCATTTGAAATTTATCTTTCCAAATTCAATTTTCCTTTATAAAGTTTTCACTTTAAACCATTATTCACTTCAGTCGTGAATACTCTTCCCTTTGATATAATCAAATTTATTTGATTTCATAATAAATATCTCAAATCCACTTTCCTTTTATTTACTTCTCTCGTTCATAATTCCTTTTATAACTTGCTAAGTTCAACCCCAATTTCGAATATCGGTTCTAAAACACCTTTCCACTTTTCTATATCAATTCGAACTTGAATTTATGTTTCCAATTTATCCAATAAAAATATCATTTAATTTATAAACTCATTTATAATTTACTTCCATTTGACCAGGTTTCTCTTTACATCTCTATTTGAGATTTCATTTCTAATTTTGGGAATAAATTCCACCTTTAAAATCTAAATTTCCTTTTCCCACATTTGAAAATGTTTTACGGATCAAAAATACCATGTTTCTAGGGCCAGGGTAAATCAACCACAACATATCCAATCATGGATTTCATAACACATCATATATCACAATCAAATAAAAATAGTAATATAAATGTTGAGGAATCCAGTTGGATTCCTCCAACCTGTCTCCCTGCATCCACAGATGTTAATCAGCATCAATAATATTATTTCACATCAGTATGAAATATCAGGACTAAAGCTCAATCAACGATGTAATCATATCAACCAATTTTATCAACCATTCAACCAAGCAACCATTTGCATAGTATAAAATGAATTTAAAATTCGTTTATATAAAAATATAAACGAAGTAGAGTTAGTGAGTTTACTCACCTCGGTTCGCAGTCGATGATTCTACTTTTGTTTCCGATAAAATCAATTAGCGTTTGATTTTATCATAAAAGTCCAGTTACTCGGTTCTCAATGAAATTTGTTCCACAAGGTATATTTCGCCGCCATGATCCCAACGTGACCAGTATCGTCCGATTGTTTGTTTTACTTTAAACACGCCGATAGGAATTTTATGGAAGATTGCTGCAATTTCGTCGGTCTCCAAGTGAAAATGTCGAAGAGATATGAGTTTTGATTAAAGCTTTCCATTTGTAAATCCAGTGTCTACAACCCAGATGAATAGCATTTGCTATTTTCCCACTTTGTTCACGCTGCTGCAACAGCTCAACCCCAATAGGCGACCTTCATATCATTGCCGACTTTACTACAGATCACTCGAGTCCATTGTCAACAGCCTAACTCATAACTTAACCGTCTTCTCCCTGATTCATCCCATCGTTCCTTGCCTGCTATCCACGTAACCCACCACTGTCACCCATTCTATCCCTTTATCCTTAATTGAATGGAATACCAGAATGTCAATTTGATAATTCCCATGCATACAACCACCTCTTGTGCTTACGTTCTCCACTTTTTCACTATGATGCACATCACAAAAACATGCATCATCTTGTTCCCTTCAACGTTCAAACACCCACAGTAATATCAACCCATGAAAATCACGGTTCCCCCTCATCAACTAAATCGCATTACAAAGTTAATCTACCCAAAACTCCTAACACAGCACCATCACCGATCCTTGAACTGAAACCATCCCTATTTCCCTTCGACACCTCATTCACTGCATCGACACAACCTGCGTTCAGCCCCTTCCACCGAATTCGACACCGCATTTCTCATTCGACGCTGCTACCAAGATCCAACACCGCCTGCTACTGACCATTAACTAAATACCCAACTCATCACATAATAACAGCACATCCCCTTCCTACAAATTGAACCCGCTTGTTGTTCCTTCCATCAACACAGCGTCCTCACACCATCTACCTCGCACCAGTACTCAAAACTGAAACCACCGAACATTTGCACCTTATCAGCTCCATAACACCAACCTCCCTAAATGCTACTACCACTACCAGACTTCTGAACGCCCCCCCAAGATAACGACCACGAAACACTACCGGTTGCTACAGTGGAATGCTGGCGCAGACCAACATCGATTCACACCAACCATCTCCAGTCTGTTGGCCTCCAGGAGCAACTCGCTCCCTTCGAATTTGACCCCAATACCACCCCAAAATCCATTGTCAAGTCAGGGTGAAAAAGAGACGGTGGAAGGGGAAAATGGCCTTCGAGCAATGAACATCCTGTATGGATGTGAAGGACTTGCAAAAACAAGGTCATGGGATCAAGGGTCCATCAATTCGGTTGATTATTGTATTTGATTTGTATTTTTGAAGTTGTGAAGTTTCGGTTTTCTCTTTGTTTACTTTGGTTTGGATCTGAGATGAAAACCAAGAAATGGAAGAGGAAAACAGTATTTAAAAGAAGCAACGCCTTGATTGGCACAGAAACACTTTACTTGGAGAGCACGGGGTGTACAGCGTGGGAAGCACGGTAAGTATTTTTTTGGGGAACACGCAGTGAAAATGTGGAGAGCACGCTCTTGAAAAACGTGAGGAACACGCTGTTTGAATCTTACACTATAAGGTAATATATATAAATGGATATATTTTTTATACTTGATCAACAGAATTCTAAATAAATATCCGTAGCTTCTCACTACGATACCACAATAGCTTGCCATACTTAGCAATATCATTTCAAATTGTTAATGTACTGTCTATGAATTACAAAATAATTGTAACTTGGATCCAAATCCAGTTAATTTGCTAGTGCTTATGACTATTGTTATATAATATTGGTTAACTAGTGTTCCATTTAACTCAAAGCAGCGAATGGGAATTAAAAATAAATAGTTTAAAGTTTTAATCAAAACAAGGTGCTAATGAAGTTTTAAAAGAAAAGCCTCAGTTAATTAACTTATTTGTCCGGTCAAATATAGATTGAAAAATGGTCAGACAGGATTGGAATTTTGGATAATAACCATTCTTTTTTTTTCTCTTTATATATATATATATATATATATATATATATATATATATATATATCGATACTATATGTGATATTTTTTTTCAAAGTAAAATTTACAGTGAAATTCTATAAATTAAGCTAAAAGTCTTCATTAAAGAATCTAATCAAAAATTTGAAATCCATATTTTATTAGATTGTTCCAAATTAAATAGCTAAAATCCAGGACATTACAATTTTTCCCCCTTAAAAATAATTTCGTCCTCGAAATTGCTAAGGTAGGAAAAGATGCTACATATCCTATTAACTAGGCCCAAAAATCATTTTTGTTCACTTCTTAACTTCAGTTTAACTGAACCATTTTATTTTAATTAAAATATTTATTCACTAACGAAAATTTTCAAAAATTCTGAAAATTTTCTAACACTCTAAATTCTGAAAAATTTCGGCAGCATCTCCCCTGTACGGCTCAATCGATACAATCCCAACTCGCCTTTCTAGACCTTCTCCAATCCAAAAGAAAATCAAAAAGCCAAGCGGCTTGCTCCATAGGCTCATAAAACCATCAAACCCAAGTAATATTGTAAACGTGTACCTTTTTGTCGGGCAAAAATTCTATCTCTTGCCTTTGCTTCCATTCAATACCTTCTCAACATACATGTATCCATTTCCAGTTGGTTTCAAATCAATCCAACTTCCGGTTCTTAAATCTCTAATCAACTTCTGATTAGTTCACTTCCATTCACTAATCCCAACTGAGTTCTATTTTCAAAAATCAACCCCCTTATCCTGCTTGAATTCAATTCCATCATAGTTTAATTCCAAACAATAGCATCTAATATATATTCAACTTGTTTATACATAGGTCGAATTCATATAAATAATTCGAATATCAACATTTTCTTTATTTGATTTCAATCGGAGTTAATTTTAATCCAATCCAATTTTGTTTAACTTAGGTTAAGTTAAATTTCAATTCATTTGATACAATTTTACCATTTCAATTTATTCAACTCATACAAGTTAAATTTTAATTTCAGAATTCGAATTCCCAGGTTTTATTTCAAACTAGTTTGAAATCATATATATGTACATATATTTATAATCACTCAATTCAAAAAATTTGGATTTCTAAATCATCTTGTCATTTTCAAACAAATTTTCATTCCCAAATTACTATGGTAGCAATCCGTCACTCAGAAATTTGAAAATGAATACCGATAATGTCGCGACCCATTATCAGTACTATTTTCTCGCCCCCTGAAGTGATTTCAGTGCTTAATCACTTTTAAAATCCATTTAAAAGCATTCTTATTCAAAGATACTTTCAAAGTAATGTTATATTACTGTAAAAATACTTCAGGAAATATTTCTAAACACCCGGAATTTAAATTCCAATTCTAATTTTGAACTTAATCTTGATTTATTTCATTTGTATACATTATCTGTATACAAATTATATAACCATTTCAATATTTCCTAGTTCCATTGATTGTAATAACAATCAACACATTCATATATATAATAATTCAAAATTTATTCTTTTTATATCAAAATAATTTTTAGGCAAAATTATTTCATTTACCCATTTTAAAACAATACTGTGTCAAATTGTTCTGTTCGAGAGTTTAGAAACACCTATCGATACTGTTGTACATCCTATGTCGACCAGATTTCATAAACCACTCAACAAACCAGCCAACACAATATAAAACAATTTTCATATCAATTCTACAAATACGTGCTCATATATATACACTCAAACTCAATCTAGGGTATTACTAACCCCATCTCTATTGAGTCACGCCACAGAGCCAAGGTTATCACTCAACCTTCAGCTCTGATAACAACTGTAACGACCTAAGGATCTTCGGCCCTGAAAACCAACGTAAATACCTTTACCGTCCCTCATGCCGATCTTCCAAGCACCGAAAACACTAGATAGTTATTAGAAAGAAGTTAGAGGGTGAGATAAGAAAGAAAGAAATATAAGAATAGAAGAAAAACGAAGATCACAAACTCACAGCGGAAACGAATAAAATATATTAGATAACATAAACTTTTGATAATCAAATTAGTAACTGTATATACATACCATTATCAGAGCACAACAGTTATCTCTGGAACAGTTATAAACACCTGTTTTCTGATACACAAACAGTACACATCGGAAGTATGATAGTCTATAACTAACAGGTGAAGCCTCCTGCTTCGAGCTTCTCCAAGCGAATCTGTAAAATCCCGACTACTGGACTGCCCGTACAAATTTGGGCACCCAAGAGTTTAGGGAAAACAAACAAAATAAACTCTGGGTCAGTCATGGGACTGGTGTGAGTAAACTCCAACCATTTGTTTAACTTTCAAAATCCTTTCGAAAGAAATGATAATCGTAAGACCGATCCACAAATAAACACGGATGGTTTTTACCTTACGATAACGCAAAACATTTTGATATCAAAATCTGGTGATATTATAATAATGTCTACATCAAATAAATAGAATCTAGCGGGACGCTTGCATCTCACGCTCCATATATAGTATAAAATCAAAAACCGCAGGGCGCTTATTGGAGATTGGATTTCCAACATGACAAGGTATGGGACCACCTTCCGATAGTGTATCTCTAGAGACAAATACACTGGGTTCAACAAGAATGTCTTGCAACCCGGCCCTCACATGGCCAACCACACATTTCGCTTGAGTGTATCGAATGTATATCACCAACGGTTGGGATCAGCAACCGTCTCCCGAAAGGGACAGCATCGATAGATTTAAGAACAAATGGAATTTCTCTAGATAGGTGATTATACATTCTAATGGGTGCGACCCACATAGCCATGCTGCCTGCCCGATTTTTGTCATTTCCCGGTTGTGAGGCTTGAGGTTTGAATTATCTTCCAAAGCATCTGGCCACCATTCACTTTGAATGCCACATCGTCAGATCCATCGAAAATCACTAATTGATTCTCACAAAAATACTCAGTTTGTGAGGCTAAGAAGTTTCCCTTCTATGCCAACAACTTCGTACGTTTGAAAGAATCAACGTACGTAATCCCTTTGGAAATACTCTGTCAGACACTCCTCCATACAAGTTGTCCTGGGTCTGGACAAACCGAAGGCACCGTTCTATTATTCCATCTTGGGCAATTTCTGCCTAGGGTTAACAGAACAGCCCTTGCACTTTACTCCGTCTTCATAATCTCTTCGACATAAGTTGATTCGTAACGCTTATGCCAATACGGAGTGGTTTTCAGATATTCAATCTGACCCCGGTCTCTCCGTATTGACGACGAAAAGATGGTCAAAACTTTGATAGTCAGTGATTTAACTATCAAAGAAAAATAATTGTGCAACCAACGATCTTACCTCCAGGTAGAAATTCGATCGATAAAACATCAATCAACATTGGCCCCTTTAAAGCAATTCCTTATTTTATTATCATTTACAATTCTCTTTTCCCATCTTTCATATTCTTTGAAGCTCGATTTCCCCTCTCGATTCTTTGAAAAAAAACATTTTCAATATTATAATTTCTCTATTCGAGAAAATATATCTTATTCCAGTTAGAAAATATTTCTAAATCCTTTAAATCAAGCGGATGTTATGGAACATCGTTACTCAAATCATAAATTATTCGTTAACTAACGATATCACTAACCGATCCTTGCTATTGAACCTTAACCATTTCTCCGTCAATCATGACGTCAGTCAAGTTGGGGTATAATTACCTCTCAGACCTTAACTGAACGACATTCTCAACTTTGAAACAGTCAAAATTCACAACTTCAAACAAACCATCGCTTATGCGACTCTCATATTAAATCTAAGTACACATTTCTTTTATGGGAAAATTTTGATTATAACGGTAGCGTTATAATCGCTGTATTTGATTTATAAAACATTATTTTTAACAACAGCGTCACAATCGCTGTGTTGGGTTATAGAACATTTATTATAGCAATAGCGTTAAGATTGCTGTTAAAAACATTTATTATAATGGCAGCGTTAAGAAAAATCACTGTTTAAATTTACAAACCAATTATTATAACAACAGCGTTAAAATCGCTGTTTCAAATATTTGGTTTATAAAATATAACTTGTACTTATTCATAAGTATCATTACTGCTCTATTTCTCGTTATCGAGTATCCTTTTTTAAAACCACATCACGTTCTGTTGCATTTATAAACTCTATTTATGGAACCGTTACTCAATTAACACTTCTCGTTTATTAATACATTGGATTTTATCTCAATTTATTTTATCTTCTAAATTTTGAAATAAACCCATCGTTTCCCTTTGAAACCGATTTCTTATTCAATTTCCATTTGAATTATCTTTTCTCAATTCAAATCTCTTTTACCACTGTTGCGTTTCAATCCTACTTCAAATATCGGTGTCAATGCTGAACTCCTCTTTGCTTATACAAATTCAACTTGAATTTATATTTTACATTACCCACTGATAAATACTTCACTTTATTTATAAACATCATATATAGATCTATCTACTTATCTATTTAATAAACAAGTTTCTATTTTACATCCATTTGAAATTTATCTTTCCAAATTCAATTTTCCTTTATAAAGTTTTCACTTTAAACCATTATTCACTTCAGTCGTGAATACTCTTCCCTTTGATATAATCAAATTTATTTGATTTCATAATAAATATCTCAAATCCACTTTCCTTTTATTTACTTCTCTCGTTCATAATTCCTTTTATAACTTGCTAAGTTCAACCCCAATTTCGAATATCGGTTCTAAAACACCTTTCCACTTTTCTATATCAATTCGAACTTGAATTTATGTTTCCAGTTTATCCAATAAAAATATCATTTAATTTATAAACTCATTTATAATTTACTTCCATTTGACCAGGTTTCTCTTTACATCTCTATTTGAGATTTCATTTCTAATTTTGGGAATAAATTCCACCTTTAAAATCTAAATTTCCTTTTCCCACATTTAAAAATGTTTTACGGATCAAAAATACCATGTTTCTAGGGCCAGGGTAAATCAACCACAACATATCCAATCATGGATTTCATAACACATCATATATCACAATCAAATAAAAACAGTAATATAAATGTTGAGGAATCCAGTTGGATTCCTCCAACCTGTCTCCCTGCATCCACAGATGTTAATCAGCATCAATAATATTATTTCACATCAATATGAAATATCAGGACTAAAGCTCAATCAACGATGTAATCATATCAACCAATTTTATCAACCATTCAACCAAGCAACCATTTGCATAGTATAAAATGAATTTAAAATTCGTTTATATAAAAATATAAACGAAGTAGAGTTAGTGAGTTTACTCACCTCGGTTCGCAGTCGATGATTCTACTTTTGTTTCCGATAAAATCAATTAGCGTTTGATTTTATCATAAAAGTCCAGTTACTCGGTTCTCAATGAAATTTGTTCCACAAGGTATATTTCGCCGCCATGATCCCAACGTGACCAGTATCGTCCGATTGTTTGTTTTACTTTAAACACGCCGATAGGAATTTTATGGAAGATTGCTGCAATTTCGTCGGTCTCCAAGTGAAAATGTCGAAGAGATATGAGTTTTGATTAAAGCTTTCCATTTGTAAATCCTGTGTCTACAACCCAGATGAATAGCATTTGCTATTTTCCCACTTTGTTCACGCTGCTGCAACATCTCAACCCCAATAGGCGACCTTCATATCATTGCCGACTTTACTACAGATCACTCGAGTCCATTGTCAACAGCCTAACTCATAACTTAACCATCTTCTCCCTGATTCATCCCATCGTTCCTTGCCTGCTATCCACGTAACCCACCACTATCACCCATTCTATCCCTTTATCCTTAATTGAATGGAATACCAGAATGTCAATTTGATAATTCCCATGCATACAACCACCTCTTGTGCTTATGTCCTCCACTTTTTCACTATGATGCACATCACAAAAACATGCATCATCTTGTTCCCTTCAACGTTCAAACACCCACAGTAATATCAACCCATGAAAATCACGGTTCCCCCTCATCAACTAAATCGCATTACAAAGTTAATCTACCCGAAACTCCTAACACAACACCATCACCGATACTTGAACTGAAACCATCCCTACTTCCCTTCGACACCTCATTCACTGCATCGACACAACCTGCGTTCAGCCCCTTCCACCGAACTCGACACCGCATTTCTCATTCGACGCTGCTACCAAGATCCAACACCGCCTGCTACTGACCATTAACTAAATACCCAACTCATCACATAATAACAGCACATCCACTTCCTTCAAATTGAACCCGCTTGTTGTTCCTTCCATCTACATAGCGTCCTCACACCATCTACCTCGCACCAGTACTCAAAACTGAAACCACCGAACATTTGCACCTTAACAGCTCCATAACACCAACCTCCCTAAATGCTACTACCACTACCAGACTTCCGAACGCCCCCCCCCCCCAAGATAACGACCGCGAAACACTACCGGTTGCTATAGTGGAATGCTGGCGCAGACCAACATCGATTCACACCAACCATCTCCAGTCTGCTTGGCCTCCAGGAGCAACTCGCTCCCTTCGAATTTGACCCCAATACCACCCCAAAATCCATTGTCAAGTCAGGGTGAAAAAGAGACGGTGGAAGGGGAAAATGGCCTTCGAGCAATGAACTTCCTATATGGATGTGAAGGACTTGCAAAAACAAGGTCATGGGATCAAGGGTCCATCAATTCGGTTGATTATTGTATTTGATTTGTATTTTTGAAGTTGTGAAGTTTCGGTTTTCTCTTTGTTTACTTTGGTTTGGATCTGAGATGAAAACCGAGAAATGGAAGAGGAAAACTGTATTTAAAAGAAGCAACGCCTTGATTGGCACGGAAACACTTTACTTGGAGAGCACGGGGTGTACAGCGTGGGAAGCACGGTAAGTATTTGTTTGGGGAACACGCAGTGAAAATGTGGAGAGCACGCTCTTGAAAAACGTGAGGAACACGCTGTTTGAATCTTACACTATAAGGTAATATATATATATATATATATATGGATATATTTTTTATACTTGATCAACAGAATTAAAAATAAATATCTGTAGCTTCTCACTACGATACCACAATAGCTTCCCATACTTAGCAATATCATTTCAAATTTTTAATGTACTGTCTATGAATTACAAAATAATTGTAACTTGGATCCAAGTCCAGTTAATTTACTAGTGCTTATGACTATTGTTATATAATATTGGTTAACTAGTGTTCCATTTAACTCAAAGCAGCGAATGGGAATTAAAAATAAATAGTTTAAAGTTTTAATCAAAACAAGGTGCTAATGAAGTTTTAAAAGAAAAGCCTCAGTTAATTAACTTATTTGTCTAGTCAAATATAGATTGCAAAATGGTCAGACAGGATTGGAATTTTGGATGATAACCATTCTTTTTTTTTCTCTTTATATATATATATATATATATATATATATATATATATATCGATACTATATGTGATATTTTTTTTCAAAGTAAAATTTACAGTGAAATTCTATAAATAATGCTAAAAGTCTTCATTAAAGAATCTAATCAAAAATTTGAAATCCATATTTTATTAGATTGTTCCAAATTAAATAGCTAAAATCCAGGTCATTACAAGGATCCAATGTGGGTAGTTGGTCATATCGCGCTTGAAACCCGAGGTCTGACTGAGTTGTGGTGTAAATCTGTAATGACCCGCATTGGCAGAGGTATTATAATTAATTTATTTAATTATATAAATAGTGATATAGTGAGTTAAATGGTGGTTTAATTAATAATGGTGAATATTTAATTTAAAATAATAAATTAAATAATATATATAATTCTGAAATAATCAGAATTGGCTGAAATGGCGATATGGTGTGAACTGGATCATCTGTGATATTTAATTCAGCTTGGAATTGAATTTGAATAACGAATATATTATATAAACGACAGTTTGAACGTATAATTATATTATAATTAAAATCGAGCTCGAAATGGCGCTGCAGTTCGTAAATTAGCGATTCGAACTTCAACTGAATGTACAGGACTCGTTTTAAGCCGGATTTCTGTGAAACAAGAAACGTACGGAGCTGGTAGAGTATATCTTTCTAGTGGAAGAGAAAAATCGGGATATAATCGTGTAGATTTTGATTTACATCCAAATCAAATTTTAGAAAAGTTGCTGTGGAATTCCTTTATAATTTATAAAGGAATTAATTATATTTTTAAAAGGGATTTCATTATAAATCGAATATCGATTTAAAACGGGTTTGAAATATCAAGTTAGAAATTCATAGAGGAATATTCTAGAGTTGTATGATATTCTGTTGTGAATATATACAATAATATTTATTTTTAAATATTAAATTTAATTATATTTAAATATATTTATATATTTAAATGGGTCATCCAGAGCTTTAAAAATAGCCACTTTTGCAAACAAAGTCGGAATTCAACGAAACTAATTTTGTTGGATCCGCAATGTCAAATAGTTGTTAGATTTCCAGTTTCGTGATTTTTAGAATCACTGTGTGGTCGTACCGATTTTTAGAGTGAAAAACAGCCGATAATTTGACCTTTAAAAATACGCTGTGGGAGGAAACAGAGTCGGAATTCAACGAAACCAGTTTCATTGGGACCGTAATGTCGAACTATAGCTGCATGTCTAGTTTGGTGATTTTTGGATATCGTATGTGGTCATAGGAATTTTTAAGGACAAGAACAAATAGCGTTTGCTTAAAATTCAATATAAAAATCGATTTAAAAATTAATATAAAAATCCTATAAATACCCTACAACTTTTCTTTAACCCTAAACAATTTCCTCTTTGGTCAATACCATTTGCGCCGCCACCACTTCTGTAAAACGTGAGGAAAGCAACACTAGAAAAATCAAAAGCAAATTCAAGGAAATGTTATAAATCAATATACTTGTATATTCGAGATGCTCTGACTCTACTCTTCATTTTGATATCAGTTTGGGGGGACTCGATTTTTGTTTTGGGTCCTCTGCTGTGTAACCAGCGTGCGTTTTAAACAGCTAGGGTTTTGATTTTTTTGTGAAAAGGAAGCGTCGATGAAATAAACGAGCTTTGTTTTTGAATCCTCCAATTCGAATGGGGTTTTGCGAATGATTTTGGGGTGTACGGTGAAGTTTTTGCGCAAGGTCGCTGGTGATGTCGCTGTCGGAGAAGAGGACCAGGGCGCTGTCGAGTTGAACGAAAAAATGGTTGGAGTTTGAAGAGTTTTCGCTGAGAGGGTGATGGGTATTTTTAGTTTTATTTTTCATTGGTGAAGTGAGGAGCCAGGGAGGTTTGAAGTTGTCGAAAATGGTAAGGAGGATGGAGGAGCTTGCGTCAGATTTGTTTGGGGAAGAAGAGTTTTGAGCGGCCTGGGCTGGGCAGTTGGTTTTGGGCCGGCAAAGTAAGGATTTAGCCCAATTATAAATAGGTTAAGTTTAATTTAAAAGTTTCCAAATATGTATACGACTTGTAAATTGAATATCTCCTTCGTACGATATCAGATTGATGAATCGTAAGTTGCATTGGGATCGTATGAACGGTGGCTATGCACTGGAACAAACCACAAGTCAATTGGAGTCCGTTACAATTTATGGTGAAATAAATTGTCTGACAGAATCAAATAACGCAAACCGTTATTTAATGGCTAACGCGAAAGGTGAGTAAATCTCACTAACTCTGAACAGTTTATAATTTCATGTTGTATTTTTAGAACTGTTAAATATTGGCTGATTGACTGTGTGTTGACTGTTTGATTGAACTGCTAGTCAGTTAGTTGAATTTCTATATTGATTCTGTTTAACAGAATATATCATATGGAACTGAAAATGATGTTGATTTTATTGTGTAACATCTGTGGATGCAGAGAAACAGGTTGGAGGAGTCCAACTGGACTCCTCAATATTTATGATACTGTTCTGTTCATATATTGTAATATATGATGTGATATATAATCTGTTTGGTTATGTGTATTAGAATGATGTTGATCATTGTGATTCGATATTTTTAATATCATAAAAAAACCCTGGGATGTAAAAAGAATTATTTCAATGTATATTGAAGTAAAAGGGATTTTATAAAATCAATGGATTTTATAAAAAGGAAATATTTCGAAAGTAAATAAAAGAAAAATGTTGATAAAACAAATAGAATAGAATAAAGGAATATTTATTTAGGAAATAAATTGGATTATAAAAGGAGTTAATCAAGGGTAGTTTATTAAAAGGAGTTAATCAAACGTAGTTATCAAAAGGAGTAAATCAGACATAGTTATGTAGGACAGGTTACCATTTTGCACGACTACTAGCGTAATTCGCAGGGCTACAAATAGTCTACAGCGGTCAGATGTTTCCTAAGGGAATCAGGCGTAACCATTGTGATCGCTACGATCTAGAGTTAAGCGAATGGAGTTAAATCGAATATTAGTTATTCGAATTAGAGTTAATAGAAATAGAGTTAAACAAGATTAGAAACTGACAAGAGATTAGTTAAGTTGAATAGTTTTCTGAGTATCGATCTGATGTTGGTTTCGACCTTCGGGGTTTATACTTGGGAAGTTGTTCTCTTAATAGTTTACAGTTAGAGTCTGATAGTTGTGGAATGTAGTGATTGATGATTGATCGATAGAGTTTCCATTTGGAAATGATATCGTTGTTTGCACACGTATTTTCCTTC
Source organism: Allium sativum (assembly GCA_030737875.1). NCBI lineage: Eukaryota > Viridiplantae > Streptophyta > Magnoliopsida > Asparagales > Amaryllidaceae > Allium > Allium sativum. Next base: position 450,232,004 of record CM060921.1, on the reverse strand, counting down.
GATAGTTAAATCACAGACTATCGAAGTTTTGACCAATTTACGTTGTTAATATAGAGAGACCGGTTGGATTATTATCCAAAGAACCACTTTGTATTGGCATAAGCGTTACGAATCATATATGCCAAAGATAATTGAAGACGGAGTAAAGTTCAAGGGCTATTGTATAAGTCTTATATAACAATGTCTAAGATGGATGTACTGAATAATGCCTTCGGTTCATCCTGTTCCTGGATGACTTGTATAGATGGATGTCTGACAGAGTATTTCCAGACGATCACGTACATTGATTTCTCCAACCGTACCAAGAGCGGAATCGGAGAAGGAAGCTTCTTTTAGCTAACACATAATGTATTGTTGAGGACGTCAATCGGTGATTTGATGGATTTGACGATGTGACATTCGAAGTGAATCTGATGTAATGATAAAGCGTAGCTTCTAGCCTCACATCCGGTAAATGACATAAATCGGGCAGGCAGCATGGCTAAGTCGGTCGCTCCGAAGTAGGGTGTATAATCACCTGATCTAGAGTTTCATTTACTTCTAAAATTCTATTGTCGATACTGTCCCATTCGGGAAACGATTGCTGGTCCCAACCGTTGGTGATATACATTCGATACACTCAAGCGAAATGAGTGGTCGGTCATGTGTGGTCGGGTTGCAAGATGTTCTTGTTGAACCCGGTGTATTCCTTTCTAGAGGTACACTAGCGAAAGGTGATTCCATACCTTGTCATAGTTGGAAATCCATTACCCAATACGTGCTTGCGGTTTTGATTGTATACTATATATGTAGAACGTGAGATGAAAGCGTTTCTGCTAGATGATTATTATGTTGTGGTTGATAGACATTATGATAATATCAAAAGGTTTTTGATATAAAGATATTTTGGATTCTCATAAGGGAAAAACCCGTTCTGTTATACGGCGTGGTCTTATGAGATATCGATTACCTGCTTGAACTGTTTTAAACTGTTTTACTCATACCAGTCTCATGACTGACCCGGAGTTTATTTGTTTGTTTTCCCTAAACTCTTGGGTGCCTAATTTTGTACGGGCAGTCAAGTAGTCGGGATTTACAGATATACTGGAAGAGCTGGAGCAGGAGGCTTCAGGATCATATAGCTATAGTTTAATTCCGCTGTGTTGTAAGTGCTGTACTTTGAAAATGATGTATATTCAAGTACAAAGTTATATTTCAAAGTTATGTTATATATTATATGTTATTCGTTCCGCTGTGAGATTCGTGTTACTCTGATGTTGTGTTGTTCTTCTTCTTCTATTATAAGTTTCTATCTTATCGTTCCTCACCCTCTAATTTCTTTCATTAATAATCCGGTATTTTTCGATGTTTGGTTAGTCATCCGTGAGTTTATGGCGATAACCAAAGTCGACAAAATCCCGGGTCATTACAGTTGATATCACAGCCAGGTTAAGTGAATTACCTTGGCTCTGTGGCGTAACTCAGTAGAGATAGGGTTAGTAATACCCGAAATTGAGTTTGAGTGTATATATAAGAGTGAGCGTATTTGTTATTGATATAAAAATAATTTTATATTGTAGAGATTTATTGGTTGAGTCATTTATGAGTTCTGGTCAATCAGTTTGATCCACTGTATCGGTAGGAGTTTATAAACACTCGAATACGATTGGTCGACACGATATGTTTTGAAAAGATGGTAAATTAAAATAAGTTTACCCAAGGTATATCTTGATATAAAGAAGATATAAATATCAAGATTATAATACATTGGATATATTGGTTGTTATTACAATCGAGTAAGATTATAAGTAAAATGGTTATGTAAATAATCGATCAGAATTCATATAAGTGAAATACGTGAAATCAGATGAGTTGAAATCTAAAATTTAAACTAGAAACTGAATTAAAATTCTGGGGAATTGGATAAGTGTTTGTAAATGGATTTGGATTAAAAGTAAGGAAAATTTAAGATCTTGGGAGATTTTAAATTGTTTTACAAGCAGTGTGAATTATATTTTGAAATGAATTTCAAAGTGGAAATGTTTAAAAATGGTTTTATAGTATTGAACTCACTTCGATCGCTGGAAAATAGATTCCGATGATGACAGCTGCATCATCAGTATTCATTTTCGAGTTGTAAGTGACGAATTACTACCAGAGATACTGTTTTGAATTTGTTTTAGGAAAGACAAGTTGTGTTGAATTTCAAAATGGGATTTATAATAAAGAATGAATAAAGAAAGTTTGAAATAGAAATTGAATATAGAAATTCAAAGGGAGTATGAATATATGAAATTCAATGGAAATGATATAGAATTTGAATATAGAAATTCAAATAGGGTTTGAATATAGAAATTCAAATGGAATTCAAATATATAATTTGAATATAGAAAATATAAAGGAATTCAAATATAGGATTTGAATATCGAAAGTGAAATGGAATTTGAATATAGAAATTCAAATGGAATTTGAATATAGAATTCAAATGGAATTTAAACTATAAAATTTGAATATATAGAATTTGAATAATAGAATTTGATATATAGATTTGAATAAAAGAAGTGGTATAAAATTTGAATAGAAATTGAATAGAATTAACTAAGTCGAAGAGGAATTAGTTAATCGAGTTTTGAATTTGAAGTTGAACTTTGAAAGGCGAATTGGATTTGTAAATGGATATTCGAAATCGAATATAGAACTTAAGTTTGAAATTTGGATTCAAATTAGTTAATAAGCAAGTTAAAATATATTTGAACATCTCATGTTCAAATATAAAAGTGAAATAGACTAAAGAGTTAATTAACAAATTATTTAATGGATTGAGTTAAAACGATCAGGTATAGTTAAAATAGATTGGGCAGGTATAAATATACATGAGATAGGTACGGATAAGGTATGAAGGCATATAAATAGAATGCTCGACGAAAGGGTATGTATTTAATTCATATATGAGATTTTATGCGCCGTATCGGCTAGCTGCTTGGCTTTTTCTTTTTCTTTTGGATTGGTGGGCAATGGGAGGCTATTTGAAATATCCTGATGCTCCTAGTACAAAGGAGGTTATGGCGATTTTTTTCGGGAATTTAAGGAGTTAGAACATTTTAAAGATAATTTGATAGTTAGAAAATCAACGTATCGATATATATATATATATATATATATATATATATATATATATATATATATATATATATATATAGAAGTCGATAAGGAAACGAACTTAGAAATAGAATAGTAAAATCAAAAAGGAAGACTAAGAATAGAAAGAGGAAGCGTATACATGTTTAAAAGTGAATAAGTAGTTGTATGGTATTGATTATTCTAGTAAGTAGTTATATCTGTTTTGACGTTATAAATGTTATTCAATCAAGGTCTGAGAGGTAGTTATACCCCAACTTGATTGATTTCGTTATTAACAAATAAATAGTAAGATTTCAGGCTCGAAGATCAAGGTTGAATAAGAGTTAGTTGAATATAGTATTTGTGTTGTCGTAACGATGTTTTACACAACATCCGTTTTAACCCAAATAAGTGTAAGCTTAGAAATATAATAAAGAATATTTCCTAAGTATAGAAATAAACGAGATCGGAAAAGAGATAGGTAATTGGAATATTTTCCAATTATAAATAGCACATATTTTCTAAAGTTTAGAAAATAAAGGAAGGCGATATTCGGAAATGTTTTCCAAATAACGTAAAAGGCCAATATGGTTATTGAAAATATTTGGTTAACAAATATTGATAAAGAAATAGAGAAGTGATTTAACTAATGAAATATTAGTTAAGGGCTCAGTGACATGTTCAAAAGGAAATTTTGATTTTTGAAAAGAGTAAACTGTTTAAAAACTCCCAAGGAAAGACTGTTTGAATTAAAAAACAAATTTAACAGAAATTTGTGAAAGCAAAAATTAAATTAAAGTAAAGCCAGTAAAGTGGTAACTGAGATTGAATTAGAATAATATCAAGACAAATTGGATTGTGAGATTCAAATTTGAAGTGTAATGTGATAATCAAGTTAAGAGTTGGGAATCGAGAAGGAACTCGAGTTTGAAATGATATTTGGCTCGATATAAGCAAATGTTTGTGTCGTGGATAAAAGCAGATTGGAATTTGATTGGGATGACCCTTGTATCCGCTGAATTGATAACAGGTGGATAGGATATAATGATATGCCGACAAAAGGTACAAGTTTATATTTCTATTGGATATAAGATTTATGAGCTGAATCGGCTACCCGCTTGGCTGTTTGATTTTCTTTTGGGTTGGAGATGGCCCAGAGAGGCGAGTTGGAGTTTGACCGATTGACCAGTACAAAGGAGGTGCTGGCGAAATTTTTCAAAAAGTTAAGGTGTTAGAAAATTTTCAGGATTTTTGGAAATTTTCGTTGATAAGAATTAATTAATAATTTAATTGAAAATTTAATTGGTTCAGTTGAAACAGAAGTTAAGAGGTGAACAAATATGTTCTAACCAATCGATAGGGTCGTCTTCTAGCCTTAGCAATTTCGAGGACGAAATTATTTTAAGTGGGGAAGAATGTAATGACCCGCATTGGCAGAGGTATTATAACTAATTTATTTAATTATATAAATAGTGATATAGTGAATTAAATGGTGGTTTAATTAATAATGGTGAATATTTAATTTAAAATAATAAATTAAATAATATATATAATTCTGAAATAATCAGAATTGGCTGAAATGGCAATATGGTGTGAACTGGATCATCTGTGATATTTAACTCAGCTTGGAATTGAATTTGAATAACATATATATTATATAAACGACAGTTTGAACGTATAATTATATTATAATTAAAATCGAGCTCGAAATGGCGCTGTAGTTCGTAAATTGCCGATCCGAACTTCAACTGAATGTACAGGATTCGTTTTAAGCCGGATTTCTGTGAAACAAGAAACGTACGGAGCTGGTGGAGTATATCTTTCTAGTGGTAGAGAAAAATCGGGATTTCATCGTGTAGATTTTGATTTACGTCCAAATCAAATTTTAGAAAAGTTGATGTGGAATTCCTTTATAATTTATAAAGGAATTAATTATATTTTTAAAAGGGATTTCATTATAAATCGAATATCGATTTAAAGCGGGGTTTGAAATATCAAGTTAGAAATTCATAGAGGAATATTCTAGAGCTGTATGATATTCTGTTGTGAATATATACAATAATATTTATTTTTAAATATTAAATTTAATTATATTTAAATATATTTATATATTTAAATGGGTCATCCAGAGCTTTAAAAATAGCCACTTTTGCAAACGAAGTCGGAATTGGACGAAACTAATTTTGTTGGATCCGCAATGCAAATAGTTGTTAGATTTCCATTTTCGTGATTTTTAGAGTCACTGTGTGGTCGTACCGATTTTTAGAGTGAAAAACAGTCGATAATTTGACCTTTAAAAATACGCTGTGGGAGCAAACAGAGTCGGAATTCGACGAAACCAGTTTCATTGGGATCGTAATGTCGAACTTTAGCTGCATGTCCAGTTTGGTGATTTTTGGATATCGTATGTGGTCATAGGAATTTTTAAGGACAAGAACAGATAGCGTTTGCTTAAAGTTCAATATAAAAATCAATTTAAAAATTAATATAAAAATCCTATAAATACCCTACAACTTTTCTTTAACCCTAAACAATTTCCTCTTCGGTCAATACCATTTGCGCCGCCACCACTTCTATAAAACGTGAGGAAAGCAACACTGGAAAAATCAAAAGCAAATTCAAGGAAATGTTATAAATCAATATACTTGTATATTCGAGATGCTCTGACTCTACTCTTCGTTTTGATATCAGTTTGGAGGGACTCGGTTTTTGTTTTGGGTCCTCTGCTGTGTAACCAGCGTGCGTTTTAAACATCTAGGGTTTTGATTTTTTGTGAAAAGGAAGCGTCGATGAAATAAACGAGCTTTGTTTTTGAATCCTCGAGTTCGAATGGGGTTATGCGGATGATTTTGGGGTCTACGGTGAAGTTTTTGCGCAAGGTCGCTGGTGATGTCGCTACCGGAGAAGAGGACCAGGGCACTGTCGAGTTGAACGAAAATGGTTGGAGTTTGAAGAGTTTTCGCTGAGAGGATGATACGCATTTTTAGTTTGATTTTTCATTGGTGAAGTGAGGAGCCGGGGAGGTTTGAAGTTGTCAATAATGGTAAGGAGGATGGAGGAGCTCGCGTCAGATTTGTTTGGGGAAGAAGAGTTTTGAGCGACCTGGGTTGGGTAGTTGGTTTTGGGCCGGCAAAGTAAGGATTAAGCCCAATTATAAATAGGTTAAGTTTAATTTAATTTTTTCCAAATATGTATACAACTTGTAAATTAAATATCTCCTTCGTACGCTATCAGATTGACGAACCGTAAGTTGCGTTAGGATCGTATGAACGGTGGCTACGCAATAGAACTGACCACGAGTCAATTGGAGTCCGTTACAATTTATGGCGAAATAAATTGTCCGACTGAATCAAATAACGAAAACTATTATTTAACGGCTAACGCGAAAGGTGATTAAATCTCACAAACTCTGAACAGCTTATAATTTCATGTTGTATTTTTAGAACTGTTAAATATTGGTTGATTGACTGTGTGTTGACTGTTTGATTAAACTGCAAGTCAGTTAGTTGAATTTCTATATTGATTCTGTTTAACAGAATATATCATATGGAACTGAAAATGATGTTGATTTTGTTGTGTAACATCCGTGGATGCAGGGAAATAGGTTGGAGGAGTCCAACTGGACTCCTCAATATTTATGATATTGTTCTGTTCATATATTGTAATATATGATGTGATATACAATCTGTTTGATTATGTGTGTTAGAATGATGTTGATCATTGTGATTCGATATTTTTAATATCATAAAAAAACCCTGGGATGTAAAAAGAATTATTTCAATGTATATTGAAGTAAAAGGGATTTTATAAAATCAATGGATTTTATAAAAAAGAAATATTTCGAAAGTAAATAAAAGCAAAATGTTGATAAAACAAATAGAATAGAATAAAGGAATATTTATTTAGGAAATAAATTGGATTATAAAAAGAGTTAATCAAACGTAGTTATTAAAAGGAGTTAATCAAACGTAGTTATCAAAAGGAGTAAATCAGACATAGTTATATAGGATAGGTTACCATTTTGCACGACTGCTAGCGTAATTCGCAGGGCTAAAGATAGTCTACAGCGGTCGGATGTTTTCTAAGGGAATCAGGCATAACCATTGTGATCGCTGCAATCTAGAGTTAAGCGAATGGAGTTAAATCGAATATTAGTTATTCGAATTAGAGTTAATAGAAATAGAGTTAAACAAGATTAGAAACTGACTAGAGATTAGTTAAGTGGAATAGTTTTCTGAGTATCGATCTGATGTTGGTTTTGGCCTTCGGGGTTTATACTTGGGAAGTTGTTCTCTTATTAGTTTACAGTTAGAGTCTGATAGTTGTGGAATGGTAGTGATTGATGATTGATCGATAGAGTTTCCATTTGGAAGTGAAATCATTGTTTGCACACGTATTTTCCTTTGATAGTTAAATCACAGACTATCGAAGTTTTGACCAATTTACGTTCTTAATATAGAGAGACCGGTTGGATTATTAACCAAAGAACCACTCTGTATTGGCATAAGCGTTGCGAATCATATATGCCAAAGATAATTGAAGACGGAGTAAAGTGCAAGGGCTATTGTATAAGTCTTAGATAACAATGTCTAAGATGGATGTACTGAATTGTGCCTTCGGTTCATCCTGTTCCTGGATGACTTGTATGGACAGATGTCTGACAGAGTATTTCCAGACGATCACGTGCATTGATTTCTCCAACCGTACCAAGAGTGGAAGCGGAGAAGGAAACTTCTTTTACCTAACACATAATGTATGGTTGAGGACGTCAATCGATGATTTGATGGATTTGACGATGTGACATTCGAAGTGAATCTGATGTAATGATAAAGCGTAGCTTCTAGCCTCACATCCAGTAAATGACATAAATCGAGTGTAACAACCCGTATTTTCAATAACCTGTAATAACATAAATCGAGGCAGAATTTAATTCTAAAATGGGAATCAAGGGAAACGGGCTATGCCATTGTGTTCGTCTCGGAAAAATACGCGAAATAGAGTCCGAGTTTTCGAAAATCGGAGTCCGTATGACCAAGATATGGCCTCGCGAAGTTTCACGAAAATTCCCAAATTAAAGTATACTTAATTAAGTGAAATGGGTTGTGTAGATATATATATATATATATTGATATATATATATATATATAATTGAAAATTTAATAAATAAATATGCAAAAATGCTCAAAACAGCGAATTGGGAGAGGGGAATAACCGAACCGGCCGATTTTTGAAGTCGACCCGAGCCCGCTGGGTCGACTAGGGGTTAATCCAGGGTGTTTGGCTGTCAACCCGTGGGCCGATTCGCTCAAGTGCAGATTTTGCATTTGAATGGTTCTCATGGTCCATCTTTAATCTAAAGGCCCTAGATGGTTCCTACACTTGACTTCTTCCCCAAGACATGCTTTGATGGCTTGGATTGAATCTAGGGTTAATCCTATGGCCTAAAACACTTGCCTAATCTATAAATAAGACCCTAACCTACCCTAATTCATTCATAATTAAACCTAGTGACTAAACTATGGCAAAATGCTAGCTCTCATGGCCTCCACTAATTTTATGAAGAGGGTTGCATACTAATCACTCTCTAATCAACTTCTAATCCCTTCTTAGCATCTTAATCTTCTTCATTTGGTGTTCAAAGTTGCTAGTTGTGAGTTTCTATCACTTTGATGATCTTTTGGTAAACTAATTAGATGAGATGTGATGAGATTTATGGTTTTGTATGTGGGTTAATGAGCTTTGAATCATATGATATGATGTTAGCATTAATCTTATGTTTATGCATGTTGAGTATGTAAGCTTATGCAAGTTTAATATGATGTATGTTATGTTTGCATGATGCTAAATATGCAAGTTGTGGGCTATGTAATCATATGCATGTTATGCAAGTTCATGGTAATATGCTATGCAAGTTACATGTTTGTTAATATGCAAGTTACATGTTTGTTAATATGCAAGTTACATGTATGTAAATATGCAAGTTACATGTTTGTTAATATGCAAGTTACATGTTTGTTAATATGCAAGTTACATGTATGTAAATATGCAAGTTACATGTTTCTTTATATGCAAGTTACATGTTTGTTAATATGCGAGTTACATGTATGTAAATATGCAAGTTACATGTTTATTAATATGCAAGTTCATGATGACACATTATGCAAGTCTATAAGCTAATATGCAAGTTTGTTATGCAAAATGAATATGTAAGTTATGTGACATATTATATGCAAGTTATGTGACATGTTATGCAAGTTCATATGCAAGTTATGTGTTTGTTAATATGCAAGATGGCACCTTTGAAACATGTTCATTCATATGCAAGTTGACACCTTTTATATGTGTTATATCATGAACGAAATTACGTGGGAACGATGGGGTAATTAAATGCATAAGTTAATAAGATTGTGTGAAATTAATATAATTATGCATAACACAAAATAAATAAACATAGTATGGGAATTTGCCTATTTGGTTAGGTGTACCCATACTATGTGTTGGGAATTTACCTATTGAGTTAGGTCTACCCCATGGGAATTTACCTATTAAGTTAGGTCTACCCATGTTAAGAAAACTTGATTAATTAGGGATAATTAATATAAAATTATGAGGGTGATTAATTAGGTGTAATTAATTGACTAAGACACGAGGTTGGACTCAGTTGTAGCGTAAAACTGCCCGGACCCAACCGGCTTAACCAGTTGCTACAAATGTTAGCCCAATGTGAGAGGTCTTAGGCACAAACTAAATACGTAATTAATGTAAAGACACGAGGTTAGACTCTGTTATGACATAAGGCTGCCCGGACCCAACCGGCTTAACCAGCGGTCATAAAAGACAGTCTAATGTGAGAGGTCTTTACAAAGGTTACGTTCTTAATTAATTAATTAAGAAACACTTAACCACATTAGCATGTAGAGGGACATGAGGGGTTAAGTGGGTGCCTCGGGTGGCATGAGAAAATCTAGTGGTTGCCTTGGGTGGCAATAGAAAATACGATTAGAATACTTAACCAAAATAGAACATGTAATTAAAACATGATTAAAGGGTTAAGTGGGATATACTAGAAAAAGGGACAAGCTTAGGTGGGTAGCTTGTGGAGGCCCATTTCAACCAGTAACCCATACGTATCTTTGTGGGCTCGACCCATGTCGAGGACGGGACACGCATACTGGGCTTGACTGTAAGAGGCAAACGGGTTAGCGGTGGCAACGCAAGTCCAACGGGCTTCATATGCGTGAGTGGGCCCGGGCTGGTAGGTAAGCCGTTGTTGCATCGAGTAGATATAAGCCGTGCACCTTTAGTTTCATCAGGTTGCCACATTGGGGAATGATACATCCCACGGTGGGGCCAGCACGGGTATCTACGTTAGGGAGCCGATCGAATGGGAAGTAGTGTGTACACCTAGTGGATTGTAGGGCCCCGTGGCGCCTACTTGGTCACCTAGGGGTACGCAGGTACTAATTAGTAAATTTTATAAGTCCTTGGGTGGGATCAACCTTTAAGTTAGGAACGACTGGTGTGGTGCAGTTTAGTAATTTACCTTAGGGAGGGTAGATGCGTCTTTATCCTTTATCTTCGTTTAGTTGACTGCTTAGGGTAGCCATTCATCCCTATATGTTACCGTATATCAGTTTATGTCTTCTCTGGTTACTTTAACGATTGTATTGTTAAAGTTATAGGACTCGCTCAGACTTATGTCTGACCCTGTTGTTTTTATCTTTTCCCAACCCTCAGGTCCTACGGTGGATCCTAGCAGTAGTGGAGCTTGATCGGATTGCTGTTCCAGTCTTTAGGAGCTTGGATAGATGTAAAGCTCCAGTTATCCAGTTATCTTTTCTTTTGTTTGGCTATTGTATGAGAGTGGGATTATGTACTTCTTTATTTTGATGGATATTGTACTTGACCTTTATTGTGGTTTTATGATGTAACCAGACATGTTTTACTTCCGCTGTTATGAGATGATGTTTTAAAATTTCAAGTACTATTTATATCTGTCTTGTTGTAATTTTTCTGTTCTATATTCACTAAAATACTCCACCGATGCTATGGCATTCCCTTAGTGAGTGATCATAGCGGGAGTGGGGTGTTACACGTGGTATCAGAGCTTAAGGTTACCAGAACAGATAAAATTTTTGAGAAAAACTACTTTCTAAGAGTATTTTCGAAGAAAGTATTTTTAAAAGCATGTCTTCTAAGAGAAAAAGTTTTTGAAAAAGAAAAGCATAATCCCCAATAGCCATATCTTTATCTTTCGGAATCTCCTTTTTGAATCTTTCCTCTTTCGTTTCAGCATGGCTGAAGATCTTAACATCCCGGAGGGTTTAGTTATACCACTATGGTATAGGAGGTTGCAAGAGGCTAGGGCCGCGGCTGCGGGTCCGGCCAATGCTACTACACCAGAGACAACCGCTCCTCCTCCTCAGCCTAGAGTGGATAATTTTGCTAAGGTTTGCAAGGAGTTCAAGGCTATAGGAGGAAAACCTTTTCTTGGTTCAGAGACTTTCGTAGAGGCTAGAGATTGGCTTAAGGAAGTGGAAGAGTTGCTAGATATCTTTGAAGTGGAAGAGGGAAAGAAAGTCAAGTTGGCGGCTTGGTTAATGAAGGGAGAGGCCTCATTCTGGTGGGAGGTCACTAATGGAGAACGCCCTGTTGACTCTTGGGCAGATTTTAAGCAAAGGTTTGGGGCTAAGTTTCTCTCAAGGGCGGAAGAGAATCTGTTTATGGAGAAGTTCTTGAATTTGAAGCAAGGGAATCTCACGGTGAAAGAATATGTCAACAAATTCAATCAATTAGCAAGGTTTGGCATAGAGTTGGTGAATACACCGGAGAAGAAGGCTTTGAGGTTCGTTAGAGGCTTGAACGAACCATTGCAAGGAATAGCTATGACTCACATTCCTATGGGGGCCACTTTTGAGAAGCTTGTCTACATGGCACTTATGCATGAGGATGATAAGAATTCTAAGGCACCAGAGAAAAAGGGGGATCAGAAGAAACCGCAACAGCAACAACAAGGCAAGGGCGGAAAAGGCAATGGTGACAAAAAGAAGACGAAGAAGAAGTGCTTCAATTGTGGAACACCAGGACACCTCAGTAAGGATTGTCGCAAAAAGAAGAAGACCGGTTGCTTTCATTGTGGTGAAGCAGGGCATCTTGTGAAAAACTGCCCAAAGAAGGGGCAGAAGACGGGGTCTACCTCAGGAGGCCAGGTGCAAGCTCTTATAGCACCACCTCAGTCAGGGGGGCAAGTTCAGGTTCTCTCAGTTCCACCGATTCAGCAGAGAGGTAGAACTATTTCCGTTGAAAGTCTGGTTTTTCTGTTTGATCATCCAGTTCGTACTTTGTTTGACTCTGGCGCATCGCATTCTTTTATCTCATCATCGTTAGTTGAGTCACTGCACTTAGACACCAGTCTAGTTGATGATCCCTTGGTTGTCTCAAACCCAATTGGGGGCTCCATATATCTGTCTATGATATGTTTGGGTTTGAAGATTTCTATACTTAGCGTTGAGTTTAGATGTGATGCTTTTGTATTGGGCTTCACGGGCTATGGGTTGATCTTGGGCATGGACTGGTTATCCAGTAATGGTGCCGTTCTTGATTGCGAAAGGAGAGTTGTCAGGCTCATGACCCGCTTGGGTAACACTCTCGAGATCTCTTGCAATCCCATGGAATCTGTTTTGCTAAGTTATCTTGAATCGCTCGATGCTTCGGTCGAAAGTTTGTGTTCTGTCAGAGTAGTCCGGGAATATCCGGATGTGTTTGAAGAAGTAAAGGGTTTGCCTCCGAAGCGGGAGATAGATTTCCGAATTTATTTGGTGGATAATGCCAAACCAGTGTCTTTGCCAGTACGCCACATGGCTCCTCGTGAGAGAAGAGAACTTCATAAGCAAGTAGGGGAGTTGCTTGAGAAGGGGTTCATAAGGCGAAGTATATCGGAGTGGGGAGCTCCAGTAGTGTTTGCCACGAAGGCGGATGGGTCCCTCAGACTTTGTGTGGATTATAGGGAACTTAATAAGCTCACGAAGAAGAATAGACACCCATTACCGAGGATAGATGATCTCTTTGATCAGTTGGTTGGCGCGTCAGTATTTTCGCAGATGGACTTAGCTACAGGGTTTCATCAGTTAAGAGTGGCGGAGGACAGTATAGAGAAGACTGCTTTCCGGACTCCGGATGGTTTTTATGAGTGGCTAGTGATGCCATTTGGGTTGACAAACGCCCCCGCATACTTTGTTGATCTCATGAGTAGAGTGTTCAGAGAGTATCTGAATAAGTTTGTAGTAGTTTTTGTGGATGACATCTTGGTCTTTTCCAAGAATGAAGAAGAGCATGCCTTACATCTCAAGGAAGTGTTGGAGACTCTTCGAGCGCATAGTCTTAAAGCTAAATTCTCTAAATGCCATTTTTGGAGAAGAGAAGTGCGATTCTTAGGGCATGTGGTCTCTAAGGAAGGGATAGCTGTGGATCCCGCAAAGATAGTATCTATCCAGGATTGGAAAGTTCCTAGAAATGCTACCGAGGTAAGAAGTTTCTTGGGGTTGGCAGGATATTATAGGAAGTTCATCAAAGACTTCGCGAAGATATCAGCCCCATTAACCCGCTTGACGAAGAAGAATCTGGTTTTCTCATGGGATGTAGATTGTGATGATGCTTTCCGACGGTTAAAGAGAGCTTTGACCACCGCTCCAGTTTTAGTGCTTCCAGATGGGAGTAAGCCGTTTGTTGTTTATACCGATGCTTGTGGAACAGGATTAGGCGCAGTCTTGATGCAGGAGGGAAGGGTAATAGCCTATGGAGGGAGACAATTGAGAGTGCATGAGAAGAATTACCCTACCCATGATCTAGAGTTGGCCGCGATTGTTTTCGCACTTAAGTCTTGGCGCCATTATCTTCTTGGTGAGAGATTCGAGTTGTTCACCGACCATAAATCATTGAAGTACTTATTCTCTCAGAAGGATTTAAACTTAAGACAGCAAAGGTGGATGGAGTTCTTAGCATCCTATGATTTCGAGATAGCGTATACCCCTGGTAAGGGTAACGTGGTGGCAGACGCCTTAAGTAGAAAAAGGCTATCTTTGAGTCCATTGTTCGTGGAACGACGAAGCTTGGAGTTTCTTTCTTTGTTTGACTTCAGACCTTCTGTTGATTTTGTACCTGGTTTGTTGGCATCCTTAGACCTACTCTTTTGAGACGGATTGGCGAGGCTCAGCGAGACGACCCACAGTTGGTTGTGTTGGTAGAGAAGCTTATAAGAGGGGAGTCGTCCAGCCATTTGGGTAGATACACCATAGATGATAAGGGATGGTTGCATAGAGACGGTAGACTTTGTGTACCGCAAGATGAGGGTTTGAAGAAGGCTATTTTGGATGATGCACATCGTTCAAGAATGACTATTCATCCCGGTGGAGACAAAATGTACCAAGACATGAAGAGAGTTTTCTTCTGGGCCGGTATGAAGAAAGATGTGGCCGAGTATGTGGCTAGATGCTTAGTGTGCCAACAAGTTAAAGTGGAGCAAAGGAAACCCGGTGGGTTGCTACACCCATTGGAAGTTCCACAGTGGAAGTGGGATAGTGTCTCGATGGATTTCATCGACGGGTTACCGAGATCGAGGAAGGGCAATACGGGAATTTGGGTTGTGGTAGACAGACTTACCAAGAGTGCCCATTTTATACCCGTAAAGAGTAAGAGGACCGCTCCATGGCTTGCTTCAGTCTATGTTAGAGAGATTGTTAGATTGCATGGCGTACCATCCAGCATTGTGAGTGATCGAGATCCTATTTTCACTAGTGAGTTTTGGAGAAGTTTGCAAGAGGCGGTAGGGACTCAGTTGTGTTTGAGCACCGCATATCATCCTCAGACGGACGGTCAGACCGAGAGGGTGAACCGTATCTTAGAAGATCTTTTGAGGCTTTGTATCTTGGATTTTGGAGGTACATGGGAAGAACATCTTCCTTTGGTGGAGTTCGCATATAATAACAGCTTTCAGTCCAGTATTGGTATGGCTCCTTTCGAAGCTCTTTATGGAAGGCCTTGTCGATCTCCTACATGTTGGTGGGAATCTACGGATAAGATCTTGCTTGGGCCGGATATGGTTAGAGAGACTTCAGAGAAGATTGATTTAATTCGAAAAAGGATGAAAGCAGCGCAAGATAGACAGAAATCTTATGCGGATCGGAGAAGGACGGATCTTGAGTTTGAGGTTGGGGACATGGTTTTTGTCAAAGTATCTCCATTGAGAAATGTTGTTCGCTTTGGGTCCGTAGGGAAGTTAGCACCGAGATTTGTTGGGCCGTTTCCTATTAAGGAAAGGATTGGACGGATGGCATATAGGGTGGAGTTGCCCGACAGACTTAGTGGTGTTCATGATGTATTCCATGTATCACATTTGAGGAAGTGCTTACATGAGACCGCGGAGGTGGTAGAGCCGAGCTTGCTTAGAGATGTAGAGGTAGAGCGTGATGCGACGATTCGACGAGCTCCTACTCGCATCCTTGGGTCAGAAACTAGGAAGTTGAGGAACAGAGAAGTTCAGCTAGTTAAAGTGCAATGGGGAGATGACGAAAGCAATGCTACTTGGGAGACGGAAGCAAAGATGCGTTCTTTGTATCCATTTCTTTTTGAGAGTATGTCTTTTAACTTCTCCTTTATTGCTTGTCTAGTACTTATCTTATCTTTAGTATATCCTCTCGCTAATACCTATGACCTTTAGATAGGGTAAAACCTATGGTTGAAACATGTGTTTGAAACATGTTATGGTTGATGGATGCATATGGATGCAATTGTTTGCTAGTGGTTGCTCGTGGATGCATATACACACACATTAGGCACTAGATTGGCTCAGTCACTTCATGTTGCATATTGCATAAATGGATGTGGTAGTTAGATTGATGGATGTATCATGGCTGTGTTATCATATGGATGATGCATTTTTGTGTATGGTTGTGCACGCATGTAGAAATTTGTATGTGTCAATAGGGTTTCGCATACATATTGGATGCATGGCACTATCATGGTTTGCATTAAGGAGGTTTACTGTATCAGTAACCGCCTGATTTTCGCATTAGGTAAGTACATATACACACACTTTTGCATATATCCATCCAGCATTTAGAATCTTGTAAGGACAATGATTGCTCGTGGATGATGCTTTGAGTAGATGGATGATTGGATGGTAGGATACGTTCTTCCTAACTTGAAGATTTCGGGGACGAAATCCTTTAAGGAGGGGAGAATGTAACAACCCGTATTTTCAATAACCTGTAATAACATAAATCGAGGCAGAATTTAATTCTAAAATGGGAATCAAGGGAAACGGGCTATGCCATTGTGTTCGTCTCGGAAAAATACGCGAAATAGAGTCCGAGTTTTCGAAAATCGGAGTCCGTATGACCAAGATATGGCCTCGCGAAGTTTCACGAAAATTCCCAAATTAAAGTATACTTAATTAAGTGAAATGGGTTGTGTAGATATATATATATATATATATATATATTGATATATATATATATATATAATTGAAAATTTAATAAATAAATATGCAAAAATGCTCAAAACAGCGAATTGGGAGAGGGGAATAACCGAACCGGCCGATTTTTGAAGTCGACCCGAGCCCGCTGGGTCGACTAGGGGTTAATCCAGGGTGTTTGGCTGTCAACCCGTGGGCCGATTCGCTCAAGTGCAGATTTTGCATTTGAATGGTTCTCATGGTCCATCTTTAATCTAAAGGCCCTAGATGGTTCCTACACTTGACTTCTTCCCCAAGACATGCTTTGATGGCTTGGATTGAATCTAGGGTTAATCCTATGGCCTAAAACACTTGCCTAATCTATAAATAAGACCCTAACCTACCCTAATTCATTCATAATTAAACCTAGTGACTAAACTATGGCAAAATGCTAGCTCTCATGGCCTCCACTAATTTTATGAAGAGGGTTGCATACTAATCACTCTCTAATCAACTTCTAATCCCTTCTTAGCATCTTAATCTTCTTCATTTGGTGTTCAAAGTTGCTAGTTGTGAGTTTCTATCACTTTGATGATCTTTTGGTAAACTAATTAGATGAGATGTGATGAGATTTATGGTTTTGTATGTGGGTTAATGAGCTTTGAATCATATGATATGATGTTAGCATTAATCTTATGTTTATGCATGTTGAGTATGTAAGCTTATGCAAGTTTAATATGATGTATGTTATGTTTGCATGATGCTAAATATGCAAGTTGTGGGCTATGTAATCATATGCATGTTATGCAAGTTCATGGTAATATGCTATGCAAGTTACATGTTTGTTAATATGCAAGTTACATGTTTGTTAATATGCAAGTTACATGTATGTAAATATGCAAGTTACATGTTTGTTAATATGCAAGTTACATGTTTGTTAATATGCAAGTTACATGTATGTAAATATGCAAGTTACATGTTTCTTTATATGCAAGTTACATGTTTGTTAATATGCGAGTTACATGTATGTAAATATGCAAGTTACATGTTTATTAATATGCAAGTTCATGATGACACATTATGCAAGTCTATAAGCTAATATGCAAGTTTGTTATGCAAAATGAATATGTAAGTTATGTGACATATTATATGCAAGTTATGTGACATGTTATGCAAGTTCATATGCAAGTTATGTGTTTGTTAATATGCAAGATGGCACCTTTGAAACATGTTCATTCATATGCAAGTTGACACCTTTTATATGTGTTATATCATGAACGAAATTACGTGGGAACGATGGGGTAATTAAATGCATAAGTTAATAAGATTGTGTGAAATTAATATAATTATGCATAACACAAAATAAATAAACATAGTATGGGAATTTGCCTATTTGGTTAGGTGTACCCATACTATGTGTTGGGAATTTACCTATTGAGTTAGGTCTACCCCATGGGAATTTACCTATTAAGTTAGGTCTACCCATGTTAAGAAAACTTGATTAATTAGGGATAATTAATATAAAATTATGAGGGTGATTAATTAGGTGTAATTAATTGACTAAGACACGAGGTTGGACTCAGTTGTAGCGTAAAACTGCCCGGACCCAACCGGCTTAACCAGTTGCTACAAATGTTAGCCCAATGTGAGAGGTCTTAGGCACAAACTAAATACGTAATTAATGTAAAGACACGAGGTTAGACTCTGTTATGACATAAGGCTGCCCGGACCCAACCGGCTTAACCAGCGGTCATAAAAGACAGTCTAATGTGAGAGGTCTTTACAAAGGTTACGTTCTTAATTAATTAATTAAGAAACACTTAACCACATTAGCATGTAGAGGGACATGAGGGGTTAAGTGGGTGCCTCGGGTGGCATGAGAAAATCTAGTGGTTGCCTTGGGTGGCAATAGAAAATACGATTAGAATACTTAACCAAAATAGAACATGTAATTAAAACATGATTAAAGGGTTAAGTGGGATATACTAGAAAAAGGGACAAGCTTAGGTGGGTAGCTTGTGGAGGCCCATTTCAACCAGTAACCCATACGTATCTTTGTGGGCTCGACCCATGTCGAGGACGGGACACGCATACTGGGCTTGACTGTAAGAGGCAAACGGGTTAGCGGTGGCAACGCAAGTCCAACGGGCTTCATATGCGTGAGTGGGCCCGGGCTGGTAGGTAAGCCGTTGTTGCATCGAGTAGATATAAGCCGTGCACCTTTAGTTTCATCAGGTTGCCACATTGGGGAATGATACATCCCACGGTGGGGCCAGCACGGGTATCTACGTTAGGGAGCCGATCGAATGGGAAGTAGTGTGTACACCTAGTGGATTGTAGGGCCCCGTGGCGCCTACTTGGTCACCTAGGGGTACGCAGGTACTAATTAGTAAATTTTATAAGTCCTTGGGTGGGATCAACCTTTAAGTTAGGAACGACTGGTGTGGTGCAGTTTAGTAATTTACCTTAGGGAGGGTAGATGCGTCTTTATCCTTTATCTTCGTTTAGTTGACTGCTTAGGGTAGCCATTCATCCCTATATGTTACCGTATATCAGTTTATGTCTTCTCTGGTTACTTTAATGATTGTATTGTTAAAGTTATAGGACTCGCTCAGACTTATGTCTGACCCTGTTGTTTTTATCTTTTTCCCAACCCTCAGGTCCTACGGTGGATCCTAGCAGTAGTGGAGCTTGATCGGATTGCTGTTCCAGTCTTTAGGAGCTTGGATAGATGTAAAGCTCCAGTTATCCAGTTATCTTTTCTTTTGTTTGGCTATTGTATGAGAGTGGGATTATGTACTTCTTTATTTTGATGGATATTGTACTTGACCTTTATTGTGGTTTTATGATGTAACCAGACATGTTTTACTTCCGCTGTTATGAGATGATGTTTTAAAATTTCAAGTACTATTTATATCTGTCTTGTTGTAATTTTTCTGTTCTATATTCACTAAAATACTCCACCGATGCTATGGCATTCCCTTAGTGAGTGATCATAGCGGGAGTGGGGTGTTACATCGAGCAGGCAGCGTGGCTAAGTCGGTCGCTCCGAAGTAGGATGTATAATCACCTGATCTAGAGTTTCATTTACTTCTAAAAATCTATTGTCGATTCTGTCTCATTCGGGAAACGGTTGCTGATCCCAACCGTTGGTGATATACATTCGATAAACTCAAGCGAAATGAGTGGTCGGTCATGTGTGGTCGGGTTGCAAGATGTTCTTGTTGAACCCGGTGTATTCCTTTCTAGAGGTACACTAGCAAAAGGTGATTCCATACCTTGTCATAGTTGGAAATCCATTACCCAATATGTGCTTGCGGATTTGATTGTATACTATATATGTAGAACGTGAGTTGAAAGCGTTTCTGCTAGATGATTATTATATTGTGGTTGATAGACATTATGATAATATCAAAAGGTTTTTGATATAAAGATATTTTGGATTCTTATAAGGGAAAAACCCGTTCCGTTATACGGCGCGGTCTTATGAGATATCGATTACCTGCTTGAACTGTTTTAAACTGTTTTACTCATACCAGTCCCATGACTGACCCAGAGTTTATTCGTTTGTTTTCCCTAAACTCTTGGGTGACTAATTTTGTACGGGCAGTCAAGTAGTCGGGATTTACAGATATACTGGAAGAGCTGGAGCAGGAGGCTTCAAGATCATATAGCTATAGTTTATTTCCACTGTGTTGTAAGTGTTGTACTTTGAAAATGATGTATATTCAAGTACAAAGTTATATTTCAAAGTTATGTTATATATTATATGTTATTCGTTCCGCTGTGAGATTCGTGTTACTCTGATGTTGTGTTGTTCTTCTTCTTCTATTATAAGTTTCTAACTTATCGTTCCCCACCCTCTAATTTCTTTCATTAATCATCTGGTATTTTTCGATGTTTGGTTAGTCATCCGTGAGTTTATGGCGATAACCAAAGTCGACAAAATCCCGGGTCATTACAAAATCTGCCCGGAACCGCCCGGCATATCCAGTGACCACAACAATAGGTCTGATATGAGAGGTTGGGGTGCATTAATGAATTAATGCCACATGATAAGGTTAAGTCATGAACATGAAAGACAACACTTAACCAACTTGACACATGATTAGTGGGGTTAAATCATGAACAACTTGACACATGATTAGTGGGGTTAAGTCATGAAATTGAAAGACAATACTTAACCAACTTGACATGCTAGATTGATAAGGGTTAAGTCACGAATTTAAATGACAACACTTAACCTGTTGGACGGAAACCCTAGTTACGCGGTCCATTTCAGCAGTAACCCATTTAGATGTATCATGGTACCCTGGAACTAGGCAGGGTGGGGCACGATTACTGGGCTGATTATAAGCGACCAGAACGACGGCTGAGTTAGTGCGCCGGTGTTGGTTCAGGCGGACTATGGTCGTGCACGTAGTCCGGAGTTGAAAAAGCAGGCATTGGGCATCAGTAGGTTTACACTGTGCGTGCTTGATTCGTGTCGGTAGTTGGCACCCTATGGCTTGATACACCCTATGGTGGACCTAGCATAGGTAACTACATTCATGATAGGGCCGTATGACATAGACACATGACGAGCTAACTTGTAGGGAGCCGACCGATTAGTGGATCGTTCCGTTGGACCTAGTAATGGGTCATTCATGATATTGGGCCAAGGGATCATTTCATGGTTAATATTTGACATGGGTTGGGATACTAGTACAATTGGTGTAGCGAATCTTGAAAATGCGATGCTACACTTGATTTATACTTGATTTATCATGTTATCTTAGTCTATCTTGCCCATCTTGACAGCATGCTTATGTTTACTTTCAGTTTATACATGTCATGTTACCTCTACCTGTTTTATGCTGAAAGTCACTAGGACTTACCAGTCTTTATGACTGACCCGTTTTCTTTCGCCTCCTTTTCTTTTCTTTTTCCCCGAGGTTCTCAGGGAGGAAACTCTAGCACTTAGCTTGGATTTCGCTAGCTTTCAGGTCAGCTCATGTACGGTTTGATCTTGAGCTATGCTATGGCTGAATTTCTGCTACCTTTGGGGAATTAAGCTACTTTTATTGCTTTAAGTTTTATACTTCTTTAGTTATTCAAGGCAGAACGTGTTGTAATGGAAAATGATAGTTGGTACTTTGGATGTAAAAGGTTTTGACTCTTTTTGAAAGTAATGAAATTTAGCTTTTGATTCTTCCATTGTTTTATTTATGTTCTGTCTTGTAATATTTCTGTGTTTGTTTACCTCGATAACGCTACTCCAAAACTAGTGCATTCCCTTTGTGAGTGACCCTAGCGGGGGTGGGGTGTTACACTTGGTATCAGAGCAGAAGGTTACCAGACTGGGCAAATGTTTTTAAAACCTTCTAAAACTATTTTCAAAACCGTTTACAAAGAAGCATTTTTCAAGAAAAGTTTTGTTTTATTTACAGGCTATTCCCCAAAAGCCATCAGCACTATCCTTTGTTTCCTCGTTTTGAATCTCTTCTTTTTCATTTCAGTATGTCTGAGAATCTTAACCTTCCAGAGGGTGTGCCAATACCTGGCTGGTTCAAGAGGTACTTAGAGGCTAGCGCCAACGATGCAGGCCCAGCAGACATTCCTCCTCCAGCTGCAGCGGTTCTTCCTCCTTGTGCAAATGCTTTCTCAATGATCTATAGAGATTTTAGGGCCATGGGTGGAAAGGATTTCAAGGGAACTGAATCATTCGTAGAAGCGAGGAACTAGCTCAAAGAAATTGAGGATCTGTTCGTTATCTTCAAGGTGGACGATAGGCAGAAGGTACAGTTGGCAGTATGGTTGCTCAAAGACGAAGCTTCCTATTGGTGGGAAGTCACTAACGTTGAAAGACCTGTTGACACATGGATGGATTTCAGGATAAGGTTTGAGATGAAATTCCTCTCACAAGATGAATGAAGTCTACAGCCGGAAAAGTTCTTATCTCTGAAGCAAGGAAGTATGACGGTCAAGGAGTACGTCAATTAATTCAATCAGCTGGCCTGGTTTGGACTGGACTTAGTGAATACTCCTCATAAGAAGGCTTTCCGTTTTGTCAAGGGATTGAATGAGCCACTTCACAGCTTGGCTATGACCCACAAACCTATGGGGGCTACTTACGAAAGGTTAGTAGACATGGCACTCTTAAATGAGGAAGACAAGGGAAAAAATGAGGCAAAGGCAGAAGTGCGGTCACAGAATAAGAAGGCTAATCCAAAACAAGGCGGGAAGAACAACAAACCCCATGAAAAAAGAAAGTGTAATTTCTGTGGCATTCCTGGGCATCTGGTCAAAGACTGCAGGAAGAAGAAAAGGAAGACGGGTGGTTGTTTCCACTGTGGTGAGACAGGACACATGGCTAGGGCCTTCCCAAGGAAGCAAATGCAGGGGGCTGGACCTTCTTCTTGAGGACAAGTCCACGCTCTCGTTGTACCTCCGCAAGAACGAGGTAGAAATATTTCTGTCGAAAGTTTAGTCTATCTTTTTGATCATCCTGTTCGAACCTTGTTTGATTCTGACGCATCACATACTTTTATTTCTTCTGATATTGTTGAAACTCTGCACCTGAGTACTAGTCTAGTTGAGGATCCCGTTATTGTTTCAAATCCAATTGGTGGCTCCACTCATTTGTCTATGATTTGTGTGGATTTGAGGATTTCTATCTTAAGCGTAGAATTCACGTGTAATGCTTATGTTCTCGGATTTATGGTATACTGTTTGATTCTAGGCATGGATTGGTTGTCCAATAATGGAGCCATTCTCGATTGTGAACGAACGGTAGTTAGGCTCGTGACTCGCCTTGGTAATACCCTTGAAATTTCTTGTAACCCTATGGGTCCTGTCATGTTATGTTATCTAGAATCTCTTGACTCGTCTATCGATGATTTGCAATCAGTAAGGGTAGTCCGAGAATATCCCGATGTCTTTGATGAGGTTAAGGGGTTACCCCCTAAACGCGAGATAGATTTCCGTATATATCTTGTTGATAATGCTAAGCCAGTTGCATTGCCCGTTAGACACATGGCCCCGCGAGAGAGAAAAGAGCTTAGTAAGAAAGTTAAGGAGTTGCTTGAGAAAAATTTCATTAGGCGAAGCATTTTTGAATGGGGTGCTCCTGTGGTATTCGCTACTAAGGAGAATGGTTCGCTTCGTCTCTGCGTAGATTATCGTGAGTTAAACAAGCTGACTAAGAAGAATAGGCACCCACTACCGAGAATAGACGACTTGTTCGACCAGCTTGTAGGAGCGTCTGTTTTCTCTCAACTCGATCTAGCTACAGGATTCCATCAACTTAGAGTGGCTGAGGATAGCATTAACAAGACTGCGTTTAGGACTCTGGATGGTTTCTTCGAATGGCTCGTCATGCCGTTTGGTTTGACGAATGCACCCGCGTACTTTGTAGACTTGATGAGTAGGGTGTTTAGGGAGCTCCTTAACAAGTTTGTGGTGGTCCTCATGGATGATATTTTGATCTTATCAAAGGATGAGGAAGAACATGCTAAACATCTCAAGGAAGTCATGGATACGCTTAGAGCACACGAGTTAAAGGCTAAGTTCTCCAAGTGTCATTTTTGGAGAAAAGAAGTTCAGTTTCTTGGACATGTAGTTTCTAAGCAAGGTATAGCTGTGGACCCAGCAAAGGTAGTTGCGGTGCAAGACCGGAAAGTTCCTAAGAACGCAACAGAAGTGGGAAACTTTCTCGGTTTGGCGGGCTACTATAGGAAGTTCATTAAGGACTTCGCTAAGATTTCATCCCCTCTTACTAGGTTAACGAAGAAGAACCTAGCTTTTTCATAGGACATAGAGTGTGACATTGCTTTTCAAAGGCTTAAGGGAGCCCTTACCATAGCTCCAGTTTTGGCATTACCCGACGGAGGTAAGATGTTTACAGTGTACATAGATGCGTGCGGCACGGGATTAGGCACTGTCCTAATGCAAGAAGGGAAAGTGATATGCTACGGGGGTAGACAACTTAAAGTTCATGAGAAAAACTATCTCACACATGACTTGGAATTGGTCGCGATTGTTTTTGCACTTAAGTCTTGGTGCCACTATCTTCTAGGTGAGAAGTTCGAGCTGTATACCGATCACAAATCGCTTAAGTACCTCTTTTCGCAAAAAGATTTGAATCTAAGGCAACAGAGGTGGATGGAATTCTTGGCATCGTATGACTTCGATATAGCTTATACCTCTGGCAAGGGTAACGTGGTGGCGGATGTGCTAAGTAGGAAAAGGTTGTCTTTGAGTCCTTTGTTTGTTGAAAGGAAAAGTCTAGAGTTTATAGCAACCTTTGATTTCACACCCGTTGTTGAGTCGTTGGCTAGCACGTTAGTATCTCTTGAGTTAAGGCCTACGCTTCTAGACCAAGTAGGGACTTCATAGAAGGAAGACCCGTAGATAGTCGAGATCATGGACAAGTTGATTAGAGGTGAGATGTCAAGTCACCTCAGAAGGTATGCCATAGATGATAAGGGATGGCTAAGGCATGATGGTAGACTATGGGTCCCACAAGTGGGAGACTTAGTAAAGAGAGTTCTCGAAGAAGCGCATCACTCGAAGATGACTATACATCACGGAGGGGATAAAATGTATAAGGATATGAAGCGCATTTTCTTTTGGAACGGGATGAAAAAGGACATGGCGGAATTCGTTTCTAAGTGCATGGTGTGCCAACAAGTAAAGGCCGAGTCGAAAAATCCTGGTGGGCTATTGCATCCTTTGGAGGTTCCGCTGTGGAAATGGGAGGGTGTCTCGATGGATTTCATGGATGGATTGCCTAGGTCAAGGAAGGGCAATACTAGCATATGGGTTATAGTAGATAGACTCACGAAGAGCGCTCACTTCATTCCTGCGAAGAGCAAGAGGACCGCATCATGGCTAGCATCTATATACCTTCGAGAAATAGTACGGTTGCACGAAGTTCCTTCTAGTATAGTTAGCGATCGTGACCCGATTTTCACCAGCGAATTTTGGAATAGTTTACAAGAAGCAATGGGTACACGACTAAGTTTAAGCACGGCCTATCACCCACAGACGGATGGACAAACCGAAAGGGTAAATAGGGTACTAGAGGATCTTTTGAGACTATGCATTCTTGACTTTGGTGGTACTTGGGAAGATCACCTACCTCTCGTTGAGTTCGCATATAATAATACTTACCAAGCTAGCATAGGAATGGTACCATTCGAAGCTTTATACGGAAGACCGTGCAAGTCACCAACTTGTTGGTGGGAGTCGACAGACAAGCTCATACTTGGACCCGATATGATAAGGGACACTTCCGAGAAGGTTGAGTTGATACGAAGACGGATGAAAACGTCCCAAGATATACAGAAATCCTACGCGGACAAGAGAAGGACAGACCTAAAGTTCGAAGTCGGAGATATGGTCTTTATAAAAGTTTCTCCTTTGCGCAATGTGTTTCACTTTGGAGCGGTTGGAAAGTTAGCACCGAGGTTTGTAGGACCGTTCCCTATCATGAGAGGATTGGACAGATGGCCTATAAGGTAGAGTTACCCGAGAGGTTGGTCGGAGTACACAATGTCTTTCACGTTTCACATCTCCGAAAGTGCTTACATGAGTCTGCCGAAGTGGTTGAGCCAAGCATCCTTGAAGGCGTAGAAGTGGCAAAGGAAGCAACATTGAGGCTAGTTCTGATTCGTATCTTAGGAACGGAAATCAAGAGGCTAAGGAATCGAGAAGTCAAGCTAGTTAAAGTATAGTGGAGTGAAGCCCAAGAAGATGTAACTTGGGAAACCAAAGAGAAGATACGCGCGCTATACCCAATTCTTTTTTAGGGTACATTCTCGATCTCTTTTTCCTATAAGTTTACATACCTTCGTATCATGTACATGCTTTTGTTATCCATGTTTGTCTTGTTATCTTCTCGATCCTATCTTGAGAACCTTAGGTAGAACCCTTTTGGATGTAAACATGTGATTGAAACATGTTATGGTTGATGATTGCAAGTGGTTGCTCGTGGTTGCATAACACACATTAGGCACTAGATCGGCTCAGTCACATATTTCATATTTCATATGCATGGGTGCTAATACTTGTATATGGATGGAAATTTGATATGTTATTATATGGATGTTGCATATAGATGAATGTTTGTAAACTCATGTAGAGATTATAAAGCATGTTAGGAATTTGCATACATGTTGGATACATTGCACAAGCATATTTTGCATTAAGGAGGTTTACTGAATCAGTAACCGCCTGATCTTTTGCATTAGATAAGTACAAATACACACACTCTTGCATAAGTTCATACAGCATTAGAAATCTTTTAAGGACAATGGTTGCTTGTGGATGATGGTTGAGTAGATGGTTGATTGGATGATAGGATTCATTCTTCTTAACTTGAAGATTTCGGGGACGAAATCCTTTAAGGAGGGGAGAATGTAACAACCCGAATTTTAATAACATGTTAAAACCATAAATCAAGGCAGAATTAATTTTTAAATTAAGAATCAGGGAAAAGGGTTGCGCCATTGCGTTCGTCTCGAAATTCTGCTTGGAAACGAGTCCGAGTTTTCGAAGAACAGATTCTGTATGAGGGAGATATGACCCTCCGAAGTTTCAAGGATATTCAGAACAGAAAAACAGCTCGAATTCGAATTCGAAATTCGAATTCAAACCCCAGCGCAGACTGGGCGGGAATTTTCCCGCCCAGCACCAGGTCGACCTGGGGGTCGACACTATGGTCGACCTCCCAGGAACCGGGTCGACCCTATGGTCGACCTGGGGGTCGACCTGGTGCTGAAACCCAGTTTTGAGCCTGGGTTCATTATGATGTTTTTGGTTTCGTTTTCGGTCTAGATTCGTTCGCCTAATCCTATATAAACAGCCCCCTAACCCCATTCTCTTTACACCATTTTATTCTCTCCTTATGCTGCCTCTGTAATAATTGAAATAAATAAATTAAAATAAAACACGAAGACTACTTCTTGAAGACTACGGCTAGGAATTGCATATTGGGGATTTTCTTCTACAATCAAATCGAGATTCAACGATTCAACAATTCGATGACTAGTTTCTAGATTCAACTTCTGCATCTCAATTTCTTAGTCCACAATCTGTAAGTTCTTGTTACTTTGAGATTTAAACTTGTTAATTGTAATTTGTACATGAGATAAAGTGAAATTGGACTTAAGTATGATAATCAATTCACATCTATTCTATTTTCCATCTTGGATCTTGACATTTGGGAATATTGCTATGAAATCAGTTTGGACCTATTCATGTTGTAAATCAAACTCCTTCATGTCTATAGTATTATCATGTCTGTGATGTTGAATCAATCTACTTTTCACAAGTTTGGGACTATCGCCTTATGCCATGACTATCACCTTATTATGCTGGATTTGAAATCCTATTATTTTCTATATGCCAGTGATGTTGTAACCAATTATCTTAAGTTATATCATGCTAGTCTTGTAATCCCTTTTATCACTTTATGCTCGTCCTTTTTGCCTATCATGGTTTTGATGTTATTCCCTTTATTTCTAGATTTGGATTTACTTGAAATTTAGATCGATTCACGTTTACATGCGATGGGAATACGATTTGGGTAGATTAGGCAAAACATGAATTGGTTATGAACATGAATCGTGAACTTGATAATAGGCATAAGCTGAAACATGAAACTTGACACAAAACTTGCCATGAAACTTGACACAAACTTGAACTGAAATTTGAACATGGACATGACACTAGAATGAACTTGAAAATGGCCAACTCGAGGTTGGGTTGAGTTTGCAATGTAATTCTTCCTGGAACCGCCCGGCAAATCCAGTGACTGCAAACAATAGGATCTAATGTGGGTAGTTGGTCATATCGCGCTTGAAACCCGAGGTCAGACTGAGTTGTGGTGTAAATCTGCCCGGAATCGCCCGGCATATCCAGTGACCACAACAACAGGTCTGATGTGAGAGGTTGGGGTGCATTAATGAATTAATTCCACATGATAGGGTTAAGTCATGAACATGAAAGACAACACTTAACCAACTTGACACATGATTAGTGAGGTTAAGTCATGAAATTGAAAGACAACACTTAACCAACTTGACACATGATTAGTGGGATTAAGTCCTGAAATTGAAAGACAACACTTAACCAACCTAACATGCTAGACTGATAAGGGTTAAGTCACGAATTTAAATGACAACACTTAACCTGTTGGACGGAAACCCTAGTTACGCGGTCCATTTCAGCAGTAACCCACTTAGATGTATCATGGTACCCTGGAACTAGGCAGGGTGGGGCACGATTACTGGGCTGATTATAAGTGACCAGAACGACGGCTGAGTTGGTGCGCCAGTGTAGGTCCAGGCGGACTATGGTCATGCACGTAGTCCGGAGTTGAAAAAGCAGGCACTGGGCATCAGTAGGTTTACACTGTGCGTTCTTGATTCGTGTCGGTGTTTGGCACCCTGGGGCTTGATACACCCTATGGTGGACTTAGCACAGGTGACTACATTCGTGATAGGGCCGTATGACACAAACACACGACGAGCTAGAACTTGTAGGGAGCCATCGATTAGTGGATCGTTCCGTTGGACCTAGTAATGGGTCATTCATGATATTGGACCAAGGGATCATTTCATGGTTAATATTTGATATGGGTTGGGATACTAGTACAGTTGGTGTAGTGAATCTTGAACACGCGATGCTATACTTGATTTATCATGTTATCTTAGTCTATCTTGCCCATCTTGACAGCATCCTTATGTTTACTTTCAGTTTATACATGTCATGTTATCTCTACCTGTTGTTATTCTGAAAGTCACTAGGACTTACCAATCTTTATGACCGACCCGTTTTCTTTTGCCTCTTTTTCTTTCGTCCCCCCCCCCCCCCAGTTTCTCAGGGAGGAAACTCTAGCACTTAGCTTGGATTTCGCTTGCTTTCGGTTTAGCTCATGTACGGTTTGATCTTGAGCTATGCTATGGCTGCATTTCTACTACCTTTGGGGAATTAAGCTACTTTTGTTGCTTTAAGTTTTATGCTTCTTTAGTTATTCAAGGCAGAACTTGTTGTAATGGAAAATGATAGTTGGTACTTTGGATGTAAAAGGTTTTGACTCTTTTTGAAAGTAATGAAATTTAGCTTTTGATTCTTCCGCTGTTTTATTTATGTTTTGTCTTGAAATATTTATGTGTTTGTTTACCTCGATAACGCTCCTCCAAAACTAGTGCATTCCCTTTGTGAGTGACCCTAGCGGAGGTGGGGTGTTACATCGTGCGTCTCAGAGAAGGGTGTTATGCAAAAGAATAAATTCTCCGTCACCAACATATATATATTAAATAGAAATTAATTTAATTTACATGGCATGAAATTCAATGTCAGGAACACATCCATTTACAAGTCCGTTCTGGGTCTGAACGAAACCGAAGACGTTAGGTTCCCGCATATCCGGACAATCAACAAGTACGTCCGGACAAACTACCACTATTAACCCTTTCCTAGGAGCGACCCACCGCCGGGGATCAGTAGCCGTCCATTCGATGTGAAGATCGCCGGTCTTCAACCACCGTCTTCAATTTCTTCAACTCTTCGTTGTCGTAGTGATTATTCGGAATGGGTTAAACCTGGTCTTTCCGAATAATTCGCGTATTTTATAATCAAAATCAAGTGCTATAAAAACACATCCAACGCCTCATTCCAATTCAGAATATTCTTTTAATAAAATATTCGCATTATTCTATCAAAGATAAATTCTTTAAATTTATACTTAAATCTTTCTTTTAAAGATTTATTAAAACTCCAATTTGGTCTTAAATTTCAAAAATCATTATTCAATAATTATTTAAATTTAAGAAATTAATCTTATCTTTAACTGGGTTAAAGAACTAATGTCATTTAAAACATAGTTCACGGTAAACCCAAAATCTTCTTCCATAAAGTAAGAAATCATTACAGAAATCAAATTAATATATAATCATTATAAATTTCTGTATCAGACCAATAATATAAATGGAATAACGGCAAAGCCTCTCAAATTCCATATGTAGTATCGGTCTTCTTTTATAGAAGCTTATCTCGGTTATTATTAAATCGAATTCCATTCAATTCCAATTTAATATATTACATTGGAAAACTTTACTTTAGAGAAATTTCCATTTAAATCTTAATAAAAGATTTATAAATTCCAAATCATATTTTCACTGTCAATTGGCTTAAAGAACAAATGTCGTTTAAAAATACAGTTCACAATAAACCCAACTCACATTTCATTTTATTCAAATTACTAAATATAATTGAAAACTTTAATAATCTTAATTAAAAGATTTATTCTTTTCTCAACTGGGTTTAAGGAAGGTGTTATTGAAGGAACCATCCATGACGAACCCAAAATCCAATTTATTTAATTTAATTTCAACTAAATATTAACAAATTGGAAAACTTCATTAAATCTTAATTTGATGATTTATTCTAGTTAATAACTAGTTCATTTCGATAAAAATATATTTTTCTAAAATATATTCTTTTCCTAAAATATTCTTTTTCTTAAGAATATTCTTTATTGGAATGTGACTCAATCAACAACCATATAGTTTCGGTTATATGGTTTCCATATATGGCATGTAATCAACAATCATGATAAATAATTTTCAAACATCCAAATAACAACTAGAGTAGATTCTACAACTAACTTTTGGGAATAGTGTATGTCAAATATCATCCCAATACCCGTGTGGGGTTTCATCCAACAAACAAATAATAAATTATTTGTGCACTTGGGCGATGTGTAAAAATTACCATCCCAATCACATAAACAAGTCGGATAACTTGTAAATGGGAGTGTAATATTCAATTTGAATATATTATCATTATCTTTAATACGTCAAAGATTGCCACATTATAGACATACATGTCTAGACAACATTAACATCATATTTTAACATATGAACATTCTATTTTAATATATAATTCTTTTTAATACAACAATCATACAATGGAAATATAATTTTCATTGTCAATTCTTTTCCTGATGAAAATGACCTACAATAAAAATGGAATTTTATCGCCAAATCTTTTTATTTCGATATTTTTATTGTGACAAAGTGACAATAAAAATATAATCTTTTTATTATAAACCTTCTAGTGAAACAAAGTGATAATGAAAATGTAATCTTTTCTTTCAATTCTTTTTTATTGAAACCATATCACATAAAAATACAATCTTTTAATCCTATTCTTTTTAATGAGACTAATATTTCATAAATTGTATGTTTTTAATTCTATTCTTTTTAATGAGACTAATATTTCATAAAATATATGTTTTTAATTCTATTCTTTTTAATGATATCAAAACTACATAAAAATGTGAACTTTTATTTCCAATCTTTTTATTGTAACTAATCGACAATAAAAATATTAACTTTTATATCTTTTGTGTAATCCTTTTCAATGACCAAAAATGTATATTTTGGTGTAATCCTTTTTAATGACCAAAAATGTATATTTTTGTCTAATTCTTTTCAATGTACAAAAATGACTATTTTTGGTCTTAGTCTTCTTAAATGACAAAATGGAATATTTTTAATTCATTCTATTAAAGTGACAAAATGAATGTTCTGACAAATGATAATTTGGTTTCAACTAACATGTTTGACAAAAATGACTATTTTTATTTTAACCAGTATGTTTGACAAAATGAATCTTTTTATTTCAATAACTATATTTTGACAGA
Source organism: Allium sativum (assembly GCA_030737875.1). Classification (NCBI taxonomy): domain Eukaryota; kingdom Viridiplantae; phylum Streptophyta; class Magnoliopsida; order Asparagales; family Amaryllidaceae; genus Allium; species Allium sativum. The sequence continues at coordinate 450,199,761 of CM060921.1, read as the reverse complement.
ATGTTTCTTTTTATTCACATAACAAATTTCTAATCAAAAATGTTATTTTTATTTGCAAAACACATTTCTATAAAATGTCGTTTTTATTTACATAACTAATTTCTAATAAAAAATGTCATTTTTATTTGCATAACACATTTCTAAAAAAATGTTGTTTTTATTTTTCTTTTCTTCATGTTCCATGCAACATTTCTAATAGATGTGTTATTTTTATTCTAACTTATATACCTAACAAAAATGATATTTTTAATCCTAAGAAACATTTCTTAACAAAATTGTCCTTTTTAATCCTATTAAACATTTCTTACTTAAAATGACGAATTTTTACTCTCATGCTACATTTATAACAAAAGTGTTATTTTATTTTCATACAACATTTTATAACAAAAATGTATTCTATTTTCAATGCAATATTTTATAACCAAAAATGTATTCTTATTGGTTGAAAGCAATATTACATAAAAATGTAATATTTAATGTTAAATCCTTTTATTTAAACCAATTACCAATAAAAATGAAATCTTGAATGACTATACTTTTTATTGTAACAAGTTGACAATAAAAATATATCCTTTCATTATACTTATTTTTATTATTGTTGACAAAAATGTTCATTTTTGTTCAACTTGACTATTTAGACAAATTGAGTATTTTTGTTCCAAATAAACTATTACGCACAAAATGATTATTTTTATTCCAAACAAATGAGTATTTCTAATCCTTTCTACATATACGATAAAAATGTTAATTTTATCATTAACATAACTCAACAATTCTAACTTGTTAATCCTGACATTATAATTTAACAATTCTAATTTGTTAAACATGGCAATTATAATAAAATTATATTTTTATTCTAATATGTCTTGTTTAACAAAATTCTAATTAAACATGTTTGACAAAATTGACATTTTTATTCTAATATGTCATGTTTAACAAAACTAGCATTTTTATTCTAATTAAACATGTTTTACAAAAGTGACATGTTTAATATAAATAAACATTTCTAACTAAAATGGCATGACTAATCTAAATGAACTTTTCTTACTAAAATGTTATTTTAGTTACATAACAAACTTCTAACAAAATGTTATTTTCAATGTTAACCATAACATAATATAACAAAGATGATGTTTTGATTATAAAAACAAAACAATGCCCATGGATCTAAAGGATGAAATTTTATTATAAAACGAACGAATCTACATTTCCAGGACTAAAATAAAAATAAGATTCTTATTTCAAATCCACGATTAACAATAAACTATAAACTCAAGAGAAGGAATTATCATCGTAGGTTCATATGTAACCAACATACGCATCACAATCATCATAATCAACAAACAACAATTCAAATATCATACATCACAGATCTGAATAAATTAACATACATACAAGGAATTTAAATGGCGATAAATAATTAATATTTTAATTAATTTTAAATATAGAAATCTAACATCAATTTTATCTGAATTTCCAGAGTCCTCCATTTCAGATCTGGTCTGTTTCATCATGAAGTTCTCATTTTTCTGATTTCAACGCATCTGAAATTTCTGAATTCGAATTCATACGAAGGAATTACGATCATTTAAATAATTGAATCTTTAAATATATAATTAATTAAATTATATTTACTAATTCATCTTCATAACATCTCTCTACCTGTTCCTCTTTGAAACCAACGAAACCCATCAGCACCGAAATAAAACCACCACCGCAGCCTTCACCTTCAGATCGGACCCACATCGGTCTTCACCACATGAACCTCCTCGACGTCAGCTACCTACGCCCAGAACCCGAGGCAACTCGCATGCACCCCCTGCCGGAAAAAGCCACCCAAACGCCGTGTGTTTCAGCACCAAATCCGAACAATTTAGGAAACGAAAATCCATCGTTACCGTATGAAATTGAAGAACACGAGATGCTCTTCGATTTTGTTTTTGGAGTTTCGAATATGATTAAGAGGATTTGAAGAATTTAACTTGAGAAAATGGGATCGCCCAGACCGCTAATTTCAAAGTGGCAGTTGTACATTAATTAGCGAATTAGGGTTAGGTTTTAGTCTCTTATTTATATATATATAATATTAATTTAAATCCATTAATTCAAGGAAAAGCCCGTTAGTTCTTTTCAGATCCAATTTCAGTCCAACGAAAATTGATCCTAGGCAAATACCCATGTTCCGGACGCAATGGGTTAGGTCACATCAGCACAATCGACCGTCTTTAGCCTGTTTTTTTAATTTAATATATAAATCAATATATATATATTAAATTCAAATGTACATTTTAAATTACCAGGGTCATATATGGACTCTAAAAATTAAAGAAAAAATATTTCTAGTTATGTTTTGATGATACGGTCCTAACAAAACTAATTTCGTCGAATTCGAAGACCGTTTGAAAAATGATCACTTTCAAGTCGATTAAAATTGACTAAAACTGACAAAACACATTTTCTTTTGCCATGCTCACATATTAATTCAAAAAATTATGAAAATTGAAACCAAACAATAAATTGACATTCCGGTTCCAACAAACATGGTTTAGTCGAAAACAGAGGTCGTTTGCAAAATGGCTATTTTAAAGGCCAATATATCGTATTAAAATATATATAAATTCTACAGCGACTTTTCTAAATTTTAAACTGGACAAAATTTTCAATTTATAAAGTGAAATTTCAATTTCTTACATCCGTTCGAAAGATATGATTAAATAGATTCAAACATTTCTTGTTTCGTCCAATTCTGATTTAAAATGAATCGTGTATGTCAAATTGAAATTACAAATCGAATTTTCGAACTGCCGCGCCATTTCAAACTCCTTTTATATTTGAGTTAATTATTTTCATTTTAACTTCGATTAAAATAAATTTTTGGTCGTTATTATTTAAAATAAATTATTTTAATAATTTAAAACCCATTAAAATTTCTAAAAATAAAAATTTTAAATTGTTTCCAAAATTCTGGGTTGTTACAATCCCCCCCACTTAAAATCTTTTCGTCCTCGAAAAGGAACGGAGCTGAAAGTTGTTTAACTAACCAACTCAACTTTCAATTCTAATCAATTTTCAATTCAGTTCAATATTAAATTCGATTTAGCTAAATTTATCATTCCTATAATTTTATTAGTTAAATTAATTATCATTCCAATAATTTTATTAGTTAAACTAATAATCAAACATCACAACCAGCAATCAATTAGGTGATTAACTTTTCAAATATATATAACTTTTATATATATAATCAAAAATCATATTTTTAGTGCAAATCACAGCAATAAATCCTATCTAGTTTTGGTTCTCACACCAGTCCATGGAAATATATAGATATACCACTTTCGGAACTCAAACATAAATTCTGATGATGTTTCGAACCACCATCAGAACACCTCCGGGAGACTAAAGTGTGGTTCTATATCTATCCAGTATATTTGAGACTTCAAATACACGTGGATCAGACGTGTATTAAAATCTCTATATAGTCGATTGTCCAAAATAAAAATAATATAATATACTCAAATACGTATATTTAGATTAAAAAATTCAAAAATAAATTTGTTTTCATTTTTTTTAAATAACACTCTTCAGACTCATTCTAGGATACTACTGATCCCATCTCCAACGAGTCATTTTATTGGATACTATTAATACAATCTCTGATGAATTCTTTCGTTCGATTCTAATGTGTCTTGTTCTCGAGCTCTGTAAACCAATGCTCTGATACCAAATGAAACGACCCAAAATTCCCCTGTAAAGGAAAGCCTGGATTGCTTTGAGAACAACACACATCAGAACACAAACTGAAGAACATTTTATTGCTGATTACAACAATTACATCAGAGTACAAGAATATAACATAGTATGGATACTTATTACACAATAGAAATACAATAATATTAGAGATTTAAATTACATTTAAATAGCAGTAGAAAAATAATACAAATATACAACCGAAAGGAATACACGGATACAGAGCTTTCCGAATATCGCTTCAGCTATAAACCAGGATCCTGTAAATATATGCAAAAAGCTACTCGACTGCCCATGTGGAAAATATGGGCACCCGAGTTTGCCAGTGAAAGAAACTACAGGTCATTCATGGGACTGGTATGATAAATCCTAAATTAATTATCTAATAATAAGGCTAATCACAGGACCACGCCGCTAACGCGGAACGGGTTTACTCCATTGGATTGCCAGTCCATGAAATAAAGTGAATCGTTAAACAATGCAATGCTTTTTAGAAAAAATGAAACCATTATAAGACTCAAGTCCCATCACACAATGCAACGCAAATCAGAGGAAAGAGTTTTACCTTATAATGGTCAAAAGATGCTTGATACGATAAAAACGGATTTTTATATTATTATTAATGTTTATATGTTTCAAAAACAATTTCAATCATAATGTATTATCATAGACGGCATGGGTACCATATATCATGTCGCCATACTAGTTCGACAATCAAAACCGCATGGTGTCGTATTGGCAGTTGGATTTCCATCATAAGTAAAGGCTAGGAACAATCTCCTTACCGATTCGATACACTCTAGCAAATGTCTCAGGATCCCCTGTAGTGAACCCTTGGATAGTTGCAGGGTCGGTCCACGCTTAACGTTAGTGCATTAGTTATGCCAGAACACACGCTTCCCGATTCCTTTGAACCTCTAGTATGTCCACTTCCGGCCTATAAAAAAATCCAAGGCACCTAATAATCCATCAACCACATAAGTAAAAATGTCAAGGCTGGTAGGTCGCTGACACCACTTCTAGCTAGTAAGAAACGTGTGCACTCCCTACGTTCCCTTGCTCCGTTTTTGACTCATAACGGAGGTGAGGTTCGCGAAGTCATGCTATACACAAAGCTATGCCGAAATAGGCTATGCTATGATCATCCCACAAGGCCCTGCTTTTCAACAAAAGCCTTGATCATTTGCATGTTGGCATGCCACATTGACAATTCACGCCATGCGGTCGATAACTACCAATATATAACCTCTGAGCTCATGCGTCTAAGAGAAGAGTGTTATGCAAGAGAATAAATTCTCCGCCACCAATAGATATATATTAAATAGAAATCAATTTAATTTACATGGCATGAAATTCAATGTCACACACACATCCATTTACAAGTCCGTTCTGGGTCTGAACGAAACCGGAGACGCTAGGTTCCCGCATATCTGGACAATCAACAAGTACCTCTGGACAAACTACCACTATTAACCCTTTCCTAGGAGCGACCCAATGTCGGTCATCAGTAGCCATCCATTCGAGGTGAAGATCTCCGGTCTTCAACCACCGTCTTCAATATCTTCAACTCTTCATCGTCATAGTGATTATTCGGAATGGGTTAAACCCGGACTTTCCGAATAATTCACGTATTTTATAATCAAAATCAAGTGCTATAAAAACACATCCTATGCCTCATTCCAATTCAGAATATTCTTTTAATAAAATATTCGCATTATTCAATCAAAGGTAAATTCTTTAAATTTATTCTTAAATCTTTCTTTTAAAGATTTATTAAAACTCCAATTTGGTCTTAAATATTAAAAATCATTATTCAATGATTATTTAAATTTAAGAAATTAATCTTATCTTTAACTGGGTTAAAGAAATAATGTCATTTAAAACACAATTCACGGTAAACCCAAAATCATCTTCCATAAAGTAAGAAATCTTTACAGAAATCAAATCAATATTTAATCGTTATAAATTTCTGTATTCGACCAATAATATAAATGGAATAACGGCAAAGCCTCTTAAATTCCATATGTAGTATCGGTCTTCTTTTATAGAAGCTTATGTCGGCTATTATTAATTTGAATTCCATTCAATTCCAATTTAATATATTACATTGGAAAGCTTTACTTTGGAGAAATTTCCATTTAAGTCTTAGTAAAAGATTTATAAACTCCAAATCATATTTTCACTATCAATTGGGTTTAAGAAGAAATGCCGTTTAAAAACACAGTTCACGATAAACCCAACTCACATTTCATTTTATTCCAATTACTAAATATAATTGAAAACTTCAATAATCTTAATTAAAAGATTTATTCTTTTATCAACTGGGTTTAAGAAAGGTGTTATTGAAGACACCATCTATGACAAACCCAAAATCCAATTAATTTAATTTAATTTCAATTAAATATTAACAAATTGGAAAACTTCAATAAATCTTAATTTAATGATTTATTCTAGTTAATAACTAGTTCATTTCGATAAAAATATATTTTTCTAAAATATATTCTTTTCCAAAAATATTCTCTTTCTTAAGAATATTCTTTATTGGAATGTGACTCAATCAACAACCATATAGTTTCGGTTATATGGTTTCCATATATGGCATGTAATCAACAATCATGATAAATAATTATCAAACATCCAAATAACAACCAGAGTGGATTCTATAACTAACTATTGGGATTAGTGTATGTCAAATATCATCCCAATACCCGTGTGGGGTTTCATCCAACAAACAAATAATAAATTATTTGTGCACTTGGGCGATGTGAAAAAATTATCATCCCAATCACATAAACAAGTCGGATAACTTATAAATGGGAGTGTAATATTCAATTTGAATTGTAATGACCCGCATTGGCAGAGGTATTAGAATTAATTTATTTAATTTTTTAAAAAGGTAACTAAAAGAATTTATTGGTCGTGGAATTAAATAATGGTAAATATTTAATTAAAATAATAAATTAAATAATATATTTAATTCAGTAATAATCAAAAATAGTGAAATTCACAGTATGGTGTAATTTGGGTTATCTAAAATATATATATCAGTTAGGAGTTGAATTATATTGACGAATATATTTAATCGACGTTAGTTTGAACGTATAATTATAATATAATTAAAATAGAGAGCGTAACGACGCGGCAGTTTCCTATTTGGCGATTTAGACTTCAAGTGGATGTACAGGGTTTGTTTTAAATCAGATTTCTGTTAAACAAGAAACGTATGGAGCTGGTGGAGTATATCTTTCTAGTGGAAGAGAAAATCGAGATTTCGTCGTGTAGATTTTGATTTATGTCCAAATCAAATTTTAGAAAAGTCGCTGTGGAATTCCTTTATAATTTATAAAGGAATTATTTATATTTTAAAAAAGGAATTTCAAAATAAATCGAATATCGGGTTGACCCAGATTTGAAATATCGAGTTATAAATCCCAGCAGAGCTGTATGGTATTCCACTGTGAATATAGACGATAATATTTATTTTTAAATATTAAATTTAATTATATTTAAATATAATTATATATTTAAATGGGTCATCCAGAGCGTAAAAAATAGCCAGTTTTGCAAATGGAGTCGGAATTCGACGAAACTAATTTTGTTGGATCCGCAATGTCAAATAGTTGTTAGATTTCCAGTTTCGTGATTTTTAGAGTCACTGTGTAGCCGTACGGATTTTTAGAGTGTAAAATAGTCAGTATTTCGACAGTTAAAAATACGCTGTGTGAGCATACGGAGTCGGAATTCGACGAAACCAGTTTTGTTGGGATCGTAATGTCGAGTTGTAGCTACATGTCCAGTTTGGTGATTTTTGGGTATTGTATGTGGTCGCAGGGATTTTTAAGAACCATAGACGAATATTAAATCAAGAGAATAAAGGAAAATAAATATCCTAATAAATGAATGGACCAAATAAAGTCCACCCAACCATCGTTCACAGCCACACAGAGTATATTGTCCCGTATATATATCTTCTTTTGTGCCACCACTTCATTCCTTCATCACAGCAAAGTTCGATCAAGGAAAAAAAATAGAAAACAATTCATAGAAAACCATATAAATTCTAATATATATATTTCGAGATGGTCTTTGGTTTCTCGTCGCAGCCGTATGGGTTTTTCGGGATCAACGCAGTTTCCTGGAGTTCAAAATTTGGTACCGCTAGCTTAGGGTTTCGGTTATTCACAAGTGGAAGCATCGAACAGATTTTTGAGGTGTGTATTTGTGGTAATGGTGTTCCGGAGCATCATCTGTGAAGTTTTGATGGGGTTTGGTGTACTTCGGTGTCGCGGGTTCCTGTGCGTGACCAGTGGGACGGATCTGGAAGGGTGACGTCGAGTTAAGAAATAGGGAGATGAAGGTGAAGAGTTTTGAATGAGGAGTTTAGGGGTGGTCTCCATTTGGTGAACGGTGGAGTATTTGGAAGGGACGGTGGGTTTAAAGAATCGAAAAATGGCCATTATTTTTACTTCGGTGATTTTGCTGGAGTGATGTTGAGGTACGGGACAGAAGATGAGGTTTTGGGCTTGGGCTTTATGATGGGTGATGGGTCGGCGGTTATTATAAAGGTTAAGGCCCATGATATATTAAAAATTCAAGTTTTAATTTATTTAAATCAGTTCAATCTTGTAAACCGAATATCTTGGTCATACAATATCAGATTGGCGAACCGTAAGTTGCGTTGGGACCGTATGGACGAGAGCTTCACAATGAAGCTGACTGGAAGTGGATTGGGGCTCGTTTGAATTTATGGCGAAATAAATTGTTTGATTCAAATCAAATAACAGTTTATCGTTCTTTAACGATGAACTGCAAATGTGAGTAAAACTCACCAACTCTGAACAGTTTATAATTTCATGTTGTATTTTTAGAACTGTTAGAAATTGTCTGATTTACTGTGTGTTGACTGTTTGATTGAACTGCTAGTCAGTTAGTTGAATTTCTATATTGATTCTGTTTGATGGAATATATCATATGGAACTGAAAGTGATGTTATCTATATTGTTTAACATCTGTGATGCAGGGAAACAGGTTGGAGGAATCCAACTGGATTCCTCAACAGTTATTTTACTGTGATTTATATATTGTGATATATAATGTAATATATAATCTGTGACGACTATATGTGTTTGGACGGTAATGAACATCGTGATTTGATATGATTGAATACCATAACATACCGGAATGTTGATAAGGAAATTTTCAAAGTGATATTGAAAATAGAATATTTATAAAGTGGAATATTTATAAATAGGAGATATTCAAAAAGGAAATAATTACAAACCATTTTCTTTTGGAATGGAAAGGCTTGTGTGGCGGGGTTGGGGATTTTTCCTATGCTCCCGTTACAAAGGAGGTTATGGCGAATTTTTCAGAGAATTTAAGGAGTTAGAATATTTCAAGAATAAATGTGAAAAGGAAATATTTGTAAATCATTTACGAATAGAATTGAAAAGGAAACGTTATAAAAAGGAAATCATTTTTAAAGTATAGAACCGTTATTTAAAAGTAAATCTTTTCAAATGAATAAAACGTTGTAAAAAAGGAAATCTTTATAAAGTGAATAAAGTAAATCGAATATGGTATTCGTAAGGAGTTAAATCGAATATGGTATTCGAAGGGAGTAAATCGAATATGGTATTCGAAAGTTAGTAAAACGAATATGCTATTCGAAAGGGGTTAGTCGAGTCGAGTTAGTTGAATAGAGTTAACTAGTTCAGTAGAGTTAACCAGTTCAGTAGAGTTAACTAGTTGGGTTAAGTAAGTCGAGTTAACCAGTTTGGTTAAGTCAGTCAGGTTAATCAGTAAGAGTTAACCAGTTAGAGTTAACCAGTTAGGTAAATTAGTTAGAGTAAATCGATTAGAGTTAAAACGAACTAGAGTAAATCAAATATAGTTATTTGAGACAGAGTTAGTCAAACATAGTATTCAGGGTAAGTTGCCATCTCGTATGACTGCTAGCGAAATTCGCAGAGCTGTAAATAGCCTACGGCGGTCGGATGTTTCCTGAGGGAGTCAGGCGTAACCATTGTGATCGTTGTGATCTAGAGTCAAGCGAATGAAGTTAAATCGAATATTAGTTATTCGATAGGAGTTAAGTTCTTGAGTTAGATTATCGAGATAAGTGAGTCGAGTTAAGTTCGTCGAGTTAAGTTAATCGATGTTAGTTTCATCGAAAGGAGTTAATCGATGTTAGTTTCATCGAAAGGAGTTAATCGATGTTAGTTTCATCGAAAGGAGTTAATCGATGTTAATTTCATCGAAAGGAGTATCGATGTTAGTTTCATCGAAGGGAGTTATCGATTAGTTAAATCAAAAGGAGTTTTCAAATTTAGTTATTCGAAAAGGAGTTATCGATTTGTTAAATCGAAAGGGAAGATTATCGAATATCGTTTATTCGAGAGGAGATTATCGAATGTAGTTTATTCGAAGGAGTTATCGATTATTAGTTAATCGAAGTGAGTTATAGAATATTAGTTAAATCGAAGGAGTTATCGAATATAGTTTATTCGATGGAGTTAATCGATTAGAGTTAAATCAAAGGAGTTAATCGAATATAGTTTATTCGAATAGAGTAAATGAGTTAATCGAATATAGTTTATTCGAATAGAGTTCAAGGAGTTATCGAATATAGTTTATTCGATAGGAGTTAAGTGAATTAGTTAAGTTAAACTAAGTGAATTAGTTAAGTGAATTGGTTAAGTTAACTAAAGTGAATTAGTCGAGTTAATCAAAGTGATTAGTTCAGTTAATCGAGATAAGTAAATCAAGTTAGGTTAATCGAATTGAATTAGTCAGTCGAGTTAATAAATGGAGTTAGTCAAACCAAGTAAAACCAGTTAGAGTTAATTAATTAAGGTTGACCAGTTGGAGTAAATCAATCAGAGTTAATCAAATAGAGTTAAGTAAAATTAGAACTGACTAGAGATTAGTAAATTGAATGGTTTTCTAAGTGTCTATCTGACGTTGGTTTCGGCCTTCGGGATTTATACTTAGGGAATTGTTCTCATACTAGTTCACAGTCAAGGACTGATAGTTGGGGAAGAGTAGTGATTTGTAAATAAGAAAATGGAAAACGTTTTCCAGTGTTAATAACATACATTTTCTAAACATAGAAAATAAGGCAATGTGAATATATATATAGATATATGTTGATGATTTACCGATATAATTTCCATCTGGAAATAATATCGTTTTTTGCACACTAGTTTTTCTTTGATGGTTAAATCACAGACTATCGAAGTTTTGACCATTTTAACGTTGTTAATATGGAGAGACCGGTTGGATTATTATCCGAAGAACCACTCTGTATTGGAATACACGTTGCGAATCATATATGCCAAAGATAATTGAAGACGGAGTAAAATACAAGGGCTGTTGTATAAGTCTTAGATAACAGTGAATAAGATGGATGTACAGAACAGTACCTTCGGTTTGTCCAGTCCCAGGACAACTTGTATGGACGAAGGTCTGACAGAGTATATCCAACGGATCGCGTAAGTTGATCTCTTCAAACGTATATACGTTGGTGGCAGAGGAATTCGTTTCTCTTAGCTGTATACCCATTGTATTTTTGAGGAAATCAATTTGTGATTTGGCGGGTATGACAATGTGACATTCTAAGTGAATGAAGATGAATGTCTGACAGAGTATTTCCAGAAAGGTCACGTACATTGATTTCTTCAACTATACCAAGAGTGGAAGCGGAGAAGGAAAATTCTTTAGCTAACACGTAACGTACTGTTGTAGACGCCAATTAGTGATTCTGATGGATCTGACAATGTGGCATTCAAAATGAATTTGATGTGATGATAACGCGTAACTTCTAGCCTCATCATCCGGTAAATGACGAAAATCGGGCAGGCAGCATGGCTAAGTCGTTCGCACCGAAGTAGGGTGTATAATCACCTATCTAGAGAATATTCATTTGTTTCTTAAATCTATCAATGCTGTCCCATATATATATACAGGAACGGTTGCTGATCCCAACCGTTGGTGATGTACATTCGATACACTCAAGCGAAATGAGTGGTCGGTCATGTGTGGCTGAGTTACAAGATGTTCTTGTTGAACTCCAGGGTATCGTTCCTAGAGTACACTGATCGGAAGGTGGTTCCATACCTTGTCAAAGTTGGAAATCCATTATCCAATAGGTGCTTGCGATTTTGATTGTATACTATATATGTAGAACGTGAGATGAAAGCGTTTCTGCTAGTTGATATCTATTTGTACATAGACATTATTATAATATCAAAAGGTTTTTGATATAAAGATATTTTGGATTCTCATAAGGGAAAAACCCGTTCCGTTCTGCGGCGTGGTCTTATGAGATATCGTTTACTTGTTCATATACATGTTTAAACTATTTTACTCATACCAGTCCCATGACTGGCCCGGAGTTTACTTTGTTGTTTTCCCTAAACTCTTGGGTGCCTAAATTTGTACGGGCAGTCAAGTAGTCGGGATTTGCAGATACATTAGAGAGCTTGGAGCAGGAGGCTTTAGGATTCTATAGCTATTATTATTTCCGCTGTTGTTGTAAGTGTTGTACTCTGATAAGTGCTATTGTATATATAACTGTTTGTATTTCAAAAGTTATGTTATATTTTATTCGTTCCGCTGTGAGATTCGTGTTTACTCTGATGATGATGTTCTTCTTCTTCTTCTATTCTATGTTTCTATCTTATCTATTCTCACCCTCTAATTTCTTTCATTAATTACCGGGATTTCTCGATGTTTTGGTTATCGACATCGTGCTTATGTCGATAACCAAAGCCACTCAAAATCCGGGTCGTTACATGAATATACTATCATTATCTTTAATACATCAAAGATTACCACATTACAGACATACATGTCCAGACATCATTAACATCATATTTTAACATATGAACATTATATTTTAATATCTAATCCTTTTTAATACAACAATCATACAATGAAAATATAATTTTCATCGTCAATTCTTTTCCTGATGAAAATGACCTACAATAAAAATGGAATTTTATCGTCAAATCTTTTTATTTCAATAATTTTATTTTGACAAAGTGACAACAAAAATATAATCTTTTTATTATAAACCTTCTATTGAAACAAAGTGACAATGAAATGTAATCTTTTCTTTCAATTCTTTTTTATTGAAACCATATCACATAAAAATACAAACTTTTAATCCTATTCTTTTTAATGAGACTAATATTTCATAAAATGTATGTTTTTAATTCTATTCTTTTTAATGAGACTAATATTTCAAAAAATGTATGTTTTTAATTCTAATATTTCATAAAATGTATGTTTTTAATTCTATTCTTTTTAATGAGATCAAAACTACACAAAAATGTGAACTTTTATTTCTAATCTTTTTATTATAACTAATCGACAATAAAAATATTAACTTTTATATATTTTTTGTGTAATCCTTTTCAATGACCAAAAATGTATATTTTGGTGTAATCCTTTTCAATGACCAAAAATGTATATTTTTATCTAATTCTTTTCAATGTACAAAAATGTCTATTTTTGGTCTTAGTCTTCTTAAATGACAAAAATGAATATTTTTAATTCATTCTATTAAAGTGGCAAAATGAATGTTCTGACAAATGATAATTTGGTTTCAACTAACATGTTTGACAAAAATGACTGTTTTTATTTTAACGGACATGTTTGCCAAAATGAATCTTTTTATTTCAATAACTATATTTTGACAGAATGTTTCTTTTTATTCACATAACAAATTTCTAATCAAAAATGTTATTTTTATTTGCAAAACACATTTCTATAAAATGTCGTTTTTATTTACATAACTAATTTCTAATCAAAAATGTCATTTTTATTTGCATAACACATTTCTAAAAAAATGTTGTTTTTATTTTTCTTTTCTTCATGTTCCAAGCAACATTTCTAATAGATGTGTTATTTTTATTCTAACTTATGTTCCTAACAAAAATGATATTTTTAATCCTAAGAAACATTTCTTAACATAATTGTCCTTTTTAATCCTATTAAACATTTCTTACTTAAAATGACAAATTTTTATTCTCATGCTACATTTTATAACAAAAATTTATTCTATTTTCAATGCAATGTTTTATAACCAAAAATGTATTCTTATTGGTTGAAAGCAATATTACATAAAAATGTAATCTTTAATGTTAAATCCTTTTATTTAAACCAGTTATCAATAAAAATGAAATCTTGAATGACTATACTTTTTATTGTAACAAGTAGAAAATAAAAATATATCATTTCATTATACTTTTTTTTATTATTGTTGACAAAAATGTTCATTTATGTTCAACTTGACTATTTAGACAAATTGAGTATTTTTGTTCCAAATAGATTATTTGACACAGAATGATTATTTTTATTTCAAACAAATGAGTATTTCTAATCCTTTCTACATATACGATAAAAATGTTAATTTTATCATTAACATAACTCAACAATTCTAACTTGTTAAACCTGACCATTATAATTTAACAATTCTAATTTGTTAAACATGACAATTATAATAAAATGATATTTTTATTCTAATATGTCATGTTTAACAAAATTCAAATTAAACATGTTTGACAAAATTGACATTTTTATTCTAATACGTCATGTTTAACAAAATTAGCATTTTTATTCTTATTAAACATATTTTACAAAAGTGACATGTTTAATAAAAATAAACCATTCTAACTAAACTGGCATGACTAATCTAAATGAACTTTTCTAACTAAAATGTTATTTTAGTTACATAACAAACTTCTAACAAATTGTTATTTTCAATGTTAACCATAACATAATATAACAACGATGATGTTTTGATTATAAAAACAAAGTAATGCCCATGGATCTAAAGGATGAAATTTTATTATAAAATGAATCGACATTTCTAGGTCTAAAATAAAAATAAGATTCTTATTTCAAATCCACGCTTAACAATAAACTATAAACTCAAGAGAAGGAATTATCATCGTAGGTTCAGATGTAACCAACATACGCATCACAATCATCATAATCAACAAACAACAGTTCAAATATCATACATCACAGATCTGAATAAATTAACATACATACAAGGAATTTAAATGGCGAGAAATAATTAATATTTTAATTATTTTTAAATATAGAAATCTCACATTGATTTTATCTGAATTTCCAAAGTTTTCCATTTCAGATCTGGTCCATTTCATCATGAAGCTCTCATTTTTCTGATTTCAACGCATCTGAAATTTCTGAATTTGGAATTCATACGAAGGAATCATTTAAATATTTGAATCTTTAAATATATATAATTAAATTATATTTACTAATTCATCTTCATACCATCTCCCTACCCGTTCCTCTTTGAAACTAATGAAACCCATCAGCACCGAAATAAAACCACCACTGCAGCCTTCACCTTCAGATAGGACCCACATCGGTCTTCACCACATGAACCGCCTCGTCGTCAGCTACCTACGCCGAGAACCCGAGGCAACTCGTATGCACCCCCTACCGGAAAAAGCCACCAAACACTGCGTGTTTCAGGACCAAATCTGAACAATTTAGGAAATGAAAATCCATCGTTACTGTATGAAATTGAAGAACATAAGATGCTCTTCGATTTCGTTTTTGGAGTTTCGAATATGATTAAGCGGATTTGAAGAATTTAACTTGAGAAAATGGGATCGTCCATACCGCTAATTTCAAAGTGGCGGCTGTACATTAATTGGTGAATTGGGGTTAGGTTTTAGTCTCTTATATATATAATATTAATTTAAATCCATTAATTCAAGGAAAAGCCCGTTAGTTCTTTTCAGATCCAATTCCAGTCCAACGAAAACTGTTCCTAGGCAAATACCCACGTTCCGGACGCAATGAGCTAGGTCACGTCAGCACAATTGATCGTCTTTAGGCTATTTTCTTTAATTTAATATATAAATATATATATTAAATTCAAACGTACATTTTAAATTACCGGGGTCACATATGGACTCTAAAAATTACAGAAAAAAATATTTCTAGTTATGTTTTAACGATATGGTCCTTACAAAACTAATTTCATCGAATTCTGAGACCGTTTGAGAAATGGTTTTCAAGTCGATTAAAATTGATTGAAACTGACTAAACACATTTTCTTTTGCCATGCTCACATATTAATTCAAAAAATTATGAAAATTGAAACCTAACAATAAATTGACATTCTGGTTTCAACAAAGGTGCTTTCATCGAAAACAGAGGTCATTTGCAAAATGGCTATCTTTAAGGCCAATATATAATATTAAAATATAAATAAATTCTACAATGACTTTTCTAAATTTTAAACTGGACAAAATTTTCAATTTATACAGTGAAATTTCAATTTCTTACATCTGTTTGAAAGATATGATTAAACAAATTCAAATATTTCTTGTTTCATCCAATTCTGATTTAAAATGAATCATGTATATTAAATTGAAATTAGAAATCGAATTTTCGAACTGTAGCACCATTTCAAACTCCTTTTATATTTGAATTAATTATTTTCGTTTTAACTTCGATTAAAATAAATTTTTGGTCGTTATTATTTAAAATAAATTATTTTAAATATTTAAAACCCATTAAAATTTCTAAAAATAAAAATTTTAAATTGGTTCCAAAATTCCGGGTTGCTACAGTTTCAACCGGTTCTGAATAATTATACAATGAGTATTGAAGATGGTGGTTGAAGACTGGAGATCCTCACATCGTCGGAATCATTGTTGATATCTCAATTAGGTCATACATTGAAGACGAGGTTATAAGTGACAGTCGTCCAGACGTACTTAGAGATTGACCGAGTATGCAAGGGCCTCTCTCTCTCTCTCTCTTAGTGGACGAGAAATAAGCTGCCTTCTGTTTTTTTCAGACCTAGAAAGAACTTGTAAATGGATATGTGTATGTGACTTTATATTGCATAACATGATCGATTAGTTGCTATTGATGATATATATGAGGTGGTGGAGAATTTATCCTCTTCGCTTAACACCCTTCTTTGAGACATATGAGCTCAAAGATTATATTATTAATAAAAATTGATCATATGTGCGAATTGACAATATGGCATGCCAAGTGCTGCTAGCAGATATATTAAAGCTTTTATTGAAAAGGAGAGCTTTGTGGCATGTTGACTCGTAGGACTCATACCTCGGTATGTGCCAAAAATAGGATGATGGGCACCAGTGAAAGGATATACGTTCTCTTTTTGCTAAAAGTTATGCCAGGTATGGAGCCTAGGTAGATTTACTTATGTGGATGTTGGAATCTAGGTGCCTCGAATGATGGTAAAATATGACCACGACGATGGTTAAATACTACCGGGGAACGTTATGTTCAGGAGAAACCCTAACTCAATGGGAATCGGTGGGCCGGCTCTGCTGTCCCAAGGGCCACATGCATGTGAGTCCTAGTTATCTTGCTAGAGATGATCTGAATCGGATAAGGAAGATCCTTTTCCTTGGTTCACGATGGAATCCAACTTCCAATACGAGCTTTGTGTTTTCAGTTGCAAACCTATATGACGAAATAATAGGATGGGGTATTATGCCGTCTAAGATTGATACATTTATTTTCGAAGTTGGTTCTTACACTATGCACTAGTGATAATAAAAGAGAAATTTCGCGTATCAAGCATGTTTAGCTATTATAAGGTAAAACTCTATCCTCCGGTTCGCATTTTCATTGTGTGATGGGACTTTAGTCGTATAATAACTTCAATTTTCAAAAAGCATTACGAGTTTTTATGATTGGTATTTATGTGGAGGAAACCTGTTCCATGTTATAAGGTGTGGTCCCTTGATTTACCCATCTTTGAAATAAAGTAAATAACTGTTTTTGGTTCTCACACCAGTCCCATGAGTGACTCGAAGTTTATTATTTCCCACCTAAACTCTGGGTTCCCATATTTTCCACATAGGCAGCTAGTAGTTTCGGTTTTGCAGATACTTTAAAGCAGGATCCTGGTCTATGGCTGTATTTATACTCTAGATCGATTGTTATCCTTCCGTTATGTGTATTTATGTTTCCGTTGTACTGTAATTTACTAATCTCTAATATTTTTCCACGGTGAATCATTCATCTATACTATAATAATATTATACCTTGATGTAAAATTGTTGTAATAAAAATGAAAATTCTTTTATTTTTGTTTTGATGTGTAAGTACCCATAACAATCCGCCTTTGAGAACTTTTCGAGTAGGCTAACCACTGACTTGAAGCAGGCCAAAAAGTGGGTCATTACAGAAGTGGTAATAGGGTTTTGCTTTACAAAGCTTTGAGGATACGACATAGTACAACAAGATGAAAAGACTCATCAGAGATAGGATTAGTAACATCCTATAAAAGAATACTCGTTAGAGAAAGGATCAGTAGTATCCTAGGATGAGTGACTCATTTATGGGGTTAGTAGTGCCCTAAAATGAGTATAGAGAGTTATATGTATGCAAGAGACGTATTTATGCTTATCATATATATATACACATATATATAAATTTGACTTTGAAAATATAATTTGAGTATATAAAAGATATTTTTTTTGACCACATATAAAATTGAAAATGTAATCTATTAATTGATTGCTAGATGTGATGTTTGATAGCTATTTTAACTACATAAAAGCTGATTATGAATTTAAGATATTTTATTAGGATAAGTAAATGAAATTTTCGGCAATTTTGGACAGTCGATAAATTCTGAGCACGTTAGGTTAAGATTTATAAATGGAATTATGTTCCTGATTTTAGACAGTGAATATACATGAAACCCAATTTTTATTTTATTTAAAAGGGGTTAGTTTAAACTTATGTCTTGATTTGAAATTCTTTATTTTGAATTGTAGAGGGGTGAGCAGCTTACAATTAGGCACTATCCAACTCAGTCTGGCCTCGTAGTACATTGATAGCGTGCATAATCTTTATAGTCACAGTAGTGTCAGCGAGTATATGTATGATTCTACCTTATCCTATAGACCACTAAAGGTCATAGATTCAGACTCTGATTCGGATGATGCTTCCATGGGCTTAGACTCAGACGAGCCTGAGGATTCGGGAGCTCATGATGATTGGATGTTGGTTGATGATGATGGCTTTGAGTTTGACGTTGATGGTCATGTTATGATGGGGATTCAGTTCTTATAGCACCCCCAGCGGTAGATGTTCAGCCACCACCGATGGTCGAGATTATTCATGACTATATTCCGGAGATCATCCCATATATTATGCACTATAACCCCAAGTTGGATTTGTCGGCATTGCAGCAGCCAGAGTTCGATGGACCAGTATGTGATAAGCAGCAGGTGGGACAGGAGATGGTTGTTGTGATTGATGATTTAGCTTAGCATCTAGCACCTGAGGCGGCACTAGTATGGGATCTTGCTCCACAGATATATGAGGAAGTTGAGCTATAGATCGAGCCAAATATTGAGGAGGCAGGCTTTGAGGATAATGACAAGGATGACCCTGACGATGTGGTAGTATATTGGTCTGATCACGAGAGTAATGCTGACGAGCCTCATGATTTTTGTATAGAGGAGGAGATGGCACCCGACAAGGTAGGATAGGATTTGGGTGGAGATGACGATGAGTAGCTTGAGGAGATATCACTTTCTGGGCCTTTCGATCATGACTCAGGGGATGTTTAGGGAGTTGGGTATTACTAGTCTGTATATATGTTGTGTATATAGTTGGGCCTTGTATTGGTGCAGTTTAGTCACTAGCCATATATTTTTGGAAATGACACCATTTTGACATTTGTATAGACTACCTCAATAACGTAGTTGTACTCAGGTTGGTATAGTTAGGTGCATATACATAACTTATACCTTAAGTGGTACTCAACACTAGAGTATATGTTATGTCTATGATTATAGTTGATATTTTGGTTGTGACATGCAGACACATATGATTTGATATGATACTTTTTGTTTTAAATGCATCGGTATTGTTTCAGTATTCTTTTCTTCATTCCTTTTTTAGGACGAAAAGTTTTTAAGTAGGGAAGAATGTGACGACCCGTATTTTTAGTCAATTTAAAATATGAAATTTTAATTGATCTCAGTGGATATTAAATGGTTAAATACTGAATTTGGACTTGATAATAATTCAAAATAAATTCTAAACATGGTTCAATATTTTACTGGGAATAAAACAAGGTCGGTAAACTTTTAAAATCAAAGTTAAAAGGAAATTTTGGAATTCAATAATTTAAAATTATTTTGATGACCTGGAAATAGACCATTTTTGAGACAGTCTCAGAATCCAACGAAACCACCTTTATTGGATTCGTAATGTCAAAATATGGTAAACTTTAAAATTTCAAGTCAATCGAAGTTAATATTTAAGCATATGTAATAGAAACGCTGGTTGAAAGATTAGTTAAAATTCTATAAAAGCTAGAAATAAGACTATTAGTCAAACAGTTTTCGAATTCAACGAGACCAATTTTATTGGAACTATATTAGTGAAATATAGTTGGGTTTCAAATTTTGTATTGCTTGGACTTACGGTTTGGTCATACCAATTGAAAATGTATAGTTATCGTATTATTGAAATTCAACTTGAAATTAAGCAGTTTCGGGTAATACAAAGCGATTGAAAATGGTTGATGAAAGGGTAAACGATAACATAACGAACATATTAACATGTGTTAATGGTTTTGTAGGGTTCAAATAAATTACAAAGGAAGTTACCATCTTCCTATGATAACCCTTAAAAATAAATAAACCAATTACTTAAGTTTATTCTTATCCCTTCCTACACCATTTCCTATGTTCCCTAACATTTAGATAACTCAATGCCCTTGCCTACTAAGTGTCACCATCTCCCAAGATGCCATTGTAACAACCCGGAAAATCTGGGCCAATTTAAAATTTTTATTTTGGCAATTTTAGCGAATTTTGATTATTTAAAATGAATTATTTTAAATAATATCGACGGGGAATTTATTTCGAATATAATTCGAACGTATATATTATACGCGTCGTCGTTAGAATATAAATATTTATATATAATTATAAATAGAATTAAAAATGGCGCGGTAGTTCGATAATTCGATTTCAAACTTCAATTGAATGTACCGGGTGCAAAACAATCCGGATTTTTGTGAAACCAAAAACATTAGGATCTAATTGATGATATCTTTCCAACGAAGTTGAGAAACTGAGATTTCACTTTATAAATGATGAGATATGTCCAGTTGAAAATTAGAAATAGTCGCTGTGGAATTTATATATATTTTTATATATATAAGGCCCTTAAAAATAGCAATTTTGCAAACGACCTCGGATTTCGACGAAACCAGTTTTGTTGGGTCCGTGATGTTAAGTTATTGCTAGATTCCAAATTTCATAATTTTTCGAATCAATATGTGAGCGTGGCAAAGGAAAACGCGTTTGACCAGTTTCAGTTGATTTTAATCGACTGGAAATTGGCCATTTTTCTAACGGTCTCAGAATTCGACGAAATTAGTTTTGTTAGGACCGTATCGTCAATACGAAGCTAGAAAATATTTTTTAGGAATTTTTCTACTTAGTATGTGACCCCGGTAATTTGAAATGTACGTTTAAAATTCAATATAGTGATTTAAATGTTAATTCAACGGAAACTGATTCAAAGTAATCGAATCAGCTTGCGATACATATCCCATTGTGTTCAGAATGGGGGTAATTAGCTAGGGGCGACAGTTATTGGGTCTCGGTTGGAGATCAGAGAGTTAAACAGTTAAGGGTTGAATTAAATAATATTTAAAATATAATATATATATATATATCCCCTAACTAACCTAGGTCAAAGCAATACACGGTCAAAGGCCGCCACTCTCTTCAAAAAAAAAAAAAAAAAAAAAAAAAATCCAATCGCGATTTCCCTCCAGCCTCCCTGCCATCATCGTCGCGCCCCAGGTGGCGACCGCCACTGGCGAACTCCCCCACGCCCCTCTTCTCCTCAGCCCCTTCTCCCTCTAATAAGGATCCCGCATCGAAACCCTAAACCACTCCTCAAATTCCGCACTGAAAGTCCCCGCGTTTAAAGTCGAGATTCAGGCGGAAGGCGGCTTCGAATGGGCCATGCTTGGGGGCGACGGTAGATGAGCTTCAGGTGGTCGACGCAGTAGTCTCCGATGGTGCTCCAGACTGGTGGATAGGCGGCGCGATCGTGACCTAGGGGGGGAGCTCAATCCGACGCAGCAGGAGTTCTTAATTCGCAGTAAGCTTTTATATTTTATTTTTTTTATGTAATTAGTTAGAGAAAAAAAAAAAAAAAAAAAAAACTATATAAAACAGATATAAAAAAAATGTGATGGTTTTTAAATAAGAAATATATACTTTGTTTTTAAATTAGAAATATATGCTTTGTTTTTAAATTAGAAATATATACTTTGTTTTTAAATAAGAAATATATACTTTGTTTTTAAATAAGAAATATATACTTTGTTTTTAAAGTAGAAGAGTAAACATATATTGTTTTTGAAAAATAAATATTCAGTGTTTTTAAAACTGAAAAGATAGGATTTTTATGAAAAAAATATGATTTTTAAATTGAAAGTAAACAAATAAAAATGTGACTTTTATTTTAAAGACATTAAAATATAAAAATGTGTGATTTTTATATATTGAATAGCATAAGAAAAATTCGATTTTTATATATTGAACTTTGAACTAAAAATTCGATTTTTATATATTGAACTTTGAACTAAAAATTCGATTTTTATATATTGAACTTTGAACTAAAAATTCGATTTTTATATATTGAACTTTGAACTAAAAATTCGATTTTTATATATTGAACTTTGAACTAAAAATTCGATTTTTATATATTGAACTTTGAACTAAAAATTCGATTTTTATATATTGAACTTTGAACTAAAAATTCGATTTTTATATATTGAACTTTGAACTAAAAATTCGATTTTTATATATTGAACTTTGAAATAAAAATTCGATTTTTATATATGGAACTTTGAAATAAAAATTCGATTTTTATATATATAGTGGCCTTGGGCAACAAAGGTGACAAAAAGGCGAAACGACGAAGACTTCTGCAAATGAAGAGCCGTGGAGCTAGGATAGCTATACGTGAGAATTTCTCACCTTTCTATTTTATTTCTAGTTATATATATATATACTAGGATGCAGACGGTGCTTAGTAGCACCCGACACAATCGTCCACAGACCATGGACTTGTTTGTTTGACTGTTTGGTGATTGATTGCGATATTGGTTTGAATGCGGTTTGTGGTGTGAAAAATCGAATCGATAAATTGGTTAGGATTAGACGTGCGCCGTTATAAGGCGTAGGAGTAAGGCTAGGTTAGACCCTTACTCCAAATTTTGTGGTTTGCAAAATGAAATTGATTTGATTGATGAGTGAATGGCGTGGGCCTTCACTAGACCGGGGATAAGGCTAGGCCTTGTCCCGTTTCTAGTATCGTGCCGTTATGCCGCCGAAATTTTCTAAAATAAGTTAGAAAAATAAAAATAGCATTTTATTTAACGAATGAACTGAATAGAAATTCATATGTTAAAATAAAATGTGTTATCGTTAAAAATATAATTTTTAACGTGAATGTGAATAAATAAATATTCATTTACAAACCAGACGGTTTGTTTATGTACACCTATTTGAATGACGTTGATTGGGTCGATAAATTTTACACGTCGCCTAACTGCACAAATAAAATATGTGTTTGATTGTTTGAAACCCCACACGGGTGTTAGGATGAAATTTGAAGTTCACTCATCCTGATTGATTAAATATGTCGATCGATTGATTGACAAGCTGCTATAAGCGTTAAATGTCTATATTTGATGCTTATACAGTGTAGTGCACTTTGGTTGATGGTTGATTATTTTTCAAGGCTATTATACATGTGTTGTATGAAAATCCATATAATTAACTTTATATGGTAATTAATTGGGCCTCATTCCAGTTTTAAAATAGAAATATTTGAAAAAGAAATATTTGAAATAGAATATTTGAAAATAGAACTTTATGAAGCCGTGTTGATTAGATTGACGCCATTTTGACGTGAACGATATTTATATCGATTTTAAAAACGATTTCGAAATGAATTGAATTGAAAATGAATTCGAATTGAATTGAAAACGATTTCGAAATGAATTGAATTGAAAACGATTTCGAAATGAATTGAATTGAAAATGAATTCGAATTGAATTGAAAACGATTTCGAAACGAATTGAATTGAAAACGATTTCGAAATGAATTGAATTAAAAACGATTTCGAAATGAATTGAATTGAAAACGATTTCGAAATGAATTGAATTGAAAATGAATTCGAATTGAATTGAAAACGATTTCGAAATGAATTGAATTGAAAATGAATTCGAATTGAATTGAAAACGATTTCGAAACGAATTGAATTGAAAACGATTTCGAAATGAATTGAATTGAAAACGATTTCGAAATGAATTGAATTGAAAATGAATTCGAATTGAATTGAAAACGATTTCGAAACGAATTGAATTGAAAACGATTTCGAAATGAATTGAATTAAAAACGATTTCGAAATGAATTGAATTGAAAACGATTTCGAAATGAATTGAATTGAAAATGAATTCGAATTGAATTGAAAACGATTTCGAAATGAATTGAATTGAAAACGATTTCGAAATGAATTGAATTGAAAATGAATTCGAATTGAATTGAAAACGATTTCGAAACGAATTGAATTGAAAACGATTTCGAAATGAATTGAATTGAAAACGATTTCGAAATGAATTGAATTGAAAATGAATTCGAATTGAATTGAAAACGATTTCGAAATGAATTGAATTGAAAACGAATTCGAATTGAATTGAAAACGATTTCGAAATGAATTGAATTGAAAATGAATTCGAATTGAATTGAAAACGATTTCGAAATGAATTGAATTGAAAACGATTTCGAAATGAATTGAATTGAAAATGAATTCGAATTGAATTGAAAACGATTTCGAAACGAATTGAATTGAAAACGATTTCGAAATGAATTGAATTGAAAACGATTTCGAAATGAATTGAATTGAAAATGAATTCGAATTGAATTGAAAACGATTTCGAAATGAATTGAATTGAAAACGATTTCGAAATGAATTGAATTGAAAATGAATTCGAATTGAATTGAAAACGATTTCGAAATGAATTGAATTGAAAACGATTTCGAAATGAATTGAATTGAAAATGAATTCGAATTGAATTGAAAACGATTTCGAAATGAATTGAATTGAAAACGATTTCGAAATGAATTGAATTGAAAACGAATTCGAATTGAATTGAAAACGATTTCGAAATGAATTGAATTGAAAACGAATTCAAATGGAATTGAAAGCGAATTGAAATGAATTCAAATTGAATTGAAATTCGAATTGAATAGAAATGAATTTTTAAACGAATTTATAAAGAAGAATTCAATTTTGCTTTGAAGTGAAATAGAAGTTGAAATAGAATTTGAAACGAATTTAAAACTATTTATATAATTCGTTTTAAATAGAAATCGACGAAGTATATATTATATATATTATATATATAATATAATGGCCTGAATAGAACGCGCCGCGCCGCGGCAGTTCGTGAATTTCGACCATTTATTTCAAACGGACATTACGGGAGATCCGACCGTCGGATTCTCCTAAAACCGGAACCGTTGGGTTCGTATCGAAAAGAGCTTTCTAACGAATATTAGAAATTTGAAATCTAACGGTTGGATTTGGAATTATGTCCAAATCAAATTCGAAAAAGGTCGCTGTAAGTGCAGTTCGATGGCCGTTGATGGAAATCGACTGTACGGGCCTTGATAAAATTATTAAAAATAATAATAATTTGTGTAAAATCATAAGAACTGATTTGTGAAGAATTGGGATGAAAAACTCCATATTTGAAAAGATAAAAATAGATTTTTATCGAAATGAACTAGTTTTGAACTAGAATTATAATTCTATTTATTTTTAAATAAATAAATTGAATTCGAAAAGGGTTTTAAAAGTAACCAAAATTCCAATGATCGCATTGGAGTGGATTTGAATCGAAATTGTCTTCGGAATATTTCGATGTTGGAATTCGTGATTATACAGGTGTTGTTATGGAAATTTGAAAGATATATATTTATATCGTTATTTCCAATACGACATTTGTTAGTCGTAGAATTCGATATTGAATATTAGCCGATATATTTTCTATTCAGAGCCTTGTATTGAATATCGAATGTGATTTGGGTTTGTCGTGAATGGTGTCTTCACTAACACTGTTCTTGAACCCAGTTGAGAAAAGATTAAATCTTTTTATTTAGATTTAATGAAGTGTACCAATTAAACAATATTTAATTGGAATAGAATCGATATTGATTTTTGGGTTTATCGTGAACAGTGTTTTAAATAACACTCGTTCTTTAACCCGATGATTAATGAATGTGATTTTTGGTTTATCGTGAACCGTGTTTTTAAAATGACACTGATTCTTTAACCCAGTCAAAGATTAAAACTAAGTGGAGTTTTAATGAATCTTTAATTAGATTGAAATAATCGAAATGGAGTATCACCAGTTTTACTCCAGGCGATAGTTAAATCTTTAATTAGATTTGAACGTGAAATGGTAATTGAATTTACCGATAACACCATGGTGTTAGATATGAAGTATTACCAGTTTTTACTTCATGGGATGAATATGTTGGGATTGGGAAACTAAAACCAATGATTACTTCGGTAAGGTTCGTTAATCTCGACTAGTTGAATCGAAATTCAAAGGAAGATTAAAGAGTAAATTCAAGGAATTTATCTTGGATAAAGTTAATGGGAACCTTTCCCTATGAATGTGAAATTTAGAAACTAACTGTCGGTTAGCCAAGCAGAATGGTTTTCTGGATATTGATCTGATGTTGGTTTCGGCCTTCGGGGTTAATATTTGGGAAATTATTCTCTTGATTAATTTACTGTCAGTGACTAATGAATTGAAATGAGGCGTATGTTGTGTTTGTGTAACACTTATTTAAAATATACGCGAGTTATTCGGAAAGACCGGGTTTATCCCATTCTGAATAACTGATACGACGATAAGTCGAAGATGAAGACGATGGTCGAAGACCGGAGGTCTTCACGTCGTTTGGGTGATAACTGATGATCTTGATTGGGCTGTACACCCAAGAAGATGGAAACAGTTGGTGATCGTCCAGACGTACTTGGAGATCGATGGATATGCGAGGTACTAGGTGCCTCCGGTTTCGTTCAGACCCAGAACGGACTTGTAAATGGACTGTGTGTCTGACATTGGATTTTAGTCCGTGTGATTGATCTCTATTAAATATATATCTGTTTGGCGGCGGAGAATTTATTCTCTTGCTTAACGCCCTTCTCTGAGACGTACGAGCTCAGGGGTTATATATTGATGGATATCAATCGCATGGAGTGAATTGCCTGTGTGGCATGCTAAGATGCAATTGATCAAGGCTTCTGTTGAAAAGCAAAGTCTTGTGGTTGATGATCGAAGCACGGCCTTTGTGGCGTAGCTTTGTGTAACGTTGATTCACGAGTATCACACCCGGTATGAATCAAAAACGGGAGACGGACCTCAGGGAGGGCATGCGTTTCTTTCTAGTTATGAGTGGCGTCAGTGCTTGAACTGGCTGACGAGTTTGACTCATGTGGATGTTACTTATTATTACTTGCTGAAAAGCGAGGCGCCTCGTGATATCGGTTTCGGCCGATGCTTCTGGTCGGCTGACGGGCCAGGCTTACGCCCCAAAGGGTGGGGAGACGCATGTTCAGGCATTTTAATCCACATCGGTGGACCGGCCCTGACGATCCAAGGGTCACTCGAGCTCTGATCCTGAGGGGCGGACTAGAGCGTCTCGAATCATTGAGGATCTTGCCCCTAGCCTCGGTTCATACCATAAATGATAACTCAACTTCCAATACGACATTGCGGTTTTGATTGTAAACCTATATGTGGCGACATAGTGGCATGGGACGCTCATGCCGCCTATGATTTATACTTATGATTTGAAGTCGTTTTATACACTATGCACTTATTAGTATCAAATGATTTGTTTTAAGCGTATCAAGCATTCTTTGGTTGTTATAAGGGAAAACCCTATCCCCCGGCTTGCGTTTGCATTGTGTGATAGGACCTGGGTCTTATAACAGCTTCATTTTTCTTTATTTAGCATTGCGCTGTTGGTTTTATGCACTGGTATTCTTGGGAGGAAACCCGTTCCGTGTTATACGGCGTGGTCCCTTGATTTACCTAATGATTTAAAATAAAGATTAATAACTGTTTTAGTTCTCACACCAGTCACATGACTGACCTGGAGTTTATTGTTTTAACCTAAACTCTGGGTGCCTTTATTTTCGACACGGGCAGCTAGTAGTTTTGGTTTTGCAGATTTATATCACAGGATCCTGGTTTACAGCTGGAACGATATCCGGAAAGCTTTGTATCCGTATATCTCATTCTAGTTGTGTATTGTATTATTTTCCGCTGCTATGTATTTAAATGTAATTTAAATCTCTGATATTTCTGTGTAATATTCATTTATACTCTGTATATTCTTGTAATCTGATGCATTGTTGTAATATACAAAAATGTTCTTCTGTATGCGTTCTGATGTGGTTTGTTCTCGAACTATCCGACGCTTTCCTTTACGGGGAAGTTGCGGGTTTTTACATTTGGTATCAGAGCTTTGGTTTACAAAGCTAGAGAACAAGGCACATTAGAAACATACGAAAGAATTCAACAGATATTGGATTAGTAATATCCAATTAGAATGACTCGTTAGAGATGGGATCAGTAGTATCCTAGAACGAGTGTGAAGAGTATATTTTTAAAAAATGAAAACAAATTTTGTTTTGAAAATTTAAAATCAATTATTCGTATTTGATTATCTATTTATATTGATGTGGATAATCCAGTATATATAGATTTTGCGTATACGTCTGATCAGCGTGTATTCGAATTTTTAATATACTGGATAGATATAGAATCATACTCTAGTGGCCCGAAGATGATTCTGATGATTGACTAGTCGTCATTAGTATTCATGTTCGAGTAACGAAGGTGTGATATCTATATATTTCCATTAGACTGGTGTGAGAACCAAAACTAATATAGTTAGAACACATTGTTGTGAATTGGCATCAAAACATGATTTTTGTATATGTATCAAAATCTATGGATTTGAAACTCTAATTCACTAATTGATTGATGTTTGTGTTGTTTGTTTATTTGTTTGCAAATTTATAGCCATTATGCCTAATTGAATCAAATATTAAATTGTATTGAAATTTGGTCGCATCTGCTTGCATATACATGTATATCATTGAACAGGTCATAGCAAGGAGGCTAGAGCAGAGAATAAAATTTGTTTGCCCGACAAATAGGTACATGTTTACTACATAATTTCCTGTTTTGTTTGGGTGATGATGATTTTATGAGCCTATTGGCTAGCCGCTTGGCTTTTTCTTTTTCTTTTTGAGATCTGAAGGACCGGGAACGCTATTTGCAATTTCCCGATGCTCCCGGTGCAGGGGAGGTTATGGCGAAATTTTTCGAAAATTTAGGGTGTTAGCCAAATTTTTGAAATTTTGAAAATTCTCAGAAACTGAAAAGTTGGAGAATGGAAGCCAGATCGAGCGTAGAGTTGAATAGTCAAACCACTTTCGACTTTGTTCCTTTTCGGGGACGAAAAGTTTTAAGTGGGGGAGATTGTAACAACCCGGAAAATCTGGGCCAATTTAAAATTTTTATTTTGGCAATTTTAGCGAATTTTGATTATTTAAAATGAATTATTTTAAATAATATCGACGGGGAATTTATTTCGAATATAATTCGAACGTATATATTATACGCGTCGTCGTTAGAATATAAATATTTATATATAATTATAAATAGAATTAAAAATGGCGCGGTAGTTCGATAATTCGATTTCAAACTTCAATTGAATGTACCGGGTGCAAAACAATCCGGATTTTTGTGAAACCAAAAACATTAGGATCTAATTGATGATATCTTTCCAACGAAGTTGAGAAACTGAGATTTCACTTTATAAATGATGAGATATGTCCAGTTGAAAATTAGAAATAGTCGCTGTGGAATTTATATATATTTTTATATATATAAGGCCCTTAAAAATAGCAATTTTGCAAACGACCTCGGATTTCGACGAAACCAGTTTTGTTGGGTCCGTGATGTTAAGTTATTGCTAGATTCCAAATTTCATAATTTTTCGAATCAATATGTGAGCGTGGCAAAGGAAAACGCGTTTGACCAGTTTCAGTTGATTTTAATCGACTGGAAATTGGCCATTTTTCTAACGGTCTCAGAATTCGACGAAATTAGTTTTGTTAGGACCGTATCGTCAATACGAAACTAGAAAATATTTTTTAGGAATTTTTCTACTTAGTATGTGACCCCGGTAATTTGAAATGTACGTTTAAAATTCAATATAGTGATTTAAATGTTAATTCAACGGAAACTGATTCAAAGTAATCGAATCAGCTTGCGATACATATCCCATTGTGTTCAGAATGGGGGTAATTAGCTAGGGGCGACAGTTATTGGGTCTCGGTTGGAGATCAGAGAGTTAAACAGTTAAGGGTTGAATTAAATAATATTTAAAATATAATATATATATATATATATCCCCTAACTAACCTAGGTCAAAGCAATACACGGTCAAAGGCCGCCACTCTCTTCAAAAAAAAAAAAAGAAAAGAAAAAAAATCCAATCGCGATTTCCCTCCAGCCTCCCTGCCATCATCGTCGCGCCCCAGGTGGCGACCGCCACTGGCGAACTCCCCCACGCCCCTCTTCTCCTCAGCCCCTTCTCCCTCTAATAAGGATCCCGCATCGAAACCCTAAACCACTCCTCAAATTCCGCACTGAAAGTCCCCGCGTTTAAAGTCGAGATTCAGGCGGAAGGCGGCTTCGAATGGGCCATGCTTGGGGGCGACGGTAGATGAGCTTCAGGTGGTCGACGCAGTAGTCTCCGATGGTGCTCCAGACTGGTGGATAGGCGGCGCGATCGTGACCTAGGGGGGAGCTCAATCCGACGCAGCAGGAGTTCTTAATTCGCAGTAAGCTTTTATATTTTATTTTTTTTATGTAATTAGTTAGAGAAAAAAAAAAAAACTATATAAAACAGATATAAAAAAAATGTGATGGTTTTTAAATAAGAAATATATACTTTGTTTTTAAATTAGAAATATATGCTTTGTTTTTAAATTAGAAATATATACTTTGTTTTTAAATAAGAAATATATACTTTGTTTTTAAATAAGAAATATATACTTTGTTTTTAAAGTAGAAGAGTAAACATATATTGTTTTTGAAAAATAAATATTCAGTGTTTTTAAAACTGAAAAGATAGGATTTTTATGAAAAAAATATGATTTTTAAATTGAAAGTAAACAAATAAAAATGTGACTTTTATTTTAAAGACATTAAAATATAAAAATGTGTGATTTTTATATATTGAATAGCATAAGAAAAATTCGATTTTTATATATTGAACTTTGAACTAAAAATTCGATTTTTATATATTGAACTTTGAACTAAAAATTCGATTTTTATATATTGAACTTTGAACTAAAAATTCGATTTTTATATATTGAACTTTGAACTAAAAATTCGATTTTTATATATTGAACTTTGAACTAAAAATTCGATTTTTATATATTGAACTTTGAACTAAAAATTCGATTTTTATATATTGAACTTTGAACTAAAAATTCGATTTTTATATATTGAACTTTGAACTAAAAATTCGATTTTTATATATTGAACTTTGAAATAAAAATTCGATTTTTATATATGGAACTTTGAAATAAAAATTCGATTTTTATATATATAGTGGCCTTGGGCAACAAAGGTGACAAAAAGGCGAAACGACGAAGACTTCTGCAAATGAAGAGCCGTGGAGCTAGGATAGCTATACGTGAGAATTTCTCACCTTTCTATTTTATTTCTAGTTATATATATATACTAGGATGCAGACGGTGCTTAGTAGCACCCGACACAATCGTCCACAGACCATGGACTTGTTTGTTTGACTGTTTGGTGATTGATTGCGATATTGGTTTGAATGCGGTTTGTGGTGTGAAAAATCGAATCGATAAATTGGTTAGGATTAGACGTGCGCCGTTATAAGGCGTAGGAGTAAGGCTAGGTTAGACCCTTACTCCAAATTTTGTGGTTTGCAAAATGAAATTGATTTGATTGATGAGTGAATGGCGTGGGCCTTCACTAGACCGGGGATAAGGCTAGGCCTTGTCCCGTTTCTAGTATCGTGCCGTTATGCCGCCGAAATTTTCTAAAATAAGTTAGAAAAATAAAAATAGCATTTTATTTAACGAATGAACTGAATAGAAATTCATATGTTAAAATAAAATGTGTTATCGTTAAAAATATAATTTTTAACGTGAATGTGAATAAATAAATATTCATTTACAAACCAGACGGTTTGTTTATGTACACCTATTTGAATGACGTTGATTGGGTCGATAAATTTTACACGTCGCCTAACTGCACAAATAAAATATGTGTTTGATTGTTTGAAACCCCACACGGGTGTTAGGATGAAATTTGAAGTTCACTCATCCTGATTGATTAAATATGTCGATCGATTGATTGACAAGCTGCTATAAGCGTTAAATGTCTATATTTGATGCTTATACAGTGTAGTGCACTTTGGTTGATGGTTGATTATTTTTCAAGGCTATTATACATGTGTTGTATGAAAATCCATATAATTAACTTTATATGGTAATTGATTGGGCCTCATTCCAGTTTTAAAATAGAAATATTTGAAAAAGAAATATTTGAAATAGAATATTTGAAAATAGAACTTTATGAAGCCGTGTTGATTAGATTGACGCCATTTTGACGTGAACGATATTTATATCGATTTTAAAAACGATTTCGAAATGAATTGAATTGAAAATGAATTCGAATTGAATTGAAAACGATTTCGAAATGAATTGAATTGAAAACGATTTCGAAATGAATTGAATTGAAAATGAATTCGAATTGAATTGAAAACGATTTCGAAACGAATTGAATTGAAAACGATTTCGAAATGAATTGAATTAAAAACGATTTCGAAATGAATTGAATTGAAAACGATTTCGAAATGAATTGAATTGAAAATGAATTCGAATTGAATTGAAAACGATTTCGAAATGAATTGAATTGAAAATGAATTCGAATTGAATTGAAAACGATTTCGAAACGAATTGAATTGAAAACGATTTCGAAATGAATTGAATTGAAAACGATTTCGAAATGAATTGAATTGAAAATGAATTCGAATTGAATTGAAAACGATTTCGAAACGAATTGAATTGAAAACGATTTCGAAATGAATTGAATTAAAAACGATTTCGAAATGAATTGAATTGAAAACGATTTCGAAATGAATTGAATTGAAAATGAATTCGAATTGAATTGAAAACGATTTCGAAATGAATTGAATTGAAAACGATTTCGAAATGAATTGAATTGAAAATGAATTCGAATTGAATTGAAAACGATTTCGAAACGAATTGAATTGAAAACGATTTCGAAATGAATTGAATTGAAAACGATTTCGAAATGAATTGAATTGAAAATGAATTCGAATTGAATTGAAAACGATTTCGAAATGAATTGAATTGAAAACGAATTCGAATTGAATTGAAAACGATTTCGAAATGAATTGAATTGAAAATGAATTCGAATTGAATTGAAAACGATTTCGAAATGAATTGAATTGAAAACGATTTCGAAATGAATTGAATTGAAAATGAATTCGAATTGAATTGAAAACGATTTCGAAACGAATTGAATTGAAAACGATTTCGAAATGAATTGAATTGAAAACGATTTCGAAATGAATTGAATTGAAAATGAATTCGAATTGAATTGAAAACGATTTCGAAATGAATTGAATTGAAAACGATTTCGAAATGAATTGAATTGAAAATGAATTCGAATTGAATTGAAAACGATTTCGAAATGAATTGAATTGAAAACGATTTCGAAATGAATTGAATTGAAAATGAATTCGAATTGAATTGAAAACGATTTCGAAATGAATTGAATTGAAAACGATTTCGAAATGAATTGAATTGAAAACGAATTCGAATTGAATTGAAAACGATTTCGAAATGAATTGAATTGAAAACGAATTCAAATGGAATTGAAAGCGAATTGAAATGAATTCAAATTGAATTGAAATTCGAATTGAATAGAAATGAATTTTTAAACGAATTTATAAAGAAGAATTCAATTTTGCTTTGAAGTGAAATAGAAGTTGAAATAGAATTTGAAACGAATTTAAAACTATTTATATAATTCGTTTTAAATAGAAATCGACGAAGTATATATTATATATATTATATATATAATATAATGGCCTGAATAGAACGCGCCGCGCCGCGGCAGTTCGTGAATTTCGACCATTTATTTCAAACGGACATTACGGGAGATCCGACCGTCGGATTCTCCTAAAACCGGAACCGTTGGGTTCGTATCGAAAAGAGCTTTCTAACGAATATTAGAAATTTGAAATCTAACGGTTGGATTTGGAATTATGTCCAAATCAAATTCGAAAAAGGTCGCTGTAAGTGCAGTTCGATGGCCGTTGATGGAAATCGACTGTACGGGCCTTGATAAAATTATTAAAAATAATAATAATTTGTGTAAAATCATAAGAACTGATTTGTGAAGAATTGGGATGAAAAACTCCATATTTGAAAAGATAAAAATAGATTTTTATCGAAATGAACTAGTTTTGAACTAGAATTATAATTCTATTTATTTTTAAATAAATAAATTGAATTCGAAAAGGGTTTTAAAAGTAACCAAAATTCCAATGATCGCATTGGAGTGGATTTGAATCGAAATTGTCTTCGGAATATTTCGATGTTGGAATTCGTGATTATACAGGTGTTGTTATGGAAATTTGAAAGATATATATTTATATCGTTATTTCCAATACGACATTTATTAGTCGTAGAATTCGATATTGAATATTAGCCGATATATTTTCTATTCAGAGCCTTGTATTGAATATCGAATGTGATTTGGGTTTGTCGTGAATGGTGTCTTCACTAACACTGTTCTTGAACCCAGTTGAGAAAAGATTAAATCTTTTTATTTAGATTTAATGAAGTGTACCAATTAAACAATATTTAATTGGAATAGAATCGATATTGATTTTTGGGTTTATCGTGAACAGTGTTTTAAATAACACTCGTTCTTTAACCCGATGATTAATGAATGTGATTTTGGGTTTATCGTGAACCGTGTTTTTAAAATGACACTGATTCTTTAACCCAGTCAAAGATTAAAACTAAGTGGAGTTTTAATGAATCTTTAATTAGATTGAAATAATCGAAATGGAGTATCACCAGTTTTACTCCAGGCGATAGTTAAATCTTTAATTAGATTTGAACGTGAAATGGTAATTGAATTTACCGATAACACCATGGTGTTAGATATGAAGTATTACCAGTTTTTACTTCATGGGATGAATATGTTGGGATTGGGAAACTAAAACCAATGATTACTTCGGTAAGGTTCGTTAATCTCGACTAGTTGAATCGAAATTCAAAGGAAGATTAAAGAGTAAATTCAAGGAATTTATCTTGGATAAAGTTAATGGGAACCTTTCCCTATGAATGTGAAATTTAGAAACTAACTGTCGGTTAGCCAAGCAGAATGGTTTTCTGGATATTGATCTGATGTTGGTTTCGGCCTTCGGGGTTAATATTTGGGAAATTATTCTCTTGATTAATTTACTGTCAGTGACTAATGAATTGAAATGAGGCGTATGTTGTGTTTGTGTAACACTTATTTAAAATATACGCGAGTTATTCGGAAAGACCGGGTTTATCCCATTCTGAATAACTGATACGACGATAAGTCGAAGATGAAGACGATGGTCGAAGACCGGAGGTCTTCACGTCGTTTGGGTGATAACTGATGATCTTGATTGGGCTGTACACCCAAGAAGATGGAAACAGTTGGTGATCGTCCAGACGTACTTGGAGATCGATGGATATGCGAGGTACTAGGTGCCTCCGGTTTCGTTCAGACCCAGAACGGACTTGTAAATGGACTGTGTGTCTGACATTGGATTTTAGTCCGTGTGATTGATCTCTATTAAATATATATCTGTTTGGCGGCGGAGAATTTATTCTCTTGCTTAACGCCCTTCTCTGAGACGTACGAGCTCAGGGGTTATATATTGATGGATATCAATCGCATGGAGTGAATTGCCTGTGTGGCATGCTAAGATGCAATTGATCAAGGCTTCTGTTGAAAAGCAAAGTCTTGTGGTTGATGATCGAAGCACGGCCTTTGTGGCGTAGCTTTGTGTAACGTTGATTCACGAGTATCACACCCGGTATGAATCAAAAACGGGAGACGGACCTCAGGGAGGGCATGCGTTTCTTTCTAGTTATGAGTGGCGTCAGTGCTTGAACTGGCTGACGAGTTTGACTCATGTGGATGTTACTTATTATTACTTGCTGAAAAGCGAGGCGCCTCGTGATATCGGTTTCGGCCGATGCTTCTGGTCGGCTGACGGGCCAGGCTTACGCCCCAAAGGGTGGGGAGACGCATGTTCAGGCATTTTAATCCACATCGGTGGACCGGCCCTGACGATCCAAGGGTCACTCGAGCTCTGATCCTGAGGGGCGGACTAGAGCGTCTCGAATCATTGAGGATCTTGCCCCTAGCCTCGGTTCATACCATAAATGATAACTCAACTTCCAATACGACATTGCGGTTTTGATTGTAAACCTATATGTGGCGACATAGTGGCATGGGACGCTCATGCCGCCTATGATTTATACTTATGATTTGAAGTCGTTTTATACACTATGCACTTATTAGTATCAAATGATTTGTTTTAAGCGTATCAAGCATTCTTTGGTTGTTATAAGGGAAAACCCTATCCCCCGGCTTGCGTTTGCATTGTGTGATAGGACCTGGGTCTTATAACAGCTTCATTTTTCTTTATTTAGCATTGCGCTGTTGGTTTTATGCACTGGTATTCTTGGGAGGAAACCCGTTCCGTGTTATACGGCGTGGTCCCTTGATTTACCTAATGATTTAAAATAAAGATTAATAACTGTTTTAGTTCTCACACCAGTCACATGACTGACCTGGAGTTTATTGTTTTAACCTAAACTCTGGGTGCCCTTATTTTCGACACGGGCAGCTAGTAGTTTTGGTTTTGCAGATTTATATCACAGGATCCTGGTTTACAGCTGGAACGATATCCGGAAAGCTTTGTATCCGTATATCTCATTCTAGTTGTGTATTGTATTATTTTCCGCTGCTATGTATTTAAATGTAATTTAAATCTCTGATATTTCTGTGTAATATTCATTTATACTCTGTATATTCTTGTAATCTGATGCATTGTTGTAATATACAAAAATGTTCTTCTGTATGCGTTCTGATGTGGTTTGTTCTCGAACTATCCGACGCTTTCCTTTACGGGGAAGTTGCGGGTTTTTACAGCCATCCCCCCTTAGTACCAAAGAATGTGACATTTTTGTTTTACTTTTCATTTCCATTTCCTTCTCTTTTCCTTTAAGCTCCTTAAACCTCCATCATTCTTCTTCCTCCTCCTTCCTAAACCACGCCACCTCCTCCCCTTGGACAACCCACCTCCAACACCTTCCTAGCCATGCGCAACTCCACCTACATCCCCACGTGAGCTTCTTGTCCCCAAAATCCCTCATTTACACCTTTAAACCCTAAAAGCCACCACTTTTCCACCTCATACCAAAATTCCACCATCCATAGCTCCTCCTCTTGGCCCCATCACCTCACAGCACCCTAGTCTCACCCCTAGCAAGTCACGCAACCCTGGTGGAACCGCCTAAGTCCACGCCCACACTTCCAAGCCTTTAAACCCTAAAAAGACTTCACCTTTCTCTCTATTTTGCAACTAAAAGTATATATAAGTGTATATATTTAGTAGTTAGTGAATTTGGGGTGAAAGTTGCAATCTTGGGTTCGCTAAAGCTACGAAGTCCTACCTAAGAAATGTCGTGGTGTTTGGATGGCTTTGGTGAGAGCTCTTCACCACAATTATTTAGCTAGGTCGGTTAAATAGTAAATTATGAAGTTGATGGTTGATTATTGTGTGATTGATTAGGTAATTATAATTAATGTGGTTTAGATGTTGGAATTTGTTACATATTGAGTTAACATGATGCTAAAATGACAATGGTAGTTGTAGTCGAGTTATTCACTCATTAACAGGGTAAAACGATTCACCTATGACCAATTATTTAAGTCAATAGAAATTGGTAAACATATGTAATATGAAATGGATATGATATCGTAGATATTGGTTAATATTGGTTGTGAATGATAAATTGGATTTGATGTGCTTTCACGTGAAATGGCTTTGTCAAATACGACAATTAATTGCTAATAAAGTTTAATACCATATTTAACAATGATTTGATTCGGGGTTAAGTGTTAATGACATTAACACTTACGTCAATGATGTCAATATGTGATAATTGGATGTTAATAGTTGTTAACAACTATTATTGGATGCTAATGATGTGTGAAATCCATATAAATGGAATTATATGGTAATTGGTTGAATTTCATTCTAATTCGGAATTAATTTACTTTACTTATAAAATATTTAGTGAAAGATAAAAGTTTGAATTTGATGTCCAATTTTGGATGGACACAAAGTTCAAAAAATTACTATGAATATTCGTAGCTGAAATGAATTGACTTGTATCCATTTTCATATAGTTATGGCGTGTTCAAGTTTTATTTTTAAAATGAATAGTAATGGGTGAAAGCAAAGTTTGGTTAGCTTATCTAGGGTGAGTGTTAAGTGGATTTTCTTTACAAAAGTATCTTATTTATTTTTATAATGAATGTTAGTAAAATTTGAAGTTCAAATAATAAGTTTGAAAAATAATATTATTTTAATGATTTAAATAATATTAAAATTATTTAATATTGGAATATTTGATTTTCAAAGAAAATAATTGTAATGAAGTTTCCAAAAATAATTATATAGGTTTTATATAATTAATAAATTTTTGGAAATGTTATGCTTTGATTTCAATCATTAATCAAATTGGGTTTGAATAGGTCGCGAATTTCGACCGTTAACTTTAAATTGATGAATCATCAGGAGTTCCGACCGTCGGATTCTCCTGAAAGGAAAAACGTTGGGTTCGAAATGAGAAGAATTTTCAAATTGAATAAGAAGTTTAAAATTCAATGGTTAGATTTTAAAATAAGTTTAAATCTATTTCTAAAATGGTCGTTATAGAAGCAGTTCGGTGACTGAAATTGGAAACCACTGAAGGCCTTATAAAAATTATTAAAAATAGGGATTTATTATTAATCATAATAAATGGTTTGAAAGATATTTTGGTTAAATATACAAAGTTTTAGAAAGATTAAAAGGGATATTTTTCCAGAGTAAGATTGTTGATAATTAAAGTAAAGAACCAAAAGGATTATATGATGATTCCTAAGAGTACAGTCCAGTACCACCTATGAGATCTAACTGGAATATTTCCGTTAGGTAAGGGTTAGGAAGAAACGAAAGGACGTCATATATTTGACTAAGAACGGAGGAAGTTTTATGTAGATAAAGGATCCATTGATTTATATAACATATTGGAATGAAATGGTTTGAAGGTAACCAAAGTTTTTCCATTGTATGATTTTAATTGGATTTGAATGGAAATGATCTTTGGATCTTCAATATTGGGTTCCGTAATTATACGAATATAGTTTGGAGGAATTTGGAAGATATTGATATCATTATTCCCTATATGTTATCTGTTCATTCCGGAATTTAATGTTGAATATAGGCCAATATAATTTCCATTTAGAGCCTTATATTCGATATCAAATTGGATTTTGGGTGTGTCGTGAATGGTGCTTTGAATAACATATATTCTTTAACCCAGTTAAAGACATGATTTACTTCCAAGGTTAAATAATCATTGAATAATGATTATTGGAGATTAAAACTATATTACAGTTTTAAAAAATCTTTCAATAAAGATTTGAACGAATGAAATGAACATTAAAACTAAGTTAGAGTTTTAATAAATCTTTAATTAGAATTGAAATGAAAGAAGGTAATTATGCTTACCACACACAAGGAGTGTTAGATATGGAGTACAACCAGTTTTGCTCCATGAGATGAATAGAATGGGATGGGATAACGATATGAGTGATTGCTTTTTCTAAGGCTTCGATAATCCCAATAAGGATTATAAACCCTAATTTGAGTTAAGTTTGTGAAAAGAGATTTCATAATCTTTGAAAAAAAATTCCAAGGAAATATTTAAACAAGAATTTTAAATGAAGTATATCTTTGATAAGATTTAAGGGATTGATTCCTAATGTAAAGAATGATTTGATATTCCAAAATGGAATGTGGCTTATGATATATTTATATATCATTTGATTTTAATGTTGCGCTAGTTATTCGAAAAGACCGGGTTTCAACCCTTTCTAAATAATTATACGATGAGTATTGAAGATACTGGAGACAGTGATTGAAGACTGGAGATCTTCACATCGTTTGGATTATTGCTGATGTCTCGATTGGTCCACACACCCAAGAAGAGGTTATAAGTAGTGGTCGTCCATACATACTTGGATATTGACTAGATATGCAAGGGCCTCTCCCTTAGGGGACGAGGAACTAGGTGCCTTCAGTTTTTTTAGACCCGGAATGAACTTGTAAATGGATGTGCGTCTGACGTTATATTTCATAACATAATCGACTAGTTGCTATTGATGATATATCTACAGTGGGAGAGAATTTATCCTCTTAGATTGACACCCTTCTTCGAGACATATGAGCTCAAAGGTTGTATTATTAATAAAAACCGATCATATGTGTGACTTGACAATGTGGCATGCTAAGTGCTGTCGGAAGATAGATCAAAGATTTTGTTGAAAAGCAGAGCTTTGTGGTACGTTGACTCGCGGGCCTCACACCCGGGGATGAGCCAAAAACAAGATGATGGGCTCCATAGAAAGGGCATACGTTCTTTTCTAGCTAAAAGTTATGCCATGGTGTGGAGCCCAGGTAGACTTACTAATGTGGATGTTTGAACCAAGGCGCCTCAGATGATGGTCAAATATGACCAAGACGACAGTTAAATACAACCGGGGAACGTTATGTTTAGGATAAACCCTAACTCACAGGGAATTGGTGGCCTGACTTTGCTATCCCAAGGGCTATATGCGTTTGAGTCCTGGATATCTTGTTGTAGATGATATGAATCAGATAAGAAAGACCTTTTACCTTGGTTCATTATGGAATCCAACTTCCAATATGAGCTTTGTTTTTTCAGTTGTAAACTTATATGTTGACATAATAGGATGGGGGTACGCACTAGTGATAATAAAAGAGAAATTTCGCGTATCAAGCATGTTTGGCTATTATAAGGTAAAACTCTACCCTCCGGTTTATGCTTGCATTGTGTGGTAGGACATAAGTATTAATAATAGCTTCATTTTTCAAAAAGCATTGCGAGTGTTTATGATTGGTATTCATGTGGAGGAAATTTGTTACCTGTTATACGGCATGGTCCTGTAATTTACCCAACTTCGAAATAAAGTAAATAAGTATTTTTATTTCTCACTCCAGTCCCATGACTGACTCGGAGTTTATTGTTTCCCACCTAAACTCTGGATGCCCATATTTTCCACACGGGCAGCTAGTAGTTTTGGTTTTGCAGATACTTTAAAGCAGGATCCTGGATTATGTCTAGAGTTATACCCTGGATTGGTGGGTAGTCTTCCGCTATGTGTATTTATGTTTAAGCTGTATTGTAATTTACTGATCTCTGATTTTTTCTACTGTGAATCAATTATCTATTCTCTGGTAATGTTGTACTCTGATGTAAAATTGTTATCATAACAATGAAAAGTTTTTTTTTTGATGTGTAAGTACCAATAATAATCCGCCTTTGAGAATGCTTCGAGTAGGCTAACTAACGACTTTAAGTGGGCCCAAAACCGGGTCATTATAGAAGTGGTATCAGATCTTTGGTTTACAAAGC
Organism: Allium sativum; assembly: GCA_030737875.1. Classification (NCBI taxonomy): domain Eukaryota; kingdom Viridiplantae; phylum Streptophyta; class Magnoliopsida; order Asparagales; family Amaryllidaceae; genus Allium; species Allium sativum. The sequence goes on along the minus strand of CM060921.1, from coordinate 450,157,980 downwards.
TTTGAGGGTACAACACAGTAGAATAAGATGAAAAGACTCATCAAAGATAAAATTAGTAATATCCTATAAAAGAATACTCATTAGAATCGACCCCACTCCCACGAATAGACGATTTATTTGATCAATTAGTGGTCGCATCTATTTTCTCTTAGCTGAATTTGGCGACTGGATTTCATCAGCTTCGGATTGTAGATGATAGCATGGATAAGGCTTCTTTTAAGACTCTAGATGTATTTTTCGAGTGGCTATTATGTCTTTTGGGATAACCAACGCGCCGACATGCTTTGCTGATTTGATGAGCTAAGTATTTAGGGAGTTCCTTAATAAGTTTGTGGTGATGTTTGAGGATGACATCCTGGTGTTCTCAAAAGATGAGGTTGAGCATGCCTTGCACTTAGAAGAGATCCTCCGTACTCTTCGTGCACATCAGTTAAAGGAAAATTTCTCGAATTTCCACTTTTTGCGTATGAAGGTAAGCTTCTTGGGGCATGTGGTTTTAAGAGAGGGCATAACGGCGGATTCCGCGAAGGTGGTTACTGTGCAAGACTGGAATACCCTAAAGGATGCAACTGATGTGAGAAGCTTTCTGGGTCTAGAAGGGTAATATAGGAAATTTATTAAGGTTTTTGCGAAGATCATTTCTGCTTAACCCCTTTATTAAGAAGAACCTAGTATTCTCATAGAACGTGGATTGTGAGGATTCCTTTATGAGATTGAAGAAGGTACTCACGACTGCTTCTGTGTTGACTCTTCCAGACGGATCTAAGATGTTCACGGTTTATACTATTGCTTGAGGCATAGGATTGGGCAAGGTCCTAATGTAGAAGGGTAGTATTGTTTGTTACAAGAGAAGACAATTTAAGGTACATGAAACAAATTACCCTACGGATAATTTCGAGCTAGCAGCTATTATTTTCGCACATAAGTCTTAGAGGCATTACTTATTGGGTGAGAGGTTTGAGCTATATACTGACCATAAGTCTTTCAAGTACGTATTTTTGCAAAAGGACCTTAACTTGAGGCAGCAATGCTGGATGGAGTTTCTAGCATCCTAGATTTTGAGATTTCGTACATCTTGGGGAAGAGTAATGTAGTGGCAGATGCTTTGAGTAGGTAGAGGATTACATTGAGCCCACTATTCATAGAGTGGCAGAGTTTGGAGTATGTCTCTTCTTTTGATTTTAGACCATCTGCGGAATATGAATCGGGATTGTTTGCATCGCTTGAGGTCCATCCTATTCTATTGGAACGTATTGGATCTAGTCAGCGTGATGATCAGCAACTAGCAGATATTTTGGACCAACTTAGTAGAGGCAAGACCTCTAGGGACCTTTTTAAATATTCAACTGATTAAAGAGGATGGCTACGTAGTGATGGTAGGCTGTGTACCCCATACGGGAGATGTGATGAGTGCGATATTATACGTGGCCCATCACTCTAGGATGACCATCCATCCGGGAGGAGATAAGATGTTCAGGGACATTAAAAGGGTCTTCTATTAGATGGGTATGAAGAAGGATGTAGCTGATTATATGGTAAGATGCATGATGTGCAAAGAGTTAAGGCTGAGCGAAGGAATCCTGATGGATTGCTTCAGCCATTTGATGTGCCACAGTGGAAGCGGGAGAGAGTCTCAATGGATTTCACTGATGGGTTTGCCTAAATCAAGGAAGGGCAATATCAGCATTTGGATGATCACAGATAGATTAACTAAGAGCGCTCATTTCATCCCAGTTAGAACTAAGAGGACCACAACTTGGTTAGCCTCGATATATTTGAGGGAGATTGTCTGACTTCATAGAGTTCCCACGAGCATTGTCAGTGATAGAGATCCCATATTTACTAGTGAGTTTTGGAGGAGCCTGCAGGACGCATTGGGGATGCTTCTTAGACTTAACACTACATGTCATACTCAGAAAGATGGACAACCCGAGAGGGTGAATCAAATTCTTAAAGATTTATTGCGATTGTGCATTTTGAACCTCGGAGGGACTTTGGGAGAGAATCTTCCCTTAGTAGTGTTTGCTTATAATAACAACTATCAGACTAACAATTGTAAGGCTCCCTTCAAGGCATTATATGGATGACCATGCATATCACCTTCTTATTAGTAGGAATATACAGATAAGCTTCTACTTGGACCACAGATGATTAAGGAGATCTCAGATAAGATCGACTTGATTCAGAGAAGGACAAAGGCATCTCAAGATAGGAAAAAATCATATGGGGGTTAAAGCAGGACAGGTCTTGAGTTCGTTGTATGTGACATGGTTTTCATTGGGGTATCTCCCCTAAGGAATGTGGTGCGGTTGGCTCAATTGTGAAGTTAGTACCGAGATTTGTTGGGTCATTCCCTTACATTGGAGAGGGTAGGTCATATGTATATAGGATTTGGCTACTGGAGAGGTTGTCATGTGTTTATGATGTATTTCACATCCCGCACTTGCGGAAGTGCTTGCATGATGCTGCGATACTGGTGGAGCCGAGTACCATAGAGGAAGTCGAGGTTGAGAGGGAGGCATATGTTAGACGAGTACCTACACAAATTTTACGTTTTGAGGTAAGGAAGTTGAGGAATAAGGAGACTAAGCTTAGGTTCAATAGGGAAAGGATAGCGATGAGGCGACAAGGGAACTAGAGGAAAGAATTCGCGCTTCATTTCTATTTCTTTTTTATAGAAAGCTCTCTATCCATTCTTAGATTTGAATTTAAATCTTATCCATTTCCTACCATTTGAATTAGTATGTTTTAGGAAAAGCCTAAGGATAGTAGGATGTAGTTTAAACATCTTATTAGGACATATCATGTTTAATGAATTCAAGTGGATGCAAGTGTTTGCTGGTGGATGCATATACACACACTAGGCACTGATTAGTGACCGAAAATTAGGACACTAACATGATTGCATATGGATATGTATGCACTTTTAATTCACTTCTAATTTATGGATGAAAAATAGATGATTACTATATAGATGTTTCACTTCGATGGTGGTTGTAGCATGCATAGAGAATTTTATGTATCATTAGGATTTTCTTGCATAAATTGTGGACACATGGCACTGACATAAACTGCATTAAAGGAGGTCGACTGAATCAGCGGACCACCTAATTTCTTGCATTAGATAGGGACATATACATTACACTATTGCATATGTTAATGAAAAGCATTAGAAATCCTAAGGACAATGAATGCCTGTGATTGATGGATGAGTAGATGGATGTAGATGATGATATGATAATATTTATGTCATTCACCTACCCTTGGAGATTTCGAGGACGAAATCCTTTAAGGAGGGGAAAATATAACAACCCGAAATTTTAATAAAGTAATTTAAATAAAAGATGAATAAAATAAATATTAATCATAATAATTATGGGAATTGCACAATGGGGGTTGTGTTGTGACACCCCACGTCCGCTAATGTCATTTATTAAGAGAATGCATTAAGTTTCGTGAAGCGTTATAGGTAAATAGAAACCGAAACATTACAAGATAGATATAAAATAGCAGCGGAATTAAAAACTTTTATTAAGCAGAAAACATCATGGTTCAAAACATAGATACATCACAAGTCTGAAATACACAAAACCCAGTACATCAATTTAAAACTTCTATCTTGTACTTAAATCATCAGAGTACAAAAACAAAAGAAGCATAAGCCCAAAAACATAGTCATAGTATAAAGATATGAAATCAAGCAGTATATCTAAGCAGCTCCAAGCAGGATGAAAGCAGAATCATGATCAAGCTTAAGTATTCCCACCCTGAGAACTTGGGGGGGGGGGGGGGGACGGAAGAGAAATAAGTGGAAATAAAATAGGTCAGACATAAAGTCTGGCGAGTCCAGTTACTTTTAGCATATAAATAAGTAAAAGTATCATGACAGGCATATAAACTGGACAGATAGATAATAGCACAATAAGGCAGGTATGACAAGGTAACAGGATAAACAGGATAGAGTAAGTAGCGCTTCTCTAACACTTTTCTTTATCTACACCAATACTAGTATATATGAACAAGATGATCCCCAACCTGTATAAGATGTTAGACATAGGCGTACTTCTAGTGAGAGATTTTACCCCATACAATAACAGGCAGCCCAACTGAATATACCGAAGTTATCCTGAAGGATAATAATGGGATCCTAAACATACCAGAGTCTAGACGTACCCAAATTACTACCCCAATTGATCGGCTCCCTACTCCGTAGATACCCTGTGTTGGCCCCAGAGTAGGATATGTCATTTCCTAAAGTGGAAACCCTTTATTTTCAGGATGTGCACAACCATATCTACAGGTGTCACGACGTCTTAACCCTCCCCTGCCCGGAACCATGCACGCACATGACCCATGCACCCACACCGCCATCTACAGGGATAATGACAAGATATGCATATAGGAACAAATATGATGAAGATGTGATAATAGAACTAATTCTATATAATAGGGACATCATAAACAGGCATGATGAGATCTAAACAGTGAATTAGATCTACAAATAATGGCAGATATGACATGATAAATAGGCATAGGCTTAGATCTAATTCATAGTCATGTCAAAATAACTTAGATATACAGGTTATGACAGATCTGATATGATTCAATTAGTCACAGGGTTAGATCCAATTTGTGAACATGTTAAGATTAACTTTTAAGTATTCATATCTAAAAATAACGTAGACTCACTATGATTGGATCTAAAGAACAGGGAATTTGATTGCAGCTATTGCAGAATAGATCTCTGAATTTGTATAATTCTAGTTGTTGAAGAAGAATATGCTATTTTAATCAAGGCAGAGGCATCATTTAGTTCTCCATTGTTTTTGGTGTGTAAAAACAAGAGAAATGGGGTCATATTTGTATCCTAAAGCTAGGAACCAAGCCAATAATTTAGTCCACGTTCAGAATTGGGAATCTGCCCAAATCCGTATAGGGGTCGACCCCCCTTTGTGTGTCGACCCCGGGGTCGACCTATAGGTAGACCCCAAAGAGCCTTTATGGACCCCAGGGTCGACCCGAGCCAGAATCGATCGATTCCTCTTCTGGGGCTTCTGCTTTGATGTTTTGAATTATTATTTTTTGAATATTATATGTGCTTGTATATATATATATATATAATTCTCTTGTGCGTATACAAACTTCTAGACTTAATAACTTCTTCATACGATGTCCATTTCACTCAAACTCGGAAATTCCGAGACGAACGCAATGGCACGGTCTGTTTTACTTAACTCCTAATATTTAATTAAGTATTCCTTTGTTTATCAGTTTAATGTGTTATAAAATTACGAGGTGTTACATTCTCCCCTACTTAAGGGATTTCATCCTCGAAATCTCCAAGTTAAGAAGAATGTATATCCTAACATCCATATCCACCTACTCATCCATCAATCACAGGTATCCATTGTCCTTAAAGATTTCTAATGTTTATATGAACATATGTAAAGGTGTGTGTATATGTATCTTCACTAATGTGAAAGATCAAGCGGTCTACTGATTCAGTCGACCTCCTTAATGCAATGTATGTTAGTGCCATGAATCCAACATGTATGCAAATAATCCCATTACAACATGTAAGTTCTATGTATGTGCACAATCATTCATCTAAATGCAACATCCATATGATGATACAACCATTTCCATCCATAAAAAGAAGAAAACGCACACACATCCATATGTAGTATAAGAGTGATTGAGCCGATCTAGTGCCTAATGTGTGTATATGCATCCACGAGCAACCACTTGCATCCATCAAACATAACATGTCTCAAACACATGTTTACATCCATGGAATTCCTACCTGAAGGTCAAAGATTTGATCGATAGGATATACCTAAATGATATAAGCAAGTATGAATAAAAGCTTTTGGAAGAGAAGTTAAGAACATTCCCCTTAAAAAGAAAGGGGCACGAAGCGCAAATCTTGTCTTTAAACTCCTAAGTTGTACGCTCTTGGTTATCTCCTCACTGAACTTTCATCAATTTGACCTCTCGGTTGTGTAGCTTCTTAACCTCTGATACAAGAATACGGGTAGGAACTCGTGTAATTGTCGCCTCATGTTCCACCTCTACTTCCTCTAACATACTCGGCTCAACTACTTCTGTTGTATCATGCAAACGTTTCCGCAAATGAACATCCACTAATTTCTCTGGTAGCTTTACCCTATAAACCATTTGACCTATTCTTTCCATTATGGGAAATGTTCCTACAAACCTTGGCCCCAGTTTCCATATAGATCCAAAACAAACCACATTCCTCAAAGGAGATACTTTGATAGAAACCATGTCTCCTACCTCAATTCAATATCGGTCCTTCCTTTATTTGCGTATGACTTCTGCCTGTACTGAGTTGTCTTCATGCGCCTGCAAATAAGATCAGTCTTTTCTGAAGTTTCTCTGACCATCTGAGGTCCAAGTAGAAGCCTATATCTACTGCCTCAATTTGATATCCTTTTGCGGGTACATATACTTATGCAACTTATGGTCCATGCATTACTCGAACCTCTCTCTAAGCAGGTACTATCATCAAGTCTTAAGCGAGAATATTTTAGCGGTTAATTCCAAAACATGGGTAGGGTAGTTCTTCTCGTGAACCCTTAGTTGTCTACCTCCATAACATACTACCCTTCCCTCTTACATCAGAACCGCACCGAGCCCTATCTACATGCATCAGTGTATGTTGTGAAGACTTTGTTCCCATCGGGAAAGGTCAGGACTGGGCTGTTGTCATAGCCCCCTTCAATTGCTGGAAAGCAACATCACAATCTACATCCCAATAAAATGTCAGATTCTTCTTCACCAGTTTGGCGAGTGGGGGTGATATCTTTGCGAAGCCCTGAATGAACTTCCTATAATAGCCTGCTAAACCAAGAAAACTTCCCACCTCCGTTGCATTCTTTGGGATCTGCCAATCTTGAATTGCAACTACCTTTGTGGGATCTACTGCTATCCATCTTTAGAGACCACATGCCCTAGAAATCTCACTTCTTTTCTCCAAGAATGACATTTAGAGAATTTCTCCTTAAGCTGGTGCACACAGAGAGTTTTCAAAACCTCCTCTAAATGTAGGGCATACTCTTCCTCGCTCATCAAGAAAAAAATCAAGATGTTATCAACAAAGATCAAAACGAACTTATTTAGAAACTTCCAGAACACCCTATTCATCAGATCAACAAAATAGGCGGGTGCATTCGTCAACCCAAAAGGCATAATGAGCCATTCAAAGAAACCATCTGGATTTCTAAAAGCAGTCTTATCTATGATGTCCTCGGCCACCCTCAACTGATGAAACTCTATGGCCAAGTATAACTAAGAGAAAACAGATGCAGCAATAGTTTGGTCAAAAAGATCATCTATCCTCAGGAGTGGGTGCCTGTTATTCTTGGTGAGTTTATTCAACTCTCTATATTCTACACATAAGTAAAGCAAATCATCTTCCTTAGTTGCAAATACCATTGAAGCACCCCATTCAGGTATGCTTCGCCTAATAAATCCTTCCTCTAGTAGCTCCCGTACTTGCTTGCTAAGCTCCTTCCTTTCTCTTAGAGCCATGTGGCACACAGGAAATGCAACCGGCTTTGCAATGTCCACCAAGTATATATGGAAATCGATCCCGTGCCTCGGAGGTATGCCCCAAACCTCATCAAAAACATTAGGGTACTCACATACTATTGGAACAAATCGCAGAACATCAATAGATGCATCAAGTGACTCTAGGAAACTAAGAATAACAGACCCTTTTGGATCACAAGAAATCTCGAGGGTCCTCCCATGACAAGTCAAAAGTCTAATGACCCTCCTCTCACAATCCAGAATGGCACCATACATGGCTAGCCAATCCATCCCTAGAATAAAACCATAGCCCATGAAACCAAGCACATATGCGTTGCACTCAAACTCGATGCCTAACACATATATTCTCGAACCCCGACAAATCATAGACAGATGAGCCGTACCACCAATGGGGTTTGAGACAACAATAGGATCCAAAACCATACTAGTACTAAGGTGTAGAGACTCAACCACAGAATCAAATATAAAAGAATGTGAAGCGCCAAAATAAAAAAGAGTTCTAACTGGATGATTGGAAAGAGAAATCAAACCTACAACAAAAAATTTTCTACCTCTATCAAGTACACTAACCATGAGAACATACACATGCCCTTCAGAAGATCCCGCCCTTTGGTCTTGTCCTTGTTTCTTCGGTCATTCCCTATTATACTGTCCGAATTCACCACAGTTGAAGAAAGCATTTTTCCTTCTTCGGCAATCTTTGACCAGATGACCCAAGCGCTTACAGCCGCGACATTTCTTAGAGGATTTACCTACCCATGATGGTGGAGGAACAGTGGTTGTAGCTGGGGGAGGGACGTCTCCTTGGCTCTCGGTAGGTGTCGTACCCTTGAGATACCTACGGAACCAATCCAATACTTGAATGCCCTCGGGAATATTAGGTTCCCCAGACATGCTAAAAAGGGAAAAAGGGACTCAAACAGAGAATTGAAAGAAACTTCCTATCGCTTTGGAGAATATATTTTTCAAAACAGACTTTTCTTTTGAAAATGCTTCCTTTTAAAACCTTTTTGAAAACAATTTTCAAAATATTATCAGATCTGGTAACCTTCAACTCCGATACCAAATGTGACACCCCATGTCCGTTAATGTCACTCATTTAGAGAATGCATTAAGTTTCGTGAAGCATTATATGTAAACAGAAACAGAAACATTACAAGACGGATATAAAATAACAGCAGAATTTAAAACTTTTATTAAGCAGAAAACACCATGGTTTAGAACGTAGTTACATCACAAGTCTGAAATGCATATAATCCAGTACAACAATTTAAAACTTATGTCTTGTACTTAAATCATCAGAGTACAAAAATAAAAGAAGCATAAGCCCCAAATATAGCCATAATAGAAAGATATGAAATCAAACAGTACATCTAAGCAGCTCCAAACAAGATGAAACCAGAATCCTGATCAAGCTTGAGTATTCCTACCCTGAGAACCTGAGGGGGGCGAATGAAAAAGAAGAGGAAACAAAATAGTTCAAACATAAAGTCTGGCGAGTCCAGTTACTTTTAGCATATAAATAAGTAAAAGTATCATGATAGGCGTATAAACTGGAGAGATAGATAACAACACAATAAGATAGGTATGACAAGGTAACATGATAAACAGGATAGAATAAGTAGCGCTTCTCTAACACTTTTCTTTCTCTACACCAATACTAGTATTATATGAACAAGATGATCCCCAACAAGTATAAGATGGTAGACTTAGGCGTACTTCTAGTGAGAGATTTTACCCCATACCATAATAGGTAGCCCAAGTGAACATACCTGAGTTACTCCTAAGGATAATAACAGGCTCCTAAGCATACCAGAGTCTAGATGTACCTTAATTACTACCCCAATCGATCGGCTCCCTATTCCGTAGATACCCTGTGCTGGCCCTACAGTAGGATGTATCATTTTCTAAAGTGGCAACCCTCTATTTTCAGGATGTGCACAACCATATCTACAGGTGTCACGGCGTCTTAATCCTCCCCTGTCCGGACCCATGCACGCACATGACCCTGTCGGAATGCGCCACCTACACCGCCCCCTCGTTTGGATCTCTTACAATCAGCCCAGTAAGCGTGCCGCAACTCCGACCTAGTTCGGAGTGCTCATTTGATACCTATATATGGGTTACCGATTGAAATGGGTCCCACACACAAGATGATACAAGCTTCCCCCTAATCTTGCATCCCCACTACTAGGATTTCCACAGGTTATGCCCTACCAGTGAAACAAGATTGCATAACCCCACAGGTTATGCCCTACCGGTGTAAAAAGATTGCATAACCCTACAGGTTAAGTTTGTGGGCCTATATATAAATATTACCCACCACCCCAAGATATACTTAACCCTCCCACTATTTCAATCAAGTTTACATAACCCCTACTCAGGTTAACACGTTAATGTAATCCTTATGGATTTAAACAGTTTAAGTATTACAGGTCAACAGGTTATCCCCATTCACATTAACTTCTTTTCAAATTACCAAGTTGCTTATTAATTTCATATATATACAACTTAATCCATTTAAGCTTATTAATAAGCACATCACATGTTATTCTCTAGATTGTAGTCCAAGATTTGTAATCTATGATCTATTTATCCTTGGATTTTAATTAACAAAAGTAATCCACAAATATTCATTGTTTGTTTCTATAGTTACAATAACATGTAATTAAGTATACTTCAACTCAGTTCACCCATTTTCTGTCTAACATGTCACTACAACTTATCGTTGTTTACTTATTAACTTAGTTCTCTTAACTAAGGTTTACTGATAAGTATTTCTTCCTTTTATTATAACATGTTATAATTTCCACTTGTCCCTAGGACAAGCCTACCTATTATATAACATTCTCATTAATGTAATTAACTATAATAGGTTATTCTCGTTCCCCGTTTATTCTAATTCATTTCCATTAATTGCAGTTAGTGCCATTTATTTCTATCCTTTTATATACATATATTCATATTTATGTTTATGCATTAGACCTCTTACATTAAGTCTACAACTTGTGGATGTTGGATATGTCGGGTGGGTCCAGGAAGACTTCTTCCATAAGTCGGACTTAACCTCGTGTCTCAGCACGTTACATGTTTATGCACTTATACCCCTCACATTAGATTCATCACTTGTGGTTGCTGGATATGTCGGGGGGTCCGGACAGACTTCTACCACAACTGCAATCTAACCTCATGTCTAAGCGGGGTTATAGTTTCTAATTATTGTAAATCTAGGCATGTTCATTCTTTAATAATTATTCCTATTTCATTATAAGTTTTCATGCCCCTATCCCAAGCCATGTTCGTTACTAATAAATTTTCATGTTTATCATTCCCCAAATTAAGATCTTTAATCACAACTCTGATTTATGCCCCAAATCCATATTCATGTTGTCAATTCAAGTTATGCCCAAATTTCCCAACGCAAGTTATGCCCAATTAAGATTTAGATCAACATATAAATAATGCCCCAAATCCCAAGTCTTGGCTTAAGGTACGAATTATGCCCAATATTCCTAGTCATATTTTACAATTGAATTATGCCCCAAATTAATTATTCTCATCATTCCTAATTTCATACGTTCGCGTATTTCAGCGGTTTGCCTAGGTTCGAAGGTAGCCTGGATATAAAATAAAAAGGGATAAGAATAAGGGAAGAGAACAGAAATAAATGTAATAACAAGATTGACATATGATGGAAGAAATAGGCGTAGCAACTAATAAGCATATAGTGACAAAATTGGGCATAATGACAAGATATGCATATAGGAACAGATCTGATGAACATGTGATAATAGAACTAATTCTAATATAATAGGGACATCATAAACAAGCATGGAAACAGTGAATTAGATTTACAAATAATGGCATATCTGACATGATAAATAGGCACAGGCTTAGATCTAATTCATAGTCATGTCAAATAACTTAGATACACAGGTTATGGCAGATCTGATATGATTCAAATTAGTCACAGGGTTAGATCCAATTCATAAACATGTTAAGGATAACTTTTAAAAATTCTTATCTAGAAATAACGTAGACTCACTGTGATTGGATCTAAAGAACAAGGAATTTGATTGCAGCTATTGCAGAACAGATCTCTGAATTCGCATAATTCTAGTTATTGAAGAAGAATAGGCTATTTTAACCAAGGCAGAGGCAACATCTAGTTCTCCATTGTTTTTAGTGTGTAAAAACAAGAGAAGTGGGGTTATGTTTATGTAACAACCCGAAAATCTGGGCCAGTTTAAAATTTTTATTTTGGCAATTTTAGCGAATTTTGATTATTTAAAATGAATTGTTTTAAATAATATCGACGAGAAATTTATTTTGAATAGAATCGAACGTATATATTTATATACGTCGTCGTTAGAATATAAATAATTATATATAATTATAAATAGAATTGAAAATGGCACGGTAGTTCGATAATTCGATTTCAAACTTCAAATAAATGTACCGGGTGCAAAACAATCCGGATTTTAGTGAAACCAAAAACATTAGGATCTAATTGAGAATATCTTTACAACGAATCCGAAAAATCAAAATTTCATATCGGGGTAAAAAGATATGTCTAGTTGAAAATTCTGAATAGTCGCTATGGAATTCAGGCCCTTAAAAATGGGAATTTTGCAAACGACCTCGGATTTTGACGAAACCACTTTTGTTGGATCCGTGATGTAAAGTTATTGCTAGGTTTCAAATTTCATAATTTTTCGAATCAATATGTGAGCGTGGTAAAGTAAAACGCGTTTGACCAATTTCAGTTGATTTTAATCGACTGGAAATTGGCCATTTTTCAAACGGTCTCAGAATTCGACGAAACTAGTTTTGTTAGGACCGTATCGTCAATAAGAAGCTAGAAAATATTTTTGTGGAATTTTTCGAGTTAGTATGTGACCCCAGTAAATTGAAATGCGCGTTCAAATTCAATATATAGAGTTATATGTTGATTTTGACGGAAACTGATCGAAACGATCGAATCAGCTTACGATACATATCCTATTGTGTTCGGAATGGGGGTAATTAGCTATGGGCGACAGGCGGTGGGTTCGATTTCGAGTTCAAAAATAAAAGTTGCTTTTTGAAATCAATAAATAAATATATATATATATATATTATTATATTCTCCCCCCCCCATACTTTCATTTCAGATCAGAAGAAAAAACAAAAGAGAACCCGACATCGTCGTTCGAGCCCCTCCCCCCTGCCGACGCCTCATCGCCCCTCCCCAGCCGTCGAAGTCCGGCATCGCGTCCCCACCATCATTCCTCTCCCCCACCTTCTTCTCCGACGCGCCCCCCTCCGCCTAACCCTTAATCGCTGCCGACCCCCCCTCCTCAAACCCTCGAGAGCCCAACGCCGCCGCCTGAAGCATCCCCGACGCCCTCCCCTTCGTCTCCGACCTCTTCTCTTCCTTCACGCCGCCGTCAGTCCATCTCCGACGCCTCCTCCAGTGGTCCAGCGTAGCCAACCCCCTCCTTGCTCGATTCAAACTACGAAACCCCTCTTCAATTTCAAAGGTGAATTTTATTTTAAATCAGTTTTATTTATTTCAGTTTTAATTATCTTAGTGTGTTAAGTAAAAATCGTATTGGTGTATATGAAAAAGGAATAATTTTTATATGGAGTATGAAGATTAAAAATATAATTTTTATACTTGTAGCAAACTAAAAATATGATTTTTATATATTGAATAGCGAAGTAAAATTCGATTTTTAAATATTGAATAGCGAATTAAAAATTTTATTTTTATATATTGAATAGCGAAGTAAAAATTCGATTTTTATATATTGAATAACGAAGTAAAAATTCAAATTTTATATATTGAATAGCAAAGTAAAAATTCGATTTTTACATATGTTGAGAATACGGGCAAAGAAAGTGACAAAGGGCGAGTGGCGAAGATTTTCTACCTAAGAAGAGTCGTGGCATTGGATTAGCAATTCTGTGAGAACTTCTCACCTTTTAATTTTGTTTTTCTAGTTAAAAATATATACTAGGATGCAGACGGTGTTTAGTAGCACCCGACACCCGTCGTCCACAGACCATGGATGGCTTGTATGCTTGTTTGTTTGATTTTGATGTGTAGTTGATTGTGTGATGTGATGTGAAATGAAATAAAACATTTATATAGTTGAAATAAAATATTTTATAGTGGAAAATATTTTATAGTTAAAAATAGGATTTTTAACGTGTATATGGAATGAAATAAAAATAAACAAATCGGATGATTTGTTTATATACACACATTTGACTGATATCGATTGGGACGATAAATTTTACACATCGCCCAACTACACAAATAAAATCTGTGTTTGATTGTTTGAAACCCCACACGGGTATTGGGATGATATTTGAAGTACACTAATCCCGATTGTTTAGTTGTATGTCGATCGATTGATTGACAGACTGTTATAAGCATTGAATATTTATATTTGATGCTTATACAGTGTAGAATGCACTTTGGATGATGGTTGATTATTCATCGTTGTTGATATATACATGTGTTGAAAAAAATCCATATAATTAACATTATATGGTAATTGATTGGGCCTCATTCCAGTTTCGAAAAAGAAATATTTGAAATAGAATATTTGAAAATAGAAATATATGAAGCCGTGTTGATTAGATTGACGCCATTTTGACGTGAAAGATATTTATATCGATTTTATTCATTTTTCAATGAATATTGAAATAGAATTGAAATTCGAATTAAACTGAATAGATTAGAAATCGAATAGAATTGAAATTCGAATTATATTGAAATAGAATTGAAATCCGAATTAAATTGAAATAGAATTGGAATTCGAATTAAAATGAATAGAAATGAATTCGAATTAAACTAAATAGAAATGAATTCGAATTGAAATTGAATAGAAATGAATTCGAATTGAAATTGAATAGAAATGAATTCGAATTGAAATTAAATTGAATTGAAAAACGAACTGAAATTGAATTCGAAATCAATTTGAATTAAAATCGTTTTGAAAAGGAAATCGACGAAGTATATATTATATATATTATGTATATAATATAATGGCCTGAATAGAACGCGCCGCGCCGTGGCAGTTCGCGAATTTCGACCATTGACTTCGAATGGCTATTGCGGGAGATTCGACCGTCGGATTCTCCTAAAACTGGAACCGTTGGGTTCGTATCGAAAAGAGATTTCTAACGAATGTGAGAAATTAGAAATCTAACGGTTGGATTTGGAATTATGTCCAAATCAAATTTGAAAAAGGTCGTTGTAAGTGCAGTTCGATGGCCGTTGATGGAAATCGAATGTACGGGCCTTGATAAAATTATTAAAAATAGTAATAATTTATGTAAAATCATAAGAAATGATTTAGGAAAAATTGGGATGAAAAACTCCATATTTGAAAAGATAAAAATAGTTTTTTATTGAAATGAACTAATTTTGAACTAGAATTATAATTCTATTTATTTTTAAATAAATAAATTGGATTTGAATTGGTTTTGAAAATAACCAGAATTTCCCATAATTATATTGGAATGGATTTGAATCGAAATTGTCTTCGGAATATTTCGATGTTGGATTTCGTGATGATACCGATATTGTTATCGAAATTTGAAAGATATGTATATATATATCGTTATTTCCAATACGATATTTGTTGGTCGTAGAATTTGATATTAAATATAAGCCGGTATATTTTCTATTCAGAGCCTTGTATTTAATGTCAAATGTGATTTGGGTTTGTCGTGAATGGTGTCTTTATTAACACTTGAGAAAAGATTAAATCTTTTATTTTAGATTTAATGAAGTGTAACAATTAAATGATATTTAATTGGAATTGAACTGGCATTGATTTTTGGGTTTATCGTGAACAGTGTTTTAAATAACACTTGTTCTTTAACCCGGCAATTAATGGAATGTGATCTTGGGGTTTATCGTGAACAGTGTTTTTAAATGACACTAATTCTTTAACCCCATTAAAAGATTAAAACTAAGTGGAGTTTTAATGAATCTTTAATTAGATTGAAATGATCGTGGATGGAGTATCACCAGTTTTGCTCCAGGCGTTAGTTAAATCTTTAATTAGATTTGAATGTGAAATGGTAATTGAATTTACCGATAACACCGTGGTGTTAGATATGAAGTATAACCGGTTTTACTTCATGGGATGAATAGGTTGGGATTGGGAAATTAAAACAAATGATTACTTCGGTAAGGTTCGTTAATCCCGACTAGTTGAATCGAAATTCAAAAGAAGATTAGAGAATAAATTCAAGGAATTTATCTTGGATAAAATTAATGGGAACCTTTCCGTATGAATGTGAAATTTAGAAACTAACTGTCGGTTAGCCAAGCAGAATGGTTTTCTGGATATTGATCTGATGTTGGTTTCGGCCTTCGGGGTTAATATTTGGGAAATTATTCACTTGATTAATTTACGGTTAGTGACTGATGAATTGGAATGAGGCGTATGTTGTGTTTGTGTAACATTTATTTAAAATATACGCGAGTTATTCGGAAAGACCAGGTTTATCCCATTCTGAATAACTGATACGACGATAAGTCGAAGATGAAGACGGTGGTTGAAGACCGGAAGTCTTCACATCATTTGGGTGATTACTGATGATCTTGATTGGGCTGTACACCCAAGATGAGGGAATCAATCGGTGGTCGTCCAGATGTGCTTGGAGATCGATGGATATGCGAGGAAAGTGCCTCCGGTTTCGTTCAGACCCAGAACGGACTTGTAAATGGACTGTGTGTCGGACATTGGATTTCATTCTGTGTGACTGATATCGGTTGCATAGAGTGGTTTGCCTGTGTGGCATGCTAAGATGCAAATGATCAAGGCTTCTGTTGAAAAGCAGAGTCTTGTGGATGATGATCAGAGCAAGGCCTGTGAGGCATAGCTTTGTGTAGCGTTGATTCGCGAGCCTCACACCCCGGTTGTGAACCAAAAACGGGAGACGGACCTCAGGGAGGGCATGCGTTTCTTTCTAGCTAGGGTGGTGTCAGTGACCTACCAGTCCCATGACTGACCTGGAGTTTATTGTTTTAACCTAAACTCTGGGTGCCCCTATTTTGACACGGGCAACTAGTAGTTTTGGTTTTGCAGATTTATATTCACAGGATCCTGGTTTACAGCTGGAACGATATCCGGAAAGCTTTGTATCCGTATATCTCTTCTAGTTGTGTATTGTATTATTTTCCGCTGCTATGTATTTAAATGTAATTTAAATCTCTGATATTTCTGTGTAATATTTATTCATACTCTGTATATTCTTGTAATCTGATGGAATTGTTGTTATATACAATGAAATGTTCTCCCGTCTGCGTCCTGATGTGGCTTGTTCTCAAAACAATTCGTTCTTTCCCTTCTCTTCGGAGACCGGGGAAGTTCGGGTCGTTTCATCGTGGTATCAGAGCTTTGGTTTACAAAGCTCAGAGAACAAGACACATTAGAACCATACGAAAGAATTCATCAGATATTGGATTAGTAATATCTAATGAGGATGACTCGTTAGAGATAGGATCAGTAGTATCCTAGAACGGGTGTGAAGAGTATATTTTTAAAGTGAAAACAATTTTTGTTTTGAAAATTTAAATCAACTATTCGTATTTGATTATTTATTCTATATTGATCGGGACAATCCGATATATAAAGATTTTGCATATATGTCTTGCAAACGTGTATTCGAAGTTTTAATATACTGGATAGTTATAGAATCATACTCTAGTTGCCCGGGGATAATTCTGGTGATGGGACACCGTCGCCAGTATTTATTTTCGAGTTTGGAAAGCGAGATTTCTATAAATTTCCAATTTGACTGGTGTGAGAACCGAAGCTAGATAGGGCTTATTGTTGTGATTTGGCATCAAAAATCTGATTTTTGACTATATATCAAAGTTATCAATTTCAAAACTAATCAACTAATTGATTGGTGGTTGTGTTGTTGATTATTGGTTGATTAATTAAAATTTGTAGTATATAGCCAATTTGATCAAATATTGACTTGTATTGAAAATTAATCGCATTTGCTTGCATATACAAGTACTTACATTGAACAGGTCATAGCAAGGAGGCTAGAGCAGAGAATAAAATTTGTTTGCCCGACAAATAGGTACATGTTTACTATAATTTACTGTTTTGTTTGGGTGATGATGATTTTATGAGCCGATTGGTTAGCCGCTTGGCCTTTTCTTTTTGAGATCAGAAAGCCTGTCTGGCAATTTCGGGATTTTCCCGTGGCTCCCGGTGCAGGGGAGGTTATGGCGAAATTTTTCGAGAATTTAGGGTGTTAGCCAAATTTTTGAAGAATTTGAAAATTTTCAGAAACTGAAAAGTTGGAGAATGAAAGCCAGATTGAACGTAGAGTTGATTAATCAAACCACTTTCGACTTCGTTCCTTTTCGGGGACGAAATTTTTTAAGTGGGGGAGATTGTAACAACCCGAAAATCTGGGCCAGTTTAAAATTTTTATTTTGGCAATTTTAGATAATTTTGATTATTTAAAATAAATTGTTTTAAATAATATCGACGAGAAATTTATTTTGAATAGAATCGAACGTATATATTTATATACGTCGTCGTTAGAATATAAATAATTATATATAATTATAAACAGAATTGAAAATGGCGCGGTAGTTCGATAATTCGATTTCAAACTTCAAATGAATGTACCGGGTGCAAAACAATCCGGATTTTAGTGAAACCAAAAACATTAGGATTTAATTAAGAATATCTTTCCAACGAATCCGAAAAATCAAAATTTCATAGCGGGGATAAAAAGATATGTCCAGTTGAAAATTCTGAATAGTCGCTATGGAATTCAGGCCCTTAAAAATGGGAATTTTGCAAACGACCTCGGATTTCGACGAAACCACTTTTGTTGGATCCGTGATGTAAAGTTATTGCTAGGTTTCAAATTTCATAATTTTTCGAATCAATATGTGAGCGTGGCAAAGTAAAACGCGTTTGACCAATTTCAGTTGATTTTAATCGACGGGAAATTGGCCATTTTTCAAACGGTCTCAGAATTCGACGAAACTAGTTTTGTTAGGACCGTATCGTCAATAAGAAGCTAGAAAATATTTTTGTGGAATTTTTCGAGTTATTATGTGACCCCGGTAAATTGAAATGCGTATTCAAATTCAATATATAGAGTTATATGTTGATTTTGACGGAAACTGATCGAAACGATCGAATTAGCTTATGATACATATCCCATTTTGTTCGTAATAGGGGTAATTAGCTATGGGCGACAGGCGGTGGGTTCGATTTCGAGTTCAAAAATAAAAGTTGCTTTTTGAAATCAATAAATAAATAAATATATATTATTATATTCTCCCCCTATACTTTCATTTCAGATCAGAAAAAAAAAGAGAACCCGACATCGTCGTTCGAGCCCCTCGTCGCCCCTCCCCTGCCGTCGAAGTCCGGCATCACGTCCCCCCCATCGTTCCTCTCCCCCACCTTCTTCTCCGACGCCCCCCCCCCTCCGCCTAACCCTTAATCGCTGCCGACCCCCCCCCCCCTCAAACCCTCGAGAGCCCAGCGCCGCCGCCTGAAGTATCCCCGACCCCCTCCCCTTCATCTCCGACCTCTTCTCTTCCTTCCTTCTTCACGCGAGACCCCACCTCCGACAGTCAGAAGCTACCCTGCCACCGTCAGTCCATCTCCGACGCCTCCTCCAGTGGTCCAGCGTAGCCAACCCCCTCCTTGCTCGATTCAAACAACGAAACCCCTCTTCAATTTCAAAGGTGAATTTTATTTTAAATCAGTTTTATTTATTTCAGTTTTAATTATCTTAGTGTGTTAAGTAAAAATCGTATTGGTGTATATGAAAAAGGAATAATTTTTATATGGAGTATGAAGATTAAAAATATAATTTTTATACTTGTAGCAAACTAAAAATATGATTTTTATATATTGAATAGCGAAGTAAAAATTCGATTTTTATATATTGAATAGCAAAGTAAAAATTCGATTTTTATATATTGAATAGCGAAGTAAAAATTCGATTTTTATATATTGAATAACGAAGTAAAAATTCGATTTTTATATATTGAATAGCAAAGTAAAAATTCGATTTTTACATATGTAGAGAATACGGGCAAAGAAAGGGACAAAGGGCGAGCGGCGAAGATTTTCCACCTAAGAAGAGTCGTGGCATTGGATTAGCAATTCTGTGAGAACTTCTCACCTTTTAATTTTATTTTTCTAGTTAAAAATATATACGAGGATGCAGACGGTGTTTAGTAGCACCCGACACCCGTCGTCCACAGACCATGGACGGCTTGTATGCTTATTTGTTTGATTTTGATGTGTAGTTGATTGTGTGATGTGATGTGAAATGAAATAAAACATTTATATAGTTGAAATAAAATATTTTATAGTGGAAAATATTTTATAGTTAAAAATAGGATTTTTAACGTGTATATGGAATGAAATAAAAATAAACAAATCGGATGATTTGTTTATATACACACATTTGACTGATATCGATTGGGACGATAAATTTTACACATCGCCCAACTACACAAATAAAATCTGTGTTTGATTGTTTGAAACCCCACACGGGTATTCGGAAGATATTTGAAGTACACTAATCCCAATTGTTTAGTTGTATGTCGATCGATTGATTGACAGACTGTTATAAGCGTTGAATATTTATATTTGATGCTTATACAGTGTAGAATACACTTTTGATGAAGGTTGATTATTCATCGTTGTTGATATATACATGTGTTGAAAAAAATCCATATAATTAACATTATATGGTAATTGATTGAGCCTCATTCCAGTTTCAAAAAAGAAATATTTGAAATAGAATATTTGAAAATAGAAATATATGAAGCTACGTTGATTAGATTGACGCCATTTTGACGTGAACGATATTTATATCGATTTTATTCATTTTTCAATGAATATTGAAATAGAATTGAAATTCGAATTAAATTGAATAGATTAGAAATCGAATAGAATTGAAATTCGAATTATATTGAAATAGAATTGAAATCCGAATTAAATTGAAATAGAATTGGAATTCGAATTAAACTGAATAGAAATGAATTCGAATTAAACTGAATAGAAATGAATTCGAATTGAAATTGAATAGAAAGGAATTCGAATTGAAATTGAATAGAAATGAATTCGAATTGAAATTAAATTGAATTGAAAAACGAACTAAAATTGAAATCAATTTGAATTAAAATCGTTTTGAAAAGGAAATCGACGAAGTATATATTATATATATTATATATATAATATAATGGCCTGAATAGAACACGCCGCGCCGTGGCAATTCGCGAATTTCGACCATTGACTTCGAATGGCTACTGCGGGAGATCCGACCGTCGGATTCTCCTAAAACTAGAACCGTTGGGTTCGTATCGAAAAGACCTTTCTAACGAATGTGAGAAATTAGAAATCTAACGGTTGGATTTGGAATTATGTCCAAATCAAATTTGAAAAAGGTCGTTGTAAGTGCAATTCGATGGCCGTTGATGGAAATCGACTGTACGGGCCTTGATAAAATTATTAAAAATAGTAATAATTTATGTAAAATCATAAGAAATGATTTGGGAAAAATTGGATGAAAAACTCCATATTTGAAAAGATAAAAATAGATTTTTATCGAAATGAACTAGTTTTGAACTAGAATTATAATTCTATTTATTTTTAAATAAATAAATTGGATTTGAAATGGTTTTGAAAATAACCAGAATTTCCCATAATTATATTGGAATGGATTTGAATCGAAATTGTCTTTGGAATATTTCGATGTTGGATTTCGTGATGATACAGATATTGTTATGGAAATTTGAAAGATATGTATATATATATCGTTATTTCCAATACGATATTTGTTGGTCGTAGAATTTGATATTGAATATAAGCCGGTATATTTTCTATTCAGAGCCTTATATTTAATGTCAAATGTGATTTGGGTTTGTCGTGAATGGTGTGTTTATTAACACTGTTCTTGAACCCAATTGAGAAAAGATTAAATCTTTTATTTTAGATTTAATGAAGTGTAACAATTAAATGATATTTAATTGGAATTGAACTGGCATTGATTTTTGGGTTTATCGTGAACAGTGTTTTAAATAACACTTGTTCTTTAACCCGGTAATTAATGGAATGTGATCTTGGGGTTTATCGTGAACAGTGTTTTTAAATGACACTGATTCTTTAACCCCGTTAAAAGATTAAAACTAAGTGGAGTTTTAATGAATCTTTAATTAGATTGAAATGATCGAGGATGGAGTATCACCAGTTTTGCTCTAGGCGTTAGTTAATCTTTAATTAGATTTGAACGTGAAATGGTAATTGAATTTACCGATAACACCGTGGTGTTAGATATGAAGTATAACCAGTTTTACTTCATGGGATGAATAGGTTGGGATTGGGAAATTAAAACAAATGATTACTTCGGTATGGTTCGTTAAACCCGACTAGTTGAATCGAAATTCAAAAGAAGATTATAGAATAAATTCAAGGAATTTATCTTGGATAAAATTAATGGGAACCTTTCCCTATGAATGTGAAATTTAGAAACTAACTGTCGGTTAGCCAAGCAGAATGGTTTCTGGATATTGATCTGATGTTGGTTTCGGCCTTCGAGGTTAATATTTGGGAAATTATTCTCTTGATTAATTTACGGTTAGTGACTAATGAATTGGAATGAGGCATATGTTGTGTTTGTGTAACACTTATTTAAAATATACGCGAGTTATTCGGAAAGACCGGGTTTATCCCATTCTGAATAACTGATACGACGATAAGTCGAAGATGAAGACGGTGGTTGAAGACCGGAAGTCTTCACATCGTTTGGGTGATTACTGATGATCTTGATTGGGTTGTACACCCAAGATGAGGGAGTCAATCGGTGGTCGTCCAGATGTGCTTGGAAATCGATGGATATGCGAGGAAAGTGCCTCCGGTTTCGTTCAGACCCAGAACGGACTTGTAAATGGACTGTGTGTCTGACATTGGATTTCATTCTGTGTGACTGATATCGGTTGCATGGAGTGGTTTGCCTGTATGGCATGCTAAGATGCAAATGATCAAGGCTTCTGTTGAAAAGCAGAGTCTTGTGGATGATGATCAGAGCAAGGCCTTTGTGGCATAGCTTTGTGTAGCGTTGATTCGCGACCCTCGCACCCTGGTTGTGAACCAAAAACGGGAGATGGACCTCAGGGAGGGCATGCGTTTCTTTCTAGCTAGGGTGGTGTCAGTGACCTACTAGTCCCATGACTGACCTGGAGTTTATTGTTTTAACCTAAACTCTGGGTGCTCCTATTTTGACACGGGCAGCTAGTAGTTTTGGTTTTGCAGATTTATATTCACAGGATCCTGGTTTACAGCTGGAACGATATTCGGAAAGCTTTGTATCCGTATATCTCTTCTAGTTGTGTTTTGTATTATTTTCCGCTGCTATGTATTTAAATGTAATTTAAATCTCTGATATTTCTGTGTAATATTTATTCATACTCTGTATATTCTTGTAATCTGATGGAATTGTTGTTATATACAATGAAATGTTCTCCCGTCTGCGTCCTGATGTGGCTTGTTCTCAAAACAATTCGTTCTTTCCCTTCTCTTCGGAGACCGGGGAAGTTCGGGTCGTTTCATCGTGGTATCAGAGCTTTGGTTTACAAAGCTCAGAGAACAAGACACATTAGAACCATATGAAAGAATTCATCAGATATTGGATTAGTAATATCCAATGAGAATGACTCGTTAGAGATAGGATCAGTAGTATCCTAGAACGAGTGTGAAGAGTATATTTTTAAAGTGAAAACAAATTTTGTTTTGAAAATTTAAATCAACTATTCGTATTTGATTATTTATTCTATATTGATCGGCACAATCCGATATATAAAGATTTTGCATATATGTCTTGCAAACGTGTATTCGAAGTTTTAATATACTGGATAGTTATAGAATCATACTCTAGTTGCCCGGGGATAATTCTGGTGATGGGGCACCGTCGCCAGTATTTATTTTCGAGTTTCGAAAGCGAGATTTCTATAAATTTCCAATTTGACTGGTGTGAGAACCCAACTAGATAGGGCTTATTGTTGTGATTTGGCATCAAAAATCTGATTTTTGACTATATATCAAAGTTATGAATTTCAAAAGCTAATCAACTAATTGATTGGTGGTTATGTTGTTGATTATTGGTTGATTAATTAAAATTTGTATTATATAGCCAATTTGATCAAATATTGACTTGTATTGAAAATTAGTCGCATTTGCTTGCATATACAAGTACTTACATTGAACAGGTCATAGCAAGGAGGCTAGAGCAGAGAATAAAATTTGTTTGCCCGACAAATAGGTACATGTTTACTATAATTTACTGTTTTGTTTGGGTGATGATGATTTTATGAGCCGATTGGCTAGCCGCTTGGCTTTTTCTTTTCTTTTTGAGATCAGAAGGCCTGTATGGCAATTTCGGGATTTTCCCGTAGCTCCCGGTGCAGGGGAGGTTATGGCGAAATTTTTCGAGAATTTAGGGTGTTAGCCAAATTTTTGAAGAAATTGAAAATTCTCAGAAACTGAAAAGTTGGAGAATGAAAGCCAGATCGAACGTAGAGTTGATTAATCAAACCACTTTCGACTTCGTTCCTTTTCGGGGACGAAAAGTTTTAAGTGGGGGAGATTGTGACAACCCGAAAATCTGGGCCAGTTTAAAATTTTTATTTTGGAAATTTTAGCGAATTTTGATTATTTAAAACAAATTGTTTTAAATAATATCGACGAGAAATTTATTTTGGATAGAATCGAACGTATTTATTTATATAAGTTGTCGTTAGAATATAAATAATTATATATAATTATAAATAGAATTGAAAATGGCGCGGTAGTTCGATAATTCGATTTCAAACTTCAAATGAATGTACCGGGTGCAAAACAATCCGGATTTTAGTGAAACCAAAAACATTAGGATTTAATTGAGAATATCTTTCCAACGAATACGAAAAATCAAAATTTCATAGCGGGGATAAAAAGATATGTCCAGTTGAAAATTCTGAATAATCGCTATGGAATTCAGGCCCTTAAAAATGGGAATTTTGCAAACGACCTCGGATTTCGACGAAACCACTTTTGTTGGATCCGTGATGTAAAGTTATTGCTAGGTTTCAAATTTCATAATTTTTCAAATCAATATGTGAGCATGGCAAAGTAAAACGCGTTTGACCAATTTCAGTTGATTTTAATCGATTGGAAATTGGCCATTTTTCAAACGGTCTCAGAATTCGACGAAACTAGTTTTGTTAGGACTGTATCGTCAATAAGAAGCTAGAAAATATTTTTGTGGAATTTTTCGAGTTAGTATGTGACCCCAGTAAATTGAAATGCGCATTCAAATTCAATATATAGAGTTATACGTTGATTTTGACGGAAACCGATCGAAACGATCGAATCAGCTTATGATACATATCCCATTGTGTTCGGAATGGGGGTAATTAGCTATGGGCGACAGGCGGTGGGTTCGATTTCGAGTTCAAAAATAAAATTTGCTTTTTGAAATCAATAAATAAATAAATATATATATATATATATATTATTATATTCTCCCCCCTATACTTTCAATTCAGATCAGAAGAAAAAAAAGAGAACCCGACATCGTCGTTCGAGCCCCTCGTTGCCCCTCCCCAGCCGTCGAAGTCCGGCATCGCGTCCCCCCCATCGTTCCTCTCCCCCACCTTCTTCTCCGACGCACCCCCCTCCGCCTAACCCTTAATCGCTGCCGACCCCCCCCCCTCAAACCCTCTAGAGCCCAGCGCCGCCGCCTGAAGCATCCCCGACCCCCTCCCCTTCATCTCCGACCTCTTCTCTTCCTTCCTTCTTCACGCGAGACCCCACCTCCGACAGTCAGAAGCTACCCTGCCGCCGTCAGCCCATCTCCAACGCCTCCTCCAGTGGTCCAGCGTAGCCAACCCCCTCCTTGCTCGATTCAAACAACGAAACCCCTCTTCAATTTCAAAGGGGAATTTTATTTTAAATCAGTTTTATTTATTTTAGTTTTAATTATCTTAGTGTGTTAAGTAAAAATCGTATTGGTGTATATGAAAAAGGAATAATTTTTATATGGAGTATGAAGATTAAAAATATAATTTGTATACTTGTAGCAAACTAAAAATATGATTTTTATATATTGAATAGCGAAGTAAAAATTCGATTTTTATATATTGAATAGCGAAGTAAAAATTCGATTTTTATATATTGAATAACGAAGTAAAAATTCGATTTTTATATATTGAATAGCAAAGTAAAAATTCGATTTTTACATATGTAGAGAATACGGACAAAGAAAGTGACAAAGGGCGAGTGGCGAAGATTTTCTACCTAAGAAGAGTCGTGGCATTGGATTAGCAATTCTATGAGAACTTCTCACCTTTTAATTTTGTTTTTCTAGTTAAAAATATATACTAGGATGCAGACGGTGTTTAGTAGCACCCGACACCTGTCGTCCACAGACCATGGACGGCTTGTATGCTTGTTTGTTTGATTTTGATGTGTAGTTGATTGTGTGATGTGATGTGAAATGAAATAAAACATTTATATAGTTGAAAAAAATATTTTATAGTGGAAAATATTTTATAGTTAAAAATAGGACTTTTAACGTGTATATGGAATGAAATAAAAATAAACAAATCGGATGATTTGTTTATATACACACATTTGACTGATATCGATTGGGACGATAAATTTTACACATCGCCCAACGGCAAATAAAATCTGTGTTATATTGTTTGAAACCCCACACGGGTATTGGGATGATATTTGAAGTACACTAATCCCGATTGTTTAGTTGTATGTCGATCGATTGATTGACAGACTGTTATAA
The DNA here is from genome assembly GCA_030737875.1 of Allium sativum. NCBI lineage: Eukaryota > Viridiplantae > Streptophyta > Magnoliopsida > Asparagales > Amaryllidaceae > Allium > Allium sativum. The sequence continues at coordinate 450,131,562 of CM060921.1, read as the reverse complement.
GCGTTGAATATTTATATTTGATGCTTATACAGTGTAGAATGCACTTTGGATGATGGTTGATTATTCATCGTTGTTGATATATACATGTGTTGAAAAAAATCCATATAATTAACATTATATGGTAATTGATTGAGCCTCATTCCAGTTTCGAAAAAGAAATATTTGAAATAGAATATTTGAAAATAGAAATATATGAAGCCGCGTTGATTAGATTGATGCCATTTTGACGTGAACGATATTTATATCGATTTTATTCATTTTTCAATGAATATTGAAATAGAATTGAAATTCGAATTAAATTGAATAGATTAGAAATCGAATAGAATTGAAATTCGAATTATATTGAAATAGAATTGAAATCCGAATTAAATTGAAATAGAATTGGAATTCGAATTAAACTGAATAGAAATGAATTTGAATTAAACTGAATAGAAATGAATTCAAATTGAAATTGAATAGAAATGAATTCGAATTGAAATTAAATAGAAATGAATTCGAATTGAAATTAAATTGAATTGAAAAACGAACTGAAATTGAATTAGAAATCAATTTGAATTAAAATCGTTTTGAAAAGGAAATCGACGAAGTATATATTATATATATTATATATATAATATAATGGCCTGAATAGAACACGCCGCGCCGTGGCAGTTCGCGAATTTCGACCATTGACTTCGAATGGCTATTGCGGGAGATCCGACCGTCGGATTCTCCTAAAACCGGAACTGTTGGGTTTGTATCGAAAAGAGCTTTCTAACGAATGTGAGAAATTAGAAATCTAACGGTTGGATTTGAATTATGTCCAAATCAAATTTGAAAAAGGTCGTTGTAAGTGCAGTTCGATGGCCGTTGATGGAAATCGACTGTACAGGCCTTGATAAAATTATTAAAAATAGTAATAATTTATGTAAAATCATAAGAAATGATTTGGGAAAAATTGGGATGAAAAACTCCATATTCGAAAAGATAAAAATAGATTTTTATCGAAATGAACTAGTTTTGAACTAGAATTATAATTCTATTTGTTTTTAAATAAATAAATTGGATTTGAAATGGTTTTGAAAATAACCAGAATTTCCCATAATTATATTGGAATGGATTTGAATCGAAATTGTCTTCGGAATATTTTGATGTTGGATTTCGCGATGATACAGATATTGTTATGGAAATTTGAAAGATATGTATATATATATTGTTATTTCCAATACGATATTTGTTGGTCGTAGAATTTGATATTGAATATAAGCCGGTATATTTTCTATTCAGAGCCTTGTATTTAATGTCAAATGTGATTTGGGTTTGTCGTGAATGGTGTCTTTATTAACACTGTTCTTGAACCCAATTGAGAAAAGATTAAATCTTTTATTTTAGATTTAATGAAGTGTAACAATTAAATGATATTTAATTGGAATTGAACTGGCATTGATTTTTGGGTTTATCGTGAACAGTGTTTTAAATAACACTTGTTCATTAACCCGGTAATTAATGGAATGTGATCTTGGGGTTTATCGTGAACAGTGTTTTTAAATGACACTGATTCTTTAACCCCGTTAAAAGATTAAAACTAAGTGGAGTTTTAATGAATCTTTAATTAGATTGAAATGATCGAGGATGGAGTATCACCAGTTTTGCTCCAGGCGTTAGTTAAATCTTTAATTAGATTTGAACGTGAAATGGTAATTGAATTTACCGATAACACCATGGTGTTAGATATGAAGTATAACCAGTTTTACTTCATGGGATGAATAGGTTGGGATTGGGAAATTAAAACAAATGATTACTTCGGTAAGGTTCGTTAATCCCGACTGGTTGAATCGAAATTCAAAAGAAGATTATAGAATAAATTCAAGGAATTTATCTTGGATAAAATTAATGGGAACCTTTCCCTATGAATGTGAAATTTAGAAACTAACTGTCGGTTAGCCAAGCAGAATGGTTTTCTGGATATTGATCTGATGTTGGTTTCGGCCTTCGAGGTTAATATTTGGGAAATTATTCTCTTGATTAATTTACGGTTAGTGACTGATGAATTGGAATGAGGCGTATGTTGTGTTTGTGTAACCCTTATTTAAAATATACGCGAGTTATTCGGAAAGACCGGGTTTATCCCATTCTGAATAACTGATACGACGATAAGTCGAAGATGAAGACGGTGGTTGAAGATCGGAAGTCTTCACATCGTTTGGGTGATTACTGATGATCTTGATTGGGCTGTTCACCCAAGATGAGGGAGTCAATCGGTGGTCGTCCAGATGTGCTTGGAGATCGATGGATATGCGAGGAAAGTGCCTCCGGTTTCGTTCAGACCCAGAACGGACTTGTAAATGGACTGTGTGTCTGACATTGGATTTCATTCTGTGTGACTGATATCGGTTGCATAGAGTGGTTTGCCTGTGTGGCATGCTAAGATGCAAATGATCAAGGCTTCTATTGAAAAGCAGAGTCTTGTGGATGATGATCAGAGCAAGGCCTGTGTGGCATAGCTTTGTGTAGCGTTGATTCGCGAGCCTCGCACCCCGGTTGTGAACCAAAAACGGGAGACGGACCTCAGGGAGGGCATGCGTTTCTTTCTAGCTAGGGTGGTGTCAGTGACCTACCAGTCGCATGACTGACCTGGAGTTTATTGTTTTTACCTAAACTCTGGGTGCCCCTATTTTGACACGGGCAGCTAGTAGTTTTGGTTTTGCAGATTTATATTCACAGGATCCTGGTTTACAGCTGGAACGATATCCGGAAAGCTTTGTATCCGTATATCTCTTCTAGTTGTGTATTGTATTATTTTCCGCTGCTATGTATTTAAATGTAATTTAAATCTCTGATATTTCTGTGTAATATTTATTCATACTCTGTATATTCTTGTAATCTGATGGAATTGTTGTTATATACAATGAAATGTTCTCCCGTCTGCGTCCTGATGTGGCTTGTTCTCAAAACAATTCGTTCTTTCCCTTCTCTTCGGAGACCGGGGAAGTTCGGGTCGTTTCAGTTTATAGCCTAAAGCCAAGAACCAAGCCAAGAATTCAGTCCACGTTCAGAATTGGGAATCTACCCAGATTCGTATGGGGGTCGACCCCCCCTTTGGGTGTTGAACCCGGGGTCGACCCAAAGGTCGACCCCAAAGAGCCTGGGTTGACCCCTCGGTCGACCCGAGCCAGAATCGGTCGTTCCGCTTCTAGGGCTTCCCCTTTGCTATTTTGAATTTTTTTGAATATTTTATTTGTTTGTATATATATAACTCTCTTGCGCGTATACATACTTCTTGGCTTAATAACTTCTTCATACGATGTCTGTTTCACTTAAATTCGAAGCCTATCTTAAGCAAAATTCCGAGATGAACGCAATGGCGTAGTCTGTTTTCCCAATATTTAATTAAGTATTCCTTAGTTTATAATTTTAATGTGTTATAAAATTACCGGGTGTTACATTCTCCCCTACTTAAGGGATTTCATCCTCGAAATCTCCAATTTAAGAAGAATGTATATCCTAACATCTATATCCACCTACTCATCCATCAATCACAGGTATCCATTGTCCTTAAAGATTTCTAATGCATGTATGAACTTATGCAAAGGTGTTTGTATATGTCTCTACACTAGTGTGAAAGATCGGTCAGTCTACTAATTCAGTTGACCTCCTTAATGTAATGTATGTTAGTGTCATGAATCCAACATGTATGCAAATAATCCCATTACAACATGTAAGTTCTATATGTGTGCACAATCATTCATTAAAATGCAACATCCATATGATGATACAACCATTTCCATCCATAAAAAAAAAGAAAATGCACACACATCCATATGCAGTATGAGAGTGATTGAGCTGATCCAGTGCCTAATGTGTGTATATATGCATCCACGAGCAACCACTTGCATCAACTTGCATCCATCAAACATAACATGTCTCAAACACATGTTTACATCCATGGGATTCCTACCTAAAGGACGAAGATTCGATCGATAGGATATACCTAAATGATAGAAACAAGTACAAATAAAATCTTTTGGAAGAGAAGTTAAGAACATTCCCTTGAAAAGAAAGGGGTACGAAGCGCAAATCTTGTCTTTAGTCTCCTTAGTTGTACCCTCTTGGTTATCTCCCCACCGAATTTTCATCAACTTGACCTCTCGGTTGCGTGGCTTCTTAACCTCCGATACAAGAATACAGGTAGGAACTCGACTAACTGTCGCCTCCCGTTCCACCTCTACTTCCTTCAGCATACTCGGCTCAACTACTTCTGCTGTATCGTGCAAACATTTACGCAAATGAACATCCGCTAATTCCTATGGTAGCTTTACCCTATAAGCCATTTGACCTATTCTTTCCATTATGGGAAATGGTCCTACAAACCTTGGCACCAGTTTCCCTATAGATCCAAAACGAACCACATTCCTCAAAGAAGATACTTTGATAGAAACCATGTCTCCCACCTCAATTCAAGATCGGTCCTTCCTTTATCTGCGTATGACTTATGCCTGTCCTGAGTTGTCTTCATGCGCCTGCAAATAAGATCAGTCTTTTCTGAAGTTTATCTGACTGTCTTAGGTCCAAGTAGAAGCCTATCTCTACTGCCTCAATTTGAGATCCTTTTGTAGTTACATATACTTATGCGACTTATGGTCCATGCATTACTCGAACCTCTCTCCAAGCAAATACTACCATCAAGTCTTAAGCGCGAATATTTTAGCGGCTAATTCCAAAACATGGGTAGGGTAGTTCTTCTTGTGAACCCTTAGTTGTCTACCTCCATAACATACTACCCTTCCCTCTTGCATCAGAACCGTACCATGCCCTGTACCACATGCGTCAGTGTATACTGTGAAGACTTTATTCCCATGGGGAAAGGTCAAGACTGGTCTGTTGTTAGAGCCCTCTTCATTTGCTGGAAAGCATCGTCACAATCTACATCCCAAGAAAATGTCAGATTCTTCTTCACCAGTTTGGTGAGTGGGGCTGATATCTTTACGAAGTCCTTAGTGAACTTCCTATAATAGCCCGCTAAACCAAGAAAATTTCTCACCTCTATTGCATTGTTTGGGATCTGCCAATCTTGAACTACAACTACCTTTGCAGGATCTCTTACTATCCCATCTTTAGAAACCACATGCCCTAGGATTCTCACTTCTTTTCTCCAAGAATGACATTTAAAGAATTTCTCCTTAAGCCGGTGTGCACAGAGAGTTTTCAACACCTCCTTTAAATGTAGGGCATGCTCTTCCTCGCTTTTCGAGAAAAAATCAATTTATTATCAACAAAGACCACAACGAACTTATTTTAAAACTCTTGAAATACCCTACTCATCAGATCAACAAAAGAGGCGAGTGCATTCGTCAACCCAAAAGGCATAACGAGCCATTCAAAGAAACCAACTGCAGTCCTAAAAGCAGTCTTATCTATGCTGTCCTCGGCCACCCCCAAGTGATGAAACCCCGTGGCCAGTCTAATTGAGAAAAAACAGATGCACCAACAAGTTGGTCAAACAGATCATCTATCCTCGGGAGTGGGTGCCTGTTCTTCTTAGTGAGTATATTCAACTCTCTATAGTCTACAAATAAGCGAAATGAACTGTCTGCCTAAGTTGCGAATACCACCAGAGCACCCCATTCAGATATGCTTCGCCTAATAAACCTTTCCTCAAGTAGCTCCCCTTCTTGCTTGCTAAGCTCCTTCCTTTCTCTTGGAGCCATGTGGCGCACAAGCAATGCAACTGGCTTTGCATTGTCCACCAAGTATATACGGAAATCGATCTTGTGCCTCGAAGGTAAGCCCCGAACCTCATCAAAAACATCAGAATACTCACAGACTACCGGAACAGATTGTAGATTACCAATAGATGCATCAAGGGACTCTAGGAAACTAAGCGTGACAGACCCTTTTGGGTCGTAAGAAATCTCGAGGGTCCTACCTATTTTACTCAACCCAAGCAATTACAAATAGCCTTATAACTCTTCAATAGCACTTGATTCGGAGAGTAGAGAGTGTAAAGGGAAGAAGTTTGATCAAAACGGAATTGAATTCGGCAGAGTATAAGTGTAAAAACCATAAAAATGATTAAGAATAATGGTGTAGAAAAAGAGGATGAAGTTAGAGAAGAAGAGATTATAAAAAAATTGGTTTTAACCCCTTTTTATAGAGTATGAAAGGTTACAACGGTTCTGAATCATTTCAAATAGTGAAAAGACACTTCCTTTTAAAATTGAAAAAAAAATACAGTTGTATATCAACATGGCATTTTTGGTATGTCGATAAACCCTTGTATATTTTTTATTTTCAAAGCATTTTTCAAGTGTTTTGATATGAAAATAATTTTGGAAATTCTTAAGTAAAAATCTAGTGTTGTAAATTAATATTATATGATAGAAAAAAATATGGAGACATAAATTTAAACTATATAAATATATTTATAAAATTATAAGGTTTTAAACTATAAATATCAAGTAGAAGAATATAAATATGAAGTATAAGAATATAAATATAAAGTATATTAATATATAAAACTTAAGTTTGGAAAACAAAGAATAATAATAAAGAATAAAAATAAATAAAAAATAGAGAGGATTGAGGATATAATTGAAAATCAGAATTTGAAAATTAGAATTTGAATTTGAACTTGGAGTGCTATTTAGAGTCTTAGAAAATCTAGACTCTATAACTATAATAATCTTGAACTCTTGAATTCATGAACTCTTGAAATCTTGATTACTCATGAGTCTTGAAATTGCTCTGATCGTTGAATCTTTATCATCTTTATAACTGTACAGTCTTCAGTAATATTTCCTGTATATAATTACTGCATATATATATATATATATATATATATTCTATACGAAAAGTGTTAGCATATATTTTATAATCAATGATAATTGAAATAAGGTTGTTGTCATCAAAACTCCATTCTCCAACAATCTCCCCCTTTTGATGATGACAACCTTAGTTTATAAAATATCATACATGTATATACCTGTTTGATGATGTTCCTTCTATACTCCCCATGTCTATAAGAATCCTATAAACTATGCCTATATTTCATAATTTCTCCCCCTTTGGCATTATCAAAAAAAAAACCCTAAAGATACTCCCCCTAAATTGAATAACTTTCTGAATATAACATAAGCAACTATCCAATAAAAATACTCCCCCTTAATCTATACAAATTTATAATGAAACCTAATACGATGATTAAATACAAATCAATCCAAGTGTCATTATTACATACGTTTGTCTGATATATATACAAACCAAACCAAATCAAATCACACCATATGTCCTAATATATACAAGTTTCAAACTATAGAATCCAAATCACAGCACACCATATGTTTTAGAATACTTAAACAAATCAATTAAATTGTACCGAATAGTTAAACGTTTCTTGGAACTTCAACCCATTCATTTTGTCCAGTAATTGGATTCTTCTACATGTCTTTCCACTCTTCTTCAATGTTATGTGATGTTTGGTTGTTTTCATTTCTGAAATGAGAAGAGATATCCCAACGAATTTCATTAAAATGTTTCTCTTGAAATTCTACCATCCTCATTTGAATTAATTCTAGTTTGCGCTAATTTCTTAGTACTATAGAGAGAGTTTTCTTAAAAGAATTTAAAGGATCATCAAGATTTTCACCTATATTATGGATAGGATTTGCCATGGATTTGATGAGAAATGAAAAAGGAAGAAAGAGTAATGGAATAATGAATTTTTCTGAAGGAAATATACTTAAATAAGGTCTGGAATTCGTTGGATTTTGAATTGACATGAGTAGTTATTTTAATTTTAAAATTTGAAACAATTTGAAAATCTGTCAGTTATATGTCGACATACTCTTTTTGTCATGTCGACATACAATAGTAAAATTTTGAATTCTTTTGAACTCTTGTAATATTATAATTTGTTTTATAGTTTTTCCAGAAAATATAAAGATGATTTTATCAGAAATAAAACTCCACTCACTACTTAATATAAAGCAAATACATCCAACTAAACAAGACACACTTTAAATACGAGATTCGAAAGCAAATACAAGGAAATATATAAAGATAGATTAAACTAGATGGCCTATTTTTCGGATAATGACAAGAAAGATGAAATTCCAAGCTTTCTTCCTATCTTGACCATGAATTTGGATATTTTGGAAAGCCTCTTGTTAAGCTTCTTTTGATTGTTGACGATTTTTACTTGATTTTGAACAATCGTATCTTTGTAAATACACTACGAGGTAGGATACTCAATACTTTCCAAAGAAGCCTGTTCTTCTTCTTCGACTTCCATTGGCTCTTGTTCTTGTTGCATTTGAGCTTGTTTGGCCTCGAATGTCGCATGTGGTTTAAATGTGAGAAGGATTTGCATGAGATGAATGTTTGATGCGTCAAACACTTTGCTAGGGATAAATTATTCTCCATGAAGATCTACATTAAGGTATTTGAAAATGCAAGTGAGATAAACACCATAGTAAAGAGTGTTTTCTCTTATAGATAAATCTATGGGCTTAATTTCATTAAGGATCATTTCGGCCCAATTGATAATATATCTACCTATAATGGCAAAGAGAGCCTTTTGGACTTTAAGAGTTGGATTGTTGAAATTTCCGGAATGGGGAGTGATGGTATATTGAAGGAGAAGGTTGACAATTCTTGTTTTTGGGCGTAAGAAATGATTTTTGAAATTCATTGGAGCACCATCTTTGAAAATGTCGTGAAAGGTTTCCATATCGGTATCTTGCATAGAAAAGTTGAGAACTCCGAGCCTATGCTTCTACAATTTAGAATAGTGCCTAAGAGTTCGGCATCGAGAACAATTTGAGTCCCTTTGACACTACTCCAAATTTGGTTTTCGTTACCTTCGTAAAATCCGCGATTAAGATTTGCATAGAACATCTTCATGAATTTGGGATAACATACTTCGTCGTTATCACGAGAGTCAATTAGACATAACACTTCATTGTGTTCAAAAAGAGAGACGAGATCATAAGAGGGAAAGTTGCTAAAGATGGCAAAAGCACCCGTGTTAACTTTAGCATTTGCTAAATAGTTACCTAGGTTTTGATGGCCTCTTTGTCATTGTAAAGATAACCTTTAATGGTTCTGGTTATCTTCAATTTCTGAGATGAACTTGAGGAAGCCATTAAAATGGTAATTTTGAAGAGGATAGATTTTAAGAATATTGTTTTGAGTTGTGAAAGAAAGGTAGAAATAATAGATGTATATATAGAAATTGAATAGATGTGAATTGAATGAATATGAATTAAATAGGCCCAACTTTTCAGATTGAAAGGACACCTTTTCAGATCTTGGGAGTTGGTGAAAAAATTGGACGGAAGTTTGAAAGTTTAAACTTTTGAAATTCAAAATTTAAATTTCAAAACTGGTTAGATATGCCAACATATACTTTTCTGTATGTCGATATATTTGACTTATTTCAAAAGGAAATTGGGTTTATATGTTTTGAAATATATAATCGATTTATATTTCAGGTTTAACAATTTCCTGAAATAATTCTAATCCTAATAAACACTCAAACAATTTTATTTTATTAATTTATTAGTTATTTAATGCTATATTATTATTTTGAATTTCAAAAATCAAATTTCAATTTTGAATTTCAAATTTCAAAAGTTTATTTTTAAAGTTTTAAATTTAAGCCAAAACAAACAAACAAACAAAGCAACCACTCATCCAAATAAAATTAATATCTAATTAATGCGTACCTAGTTTTTTGTTCCTTTTCTTCATGATTTTCTGAACTCTGAATTGCCGTAAAGCATATATTCGTATTTCCGGTTTCTGGTTCTTCATCACTTGATGACGAATCTGAATCATCTAATGTTGCTGCGTGTGCTTTCTTTCTTTTCCTTAATGAATTGCTGTTGTTCGTTTGTTGAGTCAATTTGTCTAGATATGGACACAATTTCTTTATGTAGCCTAGTTTGTTGCAGTTAAAACATCGACCATCATTAATTTTTGAATTTTCTTGATTATAACTCTTCCTTCTATATTTTAGAAATTTCCTAAAATGATTTGTCATGAGTGTTGTTTCTTCATCATCTTCACTACTCGAGTCAGAATCATTTGTTGTTGCTTTAAGTGCAATAAACTTCTTTTCAGTTGATCTATTTTCTTTTCTTTTCTATAATTGGACTTCATATGACATCAAATTTCCAATTAACTCTTAAATCTTCATTTCATTGACATCATTGGCTTCTTCTATAGCCAAAGTCTTCTGATTCCATTCTTGAGTTAATAAATTTAATATTTTTCTGACTTGATCTACTTCAGAATAAGATTTTCCAAGTGTTGTTTGCGAATGCACTATCTTTTGAAATCTGCAATACATATCTGAAATAGATTCATTCTCTTTCGTTTTGAATAATTCAAACTGATTAACTAACATGTTTATCTTAGTCTGTTTAACTTTACTAGTTCTTCATGAGTAACTTGTAAAGTTTTCCGGATTTCGTAAGCAATCTTACATACTGATACTCTATTAAACTCATTCCTATTTGATGAACAATATAACATATTCATGGCTTTAGAATTGCTTTGTGCAGCAGTCTTTTGTTCATTTATCCATTGTGCAAATGCAGTTGTGGGTTCAACATATTCGTTTTGTGTAATATTCCATGTGTCTAATCCTACTGACTGTAGATAAATTTTCATTCTACATGCCCAATATGAATAATTACTACCATTAAACAATGGTGGTCTAACAGTGGATTGACCCTCTATAAAAAAACTATTATTGCTACAAGTGTTGGTTGCCATTATCACTATTTTCAAAAATCAGATTATGAACATTTTGAAAGACCTTGCTCCAATACCAAATGTTAGGGAATGTGGAATGGAACGTTAAGGCAAAGAAAACACTAGAGGGGGGTGAATAGTGTTTGTAAAAATTTAAACAAAATCTAAAACTAATGTGAAATACGGGATGAATCAAACACCACAAACACAATCACAGACACAAATTCAAACACAAATGCAAAAAAACAGAAATAAAGATGCAGAAAAGGAAAGAACACACCGGAGTTTATACTGGTTTGGATTGCTCCTATGTCCAGTCCCGTAGCACGCTAGACTGTGCAGAGTTTTATTACTATTTCCAATAGTCAAGTACAACTTCCTATATTTCTCGGCTACAAGAACACACTGATTCCTACTTCCTTGATTTCACGACTACAAGGACATATTGATTCCTATTTCCCTGATTTCACAACTACAAGGACACACCAATTCATATTTTACTCAACCCAAGAAATTACAAACAGCCCTATAACTCTTCAATAGCACTTGATTCAGAGAGTAGAAAGTGTAGAGAGAAGAATTTTGATCAAAACAAAATTGATTTTGGCAAAGTATAAGTGTAAAATCCCTAAAAATGATTAAGAATAATGTGTAGAGAAAGAGGATGAAGTTAGAGAAGAAGGGATGATAAAAAATTCGGTTTTAACCCCTTTTTATAGAGTATGAAATGTTGCAATGGTTCTGAATTGTTTCAAATAATGAAAAGTCACTTCCTTTCAAAATTGAAAAAAAATGACGGTTGTATGTTGACATACCCATGTATACTTCTTATTTTCAAAGCATTTTTCAAGTGTTTTGATATGAAAATAATTCTGGAAATTCTTAAGTAAAAATCTAGTGTTGTAAATTAATATTATATGATAGAAAAACATGTGAAAACATAAATTTGAACTATATAAATATATTTATAAAATTATAAGGTTTTAAACTATAAATGTAAAGTATAAGAATATAAATATAAAGTATAAGAATATAAATATAAAGTATATAAATATATAAAACTTAAGTTTGGAAAACAAAGAAGAAGAAGAATAATAAAGAATAAAAATAAATAAAGAATAGAGAGGATTGAGGATAGAATTGAAAATCAGAACCTGAAAATTAGAATTTGAACCTGGAGTGCTATTTAGAGTCTTACAAAATCTAGACTCTATAACTATATTAATCTTGAACTTTTGAAATCTTGATTACTCATGAGTCTTCAAATTTCTCTTTTCTTTGAGTCTCTATCATCTTTATAACTGTACAGTCTTCTGTAATATTTCATATATATAATTCTTGCATATATATATACACACACTATACAAAAAGTGTTAGCATATATTTTATAATCAATGATAATTGAAATAAGGTTGTTGTCATCAAAACTCCATTCTCCAACACCATGCAAATATTTTGCCTATGTTTTTCTCAAAAATCATAGTCCACCACTCCAATGCTTCGCGTTTAAGATTCTAAGAGGCTACCCTACGTTTGAGTGAGTACTCCCATCCTATAGCCTCAAAAATACGACCACTCTCGGATATCTTTGCCTTAACTTCAATAAAGCATTCCGTTATGAGAAAGGGCTAGACTTTGAGATTAACAAAGTCCTTACAGAAACGAAGGAAGTTGAGAGCCACATCAATGGGCTAAGCACTAGGTCCGCTGGGGATGAAGAAGCAACATTAACTTGTTCCACAGTCCTTAAGTACTGTTGGAACTTCTCAAGCAAGTACCGGGGTCTTGCCAGATTCCTTTGCTCAAGCTGATTTTTGGCCATTTTTACTATATGAAAAAGGAAAAAAAAAACCTTGGTAGAAAATCCTAAGATATCATTTAAGACAAAGAATAACGGAAGAAAGATGGAGAATTCTCGGTACAATCGCGTATGTCTTTGGGGTATAGCAATAAAATAAACAAGGCGGACAGTAGTTCCTATAACCGCCTATTATCACCACAAAAGAAACTGCTAGACCCATCTCTTCCTCTCCGGCCAATGCCTTCGTTGCACAACCACCTACACCATCCAAACTGCTGACATATGCAGAGGCAGTATTCGACCAGTGAGAAACTACTTTTCTATAAACTCTTCACTTCGTGAAGCCTGCAGAAGGATATGTTTTTTTGCCTGAAAACATATTCAAACAATCATAAGATATTTCGCCTAATACCATCATGTTACGTCCTATTGAATTTCAACTATCATTCAATAAGTTGAAGGAATATCACCAAAGTATGGAAACCTCAGGGAGGATTTCATATACATATTGCTCCTTAATATCATTTCATAGTTCAGTTTGCGCTTTTCACTGATTTCCATGCAATCATGAAAAGTTCTACTTATTCCTGTTATGATGGGCTTTATTGGTAGATAAATGGACACCAATGTATGATTTTGAAAATATAATACTAACGAAATTCAAATCTAAATTAGATTACATAATTTAGATATGGAAATGTGGTCAGTTACTGCTCTTTCAATGATTTCAAGTTTTGTAGGGAAACCAGTGATATGTGATGATAAAATAGCAATCATATACAAATTATGCTAGAATAATGGTTGTTATCAATGTTGAGACTGATTTGCTTTCCACAAATCTTATCCTATTACATGCTGGTGTTAAGAAAGAAATATCAATCAAGTACGAATTCATTCCATCCAAGTGTAAAAAGTGCATGAAATTTGGTCATAAAGAAACCATCCATGATTTACACACAAAGCCACAATTGGTTCCCAAATCAACAAATGCACCTTTCACATCCACTTCAACTCTTCCAACTGATGATATACATGTAGAGAAAGACAATTCAGATGTTCATGCAGAAAAATAGTACCCGACGTACACGATCCCATTCATGAAACTTCACCTAATCTAGAGGATGGCCTCCAGTTCTTAGACTCTGATTTACTCTCCACCTTAACTCCAGGTGACATGGAACACATTGCTGAATCTATTGTAGAATAATCACATGCATGGGAAACATTTGATGTGTCATCATGTGTTGATCAAAACCCAAATTACCTGAAAACCCAGAAGTTACCACCTTCCTTCAATCAACTACTCCTACTAAAAGGAAGTTAAGGAGCGCATCATCTTTTAAATAACTTATGTGACATGGAACGTTAGAGGAATGAACTCATCATGTTGTATTAGTGATGTGTTCAAACTTCTAACTTCATATAAGCCTACCTTAGTAGGATTAGTTAAAAACAAATAGATTTCACATAATCTATCTCTCTTGCTAGCTAAATTACCTTATAATTGGTCATTATATCCTGTTAACCACACTTTTATTTTAGGTAGGATTCTCATGCTATAGGATACTACAGTGTGGCATATTGATATTTGGTTCATTTAATTATATCATATAACTGTCTATGTTTCTAATGTTGGGGCTTTAATATGTTCTTCGTTGTGATATATGTAAGCAAGCACCATCAAGAAAGAGAAGTGTTACAACACAGTTGGTACATGAGGCTCAGTCAATAAATGACTATCAGGTCTTAATGGGAGATTTCAATCATACATCATCACCAATAAATAAAAAGGGTATATTACTCATACCTTTTTAGCAGTTAAGTACTTTACAGAGTTTTCTACATAACTCCAGGCTTACTGAAATAAAGGCAAGTAGATTCAGCTACACTTGGAGAAGAAGAGGCATTGCAAATAATTATAGATAAAATTTTGGTTAATCATACCTGTCTTAAGAAATTCACAATACGAGAGCCATATCTTTATCTCAACAATCTAGTGATCACAATCCTCTTCTGATGCACATAGTTTCCACTTCTCAACCAAAAGGTTTTCCCTTTAGACATAAAAATGATTGGCATTATTATCCTAGTTATAAAGATTGTTTCACAAGAGGATGGCAATCTACCACATGGGGTTCATGCAGATATATATTCCAACTTAAATTACATGATTGCAAATCTTAACTTAAGTTATAGAATAAATCTCGTCCAAAAGATGATGCACTGCTTCAGGAAGTAGAACAAGAATTTCAGAAACTTGAAACAGTTGTAGATATTGATCCTGAAAATCTTGAATTATATGAAGAGATAATGCAGGATAAACATCAATATTTAACACAAAACGAATTAAATTTTGGGGACTAAAGCAAAAATCAAAAGGCTTATGACTTCAGCAAGGTGACACTAATTCAAAGTTCTTATATTCTATGATGTCATTAAGGAAATATTAGAAAAATGTAAAGGCATTACTGACACAAGAAGGAGAACTCCTTTACGAATCAGAGGAAATTGAGCAACATGTTATTTTGTATCTCGCTTCCTTGTTCAATAGGCCTACGGATGTAAACTTCCTTGAATTTGACTCCAGAGCTACAATTAACAACTCATGTCAGTCTTTATTAATGCGTCCGATTTCTATAAATGAAGTTAAACAAGCTATTTGTTATGTCCATGATGATTTTAGCCTGAGCCCTAATGTGATAAATGCTAAATCTATAAAACTCCATTGCGATCAAATAATAGCGGATCTGCTAATAGTAGTTTAGGATATTTTCCAATGTGGCAAACTGCCAAAGAATAGTAACCACACTTTTGTAACACTGATTCCAAAAATATAAAGGCCTACGGATATTACCCACTACAGGCCTATCTCATGCTGCAACATGTTCTACAAGGTTTTCAACAAGATTCTATGCAATAGAATGAAGCCATTCCTACCACATCTTATTCATAAAATCAGTGTGATTTCATCACCGGTAGTTATATAGGTGATAACATTTTGTTAGTTCACAAGCTACTTAGAGATCTTAAAAGGCCTAGAGTTAAGAAGTTATGTATTATAGTTGACTTTAATAAGGCTTATGATATGATAAATAGAGAATTCGTTTGTCAAATCATGAACTCAATAGGATTTCCTAATGATTTTACTACCTAGTCTATGAATACATTTGTAGTGCTACATTTTCTATTTTATTTCAAGGCATTCTGAAACGACCCAAACTTCCTCGTGAAGGGAAGCCCGGATTGAGTTGAGAACATAACAAATCAGAACACAAACAGAAGAACATTTCACTGTTATTACAATAATTTACATCAGAGTACAAGAATATACATAGTACAAACAAATATTATACATTTGATGAATACCAGAGATTTACAAATTACAATGAAGCGGAAAATAATACAAAATACAACTGAAAGGAATATACGGAGCTTTCTGAATATCATTCCAGCTGTAAACTAGGATCCTGTGAATATAAATATGCAAAACCAAAACTACTAGCTGCCCGTGTGGGTGGATAATATGGGCACCCAGAGTTTAGGTTAAAACAATAAACTCCAGGTCAGTCATGTGACTGGTGCGAGAACTAGAAAAGTTATTTAAAGCTTTACTTTAAAATTCGGTAAATCAAGGGACCACGCCGTATAACACGGAACAGGTTTACCTCCAAGAATACCAGTGCATAAAACAAACAGCGCAATGCTAAGTATAGAAAATGAAGCTATCATAAGACTCAGGTCTCATCACACAATGCAACGCAAGCCGGAGGATAGAGTTTTACCTTATAATAACCAAATATGCCTGATACGTTTTAAAACAAATCATTTTAATACTATTATAAGTGTAAAGTGTATAAAAAACTTCAAATATAAATGTATCAATCATAGACGGCATAGTGCCCCATCCCACTATGTCGCCATACTAGGATCTACAATCAAAACCGAAATGTCACGTATTGCAAGTTGGATTTCCATCTGTGAACCAAGGCAAGGGATCGTCCTTCCTGCTTCGAGACTCTCTAGCCCGAGCCTCATGAACAGCCGCAACTGCACCTTGGATCGTAAGGGCCGGTCCCCACGGAGTGGATTAAAATGCTTGAACAATGCATTTCCCCGCCCTATGGGGCGTAAACTGGTTATATCCCGACCAAACCATCCATCGGCCCCGTAGTGACCGATATAACCAAGGCACCTCGCTATCCATCACCCACATAAGTAAAACATCTGGGCGTGAAAAACCCAGACACCACTCCTAGCTAGAAGGAACACATGTCCTCGCTGAGGCCCTCTCCGTTTCTGGTTCACACCGGGGTGTGAGGCTCGCGAATTAACGCTATACACAAAGTGCTATATTAAAGCCGTGCTTTGATCATCAACCACAAGACTCTGCTTTTCAACAGAAGCCTAGATCATTTTCATCTCAGCATGCCATAGAGGCAATTTACGCTATGCAACCAATGTCTATCAATCACACAAAATGAAATCCGATGCCAGGCACACATCCATTTACAAGTTCGTTCTGGGTCTAAACGAAACGGAGGCACCTTATTCCTCGTCCCATATGTCCAATACAGGAGAGAGGTCCTAGCATATCCAATCGATCTCCAAGTACGTCTGGAAGATCACCACTTATTACCTCGTCTTGGGTGTATAGGCCAATCAAGACATTAGTAATCATCCAAACGATGTGAAGAGCTCCGGTCTTCAACCACCATCTTCATCGTCGACACATCGTCAAATCAGTTATTCAGAATGGGATAAACCCGGTCTTTCTGAATAACTTGCGTATCTTATAAACAAGTGTTATAAAAACACAACATACACCTCATTCCTATCCAGAATATTCTTTTATTAAATATTCTTATATTTTGGGAAAGGTTCCTATTAATTTTATCAAAGATAAATTCTTTTAAATTTATTCTTTAATCTTCCTTTGGATATCAAACCATATTAAATTTTTCCAAACTAGTCGGGATTAGCGAACTACACAGAAGTAATAATTTATTTTATTTCCCAATCCTAACCTATTCATCCCATGGAGCAAAACTGGTAATACTCCATGTCTAACACCACGGTGTTATTGGTAAATATTAATTACCATTTCACGTTCAAATCTAGTTAAAGATTTAACTATCGCTTGGAGCAAAACTGGTGATACTCCATTTTCGATCATTCTCTTGAATTGATAATTCTAATTATCACATTCACTTTTCAATCTAATTAAAGATTCATTAAAAATCCATTTAGTTTTGGTCTTACCAAAATCAATATTAATGATTATTCAAAGCTAAGAAATTAA
Organism: Allium sativum; assembly: GCA_030737875.1. NCBI lineage: Eukaryota > Viridiplantae > Streptophyta > Magnoliopsida > Asparagales > Amaryllidaceae > Allium > Allium sativum. The sequence goes on along the minus strand of CM060921.1, from coordinate 450,113,725 downwards.
TCTAATCTTTAACTGGGTTGAAGAACCATTGTCATTTAAGACGCGATTCACGATAAACCCAAAATCACATTCCATCTTATTCAAAATACTAAATATAACTGGAAATTCTAATAATCTTAATTAAAAGCTTTATTATTTTTACGTGGGATTTAAGAACAGTGTTACTGAAGACCCCATCCCATCAGTCTCTAACCGTAAATTAGTAAGAGAACAATTCCTTAAGCATTAATCCCAAAGGCCGAAACCAACATCAGATCAATACCCAGGAAATCATTCAACTTAGCTAATCTCCAATTAGTTTCTTATTTTCTTAACTCCATTGGGTTTAAGAATAGTATTATTAAAGATACCATTCACGACAAACCCGAAACCTCATTCCATTGTTAATCGGGTTAAAGAACAAGTGTTATTTAAAACAACGTTCACGATAAACCCAAAAACCAATTTCAATTTAATTCCAATTAAATGTTAATTAATTGGTAAACTTCATTAAATCTTAATAAAAAGATTTATATCTTTTCTCAACTGGGTTTAAGAACAGTGTTAATGAAGACACCGTTCATGACAAACCCAAAACCCAATTTCATATTAAATACAAGGCTCTGAATAGAAAATATATCGGCTTATATTCAATATCAAACTCTAAAATCTACAAATATCATATTGGAATAACGATATAGATATCTTCCAAATTCCTCCACAATGTCCGTATAATCACGGAATCCAATATCAAAATACTCCGAAGATAATTTCGATTCAAATCCATTCCAATTAATATATTGGAAATTCTGGTTATTTTTAATACCATTTCAAATCCAATTCATTTATTTAAATATATTGGATTATAATTCTAGTTCATAACTAGTTCATTTCGATAAAAATATATATTTATCTTTTCAAATATGGAATTTTTCATCCCAATTCTTTCCAAATCATTTATTATGATTTTACACAAATTATTAATATTTTTAATTATTTTATCAAGGCCCGTACAGTTGATTTCCATAAACGGCCATTGAACTACATTTACAACGACCTTTTCCAAATTTTATTTAGACATAATTCCTAATCCAACACGTTAGATTTCAAATCTCTTGCATTCATTGGAAAGCTCTTTTCGATACGAACCCAACGGTTTTGGTTTTAGGAGATTCCGACGGTCGGATCTCCCGTAATGTCCATTCGAAGTCAATGGTCGAAATTCGCGAACTGCCGGTGCGTGGCGTGTTCTATTCAAGCCATTATACATATAATATATATATATATATATATATTATATTTCATCGATTTGCATTTAAAACGTATTTTATAAATCGTTTTAAATTCGTTTTCAAAACGATTTCAACTTCATATTAAATTTCAAATCAAAAATGAATATTTCATATCATTAATATATAAATGATAATATTTTCAAAACATTAGATTTTGAAATCACTTCCTTTTCAATATTCATTATAAAAATGAATAAAATCGATATAGATATCGTTCACGTCAAAATGGCGTTAATCTAATCAACATGGCTTTATATATATATATATATATATATATATATATATATATAAATATTTTTGTGTTCATCCCAAATCGGGCATCAAAATCAGATTTTGATCCTTTACTGAATATTATTTTAAAATATTCATTATTTTAAAATATTCGTTATTTTAAAATATTCGTTATTTTAAAATATTTATTCTTTCTGAACTGGAATCAGACACAGTCAATTACCATATAATGTTATTTATATGGATTTCATACACACGTGTACACAACCATAATCAAACACAGTCAACCATCATCCAGAGTGCATTACACAACTGCATAAGTGTTAAGTATAAATAATTCATGCTTACACAGTCTGTCAACCAAACGATCGACATACCACTAGACAATTGGGATTAGTGTACGTCAAATATCATCCCAACACCCATGTGGGGTTTCAATCAACAAATACAGATTTTATTTGTGCAATTGGGCGATGTGTAAAATTTATTGTCCCAATCAATATCAGTCAAATGGGTGTACATAAACAAATCGTTCGATTTGTAAATGAATATCTATTTTATTCATATACACGTTAAAACTTATATTTTTAACGATAAAATATTTATTGTCCAAATATTTTATTTTCTATATCACACCACAATAAATTCAAACAAACAAATCAACCAAACCAAACAATCAAACAAGTCGTCCATGGTCTGTGGACGATGGGAAGCAGTTCATATATGTAGTTATAAAATGAATAACTATACAAGAAGTAACAGTGACGAGTTCTCACCTTTGGTTTCCACTCCTCCATTCTTTATTTCTGAACGGTTCTGAATTGGATTCGTTTCCCGCCCGTTCCATTACCCAACGTTTCACGCTGTTCTTAGTAAAAAACACATTTTTATTATGATGTTTATATGTTTAAAAATTGCATTTTCATACCGCTATCCCTATGATAAAAAAACATATTTTTGATTAGCTACTTGATTAAAAATCATATTTATTTAAATAAACAACATCCTTTTATTTTCAAAAATCGATTCTTTTTGTTTTCAAGTTATATATATATATGTGTGTGTGTGTGTGTGTGTGTGTATAAATTCTGTTTCTATTTCACTACATATATCAAATTTTTACTTCGCTATTTCATATATAAAAATCTCACCTTTTCTATTCTAAAAATTTTAAATTTTCTATTTTAAAAATATAATCTTTTCTATGTTAAAATAGTCTTTTTTATTTAAAAATATAATCATTTCTATTTAAAAATATAATCTTTTCTATTTTAAAAATACAAATTTTTCCTATATAAAAATATAATCTTTTCCTATATAAAAATATAATCTTTATATTTTTAAAATTCATATTCTATATACTATGAAAAATCCGATCTTTATATATATCAAAATTATATTTTTCAAATCAAAGAAATCATGTTTTTCTAAACTCTAAAATCAGAAAAGCTTACCATGGTTTTTCAGCTTTTCCTTTGTTGGAGAGCTTGCTGGTTCACAGCGGAGAGTTTCCGGTTTGGCGTTGGCGAACGGCGTTGCGCGGCTTAGGGTTCGGAAGTGGTGAAATGGAGATGGAGAGAGAGAGAGGGAAGGCTGTGGAGGAGGGGTCGTCGGAGGGGGTGATTGGGCAGCGCGGAGCGTTTGATTGGAGGGGGCGACGACAGTAGTGTTTCCGTCGATTTGGGGGGGAGGACCTTGGGGGTAACGGGTTCTTCGAATCGGAGAGGGAGGAGCTTAGGAGGCGGCGCGGTGAGGTCACCGGTGAGGGAGCGGCGACGGAAAACTCCGATGAGAGACATCCAGGCTGAGGCGATCAAGTTGTTGTTTTTTAAACCGACGGGGGAAAGAATGAGGAGAGAGAGGGAGAGTCAACGCCACATATATATATATTATTTATTTATATTTATTTTTTCAATTTAAAAAGTTACCCTTTCATTCTAATTCCAAATCGAACCTGAAGACTGTCGTCCCTAGCCGATTACCCTCATTCCGAACACAACGGGATATGTCCCACAAGCCAATTCGACTATTTCGATCAGTTTTCATTTAAATTAAAATATAATTCAATGTATATTTAATCTGAACGCACATTTAATTTACCAGGGCCACATACTCACTCTAAAAATTCCCGAAAAATAAATCTTGCTATGTTTTGACGATACAGTCCTAACAAAACTAATTTCGTCGAATTTGGAGACCGTTTGAAAAATGTAAATTTTCTGGTCGATCCAAATTGACTGAAACTATCAAAACACGTTTTCTTTTGCCATGCTCACATATTAATTCCAAAAATTATGAGAATTGGAATCTAGCAATAATTTGACATTCTAAATCCAACAAAGTGGTCTCGTCGAAAACGGAGGGTGTTTGAAAATTGCTATTTTTAAGGGCTATATTTCCATAGCGACTATTCTGAATTTTCAACTGGGCATAACATTTTATTCTCGCTATCAAATTTGGATTTTTCAGATTCGTTGGAAAGATATTTTCAAACGGATTCAAATATTTCTTGTTTCGCTAAAATCTGGTTTATTTTGAATCTTGTACGTTCATTTGAAGTTTGAAATTGAATTTTCAAAGTATCACGCCATTTTCGATTCTTTTATAATTAAAATAAATATTTATATTCTAATTTCGATTTAAATAAATGTATACCTCCTAATTCTATTCAAATTAAATTTCTAGTCGTTATTATTTAAAATAAATCATTTTAAATATTAAAAATCCATTAAAATTGCTAAAATAAAAAATTTAAATTGGTTCTAATTTCCCGGGTTGTTACACATTCCCAAGTGCTTCATCACATCAAATAGAGGGATCGGGCAAGGAGATCTACTTTCTCCATATTTATTTTGCATGGCAATGGCATACTTCATTTACTGCCTAAATAAAGCTACAGCCTTAAAACTGTTCACTCTTGTGTATAAGCTCGAGCCACAATAAGTCATCTTCTTTTTGCTGATGACTTGTTAATATTCCCTAAGAGTACTATGATTTCTGCTACTAATTTGAAATCAGTTTTTCATGATCTAAGTGTGGATTCTGGGTTAAAAGTAAATTCTCTCAAAACCAAGGATTTTTACAATGAGCAGGAAACTAATGTACATGACATTACTAACATCTTAGGCTTTGATGTAGGCCATCTCACCATAAAATATTTAGGAGTTTCCCTATCTACAAACTAGTTGCACCATTCTGATTGTGCTTCTTTGTTGCATAAAGTGCAATCTAGGATTTGGGGGTGGGATGCTAAATTCCTTAGTTTTGTTGGACTTGCTGAACTAATCCATACAGTTATAACCCTTATTGTTCTCTATTAGCTATTCGTGTACCAGATTCCTAAGTACACAATTGATAAGTTAAAACATCCCCTACGCTGATTTCTTTTGGGGTGTATCTCATCAAAAAATAAGTTGGGTAAAACTTTGCAAACCAAAAGATGAGGGTGGCATTGGTCTTAAAGCTTTTACAAAATTAAAAAAGGCTGCTTGTATAAAATTATTGTGGAATTTCTTATCTAAAATAAATCTATGGAGCCGCTGGGTGCAAGCTCGATACCATGTAAATAAGCATTTTTAGGACTGCATACAGATAATATCTCTTTGTGTGCATGGAAGGCCTTACTGCGGTTGCGTACCTATGGGGTTCAACTATTCAATAAAGTAGTATCTAATGGAGCCAATACATTATTATGGTTTGAGACTTGAATAAATTGCAAACGCTTAATAGATATTCTTGTGTTCAAAAATTTCAAGCAATTGGTGCATCAAATGAAATGGTATCCACTACTGTAGACCATGGTTTGATTAATCCTAGTCTACACGCTGCTATTAGGGAAGTTTCTCAACATGTTAAACCAATAGTCAGTCATCCGACTTCTCCTAATAATTACTATAAGTGATGTCAAGGAGGTGAATTTATATTCCATAAAGCATGGGACTTTATCAGAGATAGGCAGAAAAAAATTCATATTATTCAGTGATATGGCATTCAAAGAACAATCGATGCATGGCTTTTATACCACACTTGGTAATTTCAAACAGACTTAACACCAAAGACAGACTAGAAACTTTTGGAGTGTTGACAGATACTAGTTTTATGTAATGATGCTACCGAATCAAATTACCATTTATTTTTCCATTGCTCTTTTTCAACATCCATTTGGATGGGAATTCCTTCAACCACCTTAGGCACCATTCAAGAAGAGGCTACTCATCTCCCTCACACTTTCCGCAATACAAATTAACTGAAGGATGTTGCTTGTGCAGCTCTAACAGCGATAATTTATCACATCTAGATTGAACGCAACCTTTGTATTTTATGAAATTAGAGCATTACTATGGATATCAAACTGAAGTTATATCGAATGCAAAGTCATGTATTTGGTTCGAAACAATGGTGCTTGCACTGCTCGAACACAAGAGAATGTCGACAGGAGCATAGAATTGCATGATGCTAGTTGATTTGAGAAGGATAAATTTGAATGTAAGCAGGTTGAAGAAGAAAGTTTACATGGGCCAAGCCTATGGGATGGCTTTTTTAATTAGCTTTAGCTTAATGTCCTTTACATTTTGTATGTAATTTTATACTAATCTCTTTTTATACTTTTGTATCATCAGTATATGGAGGTTATATGTACTTTTTTCTCTTATAAGAACTCACTTAGGTTAGGGGTAGTAAGGTTTTGATGAGGCATATAACTTAAGTATACGGTTGGTATAAGCAATAAAGTACCAATTTTCAAAAAATAAAATTATATATATAATTTGAAAAAAAAAATCAAATAAAAAGTACATCTCTTATGCATATATTTCTCCATAATCGGGTAACATAGGCTCTGATACCACATGTAATCACCCATCTGGGATGGGCCTAAATCCCGATCCAGAGAAGCCCATCAAAATCTAAAGTCATTCTAAACGGATCATTGGTTCCTATAAAGATTAATAAACAGAGCCAAACGAAAATGAAATCAGAATCTCATAGCGGATTCACAGAAGGGGTAAAATATAATAATTAAAACTAGATGTACCATTAAATAAAACCACAATAATGTTGATTACATCAAGTTCCAACTGTCATACAAGATACATCAATAATAAAATTATCCCATAAATTTAAACTGCCAAACATGATGACAATAATAATAATAAAATATAACATCTCCTTTGCTAGGATCTAGTCTCCATGACTTCATCAATCAAGTATTCCCAACTACTAACCTGTTTAAATGTTATGAGGAGGGAGGTCAGAACAATAAGTTCTAGCGAACGAAAATCACATAAGTTTAACAAATAGATATTTCCCATACTTGGCAGTATGAATCCATTAAATTATGTATAAACGCACAGTTAAATACATCATACATGTATCAATTAGGCGGATTACCCTATAGTGACTTAAGGCCAACATGCTTATATAAAGGCAAATATCTATTATCACTTAATACCCTACGAGGTGGACTACCATTTGCCACTTAAGGTCATTTTCTATAATCATTTATGGGAAGATTCTCATTATCACTTAATACCCTATAGCAGACACTAGTCACTTAAGACTTCGTCTTTAAATCGTCATCACTATTAAATATACTCTTAAGGTAACGCGAGAGATAGTAATCTTCCACCTAATACTGGGCTTTAGGTAGGCACTCATCATCATTTATGACACTCGCAGTGGCTCATACGTTACTATTTAGCGGTCATTACAGCTGAACTCCTAGCCACTTAATACTTCCCTTAGACAGGCGGTCTCATTACATGTTCTTTAGGACTCTTATTTTCTGTAAAGGCCCGCAAATCCGTGCTGTCTGAGTTGACTAAATACAACACACGTCCAACCCAAATAACACAGAAATACGAACCATTAATAGAAAGAAGATAGAGGATGAGAAATAGGAAGAAAGAAATATTAGAATAGAAGAAAAAGAATACACAACATCAGGGTAAACATGAACCTCACAGCGGAACGAATAAAATATATTATATAACATAAGCTTTGAAATACAAATCTGTTTGGTACATATATACATACCATCATCAGAGTACACATAACATTTGATTCAGCGGAAGTAACTCCAAATAACTAACGTTGAAGCCTCCTGCTTCAAGCTCCTCCAAGTGTATCTGTAAAAGCCTGAAACACTTGACTGCCCGTACAAATTTGGGCACCCAAGAGTTTAGGGAAAACAAAACAAAACAAACTCTGGGTCAGTCATGGGACTGGTGTGAGTAAACTCCAACCACTTGTTTAACTTTAAAAATCCTTTCAAAAGAAAAGGTAATAGTAATACCAGCCCACACATAAACACGGACGGTTTTTATCTTACTATAACCCAAAACACTTTGATACGAAAATCCAGTGATATTATAATAATGTCTACATCAAGTAAATAACCAAATAGCAGAACGCTTGCATCTCACGCTCCACATATATAGTATAAATCAAAAACCGCATGGCTCTTATTGGAGATTGGATTTCCAACATGACAAGGTATGGAACCACCTTCCGATGATGTATCTCTAGAGGCGAATACACCTGGGTTCAACAAGAACATCTTGCAACCCGGCCCACACATGACCGACCACTCATTTCGCTTGAGTGTATCGAATGTATATCACCAACGGTTGGACTCAAACCACCGTTTCCCGAATGGGCAGAATCGATAGATTTAGAAACAAAAGGAATTTCTCTAGATAGGTGATTATACACCCTAATGGGTGCGACCCACATAGCCATGCTGCCTGCCCGATTTTTGTCCTTTCCCGGTTGTTGAGGCCTGAGGCTACGCATACTTACCATTCATTGATAGCACAATCACTTTGAATGCCACATTGTCAGATCCGTTAATCACTAATTGATTTGCACAAATATTCTGGATGTTATGCTAAAGGATAAATCCGTTGCAACCATATATATTCATACAGACCAACCCATTTGATCATTGGAAATACTCTGTCAGACATTCGTCCATTTACGTTCGTTTTGGGATTGAACGACACCGAAGGCACTATTTCTATTACTAGAAAAGCCCTTGCACTTTACTTCGTCTTCAATATATTCAGCATACTTGGTTCGCAACGCTTATGCCGATACGGAGTGGTTCTTCGGATAATAATCCAACCGGTCTCTCCATATTGACAACGATGGTCAAAACTTCGATAGTCTGTGATTTAACTATCGAATAAAAACAAGTATTCAATCAACATATCAACCAAATCATTGGGCTCTTTAATTAATATTTCATTAATTAAATCACTTCTCCATTTCCTTATCAATATTTGTTTACCAAATATTTCAATAATCAATCTTGGCCTTTTACGCTATTTTTGATTTCGTTTCCTTATCGAATTCTATATATATCGATATATAGATTTCTAATTGTCAAATTTCTTAAAAATATTCTAACTCCTTAAATTTCTGGAAAATTTCGCCATAACCTCCCCTGTATCGGGAGCATCGGGAAATTTCAAATAGCTTCCCGGTACCTTCTAATCTCAAAAAGAAAAAGAAAAAGCCAAGCGGCTTGCCGATACGGCGCATAAAACCCATATACGAATTTAAACACGTACCTTTTTGTCGGGCACACAAATTAAAAATCTTCATATACTCCATCCCATATCTGTTTAACACCTGTTCACCTGTTCCAATTCAGTTCAACTCAATCCATTCGTTTGAATTAAATTTTGAATCGTTTGAATTCAGTTTCGCTCAATTATTCTTTAATTAGCCTTTTTGCCTATTTCACTTCTTTGTTTGAACATAACACGTTCAAATAAAATGTTTAACTCGTTCATAACCAAATCGAATTTCGATTTCAATTTTAGTCTCCTTTTCTATTTCGAATATAAGTTTTCAAATCGAATTCGCTTATTTAAGGCCCAATATCCATTCAAAAGCTCCTTAACTAATTTCTATTCAATTTAGTTAATTCCATTCAATAAATCAAAATCTGGTTTCTGTTTCAAAAATCATATTCATTTACACAACTTGAATTCGCATATATTTTGCAACTCAACTCTGAAATTTTCTAAATAGAAATTCGGATTTTATTTCTTAAAAACCTTTTATAATATTAAATAAACCATTATGGTTTTAAAACGATTCTGGCGCTGTTTTTCTGAAAATTTGATTTTGACATAACTCAAAATCTATACGACGAAATCCAGATTTTTCTCTTCCATTAGAAAACTATTATCAAACCGGTCCTGACGTTTCTTGTTTCAAAGAATTCCGACTTCAATCGAGTTCTATATATTCAATTGAAGTTCGAATCGCCAATTTACGAACTGCAGCGCTGCGGCGAGTTCGTTTTAATTATATTTATATATATAAACCTTTAAACTTCTTAAAATGAATTCAATTCCATTTTTAACTCCATTTGAATTCCTTGATTCAACTTCCAATCTCACTTTTGAATTCTATATTCCAAATCCCAATTCCTTCTCTATTGGATATTCAAATTCAATACTTGAATTTCCATTTCAAATCCCTATTCAAATTTCATATTTGAATTCCATTTGAAATCTCTATTCATTTCCTATTTCAATTCCCTTTGAATAATATATTCAACTCTATTTCGAATATATTTGAAGTTTATATTCAATTCCATTTCGATTATATTTGAAGTTTATATCCAATTCTTCTTTGAATTCTAAATTCAAAACCATATTCAATTCTCTTGAATTCAATATTTCAAATTTCATTACAATTCTACCTTGCAATTCTATATTCAAATTCATTTATTCAAATTCTATTTGAATTGCTATATTCAAATCCCATATTTAAATTCTATTTGAAATTCAAATATTCAAACTCCAGTTAAATTCTATTTGAAATTCTAAATGTTTCAAATTCCATTTTCTCTTATTTGAAATTCTCAATATTTCAAATTACATTTCTTTTATTTGAAATTCCATTTTGAATTTCCTTTATTCCAATCCCATTTGAATTCCTTCACTCAAATCCATTTGTATTCCCTTGGATTCAAATTCCATTTCAAAACCATTTGGATTTCCTATTTTGAAATCCTATTTGAAATTCAAATTTTATTTTAAATTCCTTGAATTCAAATTCTATTTTTCATTCTAATTTCGTCTATTCAAATTCTATTTGAACTTCTATTTGAATTGCTAATATTCAATCTCCTTTTAAAATTCAAATATTTAAACTCCTTTTCTAATTCTACTATTCAAATGTTATACTCAAATTTCATTTGAGTTATATATTTAAAATTCCATTTCACATCCTATTTGAAATTTTATTTCAAATTCCAGTTTCACACTTGTATCTCTATTTCTGAATTATCAAAGGATAATTCTTTTCACTTCATTTATAACTTCGTTATAAAAGAACTATTTCTTAAACTTCGTTTAAAAAAAAGAAAACTACTTGTTTTATTTTTTCAAAACAAGTTTATATTTTTATTTCCATTTAAAATTCAAATTCTATTTAAAAATAGAATTTTCCCTTTTTAAATCGCCAATATCCTTTTTATGATATTTTTAATTATCATTACTTAAGCCCAGTGATAAAACACACAAAGCAACCAATTATTTATTTTTCTAACACATCATATATAACAATATATATGCAAACAAATAAACAAACAGATAATATATTTTTGAGGAATCCAGTTGGATTCCTCCAACCTGTTTTTCCTGCATCCACAGATGTTAGCACATAAATAATACCCATTCTGCTTCGTGGCAGAATATCGCGGTATAGAAGGTCATCCACTAATCATAGCGTGGGGCGTATAGGGTAATCATCCGCTATGAAACTGCGGGCATCCGCTAATGAGACTGCGGGAATCCAACCAATCAATCAACCCAATATATATATATATAGTAGCCTAAATAACTAATATATATAAAACAAGCAGAAAGCATCCACACAAGCAACAAACAATTATTTTTAACGGAATAAAAATAATTAGAAATAAAAGGTGAGTGAGATTTACTCACCTCGTATTTCCGTTCGCACTGAATACCCAGTCGGATTCCATCTTATCTTGACTATGGATCTTTTGGAATAAACCTACTTAGCACCTAGGATTTATTAAATAAAATTATCAATTAAACATTTATTTAATTAGATTACTTAAACAAATAAATAAAATTTCTATATATTTCATTTAACGGTTACTAATTTAAACTTAACAAATATAAACAAACCAATCTATGTATTCTTTTCTATTTTCAAAAACAGCGTATATACCTCATCGCCTTGCGAATCACTTGATCAATTCCTGACCGAACAGCTCCAAAATACTGCATATCTTACTTTGGCTTTTCGTCGAATAACTCACTGGCAAACTCCATTCTCTTTCTACCACCCACGTCCGCTACCTGCTGCTGCTGCAACTACATCGCCCAATAGACTCCAATTGATATGCCAGTCCCACTCAACATAACCTCCCTCCAATCATCAGAATGTATTCCAGACCAACATAATAACCCATTCAACATTCGTTCTCCCTGGTTCTCGACACCTTCAACCAACTACCCTAGAACCTCCTTGCTCTGACCGGAGTACGCCTGTCGCGACCCCCTCTATAGCTCGTACTGCTCCTGATGTCACGGTGCCCAGAAATCCTGTCGCAAGCTACCTTTCCCCTTTGATGCTCGAGTGCTTCAGAACCGTGTTCGAGCTCCATAATTCACCGCGGTCTTCGATTTGGGCTTCCGGGGACTCGCGATTCTCTCTTGCGATCTCGTTTTATTGTTTTTTTTTTTTTTATAAATATATAATCGGATCGGTTTTCGTTGATTAAAGGAAAAAGAAGAAACAAGGGAGGTTGGATTTACAGACTTAAATGAAAAAGAAAAAGAAAGGGTAGTCGCGATTTTTATAGAAGGAGGAGGGAGACAGGAGGTACACAGCCATTAAAATTGTGCTGCTTGATACTGAACCTGGTAAACAAATATTACTGCTCGAGAAGAAAGCAGTTGCGCGATTTTCAGTTTAGGTCGGCTACTATAAATTTTTGGTCGGCTTGAAAATGAAATTGATTTGATTTTTACTTTAAATTAAATTGTCTGGCGGTCTTTTAATTTAAAACCCCGGACCGCTATTTTGACGTGACAACCGCCATCTTCGATATTACAACGTTATTTTGAACTCTGTGATTTGATATTGAAATTTAAATTCGAATGTAAATATAAACAGCCATATTAAATTGATAATTCAATATAAAATATCATTTATATTATCAACTAAATATTTAAAACAATATTAAATATTTAAAATAAATTATTCAAAAATCTGGGTCGTTACATTCTTCCCCCCTTATAATAATTTCGTCCTCGAAATTGCTAAGGTAGGAAAAATGATACAAATCCATTGCTTTTCAAAACTCCTTTATATTGAAACTCAACTCCTTATATTTCAACATATTTAATTTCACCAAAACTTTTGGTCTTCACACATTTGATTCGAATGATCTACGATCAATCCATTTATATCCAATCTATATTCCAATAAACCTATTCAAATTGATTCTAATCAATTCACTCACTTCGACCCATTTAACTTGTTTAAGTTAAATTTCAATTCCAGAATCCAAATCCCAGGGTTTTTCTTTTCGAATTCTTTTGAAATCCCATAAATATATACATATATTTATTTTCATTTCAAACTCAAAACATTTGAATTCTTCCCAAAACAACATGTTTCCTTCAAACAAATTTCCAACAAAACTTTCTAAGGTAGCAATCCATCACTTAGAAACTTGAAAATGAACACTGATGATGTTGCAATCATCATCAGAATTATTTCCCAGTCACCGAAGTGAGTTCAGTGCTTTAATTATTTCAAAATCCATTCAAATATGATTTCGATTCAAATCTTTTCAAATTAATGCTATATTACTTTAACATACTTTGAAAAATATTTTTCAATTTCCCAGGATTTTGAATTCTTAATTCTGGTTCTAATTTAATTCTAATTCATCTCATTTGTATATTTAATTCCTATACAAATTCAGTTTGGTTATAAATAACCATTTCAATTTTTATAATCTTATCTGATTATAATGATATCAATCAACATATCCATATAATATAATAATTTCAAAAATTATTCTTTCTATATCAAATAGAAATTTTGGGTAAAATTATTTCATTTACCCACTTTAAAACAATATCGTGTTCAATCTCCTGTTCAAGTGTTTAGAAATTCCTATCGACTTCGTGGCGTCCCACGATTCGACCAGAATTCATAAACCACTCAACAGACTAGCCAACACAATATAAAACAACTTTTATATCAACTAACAAATACGCTCTCTCGTATCTATACACTCAACTCATTCTAGGGTACTACTGACCCTATCTCTAATGAGCACATGTCACACAAGCCTAGGTGTTCACTCAACCTAAGCTCTGATACCAACTGTAAAGGCCCGCAAATCCGTGCTGTCTGAGTTGACTAAATACAACACACGTCCAACCCAAATAACACAGAAATACGAACCATTAATAGAAAGAAGATAGAGGATGAGAAATAGGAAGAAAGAAATATTAGAATAGAAGAAAAAGAATACACAACATCAAGGTAAACATGAACCTCACAGCGGAACGAATAAAATATATTATATAACATAAGCTTTGAAATACAAATCTGTTTGGTACATATATACATACCATCATCAGAGTACACATAACATTTGATTCAGCGGAAGTAACTCCAAATAACTAACGTTGAAGCCTCCTGCTTCAAGCTCCTCCAAGTGTATCTGTAAAAGCCTGAAACACTTGACTGCCCGTACAAATTTGGGCACCCAAGAGTTTAGGGAAAACAAAACAAAACAAACTCTGGGTCAGTCATGGGACTGGTGTGAGTAAACTCCAACCACTTGTTTAACTTTAAAAATCCTTTCAAAAGAAAAGGTAATAGTAAGACCAGCCCACACATAAACACGGACGGTTTTTATCTTACTATAACCCAAAACACTTTGATACGAAAATCCAGTGATATTATAATAATGTCTACATCAAGTAAATAACCAAATAGCAGAACGCTTGCATCTCACGCTCCACATATATAGTATAAATCAAAAACCGCATGGCTCTTATTGGAGATTGGATTTCCAACATGACAAGGTATGGAACCACCTTCCGATGATGTATCTCTAGAGGCGAATACACCTGGGTTCAACAAGAACATCTTGCAACCCGGCCCACACATGACCGACCACTCATTTCGCTTGAGTGTATCGAATGTATATCACCAACGGTTGGACTCAAACCACCGTTTCCCGAATGGGCAGAATCGATAGATTTAGAAACAAAAGGAATTTCTCTAGATAGGTGATTATACACCCTAATGGGTGCGACCCACATAGCCATGCTGCCTGCCCGATTTTTGTCCTTTCCCGGTTGTTGAGGCCTGAGGCTACGCATACTTACCATTCATTGATAGCACAATCACTTTGAATGCCACATTGTCAGATCCGTTAATCACTAATTGATTTGCACAAATATTCTGGATGTTATGCTAAAGGATAAATCCGTTGCAACCATATATATTCATACAGACCAACCCATTTGATCATTGGAAATACTCTGTCAGACATTCGTCCATTTACGTTCGTTCTGGGATTGAACGACACCGAAGGCACTATTTCTATTACTAGAAAAGCCCTTGCACTTTACTTCGTCTTCAATATATTCAGCATACTTGGTTCGCAACGCTTATGCCGATACGGAGTGGTTCTTCGGATAATAATCCAACCGGTCTCTCCATATTGACAACGATGGTCAAAACTTCGATAGTCTGTGATTTAACTATCGAATAAAAACAAGTATTCAATCAACATATCAACCAAATCATTGGGCTCTTTAATTAATATTTCATTAATTAAATCACTTCTCCATTTCCTTATCAATATTTGTTTACCAAATATTTCAATAATCAATCTTGGCCTTTTACGCTATTTTTGATTTCGTTTCCTTATCGAATTCTATATATATCGATATATAGATTTCTAATTGTCAAATTTCTTAAAAATATTCTAACTCCTTAAATTTCTGGAAAATTTCGCCATAACCTCCCCTGTATCGGGAGCATCGGGAAATTTCAAATAGCTTCCCGGTACCTTCTAATCTCAAAAAGAAAAAGAAAAAGCCAAGCGGCTTGCCGATACGGCGCATAAAACCCATATACGAATTTAAACACGTACCTTTTTGTCGGGCACACAAATTAAAAATCTTCATATACTCCATCCCATATCTGTTTAACACCTGTTCACCTGTTCCAATTCAGTTCAACTCAATCCATTCGTTTGAATTAAATTTTGAATCGTTTGAATTCAGTTTCGCTCAATTATTCTTTAATTAGCCTTTTTGCCTATTTCACTTCTTTGTTTGAACATAACACGTTCAAATAAAATGTTTAACTCGTTCATAACCAAATCGAATTTCGATTTCAATTTTAGTCTCCTTTTCTATTTCGAATATAAGTTTTCAAATCGAATTCGCTTATTTAAGGCCCAATATCCATTCAAAAGCTCCTTAACTAATTTCTATTCAATTTAGTTAATTCCATTCAATAAATCAAAATCTGGTTTCTGTTTCAAAAATCATATTCATTTACACAACTTGAATTCGCATATATTTTGCAACTCAACTCTGAAATTTTCTAAATAGAAATTCGGATTTTATTTCTTAAAAACCTTTTATAATATTAAATAAACCATTATGGTTTTAAAACGATTCTGGCGCTGTTTTTCTGAAAATTTGATTTTGACATAACTCAAAATCTATACGACGAAATCCAGATTTTTCTCTTCCATTAGAAAACTATTATCAAACCGGTCCTGACGTTTCTTGTTTCAAAGAATTCCGACTTCAATCGAGTTCTATATATTCAATTGAAGTTCGAATCGCCAATTTACGAACTGCAGCGCTGCGGCGAGTTCGTTTTAATTATATTTATATATATAAACCTTTAAACTTCTTAAAATGAATTCAATTCCATTTTTAACTCCATTTGAATTCCTTGATTCAACTTCCAATCTCACTTTTGAATTCTATATTCCAAATCCCAATTCCTTCTCTATTGGATATTCAAATTCAATACTTGAATTTCCATTTCAAATCCCTATTCAAATTTCATATTTGAATTCCATTTGAAATCTCTATTCATTTCCTATTTCAATTCCCTTTGAATAATATATTCAACTCTATTTCGAATATATTTGAAGTTTATATTCAATTCCATTTCGATTATATTTGAAGTTTATATCCAATTCTTCTTTGAATTCTAAATTCAAAACCATATTCAATTCTCTTGAATTCAATATTTCAAATTTCATTACAATTCTACCTTGCAATTCTATATTCAAATTCATTTATTCAAATTCTATTTGAATTGCTATATTCAAATCCCATATTTAAATTCTATTTGAAATTCAAATATTCAAACTCCAGTTAAATTCTATTTGAAATTCTAAATGTTTCAAATTCCATTTTCTCTTATTTGAAATTCTCAATATTTCAAATTACATTTCTTTTATTTGAAATTCCATTTTGAATTTCCTTTATTCCAATCCCATTTGAATTCCTTCACTCAAATCCATTTGTATTCCCTTGGATTCAAATTCCATTTCAAAACCATTTGGATTTCCTATTTTGAAATCCTATTTGAAATTCAAATTTTATTTTAAATTCCTTGAATTCAAATTCTATTTTTCATTCTAATTTCGTCTATTCAAATTCTATTTGAACTTCTATTTGAATTGCTAATATTCAATCTCCTTTTAAAATTCAAATATTTAAACTCCTTTTCTAATTCTACTATTCAAATGTTATACTCAAATTTCATTTGAGTTATATATTTAAAATTCCATTTCACATCCTATTTGAAATTTTATTTCAAATTCCAGTTTCACACTTGTATCTCTATTTCTGAATTATCAAAGGATAATTCTTTTCACTTCATTTATAACTTCGTTATAAAAGAACTATTTCTTAAACTTCGTTTAAAAAAAAGAAAACTACTTGTTTTATTTTTTCAAAACAAGTTTATATTTTTATTTCCATTTAAAATTCAAATTCTATTTAAAAATAGAATTTTCCCTTTTTAAATCGCCAATATCCTTTTTATGATATTTTTAATTATCATTACTTAAGCCCAGTGATAAAACACACAAAGCAACCAATTATTTATTTTTCTAACACATCATATATAACAATATATATGCAAACAAATAAACAAACAGATAATATATTTTTGAGGAATCCAGTTGGATTCCTCCAACTTGTTTTTCCTGCATCCACAGATGTTAGCACATAAATAATACCCATTCTGCTTCGTGGCAGAATATCGCGGTATAGAAGGTCATCCACTAATCATAGCGTGGGGTGTATAGGGTAATCATCCGCTATGAAACTGCGGGCATCCGCTAATGAGACTGCGGGAATCCAACCAATCAATCAACCCAATATATATATATATATATATATATATAGTAGCCTAAATAACTAATATATATAAAACAAGCAGAAAGCATCCACACAAGCAACAAACAATTATTTTTAACGGAATAAAAATAATTAGAAATAAAAGGTGAGTGAGATTTACTCACCTCGTATTTCCGTTCGCACTGAATACCCAGTCGGATTCCATCTTATCTTGACTATGGATCTTTTGGAATAAACCTACTTAGCACCTAGGATTTATTAAATAAAATTATCAATTAAACATTTATTTAATTAGATTACTTAAACAAATAAATAAAATTTCTATATATTTCATTTAACGGTTACTAATTTAAACTTAACAAATATAAACAAACCAATCTATGTATTCTTTTCTATTTTCAAAAACAGCGTATATACCTCATCGCCTTGCGAATCACTTGATCAATTCCTGACCGAACAGCTCCAAAATACTGCATATCTTACTTTGGCTTTTCGTCGAATAACTCACTGGCAAACTCCATTCTCTTTCTACCACCCACGTCCGCTACCTGCTGCTGCTGCAACTACATCGCCCAATAGACTCCAATTGATATGCCAGTCCCACTCAACATAACCTCCCTCCAATCATCAGAATGTATTCCAGACCAACATAATAACCCATTCAACATTCGTTCTCCCTGGTTCTCGACACCTTCAACCAACTACCCTAGAACCTCCTTGCTCTGACCGGAGTACGCCTGTCGCGACCCCCTCTATAGCTCGTACTGCTCCTGATGTCACGGTGCCCAGAAATCCTGTCGCAAGCTACCTTTCCCCTTTGATGCTCGAGTGCTTCAGAACCGTGTTCGAGCTCCATAATTCACCGCGGTCTTCGATTTGGGCTTCCGGGGACTCGCGATTCTCTCTTGCGATCTCGTTTTATTGTTTTTTTTTTTTTATAAATATATAATCGGATCGGTTTTCGTTGATTAAAGGAAAAAGAAGAAACAAGGGAGGTTGGATTTACAGACTTAAATGAAAAAGAAAAAGAAAGGGTAGTCGCGATTTTTATAGAAGGAGGAGGGAGACAGGAGGTACACAGCCATTAAAATTGTGCTGCTTGATACTGAACCTGGTAAACAAATATTACTGCTCGAGAAGAAAGCAGTTGCGCGATTTTCAGTTTAGGTCGGCTACTATAAATTTTTGGTCGGCTTGAAAATGAAATTGATTTGATTTTTACTTTAAATTAAATTGTCTGGCGGTCTTTTAATTTAAAACCCCGGACCGCTATTTTGACGTGACAACTGCCATCTTCAATATTACAACGTTATTTTGAACTCTGTGATTTGATATTGAAATTTAAATTCGAATGTAAATATAAACAGCCATATTAAATTGATAATTCAATATAAAATATCATTTATATTATCAACTAAATATTTAAAACAATATTAAATATTTAAAATAAATTATTCAAAAATCCGGGTCGTTACATTTTCCATCCCTGTATATTCCCTAACATAGCCCCTAGTTAAGAAGCAGATAACTTCCGAAGAACTAGGTCATTCATACATCTATCATTTAATTAGGGCCAATTAATACCTTATAAGAGATAAGCAGACCCAAAGACCACTTATAATCCTAATAAGGGTGAGTCCTATGACTTGTGTCCAAAATCAAGGAGTGAACTTAGTCCTAACCACTTAATATTCAAATAAAATAGATCGATCACTTGATACCTTCTCGAGGCAGGCCCACTTCACACTCGCCCACACTGACACACACAGACACACACAGATACACACACACACACATAATCAGATACACAAATAAATAAGACATCTTATATTAAACCCGACAACTTGTACATGCTGGATTTGTTGGGCGGCTCCGAAGACTCCTATTACGAGTTGGCTTAACCTCGTGCCTTTTTGTACCAATTATATTATCCTATGGTACCTAGACCTCTCACATTAACCAAGAATTTCTTGTGGATGTTGGATACATCGGTCGGTTACAAGCAGGCTTCTACTGCAAGTTGGGGTTAACTCATGCCTATGCATCATTAATATTGAGATTAATAGCCAGTAATACTCATACACGTATAAATTTCCTATCGAGACAATTAAGATTCTAATATCCTAATTTAACATATTTAGTACACATTTAATACGCATTTTTAATATGTCAATTATGTTGTAAATAATAATAAATAAAACGTAAATTAAGCGCATGTAAAGAAATATCTAAAACGTAGAAATGTCAATCCTAACCACAAGATTAAGGTTTTCAAGTTTATTCCCTAACGTCATCTACATGGCATAAAATGTTTATATTCACATTCAAATCTAATGTAGGGAAATAACGACATATATAAAATAACTTGTAACCTAGGTTTAAAAGATTGATTTAATAATAGAAAGAAGACAAGGTGTGATATGGCAAATATACATATAATCTCTTTTTGGTACCGCTTTACTTTTCATATGATTTTATACAAAATAAAGACTTTGGTGACTTGTGTTATAATACGTTCAAACTAACTATTTCAAAAGTAGATGCTTAAACCCATTAAATTACAACACCCAAATGTTATGCTTTCGTGTGTGTATATATATATATATATATATATATATATATATGTATGTATGTGTGTGTGTGTGTGTGAAATTTACAAGAAAGTGAATCAGATCATTATCAAAAGTATACAACATCCAAAAATATAACTTTTACTACATTCATAACCAAAACCCAATATACATCAAATGATTGACCATTTCTGCAATTTATAAGGGATTTGGAGGATTTGTTTATATTTTGTTTTCGTGTAAATTCCAAACCTTATAGACATAAAAATCCAAATATACATACCAAGATATAGAAAATATAAAACGGATAAGATTTCCACCCACAATAATACAATAAAAAGGATGAAGATACCGTGCAGAATTATTTTCTGGATTGTTTCCTCACAATTACCGTTTTCCAAACTTCCTCATACATCAATATATACGCATAAGAATTCAACCAAAGTCTTATACATACATACATACATATATATATATATATTCTAATTCCAGATTATTCTAAGAAAGTAGTTTAGAAAAGGTAGAGAAATAGGTTAGAGAAGAAGAAGAATCCTAACCTATTAATTTTCTTGAATTAAGAATAATGATGGAGGAGCAGAATGGAGGCGTAGAAGAGAATGAATGTAGGGTTTAGCAAAGAGGTTGAGGGTTTATTTATAGCCGATAGAGTGTGTGTGGACTGTAGGATTAGTTATGTAAATTTTGGATGGTCCGTTCGAGAAAATTAAATAAAAACCCTTAATTTCTGCCTCCCTTCCACCCTCGACCAGGAGGCAGTCGACCTCCTCCATAGGAGGGCGGTTGACCGGTCGATCGAGCCCCCTTTGGGGATTGATCGACCCTCCTCTTGGGTCGAGCACAAGGAGATTTGTTTCCCTAACGTTCCTATTTTATTTAATACACTAGCTATTCTAATTGATTCTTTCTGTTATTTTTTTATTCTTGTCCCCTCTTACGTACTTATATATACACACAATTTTGAATTCCTAGGGAAAATTCCATTATGCAAAGGTATATTATTTTATTCCCTATTTATATTCTTATAGTTTAAATTTCAAATCATGTGTGTATACAGTTTCCATATAACTTATTTTATTGATAACCTTTTTCATACAAACTCCATTTTCGACAAATAAAATATGAAAACGGACTAGAATCTCGCCATGAGTACAGTGGTAATACTTTCGTGGCCAAATTTTCAATTATCCAAAATCCTTATTTTCAACCCATTTATATTTTATTAATTTAATTATTTGTGTATAATTGAAAAATATTTTATGGGGTGTTACAAAAGATTAAAGCCTATTATGATATCCAAGATTCAGTCATAGGAGTTGAGGCAATAAGTAAAGCTCAATCATAGGGATTGGTTTGGAAGCACGGTTATATTTTGGGTTATAGGGACCAGTAGTAGATGGAGAATATCCTGATGATAGACAAGGCCCCAAGAGGATAAAGTGTGAGAAGCCCTTGGAAGAGGTGTCTAGGCTGTCTTGGAGGTAGTTTCTGAGCTAAAACCAAGTTTAAGGTTTTGTAAACATATACTAAATTAGGATTTATGTCTTTTTTTTACTTATGATATTTAATTGTATATAAGTGATATGTATTGATTGTTGCAGAAGTATGTCTTAATAGTAAGATGCTTTTTTTGTATTCCTATAATGATCACTTTCAAGAATGTAAGAAATAGGGGTATGTAATGACCTATCTTTTTGACCACTTCAAGTCGGTAATTAAACCAAATCGAACCATTCAAAATGACATACTGTTAGTGCTTATAGGGTTGAAACAGAATCAACACATAATACAATTTCTTACAGCAGAAAAAAAAATTGTAAATGTTTTTATTAGAGTTATACAATATGTTTTTACACAACGGAAATACATGGCTTTTAAAATAAATAAAAATTTACAAAAAATTGTCGAAATAGTTCGCGTGCGTCTTCACGAATCTCTAGCTTTGTTAGCTGCAATCTTTAAGCTGCAAACAATCGGTTTGAACTGAGCATATTATGCAAAATATAAAACACTAGAATCATGATTAACTTTATTCAAGTAAATCAACTTCAATAAAACACTGAAATACTATAGTTGATCCCAACAAAATATTAAATTTCGAGTATGTAAAACCCATGAGAAACTGCTAAAAATATATTTTGATGAAAAATGAAGCAACTCAGAATATAATGAATCATGGTTGCATATATATATATATGTGTGTGTGTGTGTGTGTGTGTGTGTGTGTGTTCGGTTCCATGCATAAATTTCCAGAACAACGTGTTACAAGTCATAGAGGTTGTGCAAAAAGTGGCCAAGCTTTCGGTATTTCCAGCATACAATACATACTTTTCTCTAGGTAAACGACTTATAATGTAAAAATTCCCATATTTTAAATTTAGCAAAATCAATGGCCATAGGAAATTCGAACGTAACATAAGTGGTAAATACAACAAAGATAGGTTGTAGCATTGTAAGCTGACATATACGAACTTCAAACAGGTAGCATACGCACGAAGTATATAATTCAGGCAACATGGTGCATGAAACAAGGTACACCCCTTCCATTTTTCATTTAAATACAGGCAAACCAAGTAGGTAGGGTTTGAACCAAGGGACTATATATATATAGTCCAGTTCAACATGGCACGTAAGATGCAACATAAGTTTAATATGCACAAGTAAACAGAACCTATGTATATTCCAAATGATAGGGTTTTAAGGCAGTAGTAACAAACTAATGGCAAGGTCCAAATATGGTACTTCTACACTCAATAAATTTTCGAAAATTAGACTGGTTTTGAATAAGACAACATGACCACAAATATTAAAACTGTCGGAATACATTTACCAAAATCGAAGAAATCAAGGATAAACCAATCAAGATACCATAGTGAATAGAACAGTATGGCCAAGGATCAAAGCAAGGCAATTATATCAAGCATATGTTCCGGTTTCGTGAACAAAGCAGACATGTGTGTATATATACATACATACATACATACATATATATATATATATATGTAGGTGAGCATTCAATGACACCCCAAATAGTGCAACACCCCTAAATACCCCCGATTTCCACCATATATCTCGTTTCTCTCTCCCTCCACTCATTCTCTCACCTCCCACTCACTTATTCTAATATAAATGCTTGGTTTATATAGGATAAATAAATACATGTTTCTAATTTTACAAATATATGTATGTTTCAGTTTAAAACAATGCAACAAGAGTTTATAAGAACATGTGGCCGACGAGATGGTCATATATTTTGAAGTAATAGGGCAAAACATGGACTAGCAATAGTGTGAGCTGGGTATGCATTCCAAAAAGGAAATGCTTCATATTTCTCCAAAACAATGCAACATGTTTTTCGGTTTTTTTTAAAGGCAAAATAGTGAGTTTTAAGGCAACAGGCAAACAAGGAGTTTATATGTGACAACTGCACATATACGGCATCGAGTCTCAATGAAGCACAACAGGGACATACATCGATTCAAATGTGCAAGAAAACACATTTGTACACACACTATATTGATGTATACACATATAGATGAACCAAAAGAGTGAAGGTGATGGTGCCAACAGATAGAGTGGGGGAGCAGTAGAATTTAATAGGAAACAAGGTGCCAAGACTTCAGTTCAACAGTCAGAGTTTCGAGTCTAGCTAATTAGGGTAACACTACTAAGTTTAGAATTTTGTATATATATACATATGCCATCGATATACATATTTATATATATATATATGAGGAATGATCCGCTATACCTCTTGCGCTACACGTTTTGCTCCCCCTGATTTCCAACCACAAGTTTTGGTTTAAATAATATTACTTTCTCTCTCTTTCCACTAACCTATAATATTCAAGTATTATTTAAATCCAAACATGTGGCTAGAAATTAAGGGGAGCAAAAGGTGTAGCACAAGAGGTGTAGCGGATTATTCCTATCTCTCTCTCTCTCTCTCTCTATATATATATATATATATATATATATATGTGTGTGTGTGTGTGTGTGTGTGTGTGTGTGTGTGTGTGTGTGTGTAAATACATATACACATATACATGCATGGACCTCCGCTTATGTGTACACAACCAAATTTCACCATCCAATCAGCCAACGGACAAAGTGCAGCAAACAAAAATACGGTTGCCAACACAATAAGAAACTAACTACTATATTTCAACATAAATCAAAGTCGAAATACTCGAAAACAAGGTAATCGTGAGGTAAACTCACCTTAAGATGACAGTGATATGGTGCATAAGGGTCTGGTTATTTGGAGGTAGGAGGATGTCTAGCCATTGTAGGAAACACTACTCAAAATCGATTTCCGAGCAGGAGTTTCACGCGTGTTGTTGTGTTGGTGCCAAGATTGAACAGGGGAACTTACGCGCAGTTCTGGCCGAGATGGCCAGTAATACAACAGTTGGGTGTTGGAGTATGGTCAAATAAGGCAGCATCAGGCAAGAGTGGAGAAGATGTGTGTTATTTAGAAGGAATGATTTTGTTCTGATTTGATTTGCATAAAAGCGGATTATTTAGATATTTGGGGAAAATGAGTTCGGGTGGAGAAATAAGGAGAAAAGGCTAATGTAATACAACAAATTGAAATAAAAGGGAAGGAGGTTGTATTGTGTGTGGAGAAAGAAGGTGTATGCTTTTATAATACAAGAGAAATGGAATCGGTAACAAGAGGAAAACACAACATAGAGAAATTTTAGAAAGAAAAGGCAAATGTTTGTTTCACAACAATATTTAGACAAGTAGCACTTTGTACAGTTGAAATTTCCAAGTGTTTAAATGGAAAAAACTAGATCTTTGTATCAAATTTTTATTCATATATTGTTTGAATGAAATAAAAGAGATGCCCAAAATTTCTTCTTATCATTGAACGAAACGTTAGGCTAGAACATAGAATTTACAAACAACGTTGCTTGTTTCTATAAGTTTAAATTTCAAATTTATAAACAATAAATTATATTAGCATGATCGAACTAAATTCACATATTTTATTAGCAATTCATTTCTTCGTTTTATTTACGTCAAACATATTTTCAAATAATGAAATTTCGAAATCAATTCATATTTAAAGATTTTACTCAAAAACTAAATTTAAAATAAATTAGCACTTTTTAATTCTTAAGTAAAAAAACTCGAAATCCAGTTTCAAATATTCAATAATTTAGTTTCCAATATTAAATCTTAACAATGTTCGATTTCTAAGTCAAGTATTAAATATAAACATTTATTATTAACATTAAATCTTAAATTAACTTTATATTTTAAAAATCGAAATTTCTGGGTCATTACAGGGTAACTAATAAGGGGTAGCAAAAGAAAAAGAAAAATGTCATATTTAAATATAAACGCAAAAAACAGTTACAATAACGAGAAATGAAAATTTTGAAGAGGACCGTACTTGAGAAAAATAGAATTTTTGAATAAAGCATTGATAAAAGTTCCAAGTATGGAGAAAAGGGTGCATAAAAGCAAGGCAGAAAATGCAAAGTTTTATGTTTCCTACCTTCTTTCTAATATAATAAATCAAGTTCGGAAAATAAGATTTTTCTGGGGTTCGAATATTAAAAGTTGTATGGTAGGTTTTAGTTGAAAATTTGGTTGAACCACGGTTCTATTCAATAGGAGTGTGGAAAATTATATGAAAAGATGTTTTAATTTTTAAAAGATTGCATTCATATAGAATTGCAAGTATATTTGGATATCCACATAAATGTTTTAAAGGAAATTTTAAACAAAAATGGCACTCATATAGGAGGCACCACTTAGGAATTCATGTACATTCATATATATTTTATGATTTGATACACTTCGCACAACGACATAAATAGTTGCAAAACTGGGTTCACACTAATTGGACGTGAGTATATAAATGGATGCGAAGAACAATATAATTTTACCCTTATCAAATTTTAGGGGATAAATTCCAAAAGGGTAAGGGAATGTAACACCCTATAAATTTTTAAAACAAATAATAAAATTAATTGGTAAACAACGAAAATAAATATTTTTTAAATTGTCAAAATCTGGCCTTGAAAGTTAAGCCATTGTGTTCATGACGATTTTATGACCAATTTACATATATACTGCGCTTCGAATGGAGTTCGTACGAAAAAGTGATTAACGTTAGAAGTTCTATACTAGAAAGTAATTAAATGTGTAAATACGTGTATATATTTTGATTTATAAATATACAAACATGTAAATTCTAAAAATAACGCCTGTTTAAATTTGTAAAACTAATACATGTCATAAATAGAATTAAATCACGAATAAATGGAAATTTATTAACGTAAATCATGTAACGTTAAGATTTGAATGAAAGAATTAATATACGATAGCTTGGCCTAGAAAGTATGGGGATTGATCCATACGTGCTTTCAAGCATGCCTATTTTTTAGTTTTTGACATACGGATTTAAACCATTCTAAATGAACAGATGACACAGTTTTGGACCTCTATAATTAAATATGTAAGGCTAGCCTCCGAACCATATTTTTCAGAATGGGTGCAGAAGCTCTGCCACTTTTCTTTCTCCTACAATTCTTCAGAAAAAATATTTTTTAGATTTACGCTTTTCGGTTTACAAATTGAAAGTAGAAACTATATATCTTGGAAAGGGATGCCTAAAATAAGCCATCTATATGAAGTGAATTTTAGAAATCTGGTTTTATAGTTAGTTTATTTTATTTATTTAGATCCAGATTTTAAATCAATGCAAATTCCAGTTTGTGGATCCAAATAAGGTTACAAAATGGGAGGGTAAATGTAACAACCCGTATTTCGATAACATGTTAAGACGAGAATCAAGGCAGAATTTAATTTTAAATTCTGAATCAAGTAAAACGGGCTATGCCATTGCGTTCGTCTCGGAAAAATACGCGAAATAGAGTCTGAGTTTTCGAGAATCGGAGTCCGTATGACCAAGTTATGGTCCGACGAAGTTTTCAGAAAATTCAAGTTCAAAAACGAGTTCTAATTTCGAAAATTTGGCCTAGAAGGCTAGGCGGGAAAATTCCCGCCAGCCACCCCAAGTCGACATGGCATGACCCAAGTCGACAGCCCTGTCGACTTGGGTGTCGACTTATGGTGGCCTGGCAGTTTTGCTTGGTGCACCTGTTTTCTGTTTTGGCTAGGTTTTTGGGCCTGGTTCGAAATCGGATGGTTCAGGTTGATCCTATGGTTAATTTAAGGGTCCTAACTAATCCTAATCTCTATAAATAAGCCCCTAACCCTCTCCTAAAATCCTCATTATTCATTCATGCAACTAAACTATGCCAAAATTGCTCCTCTCATGGCCTCCACTCAAAACCCTAGCCTCCATCCTCTTGCCCAAAGTTTCTATCTTCATTTCTATGAGAGGTTTCATGATCATGTGAGTGTTAGAGAGTCTCTATGTTAGTATGAGAGCTTCTTAAGTTGATTTCAAGGTTAAAGCTTTGATCTTTGTTCATCAAGATGGTTTTTTTTATTGATTTGGAGCTTTCATCTTTGGGTTTTTGGATGATGGCATGCATAGGCTTTGTCTCAATCTTTAATTTAATCTATTTGTGCCTTCATAGCAATGTAAGCCCTTTTCCTACTCTTAGATATTAACTATGAAGTTAAATGTTCATGTTGCAAGTTTGGGTTTGATCATTAAGTATGATACATGCTATCATGTCATGCAAGTTTATGAAGTCATTATCTTGATCTTGTGGGCTAAAAGCTACAACCTTTATGTTGAAATGTTGCATATGCAACATGAGAACCCTCATAACCTTTATGTCAACTTGCATATGAAGTCATAACCCTTATATGATGATATATGCGAGTTACTAGTCATCATTCCATGTCTTTTGTCACCATGATTCGCTTATGTGCCAAGTTTGGTTTTATGCATGTTTTTGAGGCTTAAGAATGTAACATGCAAGTTAATGAACACATTTGTGCCTCATTTGCCACCATGATTAACTTGTGGCTTAATATCCATTTTTGTCATGCCTTTGCCAAGTCTCTTCTTTTAATCCATTACGTTGTTGCGAACGTATATGCGAGCTTAAAAGCGTTAGGTTATGTTATGGGTAATTTCTAATGACATGAAAATATAACTTAAAAACATGACTTGAAATATAACATGGAAGTTGACATGTAAGTATGCTTGAAAATATGAAATTGGGAATTTACCTATTAAGTTAGGTCTACCCATACTATGGAATTGGAAATTTACCTATTGAGTTAGGTCTACCCATATTCTTAAGAAAACTTGAATATGAACATGACACTAGACCAAACATGAAAGTGACCAACTCGAGGTTGGGTTGAGTTTGCAACATAAAGCTACCCGGAACCGACCGGCCTAACTAGTAGTTGCAAACAATAGGACCCAATGTGAGAAGTTGGTCATGTTGTGCTTGAACCCGAGGTTAGACCAAGTTGTGGTGTAAAGCTACCCGGAACCGACCGGCTTAACTAGTAACCACAACAAAGTCTAATGTGAGAGGCTGAGGTGCATTAAGTAATTAATGCCACATGATAAGGTTAAGTAAGTTTCCTTAATGACACTTAACCGTATAATACAGTTAATGGATGGGGTTAAGTTAACTTAGACTTAACTAATCTAAACATGGAAATCGGATGGGGTTAAGTTAGCCTAGACTTAATTAATCCAACTTGGTAGTTTAGGGGGGTTAAGTTAAACACTTAACTAATCTAACACGATGATTTGATGTGGTTAAGTGACCTATACTTAACCAATCTAACTCGTTAATTTGATGTGGTTAAATTAACCAATACTTAACCAATATAACGTGAAAACATGATAAGGCTAAGTCACGAATCGCTTGAATACACTTGACCGATTTGACTAAGTAAATTGATAGGGTCGAGTTAATATATACTTAACCAATCTAGAATGATAATTGGACGAGGTTAAGTCGTGAATTGCTTAATATACTTAACCAACTTGACACATGGTTTGTAGGGTTAAGTCTTGAACTTGGATACTTAGCCAATTTTGACATGATTTGTAGACGGATTAAGTCATGAACTTAAGTGACACTTAATCCATTATATAAACCCTAGTTCAGAGAATTAGGTGGATAACCGTAATTAACAAGAATAACGGGAATAAGCTAAGTGGTAAACCTTAGTTGGAGAATAGCTAAGTAATAATTCTTAGTCAAGGAATTTTGGACCAGTTCATAGATTGGATGAGTAACCCGATACGGTAGGTCATCGTTTAAGCACACGAGTAGGAGCAAGTTATCTGATTTAGATAAAGGCTCCAGCGAACTGGGTAACGAAGCAGCGGCTTCGGGGAACGTGAGGATATTCTTGGTATCCCTCTGTGAGCTGCCAGGTGATCATACTAGGCTCATGAGAGGTTAAGGTCTGCGTTAGAAGAACCAAGAGTATGCCTTGGTTGCTATACGAGCGACCTAAAGACGGGGATGGATAGGGGATAGTCGACGATACACGGTAGTGCCCTAGATAGCATTTCGTCAGGCTACATACCATCTTTGGTCAAGCGTGTACGTACGGAAAGGCAAAGAACACCCAAAAGACCATAATTGCTATCTAATTATGGTTGCGGTAAGGCTAGGATTGTGGGTTGGCCAGTAGTGTGTGTTCTCATACAGGATTTATCCTGTCTTGTCTTTCACTAGTTGAGGGAGTGGTCTCGTGGGACAATAGCCACGTATAGGAAAAACAGACCTTAGCATCTGCATCGGCAGATAAATCGAAAGCTCCCGACCGAGTCCTATATTTCTTGATCTGCCCTGTGACAGGACTCGGATGGCACGATGTGATACATGTGCATACAGTCATGGAAAAACGATTCGCGATGAATGCGTGGGGAAAAGGGCGCGGTTGACGGTTAGCGTAATTCCTAGTGGCCCTGGGTGGTTGAACCCAAACCGAAATACGAAAACGTGCAATAGGTAAGCATAATCACTAGTGGTCCTAGGTGGCATAAGTCCTAGTTGCACAAACGATGATTCATGTTGGGGAAGCCTAGCTAGGTCTAGGGTAACAGTCCAAACGAGCTTAAGGATCATGGAATTACATTAGAGTAGTATAGAACCTCATGGGAAAGCCCGTACGGTCTACGGCAAGGAACTGAACATTCACATGGAAAGAAACATACGAGTTGAGTAACCTATAAATGCGATATATTAGGTTGACATGAACCATTACACGACTTTTGAGTAAGGGTCATTCATGGTTAACACATGATACGGTGGGGATACTAGTATGGTAGGTGCAGAGCTAAAATACAGGATAGATACCATGGGACGTTATACGTGATAGATATCTTGGGGATATTATACTTGATAGGAACCTGACGATGGGATACCGTGTTTTATCTTGACATCGTAATTTATCATGACACCTTAGTTTATCTGAGTTCAGTAGTTCATCCTGTTATTTTGATTTAGCTTACCTATCTTGTCATCATGCTTATGTTCATCTCAGTTTCTCATGTCAGTTAACTTTACTAGTTTTTATGCTGATAGTAGATAGGGCTTACTCAGTCTTTTTGACTGACCCGTTTTGTTTCGCTTCTTGTCTTCCGTTTCCCCCCCAGGTTACAGGGAGGAAATACTGTTGTTTAATTCGGACTTCTTCTGCTTGAAGGTCATCATGGATGGCTTGGACTTTTCTTGGCTATGGCTACTTTACTGTTTTACTTGGGGAATAATTTTCGAAAATGTCTTTATGCTTCTTTACTATTGCAAGACAGGTTTTGATGTACTCTGATGTAAAAGGCTTTAGACCTTATTTATTCATGTTATGAAAGTTTGATTTTACTTCCGCTATTTTATATGTTCTGTCTTGTGATATTTCTGTGCATGTTTACCAATAATGCCCCTCTAAAGCTAGTGCATTCCTTTGCGAGTGACCCTAGCGGAGGCGGGGTGTTACACGTAGTATCAGAGCAGAAGGTTACCAGACTGGGCAAAAGCTTTTAAAGACCTTCTGAAAACTATTTGAAAATCGTTTACAAAGAAGCATTTTTTCAAGAAAATTTTCTTTTAAAAGAAAAAGGATATTCCTCAAAGGCCATTAGCACTATCCTTGTTTCCTTAATTGAATCTCTTTTCCTTTCTTTCCTCCATCTGTAGTCACAGTGGTTTTAACTGCGACTAGTCTTTTCTATCTACGAAAGTGCTTTCCATACGATGGAGGTGGTTCTCGAGAGACCAGTGGCCGCGTTATAAGAAAGGATAGTGAGAAAGAGGATAAAGGATACGAGCTTAAGGATGAGCAACTTGTTGGTATGGCTTAGTCCTCAAAGGAGGGAGAAAGATGAACAATGAAACCCATGACGAGAGAGTATCTTTGGCATGGTAAAACGGGGCGGATAGTTAAGTATTATGGGACAAGGACAAGATCATCGGGAGGGCAATAGTATGCTCTCATTTCTAGGGTACCTCGGAAGGAGGGTAACGATCTTGTTAAAGGTTTAGCTTTTCTTCTCTATCATCCCGTTAGGACTTCGTTTTTCGTATCATTTAAGTCTGCTTCGATAGTTGAGTCTCTGCACCTTAAGTACTAGCGTAATAGAGAATCCCATTTTTGTCTCAAAGTCCTATTGGAGAATCAGTCCATTTATACATGACTTGTTTGGATTTGAGAATGTCTATGCCAAGTGTTGAGTTTGGAAATAATGCTTATGTTTATAAGCTATGGATGGATTCTAGGGATGAAGTGGTTATCCAGTAGGGGGTGCCACTCTCGGTTTTGATAGGAGGGTAGTTAGACCTTTTGACTAGCCTTGGTAATACCCTCGAAGTATCGTGTAACCTTTTTGAGGTTCTGTCATGACCAGTTACTTAGAATCCCTTGATGCCTTTATTGGAAATTTGAAGCCCGATCGAGTGGTGTTCGCCGATAAGACGGATGGTTTACTTCATTTATGCATGGGTTATAGAGATCACCCTAGTAAGTGCGCTTGATAACCTGGTTGACATCTGTTTACTTTCAAGAGAAAGTTCTTCTACATGGAATACCTTATAGTAAATAAACGAGATCCAAGATTCACTAGTGAATTTTGGAAAGCTTGCATGAGATCATGAGTACGTAGTCATGTTTGTGCCAAGTATTCTAGAAAAAGGATAAGTGCAAGTGGAACGAGAGGCGACGAAGAAATGAGTTCCAGCTCATGTTATGGAAACAGGAAATAAGAAGCTACGAAATCGCGAAGTTAAAAGACGGTCAAGGCACAATGGAATTAAGCTCAAGGAAATACGACTTTGATGGTCAAAGACTAGATACGCGCATGATATCTCTTTTTGGGAGTATATCCTTGATCCCTGTTTTCTGTAGAGCTTACTTGTAGGCTATCTTTTGTGGACATCCTCTCGGTCCTATTTTCTGTTACAAACCCCGTAAGGAGTTTGTCTTGTTTATCTTCTCGACCCTGTTTCAGGGAATCCTAGGTAGAAACCTATGGATGTAAACATGTATTTGAAACATGTTATGATTGATATGGTTGCAAGTGGTTGCTCGTGGATGCGCGAATACACATTAGATACTAGCTCGACTCGGTCACATTTCATATTGCATATGCACGAGTATTTATACTTGTTTATGGATGAAATCGAATGTATTATCATGCGGTTGTTGCATATGAATGAATGATTGTGCACGCATATAGTATCTATATGACTAGGACTATTTGCATACATGTTGGATTCATGGCACTATACATATTTTGCATTAGAAAGATTATTCAGGCCTGATCATTAGCTTTAGCTAAGGAACATGTACACACACGTTTTGCATATATTCATACAGCATTAGAAATCATCTAAGGACAATGGTTGCTTGTGGATGATGTTTTGAGTAGATGAATGATGGATGGTAGGATATGTTCTTCCTAACTTGGAGATTTCAGGGACGAAATCCTAAAAGGTGGGGAGAATGTAACAACCTGTATTTCGATAACATGTTAAGACGAGAATCAAGGCAGAATTTAATTTTAAATTCTGAATCAAGTAAAACGGGCTATGCCATTGCGTTCGTCTCGGAAAAATACGCGAAATAGAGTCTGATTTTTCGAGAATCGGAGTCCGTATGACCAAGTTATGGTCCGACGAAGTTTTCAGAAAATTCAAGTTCAAAAACGAGTTCTAATTTCGAAAATTTGGCCTAGAAGGCTAGGCGGGAAAATTCCCGCCAGCCACCCCAAGTCGACATGGCATGACCCAAGTCGACAGCCCTGTCGACTTGGGTGTCGACTTATGGTGGCCGGGCAGTTTTGCCTGGTGCACCTGTTTTCTGTTTTGGCTAGGTTTTTGGGCTTGGTTCGAAATCTGATGGTTCAAGTTGATCCTATGGTTAATCTAAGGGTCCTAACTAATCCTAATGTCTATAAATAAGCCCCTAACCCTCTCCTAAAATCCACATTATTCATTCATGCAACTAAACTATGCCAAAATTGCTCCTCTCATGGCCTCCACTCAAAACCCTAGCCTCCATCCTCTTGCCCAAAGTTTCTATCTTCATTTCTATGAGAGGTTTCATGATCATGTGAGTTTTAGAGAGTCTCTATGTCAGTATGAGAGCTTCTCAAGTTGATTTCAAGGCTAAAGCTTTGATCTTTGTTCATCAAGATGGGTTTTTTATTGATTTGGACCTTTCATCTTTGGGTTTTTGGATGATGGCATGCATAGGCTTTGTCTCAATCTTTAATTTAATCGATTTGTGCCTTCATAGCAATGTAAGCCCTTTTCCTACTCTTAGATATTAACTATGAAGTTAAATGTTCATGTTGCAAGTTTGGGTTTGATCATTAAGTATGATACATGCTATCATGTCATACAAGTTTATGAAGTCATTATCTTGATCTTGTGGGCTAAAAGCTACAACCTTTATGTTGAAATGTTGCATTATGCAACATGAGAACCCTCATAACCTTTATGTCAACTTGCATATGAAGTCATAACCCTTATATGATGATATATGCGAGTTACTAGTCATCATTCCATGTCTTTTGTCACCATGATTCGCTTATGTGCCAAGTTTGGGTTTATGCATGTTTTTGAGGCTTAAGAATGTAACATGCAAGTTAATGAACACATTTGTGCCTCATTTGCCACCATGATTAACTTGTGGCTTAATATCCATTTTTGTCATGCCTTTGCCAAGTCTCTTCTTTTAATCCATTACGTTGTTGCGAACGTATATGCGAGCTTAAAAGCGTTGGGTTATGTTATGGGTAATTTCTAATGACATGAAAATATAACTTAAAAACATGACTTGAAATATAACATGGAAGTTGACATGTAAGTATGCTTGAAAATATGAAATTGGGAATTTACCTATTAAGTTATGTCTACCCATACTATGGAATTAGGAATTTACCTATTGAGTTGGGTCTACCCATATTCTTAAGAAAACTTGAATATGAACATGACACTAGACTAAACATGAAAGTGACCAACTCGAGGTTGGGTTAAGTTTGCAACATAAAGCTACCCGGAACCGACCGGCCTAACTAGTAGTTGCAAACAATAGGACCCAATGTGAGAAGTTGGTCATGTTGTGCTTGAACCCGAGGTTAGACCAAGTTGTGGTGTAAAGCTACCCGGAACCGACCGGCTTAACTAGTAACCACAACAAAGTCTAATGTGAGAGGTTGAGGTGCATTAAGTAATTAATGCCACATGATAAGGTTAAGTAAGTTTCCTTAATGACACTTAACCGTATAATACAGTTAATGGATGGGGTTTAGTTAACTTAGACTTAACTAATCTAAACATGGAAATCGGATGGGGTTAAGTTAGCCTAGACTTAATTAATCCAACTTGGTAGTTTAGGGGGGTTAAGTTAAACACTTAACTAATCTAACACGATGATTTGATGTGGTTAAGTGACCTATACTTAACCAATCTAACTCGTTAATTTGATGTGGTTAAATTAACCAATACTTAACCAATATAACGTGAAAACATGATAAGGCTCAGTCACGAATCGCTTGAATACACTTGACCGATTTGACTAAGTAAATTGATAGGGTCAAGTTAATATATACTTAACCAATCTAGAATGATAATTGGACGAGGTTAAGTCGTGAATTGCTTAATATACTTAACCAACTTGACACATGGTTTGTAGGGTTAAGTCTTGAACTTGGATACTTAGCCAATTTTGACATGATTTGTAGACGGATTAAGTCATGAACTTAAGTGACACTTAATCCATTATATAAACCCTAGTTCAGAGAATTAGGTGGATAACCGTAATTAACAAGAATAACGGGAATAAGCTAAGTGGTAAACCTTGGTTGGAGAATAGCTAAGTAATAATTCTTAGTCAAGGAATTTTGGACCAGTTCATAGATTGGATGAGTAACCCGATACGGTAGGTCATCGTTTAAGCACACGAGTAGGAGCAAGTTATCTGATTTAGATAAAGGCTCCAGTGAACTGGGTAACGAAGCAGCGGCTTCGGGGAACGTGAGGATATTCTTGGTATCCCTCTGTGAGCTGCCAGGTGATCATACTAGGCTCATGAGAGGTTAAGGTCTGCGTTAGAAGAACCAAGAGTATGCCTTGGTTGCTATACGAGCGACCTAAAGACGGGGATGGATAGGGGATAGTCGACGATACACGGTAGTGCCCTAGATAGCATTTCGTCAGGCTACCTACCATCTTTGGTCAAGCGTGTACGTACGGAAAGGCAGAGAACACCCAAAAGACCATAATTGCTATCTAATTATGGTTGCGGTAAGGCTAGGATTGTGGGTTGGCCAGTAGTGTGTGTTCTCATACAGGATTTATCCTGTCTTGTCTTTCACTAGTTGAGGGAGTGGTCTCGTGGGACCATAGCCACGTATAGGAAAAACAGACCTTAGCATCTGCATCGGCAGATAAATCGAAAGCTCCCGACCTAGTCCTATATTTCTTGATCTGCCCTGTGACAGGACTCGGATGGCACGATGTGATACATGTGCATACAGTCATGGAAAAACGATTCGCGATGAATGCGTGGGGAAAAGGGCGCGGTTGACGGTTAGCGTAATTCCTAGTGGCCCTGGGTGGTTGAACCCAAACCGAAATACAAAAACGTGCAATAGGTAAGCATAATCACTAGTGGTCCTAGGTGGCATAAGTCCTAGTTGCACAAACGATGATTCATGTTGGGAAAGCCTAGCTAGGTCTAGGGTAACAGTCCAAACGAGCTTAAGGATCATGGAATTACATTGGAGTAGTATAGAACCTCATGGGAAAGCCCGTACGGTCTACGGCAAGGAACTGAACATTCACATGGAAAGAAACATACGAGTTGAGTAACCTATAAATGCGATATATTAGGTTGACATGAACCATTACACGACTTTTGAGTAAGGGTCATTCATGGTTAACACATGATACGGTGGGGATACTAGTATGGTAGGTGCAGAGCTAAAATACAGGATAGATACCATGGGACGTTATACGTGATAGATATCTTGGGGATATTATACTTGATAGGAACCTGACGATGGGATACCTTGTTTTATCTTGACATCGTAATTTATCATGACACCTTAGTTTATCTGAGTTCAGTAGTTCATCCTGTTATTTTGATTTAGCTTATCTATCTTGTCATCATGCTTATGTTCATCTCAGTTTCTCATGTCAGTTAACTTTACTAGTTTTTATGCTGATAGTAGATAGGGCTTACTCAGTCTTTTTGACTGACCCATTTTGTTTCTCTTCTTGTCTTCCGTTCCCCCCCCCCCCAGGTTACAGGGAGGAAATACTGTTGTTTAATTCGGACTTCTTCTGCTTGAAGGTCATCATGGATGGCTTGGACTTTTCTTGGCTATGGCTACTTTACTGTTTTACTTGGGGAATAATTTTCGAAAATGTCTTTATGCTTCTTTACTATTGCAAGACAGGTTTTGATGTACTCTGATGTAAAAGGCTTTAGACCTTATTTATTCATGTTATGAAAGTTTGATTTTACTTCCGCTATTTTATATGTTCTGTCTTGTGATATTTCTGTGCATGTTTACCAATAATGCCCCTCTAAAGCTAGTGCATTCCTTTGCGAGTGACCCTAGCGGAGGCGGGGTGTTACAGTAAGGATAATAGAACTGGGTATGAATCAAATCTAGAACTTGGAGTGCTTTATCTAGCTATATGGATTTATATTATACATTTATTTAGATAATGGTATATAGTATCATTTGATTTTCATTGTATTTATTAAATAGATATTGATATACTTAGGTTAAATTGTTGTAATTATTCGTGCTATTTGCATTAAGACTATAAATTTTAAATTATTGGATGTATATGTATATGTTGTTCTAATGGAATGGAATCTGAAAATAAATAAGCAGTCTTGGTCTTAGAATCGAAAATAAAGGCATAAGACAAAATATGGAAAAATATACAGTAACTATGTCAAACTTATAAAGTGCAATAAAAAGGGGAATCAAATAAATAACTCATTTGGGAACTCAACAATAGCTTTATTGGTTGGTTGGAAAAAAAATATTTCTATATCTATTTTTTTTTTTGTAGAAGGGAACAATAAAGGTAGTTACAAGAACAATGATAAAGAAAGCGGGACTATTGCAAGATAGGGACGTTCTGTATTTTGCACTATCCAAGAAAAAGGAGAAAGAAAGAAAAAGGAAAAAAATGTTTTGTAACAATGGATCATTGTATACAAGATTGTTTTACGTTAAGTATAAAAATATATTTTAGCAAACCCCCGTAACCAATCAA
Organism: Allium sativum; assembly: GCA_030737875.1. Classification (NCBI taxonomy): domain Eukaryota; kingdom Viridiplantae; phylum Streptophyta; class Magnoliopsida; order Asparagales; family Amaryllidaceae; genus Allium; species Allium sativum. The sequence continues at coordinate 450,075,497 of CM060921.1, read as the reverse complement.
ATAGAATATGATTAACTTCCCAATAATAAAACTTATAACATCAGTGAGAAAAAGAAAAACTATAATGAATAAGATAAGATAAAAATAGAAAGAAGTAATAATCAAGTTGAATACTTGATAATCCTAATAAAAGAGAAATTACGAAAATGATTAACGCATGCCGCTGAAATGCAGATAATAGAGAAATAAAGTAATTATTACGATAAAATGGTCTATGGTAGGTTAGACATAGATTTCAGCCTCTACTTATCATGTAATGGAATGAAACCTAAAAGAAGATTAAATATTATCATAAATGGAATATAAAGATAAACTAAATGGGTAAGAAAAGATCAAACGTATGGTCTAATAATGATCTAAGATGCGTTTGGAGCAATTTAAACGGAGTTTGGATGCAGGCCTGACATAGCGGGCCATCGCAGATCCTTCAGAGTACGTTGATCTCATATGATTGTAGCATTCTAAGGGAAATCTGGATGTGGGCTTGACGAAGCTGTATCATCGTAGGTCCTTAGAAATAGAGGAATCTCTCCCTAAAGATGGACCAAATATTTGTCAGAGTAGGAAATAACCGACTTCAAGCGAGACGTGGGGGATGTCTTAGGATGGCCCTCCGAGATGGGCCTAACGATGTTGTACCCTCAGAGGCATGCTTATAGGGTCCACCAAGAGGGTATGCTTGACTGCGCTTGTATTGTAGGCCTAATAAAGTTGTCCTTTACAAGCAATCAAAAGACCAATGGGTGATTTGTGAGTATTCAAGCAACACCTGGCTCTGAGAGAAGGTTACCCAGCTCTAGGACTAGTATAGTGGACAGGTTCCATAAGAGCAGCAGCTGCTTGGATACCACTCATCATCAGTTAGTAGCGAACATGTACGTCCTGTATTTTCGGTAGCCAAATATTTTATTTAATTTATTGTTTTAAATATTTTTTGGAATATTAATGGATTTTAATATTTAATTCGTTATTAAAACAAAGTTTGAATGTTATATATTTATATAATTATAAAACGAGCTCGAAACGGCATTGTAGTTCGTAGTATGGAGTTTTGAACTTCAAATGAATATGCAGGATCGGATATAAGTCGGATTTCAGTGAAACAAGAAAGTTGGAAGCGTGTTGATGATAATTTTCATATGGAAGAGAAAAATCGAGATTTCATCTCATAAATTTTAAGTTATGTCTAAATCAAATTTCAAAATAGTCGTAGTAGAATTCATTAATAAACGATAACATCTATTTGGTTGGTTTGAAATGGATTTATATATATATATATATATATATATATATATATATATATATATATATATATATAATTTTTTTGTATCGTTTAACTTGAAATTTTAAACTATGAGTTACAATTCTGTATTGATTTAATATGAAGTAATATATATTATTTCATTTCGATATACTCGACGAGAAAAATTAATAACTTATTTTGGTTATTTATTTTGTATACATTCTACTGAAACTGAAAGTAAGCAAGCGGGAGAAACCTGAATCGTGATGATAATCACTACCAAAATAAACTAAATTAAAGACTGCAAATATCCATCTTAACTTGAACATTTCAGTCTTTAAATAACATTTAGAAATTGGGTAAAGACTGACCATGTCGGTTACTTGATGCCAAGTCCTAAAAAATTTTGAAATTGAATTTCAGTTTCAGACCATAAAGATAGGAAACCAATCTCAAATATTTTTACAAACAGAATTTTGGAGAAAAAAAAAAACTGAATTGTTTACTAATCTGCCTCAAATTATCAACTAAATTTTGCTATATTATATTATGTTTCATTTTATTTTATTGTGCCTTATATTATAATAAAGTGTAAACAGTTTCTTTGATGTATTTGAAATGCACAGCAAACTGGGAGCAAAAAAAACATGCACAAATACATCACTGGGTATAAAATAAAGTTAAATTCATCACATTAGAGTTGTTAGCCTATACTCATTAATAAACAAAAAAAATTAGGAACTGTGCACCATCCCCTCACATTACAATTCAAATGAACGAGACCAAACATAATTCAAACCTACCCTTTTACCGACTCAAAAATAATATCAGCACCATACATACAACAGCTATGAAACAGTAAAAACAACAGCTATGAAACAGTGAACTCAACAGCTAAACGGTCACAGTAAAACGCATAGATGAAGAAACACTAAAACGCACATCAAATCTGCAAAGATGAACAAAGAAAACAATATATATGTAAATTTATCTGTACACATGCTAATCTAAAAGAACAAAAAAGAATTCATTTTAAAATTTCAATACAGTAAAATACAAACCCATACAAGATTCTTGACCGAATCTACTTACAGTTTCAAAATCTTTAGATGGAATAAACAAATCCATAGCTTCACTGTCACCAAATCCATTCACATGCAAAAGTTTGATCACTTCTTTTTGGCTAATACTCTTATCAGAAAATCTCTGTACACCCATCACATTGTTATCATCACGAAGTACCACATCGCGATCATAGCTGTAACGAAAGGAAATTTCATCTTAGAACTAGACATAGCTATATATATATTCATATAGAAGCAAAACAGTGAGATGAACAACTATAAATAAATTCATCTGAAAATACAAGGACAACTAAGAGAATTCATATGGCAAATTCACTGTTAAAAATCCATACAGAAAATCTATAGTACAGTTTCAAATCCCTGAATTAAAATAACAATTCATAGGCACAGCGCTACCTAGTCTAAAAAATATGTACAAGTCTGATCAGAATTTCAATTCGAACAGGCCAACAACACTGAACTACCATCAGAATTTTGATCAGAATTTCAACACTAAACATCACAGCCATCAGCAATAAAATCAAAATTCTGCAAAAAGAATAAAAAGTCATACGGCCTAAGGATCTATAACTGAACCGCCTACGTTGAGCTACTGATGGACATCGATCTGATCTAAAATCTCTCACACTATAAATACATATACACGCAGTGTGTTCTCCCCATCCCAGAATCAAAACAAATCAACACAGTAAAGAGAAAACGGTTCTGCCACTTGAAAAATCAAACAAAAATACGGTAATTAAAAACGAAATAAAACCCTTATCTGTATTCGTGGATCCTCTTACTTCAAATCTGAATGTTGTTTGACTGATTTCCTGGTGAGGCTGTTCGGATTGAAGACCTAAGGTTCGGGGAATTGCGAGACAAAGGCCTCGTGTTGGTTCGTTTAGGTTGTAATGGGTAAGGAAAGAAGTCGCTTCATTTCTAGAAAGAATTTGGGATCAATCAGTGAAGTTTCGGTGGCACCTTTGGTTGCTGAAATGATGAACGGAATTGGGGTTCGGTGAAGCGATGGCAGCTAGAAAGCGAGGGGGTGACTGGAGCAAGTTGCGTAGGGGATTTGCGGTGAAATTACATTCGGTTTTGATGAAGAATGAAGGGAGAAAAAGGATCTGATTGACGGCATGGAAGGGTTTTCTTTTTCTATGAGGCGGCAGATGTTTGTGAAGGGAGAGGTATTCGATAATAGAGTTTTGAAGGGGGAAAGCGAGTTGGGCATTTGGGCCGAATGGTTAAGTCAAAGGCCCATTTTAATTTAAACAATTCATGTTTTACTAGGTTTGATTACTTTATAAAATTTGTTAATACGATATCTCGCGCCTCCGTTATAAGATTTGAGCACGGTCTGTCTCATTGGGACCGTAAAGACAAGAACTTTGAGATGGTGCCGGATTAGTCAGGATCGGAAGCAACTGGAGATTTTAGTCAAATTAAACGCCTTTTAGTTTGACTAAAATGAACTATTTATCGATGAATTCAAATCAAGGTGAGTTAAACTCACTCAGTTCTCCCCATTTCATATTTTACATAAATTGGGTTTTTATTTTGTGTCCTCTGGTTGCTGATGGTTTACTGTTTGCTAGTTATTTATTTGTTGATTTAACCAATGGAATTAAACCGTTGTTTAATTTCAGCATTAAAATCAAATCGTGATTTTAACGTTTTGATCTAATAAAGGTAACTTACCTTGTTGGTCACGTTTAAAAAATAAACGTGTTTAATGGTCTGAATTATTTAAACTGATTGAATTTTTTGTTTATTGGTTGATGTTAAATGGTCGTTATTTATTATTATCAAAATTTATCAGTTAAATTGGATTTGATGATCTGATTTGAGATAACCTATTTACAAAGAAGAACAGGTTGGAGGGATCCAACCGGATTCCTCAAATATATTATTTATTTTCATATTATCATATATGAACTGATCCGATGGGGTGATTGATTTACCGTCAGGCAAATCGACAGAATTGAAGTTACAAAATAAATTTTATAACTGGAAATAGATTTTGAAACATATTATTTTGAATAAAAGTGTATAAAAAGGGAAATAAATAAATGTTTTATTTAAGACTTTGATTTATTATTAATTTAGTTTACGAAGTCGACTCTGATGTTAACCAGATTTATAAGTACGAGAATGAGAAATAAATCAAATGGTTAAGCTTGGATAATTGTTTTGTTAAGAAACAATTTAATGAAATTATTTAAATTAGTTATATTATTAAGTGAGAACTAATTGGAATAGGTTAATGGAATAACCGCGTTTGAGTTAATTAAATCGACTGTTTTTAATTAGAAGTGATTATTAAATTAGTGTGTTTCGAATAAAATAGTTTAATGATATTGTTTTAATTTTAATAAGATTTTAAAGGGAAATTTAATATTTATTTTAGTAAATAAAGGAATTAACTACGAAAGTAGTTAACTACCAAAGTAAATTATTATTTTAATAATTTAGAGAAATACTTTTTAATTGAGATTCATTTAAAAAATACTCGAAATTGAAATGGAATCCAATTGAATGGTGAAAGGGAATTACGAACGGGTTTTATATTTAAAACCCGAATTTGTACAACAAGTTATAAAAGGAATTTTAAGTGAATATGATAGCTTAAAAATGAATGTTACTTAATTATTTGAGTTAAGTGAAAGGAAATTTAGATCAAAAAGATTTATAATAATCAGGGTTATGTAAATAAGATTTAATGTGAAAAAGTGTTAACTGTTAAAACACCCCACCTCCGTTAAGGTCACTCACAAAGGGAATGCCTTAACTTTGCTAGAGGCTTATAGGTATAAGTCACAGAAAACTTTACAAGACAGATAAATTTAAGTAGCGGAATTCAACCATTTATTGCATACGTAGTTCAATACAAAAGCATTACATCAAATTGTCTCAAAATAACTTCCAAAACATTATCTCTGTCTTGATTATTAAATAAAGAAGCATAAACCAAAAGTAAAAGTGCATAAATCCCAAAGGATAATGTCCAAGAGCCATAGCCAAGGTAGGAGAGAGTGCAAATCTTACATCTACTTTCTTGAAGCTTGCAAAGAGTCTGACTAAGCTGTAGTATTCCCTCCCTGTGGACCTGGGGGGACGGAAGAAAAGAGGACGAGAGAAAATGGGTCAGACAATAAGTCTGGTAAGTTCAGTGATTACTAGTATTTAAACAAGGAAAGGGATCATGACAGTGATAACAGAACATAGGACAATACCCTAATATAAGATAAAAGGAACATGTGATCGCACTCATTTCTATAGTCTCTGCACCTACTTAACCATTGGTTCAACCAGCCCCACGTGTTTATAACAAATGACCCCCTTAATGATCGGCTCCTATTCGCATGCATTCATGTCCTGTGTCATTCGGCCCCGCTTGACTGTAGCTACCTGTGTTGGTCCCACAATGGGGGTGTATCAGTCCCTCTGGTGGCAACCCGAAACGATTCAAGATGCACAGTGTACACTACTAATGCCCAGTGCCTGATTTTTCCACTCCGGAGTATGTGCACGCCCATACTCCATCAGAACCTACACTAGTCCACCAACCGCCAACGTTTTGACCGCTTATAATTCAACCCAGCAATCGTGCCCCACCCTGCCTAGTTTCAGGGTGATACATCTATGTGGGTTACTGCTGAAATGGGTCCCCGTTACTAGGGTTTTCTAATCAACATGTTTATTTAGTTAAGTGTCCAAGTTAACCTAACCCCACCCATTCGTTTAGTTAACATGTTGAACCGGTTAAGTGTTTTCCTAATTTACTAAACCCTACCAATCCTGACTTAGCTTTAATTTATTGAAGCACCAACCACTCACATTAGACAGGTCTTGTTGTGGTCACTGGATGTGCTGGTCGGTTACGGGCAGATTTACACCACAACTTAGTCAAACCTCGGGTTCTTTTTGGGCTTGATGCACTAACCACCCACATTAGACAGGTCTTGTTGTGGTCACTAGATATGCCGGTCGGTTACGGGTAGATTTACACCACAACTCAGTCTAACCTCGGGTTAGGCATATTCGTCTTTTCTAAAATTCATATTTTTCTATATATGTCAAATTTCTTTATGTGGATTAAATTTAATTTAATCACGCCATAATTAGCCTTTGATTATGCTCAACATAAATGGTATATCAAATATACCATTTAATGAACAAATCTATGCCATGAATTTTCATATTTCCCATCGCTACCCCCGTGGAACGTACGCATGAATCACATAAAATGTTGGGCTAGTAAGTTAGCCCATACCATAAACAAGAAAAGGGGTAATAACAAGAGACATGAAACAAACATAAAATAACATACATTTCAACTTGCCATGTGTAACTCTGCATAGAGGTATCATTAACTTTAATTCAATGGGTAAAGGTGAACTTGTGACTAAGTTGGGTCTAATGGTCATGTAAACTTGACAAAGGTCTAGCATGGAAGTTTAACATATAATCACAGTTTCAACCCACAACTTAGCGTATGATCTTATGTATTTCAAAACATAAGAAAGCTTTTATAATCATTTTTAATCACAATATAGCATGATGTTAAAAACATAAGAGGACTACAATTCCACTTTTACAACATAATTAGATTCAACCTAACATGAATATACATGAGCGTTGATCTAACATATAAGCATGCGTTTTAGATCACAAACTTGCAAATAACCACTAATTTATAGCGTGACATGTTTTACCATTTAATTGGCAAAATAAATCCATTACCCAAATCATATTAGATTTTAATAACATACAATATGTTCATCACCACAAGCATATAGACATGATTAATATACAACATGTTCATCGCCATAAGCATATAGACATGAAATATACAACATGTTCATCGCCATAAGCATATAGACTTGATTAATTACAACGATACTTTAAGATAAACGAGAATCAAATCTTATACATAAGCATCATTCTATATCCCAATTACAACATGTCATGATTCAATCGAAAGAATGTTTAAATCTACGTAATAACCAACTTACAAACTAAAAGGAATTCTTGCGTTCTGAAATCTGAATTCTGAAATTGGAGATGTGCGCCTTTGATGAAGATCGTTGAAATAGACTAGTTTTAATTTGATTTTAGATGTAAGCTTTTAACTCGTCTTTGAATTGAAAACAGTGACGGCTACTCCAAGTTCTCTACTGATGGCATTTCAGTTCTAGGATTATTTTTCTGTGTGTTTTTAGGTTGAGCATTGAGTTGTTTATATAGAATTTCAGTTTAATTATAGCCGTCGGATGAACCTAGGGTTAATCACAGCCACTCAGACCAGATCAGGACCATCCAGAAACCCTAGTGACTCAGCAGCAAGTCATCAGTCGCTCAAAATTCATATCTGTCCGGGGGCCAGTTCGACCCCCAGGTCGACCTCTATGGGGGAGGTCGACACTAGGGTCGACCCCCTGCTCGACCTGCCTGGGCGGGAATTTTCCCGCCCAGCCCGCTTCTGACTTCTGTTTGAATTTGAACTTGTTTTTCGAGCTGTTTGAATTCATTTGAATTCTCTGGAAACTTCTGACAGCCATAACTTCTTCATACGAAGTCCAATTTACGTAAACTCGGACTCTATCTTAACCAGAATTCCGAGACGAACACAATGGCGTAACCCGTTTCCCTTAATTCTCATATTTTAAATTAAGTATTCTAGGATTCGTTTATTGTAACGTTAATAGAAAGTACGGGGTGTTACATTCTCCCCTCCTTTTAGGTTTTCGTCCCCGAAATCTTCAAGTCGAGAAGAACTTATATCCTACCATCCAATCACCCATCTACTCAACCATCAAACACAGGCGTCCATTGTCCTTAAAAGATTTCTAACGCTTCATGATCACATGCATTGTGTCTGTACATGTCCTTATCTAATGCAAAATCAGGCGGTCTACTAATTCAGTTGACCTCCTTAATGCAAATTATGTCGGTGCCATGAGTCCATTATGAATGCAATTTTTTTCTTACTCAAAATTTTCTACATGAGTGCACAATCAATCATACAAATGCAACATCCATATGATAACACATCAAGTTTCCATCCATACACCAGTGCATATATGCATATGCAATATGGAAGTGACTGAGCCGATCTAATACCTATCGTGTGTGTATATGCATCCACTAGCAACCACTAGCAACCACTTGCAACCATCAATCATAACATGTTTCAATTACATGTTTACATCCAAATGGGTTCATATCTAAGGATACAGGATAGGATCGAGGAGATATACCTAAAAAGATAGACACGAGCATAAACTTAAGGAAAAAGAGAATAAAGACGTACACTCAAAAAGAAAAGGGTAGGTTGCGCGTATTCTCTCCTCAGTTTCCCAAGTCGCGTCTTCCTCATTGTCGCTCCATTGAACTTTGACGAGCTTAACTTCGCGGTTGCGTAGCTTTTTGACCTTTGTTCGCAAGATACGGGTTGGAACTCTCCTCACAGTTGCTTCTCGTTCAACTTTAACTTCTTCTAGCATACTTGGTTCTACCACTTCCGCAGATTCATGTAAGCATTTCCGCAGGTGAGAGACATGAAAGACATTATGAACCCCGGCCAACCTTTCGGGAAGCTGTACCCTATAAGCCATCTTCCCAATCTTCTCGATGATAGGGAACGACCCTACAAATCTTGGTGCTAACTTCCGTGCGGATCCAAAGCGTACGATGTTCCTCAAAGGAGATACTTTAAGGAACACCTTGTCTCCAACTTCGAACTCAAGGTCAGTTCTTCTTCTGTCTGCATAGGACTTCTGTCTATCTTGGGTAGTCTTCATTCTTCTTCGTATTAAGTGTACTTTCTCTGAAGTTTCTCTGATCATGTCTGGCCCAAGTATGAGCTTGTCTGTGGACTCCCACCAGCAAGTTGGTGACCTGCACGGTCTTCCATATAAAGCTTCGAAAGGTGCCATTCCTATGGTAGCTTGGTAGATATTGTTGTAAGAAAATTCCACCAAAGATAGATGATCCTCCCATGTACCTCCGAAGTCAAGAATGCATAATCTCAAGAGGTCTTCTAATACTCTATTGACTCTTTCCGTCTAGCCATCGGTTTGAGGGTGATAGGTCGTGCTTAAGCATAACTGTGTGCCTATAGCCTCTTGTAAACTCTTCCAAAACTCTCTCGTGAAGATAGGATCCCGATCAGTCACTATGCTGGAGGGTATCCCATGGAGTCGAACTATCTCTTTGAGATATATGGATGCCAGAGATGAGGCAGTCCTTCTACTCTTGACGGGTATAAAGTGGAACTTTTTGTGAGCCTATCCACTATTACCCAAGTGTTGGTATTGCCCCTTCTTGACCTAAGCAAACCATCTATAAAGTCCGTCGAGATGCTATCCCATTTCCACTGTGGGACTTCTAGAGGATGGAGCAGACCACCAGGCTTCTTCTGCTCCGCCTTGACTTGTTGGCATATTAAACACTTAGAAACAAATTCAGCTACGTCTCGCTTCATGCCATTCCAAAAGAAAACCCTTTTGATGTCTTTATACATTTTGTCTCCGCCTGGGTGTATGGTCAGTTTGGAATGGTGTGCCTCTTCTAGAACCGCCTTTACCAAGCCCCTTGCTTGTGGGACACATAGTCTTCCATCTCGTCTCAACCAGCCCTTGGCATCAATGGAGTATCTATTGAGGTGACTAGAAGTCTCACCCCTAATTAACTTGTCCATCACTTCGGCTAGCTGAGGGTCTTCTCTTTGCGCGGCTCCGATTGAGTCTAATAGAGTAAGTCGCACTTCTAATGTTGCTAGCAATCCAGGTACAAAGTCAGTGGAGGGTCTGAAGTTAAAGCTTGCTGTGAACTCCAAGCTTTGCCTTTCCACAAAGAGAGGGCTTAAGGCCAGCTTCTTTCTACTCAAGGCGTCTGCTACTGCGTTGCCCTTGCCAGGAGTGTAGGAAATCTCAAAATCGTACGAGGCAAGAAACTCCATCCATCTCTGCTGCCTCAAGTTGAGATCTATCTGCGAGAATAGGTATTTCAACGATTTATGGTCAGTATACAGTTCAAATTTCTCACCTTGAAGATAATGGCGCCAAGACTTAAGCACAAAAACGATGGCTGCCAACTCTAGGTTGTGGATTGGAAGCCTGGTGGTCTGCTCCACCATAAGCTACTACCTTCCCTTCTTGCATCAGAACAGTGCCTAGTCCCGTTCTGCATGCATCTGTGTATACTGTAAACATCTTGCTTCCATCAGGCAATGTCAGAACTGGGGCTGTTGTCAGAGCCCTTTTTAAACGTTGGAAAGCAATACCGCAATCCAAATCCCGATTGAAAGCTAGGTTTTTCTTTGTCAATCTTGTTAGTGGAGCTGAGATTTTTGCAAAATCTTTGATGAACTTTCGATAAAAGCATGTAAGCCCGAGAAAGCTTTGGACTTCAGTTGCGTTTCGAGGAACCTTCCAATCTTGCACAGCAACCACTTTTGCGGGGTCCACAGCTAACCCCTCTTTGGACACCACATGTCCAAGGAACCTAACTTCTTCTCTCCAGAAATGGCATTTGGAGAATTTCGCCTTCAACTGATGTGCACAGAGAGTATCCATGACTTCTTTTAGATGCTGAGCATGCTCTTCCTCATTCTCTGAGAAGATCAAGATATCGTCTATGAAGACCACCACAAACTTATTGAGGAATTCTCGGAACACTCTGCTCATTAAATCAACGAAGCAAACGGGTGCGTTTGTCAAGCCGAAAGGCATGACAAGCCACTTGAAGAAACCATCAGGAGTTCTGAACGCAGTCTTATCAATGTTGTCCTTAGCCACTCTTAGCTGATGAAACCCGGTAGCTAAGTCTAATTGGGAGAAAACTGATGCTCCTACAAGCTGATCGAACAAAACATCTATTCTTGGGAGTGGTTGTCTATTCTTCTTGGTCAGCTTGTTTAGCTCCCTATAATCAACACATAGGCGAAGTGAAACATCTGCTTTGGTTGCGAACACTACCAGAGCACCCCGTTCAGAAATACTCCGTCTTATGAACCCCTTTTCAAGCAGCTCTTTGAATTGTTTGTTGAGCTCCTTTCTCTCCCTTAGGTCCATGTGCCTAACAGGTAAAGCAATGGGCTTTGCATTATCAAAGAGGTATATGCGGAAGTCTATCTCCCGCTTCGGAGGTAAGCCCTTTACCTCTTCAAACACGTCCGAGTATTCACGGACTACCCTTATAGACTGCAAGTTCTCAACAGACGCATCAAGAGATTCTAGATAACTAAGCATGGCGGAGTTCATGGGATTACAAGAAATTTCAAGAGTGTTACTAAGGCGAGTCATGAGTCTAACCACTCTCTTTTCACAATCGAGGACAGCACCATTACTGGATAGCCAGTCCATGCCTAGAATAAACCCATAGCCTGTGAAGCCCAAAACAAAGGCATTACATCTAAACCCAATGCTTAGTATTGATATTTTCAAATCCAAACAAACCATTGAAAAATAGGCTGAGCCCCCAATTGGATTTGAAACAACCAAGGGATCCTCTACTATACCGGTGTTTAGGTGCAGAGATTCCACTAAAGCAGTAAATATAAAAGAGTGCGATGCGCCAGAATCAAATAGTGTACGAACATGATGATAAAAAAGATTGACTAAATTTTCGACAGAAATATTTCTACCTCGTTCTTGTGGAGGTGCCATGAGAGCGTGAACTTGTCCTCCAGAAGAAGGTCCAACTCCCTGCCCTTGCTTCCTTGGGTAGGCCCTAGCCATGTGTCATGTCCCACCACAGTGGAAACAGCCACCCATCTTCCTTTTCTTCTTCTTGCAGTCTTTGATCAGATGCCCGGGAATGCCACAAAAATTACACTTTCTCTTTTCACGGGGTTTGTTGTTCTTCCCGCCTTTCTTTGAATCAGCCTTCTTGTTCTGCGACCCTTCCCCCTTCTTATCTTGAGGCACTTCCGCTTTTGCCTCATTCTTGCCCTTGTCTTCCTCATGTAAGAGTGCCATGTCCACTAACCTCTCGTAAGTAGCCCCCATAGGTATATGGGTCATAGCCAAGTTGTAAAGTGGCTCATTCAATCCCTTGACAAAACGGAGAGCCTTCTTATGAGGAGTATTCACTAAGTCCAGTCAAAATCGGGCCAGCTGATTGAATTGATTGACGTACTCCTTGACCGTCATACTTCCTTGCTTAAGAGATAAGAACTTTTCCAGCTGTAAACTTTGTTCATCTTGTGAGAGAAATTTCATCTCAAACCTTATTCTGAAATCCACACATGTTTCAACGGGTCTTTCAGCGTTAGTGACTTCCCACCAATAGGAAGCTTCGTCTTTGAGCAACCACACTGCCAACTGTATCTTTTGTCTATCATCCACCTCGAAGATGTCGAATAGATCTTCAGTTTCTTTGAGCCAATTCCTTGCTTCTACAAATGATTCATTTCTCTTGAAATCCTTTTCACCCATAGCCCTAAAGTCTCTACAAATCTTTGAGAAAGCATTAGCACGAGGAGGAGGAGGGGGAGGATGAACTACTGCAGCTGGAGGAGGAATATCTGCTGGGCCTACGTCATTGGCCATAGCCTCTAAGTACCTCCTGAACCAGCCAGGTATCGGTATACCCTCTGGAAGGTTAAGATTCCCAGACATGCTGAAACGAAAAAGAAGATTCAAAACAAAGGATAGAATGATAGGGCATATGGCTTTGGGGGATTATGCCTTTAAAATAAAATAACACTTTTTCTTGAAAAATGCTTCTTTATATTTCTTTTGAAAATAGTTTTTTTTTTTAATATCTTATTTGATCTGGTAAACCTTTACTCTGATACCAAGTGAAACACCCCACCTCCGTTAAGGTCACTCATAAAGGGAATGCCTTAACTTTCGTGGAGGGTTATAGGTACAAGTGATAGAAAAATTTACAAGACAGATAAATTTAAGCAGCGGAATTCAACCATTTATTGCATACATAGTTCAATACAAAAGCATTACATCAAATTATCTCAAAATAACTTCCAAAACATTACAACATAATCTCTGTCTTGATTATTAAATAAAGAAGCATAAACCAAAAGTAAAAGTGCATAAATCCCTAAGGATAATGTTCAAGATCCATTGCCAAGGTAGGAGAGAGTCCAAATCATACATCTACTTTCTTGAAGCTTGCAAAATGTAACACCCCGGATTTTGAATAATCGAATTAACTAAATTAAAGAATAAATGTTTAGCATTGTACTAAGGTTTGTAGCAAAAAGACTTTTGTTTTAGGGGAATGGCAAAAAAGCGGCTTAGTGTGAACACGGTTCAAAAAGTAGTTTAGTGTGAAAATGGTTAATTAGGAAGATAGAAATATATATAGATATATTTATAAAAATAAAATAAAATTCAACCTAAAATTTAAGAAAAAAATTCAAAACAGCGGAAGCGGGAAGGCAAAACACCAAACCGACCTATTTTATGGGTTAATCCAAGACCCGCTGGGTCGACCCCAGGGTCGACTCAGGAGGTTTGGAATTGGTCCCGTTGGCCCTAAATGGTCTATGACGAAATTTTATGTTTTAGGGCTTAGGTGGCGATTTCTGGTTGGTCAGTTGATATCATTTCTTGGTTTCTAAGGCCTAGATGGATTCTAGAGTGATCTGACGGCTGTAAATAAATTCAAAACTCTATTAAAAGACTCATAGACTCAAACCCTAAATCAAAATTAAAACTATGGCCGTCATGCTGTCATCTTGAACCCTAGAGCAGCCGCTACCAATTAGAGAGGAAGAACAGCAAATCAAATCAGTTCTATTCAACCCTAACAACGAATCTTCTTTAAAGGAGAGCTAATACAACTTTAGAAATTAGAATTCAGAACTCAAGACCACTTTTGAGTTGTGAGTTCGATCACTTTAACAAAATAATTGCTAAATTAATTATGATGTGATATACATTGGATTATAAGTTGTGGTTTTGAATCTAATGCATATGTTTAATCATGTATGTTAACTTGATTCATATTATATGATGTTATGCAAGCTTTATATATGATGTTATGCAAGTTTTATATATATGATGTTATGCAAGTTTTATATATGATGTTATGCAAGTTTCATGTATGACGTTATGCAAGATTAATATGATTATGCAAGTTAATATGATTATGCAAGTTTCATATATGATGTTATGCAAGTTAATATGATTATGCAAGTTTCATATATGATGTTATGCAAGTTAATATGATTATGCAAGTTGTACATATGATTTTATGCAAGTTAATAGGATCATGCAAGTTCTTTGCGAGTTATATGATGTTATGTAAGTTTGGATCTAAAATATATGCTAATAGTTCATGATGTTAACTTGTGTCAATGAATCCCTTTTTATAATCCAATCACCTAGGTGTATAACATCAGTTTTTATGCGAATATGGGTGTGGAACATATGCTAGTTCGTATAAGTATTATGTTCATATGCAAGTTTAAGTGATAATTGGATTCACATATATACAGGTTCTCACCTTTAAAGTTTAGATCCATATTCAAGTTGACATTTTTATGTTGAGACTATGACATGCATAGTTATGCAAGTTTACACCTTTATGTGGATCCATAATTTACTCAGGTTAACACCTTTTATTAGATCCATAGTTATGCAAGATGACACCTTTATGTTTAGGTTGACGACATACATAGTTTATGTAAGTTTGTGATAATTACCTAGGCTAGTTGGGTGTAAAACTATGTTCATACATGCAAGTTCACACCTTTTAGATCTACGATTTTTGGATCCTTGATAATACAAAGACTATGCAAGTATGTTGTAATTCTCAATTGCAAGTTAGATGCAAATTAGATCTATTATTGTGTGTATGTGACTTTGTGACGTTTATTCCCTTTTTTAAGTATTAGACAATTTGCTAGCCTAATATGTATATGTCATGTTAAGCGAACGAATGACGGTGGTACGATGGGGATAATAGTGGATACACACATATTGTGAATTTGGCATGTAATGGCCTAAAAAGGCAGGTAATTAATTTTAAGGAATAAAATTAATTAGTGATGAAATTGGTATAATTTATATACCATAAATAGATGAGCATAATTTAGGTGATAAATTATGGACATAAATAAATATGGAAATTCGAATAGGGAAAGTAATTCAAATTTGGGGAAAATTAATTATGTATAATTAATTTCCTAAGACACGAGGATGGACTCATTTATGGTGTAAGACTGTCGGACCCGCCTGGTAAATCCAGCAGCCACAAATGGTAGCCCAATGTGAGAGGTCAAAGGCCCAAACTAAATGTGTAACAATTGTATGGACACGAGGTTAGGCTCGTTTGTGGTGTAAGACTGCCCGGACCCACCCGGCAAATCCAGCAACCAAAAATGCCAACCTAATGTGAGAGGTCCTACAGGGGTTACGGTAGTAATAAATTAAGAAACACTTAACTAAAGTAAAACATGTGGTGGGGCATGGGGGTTAAGTGGGTGCCTTGGGTGGCATGAGGAAATACGATTAGTAACACTTAACCAAGGTAAAACATGTAAGTGGGACATAGGGGTTAAGTGGGTGCCTTGGGTGGCATGTGGAATTACTAATAGAAACCCTTAACCAAATTTAAAACTTGTAAGTTGACATGAAGGGGGTTAAGTGGGATGTACTAGAGGAGACCAAGCCTAGGTGGAAAGCTTGTGTCAAGCATGGGGGGCCCTTTTCAGTCCAGTAGCCCATTAAGTATCTTTGTGAGCTCGACCCAAGTCGAGGACGGGACACGCCTACTGGGTCTGATTGTTATAGGCCAAAACGGGTTAGCGGTGGCAACGCAAGTCCAACGGGGTCACGTGCGTGTGTGGGTCCGGGCTGGTAGGTAAGACGTTGTTGCATCGTGTAGTTATAAGCTGTGCATTCCTTGCGTGGTATAAGGTTGCTATATTGGGGAGTGATACACCCCACTGTGGGACCTACACGGGTATCTACGAGTTAGGGAGCCGATCGAATGGGGCAGGGTAGTGGGTACACCTAGTGGAGATAGGAGCAGACGACACCTATGTAGTCAGCTAGGGGTACACGAAGCTACCACTATTATTAATAATTATTAAGGGGGTACACCTAGTGGAGATAGGAGCAGGCGACACCTATGACGTCAGCTAAGAGTACATGGAATTACCATTATTACTAATTGAAGGGTACATCTAGTGGGGATAGGTACACGCTGGGTACCTATGATAGCAACTAGAGATATACGGTCGAACATGGAGGATAGTGGGTACATCTAGTAGTACACGAAGCTATCATCGTTCTATTTAGCCAAGAGGGATCAAATTTCTAGAGTGACTAGTAGGGGTGCAGTTAGTGTTAGTACAATACGGTACAGTACGGAAGAATATAGTAATTATCCTATATTGATTAGGAAGCGCCATTAACGTTATCTTTGTTTCTCTTGATTGCCTTGCCATACCCATGTGGTTCACACAGTCATTACCTTATTCTCCAGCTTATATCTTATCATATTGCTTTAATAATTATGTTATTAGAGTTATCGGACTCACCAGACTTTATGTCTGACCCCCTTTGTTTCCACCTCTTTTCTTCCTCCCCCCCCCCCTTGGTTCTAAGGGTGGGACTAGTACTATTGGAGCTTGATTGGGATCTCTTTGGGAGCACTTGGATTTAGATTGCTGAAGTAAAGTTCAGCCTATCATTTTCTTTATGGCTATTTGTAGTGGTGGGATTATATACTTTGTTTTATCAAGATGGATATTATGTACTTGACTTTGGTTTATGGTTTTTGATGATGTAACCAAACATATTTACCTTCTGCTGCACTAAATAAAGTTTTAAATTTTCAAGTACTGCTTTATATCTGTCTTGTTGTGATTTTCTGTTCTATATTCACTTAAAATGCTTCATGGAAGTTAATGCATTCCCTTTGCGAGTGACATTAATGGACGTGGGGTGTTACACAAAGAGTCTGACTAAGCTGTAGTATC
Source organism: Allium sativum (assembly GCA_030737875.1). Taxonomy (NCBI): domain Eukaryota; kingdom Viridiplantae; phylum Streptophyta; class Magnoliopsida; order Asparagales; family Amaryllidaceae; genus Allium; species Allium sativum. The sequence continues at coordinate 450,058,222 of CM060921.1, read as the reverse complement.
CCTCCCTGTGGACCTTGGGGGGGGGGGGGGTGGGGGGGGACGGAAGAAAAGAGGACGAGAGAAAATGGGTTAGACAATAAGTCTAGTAAGTTCAGTGATTACTAGTATTTAAACAAGGAAAGGGATCATGACAGTGATAACAGAACATAGGACAATATCCTAATATAAGATAACAGGAACATGTGATCGCACCCATTTCTGTAGTCTCTGCACCTACTTAACTATTGGTTCAACTAGCCCCACGTGTTTATAACAAACGATCCCCTTAATGATCGGCTCCTATTCGCATGCATTCATGTCCTGTGTCATTCGGCCCTGCTTACCTGTAGCTACCTGTGCTGGTCCCACCATGGGGTGTATCAGTCCCTCTGGTGGCAACCCGACACGATTCAAGATGCACAGTGTACATTACTGATGCCTAGTGCCTGATTTTTCCACTCTGGAGTACGTGCACGCCCATACTCCGTCAGAACCTACACCGGTTCACCAACCGCCGACGTTTTGACCGCTTATAATTCAGCCCAGTAATCGTGCCCCACCCTGCCTAGTTTCAGGGTACCATGATACATCTATGTAGATTACTGCTGAAATGGGTCCCCGTTACTAGGGTTTTCTAATCAACATGTTTATTTGGTTAAGTGTCCAAGTTTACCTAACCCCACCCATTCGTTCAGCTAACATGTTGAATCGGTTAAGTGTTTTCCTAATTTACTAAACCCTACCAATCCTGACTTAGCTTTAATTTATTAAAGCACCAACCACTCACATTATACAGGTCTTGTTGTGGTCACTGGATGTGCCGGTCGGTTCCGAGCAGATTTACACCATAACTCAGTCTAACCTCGGGTTCTTTTTGGGCTTGATGCACTAACCACCCACATTAGACAGATCTTGTTGTGGTCACTGGATATGCCGGTCGGTTCCGGGCAGATTTACACCACAACTCGGTCTAACTTCGGGTTGGGCATATTCGTCTTTTCTAAAATTCATATTTTTCTATATATGTCAAATTTCATTGTGTGGATTAAATTTAATTTAATCACGCCATGATTATCCTTTGATTATGCTCAACGTAAATGGTATATCAAATATACCATTTAATGAACAAATCTATGCCACGAATTTTCATATTTCCCATCGCTACCCCCGTGGAACATATGCATGAATCACATAAAATGTTAGGCTAGTAAGTTAGCCCAACCCATAAACAAGAAAAGGGGTAATAAACAAGAGGCATGAAATAAACATAAAATAACATACATTTCAACTTGTCATGTGTAACTTGGCATAGAGGTATCATTAACTTTAATTAAATGGATAAAGGTGAACTTGGGACTAAGTTGAGTCTAATGGTCATGTAAACTTGACAAAGGTCTAGCATGGAAGTTTAACATATAATAACAGTTTCAACCCACAACTTAGCATATGATCTTATGTATGTCAAAACATAAGAAAGCTATTATAATCATTTTTAATCACAATTTAGCATGATGTTAAAAACATAAGAGGACTACAATTCCACTTTTACAACATAATTAGATTCAACCTAACATGAATATGCATGAGTGTTGATCTAACATATAAGCATGTGTTTTATATCACAAACTTGCAAATAACCACCAATTTATAGCATGATATGTTTTACCATTTAATTGGCAAAATAAATCCATTACCCAAATCATAATAGATTTTAATAACATACAATATGTTTATCACCACAAGCAAATAGACATGTTTAATATACAACATGTTCATCACCATAAGCATATAAACATGAAATATACAACATGTTCATCGCCATATAGACATGATTAATTACAACGATTCTTTAAGATAAACAAGAATCAAATCTTATACGTAAGCATCATTCTATATCCCAATTACAAGATGTCATGATTCAATCGAAAGAATGTTTAAATCTACGTAATAACCAACTTACAAACTAAAAGGAATTCTTGCGTTCTGAAATCTGAATTCTGAAATTGGAGATGCGCGCCTTTGATGAAGATCGTTGAATTAGACTAGATGTAAGCTTTTAACTCGTCTTCGAATTGAAAACGGTGACGGCTACTCCAAGTTCACTACTTACGGCATTTCAATTCTAGGATTATTTTTCTGTGTGTTTTTAGGTTGAGCATTGAGTTGTTTATATAGAATTTCAGTTTAATTATAGCCGTCGGACGAACCTAGGGTTAATCACAGCCACTCAGACCAGATCAAGACCATCCAGAAACCCTAGTGACTCAACAGCAAGTCATCAGTCGCTCAAAATTCAGATCTGGCCGGGGGCCAGGTCGACTCCCAGGTCGACCCTAAGGTCGACCCCCAGGTTGACCTCTAGGGGGAGGTCGACACTAGGGTCGACCTGCTTGGGGGGGAATTTTCCTGCCCAGCCCGCTTCTGACTTCTGTTTGAATTTGAACTTGTTTTTCGAGCTGTTTGAATTCATTTGAATTCTCTGGAAACTTATGGCAGCCATAACTTCTTCATACGAAGTCCAATTTATGCAAACCCAGACTCTATCTCAACCAGAATTCCAAGACGAACACAATGGCGTAACCCGTTTCCCTTAATTCTCACATTTTAAATTAAGTATTCTAGGATTCGTTTATTATAACGTTAATATAAAGTACGGGGTGTTACAATTGTACATTAAAGTTACTTAATAATGGGATTAAGTAAAAAAAAAGGGTGATAAAAATAAGATTTTAAAAGCAGGAATTGTTGGATGGATTCGAAAAAGGATTAGTAAAAGTGAATTTGGTAAAAGAAGTAGATTATGAGATTTTGTAACCAAATTCGAATTATAAAATGAGTTTGGTTAAAGAGGCAGAGTTAAAAGTGATGTTTTAGAAAGAAGATTACTTAATTAGTGAATTAAGAACTAATGGTATATTCAAGAAAGAGATTTTCCAAAGGGAAAGATGGTTTGTGAAACTGTACTTTTGAATAAAGTAGTTAAATTGAACTTATGTTGAGATTAGGATGAGATATTAGTTTTATATTACAACTCGTATCTATCTTTAGATAGGAACGTTGTTGATCAAGGTCTGAGAGGTAATTAAAATACCGCAACTTGAACGACATCAGGACAATCTAAGGATGATATTAGTTGTAATAGTAAAAGGGATTAGTGATAATTTATTACTTCCATTAGTAAAATAATAATGTAAAAGTTGGGTTTTATTCAACAGGAATAAGCATTGGGTACTGTCAAGTAATGAATAAAAGATATTTCGTAATGTTGTTTACGAGTTGTTTCGAAGGTAAAAATAGAGATCTGGATATGATATAGGATTTTACTAAGTATTAAAATGAATTTATTTAAAGTACAATCTTACGATAAATAAAGAAGCGAGAAAACTATATTTATAATATTGAAATATTTAAGAGTTTTAAATTTATATTTGTTTTAATTAAAAGGCCAAGTGGTACTGTATACCGAACCAGTGAACTCATTTGATTATCATGGTTGAATCGTCAATTATTTTGATAGCTAAATCACCGACTATCAAATCTGTCCAATACGATTGTTGGTACGGAAAGATCGGGATCGAATTTATATTCGAAAACCATTCCAACCAACAAATACGTGAAGATATTAAAAGATGATCGAGATGGAGCGTTGAAGACCGTAGAATTCCATAAATGGAAGGACTGCTAATAATCTTCGTTATGCAGACAACGATGTATTGTGGTTCTGTTGTGGTTCGAATCTACGGATTTGCAAGAACTTCTCGCTACTGATCCATAGGGTGATTCTTATATTGGATGCAGTAGGAGGGTACCTTCGATTCATCCTGTTCCTGGATGACTTGTATGGACGAATGTTTGACAGAGTATTTACAAAATGATCACGTACATAGATTTCTTCAAACATACTTGGGTAGCTCCCAAATAGAGTATGTTTGTGGATGTCAATTAGTGATATCTGGCGGATCTGACGATGTGGCATTCAAAGTGAATGGTGGCCAGGTGTTAAAAAGATAATTTAAACCTCAAGCCTCACAACCGAGAAATGACAAAAATCAGGCAGGCGGTATGGCTATGTGGGTCACTCCCATTAAGGTGTATAATCACCTATCTATCGTAAGGGAAAAACCATCCATATTTATATGTGGATTTGTTCTTACGATTATCATTTCCTTTTGGAAAGATTTTGAACTTTAAAATCAGGTTGTGTGATACCCTTAATACTATGCGAGTTTTTCTCACTTTGGTCCACCAGACTGACCCGGTGTTTTGAAAATGCTCGGGTTAGCCCGGGGTGTACAGGTCCAGGTTATCAGATGCTGCGAAGTCCATAGACGAGCTGGAGATGTTCAGACGTATGATATCATATAACTACCATTCCATTGTGTGTTGTGTATGGGACAGATTATTATAACTTCCCAGATATGTGATGTACTTTGATATTTTAAGTATTTTTAAAAGCTCTCAATAAAGATTTATTTCTGTATTATATTTTGTTCTGTTGTAATGTAAGACTCTGATTCTGTGTTGTGTTGGTTCTTCTTCTTCTTCTATTCTAATATTTCTTTCTTATCTCACCCTCTAATTTCTTTCTATAAACGTTCCAGTGTTTTCGATGTTTGGAAGGTCGGCATGAGGTACAAAATTGTATTTATGTCGACTTTCGGGGCCGGAAATTCTTGGGTTGTCACAGTGGTATCAGAGCTATTGGTTTAGTAATAACCTTGGATCTGTGGTATAACTCCATAGAGATAGGGTTAGTAATACCCTAGATCGAGATAGAGTATATATATATGAGAGCATATTTGTAAAATTTACATACAAATCTTTTGTATTGTGTTGGTTGATCGGTTCAAGTGTTGAGAAGAGTTGAACTGGCATGGACACGATATTATTTGGTAAAGAGGATAAATTAAATAATTTTACCAAAATTATATATTATTATAGAAAAGAAATAATTTTATTAGTGTGTTCGTTTGATTTGAATGGATTTCAAATTTGATTGAAAATTTGAATTGAAACTTAACTTGGTTAAGTGTAATTAAATTAAGAGTGATATTGGAATCAAATAAAACAGATTTGGAAATTTAAGAAATTATAAACAAAAATCAATCAAATATAGATCAATTGATGTTAGGATGTGATAATCCAATGTAAATATGAAATTGAATGTAAATTCAATTGTTTTGATTGATTTGGTTATGAATTGGTTGCTGATTGTAAAATTGTTTGCTATGGGATGATAGTTGTTTGAATGGAATAATCAACAATTAATTGGAGCTAAATGAATTATAAACTAAAGAATAATTTCTGGTATAATTAAACTGAATGAAACTGCATATAAATTGGAATTTAGATTTAACCCTGTATTTGATAATGAGCTGATGCTATGTAATTGATTTTGGAATTGTTGTAGTTATAATTATTGATTAGTGAAATATTACTTGAGAATTTTATATACTTATTGCTCATATGTGAATTAAGATAAGTACATGTGCCAGATGGCTAGGCAGATTGATATTGGTTGAGTAATCGCATATACGTTGAGCAAGTATGCTCAATAGCACTCGTAAAAGTTACGCCTATGCGAAAATATAAATTTTTGGGTTTTGATTTTTGTTTTCCGACCATGTGGGTCGATGTATATATATTATTTGTTCTTGCGATATCGCAGATGTCACTCCGTGCAGGGGAGACTCTGCCTAATTTTTCCGGGAATTTAAAGTGTTAGAAATTTTTCGATATTTTTGAAATATTTATACGGTATTAAATTGATTTTCGATTTATAATAAATTGGATTTGAAAATTAATGGGTTTGTAATGTTCTTTCTTAACTTAGCAATTTCGAGCACGAAATCATTTTAAGGGGGGAAGAATGTAACATCCCGTATTTTCGGTAGCCAAATATTTTATTTAATTTACTGTTTTAAATATTTTATTTGGAATATTAATGGATTTTCATATTTAATTCATTATTAAAATGAAGTTTGAACGTTATATATTTATATAATTATAAAACGAGCTCGAAATGGTGCTCCAGTTCGTAATATGGAGTTTTGAACTTCAAATGAATATACAGGATCCAATATAAGTCGGATTTCTGTGAAACAAGAAACGTTGGAAGCGTGTTGATGATAATTTTCATTTGGAAGAGAAAAATCGAGATTTCATCTCATAAATTTTAAGTTATGTCTAAATCAAATTTTAAAATAGTCGTTGTAGAATTCATTAATAAATGATAACATTTACTTGGTTGGTTTGAAATGGATATATATATATATATATTGTATCATTTAAATTGAAATTTTAAACTATGAGTTATAATTCTATATTGATTTGATATGAAGTAATATATATTATTTCATTTGATATATTCGACGAGAAAAATTAATTACTTATTTTGATTATTTATTTTATATACATTCTACTAAAACTGAAAGTAAGCAAGCGAGAGAAACCTGAATCGTGATGATGATCACTACCAAAATAAACTAAATTAAAGACTGCAAATATCCATCTCAACTTGAACATTTCAGTCTTTAAATAACATTTAGAAACTGGGTAAAGACTGACCATGTCGGTTACTTGATGCCAAGTCCTAAAAAATTTTGAAATTGAATTTCAGTTTCAGATCATAAAGATAGGAAACCGATCACAAATATTTTTACAAACAGAATTTTGTAAAAAAAATCTGAATTGTTGTTACTAATCTGCCTCAAATTATCAAATAAATTTTTCTATATTATATTATGTTTCATTTTATTTTATTGTTCCATATGTTATAATAAAGTGTAAACAGTTTCTTTGATGTATTTGAAATACACAGCAAACTAGGAGCAAAAGAAACATGCACAAATACATCACTGGGTATAAAATAAAGTTAAACTCATCACATTAGAGCTGTTAGCCTATACTCATTAATAAACCAAAAAAAAGGAACTATGCACCATCCCCTCACATTACAATTCAAATAAATGAGACCAAACATAATTCAAACCTACCCTTTTGCCGACTCAAAAGTAATATCAGCACCATACATACAACAGCTATGAAACAGTAAAAACAACAGCTATGAAACAGTGAACTCAACAGCTAAAGGGTCACAGTAAAACACACAGATGAAGAAACACTAAAACACATATCAAATCTGCAAAGATGAACAAAGAAAACAATATATATGTAAATTTATCTATACACATGCTAATCTAAAAGAACCAAAAAGAATTCATTTTAAAATTTCAATACAGTAAAATACAAACCCATACAAGAATCTTGACCGAATCTACTTACAGTTTCAAAATCTTTAGATTGAATAAACAAATCCATAGCCTCACTGTCACCAAATCCATTTACATGCAAAAGTTCTATCAGTTCTTTTTGGCTAATACTCTAATCATAAAATCTCTGTACACCCATCACATTTTTACCATCACCAAGTACCACATCGCGATCATAACAGTAACGAAAGGAAATTTCATCTTAGAACTAGACACAGCTAAATATATATATATATATATATATATATATATATATATATATATTCATATAGAAACAAAACAGTGAGATGAACAGCTATAAATATATTAATCTAAAAATACAAGGACAGCTAAGAGAATTCATATGGCAAATTCAATGTTAAAAATCCAAACAGAAAAATCTATGGTACAGTTTCAAATCCCTGAATTGAAATAACAATTCATAGCCACAGTCCTACCTAGTTTAAAAAATATGTAAAAGTTCGATCAGAATTTCAATTCGAACAGGCCAACAACACTGAACTGCCATCAGAATTTCGATCAGAATTTCAACACTAAACATCACATCCATCATCAGTAAAATCAAAATTCTGCAAAAAGAAGAAAAAGGCATATGGCCTAAGGATCTATAACTGAACTGCCTACATTGAGCTATTGACGGACATCGATCTAACCTAAAATCTATCACATTATAAATACATATACACGCAGTGTGTTCTCCCCATCCCAGAATCAAAACAAATCAACATAGTGAAGATAAAACGGTTCGGCCACTTGAAAAATCAAACAAAAATACGATAATTAAAAATGAAATAAAACCCTTATCTGTATTCATGGATCCTTATACTTCAAATCTGTATGATGTTTGACCGATTTCCTGATAAGGCTGTTCGGATCAAAGACCTAGGGCTCGGGGATTTGTAAGATAAAGGCCTCGTGTTGGTTCGTTTAGGGTGTAATGGGTAAGGAAAGAAGTCGCTTCATTTCTGGAAAGAATTGGAGGTCAATCAGTGAAGTTTCGGTGGCACCTTTAGTTGATGAAACGATGAATGGAATTGGGGCTCGGTGAAGCGATGGCAGCTGGAAGGCGAGGGGGTGACTAGAGCAAGTTGCATAGGGGACTTGCGGTGCAATTACTTTTGGTTTTGATGAAGAAGGAAGGGAGAAAAAGGATTTGATTGAAGGCATGGAAGGGTTTTCTTATTCTCTGAGGCGACAAATGTTTGTGAGGGGAGAGGGATTCGATAATAGGGTTTTGAAGGGGGAAAGCGGGTTGGGCATTTGGGCCGAATGGTTAAGGTAAAGGCCCATTTTAATTTAAACAATTCATGTTTTAAATGGTTTGATTACTTTATAAAATTTGTTAGTATGATATCTCTCGCCTTCATTATCAGATTTGAGCACGGTCTATCTCATTGGGACCGTAAAGACAAGAACTTCGAGATGGAGTAGGATTAGTCAGGATCGGAAGCAACTAGAATTTTAGTCAAATTAAACCGCCTTTTAATTTGACTAAGACGAACTATTTATCGACGAATTCAAATCAAGGTGAGCTAAACTCACCCAGTTCTCCCCATTTATATTTTATATAAATTGGGTTTTTATTTTGTGTGCTCTGGTTGCTGATGGTTGACTGTTTGCTAGTTATTTATTTGTTGATTTAACCATTGGAATTTAACCGTTGTTTAATTTCAGTATTAAAATCAAATCGTTATTTTAACGTTGTGATCCAATAAAGGTAACTTACCTTGTTCGTCACGTTTATAAAATAAACGTGTTTAATGGTCTGAATTGATTAAACCGATTGAATTGTTTTGTTTATTGGTTGACGTTAAATGGCCATTATTTATTATTATCAAAATTTATCAGTTAAATTGGACTTGATGATCTGATTTGAGATAACCTATTTATAGAGAACAGGTCGGAGTGATCCAACTGGATTCCTCAAATATATTATTTATTTTCATATTTTCATATATGAACTGATCTGAAGGGGTGATTGATTTGAGTATTGATTGAAATTTCAACATCTGTGTAGTTTAAACCAATGGGCGGTGTTGGTTGAGTATCTGGCAACATATGGCCTATAAAATCAATCGTTTTATAAATAATGATTTACCGTCTGGCAAATCGACAGAATTGAAGTTATAAAATTTATTTTATAACTGGAAATAGATTTTGAAACATATTATTTTGAATAAAAGTTTGTAAAAAGAGAAATAAATAAATGTTGTATTTAAGACTTTGATTTATTATTAATTTATTTTATAAAGTCAACTCTGATGTTAATCAGATTTATAAGTACGAGAATGAGAAATAAATCGAATGGTTAAGCTCGGATAATTGTTTTGTTAAGAAACAATTTAATGATATTATTTAAATTAGTTATATTATTAAGTGAGAACTAATTGGAATCGGTTAATGGAATAACCACGTTTGAGTTAATTAAATTGACTGTTTTTAATTAGAAGTGATTATTAAATTAATGTATTTTGAATAAAATATTTTAATGATATTGTTTTAATTTTAATAAGATTTTAAAGGGAAATATAATATTTATTTTAGTAAATAAAGGAATTAACTACGAAAGTAGGTAACTACCAAAGTAAATTATTATATTAATGATTTAGAGAAATACTTTTTAATTGAGATTCATTTAAAAAGTACTCGAAATTGAAATGGAATCCAACTGAATGGTGAAAGGGAATTACAAATGGGTTTTATATTTAAATCCAAATTTGTATAACAAGTTATAAAAGGAATTTTAAGCGAATATGATAGCTTAAAAATGAATGTTACTTAATTATTTGAGTTAAGTGAAAGGAAATTTAGATCAAAAATATTTATAATAATCAGGGTTATGTAAATAAGATTTAATGTGTAAAAGTGTTAATTGTACATTAAAGTTACTTATAATGGATTAAGTAAAAAAAAGGGGGATAAAAATAAGATTTTCAAAGCAGGATTTGTTGAATGGATTTGAAAAGGGATTAGTAAAAGTGAATATGGTAAAAGAAGCGGATCATGAGATTTTGTAACCGAATTCGAATTATAAAATGAGTTTGGTTAAAGAGGCAGAGCTAAAAGTGATGTTTTAGAAAGAAATTACTTAATTAGCGAATTAAGAACTAATGGTATATTCGAGAAAGAGATTTTCCAAAGGGAAAGAAGGTTTATGAAACCGTACTTTTGAATAAAATAGTTAAATGGAATTTGTGTTGAGATTAGGATGAGATATTGGTTTTATATTACAACTTGTATCTATCTTTAGATATGAACGTTGTTGATCAAGGTCTGAGTGGTAATTAAAATACCCCAACTTGTACGACATCAGGACTATCTAAGGATGATATTAGTTGTAATGGTAAAAGGGATTAGTGATAATTTATTATTTCCATTAGTAAAATAATAATGTAAAAGTTGGGTTTTATTCAACATGAATAAGCACTGGGTACTGTCAAGTAATGAATAAAAGATATTTCGTAATGTTGTTTACGAGTTGTTTCGAAGGTAAAAATAGAGAACTGGATATGATATAGGATTTTACTAAGTATTAAAATGAATTTGTTTAAAGTATAATCTTATGAATAAAGAAGCGAGAAAACTATATTTATAATATCGAAATATTTAAGAGTTTTAAATTTACATTTGTTTTAATTAAAAGGCCAAGTTGTATTGAATACCGAACCAGTGAACTCATTTGATTATCATGATTGAATCACTAATTATTTTGATCGTTAAATCACGGACTATCAAATCTGTCCAATACGATTGTTGGTATGGAAAGACTGGGATCGAATTAATATTCGAAAACCATTTCAACCAACAAATACGTGAAAATATTAAAAGATGATCGAGATGGAGCGTTGAAGACCGTAGAATTCCATAAATGGAAGGATTGCTAATAATCTTCGGTATGCAACCAAAGATGTACTGTGGTTCTATCGTGGTTGGAATCCACGGATTTGCAAGGACTTCTCGCTACTGATCCATGGGGTGATTCCTATATTGGATGCGGTAGGAGGGTACCTTCAGTTCATCCTGTTCCTGGATGACTTGTATGGACGAATGTCTGATAGAGTATTTACAAAAGGATCACGTACGTAGATTTCTTCAAACATACTTGGGTAGCTCCCAAACAGAGTATGTTTGTGGACGTCAATCAGTGATATCTGGCAGATCTGACGATGTGGCATTCAAAGTGAATGGTGGCCAGATGTTAAAAAGACAATTTAAACCTCAAGCCTCACAACCGAGAAATGACAAAAATCGGGCAGGTGGTATGGCTATGTGGGTCACTCCCATTAAGGTGTATAATCACCTATCTATCATAAGGGAAAAACCATCCATATTTATATGTGTATTTGTTCTTACGATTGTCATTTCCTTTTGGAAAGATTTTGAACTTTAAAATCAGGTTGTGTGATACCCTTAATATTGTGCGAGTTTTTCTCACTTTGGTCCACCAGACTGACCTGGTGTTTTGAAAATGCTCGGGTTAGCCCGGGGTGTACACGTCAAGGTTATCAGATGCTGCAAAGTCCAGAGACGAGATGGAGATGTTCAGACGTATGATATCATATAACTATCATTCCATTGTGTGTTGTGTATGGGACAGATTATTATAACTTCCTAGATATGTGATGTACTTTGATATTGTAAGTATTTTTAAAAGCTCTCAATAAAGATTTATTTCTATATTATATTTTGTTCCGCTGCGATGTAAGACTCTGATTCTGTGTTGTGTTGGTTCTTCTTCTTCTTCTATTCTAATATTTCTTTCTTATCTCACCCTCTAGTTTCTTTCTATAAGCGTTCCAGTGTTTTCGATGTTTGAAAGGTCGGCATGAGGTACAAAATTGTATTTATGTCGATTTTCGGGGCCGGAAATTCTTGGGTCGTCATAGTGGTATCAGAGCTTTTGGTTTAGTAATAACCTTGGATCTGTAGTATAACTCGATAGAGATAGGGTTAGTAATACCCTAGATCGAGATAGAGTGTATATATATAAGAGCGTATTTGTAAAATTTACATACAAATCTTTTGTATTGTGTTGGTTGATCGGTTCAAGTGTTGAGAAGAGTTGAACTGGCATGGACACGATATTATTTGGTAAAGAGGAAAAATTAAATAATTTTACCTAAATTATATTTTATTATAGAAAAGAAATAATTTTATTAGTGTGTTCGATTGATTTGAATGGATTTCAAATTTGATTGAAAATTTGAATTGAAACTTAACTTGGTTAAGTGTAATTAAATTAAGAGTGATATTGGAATCAAATAAAACAGATTTGGAAATTTAAGAAATTATAAATATAAATCAATCAGATATATATCAATTGATGTTAGGATGTGATAATCCAAAGTAAATATGAAACTGAATGTAAATTCAATTGTTTTGATTGATTTGGTTATGCATTGGTTGCTGATTGTAAAATTGTTTTCTATGGGATGATAGTTGTTTGAATGGAATAATCAACAGATAATTGGAGATAAATGTATAATCACCTATCTAGAGAAATTCAATTTGCTTCTTTAATCTATTTCGATGATGTCCCTTTTCGGGAAACGGTGGTTTGAGCCCAACCATTGGTGATATACATTCGATACACTCAAGCGAAATGAGTGGTCGGTCAGGTGAGAGCCGGGTTGCAAGACGTTTTTGTTGAACCCAGTGTATTCGCCTCTAGACATACACTATCTGTAGGTGGTCCCATACCTTGTCATGGTCAGAATCCAATCTCCAATAAGTGCCCGCGGTTTTGATTGTATACTATATATGTGGAGCGTGATATGCAAGCGTTCCACTAGATTGATATTTACTTGTATTTAGACACTATTATAATATCAAAAAAGATATTGATTTCGAAAATGTTTTGGGTTATCGTGAGTGACCATATTTATGTGTGGATTTGGTCTTACAATTATCATTTCCTTTTGGAAATATTTTGGACTTTAAAATCAGGTTGTGTGATACCCTTAATACTATGCGAGTTTTTCTCACTCTGGTCCACCAGATTGACCTAGTGTTTTGAAAATGCTAGGGTTAGCTCGGGGTGTGCAGATCCAGGTTATCAGATGCCGCGAAGTCCAGAGACGAGCTGGAATTGTTCAGACGTATGATATTATATAACTACTATTCCATTGTGTGTTGTGTGTGGGACAGATTATTATAACTGTCCAGATATGTGATGTACTCTGATATTGTAAGTATTTTTAAAAGCTATCAATAAAAGATTTATTTCTGTATTATATTTTGTTCCACTGCGATGTAAGACTCTGATTCTGTGACAGCCCGCCCCGCACCAGCCGACATTTCCAATGAAAGTGCGTTGTGCCAATGTCCAACCAGCACGGGACGGTCTCCAAAGAAAGGAAATGTAAGGAATTTGAACTAACAAGGAACCTGTAGAATGTCTCACAGCGCATGGAATAAAATATAATAATAACATACTTGACATAAAACAGGCGAGACAGTGCATAAGCTGAAAACAAAACCATAATCATCATAACAGCGGAAATCCAAAATACAGCTTATAATCCATAACCATTATTACAACTTCAGAATACTGTCTCTAAAGCAAAAGAAAGGAGAGGTACACTACTAATGCCCAAAGCGGTGACCATCAACAACACAGGGAGAATATATGTAGATAATACATCGGAGCCTCCTGCTCGTCTCCGGATCAGCTGCTCGAGCATAACCAGCTAACCTGTCTCTAGTCTGTCCGTTTAAGAGCACCCAGAGTAATAAGAAGAGACATATACCTCTAGGTCAGACAAAAGTCTGGTATGAGCGATAAGCAGCAAAACAGAATAATAACAGGTATACTAAACCATACCTGAACCTGGACCTGCAACCAAAGAGTCAGCACAACATACCGCTCAACACGCTAAGGTGCTACTAAATATAAGGTATAAAGATAAGGGGGAGGGGGTGTGCATGTCATAGTGATGTCAAATAATCAAGCATATCAACCATCCTAACATCTCTCACTCAGTGCGTAAAGCATAATATATCCACCACTTTGATCACTAGACCCATCAAGGTAGTGACGAAATCCGACTTGTATAACTATTGCTACCACCAAGCTTGCCCCATGGAGTCATGACTCAATCCTTACAAATGACCCCACCTCATTGGTCCATAGCTAATAGTCCTACCTAGGCCATTGTGGCCCTGAATCCGTCCACATACCCCATACTCCATAGTGATCCAAAGTTAGAGACATCGATAACCCCTTAGCACGTGTCCCGCAGCAAAGCCCAACTCATGAAGTTAAATCATTGGTTCCCATTTAGATCCTGAGTTTTACTTCCCATTTGGACTACCTTTGCATCTCGGGTTTTGGTCTCCTGCAGATCGGTTCGGGTCTCCTCCTCCTATCCGGTTCGGTTCGGGTCTCGTCCTCTTATCTGGTTCGGTTCAGGTCTTCCTCCTATCCGGTTCGGTTCGGGTCTCTTCCTCATATCCAGTTCGGTTCGGGTCTTCCTCCTATCTGGTTCAGTTCGGGTCTCTTCCTCCTATCCGGTTTGGTTTGGGTCTCCTCCTCCTATCCGGTTCGGTTTGGGTATCCTCCTCCTATCCGGTTCGGTTCGGGTCTCCTCCTCCTATCCGGTTCGGTTCGGGTCTCCTTCTCCTATCTGATTCGGTTCGGGTGTCTTCCTCCTATCCGGATCGGTTCGGGTGTCTTTCTCCTATCCGGATCGGTTCGGGTGTCTTTCTCCTATCCGGATCGGTTCGGGTGTCTTTCTCCTATCTGGATCGGATCGGGTGTCTTGCTCCTATCCGGATCGGATCGGGTGTCTTGCTCCTATTCGGATCGGATCGGGTGTTCCTCCTAACCGGTTCTGAAAATTTGCAACTTTTCCAGCAAACTATTTTCGCCAAACGATGGCGTTTTCAACCATTCTAACCTTTCTATGACATCACAAAACATTCCAAACAGCAGTAACAACATATAAAATCAATCAAAAACATTAAAACATAATTCATATGAAATATTTTAGAAAGCATGATTTTTCCCCTTAATCCCCTTAATCATGACCTAACCATATAATTAGTAAAACATGCCCAAATTAACCCAAATTTTTATTAGAGCCCTGAAATAATATTTAAGAATTTTACAAATTTTTCCAGATTTTTCTGAGCCATAATTTCGCTAATTATCACTAATCACCCCTAATTAGCCGTAATTAGTGAAAAACAATGCAAACCACTCACCTTAGCCACAAATTAACTTTAGATCTGAAATATTATATGATTTGGGTTGAATCTCTGTGCAACACAGCAGCTCTATTCCCAATTTGATGCTAATTTGCCTTGATTTGATGTAGCTTGGCTTAATCTTCAATTAGGAAGCGATTAGGGATGAAATTAGAAGGTGGAGGCCATGGCTAGGGTTAGAGAAATGTTTGAGGTGGCTGGACAATGAAATAAAATTCATTTTCCTACTATTCTCAGCCTCCCCATAACCTTAATCCCGAAATGGGTTATGGGCCCTCTTGCTAATCACCCTAATTAGGCCCGGTTAAGCTGTTTTCACTTCTAAACCTTGTTTCAGCCATATCTCCCAAACAATGAGTCCGTTTGGCTAATGTGACCACTCTATGGAAAGGTAAACCGTCATCTAGATGTAATTGAAGTGGTTTCAGGTCAAAATTCCTTACCAATCAAAAGTTATGGCCAAAACAAGATCAGCTAGGGGTAAAACAATCATTTAAAAATCGGCAAAAATCATGAACATGGGGAATAACCCCAATAGTCGTTCCCCAAAGTTACATGACCATACAACTTCGTATGTGAAAGAGATAAATGTTCTACGATCCTTCGATGTGTAGAATGCGGGTCATTACATTTTCCCCTCCTAAGAAATTTCGCCCCCGAAATTCCTTAACTAAGAAACAAGCAAAGGATCCCGCATGCCTATCAACCATTCACAACAATCAAACATACAAAAACAAACAAACAAGCCTATCCTAGCATGCGCAAAACTAAGTCGCAATTAAAATCTTACCAGGCAAAGAGTTCTGGGTACGTCTGCCTAATGCTCTCCTCTGTCTCCCAAGTACAGTCGTTCTCATTCTCGCCCCATTGAACTTTGACTAAATTCACCGCTTTCCTTCGAAGTTGCTTCGCATCTTGCTTGACAATACGAATCGGCTTGCGGTTCCCAACCGCCTCGGGTCTCCTTCGACATCATCCAACTGATCAGGTGAAATAGTCGCATCGGGGTCGTGCACGAATTTCCTTAACTGGGAAACATGAAATACGTCATGAACTCCCGCCATCTTCTCTGGTAACTGAACTTTATATGCTAAATTCCCAACTTCCTCGAGGATTGGAAATAGACCAACAAATATTGGTGTCAACTTGCCTCTCCTACCAAATCGTATCACAATCCTTAATGGAGAAATCTTGACAAAAACCAAGTCGCCAATGGAGAATTTTATATCTTTTCTCCTCTTATCAGCATAACTCTTCTGCCTATCTTGGGCAGCCTTCATTCGTTGTCGGATAACCTTGATCTTATCTGAGGTTTCACTTATCACATCTGACTCAAGCACAAATTTCTCATCGGTTTCTAACCAGCATGACGGTGAGTTGCACGATCTTCCGTACAAAGCTTCAAATGGAGCCATACCAATACTGAACTAGTAACTATTATTATATGCTAACTCTACTAGATGCAAATGGCTATCCCATGATCCACCAAAATCCAATATGCAGGCTCTCAAGAGATCCTCTAATACTCGATTCACCTTCTCTGTCTGACCGTCGGTTTGAGGATGGTACGCGGTACTGAGATATAATTCTGACCATAGAGCCTCTTGTAAGCTCTTCCAAAACCCACTAGTAAACAGCAGGTCTCGGTCACTCACAATGCTTTTTGGTACTCCATGAAATCTCACTACCCATTTCATATACAGTTCTGCTAACTTAGTTGATGTTCCATTCGACTTGATGGGTATAAACCTTGCACTTTTAGTCAATCGGTCCACAATCACCCAAATGCTATCATGGCCCGATCTAGTCCTTGGTAACCCATTAATGAAATCCATTAAGACTTGTTCCCATTTCCATTCTGGAAGTTCTAATGGTTGCAACAACCCACTAGGCTTCTTTTGCTCAGCTTTAACTAGCTGGCAATTCATGCATTTGGATATAAACTTCCTAATGTCTCCTTTCATTGCTTCCCATTAGTAAGTCTGCTTCATGTCTCGATACATTTTGTTACCACCGGGGTGTATAGTCAGTTTTGAGTGATGACATTCTCTACGCATTTCATCTCTCAATCCACTGACATTGGGTACAAATAGTCTTCCATTCTTTCTAAGCCATCCATCTCGATCAAGCCAATACTCGTTCATCTCCTCGTCAATACCCATCTCTAACTTGGAGATGATTTCCAATAGGTTAGGATCGTCTCTCTGACCGGAACCAATCCGCTCAATCAAAGTGGGTCTGATCGTCAAATTTGCTAACATTTCTGGATCTAATTCGCACTTTGGTCTGAAATCATACCCAACGATGTACTCCAACTGCTTCCATTCAGGAAACATAGCCCCTAAACTGGCATGTCTTCTACTCAATGCATCAGCTACCCCATTGCCCTTTCCTGGTGTGTATGTGATATCGAAATCGTAGGAAGCCAAGAATTCCAACCATCTTTGTTGTCGGAGATTTAGATCCTTCTGAGAGAAAAGATACTTTAACGATTTATGATCGGCAAACAATTCGAATCTTTCTCCTAAGAGATAATGTCTCCACATCTTCAATGCGAATACAATCCCTGCCAATTCCAAGTCATGGGTAGGATACCTTTTCTCACGCGGGTTCAGTTGCCGACTAGCATAAGCTACAACCCTACCTCCTTGCATCAATACAGCACCTAGTCCGGTACCACAGGCATCTGTGTATACCGTCATCTCTTCATTCCCTTTAGGAATGACTAACACTGGTGCACATGTCAACTTTTCCTTTAGACTCTTAAATGCATTCTCGCATTTTTCGTCCCAGACGAAAGCTTGATTTTTCTTGGTCAACTGAGTCAACGGTGCCGCTATCTTGGAGAAGTCTTGGATAAACTTATGATAATATCCAGCCAACCCCAAGAAACTTCTTACATCTGTTACATTCTTGGGCGTAGACCAATCTTGTATCGTAGCCACCTTTGCAGGGTCCGTGGCAACACCATTCTCTGAAACAACATGGCCCAAGAATCTCACTTTGAAGTTATTACCATTTTTGAACCAAAGAGAACATCAACGTAAGGTCCTAAACAATCCATAGCATTCATCGAACAAGTCCTGTCTATCATCCGCTAAAACCATGAATACGTCGATACCCAAATGACTGGTCCAACCAGTATCAAGGGCTTATGGAAGCCCTGGCTCCAAACGGACTACCGCACGTCCAATGCACGTTTATCCTCCAAGGATAACTAGATCACGTCCAACGAATCCAAGGTAAGTGGGCGTTCCCCGATACCCCTGCTTCGAGTCCGCCTGGAACACTCCAAATTATCGACGACTCCTTGGCACTCCATCAGAAGAGCTACCCTTAACTCCATCTTTAACTCGAGTCCACACATAAGCGAAGGGACCCATCGGCCTTAATGGCAGATATAACTGGTGCTCCCCACTCGGAGACGCTTCTCCGGATAAATCCCTTCTTCAAAAGATCGTTTACTTCCACCCCGAGCTCTTGCTGCTCCCTTGGCGCCATACGACGAAGTGGCATCACTATAGGTCTGGCATCTTTCACTAAACCAATACGAAACTCAATCCCTCAGTGTGGTGGAAGTCCAGTCACTTCCTCGAAGATGTCCGGATACTGGCCCCATGGGCACATCTGACAACTCATCATGCAGGATGTCGAGGGAATTTAGAAAACTGGACATTACTCCATCACTAGGTAGACCACCAAACACTACCCTCCGCCCATTATCCGCTCTAACTGTCACCAAAAAGCCCTCACAGTCTACCACCACCCCATACCTTTGGAGCCAATCGACTCCCAAAATAATGCCAAACCCAGTAAAGCCCAAAACAAAGCAATCACAAACAAACATATATCCATGACTCGATAGGACTGCGTTGCGATAAGTCACACTAAGGCTAATCGAACCACCGATCGGGTTCGTCGCAACTAAAGGTCTATCGACAATCTCAGGTTCCAATCCCAACCTATCTACCAGGTCACTAGATACGAAGGAATGGGAAACCCCGATATCAAACAAAACTAGAACTGGAACCTTATAAATGGAAAGTATACCTTGAATAACAACACCCTTTCCCTTCTCCGCCGTAGTTGGGACATTCAACGAAGAAGGAACAGCATTGCTAGCATACACTTCCACACTTTGCTTCTTCTTAGGGGGTTGCGGACATTCATTCTTGAGATGTCCTACTTGGCTGTAATTGAAGCACTTCCTTTCCCCTGGCTTCGATCAACATTCTTTGGCATAGTGGCCCTTCTTGCCACAGCCAAAGCACTCTACATCTTTCTTATTCTTCTTTTTCTGGCCATCCTTAGCTTGGTTTTGTTTCCGATTTTTCTAGGACTCCTCGTTAATCATGGCGAGACCGACTCTAGGCGCCTGCACTACTACACCACGACCACCATCAGTAGCATTAGGAACTGCTCCCAAAGCATCCCTAACCATCTCTCGTATGAAGGCAGTAAACATCTCCTTTATGTCAAGGACATTTCCATTGTTGGCCCCTGAACCCGCTTCTTCTTCAACTCCTGATGCGGAGTTCCTCACCGCGTTTCCCGTATTTTGATTCATCGTTCAATCTGTAAAGAGAAAACGATTTACCATCTCCTTAGTGGTGCCAATGCAGTGCGACTTCATCCTTAGCTATACTAACAATGTGTGTGTATATATAGCTTTTGAAAACCAAAATATCACAAATATGCGCTCTCATATACGTACTATCTCTCCCTGATGTCATTCCCTAGGTTAACTACGCAACCTAAAGCTCTGGTACCAAAAGTGACGGCCCGCCCCGCACCAGCCGACATTTCCAATGAAAGTGCGCTATGCCGATGTCCAACCATCACGGGATGGTCGCCAAAGAAAGGAAAGGTAATGAATTTGAAATAACAAGTAACCTATAGAATGTGTCACAACGCATGGAATAAAATATAATAATAACATAATTGGCGTAAAACAGGTGAGACAGTGCATAAGCTGAAAGCTAAACCATAATCATCATAGCAACGGAAATCCAAAATACAACTTATGATCCATAACCATTATTACAACTTCAAAATAATGTCTCTAAAGCAAAAGAAAGGAGAGGTACACTACTAATGCCCAAAGCAGTGACCATCAACAACATAGGGAGAATATATGTAGATAATACATCGGAGCCTCCTGCTCGTCTCCGGATCAGCTACTCGAGCATAACCAGCTAACCTGTCTCTAGTCTGCCCGTTTAAGAGCACCCAAAGTAATAAGAAGAGACATAAAACTCTAGGTTAGACAAAAGTCTAGTATGAGCGATAAGCAGCAAAACAGAATAATAATAGGTATACTAAACCATACCTAAACGTGGACCTGCAACCAAAGAGTTAGCACAACATACCGCTCAATACTCTAAGGTACCACTAAACATAAGGTATAAAGATACGGGGAGGGGGTGTGCATGTCATATTGATGTCAAACAATCAAGCATATCAACCATCCTCACATCTCTCACTCAGTGCGTAAATCATACGATATCCACCACTTTGATCACTAGACCCATCGAGGTAGTGACGAAATCCGACTTGTATAACTATTGCTACCACCAAGCTTGCCCCATGGAGTCATGACTCAATCCTTACAAATGACCCCACCTCATTGGTCCATAGCCAATAGTCCCACCTAGGCCACCGTGGCCCTGAATCCGTCCACATACCCCATACTCCATAGTGATCCAAAGTTACAGACATCGATAACCACTTAGCACACGTTCCGCATCAAAGCCTAACTCATGAAGTTAACTCATTGGTTCCCATTTGGATCCTGAGTTCTACTTCCCATTTGGACTACCTTTGCATCTCGGGTTTTGGTCTCCTTCGGATCGGTTCGGGTCTCCTCCTCCTATCCGGTTCAGTTCGGGTCTCCTCCTCCTATCCGTTTCGGTTCGGGTCTCCTCCTGCTATCCGGTTCGGTTCAGGTCTCTTCCTCCTATCCAGTTCAGTTTGGGTCTTCCTCTTATCTGGTTCGGTTCAGGTTTCATCCTCCTATCCAGTTCGGTTCGGGTCTCCTCCTCCTATCCGGTTCGGGTCTCCTCCTCCTATCCGGTTCAGTTCGGGTCTCCTCCTCTTATCCGGTTCGGGTCTCCTCCTCCTATCCGGTTCGGGTCTCCTTCTCTCCTTCTCCTATCCGATTCGGTTCGGGTGTCTTCCTCCTATCCGGATCGGTTCGGGTGTCTTTCTCCTATCCGGATCGGTTCGGGTGTCTTTCTCCTATCCGGATTGGATCGGGTGTCTTTCTCCTATCCGGATCGGATCGGGTGTCTTGCTCCTATCCGAATCGGATCGGGTGTCTTGCTCCTATCCGGATCGGATCGGGTGTTCCTCCTAACCGGTTCTGAAAATCTGCAACTTTTTCCAGCAAGTTATTTTCGCCAAACGACAGCGTTTTCAACCATTCTAACCTTTCTATGACATCATAGAACATTCCAAACATTGGTAACAACATATAAATCAATCAAAAACATTAAAATATCATTCACATGAAATATTTTAGATCAAATATACCCAAAAAGCATGATTTTCCCTTAATCCCCTTAATCATGACTTAACCATTGAATTAGTAAAACATGTCCAAATTAACCCAAATTTTTATCAGAGCCCTGAAATAATATTTAAGAATTTTACAAATTTTTCCAGATTTTTCTGAGCCATAATTTCGCTAATTATCACTATTCACCCCTAATTAGCCGTTAGTAGTAAAAAACAATGCAAATCACTCACCTTAGCCACAAATTAACTTTAGTTCTGAAATATTATCTGATTTGGGTTGAATCTCTATGCAACACAGCAGCTCTATTTCTCAATTTGATGCTAATTTTCCTTGATTTGATGTAGCTTGGCTTAATCTTCAATTAGGAAGCGATTAGAAGCGATTTGGGATGAAATTAGAAGGTAAAGGTCATGGCTAGGGTTAGAGAAATGTTTGAGACGGCTGGAAAATGAAATAAATTTCGTTTTCCTACTATTCTCAGCCTCCCCATAACCCTAATTCCGAAATGGGTTACGGGCCCTCTTGCTAATCACCCTAATTAGGCCCGGTTAAGCTGTTTCACCTTCTAAACCTTGTTTGAGCCATATCTCCCAAATGGTGAGTCCGTTTGGCTAATGTGACCACTCTACAGAAAGGTAAACCATCATCCGGATGTAATGGAAGTGGTTTCAGATCAAAACTCCTCACCAATCAAAAGTTATGACCAAAACAAGATCATCTAGGGAGTAAAACAATCATTTAAAAATCGGCAAAAATCATGAACATGGGGAATGGCCCTAATAGTCATTCCCCAAAGTTACATGACCATACGACTTCGTATGTGAAAGAGATAAATATTCTACGATTCTTCGATGCGTAGAATGCGGGTCGTTACATGTTGGTTCTTCTTCTTCTTCTATTCTAATATTTCTTTCTTTCTTATCTCACCCTCTAATTTCTTTCTATAAACGTTCCAGTGGTTTCGGTGTTTGGAAGGTCGACATGAGGTACAGAATTGTATTTATGTCAATTTTCGGGGCCGGAAATCCTTGGGTCATTACAAAACACGAGGAAGAGCTTAGATTAGACCAACATGCTAGTGGTTCTTTTACTATCAAGACATTGGATGAGGTGGCAATGTCATTTGGTTGCTTAGTTTATTTGTTGTAAGACAAGGTCAATAACCTAGTAGAAAGTCTTCCAACTAGTTAAGGAGTGACTACGTGGGTCCATAGCTATGCTAAGAAGAGATAGACCATTTAGAACATTTGTATGTGTAATTAATGAAGCCTTCCTTTACAAATGTAGTAAATTCATGAATAAGTTTTGTACAAAATGGGCCTTAGTAGCGCCTCTTGTTAGCAAGGCTTAGAACTATAGACCGAGCGTGTAAGTGTGAATCCTCAATGCATGTACTGGGTGATATATCGTGGATATTTGTAGTGCAGGCATTGGATTGCTAATGCAGCTTCACATTTCCTTACCAGATGACGAAACATTTGTATTGTAGGCCTAACGAAGCTATCCTTTATAGATGTAGTTGCAACACTCTTTAGGCGAGACAGTGGTGTCCTATCGAGGAGGATACGAAGAGCCAAGGACCGAGGTGTCCTAGGGGCATGTAACCACATATATGTTGACTATTAGTTTGGTCTACTTGGGAGTAGATGTGTGCGATTTACGCACGAAGGCGAAAGTATATATTGTAATCTAAATAAACAAAATATAACTAAAATGGAAATGGAATGGTATACATAGTGTTATGCTTAAAAGTATATAAGTTTCCATTCACTAGAACTTAAAGTTCTAATTCCCTCTTCATAACAACCCGCAAGCTAGATAGACGGCAGAGATTATTTAGTTTGGAGACGCCTGTTTTAGAAAGTGTCATTTTCTTGGTAAGTAATTACTTATTATTATATTTTAACCTTTTTCAGTATGACTTATTTACTTGATCTCTGATATATCTACCTTTGCCTACTTGTAGGATACCAAATACCCAAACTGAGCTTCAGTGAACTTGGATTTCAACATTTTATGAAAAATCTGGACCCACTGGAGTTTAGCTTATTACAGATAGTCTATGTAGAATAACTGACTTTTCGAAGCAATAATGAAAAGAATAAATCTCGTCTGCTAATGTCAAAAATAAATAATGATTGTATTATATGCAAGAGAGCAAAGTGGGGGCACGCGGTGTGAGTATGGTGATGTAGTTAAATCAGTATGTAAAATTGTCATGTTTTCTAGCTTTATTTTTAGGGACATTTTGGCTCTATTAAGTTTCAAAATAGCCAAAATATCCTTGCTAAAAAAGGCATGTAAATTCGATCCTTAGAATTAAGTAAAACAAACAATTGTATGAATTTACGCTATTATTCAGTGAATAGTTATAGACGTTCATACAATTATATCAAAAAGCAGAACTGTCCTCAATTATTCAAACGAAAATTTCCACAATTTTCAATGAAAATGCAAGAAATTATGCAACTTTTTTACATAATTACATAAATATCTGCAATTATTTATTGAATAATTGCATAATCTTGATGCATTTTTTAGTAATTAAATTCTAGGGACCTAATTTACAAATTTTTTTGGGAATGAGTTTTCATGTGTTAAGTTTGATTTTAAGAATTTGAGCCTAATGTTCACCTATTTTTAACGGCACTTCGTTAACTACAACTTCATCAAGCAGGTGCATTATACTTAGCTAAGCATAATAATTAATCTTTCAACATGCAACATTGCTGTGACATATTGTCAATAAAGGACAAATGGGGACGAGTGCAACAAGAACACTCATTATTGCGGTTTCTACCTAGAAAAATGGATGATGAATCAAGTCATGTTAGTTCAGATGCATATGAAGATACTTTATTCACAACTAGTATCACTGGTAATTCTCCCGGAAAGTATAAGGAGAAGAAAAAAAACGAACACCGATTATAGTATATGCTGTAACAAATTGATGAGCGTTAGCGAACGCTGAACACACAACACAATTATACACTATATCAAAAGAAGCAAAGAGATTTGCGAGAGAAAATGATAGACAAGGACGTCAGGATGACGAAGTAAAATAGTTACGAGCTAACAAGTTAGAATTAAGGATACAAGAATTGATCCGACAACAAAATGCTTATGATTTTCTTCTCTTAACTGGCAACTTAAATGACCTCCATCACGTGCAAAGAAGGCTAACGAAAAAACGATTTGAGGATTATAATAGATCTAACAGAGATTTATATGGAAATATGTCTTTGTTATTTATCTTATAATTGTAGGTTGTATTTGTTCTTGGGTGCTACTATTCACACTCCGGTTTACACTTCCGGCCACCATTCTAAATTTAATACAAATGATTATTTTTTATATTCTTTTGGCCAGTATGTATTATTCCTTCACTCAATTATTCACCACCGTACTTCTCCTACAAAAACACGTACTTCTCTACAATTTCAAACCTTAAAGGTATTCTTTTGTGCCTAATAGAGATGAAAGATGAAGATAAAAAAGTGGTTAAATTTTCTTGATTTTTATTGTTTTCTATTTTATAGAACATGTTGTTAGGTTTTTTTTTTTTTTTTTTTAATGGTTAGGGTTTTCCATATCGTTTTAGGATAATTTTTTCGCTCCGTTGGAAATTTCAAGCCTAAAGTACATTAAATTTGACGACATTGTAATAGAGAATGACAATGTAAGTTTTGACTTGTAGGGTTTTTATCAGTATAACTTACGTATCTTGTTTTACAAATTTATTCAATTTTTTTTTTTGCCGCTTGATAGATGGAGTATTTGAATGATGGTAAATTGGACAACATCCTTATTGTTTCGAATGATAAACATGATGGTTGTGATAATATGATGCAAGATGTTCAATCAAATGATTCAAAAGACATAAATGTTGATTTGACAAATCATTTCACAACTGACGAAGTAAGTACTCATTTATAATATTTAAAATTGCTAATGTGATTATGAAAATGGATTGTGTTAATTTTTTCTTGAACTATTTGACTTGATTCGCAGGGTACATTGATCCGATGGTGTAAAGCAACGGGGAAAAAAGTTGAATACCGTTATTGTAATTCTAAAATCGGATATATTAGGACCTGGAAGAAAACCAATGTTGCAATTGAGGTGTGAAAGAGTTGGATTTTATCGTAGTCATCAACCAAAGTCAAAACAATGTTAAAAAAAAAAAAAAAAAAAAAAACAGACCTAACGTTAGCAGAAAATGCAACTGCCCTTTCAGATTGAAGGGCGTGTACGTAGATGAAGATAAATCAAAAGTAAGCGAGGAAGGAAGAATTCGTTTAGATGAGGGAGATGGTGACCTCTCCATTTTTACGTTATTAATTTAGATGGTGGCCAACAGAGAAAAATGGAAATATTTGGAGTGCTTTTAGTTTTGGTGGCCGGTAGATTAAACCGGGTGTGAATAGTAGCGCCCTTGTTATTTCCAATATACTGTAATATTTGTAATTATTATTTATTATAATAATAAGTGTTTGTGGTCACTTTAAAATCGATCGGCCTTATAATTTTTTTTATACATCTTGAATATAATATGTTCGATTTATGCTTCGTTTATCATAACAAACTTACCATATTTTGCGTAGTAAATTCTAATTTTCAAAAGTATTTATAGTATTATTTTTCTAGAACATATTGTATGCAATGCATGTGTTACACCCTAGTTACATCACATTATAGGAATAAATATCAAAGAGTTGTTTTAAAATTTAACAGAGTAAAACATGGATCACTATAAAAATCAGGGTCTATGGACAGCTTACAAAGTTGAAGGTAGATTTGAGTAAGACAAAGAAGAAAAATATATGGCGTTGAAATGGTGAGAAATTAAAGATGTTGGCTAAGCAAGTTTATCTGTTAAGTTTTATTTAAGTAGTCGATTAAATTTAACTACGGAAAAACACACTATTCAAATGGCTAATTTTATTTATACACAAAAAATTATAATAAACTACTATACACCATATATTACTTTACATGCACCATTTCTTTTACTAAATTATCCATGTTCCCATCTTCTCCTTTTCTTTCCTCTTTCAGACTTAAAACACAGTTACCTAAAATTAGAAATTCTTTGCATTAAATTGAGTAAAATTTAACAAAATGAAATTTATTTCTTGTATTAATATTGTAGCTTTTATAAAAAAATTTTAAAAAAATTATCTTCAACAAAATTACTCTAATTTTACAAAATAAACCAACACTTCTAAATTAAACCATTATTTCTGAATGTTTTCTTAATTGAAATTTTCGATTTCATGATTAAATAATTCATTAACATATTCAGTTTGCATCGAGTTTAAATACTCTTAAGAATAATTTGACTATTTATAAGCAAATTTAAAGAAAAAAAATAGCTATGAAAAAAGTGTAATTTAGTAATAGAATTTTGTAGAAAAATAGTGGTGTATGTTAAATAATTTTCGGTGTGTAAATAGAATTTGTCTATTCAAATTAGTTAAAACACTTGTATATAATGCAAGGAGTTGTGAGTTCAATACCCGTCTTGTACGGTTCAACACGCTTGTTATATAGTATGTTACATAGTATAAATTATATGTATATAATAATTTTTTAAAAGAAAAAGTTAGCTAAACCACGTAACTTGCAATGAATTTGGAAGAAAATTAAAAATAGGATAATGAGATTTGTCCGGAAGCTTAATATATGATTGCTTTGTCCGAATCTCATTTCATCTGGATTCCTTCTTTTAGACTGCTCAATTTTGCTAGCAGAAAGTTAGTGGATTAAAACGAACAAAGCAATCATGGCGGTCGATGCTCCATCTTCATACAAGGTTAGAGACTTAAATTTTTAGTTAGTACATTTCGTTTGTGAAGATGTTTCCAACGAACACGTAATATTACGTCAGTACTTCTACTGCACTGAAAATATGTTTTTTTTTTATTGCTCTTTGAGATCTCTTCCACACTAAGTTTCCAGTACTGTTATTTCAATGCAAGAACGATGATTGGTTACGCAGGTTTTACACTTAGGCAATTCCGCAAACACCTTGAGTGGTTGTAGTGATGTAAAGGTTAATGCAAAGCGAAATGCACAAACAGAAACAGCAAATGATTTATTGTTTGGTGATCGATTCTGGAGTTACACCCATCATTTAACTCCCGTGCTCCATCAATACTTAAAACTTTTAGCTGATCAAAGTACCATACTTTGGTATTACTACTGTTCAACTCAATTCCAACAAACTCCAACACCCCCCCCCCCTCCATGCCTCCTCTCCACCCGGGGCGGTGCAAGATGAAAAAAAAGAACCCAACAACAGAGACACACACACAGGGAAGGGGGAGGGGGGGGGGATACCCATCTAATCAAAATAATATATCTGGTCTTTGCAAATCCTTAGCATTACTTTGTTACAGGTCAGGTACAGTCTTTTATTGAATAACTGTTCAGATTTGAAATATTTATTTAGTGAAAAATTGTTAAACACTGTTACATTGCATTTTCTAATTTTGAATGTTCAATGATGACCATACATACCGTTATTTACAGTTTTATTAGAAAAGAATGCTAAAATTTCAAATTTCTGAAAAAAAAAAAAAAATCTAAAAATTTCTAAATATCCATTTTACCCAAGATTCAAACCTTATAAGTTCAAAATTTCCGTTGCATTTTAAATTCATACTTTTCCACGCCACCGCAAAACACCCCCAGCCTCCACACCCGAAAAATGGGGAAAAAAAGAAAAAAAAAAAGGTGAAAAACGAAAGGTAAAAAACATAAAAATAGGAAGGAGAAAGAAGGCAAATAATAATTGAAGTTTTGAAAATAAGTTCTAAAGCTACTATTTTTGAAATATAGAATTTTGATAACTTATCTGTATTTTTTTTTTCAACACTAGCAGTAGTTGCCAATTTGTTTTTTGTTGGAAAACCAAACAATCTATCAAATTAAGCATGACTGAATGTGTGATAACATATATTCTTAGTTCGAGAGCCCAAACCCATTGTTCCCAAAATGTTCTATTTTTCTTAAATAGCTCTTAAAAAAAATATAAATATGTTTTCAATGTTAAATAAGAAGATGATAAGAAGCCATTAGAGAGGAGAAAGGAAGACACTTGTATTCAAACTAGATCTAAAACAAATATTACAATTGAGCCCTATTTATAGACATGTCATAGAAAATGAAAGCTATAATAATGCCCTTGTAACATTAGCATATTCACCTTTATAAATTTACTTATATTACAACATTCAATTATTTTTTTAACAAGTTAAAGTTTTGTAGAATGGTTTGTTTTTTCCAAAAAATTCAAATTTATTTGAAAATTCAAACCATTCATAAAAGATGAAATTTCTCATAAAGAATTCTAAAATGAAAATATTTTAGAAAATAAAAAATCGTCAAAACTCAACACCAGTACTAATTTTTCTTTTCTTTTGAACAGTACCAATACCAAATAATTGAATATTCTTGAATTTATTAAATTTTATACAAGAAACTAGATTTTGTTAAAAAAAAAAGAATGTTATAAAAATAATCTAAAATTCTGAGGAAATTTAATATTTAGAGCACACCTTAAAAAAACTTTCTATGTCTTTATTGCAATAAAGTAAATGTCTATCGGTTTCGACCGTAGCGTTGTTGTGTTTGTTTTTTAAGAGTAGACAATATTATACTTTGAACTCAAAACACGCGTATAATGAATGGTTTCCCCATTATGTTTATTTTTGTTTTTTGAACTTGGCAAAAGCTTCAACATTCACATAAATGTCATGGTGGCACTTAGGACCAAACAGATCCAATGAATCCGAGTCTAGTGGGGTTTAATGCATTTTCAAAACCTAGATATCTTTTAGGTTTAGGTTTGGATACCTCTGATTTGGTTTTGTCGGTATCGGTTATAACTGTCAACCCGACATCCACGTAAAGTATCCTAAGTTTGCCGAAATAACCATGCAAAAGCATTTCATGGTGTCTGTTAAATCCTTGTAGTATTGCAGTTGTGTGTTTGGTGAAAACGATCAAGTAGGACTACATGGTACCTGCTGAACCTGATAGAGGGTTGCATGGTGGAAAAATGAGAGGTTCCCCATAGGTGCGATGGTTTTTCTTTTTCTAACTTCTATAATCAAGGAAGAATAAGATTTTTTTTTTTCTTTTCTTTTTCAAATCCAATTTTTCTTCAACATAATCAATAATTTTAGAAGTATACTTTAAAGTATCAAAAAATTGAAGAGTTGTGTTGTAATTTGTAAACATGGGTTTGTTTAGTACATTAGAGAAGGAAAAATAACAAAAAAGCTTATTGTTCAAAATAGTTAGCCATGGAGCTTTACTAGTAGGTCCCACGAATCTGTAAGAATTATTAGAATAGGGAAGAACGTTGGAACTTTAAATAGAACGACCTTCATTTAATACTAGTTACAATGTCAGTTTCTTAGGCAGCAGTTTTGTCAGTAATTTCACTTGGTCACCAACCACTCCATTCTCAAAACACTTCCTAGAAGTTCTCAGTCATTGCGAACGTTTGTCTAAAAATAGCAATGGATATATGACTATCAATGTATACTCGAAAAATTCAAAATTCGTTCGCATCCGTATTTGAAAAATGGATAAATATCCAATATTTGAAAAAACGGATGCAGGATGCTTTTGCGGATACAAAGACATCTGCATTTGAGAATTATCCATTTCTTTTTTATCAAGATTACTGTTTAAATTATATGTATTTTTGTATAATAAAAAATAATTATTTATTATTTTACTAAGTTGGAAGTTTATATTAGATACAGTAAATGCAAATTGACTGCTCAGATGTATTTATTGTCATTATAGATATTTAATTTTAACATCTTAGTAATCGATGAGATTGGAAAACATTTGTATTAAACTAAAATTTCCTTTTTTATCTATATATTGATCATCAACACATAGGATAATTATTCGATATCTGTTTGTATCCGAGGACGCGGATACAAATATTATACTATCCACCTTTGGAAGCATCCTTTGATAGACTTAAATGCATATCCAAATCTTGACAATTTTAGAAATGCATTTTGCTGGATGGTTTTGCGAAAACCATCACCCATGATAAAAGGATTAAAAACCTGAAAGTTACCAAAAGAATGCAAGAGTAATGCACTTATATGTGAAATTTGATGGGTATTTCTACTCTCTTTTACCACCTCTAATGTTCTAACAAGATTCTGTTTGGCAGATAATTCTGGGATCTTCTTCAGTGGCTCGTAAGCGTATTTTATCTCGGATGGGATACGAGTTTGAAACTTTGGTTTGTTATAAAGCATAATATGGTGTACTGTATTTGGAATTGGCATTCCAGATGTTAACCATGTGAGATTTTAGACTGCAGATGTCGATGAGAAGGCTATTCGAAGGGAAAAACCAGAGGACTTAGTTATGGTTCTAGCTGAGGCAAAGGTTACCCATTATTAACTTAATGAATATTCCAAAATAAAAACAATCGCAGACACACACACACGTATATATGTTTTTGTGTGTGTGTATGCGTATGTGTGTGCGTGTGTGGGCCCGGGGGGGGGGGGGGGGCTCTCCATGCACTCTTCTTTTGTGTTACCCCTTTTGCACTTCTATCGTACGTGAGCTGCACTATTCTAAATCAAACAAATTTTGTAGAGGATCAGTCCACGTACAGATGATCATCCATTTAAAATTTTAGGTTCATTCCGATATTTGTAGCATAATATATTTGATGGAGCTGAAATTTTACATAGATGATCCTCTATAATGCGGATTGAATATTTATAAAATTTTGTTAGATTTGAAGTGGTTTAGCTCACGATACGACGACAGGGAAGCTAAAATGAGTGCTGCAAAACATTGGTTCCATGAAGTGCTCATCATACGCGTGCGCGCGCGCGCGCGCACACACACACACACACACACACACACATATATATATATATATATATATATATACATACAAACACACACACATATATATATATATATATATATATATATATATATATATATATATATATATGTGCGCGTGCGTGTGTGTGTGTGTCATATAATCAAAGTAAATCGACAGTTTAATTTTTTATTGTACCTTCTTTAAATTTGGTTCACTTGCGTAAAACTAAATTATACAAATATGCCATATTTAAAACTAACTACAAATATGTCGGTTTTGACCATGTCAGCGTCAAACTGTTAAAAATGTACTAGCGTCGTTTGAAATGTCCTTGGTATATGGTTTATAACTGATGTTGTTTGAAAAGTCGCTCTTATTTACGTGGTAGACAGTACATACGACTGATGAAAATGCATCAGTATGTTACTAACTCCATTTGAAACGTTGTCGGTACAATTTTGCAAGCGTGGAGTTGACATGGTCAAAAGAGGTTAAGTAGTTTAAGAGTGGTCTTTAAAAGCTATGGTTGGCCACCATCAGAAGAAAAAAAAATCCCCCTAATTATATATAAATCAAGTTCCTACTCATTCCCTTTCTCTAGATCTAGTCGTTATGCTTGTCACTGTATTTTAAGTTAAACCTTTTAAATCCAACAACATTTTGTAAAAATATTAAATTAACATACCGTTTCCACTGTTCAGTTATAATGTTTATGATCGTTCTAATCATATACGTTACAAATATGTAAAAAATCATATTCTCAAAAAACATAATTTAGATCGTCAGTTTGATGTAGCTAAATCCGTACCAGGTCCATGTTGCTAAAGTTGCGCTGAATCAATGCAGCTCATGTGGTTGTGTTGATGAAATAAAGCTTCATTGGATTGGTGCAGCTAAAGGCTAAAACTATGTCCAATCGATGCACTTTTAGCTGTACCAAGCCGATGCAGCTAAATGTGCACCAGTTAGATGCAGCCAAAGATGCACCAGTTCGATTCACTTTTAGTTGTATTCAGCTGATGCACTTTGAGTAGTATTGGAATGCAACCCAAGTTGCATTTATAAAATTGTGAGTTTCAAAAGCAATGTTACCATTCACTATTGACGCTCGAAAAGCACGCCACGTACCAAACAATTGTTTATGCTCAGAGTCTAGCACCAATGAATGTTTGGCTGAGCAGATATCAGCATAACATGTACTATGCATGGTATCTCATATCACACAGATTAATTTTTTTATAACAAAAATAAAGCAGTATAAGCGAGACAGTAGCATGGTCTAGAGAAGCGTGCATATCTCATAAATATGTAAATGAATGAGTCAATGTATCTCTCAATACAATGTCATAAATAAATACAATGCAACTACATAATATCTTTATTAATAGTTGTAATACGTTTGGTATCACAATTTTTTGATATCAACGTAAACTACAAAAAATACCTCTATATAGATGTTTACAAATCTAAATATCTCTTATAAATAGAATCTAATAGTCGAATTTCTTTTTAATTTCAAAGTTTCTCTCCATGCTTACAAATAGAATCTAATTTACAAATTCACATTACAGGAAAATAGCGCCAAGGACAAGGTTATTGGCTTTTTCAGCCGTAAGTACGGCCTAGTGAAATTTTATTATAAAAGACAAAGCATCAAATTTTAGATATCAGTTTTACAGTGTGCATGATATCAAAATTTGACTA
Source organism: Allium sativum (assembly GCA_030737875.1). NCBI lineage: Eukaryota > Viridiplantae > Streptophyta > Magnoliopsida > Asparagales > Amaryllidaceae > Allium > Allium sativum. The sequence continues at coordinate 450,024,657 of CM060921.1, read as the reverse complement.
CCAGTTTTAAGTATCTATTTTACAGTGTGTATGATATCATAATTTATTTATCAGTTTTTAAGTATCAGCTTTACAGTGTGTATGCTATCAATTTTACAGTGTGTATTGCCCTTGAAAATAATTTTTTGATAGGTTGTCCTTGAGCTTGAATAAGTTATGAAGTTTGTTTTTCACATTAAAATCCTCTTCAAAATATCCCTCCAATATTAATATGATCAAGTATCGATTAAAGTTGAATTAATATTAATATTATCATCAAACAAATAAACATCATTTACAAATTCGTTGTTTATTAACTAATAATATAAATAAAATTCAAACTACCAAAAAAATAGATGTTGCAACTTAAAAATAAAAATTAACTACATACGATTTCAACATAAAAACATAATTTAATATATATGCAAATTAAACTCTTTTTCATATGTTAATCATATATAATTTGTAAAAAAACAATTTACACGTGGAGCATAAGTCATCATCACCGAAGCACGTGCTGTGACCGTTAGGCTCATAATAAGAGTGAATGTGTGACTACTAAACAATAACACTACATAGCGCAGAGTAAAACTGCAATAAAAAATATGCTGAGTCTAAGGCTGCGTCTCAGCCTACTCTTAAGAATATTCTATAGTTATAAGAAAATAACAAAAAACACACTAGTCAAATGACAGTTTGATACGAGTAGTCTGTACTCTGTAGTCCATACTACCAAACTGATATACACACAAACATAAACATGCAGGCACACGTGCGCTCACGTACACACACACATATGTATATATATACATATATCTTTATTAATAGTTGTAATACCTTTGGTGTCACACCTTTTTAATATCAATGTGAACTACCGAAAATGCCCCCTCTACATTAATCATTACCTCTATATTAATATCATTAAAAAACTGGATCTTGCTTTTTTATAAATTCAAAATTCTCTTTCCTAGATACGACCAAATCTTAATATGTCTTAAACATAGAATCTAACAAATAAATCTCAACAAATATTACCATATCTAAGTGTCACTTAAATATAGAATATAACATTTTTTTTAACAAATTCAAAACTTTTTTCTACAAATATTACCAAATCTAACATTACTTAAAAATAAAATCTAATAAATAAACAATTCATGAAATCTATTTAATCCCTAAAACATTCATTTACTCCCGTCTATAAATATTTTCAAATGTTAATATCATTTGGAAATAGGATCTAATAAACAAATTTCTTTTACAAATTAAAAACATTCATCTACAAATATTATAAAACTGTCAAATCTTAATATTACTTAAAAATGAGATCTACCAAATAAATTATTAATTAACAATATAGATAAAATTCAGAATAAAAAAGAACGTTGTGACTTAGAAATAAAATATAAATTAAAAATAAATGATTCACATGCAAAATGCGTGTCACTACACTCGTATATGTGTGTGTATTTATAAATATAATATGGATCAATTATTTTGATACTAAATTAAGCACAATGGTGACATAGAAGATCCAAACTGTTGTTTTTTTATATTAAATACTCATATGGATGGTAGAATTAAGAAGGTAATGCAATGTTGGAGATTCACCGTGTCACTAATTGTGTCAATATGTTGTGTCCGAATAAATTTTCTCATATATATATATATATATATATATATATATATATATACACACACACACACACACACACACAAGTGTAAACATCTTAGCGACGTGCCATATCGAGGCTCAGGTATGATGTTAAATATGCAAGGCTGGGTCGCCACTCCCTTAGTTTGGCGCGCCATATCGTGGCTTGGGTATGATGTTAAAATATGCAAGGCGCGCTACATCGACGCCCGATGTAGTGATAAGTGAGTAAGGGTCTTTGCATCTTTCTCGGCAGGTGCGAGGGGCAAGGAAGCTAATTGATGATAGTAAGATTAGGTTAGGTAGTTAGAATGTAGGGTCCTTAACAGGAAAGCTAAGAGAGATAGTCGATACTATGATTAGGAGACGTGTAAACATCTTGTGCTTTCAAGAGACTAAATGGATGGGACAGAAGGCGAAGAAGATGGTAAACACTGGCTTTAAATTGTGGTACACGGGAGAAGTGCGTAACAAGAACGGGGTAGGCATACTGATTGGCAAGAACCTTAAGAACGAAGTGGTCGACGTCAGAAGACGAGGGGACATGATCATCCTACTTAAACTAGTAGTTGGTAACACGGTTTTGAATGTCATTAGTGCATATGCCCCTTAGGTAGGCCTAAGTGAAGAAGCCAAGAGGAAGTTCTGGAAAGACTTGGATGTCATGGTTAGAGATGTGCCTAATAGTGAGGAACTTTTTATAGGAGGAGACTTTAGGTCATGCTGGCTCATCTAGCGGGGGATTTGAGAGAGTGCATGGTGGTTTTGGTTTTGGCATTAGGAACCAAGAGGGTGAAGAAATGTTGCATTTTGCTTTGTCTTTTGATATAATGATTGCTAACACCTTCTTTAGAAAGAGACAATCACATCTGGTCACCTTCAGTAGTAGCTAACATTCTAGCCAGACCGACTTTGTCCTAACTAGAAGGAACAATAAACGAGATTGTGTTAATTGCAATGTTATACCTGGAGAATGTGTCATCTCACAACACCAGCTCTTGATTATTGTGCTCCGTCTTCGAGCGGTGAAGGATAAGAGAGTGAAGATTAGTAAGACGAGATGGTGGAAACTCAAAGGAGACGACTTATGGGTGTTTAAAGATAAAGTGGGGGAAGAAGAGGCATGGAACGTGGAAGGTGAAGCAAATGTCATGTGGAATGAGATGACAACTTGCATTAGAAGAGTGACTACCGAGGTGTTTGGGAAAACAAAAGGAAATATGCATGAACCCAAGGATTCGTGGTGGTGGAACGACGAGGTGCAAAAGGCTATCAAAGAGAAGAAGGAATGTTACAAATGCATGCACCATCATAGGAGCGAGGACAACATACAGAAGTACAAAGTGTCAAAGAAGACTGCAAAGAGAGCGGCGAGTGAAGCAAGGGGTCGAGCATATGAAGATTTGTATCAAAGGCTGAATACGAAGGAGGGTGAAAGAGACGTCTACAGAATAGTCAAGCTATGCGAGAGGAGGACGAGAGACTTTAACCAGGTTAAATGCATTAAGGACGAGAACGATAGGCTTTTGGTGAAGGACGACGAGATAAAAATAGATGGAGAGCATACTTCGATAGGCTTTTCAACGAAGAAAGTGATAACTCCTCGATCAAGTTGGAAGACTCAGTCGACATCATCGATAGACATTTCCTTCGGAGAATTTAAGAGGCTGAGGTAAAGGGGGTTGAAACGGGTGAAGGCAGACAAGTCGGTAGGGCTTGATGACATTCCTATTGAGGTGTGGAGATGCTTTGGAGACACAGGGATAACCTGGCTAACTAAGTTGTTTAATAATATTTTCAAATCAAACAAGATGCCATATGAGTGGAGGAGAAATATTTTAGTTCCAATCTTCATGAATAAAGGAGATATTCAAAATTGTACAAACTACAGAGGCTCTTGAACCGTGGTTTTCAGGAGAAGAAAAGACCGTCTGTCGCTGATTTTCATTAAGACAGCCAGGAATCGAAAGTTAATTCTTGGCTTACAAGACAAAGTTCATCCTTTTATGAATTTATTCTTCTATGTTAAATGTCCGATGGGTTTCAACAGATTATGGACAAGGCAGAGGTAAGTGTCCGAGTTTTCTTGATGTTTGAATTCATTTGCCTTGAAGACATCTTATCTTGACCTTCCTTTTATTTTTTTACGGTCTTGCCCTCTTAAGTGAAGGATCCCAAACACTTATCTACGTACGAGTCACTAGTGGCAGTCGTTAAGAGAGAGAGAGGTGTACTTTCTATTACAAGATGAAGTCCTACACCAATTCAGCTTATTGGAGCCTTCACGATCTATCATTCCACGTGAGGTCTTGACTCCTACACAGGCCGTGGCAGATGACTCAGTTGTTGAGCGAGCGGACGAGGGGTTGAGCCTCGAGAAGGACTCTGTTGTCGGGAGTTCTAGCCAAAGGATTGGTGAGGAACGCGAATCTCCCCAAGGCATGTCTCCAATTCATGAAGGCGATGAGAGAAAATTTGTGCAACGGGAAGGGAAGCAAATCGTGGATATAGACATAGAGAAAGGGAGAACTTTCGAGTGACAGTGACACAAGCATATGGACCAGTGATCGTGGCCTTCAATTCGAGGATTCCTTTGACGGGTCAATAGCTAGTGATGGGTCTGAAACTGGCTTCGAAGATGTAAACATTGATGATCTCATGACTCCCTCGACTCAAAATTCTCCTTCTCAAGGTTCAGGTGGAAATGGTCAAGATACCTTTGGTTAGGGGTGAGCGTTTGGTTGGTTTGGTTTATCCGATGATGAAAATTGTCAAACCAAACTAAAACCGATAAAAATGAAAACCAAACCAAACCGACCAATTTAAGATTGGTTGGTTCGGTTGGTTATCCGATTTAACCGAACATAAACTATTTTAGACTTTATGCTCGTAATATTAACTATAATTTGAAATAAATTATAAATATATGATTAAATTATTATTATTTATGATTTTTATGCTTCTCAAAAATAATTATGTTACATATATGATTATTAAAATTAATTTAGATAACTAAATTAACCTAAAATATTTACTATAATATCAATAATTTTGAAAATATAATAAAAGTTCGGTCAATTCGGTTAAACTAATAACCAAACTAAATATTTTTCCAAACCGATTACAAACCGTTCTAATTTCAAAACCAAACCAAACCGACCAAATTCAATTGGTTTGGTTGGTTTATTCGGTTTAACCAAATAATGCTCACCCCTACCTTTGGTGATCTGAGCGACATATACATTACTCACTCTGACTTGCTTGGGGATGACCCTACACTGGTTACTCCACTTACAACCATTTTTGGGGTTGCCGTGACTACTCCGGCGACTACCGGTTCTGTGATTCCTACGTCCACTAGTTCAGAAACTCTTGCGGCCACTGGTTCAAGGACTCTCGTGGTTACTAGTTCAGGAACTCCTGTGACTCCGCCACTTACTTTGCATGTTTCTAAGCTTTTTCTAACCCCTTCCAAGGCCCTAACGATCCTCACCCCATTGACTGGTCTGTAGGAGAATCAAAGTTTAGATAACACTACACACATTTAGCACTATAAACTTTCGATATAAGTATCTTTCTCGTATTGCTATTCTTGGTCTTAATATTATTGCTAAGCCGAGGCGTTTTCTTTGCAGGTTCAGCCATAAGCCATCAGTATGATCACTATGGCGACTTCTCACATCGAGTCTTAAGAGGCTTCGGAGATTAAAGCCATTTTCACCCACGGCGACGCTATGAGATGAACGAGCAGAGGAGGGATAGTAAAGCTCGTGAGGCTCAGGAAGAATACATTCGCAAGGAACGCGAGGACCGTGACATGAGAGATCACGATGGGCGAGCTTGGAAGGATTATGACCATTGCGATCGCAACTATGAGGAAGAGATGCATAGGAAGCGTGACAGGGATGATAAAGGCAAGGAGGTTGATATTGGAGAGGCGTCTAAATGCTCTAAAACCGATCAACGCTCACTTCCTCTTGCTACCACCTCTGCAGCTACTGCCCGTTGATCCAACAATTATTGATTCTGCTGCTACTACATCCAACAAGGTTGACATCCAAACCATCCTGAAGAGGCCTCCTTACGCACTTCTTAATCCTCTTAGTCAGCTTTCAAAGAGGTTCCCCAAGTGGTTTCTGAAGGGAGTGCGCATCGACTTGGATGCGACTCCGATTGACATGGAAGAAATGTTGAAGAACATAGAACTATATAAGCATGACATGGAGAGGCTTTCTAATTGGTAGAAGCTGGTCTCGGTGCTTCAAAGAGTTAACAAATTGAACTATAAGGCCCAACTTACCTTTGAAAGTGACAACGTCGGATGGGAAAAGGTCGTCAAAGAGCGTGATGGGGAGATTGACAGAATGGCCATTGCTTACGAGGCAATGGAGCTAGCCAAGAAGAAAGCCGAGGATGATTCTGGCGTCTGCACTTGAATCTCATCGACAAAAAGAGGCTTTAACGAGTGTTCAACTGCGTGATGCCTATTCTGCCCAAAAAAAAAGCTGAGGATCTGCTGGAGGTAGAGAGGAGGACCACTGAGGTTTATCGTAAACAAGCGGTGGTTCTTACTGTTTCCTTGAATAATGAATCTCTCGAAGTTTCGAATTTAAGGGCACAGCTGGCCGGAGTCCAACAAGAGCGTGATCAGGTGATTAAAGAGAAAAATGTCGTGGAGGCAAACATGCGGAAACCATGACCACTTTTAATACCAACATGTTCGAGTTTTATATCTTGTGTCATGGGCAAGGGAAGTTTAGAATTCCTGGAGGAGAGGTATCCCCGCACTCTGGCTGAGGTATGAGAGGAAATCCTGAAACGCACGAGTGTCGGCGGCTATACTGAAGAAGACTTATGGATTTTTATTTGAATGATACATCGAGGGTTGCTTTGGCTAAAGGGCAGGAAGAACTAAGGCAGGAGAAAGCAACTGTCACTGCTGAAGAAGTTGGGCCTTCCAATGCCCTTTCTATAAATATCCAAATTACTGAAGAACCTCATATCCTCCTTAGCGGCTCATCTCATATGGAAATTGCTCCTACCGGGGACACCACTAGTGCTTCTGCTATTCTTGCCGACATTACTCTTGCCACAGTGGCCTCTATTGATGTTGTTATTGAGGCGACTATCCCCTAGACCACGATCGCCGACGAGGTCGATGCTAAAGTAAATCTGTCAAGTGACGGGGGTAACGACCATGATGCTCAAGAGTTTGAGATCGCAACATGGGTGCCCTCGGGAGCAGGCAACGATGATATCTTTTATGACTCGAGGAACTCCCTTTTCACATACGAGTTTGACGATTTACTTGAATGATATTTGATTGATGTAGGACTGGATATTCCTGGCGCTCTCCCGTCTACTGGTGACTTATTAGGGGCACAATTATCTTTACCCCTTTGGTAACGGTTACTACCGAGGTCGTGCTAGGGACGACCGCTCCCCAGACACCCATGGCTCCGATTATACTCTCCCCAGGCTCCATTTTTGCCTCTCGTTTAGGATCGCAAACCGACCAGATCGCTGCCTTGCAGGACTTGGATGACCCAACGATTTCTTCAGGAGGCAGCGAAGACCTTGATGAAAAAGAGATCGTGGAAGGAGGACTAAGGAGTAAAAAGGAAACCAAAACGAGGCATGGCAGAAAGCGTAATGCACGTAAAAGGTCGAAGGTTGCCTCCAATGTTGGTGACGAAGTAGTCTTGGGTTGTCCTGCTAGCACTACAACATCGGCTAGGCTTACCAAGCTTACCATTAAATCGAGCGAGGCTTCTAAGGGTGGGAAGAAGAAGGATTGATGCCCCTGCACATTACCCACTTTTGGTTCTTTTGGCTATGATTGTGCGAGTGCCGACCCTCGCTTTTGAACTCTTTGTAGTTTTTCGTATGAACTTTATAAATAGTTGTTGTTGATCAAAACATGGCTTTCTTTTACGCTATAATTCTGTATTGTTGGTTCGTAGTACTTATAGTACATTTTCTGCCTTCATGTTTTGCCTTATTCGCAACTACCTACTGTTATTTTCCTTCGTAAGTATCTATTCTGTGTTGACGCCGGGAACGACCATATGATATGTATTACCTTAGAGATGATGGAGGTCGTAGAATTGCCCCCATATCATGGGGTCGTTACTGGTACTTTAGCTACTTTGTCCAAATTTTTCTGATACGATGGTTGGTAAGTCTCGTTATTCGATCGACGCTTATCGGTCATTGTGCGCTTTTGGTAAGAATTAACTTGTATCAGTCGCATTCTTCTGAAATTGGACGTTCTTGCAATGTATAACGGGCGTCCCTAGTAACAACGAGGTCTTCTTGCTCCCGATTTTTACCTATGGTCGTGTGGCTTGGCTGGGATTGCATGTCCCCGGGCCTGACTCGGCGCGTAGTATCGAGAGTGCCTAATAAATATGAGGTTTTTGCCCTTGGTTTTTATCGGTGGTTGTGTGGCCTGGCCGGGATCGCGTTTCCCGAGGCCGAACTCAGTGCGCAATACTAAGAGTGCCTCATAACTAAGAGGTCTTTTTTCCCTCAATTTGCATCGGTAGTCGTGTGGCCTGGCCGGAGCCGCATCTCCCGGGGCCTGATTTGCCGCGATGTATATTGAGGGTGCCTTGTAAGGACAAGGTCTTCTTGTCGGGTTACAGTTGTGTTACTGTTAGCTATTCCTTTCTATAACGCTTACGTTTTTCGGACTTGTTACCTACAAACCTTTTTAAATTGAATTTTAGTGTTTTGCAATCTCGAAATAAGAGAATGAAATTTTCAACTAAAAGACAGGAGTTTACATAGCATATAGTCGCAATCAGAAGCACATTTTAATAATAACTTCTAACTAGCATAAATCCCGATACAATGCCCGGTATGAACGGTAGCTTATTCCAAATAGCAGAAAAAAGGAAAACAAACAATACAACTTCCAAACATTTTATGAAAAGTAAGGACGTAGGTGATCATTGTTTCAATTTCGTGGAATTGGAATCCCATCTATTGTGGTTAACTTAAATGAGCCGTCGAAGAGCTTCTGTCCTACCACAAATGGTCCATCCCAGCTTGGTCCGAACACGCCGGTACTTGTCATTATCTTTTTCAGGACAAGGTCGCCTACCTCGAAAGTGCGATGTCCGACTCTAGAGTTGAAGTGCTTTGTGACTTTTCTCTGATGTGCTGCACTCGAAGTTCTGCTTCCTTCCTCTTCTCATCTAATTGATCGAAAGCCTCTAACATCAATTGCTCGTTTTCAACTTGATTGAAATGAATTTTCCGATGAGTCGGGACTTCTAGTTCAACTGGAATCGTTGCTTCAGCGTCAAATGCCAGGGAAAATGGTAAATGACCAGTTGTGGATTTGTGATTTGTTCGATAGTCCCAAAGAGCAAGTGGCAACTCTTTCGATCCATCCGCCTTTGGCCCTCGTCAGCCTCTTCTTCATAGTGGACTTGGTAATCTTATTAATTGCCTCTATTTACCCATTTGCCGTTGGGTGAGCTACAGCTGCGAAACTCTTATGAATATGGTAACGCTTGCGGAAATCCTGAAATTCCCCGCTCTCAAACTGTATTCCATTGTCAGTAATGATCTTCTACGGCACGCCGAACCTGCAAATGGTATTTTTAGTGACGAAGTTAATAACTTTCTTATTTGTAATTGTTGCCAGCGGCTCTGCTTCGACCTATTTCATAAAATAGTTTGCAGCGACTTGCATATTTAGTGCTTGCTTTAGCTATAGGCAACACCCTAATCAAATCGATGCTCCATATTGCGAACAACCATGGGCCGACCATTCGTGTGAGTTTTGGATGATGGAGCCCTTGGATTTTGGAAAATCTTTGATATCTATCGCACTTTCAAGCGTAGTCAGCAGCATCTCTGTTCACTTCCGGCCAAAAGTAACCATATCGGAGTATTTTTTTTGCTAGAGTTTGACCACCGGTATGGTCGTCACATTCTCCCTCGTGTACTTCAAACAATATTCTTTTAAGTTCTTCTCGATTCACACACCGTAGTAGTGACATGGAAAATCCCCTTTTATATAATTTTCTGTCATGCACGATGAATCTAGGGGCCTTTCTAAGTAGTTTCTTCCTTTCGACTTGACTTTCAGGAAGCGTTCCATCAGTGAGATATTCCTTTATCGGGGTCACCCACGACTTTGGCTCTTGTGACGTTTCCATAACATACTCGATTTCCATTTCGTCGATACTTGGAGTACTGAGGATCTCTACTGGTACCAGCCCCAGAAGTTGGGAATCTCCTGAATTGGCGTACTTCGCGAGCGAATCAGCCTTCATGCTCTTCTCTCTCGGGATGTGTGTAATAATATAATGTTCAAAATGATCAAGAAGTTCCCACGTTTTTGACAAGTAGGGGGCCATGTTTCCTCCTCTTGCCTGAAATTCTCTATGGACCTGACGTACCACAAGTTGGGAGTCACTGAATATCTGAAGGGTCTTGAGATTTAACTCTCTTGCTATTCTCAGTCCAGCTATCAAAGCTTCGTATTCTACCTCGTTATTGGTGGGTGGGAATTCTAATCATAACGAGTAACAGACAGATCGTCCTTCGGGGGTTTCCAAGACTACCCCTGCTCCCAAACAATACTCGTTCATAGCTCCGTCCACATATAGTTTCCGTCGAGTCTTCACCTATACTTTTTCTTCTTTGTCTTCACTTTCCCGTAAAGTGAATTTGGCAATAGACCCTCAGATAGTAATCCGAAAAGCGATAATCGTGTGTCCCATACCACATGATATCACTTAACGGTTCACACACTGCAAGTCAGTTTCACACCACAAAGCACAAAACCGCAAAAATCACAAAACACTGGGTATCACAAAGGGTCACAAAGTTCACTGGTAAACACCAAGACATCACAAAACAATGGATATCACAAAGGGCCACAAAGGTCACTAGTATAGACAAAGATTATCACTTCGATTGGACGGATCTGGGGTTAAATAACGTTGTATACCGCCACATCCCATACCGTGGGTTTGAGACATTATTTAATCACCTTCACGCCTACTCGAAATGTGCAATAAGTGTATTTTTAATTTAAAATCATACTTTGCGAAAATAACTTGGAAGTAAAGTTCATTGGAAATCTTTGTAAAATCAGTTAGCTTAAAAATAATCACATAAATAATATCATTAATAGGTTAAAAACATTTTATTGAAACCCTTCTTATTTACAAAAACATATTTCCTTTCCAAAGCTTTTCGAAAACGGTTTATTAAATTGTGCACGTGTTCACAGAAATACAAGAAATATCTCCAAGATTTCGTTTATACGAAACCATGGAAAAACACTTGAAACAACAAGAAATACTATTTCTTTGCTGCTGAAACAATCACGAAATCCACATAAGATTTCAGTAACTTTCTACTTAATGAAATAATGTTATATTTACACTTAAAACATACATGAAAATTTCACTAATTAACACTAAAAAGGCCACAAAACTCGCACGAAGCAACACGAGATCTCGTAGAAAACAAGCAGGATTACCTAATCATTTTTGATCAAGTTATCTTCAAAATCATGGAAAACTCAAATAGAAAACTTATGAAACATATTAAGAGCTTTCCAGATCATCCAAGACGATCGAATTCCGATAAGAAATGAAAAAGTTATGCACAAATTCGTTTCGGCTACAACGAATTGCTACCGTCGCACTTATTCTCAAGACAGTCATATAAAACCACAAAATTGAATAAGTTATCGACGGAATCATGGAAAACACAAAACACGAAACTTTTAGATCATGTTCGAGGCTTTCCAGAACATCCAAAATAATCGAATTTCGATAAGAAACAAAAAAATTATACAGAAATTCGTTTCAGCTACAACAAATTGCTACTGTCAAACTTATTCTCAGGACAGTCATATAAAAGCATCGGAGGTTTCTGGTCTAAACATAACTTGCTTCAACGGCTGATCCGTTAGTACCTTAATTGGATTTGAAAATAAGGTCGCAGCTTCCTTGACGCAACTAGTAAGCAATACACGAGTTTCACAAGTTTCGGATAATTCTTTTCTGCCCCATTGAATCGCTTGCTGATATAATACACTGGCCACTGGACTTGCGACTCTTCTCGTACTAGAGTTGCGCTTAGAGCATAGGAAGATATTGCCAAATAAATGAACATGTCTTCCTCAACATTAGGCTTAGAAAGCATTGGCAGAGTCTCTATGTGCTGTATTAGTTCTTCAAAGGCTGCTTGATATTCCGTCGACCATTCGAAGTTTTTCTTCTCCTTTTTCAAAGCATCGAAGAAGGGTATACATCTATTGGTCGCCTTTGAAATGAACCTGCTCAATGCTGCTATTTCCCATTGAGGTCTGAGGTTCCTTTTTATTTCGAGGATCCCTGACTTCTCTCAAAGCCATTATTTGTGTTGGATTGGCTTCAATACCTCTTACGCTCAACATGAACCCTAGGATTTTTCCGGACGACACACCGAACGGACATTTTAGCGGGTTTAACTTCATTCCATATTTCCTTAGGATTGCGAACATTTCTGCTAAGTTATCCATGTGGATACCCGCCTTCTTCGACTTAACTAGCATATCAGCTACGTATACCTCCATAGCCTTACTAATTTGGGATTTGAACATCATGTTAATAAGATGCTGATATGTTGCGCCGGCGTTTTCAAACCGAAAGGCATTACTTTGTAGCAATATAACCCCAAATTTGTAATAAAACTAGTTTTTTCCTGATCAGGCTCGTGCATCGTTTTTTGGTTATACCCTGAGTATGCACTCATAAAAGATAATAATTCATGACCTGCCGTTCCATCTACAAGCTGGTCGATTTGCGGTAAAGAGAAACTATCTTTGGGATATGCTTTATTGAGATCTGAAAAATCTACGCATACTCACCATTTGCCATTTGCATTGACTAAAACTGGATTAGATACACAGTTCAGATATGTCGATTCTTTGATGAACCCGTTATCCATGAGACGGTCGACTTCTTCTTTCAGGGCTAGCGATCAGGACCTTGAGTTCTCCTTTTCTGTTTTATTGGGGTACATCGAGGGGCTATATTTAAAGCATGACTTGCCACCTTTGGGGAAATCCCACACATCTACGTGAGTCCAAGCGAACGCATCTAAATTGATTTCAAGGAAAACTATCAACTCTTTTTGTATTCTCATACCAAGGTGCGATCCAATATTCAACATTCGGGTTGGATCCGTTGGGTCTACTGAGATAGACATCGTCATTTGTGCGGGTGCCGCCCTGTTATCCCCTGCACTATCCTTTCGAGGATCCATAGCTTTCCGAGCGAGACTGTGCTCTCCAGTGCAAGGGTTGCCCTTTAATTGCTATAAGATGGGTTCTTGGATGCGGAGAGGCTTCTCCACATCCTTGTTCTTTTCTTTTCTCTTGGCTTCTCGCAGTTTAGCTATATAGCATTCTTTAGCAGCATTTTGATCTCCTCTAACGACTCTAATACCATTCTTGGTTGGGAACTTCATCATGAGGCACCATGGGGCCAAGGCGATTTTGAAATCCATTAATGTCGGTCTGGCAAGAAATGTATTGTATGCTGACACTTCGTCGACAACTACAAAAGTTTAAATTACCACCACTTTCCTTTCGCCTTCTCTGAGCTCAACTGGCATATCGATTGTTCCGGTAGGTTACTGTGGCTCGCCGGAGAAGCCTTGGATTTTAGTTTGACAAGGTGATACATCAATCATTGACAACTTCATTTGGTTGAATGTCTTCCTGAAAAGAATATTCACGGATGCCCTACAGTCAATGAGAATGAGTACTCTTCTTACTGTAGCCGGCCCTATGCCGATTGTTACTACCATCGGATCAAGTGTGGGAGCTTCAATCCCTTTTGTGTCTCTAGCCTTGAAAACTATATCATCATTGAATTTCCTTTGCTGCTTTGTTGGGGTTGTATCTTCCAAGACGAGGCAAGTTTTGTTTGTCGGAGCATACTTCAAAGCACTTAAGTACCTTTCCATTTTCCCCCAACTTTTGTGTGCAAGGTGCGGGCCCCTTGAAATAGTATGGATGACCAATTTTCCATCATTTTGACCCCTATTCCGGTTGCTGAGTCTCAGTTGATTTGTGGGGACAACGTGCCCCTGAGTAGTTGGAGGTGGCTGGATTCCCTGAGGCTCTTGACATATGCTGCAGTTTATTGTCCCTTATCAACTCTTCTATCAAACTTATTAGGTGCCTGCACTTATTAAAGTTGTGTCCCGACTGATTGTGAAATCGACAGTTTCTGCCAGAATTTCTCTTGTAACCACCCGAACTTCCCCGGTCTCCGAAGAGAAGAGAAAGAATGGATTGCTTTGAGAACAAGACGAATCAGAACACAAACAGAATAACATTTCATTGCTTATTACAACAGTTTACATCAGAGTACAAGAATATACAGAGTATGAACAAATATTATACATCATAAAATATCAGAGATTTACAAGTTACAATGCAGCGGAAAAATACAACACACAACTGAAAAGAATATACGAATACAGAGCTTTCCGAATATCATTCCAGCTGTAAACCAGGATCCTATGAATATAAATCTGCAAAACCAAAACTACAAGCTGCCCGTGTGGAAAATATGGACACCCAGAGTTTAGGTTAAAACAATAAACTCCATGTCAGTCATGTGACTGGTGTGAGAACTAAAACAGTTATTTAAAACTTTACTTCAAATCAGATATATCAAGGGACCACGCCGTATAACACGGAACGAGTTTCCTCCCAAGAATACCAGTGCATATAACAAAACAGCGCAATGTTTTTTTGGAAAAATGAGGCTTTTATAAGACCCAGGTTCCATCACACAATGCAACGCAAGCCGGAGGATAGAGTTTTCCCTAATAATAGCCAAACATGCTTGGTACATTAAAACAAATAATTTGATACTATTATAAGTGCATAGTGTATAAAACAACATCAAATATAAATGTATCAATCCTAGGCGGCATGGGTACCATATATCATGTCGCCAATACTAGGCTCTACAATCAAAACCGCAAAGTCTCGTATTGGAAGTTGGATTTCCGTCTGTGAACCAAGGCAAGGGATCGTCCTTATCGCTTCGAGACTGTCTAACCCGAGTCTCAGGCAAATACTATGTCAAGCCTTTGAATCGTCAGGGCCGGTCCACACAGAGTGGATTAAAATGCCTGAACAATGCGTTTCCCCGCCTTATGGGGCGTAAATCTGGTCTCTATAAAGACCATCCATCGGCCCCGGAATGACCGATATAACCGAGGCGTCTCGCTATCCATCATCCACATAAGTAAAACGTCATGGCTTGCAAAACGCTGACACCACTCCTAGCTAGAAGGAAACACATGCCCTCCCTGATGTCATATTCCGTTTCTGCTTCACACCGGGGTGTGAGGCTTGCGAATTAACGCTATACAAAGCTATGCTATATTAAAGCAGTGCGTTGATCATCAACCACAAAACTCTGCTTTTCAACAGGAGCCTTGATCATTTGCATCTCAGCATGCCACACAGGCGATTCACACTATGCAACCGATGTCTATCAATTACACAGAATGAAATCCGATGTCAGACACACATCCATTTACAAGTTCGTTCTGGGTCTGAACGAAACCGGAGGCACCTTATTCCTCGTCCCGTATGTCCAATACAGGAGAGAGGCCCTCATATATTCGGTCGATCTCCAAGTACGTCTGGACGATCACCACTTATTACCTCGTCTTGGGTGTACAGCCCAATCAAGACATCAGTAATCATCCAAACGATGTGAAGACCTCCAGTCTTCAACCACCGTCTTCATCCTCGACACATCGTCGAATCAGTTATTCTGAATGAGATAAACCCGGTCTTTCTGAATAACTCGCGTATATAATAAACAAGTGCTATAAAAACACAACATACGCCTCATTCCAATCCAGAATATTTCTTTATCCAAATATTCATATACTTTGGGAAAGGTTCCCATTAATTTTATCAAAGATAAATTCTTTAAATTTATTCTTTAATCTTCCTTTGGATATCGATTCAAACAAAATTATGGTTTATTCAAACTAGTCGGGATTAGCGCACCTTACCGCAGAAATCATTTGTTTAATTTCTCAATCCCAACCTATTCATCCCATGAAGCAAAACTGATAATACTTCATATCTAACACCATTGTGTTATCGGTAAATTCAATTACCATTTCATGTTCAAATCTAATTAAAGATTTAACTATCGCCTGGAGTAAAACTGGTGACACTCCATTCTCGATCATTTCAATCTAATTAAGGATTCATTAAAACTCCATTTGATTTTAATTTTCCCAAAAATTGGTATTAATGATTGTTTGACTTGGGAAATCATATCCTGTCTTTAGCTGGGTTAAAGAACCAATGTCATTTAAAACACGGTTCACTATAAACCCAAAATCACATTCCATTCCATCAACATTTAACCGTAAATTAGCAAGTGAACAATTCCCTAAGTATTAACCCCGAAGGCCGAAACCAACATCAGATCAATACTCAGGAAACCATTTAACTTAACTAATCTCCAGTTAGTTTTTGATTTTCTTAACTCCGTTGGGTCTGAGAACAGTATTATTAAAGATACCATTCAAGACAACCCAAAATCTCATTCCTTTGTTAATCGGGTTAAAGAACAAGTGTTATTTAAAACACCGTTCACGATAAACCCAAAAACCAATTTCAATTCAATTCCAATTAAATATTAATTAATTGGTATACTTCATTAAATCTAAATGAAAAATTTAGTCTTTTCTCAACTGGGTTCAAGAACAGTGTTAATGAAGACACCATTCACGACAAACCCAAAATCACATTTGATATTAAATACAAGGCTCTGAATAGAAAATATATCGGCTTATATTCAATATCAAATTCTGCAATCAACAAATACCGTATTGGAATAACGCCATATATATCTTCCAAATTCCTCCACAATATCCGTATAATCACAGAATCCAATATCGAAATATTCCGAAGATAATTTCGATTCAAATCCATTCTAATTTATATATTGAAAATTCTGGTTATTTTTAAAACCATTTCAATTCCAATTTATTTATTTAAAAATATTGGATTATCCTTCTAGTTAATGACTAGTTCATTTCGATAAAATATATTTTTATCTTCACAAATATGGAATTTTTCATCCTAATTCTTCCCAAATCATTTCTTATGATTTTACACTAATTATTGATATTTTTAATAATTTTACCAAGGCCCGTACAGTCGATTTCCATAAACGGTCATCGAACTGCACTTACAGCGACCTTTTCCAAATTTCTTTTGGGCATAATTCCAAATCCAACCGTTAGATTTCTAATTTCTTGCATTCGGTAGAAAGCTCTTTTGGATACGAACCCAACGGTTCCGGTTTTAGGAGAATCCGACGGTTGGATCTCCCGTAATGTCCATTCGAAGTCAATGGTCGAAATTCACGAACTGCCGCAGCGCGGCGCGTTCTATTCAGGCTATTATATTATATATATATATAATATATTTCGTCGATTTTCATTTAAAACGTATTTTATAATTTGTTTTAAATTTGTTTTCAAAACGATTTCAACTTCATATTCAATTTCAAATCAAAATTGAATATTACATATCATTAATATGTATAAATGATAATATTTTCAAAACATTAGATTTTGAAATCAATTCCTTTTCGATATTCATTATAAAAATGAATAAAATCGATATAAATATCGTTCACGTCAAAATGACGTTAATCTAATCAACACGACTTTATATATTTATATATATTCGTGTTCATCCCAAATCGGACATCAAAATCATATTTTGATTCTTTTTTGAATATTATTTTAAAATATTCATTCTTTTTAAATATTCATTCTTTCTGAACTGGAATCAGACACAGTCAATTATCATATAATTTGATTTATATGGATTTCATACTCACATGTATACAACAATAATCAAACACAGTCAACCATCATCCAAAGTGCATTCTACACTGCATAAGCATTAAATATAAATATCTAACACTTACAATAGCCTGTCAACCAATCAATCGACATACAACTAAACAATTTGGATTAGTGTACGTCAAATATTATCCCAACAACCGTGTGGGGTTTCAACCAATAAATACTGAATATTATTTGTGCAGTTGGGCGATGTGTAAAATATATCGTCCCAATCCATATCAGTAAAATGGGTGTTCATAAACAAATCGTCTGATTTGTAAATGAATATTTATTTTATTCATATCAACGTTAAAAATTATATTTTTAACGATAAAATATTTTATTCAACACATGAATATTCTATTCAGTTCATTTATACAATAAAAATGATATTTTTATTGATCTAACATATTTTGGAAAATTTTGACGGCATAACGGTACGATATCAAAATCGGGTAATGTCTAGCATTACCCCTCTCCTGATATTGGCTCGCGCCACACACACATAACAATTCTAATCAATTGATTTCACCCAAACAACCAAATTCAACCAAATAATCTAATCAACCAAGCCAAACAATCAAACAAGTCGTCCATGGTCTGTGGACGATGGGGAACAATTCATATATGCAGTTATAAAATAAATAACTGTATAAAAATTATAGTGAGGAGTTCTCACCTTTGGGATTCACTTCGTTATTTTTATTTCTTAATTTCAGAACAGTCCTGACTTGCTTGAAATTCCACCGCAATCTCCTTCACGTTGTTCATTATAAAAATCACATTTTTATTTCAGTTCTAAAAATTATATTTTTTACTTCGCTAAAAATTATATTTTTAATACTCTACATATATAAAAATCATATTTTTAATGTCGCCACATGTACGTAAAAATCATATTTTTATAACGCTACTACATAGGTAAAAATCATATTTTTAACACGATGTTTACATTATAAAAATCACAATTTTATATCGCTACTACATATATAAAAATCAGATTTTTAGCCAACTAATAATTATGTCTTTGTATGACCATTTTATAAATAACATATATAATCTAAAAATCATATTTTTATATTTAAAAAATCATTTCCATGCCATACACTAGTTAAAAATCATATATTTAATCTTGCCAAAAATATTTCCTTCCTACGATAAAAATCATATTTTTAACTAACCAAAAATGATATTTTTACATAACTAAAAATCTTAACTTTATGTAATTAAAAATCATAACTTTATATAAATAAAAATCATAACTTTACATAAATAAAAATCATAACTTTACATACTTCATACGTCAAAAACCAAAGAAGCTTTAAAGCGGACAAAACTCACATATTTTCTATCGTCCGGATTTGCTGTTCTGGTTCCAGAATTTGCAAACGAGCTCCAATCTTCACACCATCTTTTTTTTTTTTTAGCTTAAACGCATCATTTCAGACAACTTTCACCTAGTGGTCTTACTTCCGAAAATGTGCCATTTCGCCGAAAATCGCGAAAAGATAAGTATTTGGACAGCAGACTTTGGACGCGTTTTCCCGATAGCTCCGCAATCCAAAATAGGACTATGAGACTATCATATACCAAATCGAAGAGAAAATCGTGCTCTTCGAATTTGATACTGTGGAGTTTTGGCTAGAAGCGCACTGTTTGAGAGTTATTAGCGAAATAGTGATAGGGGGTTTTATGCAAAAACAGGAATTTGAAAAAAAAAGGATTTTGGTGAAACGGGGCCCACGGCCGGAGGTTGGTGGTGCTGTAGGCGGCGGGGGACCTGATTGGACGTGGGGGTAGCGCAGCAAGGTGGTGGTGGCGGTGGAAGGGCGCGTGGAGGCGGGTTGGGCTGATTTGGGGGTTAGGGTTCTTGAAATTGGAAGAGAGAAAGGAGGAGGAGGGGCGCCTTGGTGGTCGGCCGACGGTGGAGGAAGGGGGCGATGAGCGGTGGCGCGGGGAAGGGCTTAAGCGCGATTTTTTTCTTTTCCTACTTCTAAAATGAATGATGGGGGGGGGGGGAAGAGATAGAGGGCTGACCAAGTTATATAGTTAATTATTTTAATTTCCAAAAAGTTGATTTTCCTTTCAGACTCCAAATCGAACCCAACGACTGTCGCCCCTAGCTAATTACCCTCATTTCAAACACAATGAGATATGTCCCGTAAGCCGATTCGACTGTTACGATCTGTTTTCGTTAAATTTAAAATATAAATCACTAGAACGGTCAATATTGATTTTAACGTACATTTTAATTTACGGGGCCACATACTGACTCTAAAAATTCCAGAAAAATAGATCTAGCTATGTTTTGACGATACGGTCCTAACAAAACTAATTTCGCCGAATTTGGAGACCGTCTGAAAAATGGTCATTTTCCAGTCGATTAAAATTGACTGAAAACTGTCAAAACACGTTTAACTTCGCCACGCTCACATATTGATTCCAAAAATTATGAAAATTGGAATCTAGTAATAATTTGGCATTCCGGATCCAACAAAAGTGATTTCGTCGAAAAACGGAGATCGTTTGCAAAATCGCTATTTTTAAGGGCTATATTTCCATAGCGACTATTCTGAATTTTCAACTGGGCATAACTTTTTATTCCCGCTATGAAATTTCAATTTTTCGGATTCGTTGAAAAGATATTTCCGAGTAGATTCTAATATTTTTGGTTTCACTAAAATCCAATTTATTTTGAATCTTGTACATTCATTTGAAATTTGAAATCGAATTTCCAAATTACCGCGCCATTTCCAATTCCTTTTATAATTAAAATAAATATTTATATTCTAACGTCGATTCAAATAAATATATACGTTCTAATTTTATTCAAAATAAATTTCTCGTCGTTATTATTTAAAATAAATCATTTTAAATATTCAAAATTCATTAAAATTGCCAAAATAAAAATTTTAAATTGGTTCTGATTTTTCGGGTTGTTACAATCTCCCATACTTAAAATCTTTTCGTCCTCGAAAAGGAACGGAGCTGAAAGTTGTTTTACTAATCAACTCAATTTTCTGTTTGGCGTTCATTCTTCAACTTTTCATTTTCTAAGAATTTTCCAATTCTTCAAATAATTGGCTAACACCCTAAATTTTCGAAAAATTTCGCCATAACCTCCTTTGTACGGGAGCACCGGGAAAATCCCCAAACTGCCACATAGGCCTCTCCAAACAAAAAGAAAAAGAAACAGCCAAGCGGCTAGCCAATCGGCTCATAAAATCATCAAAAACCCCAAGAAATACAATAAATATGTACCTATTTGTCAGGCAAACAATTTTATTCCTCTGCTTAGCTTCCCTGCTATGACCTGTTCAATGTAATACATGTATATGCATGCAATTTCTATCTATTCTCAATTCAGTTCAACATTTGACTTGATTTGGCCAAATTTACCTTTCATGTACATATTAGTTTTAACAATCTCATTAGTTAAACTAATAATCAAACAACACAACCATCAATCAATTAGTGGATTATCGTTTCAAACATATAACTTTAATACATAGTCAAAAATCATGTTTTTGATGCCAAATCACAACAAATAATCCTATCTAGTTTTGGTTCTCACACCAGTCAATTGGAAATATATAGATATCTCACTTTCGAAGCTCGAAAATAGACTACTGATGTCGTACGTCATCAGTAGAATCATGCCCGGGCGACTAGGGTGTGATTCTATATCCATCCAGTGTATTAAAACTTCGAATACACGTGGATCAGACGTATATGCAAAATCTTTATATACTTGATTGTCCAAATCAATTTAAAATAAAATATTCAAATACGTATGATAAGGTTTAAATTTTCAAAGTGAAATTTGTTTTCAATTTTATTTTAAAAATAACACTCTTCGGACTCATTCTAGGATACTACTGATCCCATCTCTAACGAGTCATTCCCATCGGATATTACTAATCCAATCTCTGATGAATTCTTTCGTTCGTTTCTAATGTGTCTTGTTCTCGAGCTCTGTAAACCAAAGCTCCGATACCACTGTAACCACCCGACGAAATCCGATAGGCTTTGCAACCATCCCTTCATCCCCCAAAGCAGCAGGTATAACCCACCGTGGCATACACTAATCCCCCAGTACCCTTGTTTTACGGCGATCCTCTCGAGCCTCCCGGCCGCAGCCTAACCAACCCTCGCAAGGGATATGTAGGGGTAAGAGCCCATTGTTCGCCACCAAACCTCATGGTGAGAACCCCCCATCATGACTGCAACAAGAACTGATGATAATTCTTATCTAACACCACAGTGTTATCGGTAAATTCAATTACCATTTCACGTTCAAATCTAATTAAAGATTTAACTATCGCTTGGAGTAAAACTGGTGGCACTCTATTCTCGATCATTTCAATCTAATTAAGGATTCATTAAAACTCCACTTGGTTTTAATCTTCCCAAAAATCAATATTAATGATTGTTTAACTTTGGAAATTATATCCTGTCTTTAGCTGGGTTAAAGAACCAATGTCATTTAAAACACGGTTCACTATAAACCCAAAATCACATTCCATTTCATCAGCCTTTAACCGTAAATTAGCAAGTAAACA
This sequence comes from Allium sativum, assembly GCA_030737875.1. Taxonomy (NCBI): domain Eukaryota; kingdom Viridiplantae; phylum Streptophyta; class Magnoliopsida; order Asparagales; family Amaryllidaceae; genus Allium; species Allium sativum. The sequence goes on along the minus strand of CM060921.1, from coordinate 450,002,532 downwards.
ATTCCCTAAGTATTAACCCCGAAGGCCGAAACCAACATCAGATCAATACTCAAGAAACGATTTAACTTAACTAATCTCCAGTTAGTTTCTGATTTTCTTAACTCCGTTGGGTCTAAGAACAGTATTATTCAAGATACCATTCACGACAACCCAAAATCTCATTCCATTGTTAATCGTGTTAAAGAACAAGTGTTATTTAAAACACCGTTCACGATAAACCCAAAAATCAATTTCAATTCAATTCCAATTAAATATTAATTAATTGGTATACTTCATTAAATCTAAACGAAAAGATTTAATCTTTTCTCAACTGGGTTCAAAAACAGTGTTAATGAAGACACCATTCACGACAAACCCAAAATCATATTTGATATTAAATACAAGGCTCTGAATAGAAAATATATCGGCTTATATTCAATATCAAATTCTGCAATCAACAAATACCGTATTGGAATAACGACATATATATCTTCCAAATTCCTCCACAATATCCGTATAATCACGAAATCCAATATCGAAATATCCGAAGATAATCTCGATTCAAATCCCTTCCAATTTATATATTGGAAATTCTGGTTATTTTTAAAACCATTTCAATTCCAATTTATTTATTTAAAAATATTGGATTATCCTTCTAGTTAATAACTAGTTCATTTCGATAAAAATATTTTCTTATCTTTACAAATATGGAAATTTTCATCCTAAATTTTCCCAAATCATTTCTTATAATTTTACACCAATTATTGATATTTTTAATAATTTTACCAAGGCCCGTACAGTCGATTTCCATAAACGTCCATCGAACTGCACCTACAACGACCTTTTCCAAATTTGATTTGGGCATAATTCCAAATCCAACCGTTAGATTTCTAATTTCTTGCATTCGATAGAAAGCTCTTTTCGATACGAAGCCAACGGTTCCGGTTTTAGGAGAATCCGACGGTCGGATCTCCCGTAATGTCCATTCGAAGTCAATGGTCGAAATTCGCGAACTACCGCATCGCAGCGCGTTCTATTCAGACCATTATATTATATATATAATATATATTTCGTCGATTTCCATTTAAAACGTATTTTATAAATCGTTTTAAATTCGTTTTCAAAACGATTTCAACTTCATATTCAATTTCAAAACAAAATTGAATATTCCATATCATTAATATATATAAATGATGATATTTTCAAAATATTAGATTTTGAAATCAATTCCTTTTCGATTTTCATTATAAAAACGAATAAAATCGATATAAATATCGTTCACGTCAAAATGGCGTTAATCTAATCGACATGGCTTTATATATTTATATATATTCGTGTCCATCCCAAATCGGACATCAAAATCATATTTTGATTCTTTTCTGAATATTATTTTAAAATATTCATTATTTAAAATATTCGTTATTTTAAAATAGTCATTCTTTCTGTACTGGAATCAGACACAGTCAATTACCATATAATTTAATTTATATGGATTTCATACTCACATGTATACAACAATAATCAAACACAGTCAACCATCATCCAAAGTGCATTCTACATTGTATAAGCATTAAATATAAATATCTAATGCTTACAACAGTCTGTCAACCAATCGATCGACATACAACTAAACAATTGAGATTAGTGTACGTCAAATATCATCCCAACACCCGTGTGGGGTTTCAACCAACAAATATTGAATATTATTTGTGCAGTTGGGCGATGTGTAAAATATATCGTCCCAATCCATATCAGTAAAATGGATGTTCATAAACAAATCGTCTGATTTGTAAATGAATATTTATTTTATTTATATCAACGTTAAAAATTATATTTTTAACGATAAAATATTTTATTTAACACATGAATATTCTATTCAGTTCGTTTATACAATAAAGATGATATTTTTATTGTTCTAACATATTTTAGAAAATTTTGGCGATATAACGGCACAATATCAAAATCGGGTAATGTCAAGCATTACCCCTCTCCTGATATTGGCTCGCGCCATACACACATAACAATTCTAATCAATTCATTTCACCCAAACAACCAAATTCAACCAAATAATCTAATCAACCAAGCCAAACAATCAAACAAGTCGTCCATGGTCTGTGGACGACGGGGAACAGTTCATACATGCAGTTATAAAATAAATAACTGTATAAAAATTATAGTGAGGAGTTCTCACCTTTGGGATCTACTCCGCCATTTTTATTTCTGAATTTCAGAACAGTCCTGACTTGCCTGAAATTCCACCGCAATCTCCTTCACGCTGTTCATAGTAAAAATCACATTTTTATTTCAGTTCTAAAAATTATATTTTTACTTCGCTAAAAATCATATTTTTAATACTCTACATATATAAAAATCATATTTTTAATGTCGCTACATCTACATAAAAATCATATTTTTATAACGCTACTACATAGGTAAAAATCATTTTTTTAACACGATGTTTACATTATAAAAATCACATTTTTATATCGTTACTACGTATATAAAAATCGGATTTTTAGCCAACTAATAATTATTTCTTTGTATGACCATTTTATAAATAACATATTTAGTCTAAAAATCATATTTTTATCTTAAAAAAAAAACATTTCCATGCCATACACTAGTTAAAAATCATATTTTCAATCTCACCAAAAATATTTCCTACCTACGATAAAAATCTTATTTTTAACTAACCAAAAATGATATTTTTACATAACTAAAAATCTTAACTTTATGTAATTAAAAATCATAACTTTATATAAATAAAAATCATAACTTTATATAAATAAAAATCATAACTTCACATAAATAAAAATCATAACTTTACCTACTTCATACGTCAAAAACCAAAGAAGCTTTAAAGCGGAGAAAACTCATATTTTCTATCGTTTGGATTTGCTGTTCTGGTTCCAGAATTTGCAAACGAGCTCCAATCTTCACACCATCTTTGTTTCTAGCTTAAACGCGTCATTCCGGACAACTTTCGCCTAGTGGTCTTCCTTACAAAAATGTGCCATTTCGCCGGAAATCATGAAAAGACAGTATTTGGACAGCAGACTTTGGACGTGTTTTCCCGACAGCTCCGCAATCCAAAATAGGACTATCATATACCAAATCGAAGAGAAAATCGTGCTATTCGAATTTGATACTGTGGAGTTTTGGCCAGAAGCGCACCGTTTGAGAGTTTTTGGCGAAATAGTAACAGGGGGTTTTATGCAAAAACGGGAATTTGGAGAAAAAAGGGATTTTGGTGAAACGGGGCCCATGGCCGGAGGTGGGTGGTGCTGCAGGCGGCGGGGGACCTAATTGGACGTGGGGGTGGCGTAGCAAGGTGGTGGTGGAGGGCGCATGGAGGCGGGTTGGGCTGATTTGGGGGTTAGCGTTCTTGAAATTGAAAGAGAGAAAGGAGGAAGAGGAGGAGAGGCGCCTTGGTGGTCGACCGACGGTGGAGGAGGGGGGCGACGAGCGGTGGCACTGGGAAGGGCTGAAGCGCGATTTTTTCTTTTCCTACTTCTGAAATGAACGACGTGTGGGGGGAAGAGATAGAGGGTTGACCAAGTTATATAATTATATAATTAATTATTTTAATTTCCAAAAAGTTGATTTTACTTTCGAACTCCAAATCGAACCCAACGACTATCGCCCTTAGCTAATTACTCTCATTCCGAATGCAATGTGATATGTCCCGAAAGCCGATTCGACTGTTACGATCTGTTTTCGTTAAATTTAAAATATAAATCAATATAACGGTTAATATTGATTTTAACGTACATTTTAATTTACCGGGGCCACATACTGACTCTAAAAATTCCAGAAAAATAGATCTAACTATGTTTTGACGATACGGTCCTAACAAAACTAATTTCGCTGAATTTGGAGACCGTTTGAAAAATGGTCATTTTCCAATTGATTAAAATTGACTGGAACTGTCAAAAAACGTTTAACTTCGTCATGCTCACATATTGATTCCAAAAATTATGAAAGTTGGAATCTAGCAATAATTTGACATTCCGAATCCAACAAAAGGGGTTTCGTCGAAAAGAGAGGTCGTTTGCAAAATCGCTATTTTTAAAGGCTATATTTCCATAGCGACTATTCTGAATTTTCAAGTGGGCATAACTTTTTATTCCCGCTATGAAATTTCAATTTTTCGGATTTGTTGGAAGGATATTTCCGAGTAGATTCTAATATTTTTGGTTTCGCTAAAATCCTGTTTATTTTGAATCCTGTACATTCATTTGAAATTTGAAATCGAATTTCCAAACTACCGCGCCATTTCCAATTCCTTTTATAATTAAAATAAATATTTATATTCTAACGTTGATTCAAATAAATATATACGTTCTAATTCTATTCAAAATAAATTTCTCGTTGTTATTATTTAAAATAAATCATTTTAAATATTTAAAATTCATTAAAATTGGCAAAATAAAAATTTTAAATTGGTTCTGATTTTCTAGGTTGTTCCATCTCTGACCCTTAGTCATCCTTAGAGGAGGCGGCTTTGGATATCGTTCCTGCTCGTCAGTGGTCAAGAAAATATTCTCAGGCTTGTCGTTTAGGGGTATGATGTCTTGAGGCTTGAAGTATCGAAGGCGTTTTCTGTCCTTTTTACTCTTACCTTTTCAATCATTTGCTCTTTTCTGACCTCCCCCTTCTTTCCTTCTTCTTGGGCGGATCTTCCTTCCTTGTGGTCGTTGTTAGGGTGGTTTTGCATAGGACTTACAATATCAATAGCTATTGGATTTCCCTCTTCCCATCTGAGGAATTCATCAACCTTCTTATAGAATTTCTCTAGAGTATTAGGTTCTTTCATCCTAACCCATTTTCCAAACCCGGTCTCTTTATCAATAGCTCGCACTAGAGCCATTAGCACCATCCTCGGTTTTGAGTTACTGACATCCGTTACTGCGATATTGAATCGACTTAAGGTCTTCAAGGGATCCTTTGGCATATGAACCAGTCCCGATAAAGACATGATGTCTTTTACTTTTGAGGTGTATAACCTAAATTCCTGTTTGAGTTTTCGGGCTAAGTCTTCAAATTTGTCTGAGTTTGGGGCGAGCTTTATAAACCACAACGATGCTACCCCTTCCAAATATACCGGCACTTCAATTCATCAGTGTCTCGAGCGCCGTTCATATGACAGTCATACTTAAATAGGAACATAAGGAGAAAAAGAAGATTGGATCCAAAGAAAATGCCATTTTGGAGTTTTATCAACAATTTGCTTGTGTAGGTGGGGATCCGGTATTTTCTGAGTCCCTATGTAAGGAATTACAAAAGAATTTTTTTCAACATGTTCATAGGAAAACGAGAATCAAACAATTTAGGCTTTCGGAAGCGATTGTGCACTCATACTTCACCGATATCAGATTTGTCACGTTAATTTGTCTGCTAAGAGTTGGGATCTGTTGTTCCATTATATGTTGGTATTGCAAGTGAGACGAATTTCTTAGGATAATCAGTTTTTAGTATCTTGCTAGTGAAAGGAGTCTTGCTCGGAGTAAAACCCCAGTCCTCTTCTTCCTCTTTTCTAGCATAAGTTTCTTTCATGGTTTGTTTAATGATCTCTGAGATATACTCCTCGTCGTCGTTTCGCTCCACGGGGCAAACACCAACTACCTTTCCGGGCGTCTGTCTAGGCAGATGGCCTCGGTTAGTAGGCTGGGATCATGATCCTCCGATTCGCGGAAGTGCCCCTCCAGTGGTGCTTACGATTTTTTGAGAAGTTGGTCTCATGGGATTTTTCCTTTTGTTCTTATCAACATCAATTTCCTTATTATCAACATTAGCATTTTTATCAGGGTTATCGTTGGACATCGATATCCTATCAAGATCATTGCCGTCATAAGTCTATCGTTCTAGATTACCTCTCATACTTACGTTTCTATGAATAACGCCGCCACTTCTTCCCGCTTTGGTACGAGCTACGTTAGCATCATGCAAGCTAAGAGCATTCTTCGAATCTTTCTTTCTACAGTTTGAAGTTGAAGAATGAATTTGCTCTTCTAAGTCGATCTCAACTCTGTCAGTCCTTGGGCTTGGCCTTGTGTTCAAAAGAGCATCCAACTTTTCCATTAACATCTGGTTCGTGGCTTCCAACCGCTGGTTTATTCCTTCTACCATTGTATCAAGCTCTCTCCGGGTAACATCATCTCCATGAGTTTGAGTTGCTTCAGGGTTATTAGCTATGGGGGAAATCTGAGTATCACCAACTACATGTCCAGATGCTCTAGCTGCTCCGGATTTGCTTTACCTTGTGTTCTTCCTAGGAGGAGCCATGATATCTACCAAACTTCGAGTTCTTAATGCAAAGTTCTCCGTGGATCTGCCTTGAAGACCTTGATGATCTACAGTAGAAGCGTGGATTTGGGCCTTAGATTCAGTTCTTAATGAAAGCACCAAATGTTAACTTCAAAAAAAGGCAGTAACACCTGATTTATTGCGAAAGCGCCACCCCTCGATGGGGAAACATAAAAGCAGTAAAAGTAAATTAAAACATGAAAGAAATAGAAAGCAGGGAAAGAAGAAGACAAATTTATAGTGGTTCAGCTTGAGATCAAACCTACTTCCACTTTGAATAATATTATTATAACTCTTGCCATGCCAGATACAATGTGTTTATATATGAGTACAAAGATCTCCAAAGTAGATAATCACGATGGTGTATTTGTGGTGCTGGATTTTATAACTCATATGCTCGTCCCTTGTATAGCTTGTAGGTGTATTTTGGTGTTGATTAAACTTGGTTTGATGCCATCTCGGGACTTGCTTACTTCCGCTTCGACGCTTTGTATGATACGACGGGAACTGCGCCAAAGTTGGATGAAATGGCTTGAAATTGAGCAAGTGGCTTCCTGGTAGCATTAGGATGGGGTTAGAGTGGGCCTGGTGGGCCCCAGGCTAAAGCCCATAGGTCGGTGACTACCCATGTACATAGCCTTTTTGGCTATCGAAACTCCTGAGTTACTTTTGTCTCCTTCTTTTGGTCTTCTTGGCAAGGTTTCGTCTGATCTTGTTATCATGTAGTTTTAATCTCCTTATTGATTCTGCATGAATATTTGTCGTGGTTATATCTGGGTTAACAAAAACTAAAATTGAGCAGTTTGGTTATTAATCTAACGTAGTACTGTAATGCAATTTCTTTGAGAATGAAGCTCGTACAAAAATACCCATATTTCTTAATATCCATATTATCAGTGAATAATGGTATGGTTAGGGAATGCGTGCACAGATAGTTATAGATCATGTTGTGGTTTGTTGCTAATTACTCTGCTATAATGGTTGTGTCATCACAAGAACGTGGAGATACTGGTAGTATGCGTGTGTGTGAGATTCCAGATTAGTCATTTTGCACTTTGTATGTATATAGGTCACATCACATCTTCCAACGTGTCCCAACAAATATTCCCATTGAGCTTTGAAACTTGAGCGATTGATGAAGGGTATTCTCGTCAATTTGCTGAAAGCTATAATTGAGCAGTTTGGTTATTAATCTAATATAATACTGTAATGCAATTTCTTTAGGGATGAAGCTCATATAAAAATACCCATATATCTTAATATCCATATCATCACTGAATTATGATATGGTTAGGGAATGCGTCTACAGGTAGAGATTATGTCGTGGCTTGTTGCTAATTACTCTGCTATAATGGTTGTATAATTACAAGAATGTGCACTGATACTTGTAGTATTTCTAATTCAGAGTGTGCGTGTGTGAGATATCAGATTAGTCATTTGAGATTTGGTGCCTACTTTTTAGTGTCATACATTTGTATACCCCATATATGCTCAACTGATACATATACACAATCAATTTGTTTCCATGACACATTCATCTTTGACATACTTCCACTCAGGCTGATGCAATAATATCAAGGCTGAAGATTGACGATTACACCAAAGAAGATGCAATAACAACTCTTTTGATTACCTGTGATATAGTATGTATCGTGAGAAAAAGTGCACTAAAATACTAGTTTGATTATGTTTTTTATTTTATTTTATCTGACCCCTTTTTTGGTCCTGTACTCTGCAATCGAATTTCAAGGTGGTCGTCCATGAAGACGTAATCAAAGAAAAGCCAACTAGTAAAGAAGAAGCCCGGCAATTTCTTAAAGGTTCAAAAAGTTGCTACACTGTGTGATCTGATTTGTTTATATATGCCACTTCTTTGACTGATGGATACTTGTGTAATTCCTAGGTTACTCTGGAGGCCATGCATTGACAGTTGGTTCAGTACTGGTTACTAATCTCAAGACTGGGAAGCGATATGGAGGGATAGATAAAGCTGAGGTATCATGTTTATCATATTTTATTCAGTATCTTTGCTAGGGTATTCCTATAGTTATGTAACGACGATTGGAACAAAGTCCCCTTTCCTTGCACGTATACGAGCTGACACCCAACTCTCATATAACAAAAGGAATCCCTGATGTTACGTGTCTACCAGTTCATATTTGTACACAATTCCTTCAATATATTCCTCCTTAAGAACATGCGAGGCAATCCCAACAATCTTCCCCTTGACTCGCATCCTACGAGTATCTTTTGAGAGCATTGTCTTGCCTGCATGACCCAGTCCGAATCTTCGGCTCTAACACCACTGTTATGTAACGACAGTTGGAACAATGCCCTCTTTCCTTGCACGCATATGAGCCGGCACACGACTCCCATATAACAAAAGGAATCCCCTGATGTTACGTGCCTACCAGCTCATATTTGTACACAATTCCTTCAATATATTCCGTGACGTGGGACTGTTGTATCTACCATCATTCCTCCTTAAGAACATGCGAGATAATTCTAACATCTATGTGTTAATTTTTCTCTTGGTTCTGCCAATCACTTAATCATATATCAAATATAAAATAGTATGTGTGCACATGTTGGCCGATATTTTGAGCTATTAGAAGCTGGTAAACACACTAACAATTGAGGAAGAAACAAAGGTTGTAAGCAATCTAACATACACATAATTGTTACTGATATAAAGAACAGTTGTACAACCTTGTATCACTGTTATTAAAACAAAAAATTGAACAATAAATTGTATCGTGTTGGGTTGATTGTCTTTGTTAATGGATATATTGTTTTTGGTAACATATTAGTGCATTTGTACTGCCTGACAATATATTTGTACATGCATTGCTTTTGCAGGTTTATTTCCATGATATACCTGATGAGATCATTGAGAACCTGGTAAGGGACTGTTTGATTTGAATTTTGAATGCTGTGTTTTGCACTTTCAATGTATCTAAAAAGACATGAAAGCGGAAAAGGGGATGAAAAATGGTAGATTTGAAAAGCAATTTTAACATACAAATTTGAAGACGTTTTTTTTTTTTTCTCTTTATCTTTTGGGGAATATCAAAGACTAGCTCCTGATCCTTCTCCCTTTCTTTTCATCCCATTTGTTGTAACTAGGGATGTTATGGTCATGGTAATTGTCGTTATTAGATCGAATTGTAACCGTAACTGTTGTTGACAATTATAAATTCTTATAATCATTATCACAACCATTTATAATTATTAACTGTCATATGTTTCATGTAGCACTAATAGTTTTTTTTAACGTTTATTTATCCCTTTAAAAACGACCATGCCTATGCATGTGATTAGTTCATGTAGCACATATTATTAGTGTACAACTATTCATTTAACTTAAAATTACTAATTTTTATAATTTAATGTTAAATATTATGCAAAATAATTATGTTTGGTTGGTATGGTTAACCGTGGTTATTTAATTCTTCAGCCGTTACCGTAACCACTGTTATAGATGACAACCGCATGAACGACTGAGCGGCCGATGATTCATCCTTAACAGCCTTAGCTGTAACGGTAGATCTTTTTCGCTCGGTTCTCTCTCACATCTTTCGAATTTACATAGTGAAAACGCAAATCATAAAACTCAAATTTCAAGTCACATAGGCCTTAATCATGTTTATTTCACTTGCCTTTTGAATTAAGATGAGAAACACTTAGGTGTGTTTGGTTTTTAATTTTTAATTTTGGGTTTTCGTGCATACAAACGCATAAACAACGTACACACATCGTGAAAAACGATCGTTTTACAAAACGAAATTAATACACAAAACAAATAACTTTTTATTATTTTCCTTATTTTAAGAAACAGCGAAAGAATGATAACAAATTTATCCATTTACCATCCCTCCATCTCCTTTGTCATTCACTCCGCCTTTGGTCCATCACCTCCACTATGCTTCAACAATCTTCGCATCAACATCGAAAATTCAAAATACAAAATAAATCAAATACACCTTATTTTTTGGATTAACTGTTGCCTAAAATCTCTACTTTTGTTGATGCAGATTGACGAGGGAACAGTACTGAATGCTGCAGGAGGTTTAGTTCTGGAACATCCTTTGGTTTTACCATTTGCTGAAGCAGTGGTTAGATCCGATTCTTACTATTAACTTTTAATGGTTACACTATGAGAAAACAAAAATATAAAAAGGTGTCTTTGGACATGGTTATTGACCGTAAATAGAACTTGCAACTAGAGCTGTCTTTCTTTCTTTTTATTTTTTTATTTTTTAAAGTATAAAATTTCAATGATGCGTGCCCCTAGGTTAACCTGAACTGCCTACCAGAATTTCCAAATTCATCAGGGTACAACCCACACAATGACCATATATTTAATCAGTTCTGATGCAACTAAAAATATTTGGATAATGCTCTCATATTTTTGGTTATGTTTCAGATTGGTACGACAGACAGTGTGATGGGTTTGTCAAAGGAACTTACAGAAGCACTTATCCGAGAGGCATTGTTGCCCAACCCTGTGTAGTTTTTATTTCATTCTTCGGTCTACTCCCATTCTTTTTCACTCAGATTCTGGATACATTCGAGTAGAGAAATATAATGGAGTTATTGGTTAATCCTAAGTAACATGTCATTGACCACTGATATGGGAACCAGAAAACATATTTTATCACACACAAGTTGGAAATAAGGGGATTTTATTTTATTTTATTTTATTTTAATCTGTACGGAGGCACGTCCTTTGGACGTGTACATAGATAAATATAACCAAAACTGGAAATGTATTAAACTATGTATTGTTCCCATCTTTCATTTATTTATTCAGCTAAAAATATGTAATTGCATACAACTTAAGTAGATCTGATTTTATTTCTATGATGTTCTCTTTCATACTCATCCACCATGAAAAGTGTCAGCAAAAGGCCATGGTTCACCACAATAAAAAGGGAGCCATATCATGTGCATTCACGGGAAAACAGGGCACATAGTAAGTAGTTTATTGATAGGGTGATAATTACACAACACTGTCACAGTTTATTACAATCGTTGAAAGCATTTATAATTTTCAACACCCAAAAGGATTAATTCTAGTTCAAATTTAAATATAAAAACAAACCATACAGACAACTAAAAAGATCATATAACAATATTGATAAATAGGTCAATAAGGACTGAGTAAGAATGGTAAGTAATTATTGAAAGTGTACCATAAAAGAATAGTAGTAGTCGCCAAATGATTAAAAAATGTGAATATAAATATCTTATACAAAATGAGCAAACCTTGTATTGGTTTTTGAAAAAGGCTAAAAACCTAAAACCCCGAGATTTTTGAAATACAAGAGGAAGATGATTCGCTAGAATTAGTTTTGTTTTAATATGTACGCTTCGATAACTAACCAATTGAAATGGGTGAAATCACTGAAATGTGTTTTCATCATAGAGCTTAGGTGATTTTGCGTTAAGTATGGTATCCAATCAAGAATGATAGAATTTTCTAAATACTGACAACAACATGCATTAATTTTTTTTTTTTTATTAAATCTAAATTCATGAATAAATTAGTAATAACATGCTACATAATTCTTCATACATCTAAGCTTTAAACCTATCAATATCCAGAAAACCCAATATCGCCTATCCTAATACGTTAACATCAAATCTAAATTTACAACCACTAACATGTCAAATATAAACTATTTGTACCAAACGACTAATCCTTACATGAGCAAAAGATACAAAACGTAACAGATTTTGTTAAGGCATTCAACATGTTGAATCTGAAGTATAAGAAACTATTATGATGAATTGCTTTCTGTATTTCTAAATGAAGGATAGCATAAATAAGAGGATAAAATACTGCTGGATTAGTTCTATATGTAGCTTCTTATTTTATGCAACATACGTGACAAATATTTACCAAGTTAATGCAGATATCATTTTTAAACCATACATACATTCAGTTTTGTGACAACTTTAAAGGTATGTACTATTTGATGCAATGACCATACTCGAGGGAGTTTGAAATCAGGACAATTTAAGGGATATGATGCAATCCCTAGATTATTAGCGAGTTTGTACTCCATAACGCATACACCTAAGTCACTTAACCATTACTCAAATATAATTAAAAAATAACTAAAAGTTCGTATAAGATGATACAAAAAGGTATAATGCTATAGATAAAAAATCACAATGGAATGAAAATATTATCTTCACATGTAGTATTCTGCGAATATTTGATTTAGTGGAACTTCCGTGAAGCTTATAAATGTCGACCTACAAAGTCATAAATATGAATTAGTACTACATGTACAACATAAGTTATTCAATTTTTATATATTGTAAACATAAACCTAAGAAGAAAAACGAAAGAAAGACTAACAAACCACACTCATTCTGAACAGCCAAGCACATGCTTGGGACAAAAGTTTTAGTTGATACTGAAGCATTTTGATAATTGACCTCGATACGTATTTGAAGGAAAAAACAAATAGTTGTTTCCAAATTTATACGTGTATCGTCTTTTAAATATTACTCCTCTCTTAAACTAAAACTATACGCTTATACATTCTAAAGAAAAATAAAATAAAAACATCTGGTCTTATTATATAAATATCATGTTGGATGAAATATCAGTCCACACAAAAACATATTAGTTTACTACATGTTGCTACGTTTGAACAAATTCGCTGCATATTCATAACTCCACTAATATGGTTACTTAGTAAAACACGACAATCTTCACAATTTAATAGGTGGAAAATGGGCTGGTGGACAAATTTTAAAAATTTTTGGCCCAAAAAACCGGCTCTCGTAATTTCTCCTGAAGGCCAAACTTCGTTTTTTTAGGCTTAAGTAACTAATGCCGTCCTTTTAATTTTCTCCTTCCCTCTTTTGTTTTTCTTTCAATTCTAATCAAATTCAAATCATCCATTGATTACCTCCATTTCTTTTACTAAATCGATCTCAATAGGTAATTTTAACCTAATTTACGTTTGAATGTTCGATCGATTTGATTTATTTTCTATTGTTTCTTTGTTATATTTTGTCGATCTTATTTCCATATGAATTTATAGGTTATTTGCTTCAATATGTCTGATTTGGTTTCAATCAGTAGAGAAGAACAAGGGCATATTTTTGGATACGCTGTAATGGTTTTTTTTTTTTTTTTTTTCATATTTTAATGCTATGTTCATTTAGCATTTTCTTTCTGTTTAATATTTGCTCATATAAATAGTTATTATTTTTTCCTTTAATAACTACTAGTGCTTTTCTTTCCACTTTATATCTGAATTTATATATGTGATTTATATCTGAATCTGTTTATAATTTTTCTTTGGCAGGAGTAGTGTTGGGAATAATATTTTAGTTTTGTTTTTACATGATGAGAGTAGCTACTCTATTCGACTGGGCATGAATTGTTCTTTAATTGTTGTTAAGAATAGCGTATGTGAATATTGGACACATCTTACTCCTTGTTCTATTGAAATATCATATACTTTGGAAAGTAAGATTATCAATGTTGATACTGATTCGGATTTGCATACGATATTGTACTTTCAAATTTACAAGAAGAGTTCTTTTTTTGTTTTCACTCTTAAGTCGTGCCTTCATGCTTTTGGGCTCAATGTTGATAGTAGTTTTTCAGTTAATTCTAATCAGCAAAGCATTTCATTTTGTTCTGGTTCTTATAGCATCAAGTCTTGTGGCGAATCAAGTTCTTATTTGAAAGATATTATGAAGAAAGGGTCTCAAATGAATCCTATGGATTTTATTGGTTATTGTTTTAGTGGTGCTGAAGATTTTAGGGAGTTTCTAATGGCTTATCAAATAAAAGAAGGACATGAATTGATTTTTCGTTAAAAATTGTCTTGAAAGAATATGTGTCATTTGCTCTTGGAATAAGGAGGGTTGTAAATTCAATTTAAATGCTTCTTCAGATCCTAAACAGCCTCTTCGATTCTTTATTATAACTTATAACGTTGAACATTTTTGTTGTGTGGGATTAAGGGATGTTAAGTTTGTTCATATTTCTAGTAGATTTATTAAATCTTTGATTATTGATCAAATTAGAGACGTCCCTATGAAGAAACCGAAAGATATTATGACTGAATTTAGAAGAGAGATTAATTTTAATCTTTCTTATTATTATGCGTACTCCGAAAAACAATTGGCTTTGAAGGAAATTTACAGAGATGATGTTATGTCATATAATGACTTAAATTGGTATTTGGAGGCTTTGAAAAAAAAATAATCCAGGAAGTTATGTTGCTTTGGATGTGGATCCATTGAGTCAATAATTTGAAAGAGTTTGCATTGGAATCAATGCTTGCTTAGTTGGTTTTTGACATTGCTGTGACGACTGCCCACAACCCATGTACTAAACAAGATGAATAATGCACTGAAAGACATGTCAGGAATTTGTGGACGATCATCTAGGTAAACAGCAACATCAGTACCTGTTGTAGAACTCACAGCAGAAGGATAAAATATAGTATAATATATACAACAGGTAATAATAGTAAAGCATCATATAACAAACTTTTGAAACTTTCACAACAACTAGAAAGTATATCCAACACCAGGATTTTAACATAAGTCTGTACAATTTACCTCACTACAGCACTCAGAGAAGAATCAACAAACAACAGAAACCAATACTAGATAGTAATAAAACTGGTACGTAAGCTTCCAGCTCGCCATCAATCAGCTTCATCGTCTCACTAAACTATCACCTGCTATTCAGTCTGCCCATCCACAACCGGATGAACAACCCAAGGTAATAAGAGGGAAACATAAAACATTGAGTCAGAAACAGTCTTAGTGAGCGATAAAACATCTATCTAACATTATCAATAAAGTATATGAAAATAGGCAGATAACAACTAATCTACCCACAACACCAGAGAAGAACTCAACCACGTCTTCCCCACATCGGATAGTGATAGCCTGTACATCAAACACTTCAACCATTCATTCATGGAACCCGGAACAACCATCATTCGTGGTAATCAGAAGCAAACACCACTAACACTCATAGCATCCAGATTATATGTATCTCACGTAAACCATCCTAATCGAATTCAACATTCCTCAAAGACGAGTCGCAGAGGCCTAAACCAATAGTAGACAAGCATCCAAGAAACATCTCCTTCGACGTTGGACAATTTACGTAAGACGGTACAAACAAGGCAACTAATCAACCATGACAGACTCTGGCTCTCACCGCCAATCCTGCTTCGAAACCATCGTTAATCGTATGACGGCCAACCTTGCCGTAAGTCAAGGGCTAATGACAACCCCGGTTCTAGCAGAATCTCCATACGGCTTCCAACGATACTATCTAGGCCTTTCAACGATACCCAGGGTACTCGACCAGCAACCTTCCGGTCTTTTTGGTGCCCCTATTGTACCCCTGCTTTGATCATGCTAAAACCTACGATAACAATAATCTCTCAGCCTTCGCATTTCTAATCATCCAACCTGAATACTTTTCATAGTTCAAGCGACCTTCTCGAGGAACCATTATCCACCAACTCACGACCTTTGAGTTGTCATCTCATTCGTTGTTCCATACCGATCAACGAACACATTCAATACTTCGAATATTCCTTCTTGAATTCACTTCGAAGTCACAACATCACTGAAGCAAATAACATCGATATGTGGTTCAACACAATTCATAGCGTTACATCCATTTGCTATGAAATAAACTACAACGTTCATGCCATCAACCATAGCGTTTAGAGCGCACTGCGCTTGCGGCACGGGTTCAGGACCTTTTCTTTCAGGCTCTTTTGTTCAAATCTGGGTCGTACCCGATTTTTTTTCTTTTCTGAAACGACCCTATGTCTTCTACGTGCGACCGACCCCCTGGTGCGACTGACCCCTCACTCGCTCCGCCCGAACCCAACACTGCTCATCCCGATGCTTGCTCGACCCAACCAGACTGACCCCCTCTACTCGAGCCCATGCTTGACCGACCCGGTCCTCCGTGCTCGACCCCCTTGCTCGAGCCCATGCTCGACCGACCCAGTCCCACGTGCCCGACCGACCATGTTTCTGCATTACACTGTACTGCCTTGTACTACACCTTGTACTACACGATCGACCCATGGCCTGCATAATCCCAATTCAAGTCCAATTTCGATCAAAACTTCGCCAAACGACAATATCGACGAAATCTACTCATCCAATTCCTCCAATACAACCATAAACATGTTACGAAATCGCTAACAACATGAGCATAACGCTTTTCACCAAAATCATGCACTTTCCCAAAATCATGATAAATGAACATATGAACTAAATTATGGATCTAACTTGCATAAACATATGAAATAGCATAGAAATTACCGATTTTAAATTTCTAAATTAGATCCTATGGCGATTCATATGAAAATAAGCTTACCATGGTGTGGATCTACGAGAAATCGATTTAAAATGATGAAAATATGTGCATACAACTCATATACTTACTTGAATCCGTGTGAGAGATGCATATCACTCACCAATTCTCCAAAATAACCCAAAAAAAACTTATATCTAGATCCAGACAGCGAAGAATTTGATCCAAACTCTTCAATTCGATGATCTCTCCCTTGGAATGATGTAATCTTCGATTCTCTAAGCTTTAATGGTGGAAAGGTGTAGAAGATGGAGGAATGGAGGAGCACAAGCTCTCCCTGCATGAGAGAATGGACGTAAACTATTCTCCATGCCTCCTACCTCCTATTTATAGCCCCCCACCAGCCCACTAATGGGCCTTATCAAATTAGCCCATTAAGGCTCTAAAAACCTGAACAACCAATTGTAAAATCTTAAAATAGCGATTCCTCCCAAATTGCTGAGCCAAATTTTTAATGTGACCACTCTACGGAAAGAGAATCATCATTTCCTTTCCAATGGCATAGGTCTCAACACCTGATTCGGTCTGAGTCAAAAGTTATGCCTTGTACAAGACTGGCAGGGGAAATGGTAACAAACAAAATTGGTAAAATTTATGGGCATGTCTGATATCCCTATAAACCACGTATTAAATTATGAGAATGATCCAACCCTCAGGGATTAAATTAAAGATATTTTACGATCCTCTGATACGTAAAATACAGGCTGTTACAATTGTCGTCCTCTGATATTTCTAGATGCAGCATTTTTGACGGGTAAACCGGGAGTTTTATTAGCATCCACTGCTAAAAATGGAAACCAAGGTTTGAGTTTTAGTCTTTTATATTTTTAAGTTGTTATTTAGTATTTTGTTTTTGAATTCTTTAGTATGGGGAATTTTGGTGAACTTCATGTATTTTATTACTTTTTTATATATTTATTTTCCTATATGTAAATTGTGTTATTCTTTTGTGTGAAATGATAGAACTGCATATATTTATATGAATATTGAATATTGCATTACATGTGAATTATATTTGATATTGCTAATTTCATATAGCATTTTTTTGTTTATAGTTTTGCAAACACCATTTGACATACAATTATGAAATACTGCATGTTCTCTTTGCTTATTTGACTGTTGTAATTTTTGTTTGTTTAATGCTATGTAATACATAATGCTGGTTTTATTAATCAATTATTTTTTCATTGTATTACATAATGCTGGTTTTTTTAATCAATTATTTTTTCATTGTATTGTACATTAATGCATTTTTTTTGTTTCCTGCATTCAGGAAATATATTATGATAATTTGGATTAGCATTTTTATCCTTGTGTATTATAGGAGTGCATTTGAAAAAAATCACTGTTGTGATTCTGAAGCACATAATGTTTTTTTTTTTTTTTTTTTTTTTTTTTTTTTTTTGATTTAGCATTTTTTCCCTGTGCATTATATTGCTTTTATTTTTATTTTTTGCTTTCTCTGTTTTTCTGTGCGCCTGTCCTTTTTTTAAGGGATCGACATACAAATTTTGTGTTGACCTATTTCAACTTTGAAGTAGGTTTTCTTCTATTATAAGACTGCTTTTTTATATATATTTATGTAACAGTTGCAATCCTAAAGTACATGACACTATTTTTCCTTTATCAATTTTTTTGTGTATATTATATTGCTTTATTTTTTTCCTATTTGCTTCATTACTTTAGTCATGAAATACATTATGCTAGGTTACTTTAGCATTTTTTACTCCCTGTGTATAATAAGACTACTTTGTATTATAAGACAACATTTTTTTTATACTTGTTTCACAGTTCTGATCCTAAAATACATTATGCTTTTTTGCTTTACCCTTTTTTTGTTGTGTATCATATTGCTGCATTTTTTTCCTATTTATTTCACTGATTTAGTCATGACATACATTATGCTAGGTTACTTTAGCATTTTTTAATTTCCTACCATGGTATATGTAAGGTATTGAATTGGTTTATATTTTGATATACTTACGCTTCATCAGTATTTTTTTTCTACTGTTAGTATTTTGAATTTGTAATGCATTTTTTAGGTTTCTATCCACTAGCTATGGGAGTTGTCTCACATGCAAATGAATCAAATTGGACTTGGTTTTTAGAGAATCTAAAAGAGATGCTTCATGAATATCATGAATTAGTTTTTATGTCTAATCGTCAATGGGGTTTGCTCGTAGGTGTTCCGAAGTGTTTCCATCTTCTTTTCATAGCTACTACACATTCCATATGGAGCAAAATATTGGTTTAGTGGTTAAAGCTTGCAAGGGTGATACTTCAATTGTTGATTTGATTAAACTTATAACTCGAGCTTCAAATCTATCTGATACTGAATGTTATATTTTAAAATTTAAAGAAATTGGAGGTGCTGCCGCAATCAACTTCCTAAATGATAAACCTCTAGAACGTTGGGCAGATTTGTTTTTTTTCAAGGTAGAAGATATGAAGAATATTCTTCTAACATGGCTGAGAGCTTTAACTCTTGGATTGTGGATGATAGGTTTATGCCGATTATATCTTGTCTAGACAGAATTCGGGTGAAAGTAATGGAACAAATGGCTAAGCGAAGAGAAGAATGTCATAAGTGGACAATTTTTTTATGCCCAGTTATGGAGCAGAGATCGTCATAGTCAGTTGAAGATGGGTTTGGATGTGATGCATATAGGTCCGCCGAAAATGTTTTTGAAGTTAGATCTCTTATTTCACATCATGTTGATCTTGAAAAAAGATTGTGTAGCTGTAATCAGTGGAAAGTTACCGGTCTCCATGTGCACATGCTGTTAGATGTACGAATAAATCAAGGTTATCGGTATATGAATTTGCGGAATACAGCTAATGCTTTTAGAGCTAGTATGCACATGCTACTAATCCAATTCCAAATGTTGGTAAGCCAATTGTTACTAAAGATGAAATCATAATTAAACCGCCTAAAGAAATTCGAGGTGCTGGAAGATCTTCTACTAAAAGACATGGTGGCTTTTCTTATTCTCAAAATAAGCGGAATAAATGCAGCAAGTGTGATCAAGTTGGACATAACAAGAGGAATTGCCAAGCTTCAACAAAGATTTAAATTTGAATTTTATTTTTCGGTTTTTTTTCCATTGGATATGTTATTATATACTTAGTATGTTGTGGTCATTTTTTTTTTTTGGTTATTGGGACATGTTACATGTTGATTGGTTGTTTTAATATAAATTTGACTTTTATTTCTGAAATTTATATTTTTGCTTTCATTTATTATGTTTTGTGTATTTTTTGGTTTAAATTATGAAGTGTTGTTTTTGTGATTGCTGGCATTTTATCACCAGCTGCTATCTACATCAATTAAACAGGCTAATGCTACATTAATTTAGCATTTTATTTTGTAAAATGTAAAAGTGATTGGCTGATTAGATTATTAGTTGTATAAAGTAAAAGTGATTAGCTGACTTTATTAATATAAATTTTACTTGTATTTGTGAAACTTATGTGTTTGCTTTCATTTATTTGTTTGTGTGTATTTTTTGTTTAAAATATGCAGTGTTGTGTTTGTGATTGCTGGCATTTTATTACCAGCTGTATTCCATGCAGGGCCGGCCCTGGCCCATGTAGGGCCCTAGGCCAAAAATGGTGGTAAAATCGAATGGAAATTTTTTTGGCCCTGCCAAGATTCGAACTCAAGACCTCCCAGAAGGTAACAAGCCTAACTACTTGACCACTGCATCCTTTCAATACACTATGCTGACAAAAGGTATAAATATGAGCTGACAGAAGATTTACATATAAAAAAAATTGGAGGCCTTCCTCCAGCCCGAGGCCCTAGGCGGTCGCCTAGTTCGCTTGGGCCTAGGGCCGGGCCTGTTTCCATGTCATTTATACAGACTAAAGCTACAATTATGTGTTTGCTTTCATTTTTTTTTTTTTTTGTATTTTTTTCTAAAATATGCAGAGTTATGTTTGTGATTTGTGGCATTTTATTACCAACTATTTTCTACATCAATTCAACAGACTAATGATATATTGATTTAGCATTTTGTTTTGTATGATGCAAAAGTGATTGGCTGACTTGATTAGTAGTTGTATAATCATAAACTATGTGATGCTATTTTATGTGGTATTTGGGTAATGCAGAATGCTAATTCAATATAGCATTTTCTGATAATTTATTTTTGGAATATAGTTCTTTTCTAAATCAGTTATAGTATAAAATTTGAACCTAATGCGTATAATTACTTACAATATAAAATTTATTGATCATCTTTTATAAGAGTACACTTTGTTGTAAAAATCTATTGTTATGTATACATGCATAAATGCCTCATTACATTTGTCATTTGTATATATTTTATATTTTATCTAAAAAATATATCTTGAATATAGATCAATTTTCAATGATTTTTGGTTATGTTTTGAATCTAGTTTTCTTTTGTGGTCATTATAGGTCACTTTGTTAAAAAAAATTGAGTGTAGATTGATTTTTATATGTATCCTATTGGTTTAGAATCTATTTATCTAT
Source organism: Allium sativum (assembly GCA_030737875.1). Lineage (NCBI taxonomy): Eukaryota > Viridiplantae > Streptophyta > Magnoliopsida > Asparagales > Amaryllidaceae > Allium > Allium sativum. The sequence goes on along the minus strand of CM060921.1, from coordinate 449,981,353 downwards.
ACACCATTAGGTTTGGAATTTGGATGTGTTTTGTGTTTGCTTGGTTAACTATTATAATTTGGTGTAGATTTGTTTTCACTAATACCTGATTATGTTAAGAATCCATTTGTCTTTTAAATGAACATGTACACGATTAGGTTTGGAATCCATTTGTTCTTTACATTATTTTAGTTTGTTGGTTAACCAGTATATTTTTGGTATAATTTGTAATGGCCTGAATTTCCGTACCTTTTGAGTTAACTAATTACAACTCACGTCCAACCCAAATTGCACAGAACTACGAATAATTAATAGAAAGAAGTTAGAGGATGAGAAATAAAAAGAAAGAAAATTAGAATAGAAGAAAATGAAGAACAATAATCTCACAGCGGAATGAATAAAATAAATTATATCACATAACTTTTGAAATACAAATTTGGTAACTGTATAACATACCATCATCAGAGCACACAAGCTATTTCAAGAACAGTTATAAACACTTGTTTCCATATACAAACATAGTACACAACGGAAAATATGATAGTCCATGGCTAACTAATTAAGCCTCCTGCTTCGAGCTCCTCCAAGTGAATCTGTAAAATCCTGAATACTTGACTGCCCATACAAATTTGGGCACCCAAGAGTTTTGGGGTAAAACAAAACAAAATAAACTTTGCGTCAGTCATGGGACTGGTGTGAGTAAACTTCAACTATTTGATTTAACATTCAAAATCCTTTTGAAAGAAATGATAATCGTAAGACCGATCCACACATAAACATGGATGGTTTTTACCTTACGATAACCAAAATAATTTTGATATCAAATCCGGTAATATTATAATAGCGTCTAAATCAAATAAATAACAATCTAGCGGAATGTTTGCATCTCATGCTCCATATATAATATAATATCAAAAACCGCGGGCATTTATTGGAGATTGGATTTCCAACTATAACAAGGTATGGGTGTAATGACCCGCATTTGCAGAGGTATTATAATTAATTTATTTAATTATTTAAATGGTGATCAAAAGAATTTAATGGTCGTGGAATTAAATAATGATGAATATTTAATTAAAATAATAAATTAAATAATTTATTTAATTCTGAAATAATCAGAATTGGTTGAAATGACGATATGGTGTGATCCGGATCATCTGTGATATTTAATTCAGCTTGAAATTGAATTTGAATAACGAATATATTATATAAACGACAGTTTGAACGTAGAGTTATAATATAATTAAAATCAAGCTTGAAATGGCGCGGCAGTTCGTTATTTGGCGATTTGAACTTCAACTGGATATACAGAAGCCGTTTTAAATCGGATTTCTGTGAAACAAGAAACGTTAGGAGCTGGTGGAGTATATCTTTCTAGTGGAAGAGAAAAATCAGGATTTCATCGTGTAGATTTTGGGATATGTCCAAATCAAATTTTAGAAAAGTCGCTGTGGAATTCCTTTATCATTTATATTTTAAAAAGGAATTTCAATATAAATCGAATATCGGGTTGACCCAGAAGTAAATATCAAGTTAGAAATTCATATAGGAATATTCTAGAAGCTGTATGGTATTCCACTGTGAGTATATACGATAATATAAATTTATTTGTATTTAATTTAATTATATTTATATATTTAAATGGGTCATTCAGAGCTTTAAAAATAGCCACTTTGGCAAACGGAGTCGGAATTCGACGAAACTAGTTTCGTTGGGTCCGCAATGTCAAACTCTAGCTACATGTCGATTTTCGTGATTTTTGGGTAATATTTGTGATCACAGAGATTTTAAAACACGAATGGAAACAGTGATAACATAAATATTAATATTTTAATGAAAATATCTCAAAATATCTAGATATTTATTTTGCCTATAAATATACCATGTAAAATCCTTATAACCTAAAATCACGTTCTTCTGCAAATACAAATGGAGGCCGCCTCCATTACAAAATACATCAACAAATTAAATCCACTTCATTTCTTTATGAAAATCTGCATTCTTGGATTTGTAGAGATCGTGTAAGGGAGGGCAGCACTTGGGTACACACAGGATATGGTGCGATGGTATTTGGGAATGTTCCTTTTCAAACCAGCGTGAAAGCGTTTTGGTCGTGGGGGAACTCAAAGACATCGAAGGCCAGGGGGAAGGTGTCGTGGAGCCTGAGGTCGGAAAACGAGTCAGAGGATGATGGTTTTGGCGGAAGTGATGCTGGGTGGCTGTGACGATCTCAAAACCCCGTGATACGGTGTTAAGGATAATCATTGGAATATAACACATCAATCATCATTAGCAGATCACAGATAATAGCATAAACAGAAAACAGAATAATTTACACACATATGACAGCGGAATCATATAGATATCATCACATCAGAGAAGCACAGTACAGGATACAACTTAGTGTATAATGATACATAATCAGTCACCATCGCCTGAGGCGGAATCATACATAAAGAGTACACAAAAGGGATATCAGTCTACATCGCCAGTGGCGGAATCATAATATAGATACAATAATGGCGGAGAAAATCCAAGTCAGCACGGTGTAGTCAAGCCTCGCCATGAGCCAAAAGGTGCGTCAGAAACCTGTAACTAGGCTGCCCGTGTGAAAATGAGGGCACCCGAGTTTGCAAGGTGAAACAAACTACGAGTCAGTCATGGGACTTGTATGAGAAATCTACTCAACTTATTAACAACAATAATAAGGCAAATCAAAGGACCACGCCACTTTCGCGGAACGGGTTTACTCCAATGAGTGCCAGTGCATGAAATAAAATAAATGATTAAATCAACGCAATGCTTTTTATAAAATGAAGCCATTATAAGACTCAGGTCCCATCACACAATGCAACGCAAGCCGGAGGATAGAGTTTTTACCTTATAATGGCCAAAGATGCTTCATACGAATAAAACAAAGGTGTTTGATATTATTACTAGTGCATATATGTTTCAAAAGCAAATTCAATCATAAATATCAATCCTAGGCGGCATAACTACCATCTACTATGTCGCCGTACTAGTAATACAATCACATCCGCATATATCGTATTGGGAATTGGATTCCTTCATGAGTCGAGGCAAGGGGCAAGCTCCTCTCCGTTCGAGACACTCTAGCAAATGTCCCAGGACCCCACTATGATCCTTGGAATCGGCTGGGCCGGTCCTCTCTTACTTTTGAGGATTAGTTATTCCTGAACACACGTTTCCCGGTCCTTACAGACCTATAATCGAGGCGCCTCGCATTCCAACAACCACACAGGTGAAAAGTATATATAATGTCAGGGCTGGTAGGTCACTGACACCACCATAGCTAGAAAGAAACGTCGTGCACTCCCAACTGTTCGTCTCCCGTTTTTGACTCATACCGAGGTGTGAGGCTCGCGAATTCACGTTATACACAAAGCTACGTCACACAGACCATGCTTTGATCATCAACCACAAGACTTTGCTTTGCAACAGAAGCCTTGATCATATGCCACTTAGGCGTGCCACACAGGCAATCCACTCCATGCGACTGATTTCTGTCAATACATAACCTCTGAGCTCGTACGTCTCAGAGAAGGGCGTTAAGCAAGAGAATAAATTCTCCGCCGCCAAACAGATATATATTCAACAGAGATCAATCAGCACAGAACAAAATCCAATGTCAGACACACAGTCCATTTACAAGTCCGTTCTGGGTCTGAACGAAACCGGAGGCACCAATTCCTCGCATATCCGTACAATCAACAGTATGTTTGGACGGCTACTACTTCAATTCCTTCATGGTAGCTACTCCAGTCACGAGTATCAGTAGCGCCCATCCATCCAATGTGGAGATCGTCGGTCTTCAACCGTCTTCGACTCTTCGACTTCTCAACGTCGATCGATTATTTGAAATGAGATAAACTCGGCCTTTTCAAATAACCCGCGTATATTTAGATTTTCAAATCAATCAATCACATGGTTGGACTATTCAACTATCACATTTCAGTTATTTAGTTATAATTTTCATGTCAAATACATTCAACCATCACATATCAAGCAAACACAACAAAGTTGGTTTATTTCCCCTCTATATCGTCAATAGTATTTTATAACGATATATCTCCATTTTTATTTAATTTAAAACGGCCATATTTAATTAAACGACGTTTCAGGTCGTGTCGATGCACTGGCGCTGCTTTCCTTTAATTTTGTTTTACACATATCTGAAAATCTAACCGTTGGATCTTCACAAATTTTACATCATTAGGAAGGTCATTTCAAACGAATCCAACGGTTTCAGTTTTGGGAAAATCCGACGGTCGGATCTTCCACACCAACCATTTGAAGTTACGATTTCAATTTACGAACTGCAGCGTCGTTATTCGATTTAATTTAATTATATTTATATATAAATATAAATATAGTCATTTCTGGCGCTGTTTTTCTTCAGTTTTGAATTAAACATTCCAGACAATCCAACCGTCGGATCTTCACAAAGTTGGTGCCATTGGAAAGATATTTCCAAGGCGAACCCAACGGTTGAGGTTTCGGGAAAATCCAATGGTCGGATCTTCCGCACTAGTCATTTGAAATCACGGTTTCAAAATATGAACTGCACGGCCACGTTTCGTTTTAATTCTATTTATATTTATATATTTATATAAATATAGTTCATTCAAAAATTCCAATATCGTTTCCACTTCAATTATTTCACTAACGCCTTTAAATTTTGGAAAATTTCGCCATAACCTCCTTTGTACGGGAGGGTCTGGGAAAATTCCCAAATAGCCACACGGGCGTCTCATATCAAAAAGAAAAAGAAAAAGCCAAGCGGCTAACCAACAGGCTCATAAAATCATCACCCAAACAAAGCGGTAAATGTGTACCTATTTGTCGGGCACAAAATTCTATTTCTCTTCTCTAGCCCCTTTTTCTTTAACCTGTTCAATAGATATGCATGTACATATATACAATTTCTAACATTTATCATTTTCCATTCAACTTCATATTTGCCTTGCTTTGGTTTAAAAACACCATTCATTCTAATATCGCATGCATGGGCTAAAATCATATCATTAGCTAGTTAATGTATATTTCAACTCATGCACGTTTATTTGAACAAGTGGATATTTTTAACACTTCATATTTCAAAAGATGATAATTTTGGCGAACTAAAATAGATTTCAACACATGACTATTTTATTTAGTTCCTATGCATGTTAAAAATAATATTTCTATCACAAATATTTATTTCAACGTCCGCATATCTTTAGCATACAACACATATGATAAAAATGACATTTTTATCATTTAAAATATTTATTCAACCAATGTATGGTTTCAACACTTCATAGTTTCAATAAAAATGTAATTTTTATTGTTCAATCTTTTTATTCAACACATGAACTTTTCCACTACACACACTTCTCAACAAATGAGCATTTTCACACATGGACATTTTATTTATGTTGTTCATATTAGAAAGATGGGATTTTTATGATTGAAATTATTTATATAAGGCGAATATTTTTCATACTTCATATTTATATAAAAAATACGATTTTTGTTGTTTATACACTTCACTCATCCACGAATGAATTTTATTTTCACACAACACTTTTCAACACATGAACAATTTCCACACATGGACATAGTTTCAATATATGACTTTAATTTCTATGCATGAAAATAATTTCAACATATGAAAATAATTCTAACACACAAAGATTATTCAAAATTTCGGCAGCATAACGGCAGGGTAGTTAAAACCGGCACCGTCCCTAGTACGGCTCCTCGCTCTACCTTAAAACCTCGCGGTTTTTGACAATGGGGATTCATGCATCTAATTCGCACGCAGGCGGCATGTTTATTTTTATTTCCACAAATATTTCCAATTCATTTCAATCACCAATGGGTATTTTTCAACCACAACCAAACAATATCAACCACAAACAATTATTCAACCATTCGTATTTTTCACCCAATATTTCACACCAATTCACCACAATAAATATCGTCCATGGTTTGTGGACGAGGGGAGTATATATATATATATATATAATATATATTTGCTATATTTCACTTGCATTTCAACACATATATCAATTATTCTATGCATGTAAAAATTCATACTTCGCTCATATAGCTTACACTACGCATGTACATGAGGTATACAACACGTATGTAATTTATATTTCGCTTATATAAATTATACACGACATTTTCCTTTGAATTTTACGTTAATTTAGATTTCTCACCTTGGTTTTCTGAGCGCTAAAAATCGATATGATGTCAGAAAAATCCGCAGCTTCTTCTATTGGGTAGAGAGCTTCCTTGCGGTCTCGATGTTTCCTGTTTCATCGAATTTCGTCAACATACCAAAAAGATATGATTTTTCAAAGTTTACAGATAAAAAAAAAACGCACTTTCAGAAAGCTTCAAAACTAGGTCAGCGATTTTTGATCAAACCGTGTAGCGGTTGGATGATCGGCCAGTGCAGGGTTGTAGGCGGAGGAGAGGCGCACGTGCGGGCCCCACGACGTTGAACTCGACGGCCTCTGGGCGGCGGAATCGACCTCGAAACGGCCGGACTTTGGAGGAGCGGATCCGGCGAAATACTCGACGATGCTGGGCGAGGTTGGTATGGATTTGAAGCTCGTCTCGAGCTCTACGAAAAACTCCAAAGGGCCCTGGTGTTTTGATGAGCGGATGTGGAGATTTGGAGGAGAGAAGGCGGAAAAAGGAAGCCGCCGTTCGATCTGGAGGGTCGGGGTTTTTTTTTTTTTTTATTTATTTTTATGAATGGAGAAATATGATTGGCCGAGACTATATTAAAATTTTTAAATAGTGTTTTCTTAAACTAACTCCTTTTTAAACCCAACGACTGTCGCCCCTAGCTAAATACCCCCATTCCGGACACAATGGGATATGTTTCGCAGGCCAATTCGACTGTTACAGTCAGTTATTTTTCAAATTAAAGTATAAAACATTTAATTTTTAACTCTGAACGCACATTTCAATTTGCCAGGGCCACAAACTGATTCGGAAAATTCCAGAAAAATAAATCTAGCTATGTTTTGACGCTACGATCCCAAAAAAACTAGATTCATCGAATTCTGAGGTCGTTTGAAAAATGGTCATTTTCTGATCGATCCAATTTAACAGAAATCGACCAAACACATTTTCTTTTGCCACGCTCACATATTAGCTTCAAAAATTATGAAATTTGAAACCTAGCAATAGTTTGACATCCCGGACCCAACAAAAGTGGTTTCGTCGAATTCCGAGGTCGTATGCAAAATATCAATTTTCCAGGCCTATATATTCTATATACCGACTCTTCTGAAAATTCATTCGGCCATAACTTTTGATTCCTGTTATGAAACTTCGATTTTTCAGATTCGTTAGAAAGGTATTGACTAACAGATTTAAATATTTTTGGTTTCGCTAAAATCCGTTATATTTTCCACCCTGCATAGTCAGTCAAAGTTTGAATTCAAATTTTCAAACTGACTCACTATTCCTAACTTACTATTTTATTGAAATATTCTATTTCAATGGTTCAAATTGCTTTGAAATAATCAATTTAAAAATTTTAAATTGGCTCGTATTTTTCGGGTTATTACAGTGGCGGAGGGTGATAGTTGTTGTCGCTGGTTAGGGCATCAGTTCGATTTTTACAATCGGGATCGAGTGGAGCCTGGGGGGGCGACGAGGAGGAGAGCAGGACGCCAAGTTGAACGGTGAAGGCGGCGCCGAAAATAGATGGCCAAGGTGGAGGCGATAGTGGGTCAAACGAGGTCAACGGGAACCATTTCTGAAGCGCTGCGTGTAATTGGGGAAGACGAAAATGATTTGTTGGGGGGGGGTCTGGGCTTTTAGAGTGAGAGATGGGCTGTGGGCTGAGATAAGGTGAAGGCCCATTTATTTGATTTATTTAAAGTTTAGTTTATAAAATAAAAGCATATGAACTTGTAAATGTGATACCGTGTGCATATGTGATCAGAATTTTGTACGGTTGGATCCGTTGGGATCGTATGGACGAGAGCAACACAATGAGACTATCTGGGAGTGGATTGGGGCTCATCTGAATTTATGGCAAAATAAATTGTTTGATTCAAATCAAACAAACAGTTTATCATTCTTTAACGATGAACTGCAAATGTGAGTAAATCTCACTAACTCTGAACAGTTTATAATTTCATGTTGTATTTTTAGAACTGTTAAATATTGGCTGATTGACTGTGTGTTGACTGTTTGATTGAACTGCTAGTCAGTTAGTTGAATTTCTATATTTGATTCTGTTTAACAGAATATATCATATGGAACTGAAAGTGATGTTGATTTTATTATATAACATCTGTGGATGCAGGGAAACGGGTTGGAGGAATCCGACTGGATTCCTCAACAGTTATTTTATTGTTTTCATATATTGTGATATATGACGTGATTTATAATCTGTTGTTGATTATATGTGTATGGACGATATTGGACATCGTAATTTGATATGTTAAACACCAAAACATACCGAGATTTGGAGAAAAGGGGAATTTGTCAAAGTGAATACTGAAAAGAGAATATTTATAAATAGAAATTTATTTATAAATGGATTATTTATAAATAAAAAATACTTAGAAATAAAACCCTAAAGGAATTATTTGCAAACCATTTGCAAATAGATTAGAAAGAGAAAGGTTTGTAAACCATTTACAAATCAATCAGAAAGAGAAATGTTTGTAAACCATTTACAAATGAGATTGAATAGGGAATATTTGTAAAACCTTTACAAATGAAATCGAAAAGGAGATATTTGTAAAACCATTTACAAATAGAATTAAAAAGGAAATATTTAGAAAATAAATAGAGTTATAAAAAAGTAAATTTGTTTATAACTGAATAGGATGTTATAAGAAGGAAAACGTTATAAAAAAGATAACGTTACTAAAAAGGAAATCATTTGTAAAGTGAAGAACCGTTACTAAAAGTAAATCTTTATAAATGAATAGTTTATTCGAAGGGAGTCAATCGAATAAGGTATTCAAAAGTTAGTAAATCGAATATGTTATTCGAAAAGGGGTTAGTCGAGTCGAGTTAGCTGAATAGAGTTAATCGAATATTAGTTATTCGAATAAGAGTTAACCAGTTAGAGTTAATCAATTAGAGTTAACCAGTTAGAGTTAAACCAGTTAGAGTTAAACCAGTTAGAGTTAAAGGAAAGGAATTATCGATAGAGTTAAAGGAAAGGAATTATCAATTATTAGTTAATCGAAAGGAGTTATCGATTATTAGTTAATCGAAGGAGTTATCGATTATAGTTTAATCGAAAAGAGTTATCGATTTGTTTAATCGAAGTGAGTTATAGAATATTGGTTATTCGAAGGAGTTATCAAATTTAGTTATTCGATGGAGTTAATCGATTAGAGTTAAAATAAAGGAGTTAATTGAATATAGTTCATTTGAATAGAATCAATTGAGTTAATCGAATATTAGTGATTCGAATAAAGTAAAAGGAGTTATCGAATATTAGTTATTCGAATAAGAGTTAAATAGAGTTATCGAATATTAGTCATTCGAATAGCGTTAAATGGAGTTAAAGGAATAAATCAAATATAGTTTATTTGAATGGAATTAAAGGAGTTAAGTAAAAAGAGTTAATCGATTAGGGTTAAATAAATAGAGTAAATCGAATTTAGTTTATTTGAAGAAAGGTTAATCGAATCTAGTTATGCGTAAGAGAGATTATCAAATATAGTTATTCGAATGGAGAAGTTATCGAATAGAGATTTATTCGAACGAAAGTTACGTAAGGAAGTTTGTTAAAGAATTAAAAGGTGAACTTTGCCTATTTCAAGGTTAGAAACGTTGTTCAGTTAAGGTCTGAGAGGTAGTATTACCCCAACTTGATTGACTTCATTTTTAACTAAGGAATGGTTCAGGTTCGATAGTGAAGGTGGGTTAAAGGAATTTAGTTAATAAGCGTAATGGTTTGAGTTGGCATCGCGATGGTTTTTTTAAACATCTGTCTAAGTCCAATGAAGGAGTTTTGGAAATGTTTTCCAAATAAGAACCAGAAATGTTTTCTGATATAGAAAATAAGAAATGGAAATGTTTTCCAATGGTAATAACATATATTTTCTAAATTTAGAAAATAAGAAATGTTGAATATAGGGAAACAGGAGATGAAAAATGAACTATGGAGATAAATGTTAAATGATGTTTGATCGATATAAATTTCCATCTGGAAATAATATCGTTGTTTGCACACCTGTTTTTCTTTGATGGTTAAATTACAGACTATCGAAGTTTTGACCATTTTAACGTTGTTAATATGGAGAGACCGGTTGGATTATTATCCAAAGAACCACTCTGTATTGGCATAAGCTTTGCGAATCATATATGCCAAAGAAAAATTGTAGACAGAAAAAAGTGCAAGGGATGTTGTATAAGTCTTAGATAACAGTGCCTAAGATGGATGTACTGAATAGTGCCTTCGGTTCATCCTGTTCCTGGATGACTTGTATGGATGAATGCCTGACAGAGTATTTCCAGAAAGGTCACGTACATTGATTTCTTCAACCATACCAAGAGTGGAAGCGGAGAAGGAAACTTCTTTAGCTAACACGTAATGTACTGTTGTAGACGTCAATTAGTGATGTTCGATGGATCTGACAATGTGGCATTCGAAGTGAATCTGATGTGATGATAAAGCGTAACCTCAAGCCTCATCAACCGGTAAATGACAGAAATCGGGCAGGCAGCATGGCTAAGTCGGTCGCTCCGAAGTAGGGTGTATAATCACCTGATCTAGAGTTTCATTTACTTCTAAAAATCTATTGTTGATACTGTCCCATTCGGGAAACGGTTGCTGATCCCAACCGTTGGTGATATATATTCGATACACTCAAGCGAAATGAGTGGTCGGTCATGTGTGGCCGGGTTACAAGATGTTCTTGTTGAACCCAGTGTATTCCTTTCTAGAGGTACACTAGCGAAAGGTGGTTCCATACCTTGTCATAGTTGGAAATCCATTACCCAATATGTGCTTGCGGTTTTGATTGTATACTATATATGTAGAACGTGAGATGAAAGCGTTTCTGCTAGATGATTATTATATTGTGGTTGATAGACATTATTATAATATCAAAAGGTTTTTGATATAAAGATAGTTTGGATTCTCAAAATGGAAAAAACCCGTTCCATTATACGGCGTGGTCTTGTGAGATATCGTTTACTTGTTCAAACTGTTTTACTCATACCAGTCCCTTGACTGACCCGGAGTTTATTTTGTTTTGTTTTCCCTAAACTCTTGGGTGCCCAATTTTGTACGGGCAGTCAAGTAGTCGGGATTTATAGATATACTGGAAGAGCTTGGAGCAGGAGGCTTCATGATTATATAGCTATAGTTATTTCCGCTGTGTTGTAAGTGTTGTACTTTGATAATGATGTATATTCAAGTGCAGATGTATATTTCAAGTTGTGTTATATATATTCTATGTTATTCGTTCCGCTATGAGGTTCGTGTTACTCTGATGTTGTGTTCTTCTTCTATTCTAAGTTTCTATCTTATCTTTCCTTACCCTCTAATTTCTTTCATTTATGACCGGTATTTTCGATCCGTGGATGTTCGATATGTGTTGTATATCGGATAACCAAGATCGTAAAAAACCCGGGTCATTACAGTTGGTATCAGAGCATAAGGTTAAGTGAATTACCTTGGCTCTGTGGCATGACTCGGTAGAGATAGGGTTAGTAATACCCTAGATTGAGTTTGAGTGTATGTATACGAGTGAACGTATTTGTTATTCAATATATAAAAAAACCGTTTTATATTGTGGAGATTTGTTGGTTGAGTTGTTTATGAGTTCTGGTTGATCAGTTTGATCCACTGTATCGGTAGGGATTTTGTAAACACTCGAATACGATGAACCGTCATGGTATGTTTTGAAAGAGGGTAAATTAAAATAAGTTTACCCAAGGTATATCTTAATATAGAGAAGATATATATATATCAAAATTTATAATATAGTGGATATATTGGTTGTTATTATAATCGAGTAAGATTATAAATTAAATGGTTATGTAAATAACCAATCAGAATTCATATAAGTGAAATACGTGAAATCAGATGAGTTAAATCTGAAATTTAAACCAGAAATTGAACTAAAAATTCTGGAAAATTGGATAAGTGTTCGTAAATGGATTTGGATTAAAAATAAGGAAAATTTAAGATCTTGGGAGATTTTAAATTGTTTTACAAGCAGTGTGAATTATATTTTGAATTGAATTTCAAAGTGGAAATGTTTAGAAATGGTTTTATAGTGAACTCACTTCGATCGTTGGAAAATAGATTCTGATGATGACAGCTGCATCATCAGTGTTCATTTTCGAGTTGTAGGTGACGAATTACTACCAGAGATACTGTTTTGAATTTGTTTTGGGAAAGACAAGTTGTGCTGAATTTCAAAATGGGATTTATAATATAGAATTTGAATAATAGAATTTGATATATAGATTTGAATAATAAAAGTGATATAAAATTTGAATAGAAATTGAATATAATTAACTAAGTCGAAGACGAATTAGTTAATCGAGTTTTGAATTTGAAGTTGAAATTTGAAAGGTGAATTGGATTTGTAAATGGATATTCGAAATCGAATATAGAACTTAAATTTGAAATTTGGATTCAAATTAGTTAATAAGCAAGTTAAAATATATTTGAACATGTCATGTTCAAATATAAAAGTGAAATAGACTAAAGAGTTAATTAACAAATTAATTAACGAATTGAGTTAAAACGATCAAGTATAGTTAAAATAGATTGGGCAGGTATAAATATACATGAGATAGGTATGGATAAGGTATGAAGGTATATAAATAGAATGCTCGACGAAAAGGTATGTATTTAATTCATATATGAGATTTTATATGCTGTATCGGCTAGCCGCTTGGCTTTTTCTTTTGGATTGGTGAGGGCCATGGGAGGCTATTTGAAATATCCCGATGCTCTTGGTACAAAGGAGGTTATGGTGAATTTTTCCGGGAATTTAAGGAGTTAGAATATTTTTAAGATAATTTGATAGTTAGAAATCAACGTATCGATATATATATATAGAAGTCGATAAGGAAATGAACTTAGAAATAGAATAGTAAAATCAAAAAGGAAGACTAAGAATAAAATCTAGTAAGAATAGAAAGAGGAAGCGTATACGTGTTTAAAAGTGAATAAGTAGTTGTATGGTATTGATTATTCGAGTAAGTAGTCATATCTGTTTTGACGTTATAAATGTTATTCAGTCAAGGTCTGAGAGGTAGTTATACCCCAACTTGATTGATTTCATTGTTAACAAATAAATAGTAAGATTTCAGGCTCGAAGATCAATGTTGAATAAGAGTTAGTTGAATATAGTATTTGGGTTGTCGTAACGATGTTTTACACAACATCCGTTTTAACTCAAATAAGTGTAAGCTTGGAAATATAATAAATAATATTTCCTAAGTATAGAAATAAACGAGATCGGAAAAGAGATAAGTAATTGGAATATTTTCCAATTATAAATAGCATATATTTTCTAAAGATTAGAAAATAAAGGAAGGCGATATTCAGAAATGTTTTCCAAATAACATAAAAGGCCAATGGTTATTGAAAATATTTAGTTAACAAATATTGATAAAGAAATAGAGAAGTGATTTAACTAATGGAATATTAATTAAGGGCTCAGTGACATGTTCAAAAGGAAAATTTGATTTTTGAAAAGAGTAAACTGTTTGAAAACTCCCAGGGAAAGACTGTTTGTGAAACACCCCACCTCCGTTAAGGTCACTCACAAAGGGAATGCCTTAACTTTGGTGGTGGTTTATAAGTAAGAGCCACAGATAAACTCAAGACAGATATAAATACACATATTTTAAACAGCGGAAACCAAATAGACTTTTATTTCATCAACACGTGTTTAAACAAAACACTCCATAATTGTCTCAAAATACTTCCAACATTACAACCTCATTACTGTCTTGATTTTTAAAGAAGCATAAAAACATAAATAAAGTGACAAAAATCCCCATAGTGATATCCAAAGCCATAATCCGAGCAAAAGAGATCCAAATCATACATCTACGTTCTTGGAGCTTGTAAAGAGTCTGACTGAGCTGAGTTGTTTCCTCCCTATGGACCTTAGGGGGGGGGAGAGAGAAAGAAAAGAAGACGAAAAGAAAATAGAGTCAGACATAAAGCCTAAGTAAATCTAGTAAATCTTCAGTATGTGAATAAGAAAAGGGCATGATAGACATAAACTGAAAATAGGAAAGTGTCACAAGCTAAGAAAGTGTCGAATGTACTATCGCACCCATACTATATCTCTGCACCTACTTGAGTTTATCCTAACAGGCACCCCATGCTGAGGGTGAAGTGATCCCCATTTTTTATTTAAAGATCGGCTCCTACTTGCGTTAACGTGTGTCATACGGCCCCCAAGAATTGTAGATACCTATGTTGGTCCCACCATGGGGTGTATCAAGACCCATGGTGGCGGTCCCGAAACAAATTCTAGAAGGCATAGGTTATACTACTGGTGTCCCCAGTGCCCTGGTTGTCTGCTCCGGAGTGTGTGCACGCCCGCACCCCATTAGACCTGCACTATGCACCCACCGCCGTCGTTTGACCGCTTACAATCAGCCAAGTAATCGTGCCCCACCCTGCCTAGTTTCAGGGTACCGTTGATACCTAACTTTGGGTTACTGCTGAAACGGGTCCCTCGTTACCAGGATTTTCTAGTCAAACATGTTAAGTGGTTAAGTGTCTGTATTTACCTAACCACACCCATCAATTCTTGTTAACATGTTAAATTTGGTTAAGTGTTATAGTTGACTTAACCCTACCATCTATCCTTTGCCTCTTAGGAGCACCAGACCACTCACATTAGACAGGTATTGCTACGGTTACTGGATGTGCCGGTCGGTTCCGGGCAGGTTTACACCGTAGCTCAGTCTAACCTCGGGTCCTTATTGGGCTCAGTGCTTAACCACCCACATTGGATAGGTATTGTTGTGACTACTGGACAGCCGGGCAGGTTCGGGCAGGTTTACATCACAACTCAATCCATCCTCGGGTTAAGCATATCGTGTTTTCTAAGTTTACATATTTTATTACTTCTCAATTATATGTAAATGTCATATCTTTTATTCTAGGGTATATCAATTCATACCGCTTAAATGTCATTGTCATTGGCATGTGCCAACCATGCCAACATATATTTTCATGTTTTACACCCAACGTTATTACCCCCATTTGTACGTTCGCAACATTAAAACATGTGTTGGGCTTGTCACAATTCATCCCAACTTTATAAACGTGAGAAAAAGGGGAAATCAATAACATGTAACATTTTACAACATATAAGGGTGTGTGGCGCATGAACTTTCAATTCAGCGATACTAACATAAATGATGGGTCATGTGAACTTGCATTCAAATCAAAGTATAACTAAGTAGGTAACATATGAATTGGCATAGTTTAGGCTAATACAAACTTGTGTTTAAACATGTTTAACTTGGCATAATGTCAACCACAAAACTAGCATGTTGTATATTCACCAAAATGTCCAATTATAACATCTAATCACATAGCCTATTTCATCATGAACTTGCATAGTTTATGAAACCCAAACGATACTTAACATAGATCCAATTATACTTGCAAATAAACATGAGAATGATATCATAGTTTTTGGGTCAAGTAGGCATAAAAGGTTTCAAATCTAGAACATGTTTACATAAGCCTTAATTTAGACTTAGTGAATGTATATAGTCCATGCCATAGGTATAAACATAAAGGGATCAAATTCTAGTTTTTGCCACAAACTTGCAAGTGCCATTGTTTTCATATACAATTGTTCAATAGGCTTGCATCAATCAATTTATGCCACAAACATCAATACACAAGTAATGATAGAATCGTTACAATACACAGAATTTATACAATAACACAATTCTATTTTCATTTACATCGAATCACATCACAGTTTTTATTCATATTCTGAAAAGTCACTATTCTTACAACAAATGCAGAATCTTGAATTCTGGATTCTGAATTCTGAAATTGAGATGCACTCCTTTGGGTAGACTATCGTTGCGTTGATTGATTTGATTAAACTTTAATCTTCTTCTTAATTTGATTTGTCTCTTAGGCTTTAGTATTGGCTTGTCTCTAGGCTTTCTAATTGACGGCCATTCCTAGTTCCTTTCCAGCAGCATGACGGCTTTTGTATTCTATTATTTGTGTGAATTTAGGGTTAGACTTGAGTTGTATTTATAGAATTTCAATCTAATTAGAGCCGTCGATGAAGCTAGAGTGAATCCAGACCATCCATCTCAAGAGAAGCTAATCAGAAAGTGACATGTAAGCCCTAGTGACTCAGCCAAGCCTCAGAATTCGACCAGACCCTGACCAGGCCAGCCAGGACCTGACCAGCAGGTCATTCTGACCTGGACGCACTTGGCAGGTGCGCCAGGCCAAAATTGTATTGGCGCACTTCCCAAGTGCGCCAGTTCAACTTTGTTCTGGCGCACTTCACAAGTGCGCCAGTGCATTCTGACCCATTTTCTGGTTTTTCTGCCCAACTTCGTTCGTCCATATCTTCTTCATACGATATCCGTTTTACGCAAACTTGGACTCTATCTCAAGCAGAATTTCAAGACGAACGCAATGGCGTAACCCATTTCCCTTGATTTCATCATTTATAATTAATTATACTTTAATTTGTGAAGCTTAATGTCATAGAATTCACGGGGTGTTACATTCTCCCCCCTTAAAAGGATTTCGTCCCCGAAATCTTCAAGTTAGGAAGAATGTATATCCTACCATCCAACAGTCCATCTACTCAACCAACAAACACATGCATCCACTGTCCTTAAAAGACTTCTAATGCTTCATGATCATATGCATAGTGTGTGTACATGTCCTTATCTAATGCAGAAATCAGGCGGTCTACTGATTCAGTTGACCTCCTTAATGCAAATCATGTAAGTGTCATGAATCCATTATGTATGCAATTTTTTCCTACTCATAATTCTATATGAGTGCACAACTATTCATACAAATGCGACGACCATATGGCAGCATATCAAGTTTTAACCATATACAAATGAGAATACATATATGCATATGCAATATGAAGTGACTGAGCCGATCTATAACCTAGGGTGTGTGTGTATATGCATCCACAAGAAACCACTAGCAACCACTTGCAGCCATCAACCATAACATGTTTCAAATACATGTTTTCATCCAAAGGGGTTTCTACCTAAGGATAAAGATAATATCGAGGAGATATACCTAAAAAGATAGATACAAGCACAACTTAAGAAAAAAGAGAGGTCAAAGATGTACCCTCAAAAAGAAAAGGGTAGGCCGCGCGTATTCTATCCTCAGTTTCCCAAGTCGCGTCTTCCTCGGCATTGCTCCACTGAACTTTAACGAGTTTGACTTCGCGGTTGCGTAGCTTTTTCACTTCAGTTCCTAAGATTCGAGTTGGAACTCTCCTCACAGTTGTTTCACGTTCCACTTCGGCTTCTTATAGAATGCTTGGCTCCACCACTTCCGCTGATTCATGTAGACATTTCCGGAGATGAGAAACGTGAAAGACGTTGTGAATTCCAGCCAATCTTTCTGGCAGATCTACTCTATAAGCCATTTTCCCAATCTTCTCGATGATATGGAACGGTCCTACAAATCTTGGTGCTAGCTTTCCTGCGGATCCAAAGCGAACGACGTTCCTTAAAGGAGATACCTTAAGGAAAACCATGTCCCCAACCTCAAACTCAAGGTCGGTCCTTCTTTTGTCGGCGTAGGATTTCTGTCTGTCTTGGGCAGTCTTCATTCTCCTACGTATCAAGTCCACTTTCTCTGAAGTTTCTCGAATCATGTCTGGCCCAAGTATGAGCTTATCTGTAGACTCCCACCAACAAGTTGGTGATTTGCATGGTCTTCCATACAAGGCTTCGAAGGGTGCCATGCCGATGGTAGCTTGGTAGCTGTTGTTGTAGGAAAATTCCACTAAAGGAAGGTGATCCTCCCACGTCCCTCCAAAGTCAAGAATGCAAAGTCTTAAATGATCCTCCAAAACTCTATTCACCCTTTCCGTCTGGCCACCGGTTTGGGGGTGATAGGCCGTGCTCAAACATAACCGTGTGCCTACATCTTCTTGCAGACTCCGCCAAAACTCACTCGTGAAGATAGGGTCTCGGTCACTAACAATGCTGGAGGGTATCCCATGGAGTCGAACTATTTCCTTGAGATAAAGAGATGCTAGAGATGAGGCGGTCCTTCTACTCTTGATAGGTATAAAGTGGGCGCTTTTAGTAAGCCTATCCACTATTACCCAAATGCTAGTGTTGCCTCTTCTCGACCTAGGCAGTCCATCAATGAAGTCCATTGAAATGCTATCCCACTTCCACTGTGGGACCTCTAAAGGATGAAGTAGTCCTCCAGGCTTCTTCTGTTCCGCCTTGACCTGTTGGCAGGTCATGCACTTAGAAATGAAATCTGCCACGTCTTGCTTCATGCCGCTCCAAAAGAAAGTCCTTTTTATATCCTTGTACATCTTATCACCGTCAGTGTGTATAGTCATCTTGGAATGATGCGCTTCCTCGAGAACCTTCTTTGTCTACTCCCTTGCTTGTGGGACGCATAATCTTCCATCTCGTCTCAGTCAACCCTTATCATCGATGGCGTATCTACTGAGGTGACTAGAAGTCTCACCCCTATTAAGTTTATCAATCACATCAACAAGCTGAGGGTCTTCATGTTGTGCAGCCCCTATTGAGTCTAAGAGAGTAGGGCGTACTTCGAGAGATGCTAACAAACTCGGTACAAAATCCGAGGGCCTAGAGTTAAAACTGGCTATATACTCCAAGTTTTGCCTTTCCACAAAGAGAGCGCTTAGGGTCAGTTTCTTTCGGCTCAACGCGTCTGCTACCACGTTGCCTTTTCCGGGAGTATAGGAAATTTCAAAATCATACAAGGCAAGAAACTCCATCCATCTTTGCTGCCTCAAGTTAAGATCCTTCTAGGAGAAGAGATATTTCAACGATTTATGGTCAGTGTATAATTCAAACTTCTCACCTAGGAGATAATGGCGCCAAGACTTAAGTGCAAAGACGATGGCGGCCAACTCAAGATCGTGGGTTGGGTAGTTATTTTCATGAACCTTCAATTGTCTTCCGCCATAAGCTACTACCCTTCCTTCTTGCATTAGAACAACGCCTAGTCCCGTTCCACATGCATCCGTGTATACTGTGAACATTTTGCTTCCGTCAGGCAGAGTTAGAACTGGGGCTATTGTAAGAGCCCTTTTTAATCGTTGGAAAGCAATGTCATAGTCCAAATCCCAAGCAAAGGCCAGATTCTTCTTTGTTAGCCTTGTGAGTGGGGCTGAGATTTTCGCGAAATCCCTAATAAACTTTCGATAAAAACCGTCTAGCCCAAGAAAGCTTCGAACTTCGGTTGCATTTCTTAAGGTCTTCCAATCTTGCACTGCCACCACTTTCGCGGGGTCCACAGCCAACCCTTCTTTGGACACTATATGCCCAAGAAACCTTACTTCTTTTCTCCAGAAGTGACACTTGGAGAATTTGGCTTTTAGTTGATGTGCACGGAGAGTTTCCATGATTTCTTTCAGATGCTGAGCATGCTCTTCCTCATTCTTTGAAAAGATTAAGTTATCATCTACGAAGACAACCACGAATTTGTTGAGGAATTCTCTGAACACTCTACTCATTAGGTCTACGAAATAAGCGGGTGCATTTGTCAAGCCGAAAGGCATGACAAGCCACTCGAAGAAACCGTCTGGGGTTCTGAACGCCGTCTTATCAATGCTATCTTCATCTACTCTTAGCTGATGGAATCCAGTTGCCAGATCAAGTTGGGAGAAGACCGACGCTCCTACAAGCTGATCAAACAAATCGTCGATTCGGGGAAGAGGGTGCCTATTTTTCTTGGTCAATTTGTTTAACTCCCTATAGTCGACGCAAAGGCAAAACGAACCGTTTGCTTTGGTTGCGAACACCACTGGAGCACCCCTATTCCGAAATGCTCCATCTAATGAACCCCTTTTCGAGAAGTTCTTTAACCTGCTTGCTGAGCTCCTTTCTCTCATTTGGAGCCATGTGTCTGACAGGTAAAGCTACAGGCTTTGCATTATCCACAAGATATATGCGGAAGTCTATTTCCCGCCTCGGAGGTAAGCCTTTCACCTCCTCAAAGACATCCAAATATTCCTGGACTACTCTAACTGATTGCAAATTTTCATCAGAAGCATCAAGCGACTCTAGATAACTAAGCATAACAGCATTCAAGGGATTACAAGAAATTTCTAGAGTGTTACCAAGCCAAGTCAAGAGTCTAACTACTCTTTTCTCACAGTCAAGAATGGCACTATTACTGGATAACCAGTCCATGTCTAAGATCAAACCATATCCCGAGAAGCCCAAAACAAAGGCACTACAACTAAACTCAACACCGAGAATAGAGATTTTCATACCCAAACAAACCATTGACAAGTAAGCGGAGCCCCCAATTGGATTTGAAACTACTAAGGGATCTTCTACCATACTAGTGTCTAGATGCAGAGATTCTACTAAGGCAAATGAAATAAAAGAGTGTGATGCACCAGAGTCAAAAAGTGTGCGAACTGGATGATCATAAAGATAAACTACACTTTCTATAGAAATATTACTACCTAAAGTTCTCAAGATAGGATTGAGAAGACAAGCAGGATAAAACAAAGCATCTAGGAGAAGAAGTTAAAGAGGCACCCCCAGAAGGTCCTGCTTGCGGGCCTTGCCCTTGCTTCTTTGGGCAGTTCCTAGCCATGTGTCCAGCCTCACCACAATGGAAGCAAGTAGCACTCATCTTCCTTCTTCTTTCTGCAGTCGTTCGCCACATGTCCAACAATGCCACAGAAATAACATTTCCTTTTCTCATGTGTCTTGTTATTATTGTTGTGGTCCTTTCCTCCTTGACTATTATCCGTCTTCTTGTTTGACGATTCTTCCGTTTGCTGGTTCATGTAGAGGAGGAGGAGAAGTAAAAGCATCTGTAGCTGGGGAGTAAGGTCCCCAGACATGCTAAAATAGAAAGGAAAGATTCAAAACGAAGGATAGAGAGAGATAGTGCATATGGCTTTGGGGGATTATGTCTTTTAAAATATAATACTTTTTCTTGAAAAAAAATGCTTCTTTAAACTTTCTTTTTGGAAAACAATTTCAAAAACTTTTATCTTGTCTGGTAAACCTATGCTCTGATACCAAGTGAAACACCCCACCTCCGTTAAAGTTACTCACAAAGGGAATGCCTTAACTTTGGTGGAGGTTTATAAGTAAAAGCCACAGATAAACTCAAGACAGATATAAATACACATATTTTAAACAGCGGAAACCAAACAGACTTTTATTTCATCAACACGTGTTTAAACAAAACACTGTATAATTGTCTCAAAATACTTCCAACATTACAACCTCATTACTGTCTTGATTTTTAAAGAAGCATAAAAACATAAATAAAGTGACAAAAATCCCCATAGTGATATCCAAAGCCATAATCCGAGCAAAAGAGATCTAAATCATACATCTACGTTCTTGGAGCTTGTAAAGAGTCTGACTGAGCTGAGTTGTTTCCTCCCCGTGGACCTGGAGGGGGGGGGGG
This sequence comes from Allium sativum, assembly GCA_030737875.1. Lineage (NCBI taxonomy): Eukaryota > Viridiplantae > Streptophyta > Magnoliopsida > Asparagales > Amaryllidaceae > Allium > Allium sativum. Next base: position 449,959,707 of record CM060921.1, on the reverse strand, counting down.
GAACAAAAGAAAAGAAGACAAAAAGAAAATAGAGTTAGACATAAAGTCTGAGTAAATCTAGTAACTCTTCAGTATGTGAATAAGAAAAGGGAATGATAGACATAAACTGAAAATTGGAAAGTGTCACAAGCTAAGGAAGTGTCGAATGTACTATCGCACCCATACTATATCTCTGCACCTACTTGAGTTTATCCTAACAGGCACCCCATGCAGAGGGTGAAGTGATCCCCATTTTTATTTAAAGATCGGCTCCTACTTGCGTTAACGTGTGTCATACGGCCCCCAAGAATTGTAGATACCTATGCTGGTCCCATCATGGGGTGTATCAAGACCCATGGTGGCGGCCCCGACACAAATTCTAGAAGGCATAGGTTATACTACTGGTGTCCCCAGTGCCCTGGTTGTCTGCTCCGGAGTGTGTGCACGCCCGCACCCCGTTAGACCTGCACTGTGCACCCACCGTCGTCGTTTGACCGCTTACAATCAGCCTAGTAATCATGCCCCACCCTGCCTAGTTTTAGGGTACCGTTGATACCTAACTTTGGGTTACTACTGAAATGAGTCCCTCGTTACCAGGATTTTCTAGTCAAACATGTTAAGTGGTTAAGTGTCTGTATTTACCTAACCCCACCCATCAATTCTTGTTAACATGTTGAATTTGGTTAAGTGTTATAGTTGACTTAACCCTACCATCTGTCCTTAGCCTCTTAGGAGAACCAGACCACTCACATCAGACAGGTATTGCTACGGTTACTGGATGTGCCGGTCGGTTCCGGGCAGGTTTACACCGTAGCTCAGTCTAACCTCGGGTCCTTATTGGGCTCAATGCTTAACCACCCACATTGGATAGGTATTTTTGTGACTACTGGACAGCCGGGCGGGTCCGGGCAGGTTTACATCATAACTCAATCCAACCTCGGGTTAAGCATATCACGTTTTCTAAGTTTACATATTTTATTACTTCTCAATTATATGTAAATGTCATATCTTTTATTCTAGGGTATATCAATTTATACCGCTTAAATGTCATTGTCGTTGGCATGTGCCAACCATGCCAACATATATTTTCATGTTTTACACCCAACGTTATTACCCCCGTTTGTACGTTCGCAACATTAAAACATGTGTTGGGCTTGTCACAATTCAGCCCAACTTTATAAACGTGAGAAAAGGGGGAAATCAATAACATGTAACATTTTACAACATATAAGGGTGTGTGGCGCATGAACTTGCAATTTAGCGATACTAACATAAATGATGGGTCATGTGAACTTGCATTCAAATCAAAGTATAACTAAGTAGGTATCATATGAATTGGCATAGTTTAGGCTAATACAAACTTGTGTTTAAACATGTTTAACTTGGCATAATGTCAACCACAAAACTAGCATGTTTTATATTCACCAAAATGTCCAATTATAACATCTAATCACATAGCCTATTTCATCATGAACTTGCATAGTTTATGAAACCCAAACGATACTTAACATAGATCCAATTATACTTGCAAATAAACATGAGAATGATATCATAGTTTTTGGGTCAAGTAGGCATAAAAGGTTTCAAATCTAGAACATGTTTACATAAGCCTTAATTTAGACTTAGTGAATGTATATAGTCCATGCCATAGGTATAAACATAAATGGATCAAATTCTAGTTTTTGCCACAAACTTGCAAGTGCCATTGTTTTCATATACAATTGTTCAATAGGCTTGCATCAATCAATTTATGCCACAAACATCAATACACAAGTCATGATAGAATCGTTACAATACACAGAATTTATACAATAACACAATTCTATTTTCATTTACATCGAATCACATCACAGTTTTTATTCATATTCTGAAAAGTCACTATACTTACAACGAATGCAGAATCTTAAATTCTGGATTCTGAATTCTGAAATTGAGATGCGCTCCTTTGGGTAGACTAACGTTGCGTTGATTGATTTGATTAAACTTTAATCTTCTTCTTAATTTGATTCGTCTCTTAGGCTTTAGTATTGGCTTGTCTCTAGGCTTTCTAATTGACGGCCACTCCTAGTTCCTTTCCAGCAGCATGACGGCTTTTGTATTCTATTATTTGTGTGAATTTAGGGTTAGACTTGAGTTGTATTTATAGAATTTCAATCTAATTAGAGCCGTCGATGAAGCTAGAGTGAATCCAGACCATCCATCTCAAGAGAAGCCAATCCGAAAGTGACATGTAAGCCCTAGTGACTCAGCCAAGCCTCAGAATTCGACCAGACCCTGACCAGGCCAGCTAGGACCTGACCAGCAGGTCATTCTGACCTGGGCGCACTTGGCAGGTGCGCCAGGCCAACATTGTACTGGCGCACTTCCCAAGTGCGCCAGTTCAACTTTGTTCTGGCGCACTTCGTAAGTGCGCCAGTGCATTCTGACCCGTTTTCTGGTTTTTCTGCCCAACTTCGTTCGTCCATATCTTCTTCATACAATATCCGTTTTACGCAAACTTGGACTCTATCTCAAGAAGAATTTTGAGACAAACGCAATGGCATAACCCATTCCCCTTGATTTCATCATTTATAATTAATTATACTTTAATTTGTGAAGCTTAATGTCATAGAATTCATGGGGTGTTACAGTTTGAATTAAGAACAAATTTAACAGAAATTTGTGAAAGCAAAATTGAATTAAAGTAAAGCCAGTAAAGTGGTAATTGAGACTGAACTAGAATGATATCAAGACAAATTGGATTGTGAGATTCAAATTTGAAGTGTAATATGATAATCAAGTTAAGAGTTGGGAATCGAGAAGAAACTCGAGTTGAAATGATATATGGCTCGGATATAAGCGAAGGGTTGTGTTGTGGATAAAAGCAGATTGGAATTTGATTGGGATGACCCTAGTATCTGCTGAATTGATAACAGGTGGAAAGGATATAATGATATGCCGACAAAAGGTACAAGTTTATATTTCTATTGGATATAAGATTTATGAGCCGAATTGGCAAGCTGCTTGGCTGTTTGATTTTCTTTTGGGTTGGAGATGGCCCATAGAGGCGAGATGGAGTTTGACCTATTGACCAGTACAAAGGAGGTGATGGCGAAATTTTTCAAAAAGTTAAGGAGTTAGAAAATTTTCAGGATTTTTGGAAATTTTCGTTGATAAGAATTAATTAATAATTTAATTGAAATTAAATTGGTTCAGTTGAAACTGAAGTTAAGAAGTGAACAAATATGTTCTAACCAGTTGATAGGGTCGTTCTCTACCTTAGCAATTTCAAGGACGAAATTATTTTAAGTAGGGAAGAATGTAATGACCCGCATTTGCAGAGGTATTATAATTAATTAATTTAATTATTTAAATGGTGATCAAAAGAATTTAATGGTCGTGGAATTAAATAATGATGAATATTTAATTAAAAAAATAAATTAAATAATATATTTAATTCTAAAATAATCAGAATTGGCTGAAATGACGATATGGTGTGAACCGGATCATCTGTGATATTTAATTCAGCTTGAAATTGAATTTGAATAACGAATATATTATATAAACAACAGTTTGAACGTAGAGTTATAATATAATTAAAATCGAGCTTGAAATGGCGCGGCAGTTCGTTATTTGGCGATTTGAACTTCAACTGGATATACAGAAGCCGTTTTAAATCGGATTTCTATGAAACAAGAAACGTTAGGAGCTGGTGGAGTATATCTTTCTAGTGGAAGAGAAAAATCAGGATTTCGTCGTGTAGATTTTGGGATATGTCCAAATCAAATTTTAGAAAAGTCGCTGTGGAATTCCATTATCATTTATAAAGGAATTATTTATATTTTAAAAAGGAATTTCAATATAAATCGAATATCGGGTTGACCCAGAAGTAAATATCAAGTTAGAAATTCATATAGGAATATTCTAAAAGCTGTATGGTATTCCACTGTGAGTATATACGATAATATAAATTTATTTGTATTTAATTTAATTATATTTAAATATATTTATATATTTAAATGGGTCATTCAAAGCTTTAAAAATAGCCACTTTGGCAAACGGAGTCGGAATTCGACGAAACTAGTTTCGTTGGGTCCGCAATGTCAAACTCTAGCTACATGTCGATTTTCGTGATTTTTGGGTAATATTTGTGATCACAGAGATTTTAAAACACGAATGGAAACGGCGATAACATAAATATTAATATTTTAATGAAAATATCTCAAAATATATAGATATTTATTTTGCCTATAAATATACCATGTAAAATCCTTATAACCTAAAATCCCATTCTTTTGCAAATACAAATGGAGGCCGCCTCCATTACAAAATACATCAACAAATTAAATCCACTTCATTTCTTTATGAAAATCTGCATTCTTTAATTTGTAGAGATCGTGTAAGGGAGGGCAACACTTGGGTACACACAGGATTTGGTGCGATGGTATTTGGGAATGTTCCTTTTCAAACCAGCGTGAAAGCGTTTTGGTCGTGGGGGAACTCAGAGACATCGGAGGCCAGGGGGAAGGTGTCGTGGAGCCCGAGGTCGGAAAACGAGTCGGAGGATGATGGTTTTGGCGGAAGCGATGCTGGGTGGCGGAGGGCAATAGTGGTTGTCGCTGGTTAGGGCACCAGTTCGATTTTTACAATCGGGATTGAGTGGAGCCTGGGGAGGGGGGGGGGGCGATGAGGAGGAGAGAGGGACGCCGGGTTGAACGTGAAGGCGGCGCCGGAAATAGATGGCCAAGGTGGAGGCAGTAGTGGGTCAAACGAGGTCAACGGGAACCATTTCTGAAGCGCTGCGTGTAATTGGGGAAGACGGAAATGATTTGTGGGGGGGGGGGGGGTCTGGGCTTTTAGAGTGAGGGATGGGCTATGGGCTGAGATAAGGTGAAGGCCCATTTATTTGATTTATTTAAAGTTTAGTTTATAAAATAAAAGCATATGAACTTGTAAACGTGATACCGTGTGCATATGTGATCAGAATTTCGTACGGTTGGATCCGTTAGGATCGTATGGATGAGAGCAACACAATGAGACTGACTGGGAGTGGATTGGGGCTCATCTGAATTTATGGCAAAATAAATTGTTTGATTCAAATCAAACAAACAGTTTATCGTTCTTTAACAATGAACTGCTAATGTGAGTAAATCTCACTAACTCTGAACAGTTTATAATTTCATGTTATATTTTTAGAACTGTTAAATATTGGCTGATTGACTGTGTGTTGACTGTTTGATTGAACTGCTAGTCAGTTAGTTGAATTTCTATATTTGATTCTGTTTAACAGAATATATCATATGGAACTGAAAGTGATGTTGATTTTATTTTGTAACATCTGTGGATGCAGGAAAACAGGTTGGAGGAATCCGACTGGATTCCTCAACAGTTATTTTATTGTTTTCATATATTGTGATATATGACGTGATTTATTATTTGTTGTTGATTATATGTGTATGGACGATATTGGACATCATAATTTGATATGTTAAACACCATGACATACCTGGATTTGGAGAAAAGGGGAATTTGTCAAAGTTAATACTGAAAAGAGAATATTTATAAATAGAATAATTATAAATAGAAATTTATTTATAAATGGATTATTTATAAATAGAAAATACTTAGAAATAAAACCCTAAAGGAATTATTTGCAAACCATTTGCAAATAGATTAGAAAGAGAAAGGTTTGTAAACCGTTTACAAATCAATCAGAAAGAGAAATGTTTGTAAACCATTTACAAATGAGATTGAATAAGGAATATTTGTAAAACCTTTACAAATGAAATCGAAAAGGAGATATTTGTAAAACCATTTACAAATAGAATTAAAAAGGAAATATTTAGAAAATAAATAGAGTTATAAAAAAGGAAATTTGTTTATAACCGAATAGGATGTTATAAAAAGGAAAACGTTATAAAAAAGAAAACGTTACTAAAAAGGAAATCATTTGTAAAGTGAAGAACCGTTACTAAAAGTAAATATTTATAAATGAATAGTTTATTCAAAGGGAGTCAATCAAATAAGGTATTCGAAAGTTAGTAAATCGAACATGTAATTCGAAAAGGAATTGAGTTAATCAATTAGAGTTAACCAGTTAGAGTTAAACCAGTTAGAGTTAAAGGAAAGGAATTATCGATAGAGTTAAAGGAAAGGAATTATCGATTATTAGTTAATCGAAAGGAGTTATCGATTATTAGTTAATCGAAGGAGTTATCGATTATAGTTTAATCGAAAAGAGTTATCGATTTGTTTAATCGAAGTGAGTTATAGAATATTGGTTATTCGAAGGAGTTATCGAATTTAGTTATTCGATGGAGTTAATCGATTAGAGTTAAAATAAAGGAGTTAATCCAATATAGTTCATTCGAATAGAATCAATTGAGTTAATCGAATATTAGTGATTCGAATAAAGTAAAAGGAGTTATCGAATATTAGTTATTCGAATAAGAGTTAAATAGAGTTATCGAATATTAGTTATTCGAATAGAGTTAAAGGAATAAATCGAATATAGTTTATTCGAATGGAATTAAAGGAGTTAAGTAAAAAGAGTTAATCGATTATGGTTAAATAAATAGAGTAAATCGAATTTAGTTTATTTGAAGAAAGGTTAATCGAATCTAGTTATGCGTAAGAGAGATTATCAAATATAGTTATTCGAAGCGAGGAGTTATCGAATAGAGATTTATTCGAATGAAAGTTATGTAAGGAAGTTTGTTAAAGAATTAAAAGGTGAACTTTGTCTATTTCAAGGTTAGAAACGTTGTTCAGTTAAGGTCTGAGAGGTAGTATTACCCCAACTTGATTGACTTCATTTTTAACTAAGGAATGGTTAAGGTTCGATAGTGAAGGTGGGTTAAAGGAATTTAGTTAATAAGCGTAATGGTTTGAGTTGGCATCGCGATGGTTTGTTTAAACATCTGTCTAAGTCCAATGAAGGAGTTTTGGAAATGTTTTCCAAATAAGAACCAGAAATGTTTTATGATATAGAAAACAAGAAATGGAAATGTTTTCTAATGGTAATAACATATATTTTCTAAATTTAGAAAATAAGAAATGTTGAATATAGGGAAAAAGGAGATGAAAAATGAACTATGGAGATAAATGTTAAATGATGTTTGATCGATATAAATTTCCATCTGGAAATAATATCGTTGTTTGCACACCTGTTTTTCTTTGATGGTTAGATCACAGACTATCGAAGTTTTGACCATTTTAACGTTGTTAATATGGAGAGACCGGTTGGATTATTATCCAAAGAACCACTCTGTATTGACATAAGCTTTGCGAATCATATATGCCAAAGAAAAATTGAAGACAGAAAAAAGTGCAAGGGATGTTGTATTAGTCTTAGATAACAGTGCCTAAGATGGATGTACTGAATAGTGCCTTCGGTTCATCCTGTTCCTGGATGACTTGTATGGATGAATGCCTGACAGAGTATTTCCAGAAAGGTCACGTACATTGATTTCTTCAACCGTACCAAGAGTGGAAGCGGAGAAGGAAACTTCTTTAGCTTACACGTAATGTACTGTTGTAGACGTCAATTAGTGATTTTCGATGGATCTGGCAATGTGGCATTCGAAGTGAATCTGATGTGATGATAAAGCGTAACCTCAAGCCTCATCAACCGGTAAATGACAGAAATCGGGCAGGCAACATGGCTAAGTTGGTCGCTCCGAAGTAGGGTGTATGATCACCTGATCTAGAGTTTTATTTACTTCTAAAAATCTATTGTTGATACTGTCCGATTCGAGAAACGGTTGCTGATCCCAACTGTTGGTGATATACATTCGATACACTCAAGCGAAATGAGTGGTCGATCATGTGTGGCCGGGTTGCAAGATGTTCTTGTTGAACCTAGTGTATTCCTTTCTAGAGGTGCACTAGCGAAAGGTGGTTCCATACCTTGTCATAGTTGGAAATCCATTACCCAATATGTGCTTGCGGTTTTGATTGTATACTATATGTAGAACGTGAGATGAAAGCGTTTCTGCTAGATGATTATTATATTGTGGTTGATAGACATTATTATAATATCAAAAGGTTTTTGATATAAAGATAATTTGGATTCTCATAAGGGAAAAAACCCGTTCCGTTATACGGCATGGTCTTATGAGATATCGTTTACTTGTTCAAACTGTTTTAAACTGTTTTACTCATACCAGTCCCATGACTGACCCGGAGTTTATTTTGTTTTGTTTTCCCTAAACTCTTGGGTGCCCAATTTTGTATGGGCAATCAAGTAGTCGGGATTTACAGATATACTGGAAGAGCTTGAAGCGGGAGGCTTCAGGATTATATAGCTATAGTTATTTCCGCTGTGTTGTAAGTGTTGTACTTTGATAATGATGTATATTCAAGTACAAATGTATATTTCAAGTTATGTTATATATATATTATATGTTATTCATTCCGCTGTGAGGTTCGTGTTACTCTGATGTTATGTTCTTCTTCTTCTTCTTCTTCTATTCTAAGTTTCTATCTTATCTTTCCTAACCCTCTAATTTCTTTCATTTATGACCGGTATTTTCGATCCGTGGATGTTCGATATGTGTTGTATATCGGATAACCAAGATCGTCAAAAACCCTTGTCATTACAATGGGACCACCCTCCGATAGTATATCTCTAGAGAGGAATACACTGGGTTCAACAAGAACAACTTGCAACCGACCACACATGACTGGTCACTCATTTAACTTGAGTGTACCGAGCATATTATCACCAACGGTTGTGATCAACAACCATTACCGAAAGCAAATGGCAACGAATCGAATAAGAAGCAAATGGAACTTTCTCTAGATCAGGTGATAATACCCCTAATGGGAAAGACCCACTTGGCCATGCTGCCTGCCCGATTTCTGTCATTTCCCGGTTGATGAGGACTGAGGTCATGATTATCTTTTTGGAACATCTTGTCACCATTTATTTTGAATGCCACATCGTCAGATCCGTCAAATCACTAATTGATGTCCACAAATATACTCTAGGTGTTAAGCTTAAGAGAATAAATTCCCACCACCATACTTGGTATATTTGTAAAAATAAACGTTCGTGACCATCTATAAATACTCTGTTAGACATTCGTCCATATACGATGTCCCGGGTCTTGGACAAACCAAAGGCACCATTCTATTAATCCATCTTGGGTAATTTCTATATAGGATTAACGGAACAACCCTTGCATTTTACTCCGTCTTCAATTATCTTCGACATATTTTGATTCACAACGCGTATGCCTATACGAAGTGGTTTTCAGATAATAAATCTGATTTCGGTCTCTCTATATTGACAACTGAGGTATAAAATAAATCAAACTTTGATAGCCGGTGATTTAACTATCAAAGGAAATATCCATACAACCAACAATCCTATTTAAATGGAAATTCTACCGATCAACCATCAAACAATATTGGCCCCTTTTAAATAAATTTCATATTAAATTATCATTTCCCATTCCCCATATCTTTCTAGATATTTCTCAAAATTTCGTTAGTCTCTTCCGATTCTTGGAAAACATTTCCAATATCATAAACTCTTTATTTTTCAATATTCCAGAAAATATCTCTTATCCAGTTTGGAAAACATTTCCATATATTCACAAATCCTTATTTTCTATATTCAGAAAATATACATTATCGGTGTCGGAAAACATTCCCATATTCCATTTCTTAATTCCTCATCAATCAAATAATTTCAATTTCTATACTTAGAAAACATTTCTGATTTTATTTGGAAAATGTCCCTAAATTCCATTTATTCGGATTTAACCAATATTATATAAAACATCGTGATTATAACTCAATTCGTTAATTATTCATTAACTAATTGTATCTCTAACCAATGTTCACTACTGAACTTAAACTATTCCCCCGTCAATCATGCAGTCAATCAAGTTGGGGTATTTTTACCCCTCGGACCTTAACTGAATAACATTCTTAACATCAAATAGACAAGACTCACACTTCAAACAACATTGCTTACGCGACTCTCAGATTTAATTTAAAAGTCCCCTTCTTTTACGAAAATCATTGGTTATAACGATAGCGCTATAGTCCCTGTTTCCGAAATATTAGATTTTAAAAAAATATAACTCTTACTCATTAATTTAAATAAATTAATAATTAAATAATTAAATTTTAAATAAAACAGAAAGTTAAAAGTACTTCCCTAAATTCGATATAATCGAACTTCCACAAATAACTCTTTTTCGAATAATCTATATTCGATTAATATCCCAAACTTCGGAATTTATCTACCATTTCAGGTTAATTCAAATTTCAAATACACTTTGAATTTATTCTTTCCAAATTACTACCAAATTCCTTTATAACCATTTCAGTCTACAAAATGTTATCACGATTTATTTTATATTCTAAATTTTGGAATAAAACTCATCGTTCTCTTTTAAAATGATTATCCATTTCTCTTTCTCATTCATGTTTCAATTTGGATTCATATTTCAAATCTAAATTTCCTTTATAGGTATTTCATTTGCAAAATATTTGCTTTAAACCATTATTTTCTTTAATCGTGAACATATTTCTTTTATATACAATCAAATGAGTTTGACTTTGTACTTATAAATAACATCTTAAACCCAAATTCTATTTATATCTTCTATTCAGAATTTTTCACACGAATCTCATTTATAATTTTCCTTATAAATTTGCTAAGTTCAAATATCATTTCAAATATTGGTTCCAAAACCGATTTCCACTTTTCCATATAGATTCAATTTTGAATTTATATTGCATTTTATCCAATGTTAAATATTTCATTTAATTTATACTCTTATTTATAAACAACTTCTTGATTTATCCGTTTGATCAGGTTTTCCATTTTTAACTATATTCGAAATTAAATTTCTATTTTTGGAAATAAATTTCCTTTTTAAATCCCAAATTCCTTTTCTACATCCTAAAATATTTTACGGTATTAAAATACCAAAATTTATAGGCTCGGGGTAACTTAAACACAACAAAAACCGATCATCGGTTAAATATCACATCGTATATCACAATAAATGATAAACAATAATATAAATGTTGAAGAATCTAGTTGGATCCCTCCAACCTGTTTCCCTGCATCCATAGATGTTAATCAACATCAATAATATTAATTTCACATCAATATGAAATGTCATGGTAAACATAACTAATAATCATCAACAATATACTTATATCAACAATTTCATCCAATTTTATCAATCATTCATCCAAACAACCATCATACAGTATACAATTACTGTAAATAAATTTAAAACTCGTTTATATTAAAATATAAACAAGATAGAGGTAGTGAGTTTACTCACCTTGGTTCCCAGCTGACTGTTCTGCTTTTGTTTTGTTTCAAAATTGAATAACGTTTGATTTTATCATGAAATCCTAGTAGCTTTATTCTCTACCACGTCAATTCCAAAATGTAGATTTTTCTCGTTATAGTTCCAACATGACTTGTTTCGTCATATTCTGATCACAGATGCAATAGTTATTGTACTTACAAGTTTGTATAACTTAATATATAATTAACGTCATTAAAGATTTAATTAACATAATTAAATTACCCTTAATCATATGATTAACTAATTACCCTGTTCATTAGTAATTCAACTAGCCGCTTATCTCCTTCTTCATTCCACAGCACACCATGTTCTCTTTTTTTCATCCCAAACTCCTTTTTCCATGAAGACAACCAATCCCACCATTATCCTTAGCATCTAACTACCGGTAAATCCTAAGATTAGAATGCCCTTAATCCGACTTTACAAGTTAATATAAATTCTAAGTCGCTTCCTCCTTAGTATCCACTGCCATGTCCGCACTTAACCCAACCATACCTCCTCCATCCGATAACCAACGTTCACCTCACCCGATTGAGCGACGCTCAGACCCCCATGCTCCTATTGTCACTACCCTCATGCATCATCACGCTTCGTTCCCAACAACCGTTATACTTTACATATTTTAAAACAAGAACCACCTATGTTCTCTCCAACAATGCGCCCACCCTATACGTGTAGCCAACTCTACCTTTCCTTCTCCACTCCCTCCTAACACTTCTTCTCTGACATTACTACAGAGCCCATTCGAGCAACCTCTAGGAACCAACTTCTACTCCTCCACGATGCCCTGTCATTCGAACGCCACCAAGCGGACCACTGCGAAATCGCCTACCCTCGAGAACCTTCCTCCAGCCTCTCCAAATAGCAACCGAAGATCCTCCGTAACCAGTTGTAGAAAACTCGACCTCAGTAGAAAAACAGATCGAACTCAATACAAGGGGCATGAGCATAAATCTCTAGATCCATGGAGTCAAAGGAATATGCCAGATTTGATTTCATCTTGTTTTTTATTTTATAAAAAAATTATAAAAGGATTAAGAGGGAGCTTGTTGTTTGGGATAAGAGCAGAATAAGGTAATTTTTTTAAAGTGAAACTTCGGTTTTGTTTTTTTTATATATAAGTCACATGGTGATCGAATGAAGTACAGACATCATAAAACTATTTTTGTATTTATTTTGTTTTATTTTATTAGTCAACAATGTCAGAGAAGCTACTTAATGAGTACATACCAATTTTCTTTGCTTTGCCGAAACTTTTGACCATTTGAGAAACAAAACGAAAACCAGATCTCATCTGATATCTTTGTTTTAATTTAGAACCAAGATTTTTGTTAACACTTGGCTATTTTACAAATAAACCAATCTTGAAAACGATATCTAGATTTTTTTTTATTATATGAGGTTGCAGTAGCTGCAACATTTGACTTTGGACCAGTAGAGATGTACAAATGTAAACGTACCAGCAAAGAAATGTAAAAGAATTTCTCCGACTTGCTTGGTCATGGCGACAATCTGACTGCAACACGTATTTGGTAGCAGAGGATTTTGTGAGATTTTTGTTTGAAATTTACAGGTGGACTGAGTAGAAGATTTGATAACCAAAAGTATAATTTTTTTTCAAAGATTTCTCCAGCTTAGATTGATTTTTGAAAAACAACGTATGTTTGAAAACAATGTTTCTGAAAGTTACCTCATTATATAATATATTATATTTCCGCACCATATTGCATTGAATGTTTTACCTACGTATAACCACCACGAGCTCTGATTTGACCAAAACTTGAAATTCTACAATAACTTAATATTCTGAGCAAGATGAAACTGTTTTTGTCGAGTTTCGAGATCGAATAACAATTGGTTATTATTTAATTTAAAATTAAATCATTATATAGAATTTGATGTTAAAACAATCAAGTTCATATATAATATATTACTATTATCGTCAATGCTCAAATAAAATGTTATATAACTTCCAAATGATATATTTTGGATTTTAAATTCTAAAATTCTCGTTTTCAAGCTGAATCGATATTCCTTTTATTTAATAACCTTTTATTTCATTTTAATAAATCGTTATAGTTTATAACGATTCCATATCGACTTTCTGAAAATTTAATTTGGACATAACTCAGAATCTATAAACCGAAATCTTAATTTTTCACTTTCATTTGAAAAACATAATCAAATAGATCCGAACGTTTCTTGTTTCAAAGAAATCCGATTATATTGGATTCTGTATATCCAATTGAAGTTCGAAATGTAATTTTACGAACTACCACGATATTACGAGCTCGTTTTAAATTTAATTATAAATTATACGTCACTACTACAAAAGTGGGCATATTCGATACTAATTTGTGTGTGTTGCATGAAAAGTGTGGCGAAAGCTACGATTTCTTTGATCTTCTGCAGCAATATTCATATGTTGTTGCATTATACGTGAATGCACTATTGTGGTGGGAATTTTAGTGTTTTGACGTGCAACACTAGGTAAAAGCGTAGCATTAAGTATATACAATCCAGCTCAACGATCTACGTTATCAACATATAAAAATCCCAACCGTAGATGAAGGATTAATCCAACGGTTCAAACCATCTATGTTTCTGATGATTCTAACATTAGCCATCATCCAATCATTGACAGCCATGTCATTGCATTCTTTTAACGAAATTTTAGCATGATCTTCTCCCTTCACGAAATAATGTAAGAACAATCTGGTCATAAATCGTTCTTCTTCTCTATCATCTAATCGTTTTTTCCCCTTTTTACTATTGACAAAAATTTAAACCTAAATTCACGTCAGTATCGCTCCTCTCCTCGGTAGCAAATTTTATTCCGAAAAGGTTGAAGCTTTAAAACGCTTTCTAGCTTTGATTGCTTAGGGCGTTGACATCGCCAGTTTTTTCCCTCAGGTTCAGTTTGTATAGCACTATGAATTAGTTGCGCTTATTATAGATTGGATTATGAGTAATTAGTAATTAGTTTATTTGTTACATTTTGGAAAAACCCATTCGCTTCTGAGTAATTAGTTGCTTGGACATCCCAAACTTAGGAAAACCCGTTCGCTTATGAGTGATTAGTCTGTGAAAGATTAGATTATGAGTAATCAGTTGCGCTTTGACCATTGATTTAGGATTTGGGATTATGCTGAGGTTTATTCGAAAATTATACCCCGCAATAAACCAAAAAAAGGAGATGGCACCGGTGGGTTTGCCACCAGGATTTAGATTTCACCTAACTAAGTGGTACCTTTTTGGGCCATGAGAACCGGGCTATTGGCATGAAAAAGACATTGGTTTATTATAGAGGTCAAGCTAGTTAAGGAATGAGGACTTTACCATCGAAATTGATTTGCACTTTGCGTTCATTTATATTAACATATAATTGTATGCTTGAGGTTTTGTGATATAGTAACATGTGTAGCACTGCGGTGTGTTTGCACTGCGGTGTACTTGAGGCTACCAATTTCCCAATCTGCACGAGTCGTTCACCCTTATCTGACATGCATAGGTATTTTCCATTTGATTTTGGAAACTACCAATTTCAATGTTTCAATTTTGGAAATGTATGCTCGGTTTTGCATCTATATTATGCCTTACTACGTATACAAAAAAGTATCATAAGGCAGCATCAGTTCATACAATGAACATCCAAAAAATGACATACAATTGTATGCTTGAGGTATTGTGATATAAATACATGTGTAGCACTGCGGTGTGTTTGCACTACGGTATGTTTATACCATAAAGTTCATACAAACACATGTGTAGCACCGCAGTTTGTTTGCACTGCGGTGTGTATGCTCTGCGGTGTGTTTGCACTGCGATGTGTATGCACTGCGGTGTGTTTGCACCGATGTTTTGTGATACAAATACCCGTATCTAACACGCACACACAATACACATCATAAGGCAACATCAGTCCATACAATACACATCAGTTCATACCATACATTTACAAGTATACACGCACGCACAATACACACAAGTATACACGCACGCACAAGTATCATAAGGCATCATCAGTCCATACAATACACATCAGTTCATACCATACATGCACAAGTATCATAAGGAAGCATCGATCTGTTCATACCATACACATCCAAAAAATGACATACACATCCACATCCAAAAGTATCATAAAGTTAACTTAATACATACACATCCAAAAATGACATTATAGTAGCATCAGTTCATACCAGATCAGGGATTTGTGGGGCTGTGGAACTTCCAACTGATTTGTTAGGGCTTTGCGGCTGTGGGAGAGCCAGTCCGAAGTGAGCAGCCGCATGTGGTGGACCCGTAGCATGTGATGAACTCGCAACATCAGAACAAGGGGTGAGGTAGTTTGGCTAGTCAAATTCCTGGTCAACTTCTATATCTACCCACTGATCATTCCTCTGGTTCATTGGGGCTTGGTTATCAACATGTAGGTTATAGGTGGCTTCAGGAAATAAGCTTGGCAAGGGGAGTAGCACAACAGCTTCTTGTATCATTGCATCAAATCTTTCATCTGAATCCATTTCCCATTCCCATCTGTAATGATGTAAACATGGAACCACCTGTTCCTCGCTATTGCTCACAAAAAGAAGTTCAGGCCTTGTTCCAGGATGAGCATGGGTACAACGCTGAACCTTAATGAGGTAAACCATGTTATTGAATTGAGCAGCAAAAGTATTGATATTGCCAATGCCTTCATAAAATTCCATTTTCAGGTAGAAAGATGTATGGTCATACTGAGACTAGTTGCAGTCATCAATTGCAAGCACACGTCCCATTGGCTTCATTATTTCTTCAATAGCAAGAACATTACTCTTTAGGAACTCGGGAATAACTTTATCCCATGATTCCACTTCTAACACTGGTTCAGGCTCAAATTCTTCATCAGACCATGCTTGTAGGTAAATAGCACCATTGGGTTTTGTAAAAACTTTCAACATTAGCGCATGATCACGCTTACTGTACGATGGGCATGATATTAGAAAAGAGTTATTGGGTATTACCTGTATAGGCTACAAATTATGATCGAGAGTCACCTTAAGAACGCCATGCACAACTTCTAAATTCCAGTGTCCTTTAAGAACAGTGGCAGTGATGTATAGAGACAAGTCCTCTATTGATTTTTTTTTGAACTTTCGAAGATTGGGGTTTAAGGGATATGGAGATGATGATGTTCTGAAGCTTGAAAGGATGTGCGAGGGACCCGATGGATGGTGTCAGCTAAATATGTGAACTGGAAATGCTTGCACAGAAGACGAAGCATACTCAATTCTGAGGTGGCACGAGTGACCAATGGTGAATGGTCAACTGTTATAATTGTATGCGTAACTCACTAAGATTTATAAGTTAATTAGATGGCCAAATTCACACATCACATATGCACTTATCAAATAACTTGTAAATTCAAATTGTAGGATCTGAAATGACGAGGAGAGATACAGCCGGCAAGTGGAGGACCTGAAATGACATGGAGAGATACAGTTTCTGGTTCATGGCATTGCTACTTTGTAGAATGCACACTGATCGTATTTGTTGGCACTTGTATTGAAGGTGGTATCTGTTGGCACTTTTGCTACTTTTAAATTATGTATTTGATCGTATGTGTAACATATTTAAAGCGTTGAATTACGTATTTGATCGTACGTATTGAAGGTTTTAATGTGATGATGAATGTAACATATGTGTTTCTTTTATGTACAAAACTGATATTGCAAAATTTATAATTAAAGCGTTGTATTTGCCTTCTTTTACTGTTGCATTTTCTTTTTTCCTGATGTTGTATTTCAAGATAATAGTGTTGCATTACATAAAATAGTAGTAAGTCACATGGCACGTAGACGCCACAGCTGACGTAGCATGTGACACGTGTGCAACTAATGTGGAGAGCTGACGTGTCGTGTGACATGTAGGCAGCTGACATGGAAAGCTGACGTGGCCACTGTTATAGTGACCTGATAGCCAGGATCTAGCTAATTTTCAAGCAACGCTGAATATTGTTGCATTACATGCAAATAGTGTTGCATTACATCTATAATGCAAAACTTTCTTTCCGTGGCAGTAGATGTGCTAAAGCATTGCTTTAGAGGGCTAAGGCAACGGCCGCGGATGCCACGCCCTTCCGGTGTTGCCTATTTGAAAAAAGGGGAAAATGCAACACTTTTTCGATTTAAGGCCACATAAAACTTGTCTTGAATATGCCCACTTTTGTAGTAGTGCGTTCAACCGTCGTTTTTAATAAATAAATTCCGTATAAATTTCCATTTATATTTCTAATACTACATTTAAAATAAATTTAAATGTTCAAAATAAATCGGCAAAAATTCGGGTTGTTACAAGATTGGTTTTCAAAGATATCTGCTTAGGCTTGAGTCCAGCCATCCTTTGCATCTTGTAAGTACTCGCTTAGGTTTGAGTCTGGTCATCCTTTACAAATGTTTAGTTTGTTTGGTTAACCAACATGTCTTCGGTATAGATTGGTTTTCAAAGGTCCCTGATTAGGCTTGAGTCTGGTCGTCTTTAGCATTTGATAAGTACCTGCTTAGGCGTGAGTCCGGTCATCATTTGCATTCTTTTAGTTTGTTTGGTTAACCAATATGTTTTCGGTATGGTTTGGTTTTCAAAGGTACCTGCTTAGGCTTGAGTCCAGTCGTCCTTTACATCTCGTAAGTACCCACTTATGTTTGTGTTCGGCCGTCCTCTACAATCATTTAGATCGTTCGGTTAACCAATATGTTATCGGTATAAATTGGTTTTCAAACGTACCTGCTTAGGCTTGAGTCCGGCCTTCCTTTGCTTCATGTAAGTCCCCGCTTAGGTTTGAATCCTACCGTCTTTTACAATCGTTTATATTGTTCGGGTAATCAGTATGTTTTCGGTATAGATTGGTTTTCAAAGGTACCCTCTTAGGTTTGATTCCGGCCATCTTTTGCATCTCATCATTACCTGCTTAGGTTTGAATCTGGTCGTCCTTTACAATCTTTTAGATTATTCGATTAAATAATATGTTTTTGGTATAGATTGGCTTTCAAAGGTACCCG
Organism: Allium sativum; assembly: GCA_030737875.1. Taxonomy (NCBI): domain Eukaryota; kingdom Viridiplantae; phylum Streptophyta; class Magnoliopsida; order Asparagales; family Amaryllidaceae; genus Allium; species Allium sativum. The sequence goes on along the minus strand of CM060921.1, from coordinate 449,941,364 downwards.
ATTAGGCTTGAGTCCAATCGTCCTTTGAATCTCATAAGTACATATTTAAGTTTGAGTCCAGACGTCCATTACAATAGTTTAGATTGTTCCGTTAACCAATATGTTTTCAGTATAGATTGATTTTCAAAGGCACCCAACTAGGATTTAGTTCAGCCGTCCTCTGAATCTCGTAAGTACCCGCTTTGGTTTGAGTCCAGGTGTCCTTCACAATCAATTAGATTGTTCGGTTAACCAATATGTTTTCGGTATAGATTGGTTTTCAAATGTACCCGATTAGGATTGAGTCCAACAATGCTTTGAATCTCGTAAGTACCCACTTAGGTTTGAGTCCGGATGTCATTTATGTGTCATAGATACCCGCTCGGTTAAACAATCCCTACTGGGTGCAGATTCATTGCTAAAGTACCCGATTAGGCCTTGTGTCCAGATGTCTCTTATGTGTTACTGGTACTTGCTCAGTTAAACAATCCCTACTGGGTGCAGATTTGTTGCTGCATCTGGATGTCTTTTACGTGTCATAGGTACTTGATTAGGCCTTGTATCTGAATGTATTTTATGTGTCATTTGTACTCGCTCGGTTAAACAATCCCTACTAGATGTAGATTTGTCACTGAAGTCCTGATTAGGCCTTGCGTCCGGGTGTCTTTTAAGTATTATAGATACCTGATAGGCCTTGCATCCTGATATCATTTACGTGTCATTGGTACCCGCTCGGTTAAACAATCCCTACTGGGTGTAGATTCTTGTTGAAGTACCCGATTAGGCCTTGTGTCCAGTTGTCTTTTACGTGTCATAGTTACCTGATTAAGCCTTGTGTCTGGATGTCTTTTATGTGTCATAGGTACCCGCTCGGTTAAACAATCCCTACTAGATGCAAATTCATTGCTGAAGTACCCGATTAGGCCTTACATCCAGATGTCTTTTACGTGACATAGGTACCTGATTAGGCCTTGTGTCCAGATGACTTTTACGTGTCGTGGGTACTCACTCGGTTAAACAATCCCTACTGGGTGCAGATTCGTTGCTGAAGTACCTGATTAGGCCTCGCGTCCGGATGTCTTTTACGTGCCGTAGATACCCGCTCAGTTAAACGATTCCTAATGGATGCAGATTCTTTGCTGAAGTACCCGATTAGGCCTTGTGTCTGGATGTCTTTTACGTGTCATAGGTACCCGATTAGGCCTTGTATCCATATGCCTTTTACATGTCATAGGTACCCGCTCGGTTAAACAATCCCTACTAGGTGCAGATTCGTTACTGAAGTACTCGATTGGGCCTTGTGTCCGGACGTCTTTTCGTGTCACAGGTACCTGATTAGGCCTTGCGTCCGGATGTCTTTTACGTGTCGTAGACACCTGCTCGGTTAAACAATTCTTACTGGGTGCAGATTCGTTGCTGAAGTACCCGATTAGGCCCTGCATCCGGATGTCTTTTATGTGTCATAGGTGCCCGATTAGGCCTTGCGTACGGATGTCTCTTACGTTTCATTAGTGCCCGCTCGGTTAAACAATCCTTATTGGGTGCAGATTCGTTGCTGAAGTACCCGGTTATCCTTGTGTCCGGATGTCTTTTATGTGTCATAGGTACCCGATTAGGCCTTGCATCTGGATGTCTTTACATGTCATAGGTACCCACTCGGTTAAATAATCCCTATTGGGTGCAGTTTCATTGCTGAAGTACCCGATTAAGCCTTGTATCCGTATGTATTTTACGTGTCATACGTGCCCTATTAGGCCTTGCGTTCGAATGTCATATACGTTTTATAGGTACTCACTCGGTTAAACAATCCCTACCGGGTGCAGATTCGTTGCTGAAGTACCTGATTAGGCTTTGCATCTGGATGTCTTTTACGTGTCATAGGTACCCCGATTAGGCCTTGCGTCTGGATGTCATTTACGAATCATAGGTACCTGTTTGGTTAAACAATCCATACTGGGTGAAGATTTGTTGCTGAAGTTCCCAATTAGGCCTTGCATCTGGATGTCTTAAGTACCCCCTTAGGTTTGAGTCCGGCCACCTTTACAATCGTTTATTTTGTTTGCTTAACCAATATGTTTTGGGTATAGATTGGTTTTCAAAGGTAACCGCATAAGCTTTTGTCTGGTTGTCCTTTACATCTCGTAAATACCCGTTTAAGTTTGAGTTCGACTGTCCTTTGCATTCTTTTAGTTTGTTTGGTTAACCAATATGTTTTTGGTATAGATTGGTTTTCATACCCGCTTAGGCTTGATCCTGGTTGTCCTTTGCATCTTGTAAGTACCTGCTTAGGTTTGAGTCTGGCCGTCCTTTGCATTATTTTAGTTTGTTTGGTTAACCAATATGTTTTCGGTATACATTGGTTTTCAAAGGTACCCACTTAGGCTTGAGTTCGGTCATCCTTTGCATCTCAAAAGTACCCGCTTAGGTTTGAGTCTGGCCGTCATTTCCATATTTTAGTTTGTTCGGTTAACCAATATGTTTATGGTATAGATTGGTTTTCAAAGGTACCCACTTAGGCTCGAGTCCGGCTGTGCTTTGGATCTCGTAAGTCTGCTTAGGTTTGAGTCCATATGTCATTTGGATTCTTTTAGTTTGCTCTGTTAACCAATATGTTTTTGTTGTAGACTGGTTTTCAAAGGTACCCGCTTAGGCTCTAATCCGGCCGTCATTTTGATTCTTTTAGTTTGTTCGGTCAACTAACATGTTTATGGTATAGATTTTTTTTAAATGTACCCACTTAGGCTTGAATCCAGTCATCCTTTGCATCTCGTAAGTGCCCGCTTAGGTTTCAGTCGGGCCGTCATTTACATTCTTTTGATTTGTTCGGTTAAACAATATGTTTTTGTTATAGATTGGTTTTCAAAGTACCTGCTTAAGCTTGAGTCTGGTTGTACTTTGCATCTCGTAAGTACCATCTTAGGTTTGAGTCCGACCGTCATTTGCATTCTTTTAGTTTGTTCGGTTAAGCAATATGTTTTTGGTATAGATTGGTTTTCAAAGGTAACTGCTTAGGCTTAAGTCCGACCATCTTTTGCATCTCATAAGTACCCGCTTAGGTTCGAGTCCGGCCGTCCTTTACATTCTTTTATTTTGCTCTATTAACCAATATGTTTTTGGTGTAGTTTGGTTTTTAAGGGTATCCGCTTAGGTTTGAGTCTGGCGGTCCTTTATATTCTTTTAATTTGTTCGGTTAACAAATATGTTTTGGGTATAGATTGGTTTTCATAGGTACCCTGTAACAACCCGGATTCCGACAGACCGAATTTTTTTCAAAAACCCAATCTACCGAAACCCGAGTTGGGCGCTCTGATATCCTGCAGAAAAAGAAAGAGATAAAGAAAACATGTCAGAATTCGTAAGCATCTTACAGTGGAAGGAATTCAAAGTATAATATACTTTAAATATAGCTTTACCTTATAAAACATACTGCCTAACCAATATCCAAAGCTTATACCATCTCTGTCATGAACCTAACCTAGAAGTATGTAATGAGGAGAGGGTCAGAACATAAGTTCTGTGTGAGTGGACTTAGAATAAACTTCTGTATAATCCTACATATACTGTTCAGTTATATTTTCTTGCTTATTAGGTTATTCGCGATATTAACTCTCTAGGCTGTACTCATGTCCCACTAGTAGATTAACCTAATACAATGTATATGTAGATACCCCCAAGTTGTATAATCCTTTCCATGTATATATACAGTCCCTTGCCATATGTCGTACGGGCTTCATCATGTAAATCTATACTACTTTAGTGTAGTGCCACCATTTTCGAAATCATTTGGACTACCACTCTTGATCTTGCTCGATTCTGTTTATTACCTAGATCTAATCTAGGGTTTTCTATCCAGCGCTTCCTAGATTCAACTAGGGTTTACGCTACCCAGGGCCACTGAGGTTTATGCTACCTATTGAACGCTTTCTAGATCCGACCCGGGTTTATGCTACCTAGGGCCACTAGGGTTTATGCTACCTATCGAACAATGCCCCCTAGTCTAGGACACACTACCCAGAGAAATATATGTTCCTAGACTTTACGTCCCAATCGTGTCGTTAAACGTGCTAGATATCTAGTTGCACATGTCCTCTATATGTGCAGCCCGAGTCCCGTGGCAGGCCTAATCAAGAAACACGGAACTCGGTCAGGAGCTTTAAGTTATCTGCTGATGCAGATGCTAAGGTCTGTTTTATCTGTATGTGGCTATGGTCCCACTTGACCCCTCCCTCAACTAATGAAAGACACCTAAGAAAATCAAGAATACGCAGGCCCTCTATGCCCCCACAAACCTATTGGCCACCCTTACCCATAACTAGATAGCAAAGTATATGGTCTTTTGGAGTTCTCCGCCTTTCCGCTTGCGTATCACGATTGACTCAAGATGGTAGGTAGACGACGTCGTGCTATCACAGGGCTAAACAAGATATTGCCGCCTCACGCTGACCCATCCTAGTCTTTAGGTTGCTTATATTGCAACCAAGGCATACCCTTGGCTCTTCTAACGCAGACCTTAACCTCTGTGAGCCCAGGAGGATCATCTGCAACCTCACAGATGGATACCTAGAGTACCCTCATGTCCCCTCGAAGCCGCGTGCTTCGTAACCCAGTTCGTTGGAGCCTTCTTCATGATCAGATGGACATTCGCTCCTCCTTGTGTTCTACTTGGCTTTCTTGACTAAGGTTTACTACTTAGTTCTCTTAGCTAAGGTTTACTACTTAGTTTCCTGAATCGTTAGCTTTCTTAACTAAGGTTCACTACTTAGTTTCCTGAATCGTTAGCTTTCTTAACTAAGGTTTACTACTTAGTCCTCTTAACTAAGGTTTACTACTTAGTTCTCTTAATCATTCGTTTTCTTAACTAAGGTTTACAACTTAGTCCTCTTAACTAAGGTTTATTACTTGGTTCTCTTAACCAAGGTTTGATACTTAGTTTCTGTTACTTAGTTCTCTTTAACTAAGGTTTGTTACTTAGTTCCTTTTAACTAAGGTTTACCAATGAATTCAAGCATGACTTAAGTTATCTTTATCAAATGATAGCGTATGGGTGTTTTCCCACATTTTCAGCTTAGATTAACTTATTTCATGGTATAAGTCGTCCCACCCTTCGAGTCTTATATTACATCTTAAGTCATATTCATTTCTTATCCCTATGATAAGTTTATCTATTATTTAATCTTATCATTCCCCACTTTTCCTTGCTTTGATACTGTTATATTGGTTAAGTTTGCCCATGTGTCCAAGTTGACTTAACCCCCAATCACGTATTTAATTCAACCCACGTACCATGCTAAATTGGTTAAGTGTTCTCTATCAGTTCATGTTGACTTAACCCGCCCATATATCATGTCAAATTGGTTAAGTGTTATCTATCGGTTCACGTTGACTTAAACCACCCATATATCACGTTAAATTGATTAAATGTTGTCTAATGTTTCATGTTGACTTAACCTTACCATACTAGCATGTGTCATTAACATTAATTAATTATTAATGCCCAACCTCTCACATTAGACCTATTGTTGCGGTCACTGGATGTGCCGGTTGGTTCCGGGCAGGATTACACCACAACTCAATCTAACCTCGGGTTTCAAGCACGTTATGACTAACTTCTCACATTAGAACCTATTGTTTGCGGTCACTGGATGTGCCGGGCGGTTCCGGGCAGGATTACACCGCAAACTCATTCTAACCTCGAGTTAGCCATGTTTCATGTTTAGCCAATTAACAATTCATGTCTATTCTAAGTGTCATAGGCCAATTATAAATTTATAAGCATGTTCATGTTCATTCTAGATATCAAATGTCAATTACCAATTCACAAGCATGTTCATGTTCAAGTTATGCCACTATTGTCAATTTCATGTTATGTGTCGAGTTCCATAATTACATAAAAACATGGTTTGTCCAACATATTCCATTTTTAATTATGTTTCTAGGATCTTAACGGCATATCCAATTTTCAAGTCTCAAATTCAAGCTTTACCCAAAAACCTCAATTTATGTTCATGCTTATAATCCCGTTAATAGCTATACCTATTATTCCAGTTTCCCATACATGTGTTCCTAACAGGTTGCTATCATTCCTCATACGTTGGTTAAGCTTATTCATATGTCAAGTGCTACTTAACCCATTTCTACTTTGCTTACACAACCATTCGTGTAATAATCTTTTTACCCAAATTGCCTAATTCATCGATTAAATCTCAAGCTCTTCCCAAATAACTGCAATTTACGCGCTGTTGACCTTGGCTCGAAGGTAGTCAAAGTTTCAAAAATAAAAAGGAAGAATAGGGAAGAGGAATAGATTAAGCATACAAAGATTATTTTAAATTGCAACATGAATTATAACTGACGAATGACGAACGATAATAATACTATTATGCATGAAGTATATTGTAATACCACTCACTGATTTAAGAACGGATCTTGAATTCTGGGATCTGATTTCTGAAATTGAAAAGTTATCCCTTGACGTAGATTATCGATCCTCTAATTTAGATTTGATTCTCTACTTGAATTCTAACGAAAAACTTGAGCAGCATAACCCCATCTTTGATTTATTTTGATATGAATTAGGGAAGAGTATATGCATAATGAAGATGTGTAGAGAAAACTGTAGCCTTAGGGGTGTTTATATAGGTGCTCAAGACCTTATCGTACACGCAGCGTTGAGTCAGCATTGAACCCAGTTAAGAAAATAGTCCAGGTTCACAGATGAATCTAGTCAAATCTTATCGTACACGCAACGCTGAGTCAGCATTGGGTCCCGCAAGCTATTTTGGCGCATAAATTCTAATTTCGAATGTTTGAATTGTTTTGGCGTAGAAAATTGATTTTTGAACTTTTGAATTTCTGGAATTTATTTAACTGTTTTATTCACATGAAATATTCTTATATGTAGCCTTATCTTGAATTTTATCTTTTGTATACATATATTTATGCATATATATATATATATTCTCAAATATATATACATATATTTTCTTTATTTCCTTAGATGTACATTCTTATCCTTTCAAATTTTGAATTTGTATACGTACATATATTTGCATGTTCAGTTGGCCCTCTCTAAAACAAAAATAAAAATTATGCCACCGCCAGGGTTCGAACCACCAACCTCCATGTTACAAATTCAATGTCTTAACCAACTGAGCTATAAAGTCTTTTGTTAATAAGTCTTAGAACAATGATAATTATTGTTCTCTCCTTACTTCTCTTTTTTATGTTAGTTACAATATTTAAATTAAACCATTGCATGAATCTTTTTCTTTTAATGTTAATGCATTATGTTTGCAAATCAGTGCATGCAACATATTTACATTGCATGCAACCAATCCTTTCTTTCTTTTAATGCATGCATTACATTTTTTTTCAGTGCATGTATTTATTACATGCAATCCTTTTTTTATTCTTTATTTTATATTTTAATTTGTTTGTATATATATACATATATATATATATATTTCTCTTATGCGTATACAAACTTCTAGGCTTAATAACTTCTTCATATGATGTCCGTTTTACGCTAACAAGATGTCTATCCTGACCAGAATTCCGAGATGGACGCAATGATGATGTCCGTTTTACTTAATTCCTGATATATAAATTAAGTATTTTTATGTTCTCATCTCTTCGATTACACACATTGTTATCGCATTAATTTCCTTACTCTTCAATGTATGAATTAATTTTTCATTATACATCACCATTATTTACCTATCTATGCATTTATACATATTTGTACATTTTTAATTATATTAAAAATGTGGGGTGTTACATTCCCACTTAGGCTTGACTCTGACCATTTTTTACATCTCGAAGTACCCGCTTATGTTTGGAATTCGATTGTATTTTACTTGCATACATACCCAATTAGGCTTGGAGTGTAAATGCCTTTTGCATTTCTGGGTTCGCTCGGTTGAATAAAATATCTTGGGTGTATATTCATTTACATGTATACCCAATTAGGTTTGGAATCCTGTTGTCTTTTACATCCGTACGTACCCAATTAGGCTTGGAGTCATAATTCTTTTGCGTTTTTGGGTTCACTTGATTGAATAAAATATTTTGGTCATAGATTCATTATGGTTATTTTGATTACATAATACATCTTTATTTAGGTTGGTGTGCCTAAACAATTCATTGTAATAATGCTATTTATATATAACATTTTAAATTTAGGATACAGTAAAAGGTTGGTGTCGTACATTGATAGTTTAATATTTGATGTTTGCAACAAATCACAGTTTCAATTTTCAACACAACAAAAGTCATTTTATTTCATTACAATGTCACATTTCATTTCTACAAAAATGTGCATTTCAGACTACAAAATGCATCTCATATTACAAAACTATACATTTATACATTTCATTACCATTTCCCTTCTGTCTCACCTATCAACTAATGATTGTCTCCTTGCCATTGAGATTTCCCTTCCTTTTTCAGATCATGTCACCATTAACCTCCACTTTCTAACCATCCTTCAACCTCTTCATATGCACAATAGTAACCACTGAACCATCACAAAGCCAAACCGATCTCAAACAGCCACTATACAGTTGCCATAAACCAACTATCCTCCCAAAATCCTCAGACATAGCCCAACCCGAATCACAACCTGATTTTTCATTACAACAGCAAGTCATAATCACCTGCTTCTACCAAAAAATAACAATAAAAGGTTGGTGTTGTATATTCATTCTTTCCTTATCATTCATTCCTTACACAACCCTTGACTAATTTCAACTTCCTTGTCATTCATTCCTTACACAACAAACCCTAAAAAATAATAAAGTACCAAACAATGCAATTAACATCTATATATGAAATTAGCTCAGTTACAATTCTGTCTGTACCACAAATTTTCAATCCTGCTTCAACTTCTATTTTAACATCAGTTCAACTTACTAAAATTCAATTACAATTAGCAACTAAATGTCTATACAGAAAACTCAAATTGAATTAAAACAGTCGCTACATTAGCAATTCAGTCTATCCTTCCTTCACAGTCCTTCTTCTTCACAACTTTTTCAATTTCTTCTGGGGACGAGTTTGCAAAGTAATTCATAATATTCCAACTTTTTTGTGGCTTATTCAGAATTTCAAACACTGTCTCAACACGTAAAAAATTGATATCTTTACTTTTGTATTCATCTGGTAGGTTTTTGTCCCCATCCAATCTTTGGATGAATTTCATCACAATAATGCACAGTCGTTGCTGCAAATTAAAAATAAATAAGCATTTTTTAAGAAATGCAATGCTATGATCATTTAGCATTTTGTGAACAGATTAAATGGAAAAAACCACGTATTACGTTCATGACAGAAATCATCCAGCATGAACATTTGGATACACTACACGATATGTTCTGCATAAATGTTTGAACTGCAATAGAGATGTCACAACCAACCAAAGTACGATTTGGTACACTACACTACATCATCACGAATTAACATTTTGATCTTTATAATGTGCACAGTGCAATTTTCTAATTCAGCTTTCCCCTTTACCTTCTAAAATGATAATCCATAATATAACCACAATAAAAATAATTAAATTTAACTCAAATATCGAAACTAAGAATTGAGAGCAACAAAAAGAAACACTACTGAAAAATTTATAAAATTATTGTATAATAAGTCATTGTTGGATCCAAACCAAGGTCACTTTACCACAGATAGCCACCATGTTAACTCAGCTGACTAGTAAATGCATAGAAATATCATGGAGAGTGAAATGGACAGACAAAGAAGAAATTAATGATGAAAATGCTGATATTCCCGTTGACAAAAATAATGGTACAAATAAATAGAATGATGAATGGGTACATGGTGACGGGTAGACCATTACTTGGTAGGAATTACACAGAACAAAGAGTGTAATGTGGGGGAGAACTTACCCAAAGCCATGAATTCTCCACTAATTCAAATGTTGATTTTATGTTAATGATCTATGATTATGCCTATGAACTTAAATATGCATGAAAGAACATCTTAATTTTGATGCTTTTAAGATATATTTTACTTTTGTTTCAAACGTTAGAAAACCTATACACATTTCCGAGTATTGACTAATTTTCTTTCTCTTTATTGAAAATAGTTACCTGTCACTTCTGACTAACTTCGCAGTAATTTCATGTCTTTTACAATCAATTATATATGTTATATGAATTAAAATTTTCAGTTAGGTGTCCAAAGAGTTGTATTTTGCTTATCAAACTAAATTTGTGGCCAAGAAAACAAGCTGCTATTTGTATGGTGTTGTATTCCTATTCGAATAATACTAAGGTTCCAACCATAAGAACAAAACTAAAATACTATTACAGTTTAGCATTTATATTAATAGTTGAAATTAGGCTTATAAAGGACAATATGAAGGTGATTTCACTGTATTATGGTAAAAGGCAATGGTACGGAGTTATCATGGTTTGAGCATTTAGTATTTATTTCAAAATATACACTAATAAATTGCTAATGCTTACGAATCAAAATCTTGTTGTAGGCATGGTGGTTATTTCATCTTCTTTCTTCCAATATCTTTGTTTAAAATGTTGTTTTCTACCTATTTTAGCTGGAATTTTTTTTTCAAGCTTTTTTCTCTGTAACAGAAAAAATAATTAGCTTTTTTCTAATATACACCCAAATATATATAATTATATATGATAATAACAATCTTACCAATAGAAGAGCTTGCTTATAGTGTTTATTTGATGCTGAGGTTGATCATCTTGGCCTCAACGAATCATAATGATTCCACTGCATTGTATTATATTAAAAGGTTTACAAAGTCCAGTGGTTCATGTAATGCAAGGGAAAGAACAAGATATCTATATATTCGTCCGTGATAATAGTTTGGACCGTTAGGAAAACCAATGATTCAACAACATTTTTAACGTCTGTTTGTATAGCATGCTGCAAATAAACATTCGTTATTAATTTTTTTCCGATATTTACAATTTTAAAGTAAAAATTTGTTTATCGTACTGATTATACTGAATATGTGGTTGTGTTCATATGTTGTTTTATTTGAAATAAACCAATCGGTAACCTGCATTAGAAGAATACTGTTAGCTTACTGTATAATTTTTAAATTGGAATATGTTTGTATATAAATTTGTTATATGAATATTACGTTGCTTATCCCAATATTTATGTTTTTAATATTTTGAGAGATATATTATAGTATGAATATTTGAATATTTTATAATACTTTAATTCATATATGCAATTTACAATCATTACAGACTATAATGCTTGGAGAAGATTGTAACGACCCGAACTTCCCCGGTCTCCGAAGAGAAGAGAAAGAACGGATTGTCTAAGAACACGACAAATCAGAACACAAAAGAAGAACATTTCATTGATTATTACAACAATTTACATTAGAGTACAAGAATATACAGAGTATGAATAAATATTATACATCAGAAAACATCAGAGATTTAAATTACATTTAAATACATAGCAGCGGAAAAATAATACAAAACATAACTGAAAGAGATAAACGGATACAGAGCTTTCCGAATATCGATCTAGCAGTAAACCAGGATCCTATGAATATAAATCTACAAAACCAAAACTACTAGCTGCCCGTGTGGAAAATAGGGGCACCCAGAGTTTAGGTTAAAACAATAAACTCCAGGTCAGTCATGTTACTGGTGTGAGAACTAAAACAGTTATTAAACCTTTACTTTAAAAATAAAGTAAATCAAGGGACCACGCTGTATAACACGGAACGGGTTTCCTCCCAAGAATACCAGTGCATAAAACAAACAGCGCAATGCTTTTTAGAAAAATGAAGCTATTATAAGACTCAGGCCCCATCACATAATGCAACGCAAGCCGGAGGATAGAGTTTTATCTTATAATATCCAAACATGCTTGGTACGTTTAAAACAAATCATTTTGATACAATTATAGTATAAAGTGTATGAAAACAACTTCAAATGTAAATGTATCAATCATAGACGGCATAGTGCCCCATACCACTATGTCGCCATACTAGGCTCTACAATTAAAACCGAATGTCATGTATTGGAAATTGGATTTTCGTCATGAGTCTAGGCAAGGGATGTACTCCTAGCCCGCTTCGAGACACTCTAGTAAATGCCTCGGGACTACACACTCTGGGTAACCCCTGGATCCTGCAGTGTCGGTCCTCTCTTACGTTTGAGGGTTGGCAATTCCTGAACACACGTTTCCCGGTCCTATAGGACCTATCCATCGGCTCCGTAGAGATTGATATAACCGAGGCGCCTCAAAATCCAACAACCACATAGGTAAAAATAATATAAATGTCAGGGCTTGTAAAACGCTGACACCACCCATAGCTAGAAAGAAATGTCATGCACTCACTGCGTTCCCTTATCCCGTTTTTGACTCATGCGGAGGTGTGAGGCTCGTGAATTAACGCTATACACAAAGTTATGCTATATCAATGTCGTGCTTTGATCATCAACCACAAGACTCTGCTTTTCAATAGAAGCCTTAATCATCTGCATCTCAGCATGCCACACTGGAAATTCACGCCATGCAACTGATGTTTATCGATATATAACCTCGAGCTCGTACGTCTCAGAGAAGGGCGTTAAGCAAGATAATAAATTCTCCACTGCCAAATAGATATATATTTAATAGAGATCAATCAACATAGAATAAAATCCAATGTTAGACACACATCCATTACAAGTTTGTTCTAGGTCTGAACGAAACCGGAGGCACCTTATTCCTCGTCCCATATGTCCAATACAGGAGAGAGGTCCTCGCATATCCGGTCGATATTCAAGTATGTCTGGACGATCACCACTTATTACCTCGTCTTGGGTGTACAGTCCAATCAAGACATCAGTAATCATCCAAACGATGTGAAGACCTCCAGTCTTCAACCACTGTCTTCATCGTCGACATATTGTCTAATTAGTTATTCAGAATGAGTATAAACTCGGCCTTTCCGAATAACTCGCGTATATATTATAATCAAGTGATATAAACACAACATACGCCTCATTCCAATCCAGAATATTCTTTTATTCAAATATTCACACACTTTGGGAAAGGTTCCCATTAATTTTATCAAAGATAAATTCTTTAAATTTATTCTTTAATCTTCCTTTGGATGTCAATTCAAACCATGTTACGGTTTTCCAAACTAGTCGGGATTAGCGCACCTTACCGAAGTAATCATTTGTTTAATTTCCCAATCCCAACCTATTCATCCCTGGAGAAAAACTGGTATTACCTCATAAATAACACCACAGTGTTATTGGTAAATTTAATTACCATTTCCCGTTCAAATCTAATTAAAGATTTAACTAACGCTAGGAGCAAAACTGGCGATACTCCATTCTCGATCATTTCCCAAATTTAATAATTTAAACTATCACATTCCCTTTTTCAATCTATTTAAAGATTCATTAAAACTCCGCTTAGTTTTAATCTCCCCAAAAATCAATATTAATGATTATTTAACTTTGGAAACACAAACATGCCGCATCGACAATCTACACCGTACTATTGATTTCTACCGATATATAACCTCTAAGCTCGTACGTCTTAGAGAAGGGTGTTAAGCAAGAGAATAAATTCTCCGCCACCAAACAGATATATATTTAGCAGAGATCAACCAAAAGGCTCGAAATACAATGACAGACATGTAATCCTGCCTTTAACTAGGTTAAAGAACTAATGTCATTCAAAACACATTTCTCAATAAACCCAAATCACATTCCATTAATTATGGAATCTTCACGGAGAAACAAATCAATATTTGATTGATATCAATTTCCGTATCCGACTAATAATATAAATGGAATAACGGCAAAGCCTTTTAAATTCCATATGTATTAACAGTCCTCCTCCACAGAAGCTCACCTCGATTGTTATCCAATCGAATTCCATTCAATTCCAATTTAATATATTAAATTGGAAAACCGTTACTTTGGAAAATTCCCGTTAAATCTTAATAAAAAGATTTATAAATTCCAAATCACATTTCATTGTAAATCGGGTTAAAGAATGAATGTCGTTAAAAACACAGTTCACAACAATCCCAATTCACATTCCATTTTTAATCGGGTTAAAGAACAAGTGTTATTTAAAACACCGTTCACGATAAACCCAAAAATCAATTCCAATTAAATATTAATTAATTGGTATACTTCATTAAATCTAAATAAAAAGATTTAATCTTTTCTCAACTGGGTTTAAGAGCAGTGTTAATGAAGACACCATTCACGACAAACTTAAATCCCATTTGATATTAAATACAAGGCTCTGAATAGAAGATATATCGGCTTATATTCAATATCAAATTCTGAAATCAACAAATATCGTATTAGAATAACGATATACATATATATCTTCCAAATTCCGCCACAATGTCCATATAATGACGGAATCCAATATCGAAATATTCCAAAGATAATTTCGATTAAAATCCATTCCTATTCATATATTGGAAATTTTGGTTATTTTTAAAACCATTTCCAATCCAATTTAATTATTTTTAAAAATATTGGATTTATTACTCTAGTTCATAACTAGTTCATTTCGATAAAAATATATTTTTATCTTTTCAAATATGGAATTTTTCAGCCCAGTTCTTTCCAATTCATTTATTATGATTTTACACAAATCATTGATATTTTTAATAAATTTATCCAGGCCCGTACAGTCGATTTCCATAAACGTTCATCGAACTGCACTTACAACAAACTTTTCCAAATTTGATTTGGACATAATTCCAAATCCAACCATTATATTTCAAATCTCTAATATTCATTGGAAAGCTCTTTTCGATACAAACCGAACGGTTCCGATTTTAGGAGAATCCGACGGTCGGATCTCCCGTAATGTCCGTTCGAAGTCAATGGTCGAAATTCACAAACTACCGCAGCGCGACGCATTCTATTCAGGCCATTATATATATATAATATATATTATATATATTTTGTCGATTTCCATTTAAAACGTATTTTATAAATCGTTTTGAATTCGTTTTCAAAACGATTTCAACTTCATATTCAATTTCTAATCAAAATTGAATATTCCATATCATCGATATATAAATGATAGTTTTTTTCTCATTATATTTCAATATCATTTCCTTTTCAATATTCATTATAGAAATGAATAAAATCGATATTAATATCGTTCATGTCAAAATGGTGTTAATCTAATCAACACGGCTTTATACATATTCAAATATTTTCGTGTCCATCCCGAATCAGACATAAAAACCAGATTTTGATCTTTTATTGAATATTATTTTAAAATATTCATTATTTTAAAATATCGTTATTTTAAAATATTCCTTCTTTCTGAACTGGAATCAGACACAGTCAATTACCATATAATTTGATTTATATGGATTTCATACAACACATGCACACAACAACAATCAAACACAGTCAACCATCATCCAGATTGCATTCTACACTGCATAAGCATTAAATATAAATATTTAACGCTTATAACAGTCTGTCAACCAATCGATTGACATACAACTAAATATTGGGATTAGTGTATGTCATATATCATCCCAATACCCGTGTGGGGTTTCAACCAATAAATAGTGAATTTTATTTGTGCAGTTGGGCGATGTGTAAAATTTATCGTCCCAATCAATATCAGTCAAATGTGTTTACATAAACAAATCGTCCGATTTGTTTATGAATATTTATCCCATTCATACACACATTAAAAATTATATTTTTAACTATAAAATATTTTATTTCAACACAAGAATATTTTATAAATTCTACTTCACATCACAAACAATTTTCACAACATAATCAAACAAACAAACAAGTCGTCCATGGTCTGTGGACGATGGGTGTCGGGTGCTGCTAAGCACCGTCTGCATCCTAGTATATATTTAACTAGAAAATAAATTAAAGTGAGAAGTTCTCACCTTTGGGATCCACTCCGCCGTGCTTTGATTGTCGATCTATGTAGTATACCTACGTTACAAAAATATATTTTTAACCAATCAATAATTATTTCTATGTATGATTATTTTATAAATAAAATACATGGCTAAAAATTATATTTTTATCTTTCTAAAAATAATTTCATATTTTTATAACAACGCTACATAGATAAAAATCATATTTTTATTATTTATATAATATAAAAATCATATTTTTATTATCTCTATAATATAAAAATCATACTTTTATTATCTCTATAATATAAAAACCATATTTTTTCTTATATAAAAATATATTCTTTCTATTTCTAAAAATCCTAACTTTTAATATAAACAGAAATTTAAATCAATGTTTTCACATTTAAAAAAAACTAAAGTTTAAAAATCACCTTCTCACATTTAACATAGCAGCTTCATGAAATCTGGTCGCCATTTCTTGTTCGAGCTCCTCTGAAAGAACCCGTAACTTCCCCGTGAAGGAAAGCACGGATACTTTGAGAACAACACACAAAAGGACGCATACGGAAGAACATTTCATTGTTATTACAACAATTCCATCAGATACAAGAATATACAGAGTATAATTGAATAAATTACATTCGATAAATATCAGAGATTACAATAAATTACATAGCAACGGAAAATAATACAAAAGCACAACTAGAAGTGATACACGGATACAGAGCTTTCCGAGCATCGTTCCAGCTGTATATCAGGACCCTGTGAATATAAATCTGCAAAACCAAAACTACTAGCTGCCCGTGCGGAAAATAGGGGCACCCAGAGTTTAGGTTAAAACAATAAACTCCAGGTCAGTCATGTGACTGGTGTGAGAACTAAAACAGTTATAATTCTTTATTTTAAAGTTCGGTAAATCAAGGGACCACGCCGTATAACACGGAACGGGTTTCCTCCCAAGAATACCAGTGCATAAAGCAAACAGCGCAATGCTAAATAAAGAAAAATGAAGCTGTTATAAGACCCAGGTCCCATCACACAATGCAACGCAAGCCGGAGGATAGGGTTTTCCCTTATAACAGCCAAAGCATGCTTGATACGTTTAAACACATTATTTGATACTATTATAGGTGTATAGTGTCAAAACAATTTCAATCATAAATATCATTCATAGACGACATGGGTACCATATATCATGTCGCCATACTAGTTCTACAATTAAAACCGCAATACACGTATTGGAAATTGGATTCCGTCATGAGCCGAGGCAAGGGGCAAGCTCCTCTCCGATTCGAGACACTCTAGCAAATGTCCCAGGACCCCACTATGATCCTTGGATCTTCAGGGCCGGTCCTCTCTTACTTTTGAGGATTAATTATTCCTGAACACACGTTTCCCGGTCCTTACAGACCTATATCCGAGGCGCCTCGCATTCCAACAACCACACAGGTGAAAAGTATATAAATGTCAGGGCTGGTAGGTCACTGACACCACCCTAGCTAGAAAGAAACGTCGTGCTCTCCCTGCAGTCACTATCCCGTTTTTGACTCATACCGAGGTGTGAGGCTCGCGAATTCACGTTATACACAAAGCTATGCCACACAGGCCGTGCTTTGATCATCAACCACAAGACTTTGCTTTTCAACAGAAGCCTTGATCAATTGCCACTTACGCATGCCACACTGGCAATTCACTCCATGCGACTGATGTCCATCGATATACAACCTCTGAGCTCGTACGTCTCAGAGAAGGGCGTTAAGCAAGAGAATAAATTCTCCGCCGCCAAACAGATGTATATTTAATAGAGATCAATCAACACAGAATAAAATCCAATGTCAGACACACAATCCATTTACAAGTTCATTCTGGGTCTGAACGAAACCGGAGGCACTTTCCTCGCATATCCATCCATCTCCAGGTACGTCTGGACGATCACCAACTGATTCCCTCATCCTGGGTGTACAACCCAATCAAGATCATCAGTAATCACCCAAACGATGTGAAGACTTCCGGTCTTCAACCACCGTCTTCATCTTCGACATCTCGTCGAATCGGTTATTCAGAATGGGTATAAACCCGGCCTTTCTGAATAACCCACGTATATGATAAACAAATGTTACACAAACACAACGAACGCCTCATTCCAATTCAGAATATTCTTTTATTCACAAAATCACATTCTTAGGGAAATGTTCCCATTAATTTTATCCAAGATAAATTCTTCTAAATTTATCCTATAATCTTCCTTTGGATATTATTTCAAACGAGTCGGGATTAGCGAACCACACCGAAGTAATTATTTATTTTATTTCCCAATCCCAACCTATATATCCCATGGAGAAAAACTGGTGATACTCCATATCTAACACCACGGTGTTATCGGTAAAATTAATTACCATTTCACGTTCAAATCTAATTAAAGATTTAACTATCGCTTTGGAGCAAAACTGGTGATACTCCACTCTCGATCACTTTTCAGATTTGATAATTTAAATTATCAATTCACATTTTTAATCTAATTAAAGATTCATTAAAACTCCACTTAGTTTTAATCTTCTCAAAAATCTATATTCTGCCTTTAACTGGGTTAAAGAACCAATGTCATCAAAAACACGATTCACGACAAACCAAATCACATTTGATATTAAATACAAGGCTCTGAATAGAAAATATATCGGCTTATATTCAATATCAAATTCTGAAACCAACAAATATCGTATTGGAAATAACGATATAAAATATATCTTTCAAATTCCCATAACAATATCTGTATAGTCACGAAATCCAACATCGAAATATCCCGAAGATATTTTCGATTCAACTCCAGTCCAATCCACGTATTGGGAATATTGATTATTTTTAAAATCACTTTCAAATTCAATTTATTTATTTCAAAAATAAATTGATTTTAATTCTAGTTCAAAACTAGTTCATTTCGATAGAAATCTATTTTTACCTATTCAAATGTGGAATTTTCCAGCCCAATTCTTTCCAATTCACATATTATAATTTTACTCAAATTATAGATATTTTTAATAATTTTATCAAGGCCCGTACAGTCGATTTCCAACAACGGCCATCGAACTGCACTTACAGCGACCTTTTTCAAATTTGATTTGGACATAATTCCAAATCCAACCGTTAGATTTCAAATTTCTAATATTCATTGGAAAGCTCTTTTCGATACGAACCCAACGGTTCCGGTTTTAGGAGAATCCGACGGTCGGATCTCCCGCAATGTCCGTTTGAAATAAATGGTCGAAATTCACGAACTGCCGCGGCGCGGCGCGTTCTATTCAGGCCATTATATTATATATATAATATATATAATATATATTTCGTTGATTTCTATTTAAAACGAATTTTATAAATCGTTTTAAAATCGTTTCAAAAGCAATTTCAACTTTCTTTTCAATTCAAATCAAAATTGAATTCTTCTTTATAAATTCGTTTTAAAATTCATTTCTATTCAATTCAAATTTTAATTCAATTTGAATTCATTTTCAATTCAATTCATTTTCAATTCAATTCATTTCGAAATCGTTTTCAATTCAATTCATTTCGAAATCGTTTTCAATTCAATTCATTTCGAAATCGTTTTCAATTCAATTCATTTCGAAATCGTTTTCAATTCAATTCATTTCGAAATCGTTTTCAATTCAATTCAATTCAAAATCGTTTTCAATTCAATTCATTTCGAAATCGTTTTCAATTCAATTCAATTCATTTCGAAATCGTTTTCAATTCAATTCATTTCGAAATCGTTTTCAATTCAATTCATTTCAATTCGAATAAAATCGATATAAATATCGTTCACGTCAAAATGACGCAAAACTAATCAACACGGCTTTATATTTTTCACAACTTCTTTATTCTATTCAACAAATGAATATTTTTCCCATTCAACACATGAATCTATAATTTTTTTTTTACAACACACGACTAATCTCAACACATGAGTACGGCCAACACATCACTATTTTTGTTATGTAAAATATTTTATAAAACTATGGTATCTATCGTTTGATTTTCAATTAGGCTTCTACTGGGAAGTAGTTCTAATTTTAAATATGATAAAGATGTAAATTTTATTATATAAAATATTTCACTCAACACATGAACATCGTCAACACATGACTATTTTTATATTCAACACATGAATTTTCTTTTATAATATTCATTATTTTCCCGATTGGAATGAGGCCCGATCAATCACCATATAACGTTAATTATACGGATTCCATACAACACATGTATATAATAGCTTTGAAAAATAATCAACCACCAACCAAAGTGCACCACACAACTGCATAAGCATCAAATATAAATAATCGACGCTTACACAGTCTGTTGACCAATCGATCGACAATAATTAAATAATTGGGATTAGTGTACACCAAATATCATCCCAACACCCGTGTGGGGTTTCAAACAATCAAACACAGATTTTATTTGTGCAGTTGGGCGATGTGTAAAATTTATCGACCCAATCAATATCAGTCAAATCAGTGTATATAAACAAATCGGCCGATTTGTTTATAAATATTTTATTTATTCACCTTCACGTTAAAAATTATATTTTTAACGACAAAAAGATTTTATTTCCACACTTGAATTTCTATTCAGTTCATTTATTCAATAAAATGATATTTTTATTTTTCTAACATATTTTAGGAAATTTCGGCGGCATAACGGCACGATACTAGAAACGGAACAAGGCCTAGCCTTGTCCCCGGTCTAGTGAAGGCCCACGCCATTCACACATCAATCAAATCAATTTCAATTCACCAATTCAAACCAATAACCTAACCAACTACACAATCAAACAATTTAACAAACAAGCCATCCATGGTCTGTGGATGACGGGTGTCGGGTGCTACTAAGCACCGTCTGCATCCTAGTATATATATATATATATATATATATATATATATATATATATAACTAGAAAAGAAATTTAGAGTGAGAAGTTCTCACCAATAGCTATCCGACTTCACGACACTTCTTTGCATAAAATCTTCACCGATCTTGCCTTTTCATCTCCTTTGTTGCCCGTAGCCACTACATATATAAAAATCACACATTTTTATATTTGCCGTTGTCTTTAAAATAAAAATCATATTTTTATTTATTCACTTTCAATTTAAAAATCATATTTCTATAATCACTTCATATATTGAAAATCGAATTTTTACTATGCTATTCAATATATAAAAATCCCATTTCAAAAATATAGATTTCGCCTTTATAAAATAAAGTTTTCGCCTTTATAAAAATAAAGTTTTCGCCTTTATAAAAATAAAGTTTTCGCCTTTTCTAATTTAAAGATTTCACCTTTCTCTAAAGTTTTCACCTTTCTCTAAAGTTTTCACCTTTCTCTAATTTAAAGTTTAAATCTTTTCTTATTTAAAATCTAAAAATAAAATCAGTTTTTAAAACCTTTAAAAAAAATTCGGTTTAAAATCCTAAAAAAAGAACAGTTTATTAATCCTAAAAAAAAAACAGTTTATTTATCTGTTAATATAAAATAAAAATAAAATAAACTAATAAAATAAAATAAAATAAAAAACTTACATGGGGGGGGGGGGCGCTGGTGGTCATCAGAAGGCGGAAGGGAGGAGGAATCGAGTGGGAGGTGGAGGTTGAACGGAGGAAGGGGGGTCTCCGGTTGAGGCGCGGCACGGTGGAGGCGGTGGAGGGGTTCGCGGTGGGTTAGGGTAAAAGGGGCGTCGGGGTTCGTACGAAGCGGAAGGGGGTGGAAGCGGCCAGGCGGAGAGAGGGGAAGAAGAGGAAGAGGCGGCGGCGACAGTCCATCGGGGAGGCGGCGTTAATCGCCTGAGCGATTTGTTTTTTTTTTTTATTTTTTTTTCTCTGAATTGAAATTCGAATGGGGGGGGGGGGTATAAAGGAAAGAATTTTTAATTTTATTATTTTATTTAATTATTTTAATTTCTAAAAAGGTTGACTTTTACATACGACCTCTAAACGAGGCCCACCGCCTGTCGTCCATAGCGTTTTACCCCCATTCTGAACACAATGGGATATGCCACGTAGGCTGATTCGACTGTTTGAATCAGTTTCTGTTAAATTTACACTTAAATCGCTATATTGAATTTTAAACGTGCATTTCAAATTACCGGGGTAACATACGAACTCTAAAAATTCTCGAAAAATATTTTCTAGCTTCGTATTGACGATACGGTCCTAACAAAACTAGTTTCGTCGAATTCTGAGAGCGTTGGAAAAATGGCCAATTTCCAGTCGATTAAAATCAACTGAAACTAGTCAAACGCGTTTTCCTTTGCCACGCTCACATATTGATTCGAAAAATTATGAAATTTGAAATCTAGCAATAACTTTACACTGCGGATCCAACAAAAGTGGTTTCATCGAAATCCGAGGTCGTTTGCAAAATGTCCATTTTTAAGGGCCTGAATTCCATAGCGACTATTCAGAATTTTCAACTGGACATATCTTTTGATTCCCGCCATGAAATCTCAATTTGTCGGATTCGTTAGAAAGATATTATCAATTAGATCCTATTATTTTTGGTTTCACTAAAATCCGGATTGTTTTGCACCCGGTACATTCAATTGAAGTTTGAAATCGAATTATCGAACTACCGCGCCATTTTCAATTCTATTTATAATTATATATAAATATTTATATTCTAACGACGGCGTGTATAATATATACGTTCGAATTCTATTCAAAATGAATTTCTCGTCGATATTATTTAAAATAATCCATTTTAAATATTCAAAATTCGCTGAAATCGCTAAAATAAAAATTTTAAACTGGCCCAGATTTTCGGGTTATTACATCCTCAGCCACCTCACGCTCCATCACCAGACCACCTGGGTCGACCTTCACCACTGCGCTGCGTCGGAGGGGGGAAGGGGTGTGAAATCGCGGCGGCTACGTGAGGTGGGTGGTGCAGCGGTCGGGGGAAGGCCCACAGTGGTGGAGGCGGGTTTAATACGGGTTCCATTTTTAGAGGATTGGGGGTTTGGGGGATGGCCGGAGTGGTGAAGGCGGCTTTGGAGACCGGCGACGGGGCTGACTGAGGGTGTAGCGGTCGGAGCGCAGGTGGCGGCACGATGGAGGGCTCCGTCGCTTTTGTTTTTTGTTTTTCTTTAAATGCTAAAAGTCGGGGGAGAGAGAAAGTAGAAGGCGGGATATATATATTATTTCATTAATATTTTAATTTCAAAATATATATTTTCGCATATGAACTCAAAATCAAACCCAACGACTGTCGCCTCTAGCTAATTGCCCCTATTCCAAACACAATGAGATATGTTCATTTAGCCAATTCTAAAGTTTTAATCAGTTTTCATCAAAATCAAAATATAAATCTATATATTGAATTTGAACGCGCATTTCAATTTACCGAGGCTACATACGGACTCTAGAATTCAAGAAAAATTATTTTTATCATCGTATTGACGATACGGTGCTAACAAAACTAATTTCGTCGAATTTGGAGACCGTTTGAAAAATAGCCATTTTCTGGTCGATCCTAATCGACTAAAACTGACAAAACATGTTTTCTTTTGCCACGCTCACATATTGATTCAGAAAATTATGAGTTTTGGAATCTACCAATAACTTGACATCTCGGATCCAAAAAAAGTGGTGTCGTCGAAAACGGAGGTCGTTTGCAAAATTTCCATTTTAAGGGCTATATTTTCCATAACGACTATTCTAAATTTTCAACTGGGCATAACTTTTTATTCCCGCTATGAAATTTCAATTTTTCGGATTCGTTGGAAAGATATTTTCAAATAGATTCTAATATTTTTAGTTTCGCTAAAATCCGATTTATTTTGAATCCTATACATTCATTTGAAATTTGAAATCGAATTTTTGAACTACCGCGCCATTTCCAATTCCTTTTATAATTAAAATAAATATTTATATTCTAACTTCGATTCAAATAAATATATACATTCTAATTCTATTCAAAATAAATTTATCGTCGTTATTATTTAAAATAATCCATTTTAAATATTCAAAATTCATTAGAATTGCCAAAATAAAATTTTTAAGTTGGTGCGGATTTTCCGGGTTGTTACAAAGATAACATTTTATTAACAGTATGTTGCTTCATTAAAAAAATATCATAATGCTAGGATACTTTAGCATTATTAACAACATGTTGCTTAAAAAAACATGCTAGGAGAGATTAGCATTTTTCTAACAATATGTTGCTTACCCAATTATAAATCAAAATGCTTGTAGAAGTAAGCATTTTATAAACAACATTTTGCATCATTAAAAATATTATTATAGTGCTAGCAGAATTTAGCATTTTTCAAACACGATGTTACTAACTCACAAAAAAAAATTCATAATGCTAGGAGAAATTAGCATTTCATGAACAATATGTTGTTTTTTTTAAAAATTATCATAATGCTAGGAGAAGAAAGCCTTTTGGGAACAACATGTTGGTTTATAAGAAAAATATTAAAATGCTAGGAGAGGATAACATTTTAAAAAATAACTATCATAATGCTATGAGAAGTTAGCATTTTAGGAACAAAATGTTGCTTAATAATAATGTTTAAAAAAAATGCTACGAGAATTTACTATTTTACAGACATTGTGCTACTTAAACAAATAACTATCATAATGCTAGTAAAAGTTAGCATTTTTAGGAACAATATGTTTTTAACAACCCGAAAAATCAGTACCAATTTAAATTTTTTATTTTAGCTATTTTTAATGAATTTTGAATATTTAAAATGATTTATTTTAAATAATATCGATTTAAAATTTATTTAAATTTAAGTTAGAACGTATATATTTATTTTAATTATAAAATGAGCCTGAAATGACACGGTAGTTTAAAAATTCAATTTCAAATGAATGTACAGAATTCAAAATAAATCGGATTTCAGTAAAACCAGAAATATTAGAATCTGTTTAACAATATCTTTCTAATGAATGTGAAAAATCCAAATTTCATAACGGGAATTAAAAATTATATCCAGATTAAATTAGAAATAGTCGCTATAGAATTTAATATAATATATAGCCCTTATAAATAGCCATTTTGTAAACGACCTCCTTTTCGAAGAAACCACTTTGGTTGGATCTGGAATGTCAATTTATTGCTAGGTTTAAATTTCCATAATTGTTGGAATTAATATGTGTGCGTGGCAAAAGAAAATGTGTTTTGTCAATTTCAGTCTGAATTGGATCGACTAGAAAAAGTTCATTTTTCAAACGGTCGCCAAATTTGACAAAATTATTTTTGTTGGGATCGTATCATCAAGACATAGCTAGATTTATTTTTCGGGAATTTTTGGAGTCAGTATGTGGCCCCGGTAAATTAAAATGTACGTTAAAATTTAATATTAAATGTTTATATTTTAATTTAAAGAAAAATAGGCTGAAACAGTCAAATGGGCTTACGAAACATAGTCCGTTGTGTTCGTAATGGGGGTATTTAGCTAGGGGCGATAGTCGTTGGGTTGGATATGGAGTTCGTATGGGTTAACGGGCCTTTATGGAATTAAGAGAATTAAAAATTAATATATATATATATATATATATATATATATATATATATATATATAACCCTATCCTCTTCATCGTATGGCCGCCACCTCCCTTCTCAAATAATGGCGATTAACATTCAAAACAAAACTGCCTTGATCTCCAAACCCTCTCAATGAAGAGTGAAAATTCCTAAAGGAATATTGTAGAGCTACCTGTGTTTGTAATAATCCGGAAAATCCGAACCGGTTTAAAATTTTTATTTTGGCAATTTTAGCGAATTTTGAATATTTAAAATAGATTATTTTAAATAAATATCGACGAGAAATTTATTTTGAATATAATTCGAATGTATATATTCCCTACGTCGTCGTTAGAATATAAATATTTATATATAATTATAAAAGGAAATTGAAAATGGCGCGGTAGTTCGATAATTCGATTTCAAACTTCAATTGGATGTACCGGGTGCAAAACAATCCGGATTTTAGTGAAACCAAAAATGATAGGATCTAATTTATAATATATTTCCAATGAATCCGAAAAATCAAAATTTCATAGCGGGAATCAAAAGATATGTCCAGTTGAAAATTCTGAATAGTCGCTATGGAATTCGGGCCCTTAAAAATGGGAAATTTGCAACCGACCTCGGATTTCGACGAAACTAGTTTTGTTGGATCCGTGATGTCAAATTATTGCTAGATTCCAAATTTCATAATTTTTCGAATCAATATGTGAGTGTGGCAAAGGAAAACGCGTTTGACCAGTTTCAGTTGATTTTAATCGACTGGAAAATGGCCATTTTTCTAACGGTTTCAGAATTCGACGAAACTAGTTTTGTTAGGACCGTATCATCAATACGAAGCTAGAAAATATTTTTCTAGAATTTTTCGAGTTAGTATGTGACCCCGGTAAATTGAAATGCGCGTTCAAATTCAATATATAGAGTTATATGTTGATTTTAACGGAAACTGATCGAAACGATCGAATCAGCCTACGATACATATCCCATTGTGTTCGGAATCGGGGTAAAACGCTAGGGACGGCAGGCGGTGGGTCTCATTTCGAATTCGTATAAAAAGTCAACGTTTAGAAAAATAAATTAAATAAATATATTTTTATATTTAAGCCCTTACCCCTCTACACTCCCTCTCCACTCAGAAATTAGGTTGAAATAAAAAAAAACGCGCGCCTCCCTTTTTCTATAGCCCGTCGCTCCTCCGCATTGGGCCCACCGCCGAGACCCCCTCCCTCCGCCTCCCGCCTCCGGCAAGGACCCCCCCCCCCCCCCAAAAACCCGATCCTCTCCCTCTCGACTGAAGACCGCACCCCCCTTCGTGACCAAATCCTCCCAGAACTCTAGCTCCGACGTCCTCCATCACCGCCGACTCCACCCTGCGCCACCCCATCGCCTTGTCGCCGCCTCTGACCAGACCCCCGAGCCCCCTCCTCTTCTATTCTCTCTCCGATCCTCCTCAAACCCCGTAGCCTCCCTTGAAACCCCAAAACACCCCCCTCTTCCGACTGACGCACACCAGACGGCCACCACCGCTCCGATCCGCGAGCTACAGCTCACCCTCTCCCTTTTTCGAACTGTAAGTTTTTATTTTCCTTGGGTTTTATTTTAATTTTAATTTGAAAATCAGTTTTTATATGAAGTGATAAAAATGAAAATGTACCTTGTTTTTGAAATGAAAATATACCCTGTTTTAAAAACAAAAATAACATTGTCTGAAAATAGAATTATGTTTTCAAATATATATATATACAAAAATAAAAGAAGGTAATTTTTACATCGATATTACAATAAGAAAATTGTGATTTTTATTTAAAGGAATAACATATAAAAATTTGATTTTTATCGTTTTGAAAACCATATAAAAATGTGATTTTTATATGCATAGGATAGTAAAAATTTGATTTTTATATATTGAATAGTATAGTAAAAATTCGATTTTTATATATTGAATAGCATAGTAAAAATTCGATTTTTATATATTGAATAACGAAGTAAAAATGTGATTTTTATATATGTAGTGGCTACGGGTAACGAAAGTGACAAGTGCGATAACGATGAAGATTTCTATCAACGAAGAGCCGTGGAGTTGGATAGCTATTGGTGAGAATTTCTCACCTTTCAATTTCTTTTCCTAGTTATATATATATAGTAGGATGCAGACGGTGTTTAGTAGCACCCGACACCCGTCATCCACAGACCATGGATGGCTTGTTTGTTAAATTGTTTGGTTGTGTAGTTGGTTAGTTCATTTGGGTTGAATTGAATTGTTTGGTGAAATGAAATTGATTTGATTGATGTGTGAATGGCGTGGTCCTTCACTAGACCGGGGATAAGGCTAGGCCTCGTCCCGTTTCTAGTATCGTGCCGTTATGCCGCCGAAATTTTCTAAAATAAGTTAGAAAAATAAAAATATCATTTTTATTCTGTAAATGAACTGAATAAAAAATTCATGTGTTAAAATAAAATATTTTAGCGTTAAAAATATAATTTTTAGCGTGAATGTGAATAAATAAATATTTATAAACAAATCGACCGATTTGTTTATATACACTGATTTGACTGATATTGATTGGGTCGATAAATTTTACACATCGCCCAACTGCACAAATAAATCTGTGTTTGATTGTTTGAAACCCCACACGGGTGTTGGGATGAAATTTGAAGTTCACTCATCCTGATTGATTAAATATGTCAATCGATTGATTGACAGGCTTTTATAAGCGTTAGATATCTATATTTGATGCTTATACAGTGTAGTGCACTTTGGTTGATGGTTGATTATTTTTCAATGCTAGTATATACATGTGTTGTATGGAAAACCATATAGTTAACACTATATGGTGATTGATTGGGCCTCATTCCAATTTAGAAGATAAAGAATATTATAAAATAAAGGTTCATGTGTTGACTGTACTCATTCGTGAGATTAGCCATGTGTTGAACGAAATATTTTAACAATAAAATTTACATCTTTATCAATATAAAATAAAGGTTCATGTGTTGACAGTACTCATCCGTTGAGATTAGCCATGTGTTGAACGAAATATTTTAACAATAAAATTTACATCTTTATCAATATAAAATAAAGGTTCATGTGTTGACAGTACTCATCCGTTGAGATTAGTCATGTGTTGAACGAATAATATTTGAAATAGAAATATTTGAAATAGAAATATTTGAAATAGAAATATTTGAAATAGAATATTTGAAATAGAATATTTGAAAATAGAAATATATGAAGCCGTGTTGATTAGATTGACGTCATTTTGACGTGAACGATATTTATATCGATTTTATTCATTTTGAAATGAATATTGAAAAGTGATTTCAAATTGAATATTGAAAAGCGATTTCGAAATGAATATTGAAAAGCGATTTTGAAATGAATATTGAAAAGCGATTTCGAATTGAATATTGAAAAGTGATTTCAAAATGAATATTGAAAAGCGATTTC
Organism: Allium sativum; assembly: GCA_030737875.1. Classification (NCBI taxonomy): domain Eukaryota; kingdom Viridiplantae; phylum Streptophyta; class Magnoliopsida; order Asparagales; family Amaryllidaceae; genus Allium; species Allium sativum. The sequence goes on along the minus strand of CM060921.1, from coordinate 449,912,519 downwards.
GAATTGAATATTAAAAAGTGATTTTGAAATGAATATTGAAAAGCGATTTCGAATTGAATATTTAAAAGTGATTTCAAATTGAATATTGAAAAGCGATTTCGAAATGAATATTGAAAAGCGATTTCGAATTGAATATTAAAAAGTGATTTCGAATTGAATATTGAAAAGTGATTTCAAATTGAATATTGAAAAGCGATTTCGAAATGAATATTGAAAAGCGATTTCGAATTGAATATTAAAAAGCGATTTCGAAATGAATATTGAAAAGTGATTTCAAAATGAATATTAAAAAGCGATTTCGAATTGAATATTGAAAAGTGATATCGAAATGAATATTGAAAAGCGATTTTGAAATGAATATTGAAAAGCGATTTTGAAATGAATATTAAAAAGTGATTACGAAATTAATTTGGTTCAATTAGAAAACGAATTGAATTTGATTCAAATAGAAAACCAATTTGAATTGAATCGAATAGAAAACCAATTTGAATTGAATCGAATAGAAAACCAATTTGAATTGAATCGAATAGAAAACCAATTTGAATTGAATCGAATAGAAAACCAATTTGAATTGAATCGAATAGAAAACCAATTTGAATTGAATCGAATAGAAAACGAATTTGAATTGAATAGAAATGAATTTTAAAACGAATTTATAAGGAAAAATTCAATTTTGATTTGAATTGAAATGAAAGTTGAAATTGTTTTGAAAACGAAATCAAAACGATTTATAAAATTCGTTTTAAATAGAAATCGACGAAATATATATTATATATATAATATAATGGCCTGAATAGAACGCGCTGCGCGGCGGCAGTTCATGAATTTCGACCATTTATTTCAAACGGACATTACGGGAGATCCGACCGTCGGATTCTCCTAAAACCGGAACCGTTGGGTTTGTATCGAAAAGAGCTTTCTATCGAATATTTGAAATTTGAAATCTAACGGTTGGATTTGGAGATACGTCCAAATCAAATTCAGAAAAGGTCGCTGTAGTGCAGTTCGATGGCCGTTGATGGAAATCGATTGTACGGGCCTTAATAAAATTATTAAAAATATCAATAATTTGTGTAAAATCATAAGAAATAATTTGGGAAAAGTTGGGATGAAAAACTCCATATTTGAAAAGATAAAAATAGATTTTTATCGAACTGAACTAGTTTTGAACTAAATTTAAAACCCAATTATTTTTAAATAAATAAATTAGATTTAAAAAGGGGTTTTAAATAATCGAAATTTCTAATATATTTGATTGGATTTGAAATGGGTTTATCGTGAACGGTGTTTCAAATAACACTAGTTCTTTAACCCGATAATAATTAGAATGTGATTTGGGTTTGTCGTGAACTGTGTTTCAAATAACACTAGTTCTTTGACCCAGTAGAAGGAGTTTTAATGAATCTGCAATTAGATTGAAATGTGAATAGATAATCTAAATTATCAAATTTAGAAACTGAGCGAGAATGGAGTATCACCAGTTTTGCTCCAAAACAATAGCCAAATCTTTAATTATATTTGAACGTGAAATGATAATTAATTTTATCGACAACACTGTGGTGTTAGATATGGAGTATTACCAGTTTTGCTTCATGGGATGAATAGGTTGGGATTGGGAAATAAAATAAATAATTACTTCGTTGTGGTTTGAAATGACATCCGAAGGAAGATTAAAGGGTAAATTTTAAAGAATTTATCTTGGATAAAATTAATGGGAACCTTTCCCTAATGAATTGGAATGAGGCGTATGTTGTGTTTGTGTAACATTTGTTTTTAATATACGCGGGTTGTTCGGAAAGGCCGGGTTTATACCCATTCTGAATAACCGATTCGACGATAAGTCGAAGATGAAGACGATGGTCGAAGACCGGAAGTCTTCACATCGTTTGGGTAATTACTGACGATCCTGATTGGGCTGTACACCCAAGAGGATGGAAATAGTTGGTGGTTGTCCAGACGTACTTGGAGATGGATGGATATGCGAGAAAAGTGCCTCCGGTTTCGTTCAGACCCAGAACGGACTTGTAAATGGATTGTGTGTCTGACATTGGATTTTATTCTATGTTGATTGATTTCTATTAAATATACATCTGTTTGGCGGCGGAGAATTTATTCTTTTGCTTAACGCCCTTCTCTGAGACGTACGAGCTCAGAGGTTGTCGATGGACATCAGTCGCATGGCATGAATTGCCTGTGTGGCACGCTAAGATGCAATGATCAAGGCTTTTGTTGAAAAGCAGAGTCTTGTGGTTGATGATCAAAGCACGGCCTACGTGGCAACTTTGTGTATAACGTGAATTCGCGAGCCTCACACCTCGGTATGAGTCAAAAACGGGATACGGACTGCAGGGAGAGCACGGCGTTTCTTTCTAGCTTTGGTGGTGTCAGTGACTTACCAACCCTGACATTTATATACTTTTCACCTATGTGGTTGTTGGAATGCGAGGCGCCTCGATTATAGGTCTGTAAGGACCGGGAAACGTGTGTTCAGGCATAACTAATCCTCTAACTTAAGTGAGGACCGGCCCTGAAGCATCCAAGGGTTGCCCAGAGTGCGTAGCCCTGGGACATTTGCTAGAATGTCTCGAACGCGGAGAGGAGCTTGCCCCTTGCCTCGACTCATGACGGAAATCCAATTTCCAATATGTGTATTGCGGTTTTAATTGTAGAACTAGTATGGCGACATGATATATGGTACCCATGCCGTCTATGATTTATATTTATGATTGAAATTGTTTTGACACTATACACTTATTATAGTATCAAGTGATTTGTTTTAAACGTACCAAGCATGTTTGGCTATTATAAGGAAAACCCTATCCTCCGGCTTGCGTTGCATTGTGTGATGGGACCTGGGTCTTATAATAGCTTCATTTTTCGAAAAAACATTGCGTTGTTTATTGATATGCACTGGTATTCTTGGGAGGAAACCCGTTCCGTGTTATACGGCGTGGTCCCTTGAATTACTCTCTTTTAAAGTCAAGCTTTAAATAACTTTTTTAGTTCTCACACCAGTCACATGACTGACCTGGAGTTTATTGTTTTAACCTAAACTCTGGGTGCCCCTATTTTCCGCACGGGCAACTAGTAGTTTTGGTTTTGCAGATTTATATTCACAGGATCCTGGTTTACAGCTGGAATGATATCCGGAAAGCTCTGTATCCGTATATCACCTTCAGTTGTGCTTTGTATTATTTTTCCGCTGCTATGTAATTTATTGTAATCTCTGATATTTATCGAATGTAATTTATTCTTTTATACTCTGTATATTCTTATATCTGATGGAATTGTTGTAATAGCAATGAAATGTTCTTCCTTCTGCGTTCTATTTTGTCTTGTCCTCACAGTAATTCGTTCTTTCTCATCTCTTCGGAGACCGGGGATGTTCGGGTCGCTACATTTGGTATCCGAGCTTTGGTTTACAGAGCTCGAGAACAAGACACATTAGAACTGAACGAAAGGATTCATTAGATATTGGATTAGTAATATCCAATTAGAATGACTCGTTAGAGATAGGATCAGTAGTATCCTAGAATGGGTGTGAAGAGTATATTTTTCAAATGAAAACAATTTTGTTTTGAAAATTTAAATCAATTCTACGTATTTGATTATTTATTTATTTTGAATATGGACAATCGAGTACATAAAGATTTTGCATATACGCGTCATGAACGTATATTCGAAGTTTTAATATACTAGATAGATATAAAATCATACTCTAGTGGCCCGGAGATGGTTCTGATGATTGATGTATCATCATCAGAATTTATCTTCGTGTTTCGAAGGTTTTGATTTCTATATACTTCCATTAGACTGGTGTGATAACCAAAACTAATATAGCTAGAACACATTGTTGTGAATTGGCATCAAAACATGATTTTCTGTACATATATCAAAATTATGAATTTGAAACTCTAATTCACTAATTGATTGATGTTTGTGTTGTTTGTTTATTTGTTTGATAAATTTTGAACCATTATGCCTAATAGCATCAAATATTGAATTATATTGAAAATTAGTCGCATTTGCTTGCATATACATATACTTACATTGAACAGGTCATAGCAAGGAGGCTAGAGCAGAGAATAAAATTTGTTTACCCGACAAATAGGTACATGTTTACTACATAATTTACTGTTTTGTTTGGGTGATGATGATTTTATGAGCCTATTGGCTTTTTCTTTTTCTTTTTGAGATCAGAAGGCCTATATGGCAATTTCGGGATTTTCCCGTGGCTCCCGGTGCAGGGGAGGTTATGGCGAAATTTTTCGAAAATTTAGGGTGTTAGCCAAATTTTTGAAAATTTGAAAATTCTCAGAAACTGAAAAGTTGGAGAACGAAAGCCAGATCGAACGTAGAGTTGATTAATCAAACCACTTTCGACTTTATTCCTTTTCGGGGACGAAAAGTTTTAAGTGGGGGAGATTGTAATAACTCGGAAAATCCGAACCAGTTTAAAATTTTTATTTTGGCAATTTTAGCGAATTTTGAATATTTAAAATAGATTATTTTAAATAAATATTGACGAGAAATTTATTTTGAATATAATTCGAACGTATATATTCCCTACGTCGTCGTTAGAATATAAATATTTATATATAATTATAAAAGGAAATTGAAAATGGCGCGGTAGTTCGATAATTCGATTTCAAACTTCAATTGGATATACCGGGTGCAAAACAATCCAGATTTTAGTGAAACCAAAAATGATAGGATCTAATTGATAATATCTTTCCAACGAATCCGAAAAATCAAAATTTCATAGAGGGAATCAAAAGATATGTCCAGTTGAAAATTCTGAATAGTCACTATGGAATTCAGGCCCTTAAAAATGGGAATTTTGCAACCGACCTCGGATTTCGACGAAACCAGTTTTGTTGGATCCGTGATGTCAAATTATTCCTAGATTCCAAATTTCATAATTTTTCGAATCAATATGTGAGCGTGACAAAGGAAAACGCGTTTGACCAGTTTCAGTTGATTTTAATCGACTGGAAAATGGCCATTTTTCTAACGGTCTCAGAATTCGACAAAACTAGTTTTGTTAGGACCGTATCGTCAATACGAAGCTAGAAAATATTTTTTTGGAATTTTTCGAGTTAGTATGTGACCCCGGTAAATTGAAATGCGCGTTCAAATTCAATATATAGAGTTATATGTTGATTTTAATGGAAACTGATCGAAATGATCGAATCAGCCTACGATACATATCCCATTGTGTTCGAAATGGGGGTAAAACGCTAGGGATGGCAGGCGGTGGGTCTCATTTCGAGTTCGTATAAAAAGTCAACGTTTAGAAAAATAAATTAAATAAATATATTTTTATATTTAAGCCCATACCCCTCTACACTCCCTCTCCACTCAGAAATTAGGTTAAAAAAAAACGCGTGCCTCCCTTTTTCTACAGCCCGTCGCTCCTCCGCATTTGGCCCACCGCCGAGACCCCCTCCCTCCTCCGGCAAGGACCAACCCCCCCCCCCCCCCCAAAACCCGATCCTCTCCCTCTCGACTGAAGACCGCACCCCCCCTCGTGATCAAATCCTCCCAGAACTCTAGCTCCGACGTCCTCCATCACCGCCGACTCCACCCTGTGCCACCCCATCACCTTGCCGCCGCCTCTGACCAGACCCCCGAGCCCCCTCCTCTTCTATTCTCTCTTCGATCCTCCTCAAACCCCGTAGCCTCCCTTGAAACCCCAAAACACCCCCCTCTTCCGACTGACGCACACCAGACGGCCACCACCGCTCCGATCCGCGAGCTACAGCTCACCCTCTCCCTTTTTCGAACTGTAAGTTTTTTTTCCTTGGGTTTTATTTTAATTTTAATTTGAAAATCAGTTTTTATATGAAGTGATAAAAATGAAAATGTACCTTGTTTTTGAAATGAAAATATACCCTGTTTTAAAAACAAAAATAACATTGTCTGAAAATAAAATCGTGTTTTCAAATATATATATATATATACAAAAATAAAAGAAGGTAATTTTTACATCGATATTACAATAAGAAAATTGTGATTTTTATTTAAAGGAATAACATATAAAAATTTGATTTTTATCGTTTTGAAAACCATATAAAAATTGTGATTTTTATATGCATAGGATAGTAAAAATTCGATTTTTATATATTGAATAGTATAGTAAAAATTCGATTTTTATACATTGAATAGCATAGTAAAAATTCGATTTTTATATATTGAATAACGAAGTAAAAATGTGATTTTTATATATGTAATGGCTACGGGCAACGAAAGTGACAAGTGCGATAAAGATGAAGATTTCTATCAACGAAGAGCCATGGAGTTGGATAGCTATTGGTGAGAATTTCTCACCTTTCAATTTCTTTTCCTAGTTATATATAAAGTAGGACGCAGACGGTGTTTAGTAGCACCCGACACCCGTCATCCACAGACCATGGATGGCTTGTTTGTTAAATTGTTTGGTTGTGTAGTTGGTTAGTTCATTTGGGTTGAATTGAATTGTTTGGTGAAATGAAATTGATTTGATTGATGTGTGAATGGCGTGGGCCTTCACTAGACTGGGGATAAGGCTAGGCCTCGTCCCGTTTCTAGTATCATGCCATTATGCCGCCGAAATTTTCTAAAATAAGTTAGAAAAATAAAAATATCATTTTTATTCTGTAAATGAACTGAATAAAAAATTCATGTGTTAAAATAAAATATTTTAGCGTTAAAAATATAATTTTTAGCGTGAATGTGAATAAATAAATATTTATAAACAAATCGACCGATTTGTTTATATACACTGATTTGACTGATACTGATTGGGTCGATAAATTTTACACATCGCCCAACTGCACAAATAAAATCTGTGTTTGATTGTTTGAAACCCCACACGGGTGTTGGGATAAAATTTGAAGTTCACTCATCCTGATTGATTAAATATGTCGATCGAATGATTGACAGGCTGTTATAAGCGTTAGATATCTATATTTGATGCTTATACAGTGTAGTGCACTTTGGTTGATGGTTGATTATTTTTCAATGCTAGTATATACATGTGTTGTATGGAAAACCATATAGTTAACGCTATATGGTGATTGATTGGGCCTCATTCCAATTTAGAAGATAAAGAATATTATAAAATAAAGGTTCATGTGTTGACTGTACTCATTCGTGAGATTAGCCATGTGTTGAACGAAATATTTCAACAATAAAATTTACATCTTTATCAATATAAAATAAAGGTTCATGTGTTGACAGTACTCACCCGTTGAGATTAGCCATGTGTTGAACGAAATATTTTAACAATAAAATTTACATCTTTATCAATATAAAATAAAGGTTCATGTGTTGACAGTACTCATCCGTTGAGTTTAGTCATGTGTTGAACGAATAATATTTGAAATAGAAATATTTGAAATAGAATATTTGAAATAGAATATTTGAAATAGAATATTTGAAAATAGAAATATATGAAGCCGTGTTGATTAGATTGACGCCATTTTGACGTGAACGATATTTATATCGATTTTATTCATTTTGAAATGAATATTGAAAAGTGATTTCAAATTGAATATTGAAAAGCGATTTTGAAATGAATATTGAAAAGCGATTTCGAAATGAATATTGAAAAGCGATTTCGAATTGAATAGTGAAAAGTGATTTTGAAATGAATATTGAAAAGCGATTTCGAATTGAATATTTAAAAGTGATTTCGAATTAAATATTTAAAAGCGATTTCGAAATGAATATTGAAAAGTGATTTCGAATTGAATATTGAAAAGTGATTTCAAATTGAATATTGAAAAGCGATTTCGAAATGAATATTGAAAAGCGATTTCGAATTGAATATTAAAAAGCGATTTCGAAATGAATATTGAAAAGCGATTTCGAAATGAATATTGAAAAGCGATTTCGAATTGAATATTGAAAAGTGATTTCGAAATGAATATTGAAAAGCGATTTTGAAATGAATATTGAAAAGCGATTTTGAAATGAATATTAAAAAGTGATTACGAAATGAATTTGATTCAATTAGAAAACGAATTGAATTTGATTCAAATAGAAAACCAATTTGAATTGAATCGAATAGAAAACCAATTTGAATTGAATCGAATAGAAAACCAATTTGAATTGAATCGAATAGAAAACCAATTTGAATTGAATCGAATAGAAAACCAATTTGAATTGAATCGAATAGAAAACCAATTTGAATTGAATCGAATAGAAAACCAATCTAAATTGAATCAAATAGAAAACGAATTTGAATTGAATAGAAATGAATTTTAAAACGAATTTATAAGGAAAAATTCAATTTTGATTTGAATTGAAATGGAAGTTGAAATTGTTTTGAAAACGAAATCAAAACGATTTATAAAATTCGTTTTAAATAGAAATCGACGAAATATATATTATATATATATTATATATATAATATATTGGCCTGAATAGAACGCGTCGCGCCGCGGCAGTTCGTGAATTTCGACCATTTATTTCAAACGGACATTACGGGAGATCCGACCGTCGGATTCTCCTAAAACCGGAACCGTTGGGTTCGTATCGAAAAGAGCTTTCTAACGAATATTTGAAATTTGAAATCTAACGGTTGGATTTGGAGATACGTCCAAATCAAATTCAAAAAAGGTCGCTGTAGTGCAGTTCGATGGCCGTTGATGGAAATCGATTGTACGGGCCTTAATAAAATTATTAAAAATATCAATAATTTGTGTAAAATCATAAGAAATGATTTGGGAAAAGTTGGGATGAAAAACTCCATATTTGAAAAGATAAAAATAGATTTTTATCGAACTGAACTAGTTTTGAACTAAATTTAAAACCCAATTATTTTTAAATAAATAAATTAGATTTAAAAAGGGGTTTTAAATAATCGAAATTTCTAATATATTTGATTGGATTTGAAATGGGTTTATCGTGAACGGTGTTTCAAATAACACTAGTTCTTTAACCCGATAATAATTAGAATGTGATTTGGGTTTGTCGTGAACTGTGTTTCAAATAACACTAGTTCTTTGACCCAGTAGAAGGAGTTTTAATGAATCTGCAATTAGATTGAAATGTGAATAGATAATCTAAATTATCAAATTTAGAAACTGAGCGAGAATGGAGTATCACCAGTTTTGCTCCAAAACGATAGCCAAATCTTTAATTATATTTGAACGTGAAATGATAATTAATTTTATCGACAACACTGTGGTGTTAGATATGGAGTATTACCAGTTTTGCTTCATGGGATGAATAGGTTGGGATTGGGAAATAAAATAAATAATTACTTCGTTGTGGTTCGCTAATCTCGACTAGTTTAGAAAACCATAATTTGGTTTGAAATGACATCCAAAGGAAGATTAAAGGATAAATTTTAAAGAATTTATCTTGGATAAAATTAATGGGAACCTTTCCCTAATGAATTGGAATGAGGCGTATGTTGTGTTTGTGTAACATTTGTTTTTAATATACGCGGGTTGTTCGGAAAGGTCGGGTTTATACCCATTCTGAATAACCGATTCGACGATAAGTCGAAGATGAAGACGGTGGTCGAAGACCGGAAGTCTTCACATCGTTTGGGTAATTACTGATGATCCTGATTGGGCTGTACACCCAAGAGGATGGAAATAGTTGGTGGTTGTCCAAACGTACTTGGAGATGGATGAATATGCGAGGAAAGTGCCTCCGGTTTCGTTCAGACCCAGAACGGACTTGTAAATGGATTGTGTGTCTGACATTGGATTTTATTCTGTGTTGATTGATTTCTATTAAATATACATCTGTTTGGCGGCGGAGAATTTATTCTTTTGCTTAACGCCCTTCTCTGAGACGTACGAGCTCAGAGGTTGTATATCGATGGACATCAGTCGCATGGCATGAATTGCCTATGTGGCACGCTAAGATGCAATGATCAAGGCTTTTGTTGAAAAGCAGAGTCTTGTGGTTGTTGATCAAAGCACGGCCTACGTGGCAGCTTTGTGTATAACGTGAATTCGCGAGCGTCACACCTCGGTATGAGTCAAAAATGGGATACGAACTGCAGGGAGAGCACGACGTTTCTTTCTAGCTTTGGTGGTGTCAGTGACTTACCAGCTCTGACATTTATATACTTTTCACCTATGTGGTTGTTGGAATGCGAGGCGCCTCGATTATAGGTCTGTATGGACCGAGAAACGTGTGTTCAGGCATAACTAATCCTCTAACGTAAGTGAGGACCGGCCCTGAAGCATCCAAGGGTTGCCCAGAGTGCGTAGCCCTGGGACATTTGCTAGAATGTCTCGAACGCGGAGAGGAGCTTGCCCCTTGCCTCGACTCATGACGGAAATCCAATTTCCAATACGTGTATTGCGGTTTTAATTGTAGAACTGGTATGGCGACATGATATATGGTACCCATGCCGTCTATGATTTATATTTATGTTTGAAATTGTTTTGACACTATACACTTATTATAGTATCAAGTGATTTGTTTTAAACGTACCAAGCATGTTTGGCTATTATAAGGGAAAACCCTATCCTCCGGCTTGCGTTGCATTGTGTGATGGGACCTGGGTCTTATAATAGCTTCATTTTTCGAAAAAACATTGCGTTGTTTATTGATATGCACTGGTATTCTTGGGAGGAAACCCGTTCCGTGTTATACGGCGTGGTCCCTTGAATTACTCTCTTTTAAAGTCAAGCTTTAAATAACTGTTTTAGTTCTCACACCAGTCACATGACTGACCTGGAGTTTATTGTTTTAACCTGAACTCTGGGTGCCCTTATTTTCCGCATGGGCAGCTAGTAGTTTTGGTTTTGCAGATTTATATTCACAGGATCTTGGTTTACAGCTGGAATGATATCCGGAAAGCTCTGTATCCGTATATCACCTTCAGTTGTGCTTTGTATTATTTTTCCGCTGCTATGTAATTTATTGTAATCTCTGATATTTATCGAATGTAATTTATTCTTTTATACTCTGTATATTCTTGTATCTAATGGAATTGTTGTAATAGCAATGAAATGTTCTTCCGTCTGCGTTCTATTTTGTCTTGTCCTCACAGTAATTCGTTCTTTCTCATCTCTTCGGAGACCGGGGAAGTTCGGGTCACTACAGTGTTCTACCAATTCAACGATGGAATTTTCTCAAAGGTGTGTATTTCGCTGGAATTGCCCTCCTCAAAGTCCGCCGCTCGCCATCGTTTTGCTCCCCCAAACCACCACCGAGCTCGACAAAGTGGGTTCCCCTAAGTGCGCCTTCCGAAGCTCCAGGGCGTGGCACCATCTGATCAACACCCCATGCCTCGAATTTTGTGCGATTGGCAACCCTAGTTTGGAGCTAGTTTTGAAAACCGTCGGCTGTATCGTTTGGGGAAGAAAGGTGGATTTATGTTAATTAATTAAATATTAATTATTTTAAAAGATGTCATTAGCACAATAAAATCGTGTCTTTATCATACAATAACGAAATTCGATGACCGGAACCATTGGACTCGTGGCGACGTCTTCTACATTCTAGGAGAGACCGGGAAATTTTTTGAGTCATCTACAATTTTAGGCGACGTCAAAAGCAATATGAGATTTCTGAATTCAAAAATAATTGAATAAAATTATATTAGGTTACAAACGAAGTTTAGTAGCTCCAGACACCGTCGTCCACAAACCATGGACGACTTATTTGTATTGTGATATGAAATTGGTTGCGATTGTGTGTGATTGATTGTGGTTGCAACAAAATTGATTTTGTTTGTGGTAAATTCACAGTGTTGTGAAAATAAATTGTATTATGGAAACTATAAAAAATTAAACCCTTGTATCGCCGCGAGGCCTAGGAAGCAGAGGAGCCGTACTAGGGACGATGCCGGTTTTAATTACCCTGCCGTTATAATGCCGAAATTTTCTGAAATATTCATGTGTTGAGATATTCATGTTTTAAAAAAGAATTGTTTGAACAATAAAAATCACATTTTTATTGTATAAATAGAATTTGTTAAAATGATCATTAGTGGAAATAAAAATATGTTAACAATAAAATTCACATTTTTATTGTATGAATAGAAAATATGAAATTATCATTATTTGAAATATAAAATTAGTTAAACAATAAAAATCACATTTTTATTATATATATAGAATATGTAAAATATTAATGTTATGAAAATAATTTGGTTAAACAAAAAAAATCATATTTTTATTGTATATATAGAATATGTAAAATGTTCATGTTTTGAAATAAAATTGTTTGAAAGATAAAAATCTCATTTTTGTTGTATATATATAAAATAAGAAAATGTTCATGTTTGAATTAAAATGGTTAAACAATAAAAATCACATTTTTATTGCAGGTACGATTCACTAAAAATATTCGTTGTTTTGAAAGAGAAATTCACATTTTTATTGTATATAAGAAATATGAAAAATGATCATTTTTTTGAAAGAGAAAAATAAGTTTAACAATAAAAATTCATATTTTTATTGTATATAAGAAATATGAAAAATGAACATTGTTTAAATTAGAAAAGTTTAACAATAAAATTCGCATTTTTATTGCATAGAAGAAATGATGAAAAATAAACATTGTTTGAATTAAAAAAGTTTAACAATAAAAATTCACATTTTTATTGCATAGATGATGAAAATAAACATTGTTTGAATTAGAAAAGTTCAGCAATAAAAATTCACATTTTTATTGCATAGAAGAAATGATGAAAAATAAACATTGTTTGAAATAGAAAAGTTTAAAATAAAAATTTACCTTATTATTGCATGTGAGAAATGACGATAAATATGTTAACATTAAAATTTACATTTTTAATGTAAGAATGGTTCATTAGAACTATTCATAGATTGATAAAAGTGGTGTCACATTAAAAATTTACATTTTTAATGTAAGAATAGTTCATTAGAACTATTCATAGTTTGATAAAAGTGGTGTCACATTAAAATTTACATTTTTAATGTAAGAATGGTTCATTAGAACTATTCATGGTTTGATTAAAGTGGTGTCACATTAAAAATTTACATTTTTAATGTAATAATGGTTCATTTGAAATATTCATAGTTTGGATAAAAATGTATTAACATTAAAATTTACATTTTTAATGTAAGAGTGAATCATTAAAAATATTCAAGTTTGGATAAAAATGTATTAACATTAAAATTTACATTTTTAATGCAAGTAGTGAATCATTAAAAATATTCAAGTTTGGATAAAAATGTATTAACATTAAAATTTACATTTTTTATGCAAATAGGAATCATTAAAAATATTCAAGTTTGGATAAAAATGTATTAACACTAAAATTTACATTTTTAATGCAAGTAGTGAATCATTAAAAATATTCAAGTCTGGATAAAAATGTATTAACATTAAAATTTATATTTTTAATGCAAGTAGGAATCATTAAAAATATTTAAGTTTGGATAAAAATGTATTAACATTAAAATTTACATTGTTAATGCAAATAGTGAATCATTAAAAATATTCATGTTTGGATAAAAGTGTATTAAAATTAAAATTTACATTTTTAATGTAAGAGGAATCATTAAAAATATTCAAATTTGGATAAAAATGTATTAACAATAAAATTTACATTTTTAATGTAAGAGTGAATCATTAAAAATATTAAGTTTGGATAAAAATGTATTAACATTAAAATTTATATTTTTAACGCAAGTAGGAATCATTAAAAATATTCAAGTTTGGATAAAAATGTATTAACATTAAAATTTACATTTTTAATGCAAGTAGGAATCATTAAAAATATTCAAGTTTGGATAAAAATGTATTAACATTAAAATTTACATTTTTAATGTAAGAGTGAATCATTAAAAATTACATTTTTATGTAAGTAGGAATCACTAAAAAGAGTTAAGTTTGATAGAAATGTTTTTACATAAAAAATTACATTTTTAATATGTGAATGAGTCATTAAAATGAGTTAAGTTTGATAGAAATGTTTTTACATTAAAATTTTCATTTTTAATGTATGAAGGAGTCATTAAAGAGATTCAAGTTAGAAAAATATGTTTTGTTAGATCAAAACATTAACCATTAACATGTTATCAAAGTTAGAAAAAGAATCGTTTGGTAAATATGTTTTGTTAGATCAAAAAATTAATCATTGACATGTTAGCAAAGTTAGAAAAAGAAACCTGTGTTAAAATATATTTTTGTTAGATAAAAATATTCTTTTTAACATGTGTATGAAGTGTACAAAATTGTTTAAAGAATAAATACTTTGAGATCGTCGAATGAATTATATATATATATATATATATATATATATATATATATATATATATATATATATATATATATATTAAAATAAAATGAATCGCGCGCGGTAGTTCGCGATTTGGAATCGTAAATTTAAATAATTATACTGAGAGATCCGACCGTCGTATTTACCCAAAACTGGAACCGTTGGCTTCGCTTTGGAAAGATCATTCCAAAGATGTAAAATTTGCTAAGATCCAACAGTTAGATTTTGAGAAATGTGTAATTCAAATTTTAATGAAAACAGCGCCAGGGCCGCGTAATGACCTGAAGCATAGTTTAATTAAAAGAGGCTATTTTTATATAAATAAAAATAGCGATAAATCGTTATAAAATATTATAAACTATATGGAATGAAAAGAAATGATTTGAATTATATGTATTCGCAAATTATTTGAAAAGGCCGAGTTAATTCTCATTTCAAATAATTATACGACGACTAGAAGTCGAAGATATTGAAGACGGCGGTTGAAGACCGACGATCTTCACATCGAATGGACGACTACTGATGCCTTTGATTGGAGTTGCTTCCTTGAAAGGGTTACAGTGGTAGTTGTGCGGACGTACTTGTTGATTGTCCTGATATGCGAGAGCCTCTCTTCCGTATTGGACATATGGAACGAGGAATAAGGTGTCTCCGGTTTCGATCAGACCCAGAATTGACTTGTAAATGGATGTGTGTCTGACATTGGATTTTATTATGTGTTGATTGATTTCTATTAAATATATATATATCTGTTTGGTGGCAGAGAATTTATCCTCTTGCTTAACACCCTTCTTTGAGACGTATGAGCTCAGAGGTTCTATATAGATAGACATCAGTCGCATGGCGTGAGTTGTCAGTGTGGCATGCCAAAATGCAAATAATCAAGGCTTATTGTTGAAAAGCAGAGCCTTGTGGTTGATGATCAAAGCACAACTTTAATTAGCATAGCTTTGTGTATAGCGTTACATCGCGAGCCTCACACCCCGATATGAACCAGAAACGGGAGAGGACGACAGGGAGGACATGCGTTTCTTTCTAGCTAGAAGTGGTGTCATGGTATGGAGGACAGACAATTTTCCTTATGTGGATGATGGAAAGCGAGGTACCTCGGATTTGAGTCCCTAGTGGCTCTTGATTTACGCTTATTGTTTAGAAATAACTAATCCACTAACGTAAGTGTGGACCGTCCATGCATTTTCCTAGATGCAGTCGCGGCTGTATCCTGAGACATGGGTTAGATTGTCTCGAATTCGGTAAGGACGATCCCTTGTTTTGGTTTATGATGGAAATCCAACTTCTAATACGACACCATGCGGTTTTGATTGTAAAACCAGTATGGCGACATAGTATATGGTAGCTATGCCGTCTATGATTGATACATTATGATTGAATTTTTTTTGAAACATATATGCACTAATAATAATATCAAATCAGCTTTATACGTATCAAGCATATTTTGGCCATTATAAGGTAAAACTTTATCCTCCGGTTTGTGTTGCATTATGTGATGGGACTTGAGTCTTATAATGGCTTCATTTTTCTAAAAATTATTGCGTTGTTTAATGATTTACTTTAATTATGCATTGGCAATCCAATGGAGTAAACACGTTCCTCGTTAGCGGCGTGGTCCTGTGATTAGCCTTATTATTAAATAGGTTAAGTACGATTTCTCATACCGGTCCCATGATTGACTCGTAAGTTGTTTCACTTTGCAAACTCGGGTGCCCTTATTTTCTACACGGACAGCCTTGTATTCAGGTTTTAGCAGACTCATTCTGGAGAGCTATGGAGCTGAAGATGGATTCTAACATTTTAGTTGAGCTGTTCAGACTTCGTTTAGTATATTATGTTTGATTCCACTGCGGACATTTTATATTAAGCTGAAACTGTATTTTGTTCTAAGTATGATCCTGTTATGTTGTGTAACTCTGATGTTGATATTATTTCCAGTGTAATTTTGATGTACTTTATCTGGTGTAATTCTATAATTCTGTTCTGCTGTTACTGTTTATGTGTTATATTCCAATGATTATCCTTGCTTCCATGACACGGGGGTTTGGGTTTATAATAGTTGGTATCATAGATTTGGTTAACCTTAGCTACAGAATTGACATGTAACGAACTCGTCAGAAATGAAATCAGTAGTATTCTAAGACAAATAACTCATTATAGATAGGATCAGTAATGTCCTAGAATGAGTATAACAGAATAAAATACACCCCCATAGAGGCATTTATACTTACATATATGTCTCTATACTTTACAATATCTTTTTTGTTGGCCTGACTCTTTGTTTGCTATTTGCAGACATAGTATAAAATGAGTGGCAGAAGAAGTAATTCTATGGTTCAACAATCTAATGAGTCAATTGTGCTCCCACAACCAGAACCAGATCTAGAAGCTCTAGTAAAGAAGTATCGAAATCTGCGTGGAGTACCATTCTCGGGAAAAGAGTCCGTTATTGAAATACAAGCGTGGATGCGTTCTTCGAAGAGAATTTTTGAAGGCTTAAAGCTGGGAATGATCAGAAAAGATTAATAGCATCTTGGGTACTCAAAGACGAAGCTTTAATCTGGTGGGAACTGTTATTGAGGAAAATCCAGAAGGTAATATCACCTGGGATAGATTTAAAGAAATGTTCACAGAAAAATTTATTCCTCCAGAAGCAGCTGAGCAGCTATGTGATGAGTTCTACCATCTGAAACATGGAGATATGACTATTCAGGAGTATCAAAATAAATTCAATGAACTTTCCCGCTTTGCCCCAAAACTAATTCAAGATACCATAAGGAAGAATCCGAGATTTATTAACGGACTTCAAAAGATATACGAAGGTAGAGTAACTGCACATTAGAATCTTCCTTTTTCTAAGATGATACAATTGGCTTGTCACTATGAGAGTCTTGATAAGCAAGGCGGTTTGGAAGATGAAGAGGAAGGTAGTTCTAGCAATAAAAGGAAGTTTGAAACTAATAGCCCTGAGGCAAGTACAAAGTCTGAGGAAAGTCAGAAACTTAAAACCAACAAGGAAGAACCGTTAACGACTGCCATATGCAATAACTATAATAAGCAGGGGCATTTGTTAAGGAATTGCAAATCTTCAAAGAAACAAAAGAATTGTGGATCTAAATCCAGGAGAAAATTTCAAGAGAATAGAGAATGCAATCTTTGCCATCAGGCTGGTCATGTAAAGCAAGATTGCCAGCTTTTGAAAGCGACCAAGGAGGCTCAAGTCAGTAAAGTGGCAGCAGCTCCAGCACCCTCAGCTAGTAGGGAAAGGCCAGATCTTTTGGAAGGCACTTTAACTGTCCACAATATTCTAGTTAAGGTACTGTTTGACACGGGGGCGTCGCAAAGCTTCATTTCGAGTAATACAGTCAGGAAGCTAAATCTAAAATTTAAAAATATTGAAGAATCGATTAGTGTTCATAGTCCAATCGGCGGTTCTCTTGTTCTCGGTTTGTATTGTAAAGTGCCCGTCTCTTATTCATATTACCGGTTTTCTTTTAAGATGATTGTCATGGATCTCTATGAATTTGATATCATTCTTGGGCTGGATTGGTTAACGAATTTCGAAGCCGAAGATAACTGCGTTGAGAGGATCGTTAAAGCTAAACCAAATTCGGAAGATATATAACGATACCATGCATAGGTCCGAATTCAAATAGAAAAGAATTTTGGTCTGCTCTTGATGTTTCTCCTACTGCCATAGAAGGTATTCGTATCATCACAAATTATGCTAATTTGTTCGAAGAACTTGATAGCTTACCGCCGCGGAGAGAAATTGACTTCAGGATTGGTTTAGTTCTGAATGCAAGGCCAGTTGTGCACGCTATTCGAAGAATGACATTGAAAGAGAAAGAAGAATTGAGTAATCAAACTAAACAACTCTTGTGGAAAGGTTTGATCAGGCCTAAGTTTTCCAATTGGGGTGCATTAGTAGTGTTTGTCCCAAAGTCATACGGTACTCTCCGATTTTGTGTGGATTACCGAGATTTAAATAAGTGGACACTAAAGAATAAATATCCATTACTGCGTATTGATTATTTATTAGATCTCTTGAATGGAGCTAAAGTATTTTCTAGAATGGGCCTAGCTAACATCAACTGCGTATTACCGAAGAATGTGTTCCTTTGACAGCTTTTAGAGGTCCAAACATATTTTATGAATGGTTAGTAATGTCGTTCGGCTTATGTAACGCTCCTGCTTACTTTACCGATTTAATGAATAGCGTATTCCGGAATGTCTTGAATAAATTTGTGTTGGTTTTCATTGACGACATTTCAATCTTCTCTAAGTCGACTGCCAAGCCTGAGAATCATTTGGAAGAAGTTTTGGAAATTCTGAGGAAGAATGTTTTAAAAGACAAATTTTCTAAATGCATATTCTGGCAAGAAGAAGTAAAGTTCCTCGATCATGTAGTATCGAAGCAAGGAATTTCAGTGGATCCAGGCAAAATCACGCCTATAGAAGTCAGAAGTTTTCTAGGATTGGCTGGCTATTATCGGAAATTCGTTAAGGATTTTTCGAAGCTATCTAGTCCATTAACGAAGCTTACCAAGAAGCATACAAGGTTTAATTGGACGCCTGAATGTGAGGCAGCTTTCCAAGAGCTGAAATTAAGGTTGACTACTGCTCCAGTGTTTACTATTATAGATGGCAATCAAGATTTGACAGTCTATACAGATGCTTCTCTTGAAGGTGTTGGTGCGGTATTAATGCAAAGAGGCAAAGTAGTTGCTTATGCTAGCCGTCAGTCGAAGCCGCATGAGAAGAGATATCCTACTTATGATCTTGAGTTGTTAGCCGTCGTGTATGCTTTGAAAATATGGAGGCACTATCTTTTGGGTGAGAAGTTCGAATTATATATGGATCATAAGTCATTAAAGTATTTTTTCACCCAGAAGGACTTGAATTTGAGGGAGCAGCATTGGTTAGAATTTTTTGCAGCATACGATCTAGATATTTTGTACACTCCAGGGAAAGCCAATGTTATAGCAGATACGCTCAGCAAAAAGAATGTCACTATCGCTAATCTCATTATTACGCCATCATTGATTGAAAAAATCTCTGCTCTTCAGAAAGATGATGAATTTATTCAGAGGGTTAGTAAAAGAGTTCGGGAAGGCGAATCCTCGAGTTTCCAGATTGATAACAAAGGAGTTCTGAGGTTATTGGGTCGAATTTGTGTTCCGAGCATTCCTGAGCTCAGAAGGGAAGTGATGGATGAATGTCACAAGTCCAAGCTTAGTATTCATCCAGGGGTGAGTAAGATGTATCATGATCTCAAGCGTACGTTCTGGTGGAAATCTATGAAAAGAGACATTTCCATTTATGTTAGCAGGTGTTCTACTTGCCAGCAAGTCAAAAGCGATCAGCAAAAACTTATCGAATTGTTACAACCACTAGAGGTTCCAAATTGGAAGTGGGATCAAATCTCCATGGATTTCATTAATGGCTCGCCCCAAACCATGAAGGTAATGACAATAAATGGGTGATCGTAGACCGTTTCACGAAGACCGCCCATTTATTACTGTCAGATCTACTAGAGCAACTCAAAGTCTGGTGAAAATTTATTTTAGAGAAATCGTTAGATTGCATGGAGTTCCCAGTAGTATTGTTAGTGATCATGATACGATATTTGCTAGCAAATTCTAGGAAGCATTCCAAGAGAAGCTAGGGACAAAGTTAAATCTGAGCATCGCTTATCATCCTCAAATAGATAGCCAAACTGAGAGGGTGAATCGTATACTAGAAGACTTGTTGCGGGCATGTATTCTTGATTTTGGCGTATCGTGGGAAGATCACTTGCATTTGGTTGAGTTTTCATATAATAACAGTTACCAAGCAAGCTTACAAATGTCGCCATTTGAAGCGTTGCATGGTAGACCTTGTAGATCTCCCGCATGTTGGGTAGAACCTGGAAACCGACTAGTATTGGGTCCAGATATGATTCGAGAAGCTTCGGATAAAGTCGAATTCATTAAGAAGCGTCTGCAAACATCTCGAAGCCGACATAAGAGTTATGAAGATTCAAGAAGAAGGGATTTAGAGTTTGCTGTTGGTGATTACGTGTACTTGAGAGTTTCTCCGATGAGAGGAGTAGTCCGATTCGGGGAAACGGGGAAGTTAGCGCCTAGATTTATTGGTCCAATTCCTCTACTCGAAAGAATTGGGACTCTTGCTTACAGGGTTCAGTTACCTGACTGGTTGCCAGGAGTACATGATGCATTTCACGTGTCTCAACTTCGAAAGCATGTGCATGATCCATACTTGATTGTGGAAGAAGCAGCACAATAAGATTTGGAAATTACTCCAAGCTTAGCAGTGAGAAGAGAGCCAGTAAAGATTATTGGCAAAGAAACTATAGTTCTGAGAAACAAGAAGTTACACTTAGTCAAAGTGCAATGAAGCGGAGATCCTAGAGACCGTACATGGGAGACCGAAGATAGCATTAAGCAGGCTTATCCCCAGTGCAGAGTGGATTTCTCTGATTAGCTCTAGTGCAAGGTACAATTAAAATATTTTTCATTTTCCATTTTGTTTCTTACTTTACTATTGTTTCCTTTTTCGGGACGAAAAGTTTTTAAGTGGGGGAGATTGTAACAACCCGGAAAATCAGAACCAATTTTAAATTTTTATTTTAGCAATTTTTAATGAATTTTGAATATTTAAAATGATTTATTTTAAATAATAACGATTTAAAATTTATTTAAATCAAAGTCAGAACGTAAATATTTATTTTAGTTATAAAATGAGCTTGAAGTGGCACGGTAGTTTGCAAAATTCGATTTCAAATTTCAAATGAATGTACATAATTCAAAATAAATCAGATTTCAGTAAAACTAGAAATATTAGAATCTGTTTAACAATATCTTTCTAACGAATGAGAAAAATCCAGATTTCATAACGGAAATTAAAAGTTATGTCCAGTTTAAAATTAGAAATAGTCGCTATGGAATTTAATATAATATATAGCCCTTATAAATAATCATTTTGCAAACGACCTCCGTTTTTGAAGAAACCACTTTGGTTGGATCCAGAATGTCAATATATTGCTAGCTTTAAATTTCCATAAATTTGGAATTAATTTGTGAGCGTGGTAAAAGAAAACGTGTTTTGTCAATTTCAGTGTGAATTGGATCGACCAGAAAAAGTCCATTTTTCAAACGGTCTCCAAATTCGACAAAATTAATTTTTTTGTACTGTATCATCAAAACATAGCTAGATTTATTTCTTGGGAATTTTTGGAGTCAGTATGTGGCCTCGGGAAATTAAAATGTACGTTCAAATTTAATATTAAAATTTTACATTTTAATTGAAAGAAAAACTGGCTGAAATGGTCAAATGGGCTTACAAAACATAGTCCATTTGTGTCCGGAATAGGGGTATTTAGCTAGCGGCGACCGTCATTGGGTTGGATTTGGAGTTCGCATGGGTTAACGGGCCTTTATGGAATTAAGAGAAATAAAAATTAAAAATATATATAAAAAAACAAAACCCTATCCTCTTTATCGTATGGCCACCGCCTCCCTTCTCAAATCAATGGCGATTAACGTTCAAAACAAAACCGCCTTGATCTCCAAACCCTCTCAATGAAGCATGAAAATTCTAAGGGAATATTGTAGAGCTCCCTGTGTTCTACCAATCCAACGATGGAATTTGCTCAGAGGTGTGTATTTCGCTGGAACCGCCCTCCCCAAAGTCCGCCACTCACCATCGTTTTGCTCCCCTAAACCACCACCGCGCTCGACGAAGTGGGTCCCCCTAGGTGCGCCTTCCGAAGCTCTTGGGCGTGGCACCATTCGATCAACACGCCGTGCCTCAAATTTTGCGCGATTGGCAACCCTAGTTTGGAGCCAGTTTTGAAAACAGTTGCTTGTATCTTTTGGGGAAGAAAGGTGGATTTTAATTTAATTAATTAAATATTAATTATTTTAAAAGATGTCATTAGCACAATAAAAATCGTATCATTATCATACGATAACGAAATTCGATGAAATAGGAACCATTAGACTCGTGGCGATGTCTTCTACATTCTAGGAGAGACCGGGAAAATTTTTGAGCCATCTACAATTTTAGGCAACGTAAAAAGCAATGTGAGATTTCTGAATTCAAAAATAATTGAATAAAATTATATTAGGTTGCAGACGGAATTTAGTAGCTCCCGACACCGTCGTCCACAGACCATGGATGACTTGTTTGTATTGTGGTGTGAAATTGGTTGTGATTGTGTGTGATTGATTGTGGTTGCAACAAAATTGATTTTGTTTGTGGTAAATTCACAGTGTTGTGAAAATGAATTGTATTGTGGAAATTATAGAAAAATTAAATCCTTGTATCGCCGCGAGGCCTAGGATAGCAGAAGAGTCGTACTAGGGACGGTGCCGGTTTTAATTACCCTGCCGTTATAATGTCGAAATGTTCTGAAATATTCATGTTTTGAAATAGAATTGTTCGAACGGTAAAAATCACATTTTTATTGTATAAATAGAATTTGTTAAAATGATCATTATTGGAAATAAAAACATGTTAACAATAAAAATCACATTTTTATTGTATGAATAGAAAATATGAAATGATCATTATTTGAAATATAAAATTGGTTAAACAATAAAAATCACATTTTTATTATATATACAGAATATGTAAGATATTCATGTTTTGAAAATAAATTGGTTAAACAATAAAAATCACATTTTTATTGTATATATAGAATATGTAAAATGTTCATGTTTTGAAATAAAATTGTTTGAACAATAAAAATCTCATTTTTATTGTGTATATATATAATATGAAAATGTTCATGTTTGAATTAAAATGACTAAACAATAAAAATCACATTTTTATTGTAGGTATGATTCACTAAAAATATTCATTGTTTTGAAAGAGAAAAGTTTAACAATAAAAATTCACATTTTTATTGTATATAAGAAATATGAAAAATGATCATTGTTTTGAAAGAGAAAAATAAGTTGAACAATAAAAATTCATATTTTATTGTATATAAGAAATATGAAAAATGAACATTTTTCAAATTAGAAAAGTTTAAATAAAAATTCACATTTTTATTGCATAGAAGAAATGATGAAAAATAAACATTGTTTGAATTAGAAAAGTTTAACAATAAAAATTCACATTTTTATTGCATAGAAGAAATGATGAAAAATAAACATTGTTTGAATTAGAAAAGTTTAACAATAAAAATTCACAAATTTATTGCATAGAAGAAATGATGAAAAATAAACATTGTTTGAAATAGAAAAGTTTAACAATAAAAATTTTCATTTTTATTGCATGTGAGAAATGATGATAAATATGTTAACATTAAAATTTACATTTTTAATGTAAGAATGGTTCATTAGAACTATTCATAGTTTGATAAAAGTGGTGTCACATTAAAAATTTACATTTTTAATGTATGAATGGTTCATTAGAACTATTCATAGTTTGATAAAAGTGGTGTCACATTAAAATTTTACACTTTTAATGTAAGAATGGTTCATTAGAACAATTCATAGTTTGATAAAAGTGGTGTCACATTAAAATTTTACATTTTAATTGTAACAATGGTTCATTAGAAATATTCATAGTTTGGATGAAAATGTATGAACATTAAAATTTACATTTTGAAAGTAAGAGTGAATCATTAAAAATATTCAAGTTTGGATAAAAATGTATTAACATTAAAATTTACATGTAGCGAATCATTAAAAATATTCAAGTTTGTATAAAAATGTGTTAACATTAAAATTTACATTTTTAATGCAAGTAGGAATCATTAAAAATATCCCAGTTTGGATAAAAATGTATTAACATTAAAATTTACATTTTTAATGTAAGAGTGAATCTTTAAAAATATTCAAGTTTGGATAAAAATGTATTAACATTAAAATTTACATTTTTAGTGCAAGTAGGAATCATTAAAAATATTCAAGTTTAGATAAAAATGTATTAACATTAAAATTTACATTTTTAATGCAAGTAGTGAATCATTAAAAATATTCAGGTTTTGGATAAAAATGTGTTAACATTAAAATTTACATTTTTAATGTAAGAGGAATCATTAAAATAATTCAAGTTTGGATAAAAATGTTTTAACATTAAAATTTACATTTTTGATGTAAGAGTGAATCATTAAAAATATTCAAGTTTTGATAAAAATGTATTAACATTAAAATTTACATTTTTAATGCAAGTAGGAATCATTAGAAATATTCAAGTTCTGATAAAAATGTATTAACATTAATATTTACATTTATAATGTAAGAGTGAATCATTAAAAATATTCAAGTTTGGATAAAAATGTATTAACATTAAAGTTTACATTGTTAATGCAAGTAGGAATCATTAAAAATATTCAAGTTTGGATAAAAATGTATTAACATTAAAATTTACATTTTCAATGTAAGGGTGAATCATTAAAAATTACATTTTTATGTAAGTAGGAATCATTAAAAAGAGTTAAGTTTGATAGAAATGTTTTTACATAAAAAAATTACATTTTTAATGTATGAATGATTCATTAAAAAGAGTTAAGTTTGGTAGAAATGTTTTTACATAAAAAATTACATTTTTAATGTATGAATGAGTCATTAAAAAGAGTTAAGTTTGATAGAAATGTTTTTTCGAAAAGCAAAGTATTTATTATTCACAACAAAGATTTACAAATGTTCTAATACAACAACAAAACCAAAAATATAAACTATACAAGCTACTAGATGCCACAACAATGAGAAAAAAATAATAACAGTAGGACAATATGCACATAAAAAACTCATTCTTGCTTATCTATGTAGCTACGGCGACATCAGCATCAAATTAACTTATCAAATAATTCCTGCTAATCAATCTTCTGAAGAACACGCAAGACGTCCTTATGTATCAATACATATAATTCATTGGAATTCTTAGCAACTTGCCTAAAGATTCTTCTATTCCTCTCATTCCAAACTTCATAGATGAACACCTTTAGAACCTTCAACAAACACTTCGTTCTACTATTCTTCATCTAGTAGATTATATATATTGAACCACTCTAATTGACTATCCCTAATGTGCCTATGAAAATCACCATTAGAAAGAATTCTTAACCATACACCAAACGCAAATGAACAAGAGAAGAAAAGATGAGTGTTTCTTTCCTCAACTTTGCAGAATTCACATAATCCATTTGGAATTAAACCCATCTTATGTAACTTTTGTTTAGTGTTGATTGCATTAGCCATCACCTTCCACTATAAGAAATTCATTTTAGCCGAACAACCGAAATTCCAAATACGACTAGACCATGCAAAACAGTGGTTTTCTTGTTTCAAAGCATTATATACATTTTGAATACTATGAGCACCATTATTCCATAACAGTCGAAGACCAGAAAAATGATTGAATTTGCATTCCTTCACCTCATTCCAAAGCTGCTGAAGAGCTACTAATCTCGAAAATGGAAGAATAAGTTCACCATCATGCAAGTAATCTTCCACCAGAGCCAAATCCGGAATTCCAGAATTCAATTTAATGTTATAATCAACCACTTTGCTTAAAATAAAACCTTTTTTCACCCTTGGATCGTGCCAAAAGGACATATTCCTAATAAAATGATTATACTGGATATGAGGCAAGAAAACTTCTCGTAATTTGAGGATGCTTCTCCAACTCCAGCTGTTGTTTTGATTGATCTGCATATTCCAGAAATTCTCGGATCCAATCTTATTCTTACATATCCAATCTGTCCACAAACTATCATCCTTACAAAGCAATTTTTGGAAGTATACTGATATAGCTGATTTGTTCCAAAGAAATAAATTGGTGATTCCCAAACCACCAGACTTTTTGTCTTCATAAAGCTTGCTGTAAGCTAAAGGAATTAACTTTTTAGAGAAGGGGTCTCCATGCCATAAAAATTTGTTAAAATCACTTGAAATCATCTTAATGATTTTGATAGGCAATATGAAGTGCCTTGTCCAATATGTAGTCATAGCCGTGGCAACAGATTGAATAATAGTAAGTTTGATAGAAATGTTTTTACATTAAAAATTACATTTTTAATGTATGAATGAGTCATTAAAAAGAGCTAAGTTTGATAGAAATGTTTTTACATTAAAAATTGCATTTTTAATGTATGAAGGAGTCATTAAAGAGATTAGAGTTAGAAAAATATGTTTTGTTAGATCAAAACAATAACCATTAACATGTTATCAAAGTTAGAAAATTTGGTAAATATGTTTTGTTAGATCAAAAAATTAATCATTGACATGTTAGCAAAGTTAGAAAAAGAACCATGTGTTAAAATATATTTTTGTTAGATAAAAATATTCTTTTTAACATATGTATGAAGTGTACAAAATTATTTAAAGAATAAATAATTCGAGATCGTCGAACGAATATACACACACACACACACACACACACACACACACACACACATATATATATATATATATATATATATATATATATATATATAAATTAAAATAAAACGAATCCTACGCGGTAATTCATAATTTGGAATCGTAACTTTAAACAATTATACCGAGAGATCCGACCTTCGGATTTTCCCAAAACTGGAACTGTTGGTTTCACTTTGGAAAGATCTTTCCAAAGATATAAAATTTGCTAAGATCCAACAGTTAGATTTTGAGAAATGTGTAATTCGAATTTTAATGAAAACAGCGCCAGGGCCGCGTAATGACCTGAAGCGTCGTTTAATTAAAAGAAGCTATTTTTATATAAATAAAAATAGCGATAAATCATTATAAAATATTATAAATGATATGGAATGAGAAGAAATGATTTGAATTATATGTGTTCGCGAATTATTTGAAAAGGCCGAGTTAATTCTCATTTCAAATAATTATACGACGACTAGAAGTCGAAGATATTGAAGACAGCGGTTGATGACCGACAATCTTCACATCGAATGGACGACTACTGATGCCTTTGATTGGAGTTGATGCCTTGAGAGGGTTACAGTGGTAGTTGTGCAGACGTACTTGTTGATTGTCCAGATATGCGAGAGCCTCTCTTCCGTATTGGACATATGGAACAAGGAATAAGGTGCTTCGGTTTCTTTCAGACCCAGAACGGACTTGTAAATGGATATGTGTCTGACATTGGATTTTATTCTGTGTTGATTGATTTTTATTAAATATATATCTGTTTGGTGGTGGAGAATTTATTCTCTTGCTTAACACCCTTCTCTGAGACGTATGTGCTCAGAGGTTGTATATTGATTGACATCAGTCACATGGCATTAATTGTCAGTGTGACATGCCAAGATGCAAATGATCAAGGCTTATTGATGAAAAGCAGAGCCTTGTGGTTGATGATCAAAGCACAACTTTAATTAGCATAGCTTTATGTATAGCATTACTTCGCGAGCCTCACACCCCGATATGAACCAGAAACGGGAGAGGACGGCAGGGAGGACATGCATTTCTTTCTAGCTAGGAGTGGTGTCATGGTATGGAGCCCAGATATATTTACTTATGTGGATGATGGAAAGCGAGGTACCTCGGATTTGAGTCCCTAGTGGCTCTTGATTTACGCCCCATAGGGCGGGGAAACGTATTGTTCAGGAAGAACTAATCCACTAACGTAAGTGTGGACCGGCCCTGCATTTTCCTAGGTGCAGTTGCGGCTGTATCCTGGGACATGGTCTAGATTGTCTTGAATTCGGTAAGGACGATCCTTTGCCTTGGTTTATGATGGAAATCCAATTCCAATACGACACCGTGCGGTTTTAATTGTAAAACTAGTATGGCGACATATTATATGGAAGTTATGCCGTCTATGATTGATACATTATGATTGAAATTGTTTTTGAAACATATATGCACTAATAATAATATCAAATTTGCTTTATAAGTATCAAGCATATTTTGGCCATTATAAGGTAAAATTCTATCCTCCAGTTTGCGTTGCATTGTGTGATGGGACTTAAGTCTTATAATGGCTTCATTTTTCTAAAAAGCATTGTGTTGTTTAATGATTTACTTTAATTATGCAATGGCAATCCAATGGAGTATACCTTTTCCGCATTAGCGGCGTGGTCCTGTGATTAGCCTTGTTATTAAATAGGTTAAGTAAGATTTCTCATACCACTCCCATGACTGACTCGTAGTTTGTTTCACTTTGCAAACTCGGGTGCCCTTATTTTCTACACGGGCAGCCTTGTATTCAGGTTTTAGCAGACTCATTCTGGTTAGCTATGGAGCTGAAGATGGATTCTAACATTTCTGTTGAGCTATTCAGACTTCGTTTAGTATATTATGTTTGATTTCGCTGCAGACATTTTATATTAAGCTGAAACTGTATTTTGTTCTAAGTATGATCATGTTATGCAGTGTAACTCTGATGTTGATATTATTTCCAGTGTAACTTTGATGTATTTTATCTGGTGTAATTCTATTAATCTGTTCTACTGTTATTGTTTATGTGTTATATTCCAATGATTATCCTTGCTTCCGTGACTTGGTGGTTTGGGGTTATCACAATATTGCTTGTTAAAAAAATATTACAATGTTAAGATACTTTAGCATGTTATCAACAATAAGATATTGTATCAAAAAAATTCATAATACTAGGAGAGATTAACATTTTGCAAACAACATGTTGGTTATTAAAAAAAATCATTGGCAAATATTTGATTTTTGAAAATAGTATGAGGTAATTAAGATTTACTTGACCATCCATAAATTCTCCAAATAGCAGTCCTTCTAGCATTGACTGTACAATTGTTATCCCTCCTATTTTGATATCATCATTTCGCCATGCTACAGTACTATATTAATATTATAATTTCAAAATATTAAAATAAAACAGAATATTTTAAATAATTTAAGTTTTGAATGAGTACAATATACTTACTTTGATTTGTCTCCGCATGCAAAGAATCCCCTGATTATGTTCTGTTTGTGTGATTCTAGGAGTTGACATATATGACTCTTTACAATATTTCTTTGGCGATGGACTTTTTTTTGGAGAATAATTGTCGAGATCCAAAAGTTCATCTTGAACTTCATCATTTGTACTATCTCCTTCTTTCTCTTCTTCGAAAAGTTCTTTCTCTTCTTCACTTTCTTTGACTAGTTCTTTCACTTCTTCACTTTCTTCGACTTGTGTATCATTTTGATCACTTCCATCTTCATTGCTATTTTTATCATTCTCTTCTTCACCGTCATTTTCATCTTCTCCTTTATTCTCCTCTTCTTCGGCTTCATCTTCATTCTCAATCTCATCTTCATTGTTATTTCTTTCATTCTCTTCATCATGTGTTTTATCTTCTCTTTTATTATCTTCACTTTCTTCTTCATTATCATTTTCTATTTCCTCACCATTTTTTCCTCCACCATTCCACGTTTCTTTTCATCATTTTTTTTTTATGGTATACTACTTCAAACTGAAATTGAGAATCAAATTTTGGCTTCTTCTTTTTCTCTTATAATCTTTGAATCATTGAACTTGGTGTTATTTTGTTAAGCCGCTCACTTCTTCTTCTCCTCACACCCTCCTCTTCTTGGTTTTCCACTTTTTCATACTCTTTATGAGTCCCAAAATCTGTTTTGCTTAAAAGTCCGAAAAAAGGAAGGATAATATTTTCCAAAGTTTTTTAGACAATCACATTTCGCTATTCCTTATCAGATCTTTGGAGCACTGATTTTAGCATGTGAATTTCTTTTTCTTTCTGAACTAATTCTTCTTCTCTCCTTTTTCTGAGCTCCTTTTCTTCCCCCCAAACTTTGTTTTCACATCCTTTAAATCATTCTCCAATTGTCTAATTTGATAATTTTGAATTACAATTTGTCTGTCTTTATCATCCATTTCTAATCCTTCATCTTCATCTGCACTTGTAATCACTTTTATCTCCATAAGTGCTTTGTTCCCCGATTCATCGATCAACTTCTTTTCTTTAGCTATTTTTTTAAGTCCAAGTGAAATCTGTAAAAAGCAAACATAAAATAATATCACTTGTTTATAATGCTTGTATCATTTAGCATTATACATTTACTCAATTATGCCTTCATAGCATAATGCATCAATGAAATCCGAGTGTCGTTTATCATTTTTGATAACACTGTTAAACTTAAACGATCATAGTAATATTATCAGTTTTATTATTTTATAATGACAACATGTTCTAGCATTTTTTCTCTGCATAATTTCAAAAGTTATCATTTCTACTATTTTATAATGCTAATATGTTCTAACATATTAATAATTAATAAATATAAAATTATTACATTAATCACAGGTAACTACTATATTTTCAATGATAAAGGGAATGTTACAAAACCAATTGCATTATTAAAATTTTAACAACATAAAACATTATCACTTGTTTATAATGCTAGTCCTATTTAGCATTATACATCTACTCAATTATGCCTTCATAACATTATCATTTGGTTCAACATGCAGGCTATAGAAACTTTTAAGAGAATAATAATAAATAGAAGATACGTGTACCTTTTTATCATCCATGTTGTCTAGAACCTCCTTTGACACTGTGTTCTTCATTGAATTTAGTGACCATTAAGAAAATATTGGAGACCCTTTTGCCCACTCTTTTCTTGGCTAGAATGTATTGACATGTTCACATAGAAATTACTAAAAAAGTAACAAAAAATTATTTAGCTTAAATTATCATACTATATTAAAAAAATTCTACCATTGATGTTTTCTTATCAGCGGAAGAATTGAACATCCGGACATATTTCTCATTTTTTGCTTGAATTTTTTTAATGATTTAGTTAAAGAGTGATGAATGCTTGATGGCCAAGAAATTAGGTTCATCTTTTGTTGATCAACAGTGTATTGGAGATAACCCCAACTAAGCATTCTTTGATTGTTAGGAAAAAACAATGTTATAAACAGAAGAATAAGAATAAATCTAGGCAGATCATTTTCTTCTTCTTGAATTTCTTTCTCAATTTCTTTTTCTCTTTTTTTAATAACAAGACCTTTTGTTATATGGTCTATGTTTCTAAAATTTCTCGAAACAAACCATTGACAGTTATCAGGGGTGCATTGTAAAGAAACGTGAGGTAGTGGAAAAATGTTTTTCCCAAACATAGGTAAACAAAAAAAAATTAAAGAAATGTCTTTCATTGTTAATTTCAACTTCTTCCCCCCAGTGCAAAAGCATTCTTCTCAATGGAATAAAAACTTATTAAATCGTCTAAAATTTTAGAAGATTTTCTAATATGTTTGCTCCAATGTTATTTGAAAAAAGACATCAATAAATCCACAACAAGTAGTTTGTTTTAATAAGTTCAATTGATTTGTGAAAAAAACTTTTCTTTTCTTTATTTTTTCAAGCATTTTAACCAATGCTACAAGACTGCATCAGTACTGAACAATCTCCTTATGTTTCTTTCGGTTGGCAGCTATGTTTCGCTTTCTTCTCTTTTTATCCACTGGAGAAGAATCTGATATGTCATACGAAACAAAGATAACAACATAATGTTAAATATGATATTGAGCAAGAATTTAAGTAATAAAGTTTATTTTTTTCTTATCTTTCTACAAGTAATATTACAACCAAATGCTAAAGTAACCTAGCATTCTATGCTTTATAATGCTAGTATAATATAAGACTACATTATAATGCTACATTAACCAAGCATTTTCTATAATGTTGTAGGAAGCATTACAATATAAGACTACATGTTAATACAATATTGTAGAAAGCATTTTATGCAGTATAATGATAAACTAACATAGCATTTTGTACGCTGGTCAAGGGCTCGATCATGGCCTTGCTCCAAAGCTCGGTCGTGGACTATAATGCTAGATTAACATAGCATTTTATTGCTATAAATCAATTTTCTTCCCTAAATAACATTACATGTCAATGTTAAATTAATCTAGCATTTTCTACAATATTTCAAATTTCTTTAAATTAAATGGTACTTCAATTTAGCAAAAATTTAGCATGTGGTAATTTTAATGATAACGTAACCTAGCATTTATTAAATAAATATGGTACATGCAGTAAAAATGATAACATTTACTAGAATTTCTATAGGTAATACTACAACTAAATGGAATTAACCTAGCATTTCATGCAACATAATGCTAATATAATATAAGGCTGTAGTACAATGAAATGCAAATACATAAACAGCTCATGCCATTTTGAACCGTATGTACATATATAGTTGAAGTTAGAAGATAGAAATATCATGCATTTTGCCAGACAACGGTGCTTTGAATAAAATCTATTTTTATTTTCTATGATTAAATGTGCAGAAAATGACTTGATCTCAGGTTTTGCATAATTGACATGTGTAGTGATTCCATATGTTTTCTGAAATTTGAGGTACTTGTAAAAGTGTATGCTGAAATCTAACAACATTCTAATAAACTTAACCATAGTTTTTGTAAGGACCCGGATTTTTGGTCGATTTATTTTAATTATTTAATATGGTTTTAAATATTGAGCTGATAATATAAATTGATTTTTATATCGAGTTATCGATTTAATAATTGAAATACTATTTATTTCATATATATACTTATCGTAATACCAGAACCTAAAATAATTTAATTCAAAATTAAAACCGAGTCAAATTAATTTAAATGATTAAGATATTTTATTTGAGTAAGAACGAGGATAATAATAATTTATTACCAAGGAATTAATTGTTTTGAATTTAATTTATATTGATTTAAATGAATATCTTCTCCATATGATCGAATTGGGCTTCGAAACCTGTTCCATTGTGTTTAGAATAGTTATATAACCCTAGGGAGGCTAATTGTTACATTTAAATAGGAGTTCGAAAACACGTGATATTTTGAAACATACCGGTTCTAAAACTAAAAATAATTATTATAGAATTTATTTACTTCCTTCTTAAGCTAATAAAGGTACATTACAAAACCTACCTAAGCCAAAGCCTAGCCGTACCTTTGTGAAAACAAACATTGTTCTTATCATTATATTCCTCGTCTATTTATATCATGCATTCTTTTTGTTCTCTCAGTACAAAATCAATCCTGAAAAAAAATCTGCCTCTCCTTCCTAATTCAATTCGAAACAGTCCCTTCTTCATTCAAACAAAAATCAAATCCCTCTTTCCATTTGATTCTTTTAAAACCGAACTATAAAAAAATATCAAATCGAATTCGATTTCAAGTCGAAGGCAAGTGAAGTGGGAGGTCGTCGCAGTGGTGGATCTCGACATTGATGCATGAACCTAGGGCACGCCACAAGACATTTGTGAAGAGCGACAACAGCTAGGTAGCAACGAGGAGTGAGGTCATCAACAGCGTATTACCAACGGCAAGGCATTCGGTTTCGGATGGTCTTCGATTAGAAAAAAAGAATTGCCGATGGCTACCTGTAGCCTGCGTGCGGTGGAATCACTAAGCTGGAAGTCGCAATTTTAGGGAAGCAAAGTTGGATTTTCTCGATGTAAATTAGGGTTGTTGTATTCGGCCTTTGTGATTATTCTAGGTAGTATTGATTTTTAAAATGGGAGAGGAGGAAGTCGACATCGTTGTATGTTCTGGGGAGCAGTTGAATTTGTCAAAGGCGTGGTTTCTCTAGTGAAGGAGTTGCGTAGGTATCAACTGAAGGAAGCAGGTTCAAATTTTTAATAGAAAGGAAGAATTAGACATATATTAAGGTAAATTAACTATAATTAATTTAGTTAATGCCTTTTGATTTAATTAGATTAGTTTAAATTTATTTAATAGTTAAGTTAAGTTAATAACAAAATGAATCGTTAAATATGAATTTGATAATGATAAGGTTAAATTATGCAAGACGAGTCGAGTTGGAATCATAGCTTTGAGGTTAACAAGAAGGAAAATAAATTGGAATCGGAATGGATCGAAATAAAAATAATGGTGAGTAAACTCACTCTCTGGTTCGTTTAAGCTTTTATTATAAACGAATTTTCGTTTTTATAATTTTTATATGTTGCTTGTTGGTTGTTTGGATGTATTAAAATATTATTGTGGCTATTATATATATATTAGTTATTTAGGCTTGGAGGTTGTGGCTATTTTATATATATATATATATATATATATATATATATTGGTGGTTTGATACTTCCCAAAAGTATTGTTAGCGGATGCCCGCAGTATCATTAGCGAATAACCCTATGCGCCCCACAATATATTATAGTGGATGAACTTCTATACTACAATATACCGCCTTGAAGCAGGATGGGTATTATTTATAGTGAATGTGATATGTTCAAACAAAAAGTGAAATAGGCAAAGAGCTAATTAAAGAATAAATTAGCGAATTGAGTTAAAAATGATTGGATTGAGTTGGGATAAATTGGGAATGGATGTGTATATGTTAAATAGGTATGGGATGAAAAGAATGAAGATTATAATCTGAGTGCCCGACAAAAAGGTACACGTTTAAATTGCATATGAGTTTTTATGCGCCGAATCGACAAGCCACTTGGCTTTTTGATTTTCTTTTTGAATGGTAAGGGCCTATAGAGGTGAGTTGGGGTTTGAGTTATTGATTGGTACGAAGGAGGTACTGGTGAAATTTTTTGGAAATTTAAGGAGTTAGAATATTTTTAAGAATAATTGATACATAGAAATCAATAAATCAATATATATAAAATTCGATATGGAAACAAACTTAAAATAGAATATTATAAACAAAAAGAAACATATAAATTTAAATCTAGTAGAAATATAAAGAGAAATGTATACACATTTTAAAAATGAATAAAATTTTTTATGGTGCTGATTATTCAAGGTAAGTGATCTTGTTTGTTTTGAAGTTAAAGATGTTTCCAGTGAAGGTCTGAGAGGTAATTATACACCAACTTTATTGATTTCATTATTAACCGATAAATAGGAAGATTCAGTCTCGAAGATCAATGTTTAAATAAGATTCAGTTAAATGCAGTATTTTGGGTTGTTGTAACGATGTTTTACACAACATTCGTTTTAACCCAAGTAAATGGAATTTTGGAAATAGAATAACGAATATTTCCTAACTATAGAAATAAATGAGTTCGGGAAAGAGATAAGTAATTGGAATGTTTTCCAAATATAAATAGAAGATATTTTCTAAGTATAGTGACATGCACTGAATTCGCTCGACCCCCGAAGAGACGGAGGAGCCCGGATTGTGTTGAGAACATGACGCATCAGAACACAAACATGAAAACATTTCATTGCTATTACAACAATTTACATCAGAGTACAAGATATTAGAGTTCAAATAAATAATATACAGCGGAAAAATATCAGAGATTAAAATACATAAATTTTAAATGTATAAATACAATGTACAACGGAAATACGTCAACTAATAAAACTGAAGGGAATACACAGATACAAAGCTTTCCGAATATCGCTCTAGCTGTTAACCAGGATTCTATGAAAAGAAATATCTACAAAACCAAAACTACTAGCTGCCCGTGTAACAAATATAGGCACCTAGAGTTTAGGTTGAAACAATAAACTCCGGGCCAGTCATGGGACTGGTGTGAGCACTCGAAAAAGTTATTAAAACTTTACTTTAAAAGTGGAAAATTCATGGGACCACGCTGTATGATGCGGAACGGGTTTACTCCACATGAATACTAGTTTAAAACATAAAACAACGCAATGTTTTTTTTGAAAAATGAAGCTATTATAAGACTCAGGTCCTATCACACAATGCAATGCAAGCCGGAGTATAGAGTTTTACCTTATAATAGACAAACATGCTTGATACGCTTTAAAACAAATCATTTGACATTACTATAAGGGCATAGTGTCAAAATAACTTCAAATATAATTGTATCAGTCATAGACGACATGAGCGTCCCACTCCACTATGCCGCCATATAGGTTTACAACTAAAACCGAAAAGTCGCGTATTGGAAATTGGATTTCCATCATGAGTCAAAGCAAGGGATGGTCTCCTTACCGATTCGGATCACCTCTAGCAAGACGATCCAGGATTACACACTCTGGGCAACCCTTGGATCTTGCAGCGTCGATCCTCCCTTACTTTTGAGGATTAGTTATTCTTGAACATACGTTTCCCGGTCCTATCGGACCTATCATTTGGCCGTTGGAGACCAATTGTATCCAAGGCGCCTCGCAATCCATCATTCACATAAGTAAAAATGTATGGGCTCCATACCATGACACAACTTCTAGCTAGAAAGAAGCATATGCACTCATTGCATCCCTTATCCTGTTTCTGACTCCTACCGAGGTGTGAGGCTCGCGAATTAACGCTATATACAAAGCTATGCTACTTAAAGTTATGCTTTGATCATAATCCACAAGGCCCTGCTTTCAACAAAAGCCTTGATCATTTGCATCTTAACATGCCACATTGTCAATTCATGCCATACAACTGATACCTATGAATATATAACCTCTAAGCTCGTACGTCTCAGAGAAGGGTGTTAAGCAAGAGAATAAATTCTCCACCACCAAACAAATACATAATTAATAGAAATCAATCAATGTAGAACTAAATACAATCTCAGACATAATCCATTTACAAGTTCGTTCCGGGTCTGAACGAAACCGGAGGCACCTTATTCCTCGTCCCATATGTCCAATACAGGAGAGAGGTCCTCACATATTCGATTGATCTCCAAGTACGTCTGGACAATCACCACTTATTACCTCGTCTTGGGTGTACAACCCAGTCAAGACATCAGTAATCATCTAAACGATGTGAAGATCTCCGGTCTTCAATCACCGTCTTCATCGTCGACTTTTAATCGTCGTAATAGTTATTCAGAATGGGTTAAACAAGGTCTTTTCGAATAACTCATGTATCTTATAATCAAGTGCTATAAAAACATGTCATATGCCTTATTCCAATCCAGAATATTCTTTTATTCAAATATTCGTTACATTGGGAATTATTCCCACAAATCTTATCAAATATTTAATTCATTTAAACCTCTTGTTTAAATCTCTCTTTGAAAACCATTGCAA
This sequence comes from Allium sativum, assembly GCA_030737875.1. NCBI lineage: Eukaryota > Viridiplantae > Streptophyta > Magnoliopsida > Asparagales > Amaryllidaceae > Allium > Allium sativum. The sequence goes on along the minus strand of CM060921.1, from coordinate 449,875,378 downwards.
AAGATTTTGTATTATCTTTTAACAATCTTAAACCAAATTAAGGTTTATGAAACTAGTCGGGATTATCAAGCCTCATCGAAGTAGTCATTTATTTTAGTATTCCCAATCCCAACCTATTCATCCTATGGAGCAAAACTGGTAGTGCTCCATATCTAACACCCACTGTGTTATTGGTAAATTTAATTATCATTTCACGTTCAAATCTAATTAAATATTTAACTATCACATGGAGTAAAACTGGTGATGCTCTATATCTCGATCATTTCTTGAATTCGGTAAATTTAATTACTTCATTCACATTTCAATCTAATTAAAGATTCATTAAAACTCTAGTTCCATTTTAATCTCGAAAGTCATTGCTTAATGATTGTTCAACTTTATGAAATTAATCTTTCCTTTAACTGGGTTAAAGAATCGGTGTCATTTAAAACACAATTCACGATAAACCCAAAATCGTCTTCCATTTACTATGGAACCTTCACGGAAATTATAATAGTATTTAATCGATATAAAATTCCATATCAGACTACTACTATAGGTGGAATAACGGAAAGGCCTATTAAATTCCATATATAGTAATGGTCTTCCTTCACAGAAGCTCTTTCAATTATCTTTAAATTGAGTTCCACTCAATTCCAATATAATATATCAAACTGGAAAAAACTTTACTTTGGCAAATTCCCATAAATCTTAGTTAAAAGATTTATAAACTCCAAACAATATCTTCACGACTAATTGGGTTTAAGAACGAGTGTCATTTAGAACACAGTTCACAACGAACCTAAAATCAACTACCCTTTAATTCCAATTATATTTGTTTATTGGAAAACTTCATTAAATCTTAGTTAAAAGATTTATTCTCTTTTCATCTGGGTTTAAGAAGAGTGTAATTAAAGACACCATTCACGACAAACCCAAAATCCCTTTTGATATTAAATACAAGACTTTGAATAGAAATCATGTCTACTTATATTCAATATCAAATTATGAAACCAACAGATAACATATTAGGAATAACGATATCTATATCTTCCAAATTCCTCAATGATATTCGTATAATCACGAAATCCAACATCGAAATATTCTGAAGATTATTTCAATTCAAATCCATTCCAATTCATACATTGGAAAATTCTGGTTAGATTAAAAACCATTTCAATTCCTTCGGTTTTCTATTCTAGTTGTTAATTAGTTCATTTTGATAAAAATATATTTATCTTTATAAACGTGGAATATTTCATCCAAAATCTTTTCAAAGCATTTATTATGATTTTACATAATGTATTCATGTCCATCTGAAATCGGACATCAAAATATAATTTTGATTCTTCACTGAATATTATGTTAAAATATTCATTATTTCTGAATTGGAATCAGACTCAATCAATTACCATATAATTTTATTTATATGGATTCCATACATTGCATGTATTCAAAAATAGTGATGAAAAACTACTAAACATCCAATTCACATCTAGAGTGTGATCTACGACTGTATAAGCATTAAATAATTAAATAACACTTACTACGGCCTGCCAATCAATCGTTCGACATATAACTAAACACAAGGGAGATGTGTGAAGTTATTATCATCCCCAGACCCGTGTGAGGTTTTCAATCAACATCCAATGATTATTACTTGCATATTTGGGCAATGTATAAAATTATTGTGCCAATATCCGTGTGGAGTTTAAATCATAATCCATGTGAACTTGTCTAATATTTTCACAGTTTAATATAATGATAACAATAAAACTGTAAACATCCATCATCCACCAAACAAATGTTGCAACCATAGGCAATCAAAAAATATTCAGTTATAAAAATACATAACTGTATAAAGTATTTGAGTGAGTGAGTTCTCACCATTGGTTTCCACTCCATCAGTCTTTATATGCAAGAATGCAACCTTTTTGGCTCCATAGTCCACATAAGACATCGAAATCACTCCAAATTTGTTTCATTGGATAGCTCTCGTTGATACGGTTCCAAGCATCTTGTTTCGCTGAATTATGATAATGCATGAAAAAGTTATGATCATTTAAAGTAAATTAATTATTTCACTCTTTGTTTTTCTCTGTTCGGTTGTTTACATTGGATGTTCTATTCCATCAAAAATTATCATGAGCTCCAAATCCTCGAAATTAGTTTCATTAGAAATCTCTCTTCGATATGGTTCCAACGCATCTTGTTTCGTTGAATTCCGAGTTCGTATGAAAAAGTTATGATCGTTTCAAAATTAAGATTTTTTTTTTCTTTTTTCACTGTTCGGCCATTAATGGTCGAACAGAAGCAAAACCCATGGCCACTAATGCCCGAACGGCTATTAAGCCCCTAAAATTTTACATTTTTTCCTACCAAATATATCCAAAATGATATTTGCCAACGCCCGAAGGCCTATGATGTTATATACATGCAAATGAGGCTTTTATAACTCATTGAAGTGACTCATAACACCAAATTCACATGCACAAACATTCATTCAAAAGATTCGCCGTAACAACCTGCTCATTCGATGATAATAGATTTAAATATCTTATTTAAATATATCATCGTGTCCGATGTGTAAATCAAAATGTCGTTTTTTGCAAATGATAAAATTAGGATTCGGGACCACTTCCATTGAGTCCGGATCATCATTTACGACTTTTTGACCATAAGCGTCGATACGTTCGGAGTTAGGTAAAATTTGGTTATTTTCTCATTTGAATGTATGCCAAAATATCACTTTTCACATACGGATGAATTTGGACTCAAAACCGCTTCCATTGAGTTCAAAACGTCGTTTAGGAGTTCGAAAAGTATAAATTTAGATATATTCCGAGCTTCGGAAATTTGGCACTTTGGGTTGGGTCTTGGTTGAGCCAGCCTAGCTCACCATATAACCCCAAATCATCCTCCTTCTCTTCATTCATCCTCCAAACACTTAGAAAGATAGAAATGGGGAAGGGGAAATTAAAATTCCTAAGCAATGGTTTGCAAATCCAAGCTCAATTCTTGTGCAAAACCAATTCTAAGGCATGGGTAAGCTCTCTGCTCTCCCTCTCTACCTTATACTCCTCTCGATTTCGGATTTTTAGTGTGCCCTAATGCTCATGTGCCTTCATGTGAATGTATGAGGTGATTTCGGAGGAGCAATTGATGAAAGAGAGGAGCTTTGCTCGTTTGTGTGCTTGTTCTTCCTTGTTGGAGCTTGTTCTTAATATTCAAGAGCCAAAGGTGAGTTCTTCTTGAACTCACATCTATGCCACAAGCCATTGGCCTATACAAGTGTAATTTAGTGTTCATACGAGTTTGCTTGTGCTTGTGAAATGGTTAGGTTAGTGTAACTTAGCCGATTTCATGTGTTTGTGTTTCATTGAGTTGAAAATTATGATTAGAATTGTCCACACAATCTTATTCATAAGCTACTTGTTGATTTGGTGATATTGCGAAGCTCCGTTGTTGCACAGGTAAGTTCTAGGACTTCACAATTCACTTATATTGTATTTGATTGCTTTGGTTAGATAATTTCATCGTTTTGGAGTTTATAATCAAGAACCATTGCAAATATCTTGTGTGAATGTTTGTGCATGCTATAGGTGAAGTTCTTGTGTGCACACAAGTCCTTATAGTTTCCCTTTAGCATTTCCAAACCTTCATGTTCTAGTCTGAATCACATTTGATTGCTTTGGTTAGAGAATTAGTTCATTTTCGAATATGTAATCGAAATCATAGCAATCTCATGTTCGTATTGTGTGTGCATGTTTGTTGGTGTTATATGATGTTTTGGTAAGCCTTAGATGCTTCATTTTCACTTAGAAATCATCATATACCATCACCATTGGTCCGGGGCTCGTCCGAGGCCGGTTGCACATACATTAGGAAGCAAAATGTTCAATTGCTTCAGCTTAGACGTCTGACCAAAATGGGTCAGACGTTTGTCCCGGCTCTCAGGAAAAATAAAAAAACTGCTAACTGTTAGCTCAGACGTCTGTCACTACAGTGATACATGTCTATCTGCCTGAAACTGCTGTTGACCAGTGGCGACCACGGTCAACAGTTTAGGGTCGTTTGAGCTCATTCCCGGCCAAGTTTCGGCCCATTTCGACTTCGTTTGTGACTTGTCAGTTTCTCTGGTTCGCAGATTTTTGCATCTCGATTTCTCGACTTCGATTCTCATGTGATCCTTCCAATATTGATCCTTCTTGACCGATTCACATTTGTTTATGATGTGAATTGAATAAGTGATCATTTTGAAGCTCGTGCGCTCTATTTTGCGTATCAAATTTATTCGATACTCTTGTTAAGATGATTCATGCCTCTAAAACGTGAATTATCGACTCGATATCCTTTGAGTATATTCCGATATAGTTTAAAACCTTTGGGTGCTAGTTTGGGATTTCGATTCGTTTGTTGATCCAAATTACAATCGTTATCCCTTGATTTCCTGTATGTTGTTGTAATGTGAGTTTATGATTCATGATGTTTGTGTTCTATTCGCTACGGCGACGGTTTTCATGAATAATTGAACCACAATGGATAATGGGGTTTTATATTGTCAATGGGCTTCGAACCAACATTTAATCAGTTTTTAAATTCAAATCCTTTTAAAATAAATTCGGGTTTTTATACCCGGTTCTGATTCTATTGATTTATATACGATTCCTTATCCTATCGATCGGACGAGAAATTTAGTTTATTTACCTTAGTAAAACTGAGGACTACGACCCCTTATACGTTTACTTCGGCGAATAACTCTTGGACTCGTGCGTTCGAGCATGGGTAGTGATTTTCTCTGTTTTGAATAGAAATCAATTACGGGTTCGTAAATATTCGAGAATAGCATGTGGTTATGGGACAAGTCGCTATTTCCTTATATTAACTAGCTCGGAGTAATTTCTATTCACCCGGATCGATGTGATCCTTTATGACTTGTGTTTTGTGGTCCTCGATCGCCCGAGCGGGATTTACGATTCTTGGATTTCACCGATGGGAATTCGGTCCAACTTTCTATGATTTATGATGTTTTCTAAGGATTTCACAATTTATGTGTTTTCTCTCTACCGGGGTCACGACCCGGCTTTGTGGGGAGCTTCGGCTCAAACAAATGGGTTCGCTACCTAGAGATCGTATCTCATCTATGAACAGACCTGCCCCCTCTTTATGATGTTTTCTAGAGATTTCACGATTTATGTGATTTTTCTCTTCCGGGGTCACGACCCGGCTTTGTGGGGAGCTTCGGCTCAAACAAATGGGTTCGCTACCTAGAGATCGTATCTCACCTATGAACAGGCCTGCCCCTTTATGATGTCTTGATGATTTATGATGTCTTGATGATTTATGACGACTTTGATGATTTATGATGACTTTGATGATTTATGATTTCTTAATGATTTATAATGACTTTGATGATTTATGATTACTTTGACGCGAAGCGCGTCAATTTTAGAAATGATTTATGATTCATGATTTACTTTGATGCGATGGTCATCAATTTGATGTGTATTTGGAATTCCGCTGTCATTTCCTGTTGTGTGCCATTATTTGAATGTTGCCTTCTATATTAGCTAGGATATCATTTAGAGATATTTGTGTGCTGACATTCCATTGTCATTTCCTGATTGTGTCGACGTTCCATGTTCATGTCATCCTGTGTTATATCTCTTGTTATCTCAGTTTATTTGATAAGTACAGCTAGATTGATCCGTTTATTGTTTATTTCCTTATAAATAATACTTGGGTCAGGCCGAGTCATTTTAGGTACTCCTCTGGGACTCATCGCAGGACTGATCTTTCGCTTTCAGCTTACTACTCTGCCTCTGTAGTTTTATATACTTTTGTACCTATGACATTATCTATTGTTGTGTACATATTCTTTTAGTTAGATCATGGTACATGTATTAGTGGATCTTTGTTGACCACTATCTTGTTGTACATATCCTTGGTTTATTCACATCTATTTCGCCCTTGTGATATGATTATTCTATGTCTGGCTTTGAGATAAATACCATATATTGTTGTTGTTGTTGTCTATTTTATACTGATTTCCAGATTGCATATAGACGTTGTGTAGTTGCCCTATGTGCCGAATGGTCATGTCAAAATTTTAATCGGTATCAGAATTCGATGTGCATTCCTCACATGGAGCAATTATACAATCGGTCGCCCTTCACAAACCTCATTCTCCGTTATGGTCTACGACATTTCTCTGAGATGAACTGGATGATAGTGGGTATAGAGGCGAGGCATTACACTTGGTATCAGAGCCACTTTCCGGAACAATGTAAGATAGTATGACGATGGTATTGTCTTGACCCTCTCTCGGGAATCGTGCTTTAGGGTTTTAGTTAGAGTCCTAAGACCCGTCATAGCTTATCTTCCTATACGATTCCATTTTGATTGAACTTGCATTGTTTGAATTCAACTTAAGACTAACTTTTTCTTCCTTCTTTTTCCTTAAAGAAGTTAAACAGTCGGTCGTACCCTTGCGAGTGTCGGTTCACCCAGTGTACCACCTACGTGAGGGGTGATTTTGTGTCAATGGCCTATTTTTAGTCTTTTAGAATAGTTATCGACTCCTCCGCTTCAGGTTGATTTCTATAGTCCGTCTAGGGCCGTGTGCTCTAATGGTGCTTCTGTTTCATTCTTTGACTCGAGTTGGTAATCGATGTCTGTTTTTGTATAAATTACGTTATTAAAACGTAAATTTCAAGTTGTCAATCGCTTCGTGTATCACAGTTATCTTGTTGATCATTTATGATCCTTGTAGTTGGTTGATCATTGGATATCTTTCCCGTGCGTCGTTACGCACGTCGTAAGTGCCTTTGATCATGATATTTCTTGATTTCTAGTTAAGATTGTTTCGTACGTCGTTACGTACCTAGCATGGTCTTTTGATCACTTGTCGGTCGGTATGGAGATACCATGTCTTTGTGACTAAACGTACTCCCTTGTTGTCAGCTATATAGTTCTAGTTCGGTGTGAGATCACCAACCCTTCGGGCTAAAACAACTCATTTGTTACCTCGTTGTGCCGGTGTGAGTCACCAAGAATTTGTGCTAAATTAACTCAACAAATGTGCAACGATACATTTGTGTTACCTTATTGCGTTCCAAACTCAAGATCAAGAATGAGGGAAAGCATCCCGCTTCTTGTGATCCCTCTTCTTGAAGTCAAGGTACGTGTCATTAATTTCTTAATGTCATTTACCTTGTTCAGAGATTATTTTATTTATGTTCTTTTGATATACGTCGACCGTGTTCTTCGTTATCAAAAGATATCAATTGTGTTTTATTCATAAGTTGATAAAGGAATTTTATTTCCTTTATTCCATCCCGAATGATTTATTGAATTTTTATATTTTCACAAGATTTGCGTGAATTTTAGAAATTTTGAGGACTTTCTTGTGTTTACTTGTCCGTTGGGTGCGTTAAGGATCTCGAACGAGACGTGGGACGCCATGTTGTAGTTCGGAATTCCTAAACATCATTATGTGACAATCCGACATTTGAAATGATCCCTAAAATTAAATTAACCATTAGTAAGTTAATCAAAATAATGATATTTTGGACTTTTTGCGATTTTTCATAATCGTTTATTGTTTTTCTAGATAATTTATTTCTAGATATCCTTGGAGCAATTCCAAGAATTTGAGTGGTTCAAGATTTTCAATTAGAAATTATCTTGAATCTTTTCTTTAAGTAAATTAAATAATTCCAGGAACCACCCAAAAAGTTATTTATTTATGTCTCTTATTCCTGGATTTCTGATCTTTGATTTTATAGAATTCTTAGTGATTGAGAATCTTGCTTAATTCTTAATCCTTGTTTCGATTTTCTGAAGAGATTTTATTTCTCTTGTGATTCCATGAGTCTCCTTATTTTCTCTAGTGAACATTGCTCGAGAGAATGGGAATCCCGTGGGTGGAGGGAAATTTGAGTTTTTGCGATCCACGGCAAACTCAATAATTCCTTTCTTCAAATTTATGATCTAGTCGATCATCCGGAAGTGCTATAGTCAATTCACTTATGGACTTAGCCTTGCGTTGTTCTTAGAAATGAATATCGAAAGGATGAGCTCTTTTGTTATTCCTCTTTTGTTTGTTTGAATCATTTGGATTGATAATTGTCTCTGCACATTTGTTAACACTTGTCAATCAAATCTTTGGGGATTATGACCTTTTTGGTTTAATCTAATCTTGTTAGAGAAATTTTCTATTGCTTCTTTGATTAATAGCTGATGTTTTTGCAATTTGAGATTTTTGGCAGAAAATTATCCTAAATCTTGTTGTTTCAAAGTGGTAAGTTGTGCACTACTTATCCATCATCTTCTCGATGTTTTCGATTTTCTAAAATCGATTCTCGAGTTTCTGAATATTGGGAATTACGTATAATTCCTAATCATTCTTCATTATGGTTACTAAATGAGATTTAGTACCTGGTTAGAAATCGATTTCCCCAAGTAGTTCATTGATATTCCATTACCAATATTTGTTATCGACTTGTAGTTCATTGGTATTCCATTACCAATATTTGTTTATCTGTTTCTAGCTGGTTGGTATTCCATTACCAACCTTGAATCATTGATGTTAAAACTGATTATTCCTTGGAAAATTGCTTTCCTTAGCTAAATTCGTTGGAATCTCTATGTTGTGCTTTTGTTAGTGTTATCTACCTTGTTGCAAGACTAAAGTGCTGAAGATCGGTGTTCGCTACATCGTCGTGATTGAGTTTGGGGATGGATTAGTTAACCACCATAATTTCCCATCTCATATCCTAAGAGAAATATCTGCTATTGATATCTCGTGTCTGTAGGACGCAGTATTGTTGCTTGTTGAAAATTCCGAATTTGATTTGCAAGATTCTTATGTATTATACAAATTCTCATTCCTTTGAGAATTGTAATAAGGTAGGCAAATCAATACGAATTCATAGAGCTTATGATTTTTTCTGGAATTATTTTACCTGTTTGGGATGACTACCTTCATGGGTAATGGAGTTCGAGATTGAACTCTAGTTTTTATGATCTTGCGAGACGAAATTGGGATCTCACCTAGCCCTTGGTGTGATCTTTTCATTTCGTGTCGGTTCTTGTAGTACCACTCCATGGTATTATTTTTGGTTGTTACTTATTACTTCATTCTTAAGGAATTGCGGGGACGCAATTCTTTTAAGGGGAGAGGTATGTAACAACCCGCTCATTCGATGATAATAGATTTAAATATCTTATTTAAATATATCATCGTGTCCGATATGCAACTCAAAATGTCGTTTTTCACAAACGATAAAATTAGGATTCGGGACCACTTCCATTGAGTCTGGATCATCATTTACGACCTTTTTGACTATAAGCGTCGATACGTTCGGAGTTAGGTAAAATTTGGTTGTTTTCTCATTTGAATATATGACCAAAATATCACTTTTCGCATACGGATGAATTTGGACTCAAAACCGCTTCCATTGAGTTCAAAACGTCGTTTAGGAGTTCGAAAAGTATAAATTTCGATATATTTTGAGCTTCGGAAATTTGGCACTTTGGGTTGGGTCTTGTTTGAGCTAGCCTAGCTCACCATATAACCCCAAATCATCCTCCAAAGACTTATAAAGATAGAAATGGGGAAGGGGAATTGTAAATTAAAATTCCTAAGCAAGGGTTTGCAAATCCAAGCTCAATTCTTGTGAAAATCCAATTCTAAGGCATGGGTAAGCTCTCTACTCTCCCTCTCTACCTTAAACTCCTCTCGATTTCGGATTTTAGTGTGCCCTAACACTCATGTGCCTTCATGTGAATGTATGGGGTGATTTCGGAGGAGCAATTGATGAAAGAGAGGAGCTTTGCTCATTTGTGTTCTTGTTCTTCCTTGTTGGAGCTTGTTCTTGATATTCAAGAGCCAAAGGTGAGTTCTTCTTGAACTAACATCTATGCCACAAGCCATTGGCTTGTACAAGTGTAATTTAGTGTTCATACGAGTTTGCTTGTGCTTGTGAAATGGTTAGGTTAGTGTAACTTAGCCGATTTCATGTGTTTGTGTTTCATTGAGTTGAAAATTATGATTAGAATTGTCCACACAATCTAATTCATAAGCTACTTGTTGATTTGGTGATATTGCGAAGCTCCGTTGTCGCACCGGCAAGTTCTAGGACTTCACAATTCACTTATATCGTATTTGATTGCTATGGTTAGATAATTTCGTCGTTTTGGAGTTTATAATCAAGAACCATTGCAAATATCTTGTGTGAATGTTTGTGCATGCTATAGATGAAGTTCTTGTGTGCACACAAGTCCTTATAATTTCCCTTTAGCATTGCCAAACCTTCGTGTTCTAGTTTGAATCGCATTTGATTGCTTTGGTTAGAGGATTAGTTCATTTTCGAATATATAATCGAAATCATAGCAATCTCATGTTCGTATTGTGTGTGCATGTTTGTTGGTGTTATATGATGTTTTGGTAAGCCTTAGATGCTTCATTTTCACTTAGAAATCATCATATACCATCACCATTGGTCCGGGACTCGTCCGAGGCCGGTTGCACATACATCAGGAAGCAAATTGTTCAATTGCTTCAGCTCAGACGTCTGACCAAAATGGGTCAGACGTCTGTCCTGGCTCTCGGGAAAAATAAAAAAACTGCTAACTGTCAGCTCAGACATCTGTCACTATAGTGATAGACGTCTATTTGCCTGAAACTGCTGTTGACCAGTGGAAACCACGGTCAACAATTTAGGGTCGTTTGAGCTCATTCCCGGCCAAGTTTCGGCCCATTTCGACTTCGTTTGTGACTTGTTAGTTTCTCTGGTTCGCAGATTTATGCATCTCGATTTCTCGACTTCGATTCTTATGTGATCCTTGCATTGTTGATCCTTCTTGACCGATTCACATGTGTTTATGATGTGAATTGAATAAATGATCATTCTAAAGTTCGTGCGCTCTATTTTGTGTATCAAATTTATTCGATACTCTTGTTAAGATGATTCACGCCTCTAAAACGTGAATTATCGACTCGATATTCTTTGAGTCTATTCCGATATAGTTTAAAACCTTCGGGTGCCAATTTAGGATTTCGATTCCGTCGTTGATCGAAATTACAATCGTTATCCCTTGATTTCCTGTATGTTGTTGTAATGTGAGTTTATGATTCATGATGTTTGTGTTCTATTCGCTACGACGATGGTTTTCATGAATAATTGAACCACAATGGATAATGGGGTTTTATATTGTCAATGGGCGTCGAACCAACATTTAATCAGTTTTTAAATTCAAATCCTTTTAAAATAAATTTGGTTTCTATACACGGTTCTAATTCTATTGATTTATATACGATTCCTTATCCTATCGATCGGACGAGAAATTTAGTTTATTTACCTTAGTAAAGCTAAGGACTATGACCCCTTATACATTTACTTCGGCGAATAACTCTTGGACTCGTGCGTTCGAGCATGGGTGGTGATTTTCTCTGTTTTGAATAGAAATCAATTACGGGTTCGTAAATATTCAAGAATAGTGTGTGGTTATGGGACATGTCGCTATTTCCTTATATTAACTAGCTCGAAGTAATTTCTATTCACACGGATCGATGTGATCCTTTATGACTTGTGTTTTGTGGTCCTCGATCGCTTGAGTGGGATTTACGATTCTTAGATTTCACCTATGGGACTTCGATCCAACTTTCTATGATTTATGATGTTTTCTAGGGATTTCACAATTTATGTGTTTTCTCTCTACCGGGGTCATGACCCGGCTTTGTGGGGAGCTTCGGCTCAAACAAATGGGTTCGCTACCTAGAGATCGTATCTCATCTATGAATAGACCTGCCCCCTCTTTATGATGTTTTCTAGAGATTTCACGATTTATGTGTTTTCTCTCTTCTGGGGTGACGACCCGGCTTTGTGGGGAGCTTCGGCTCAAACAAATGGGTTCGCTACCTAGAGATCATATCTCACATATGAACAGGCCTGCCCTTTTATGATGTCTTGATGATTTATGATGACTTTGATGATTTATGATGACTTTGATGATTTATGATGTCTTGATGATTTATGATGACTTTGATGATTTATGATTACTTTGACGCGAAGCGCGTCAATTTGAGAAATGATTTATGATTCATGATTTACTTTGATGCGATGGTCATCAATTTGATGTGTATTTGGAGATGTTTGGGTGCTGACATTTCATTGTCATTTCCTGATTGTGTCGACATGCCATGTTCATGTCATCCTGTGTTATATCTCTTGTTATCTCAGTTTATTTGATAAGTACAGCTAGACTGATCCATTTATTGTTTATTTCCTTATAAATAATACTTGGGTCAGGACGAGTCATTTTAGGTACTCCTCTGGGACTCATCGCAGGATTGATCTTCCGCATTCAGCTTTCTATTCTACCTTTCTAGTTTTATGTACTTTTGTACCTATGACATTATATATTGTTGTGTACATATTCTTTTAGTTAGATCATGGTACATGTATTAGTGGATCTTTGTTGACCACTATCATGTTGTACACATCCTTGGTTTATTCACATCTATTCCGCCGTTGTGATATGATTATTCTGTTTCTGGCTTTGAGATAAATACCATATATTGTTGTTGTTGTCTATTTTATACTGCTTTCCGGATTGCATATATTCGTTGTGTAGTTGCCCTATGTGCCAAATGGTCATGTCGAAATTTTCATCGGTATCAGAATTCGATGTGCATTCCTCACATGGAGCAATTATACAATCGGTCGCTCTTCACAAACCTCATTCTCCGTTATGGTCTACTACATTTCTCTAAAATGAATTGGACGATAGTGTGTATAGAGGCGGGGAATTACATTCGCAATGGTCTTTGATTATAAATTCCAAAATGGGCAAATTTTCTAACCAAAGCAATCAAATGAGATATAAGTGAATTGTGAAGACTTAGAACTTTGCCAGAGCAGCAAGGAAGCTTCACAATATCACCAAATCAACTCATAGTTTATGAATTAGATTGTGTGGACAATTCTAATCAAAATTTTAAATTTTATGAAACTCACAAGAATGAACCGAAAAGTGTATACATCTCTAACCAACTCATATGCATATACACAACTCTAAATGAACCTAAACGACACTATACGAGCTAATAGCTTGTGGTATAGACATGAAGAACTCACAAAGATCTCACCTTTCATGGTTGGAAGCAAGAAATCGATCCAATGACAAGCTAGAACAACCTCTCTTCCACTATTTCTCATGAAATAGTATGACTACTTGATGAAATGTGGAGGAAATGGCCGATACTACTGGAAGGATTCCTCTTTAGCTAATAGGTACTGTAGCTGGTATTCTTGTGATTGGTTTAGTAGGTGTTTTTTTACGATTCATATTCTCTTCAATTCATACACAAAACAAACCAATTTCCTAAGAGTTAGGTTTAAGAAATCGTAAGAAATTGAATAGGAATGGAGTTGGAGAAGATGGAGAAGCTTACCCTAGTTTTATGCTTGGTTTCCTCATGAATTATGCTCTAAGTTGCAAAACATATCCTAGGAATTTCTAATTTCCCTTTCCCTTCCCCATTTTCTATTTTCTTTGTTGAAGGAGAATGAATGAAGAGGAGAAGGCTGAACGACATTTCGACCCAATGGAAGTGGTTTCCTTGAAAATGGAGGTCATTTGCAAAAATGGCAATTTTTTTAAGGGCTATATATAATATTAGAATATATATGTTCCATAGCGACTATTCTAAATTTTGATTTAGACATAACTTACTATTTATAAAGTGAAATCCCAGTTTCGTAGCTTTGTCAGAAAATTACAATTCCAAATATTCCAACGTTTCTTGTTTTATCAAATTCTGATTTATATTGTATTCTATACAATCATTCAATGTTTAAAATCGAATTTTCAAACTATCACGCCATTTCAAGCTCATTTTAATTAAATTTTAAATTTATACGTTCAAACTTCAATTTAAATTAAAATTTTAATCGTTTATTCTCAAAATAATTCATCGAGAATATTTAATTTATATGAAAATCAATTAAAAATAAATTTTAAATTGGTTCCGAAATTCCTGGTTGTTACGTATAGAAAATAAAAGAAGGTGATATATGAAAATGTTTTCCTAATAGCGCAAGAGGCCAAGATGATTATTGAAAATATTGGGTTAACAAATATTGATATGGAAATAGAGAAGTGATTTAATTAATGAAATATTAATTAAGGGGCCTAGTGATTGTTTGATGCTTTGGATGGATGTTTGTTTTTCTTCGATAGTTAAATAACCGACTATCGAAGTTTTTGACTATCGTTGTCAATATGGAGAGATCGGTTGGATTATTATCCGAGAACCACTCTGTATTTGCAGTAACGTTGCAAATTAGATTATATGAAGATAATCAAAGATGGAGTAAAGTGAAAGGGCTTCACTGTTAATCCTAGGTAGAAATTTCCTAAGATGGATTAAATGAATTGTGCCTTCGGTTTTGTTCAGTCCTAGAATGAACATGTATGGACGAATGTCTGGCAGAGTATTTCCAATGATTGCATAAGTCGTTATGTACAAATATACATCTGGTGGCAGGGAATTTATTCTCTTAGCATAATATCCAGAATATCTTTGTTCAAATCAATTAGTGATTAACGGATCTGACAATGTGACATTCAAAGTGATTGTGCTATCAATGAAACGTACGTAACCGTAACCTCAAGCCCCGCAATCGGGAAATGGAATAAAATCGGGTAGGTCATATAGCTAAGTGGGTCGCACCCAAGTAGGGTGTATTGTCACCTGATCTAGAGAAAATCCTTTTGCTTCTTTATCTTATCGCTGCTATTGTTTAGGAACGGTTGGTGATCCCAACCGTTGTGATAATACACTCGGTACTCTCAAGCAAAGTGAGGGGACGGTCATGTTTAGCCTGAGTTGCAAGATGTTCTTGTTGAACCCAGTGTATTCCTCTCTAGAGATACACTATCGGAAGGTGGTCCCATACCTTGCCAGTTGAAATCCATTACCCAATAAGTGCCCGAGGTTTTGATTGTATACTATGTATGTAGAGCGTGAGATGCAAGCGTTCTGCTAGATTGTTATTTACTTGTTTTACACACTATTGTAATATCAGAAAAGTATTGATTTTAAAGAATGTTTTGGGTTATCGTAAGGTAAAAGCCATCTGTGTTTATGTGTGGATAGGTCTTACGATTATCTTTTCTTTCGAAAAGGAATTTTAAAAGTTAAACCAATGATTGGAGTTTACTCACACGTGTCCCATGATTGACCCAGAGTTTATTTTGTTTAGTTTTACCCTAAACTCATAGGTGCCCAAATTTGTATGGACAGTCAAGTAGTTCAGGTGTTTACAGATATACTTGGAGGAGCTTGGATCAGGAGGCTTCAACGTTAGATATTTACTATTTATTTTCCACTTTGTTGTATTGTACTCTGATAATGGCATGTATATGTATATACAGTAAAAAAATTGTATACCAAAAGCTGTTGTATATATTATATTTTATTTCGCTATGATGTGAGATTCTGTGTTGTTGTTCAGTTCTGTCTTCTATTTATTTCTTCTATTCTAATTTTCTTTCTTTCTATTTCTCATCCTCTAACATCTTTCTATTAATGATCCGGTAATTTCTGGTGTTTGGTTGGTCGATATGGTATTTCTATCGATAATCAGGATCAGGAAAATGTCGGTTCGCTATAGTGGTATCAGCGTTTAGGTTGAGTGAATACTTAGGCTTTGGTGGGGGTTACTCGTTAGAGATAGGGTAAGTAGTACCCTAGAATGAGTTGAGTGTATATATACCAGAGCGCGTATTTGTTAATTGATATAAAAATTATTTTATCTTGTGTTGGCTAGTCTATAGAGTGGCTTATGAATTCTAGTCAAATCGTGGGATGCCACGACATCGATGAGAGTTTCTAAACGCTTGAATGGAGAATTCAACATAATATTGTCTTAATATGGGTAAATGGAATAATTTTACCCAAAACTCTATTTTGATATAAAAAGAATAATTTTCTAAATTTATTATAATATATGGATGAGTTGACTGTTATTATTATAATCAAATGAGATTATAAAATTGGCATGGTTACATATAACTAAATAGAATTTGTATATGAATGAAATATGCAAACAGGGTGAACTAGAATTGGATCTAGAATTAGAATTAAGAATTTAAAATCCTGGGTGTTTGAAAAAATATTTTTTCTGAATAAATATAAAGTAATATAGCATTACTTTGAAAATTTTGAATGAAAATTATTTTTTAATGGATTTTGAAAGTATAAACAACTGAACCCACTTCAGTGTTTGGAAAATAATTCTGGTGATAACTATAACATCATCAATGTTCATTTTCGAGTTTCTAAGTGATGAATTGCTACCTTAGAAAAGTTTTTGATGAAAATTGTTTGAAAGAAAACAAGTTGGTTTGAAAATTCAAATGTTTTGAATTTGAAATGGAAATAAATATATGTATATATTTATGTGATTTCAAAAGAATGTGAAATAGAAACCCGGGGATTTGAATTCTGGAATTTAAATTTAACCTAAGTAAGTTAAATGGATCGAAGTGAATAAATTGATTAAAATCAATTTGAATGTATTTGAATTAAATGGAAAAATATTGATTGTGAATCATTCAGATTAAATGAATGTAAGTATATATGGTGTGCAATATAAATGAAAACCAAAAGTTTTGGTAGAACAAAAGCTATAGAAATAGAAATGTTGAGTTTTAACATAAGTGAATTTTTGGAAAGTAAATGGGTTTATTGCATTTCCCTTAGTAATTTCAGGGACGAAATTCTTTTAAGGAGGGAAGAATGTAACGACCCAGATTTTTGGTTGATTTATTTTAATTATTTAATATGGTTTTAAATATTTGTTGATAATATAAATCGATTTTTATATTGAGTTATCGACTTAAAAATCGGAATAAGATTTATTTTGAATATATATAATTATCGTAATACGATAACATGAAATAATTCAATTCGAAATTAAAATAGAGTCAAATTAATTCAAGTGATTAATAGAAATTTTATTTGAATAGGAACGACGATAATAATAATTTATTATCAAGGAATTAATTGTTTCGAATTTAATTTATATCGATTTAAATTAATATATTCTCCATATGATCGAATTGGGCTTCGAAACCTGTTCCAGTGTGTTTAGAATAGTGATATAACCATAGGGATGCCGGTTATTGCATTTAAATACGAGTTCGAAATCACGTGATATTTTAAAACATACCGGTTCTAAAAATAATAATAATTATTATTATAGAATTTATTTACTTCCTTCTTAAGCTAATAAAGGTACACTGAAAAACCTACCTAAGCCTAAGCATACCTATACCCATGTGAAAACAGACGTTGTTCTTATCTTTATATACCTCGTCTATTTATATCGTGCGTTCTTCTTGTTCTCTCAATACATAATCAATCAATCCTGGAAAAAAAACTGTGCCTCTCCTTCCTAATTCAATTCAAGACCGTCCCTTCTTTATTCAAACAAAAATCAAATCCCTCCTTCCATTCGATTCTTTTAAAAACCGAACTCATATAAAAAAAATATCAAATTGAAATAGAATTCGATTTCAAATCGGAGGCAGACGCAGTGTGGATCTCGAAGTTGATGCGTGAACGTGGGGCACACAGCAGGACATTTGTGAAGAGCGATAACAGCTAGGTTGCGATGAGGAGCGAGGTCATCGCCAGCGTATTACTGATGGCAAGGCATTCAATTTGGGATAGTCTTCGATCAGAAGAAAAAAATTGCCGATGGCTACCTATAGCCTACGTGCGGTGGAATCACTGAGGTGGAAGTCGCGATTTTAAGGAAGCGAAGTTGGGGCTTCTCGATAGAAATTAGGGCTGTTATATTCAGCCTTCATGATTATTTCAGGCAATATTGATATTTAAAATGGGAGAGGAGGAAATCGACATCATTGTATGTTTTGGGGAGCAGTTGAGTTTGTTAAAGGCATGGTTTTTCTAGGGAAGGAGTTGTGTAGGTATCAACTGAAGGAAGTAGGTTCAAATTCTTAACAGAAAGGAAGAATTGTACAGAGATTAGTTTAAATTTATTTAATAGTTAAGTTAAGTTGATAATAGTATGAATCGTTAAATATGAATTTGATAATCATAGGGTTAAATTGCGCAAGACGAGTTGAGTTGGAATCATAGCTTTGAGGTTAACAAGAAGGAAATTAAATTGGAATTGGAATGGATCGAAATAAAAATCACGGCGAATAAACTCACTATCTGGTTCATTTATAATTTTATTACAAACGAATTTTCGTTTTTATAATTTTTATATGTTGTTTGTTGGTTGTTTGGATGCATTGAAATATTATTATGGCTATTATATATATTAGTTATTTAGGCTTGGTGATTGTGGCTATATATATATTAATATATATTTCCCGCAGTACCTTTAGCGGATGCCCGTAGTATCATTAGCGGATAACCCTATGCGCCCCACAATATATTATAGTGGATGACCTTCTATACTGCGATTGTAACATCCCATATTTTCTATATATATATATTTAATTTTCAATTTAAAATAAATAAAATGGAATAAAATTAGATAAAAATCAAATTTTGTTGATTTTTAATATTGATGATTGGTTGAATTGAGTACAAATAGATTTTTAATTTAGTTTGTACTTAGGATGGTTGTAATTTGAAAATTTTATTTTTTTAATTAAATAAATTTGAGATATTTAGTTTATATTGGGAATTCAAACATAATATGAAATGGAGAATTCTAAGTTGTTAATTATAATTGAAGCTCAAATTTTATTTGTAAATAAATGAATTTGGGATCTTAAATGTGTGAAATCAATTTATAAATTTTAGTTAAGTCTTAATTGGATTTAAAAGGAATTTTAATCAATATTTAAATTGAACTAAAATAGTTAATCGAAAAATTGAATATTTTATTTATTTAATTAAATGTGAAATTTAACTGTTTTGGCGACTGTCACGGAATTTGACGAAGCTGGCGCCATTGTATCCGGAACGATGAATTATGGTAGGATTTCAATTTGCGTTACGAACGGACTTATCGTTTGACTGTACGAGAGAGAGTGTGAAAGAGAATCACTATAATTGGATAATTGGGTGTTTCTCATAGTTGGACCTTATATACATATATAAATAAATCCATCCTAACCTCACCAGCTCATTTTTCTCATTCAGTACGTATAATTCCTCCTCATCTCTCCCTAATGGCTGAAATCAAATTTTACAAACCCCAGAGAAATAAAATACAATTCCAAAAATAAAATCTCTCCAAAACCCATCATATTATATATCAAATTGAAGCTCTTGACGTAAGGAAGCTACGGGTGTCATTAGTTTTCGCATGCAATAGCCGGTTTGAATGGAATTTGCGGTTAAAGCTGATGAAATTCGAAACCCTAGTCTCAATTTTGGGGGTTTTTGATTTAAGGACTAATCGACGAATTGGAGACATGGGTTTTGAAGAGGAGGAGGACACGAACGCAATGGTGGTGGTTATGTGATCTATAGGTGTGTAATTCGTCGGGATTTGGTGGTTGAAGGACAGAAAGGGTGGAACTAGGGCTTGATGGCGGCAATGCTATGGGCTACCGGAGGCGGCGGGATGACCCTAGTTAGGTGCAGCTCGAAGGGCCCGTCAGTTTGGTGATGGTCTGGGGTGCTAAGTCGGCCGGAGATGGACATGGTGGTTGGTCAAAGTTCGGGGCTGGTTCGGTTTCTCGTGGTGAAGATATAGAACGGGTTACTGTAGCGAAGGAAGTTGAGAGCGGGAAGGAGAGATTTAACGAGGATGACGTGGTAATATCTAAATGGTGAGGATTCATTTTATAATTTTATATAAATTCAAATTTCAAATGATAAAAACACTAATAACTTTCTCGTTTTAACTCGGATTTGGACGCGGTTGGGTGTGTTGGGATTGTGGCAGAATTGCGGTCGATTTGGGATTGGTTCAGAGGCATTTGGAGACTGTAAAATTTCGGGCTTTAGTTGGACGTCCGATCCACTTAAGACCCAAAGGTGAGTGATTTTCTCACTCACATCTAACTGAATTATTCCCATGTTTATTAAATTAAATTTTGAAATAAGTTTGGTTGCATGGTTGTGTTGATTGTCAATTGTTTGCGTTAAATTGACATGCAAATATGTTATATGCGCATTTAGTCGATCATTAGTTATTTAATTAAATTAAATATCTAGTTGAAACCTGAAACTTGTCATCTAGTAAAAAAAAAGAGATTCAGTATACCGTTTGAATAGAAATGGTTGTGATGGGTGCTTTGGTTGTTTTGATTTCTGAATGGATGTTGATGCTGCTATGTTCAGTTATTCAGCATATGAGTGTGTATGTTTAGTGTAGACGATTAATCCCATTTCACCCTTGATGTTATGGGCATCGAATAAACCCAGGATTAATTGATTTAAAATAAATTAAGAACACAGATTGAAATGATAAATGTCTGTGACCCCGATTTGGATTGAAATGATATGTCCATTCCTGAAATATCATAGAATTAAATTTAAAATCACTTGGCCATAGAATAGAAAATTGTATATTCGACATCGGTGGGTTAAATGATTTTAATTATTCGAATTTTATTCGATCGAAAATTTTGTTAAAGGGAAATGTGTCGATTTTTGTTTGATTCCATTTTCCTTGAATCTTGAACTTTGAAGGACTATGAATGGGTTAAAGAAATTTTCCTACGAAACATTTGTAATTCTGAATTTGGAACTTGAATATGATTTGAAATTTTCCAATGATTGAGGTAGACTCGAATTTTAATAAATTCTTATTGAATTTGATTTTTGGTTAAAGAAAATCGAGGTTACTTGGAGAATGAAGACATCTTAAGATGAATATGGTTTTGAATTCTCTAAATTTAAAGATGAGTTGAAATGGTGTTTGAAACAAGATATTGAACTATGTAAACTCCATTGAGACTGGAGTTTAGATTCAAGTATTGAAGTTCAGAAGAAAGGAACGATTTTAGTTAAAGAACTTTATTATATATATTTACACTGTTTGATTTCAAATAACTATTTCTCTTCTTAAAATTTATTTATTTAAAACTTTTGCTATAAAACTATTTTATTACAACTAAAATTATTCTTTATATTTTATTACTTAAACTAAGTAGTAAAACTTTTAAATTACCTATATACATAGTGTTTTAAATTATCTTATTTTATTCTAGCTATTATATTCTATATATATATATACATTTTATACAAAGATTTTAATTTATAAGCATCTATTTTCCAAGTTACATTAAATGATCGTAATTTTCTTCCGAATGGAAAGTGTTTGGATCTAAGTTGTTATTCAAATGGAGTTGAGATAAAGATTATATCCTTTTTGAATATGAATCGATTTCTAAACCGATTTTAATATAGAAATGTGAATTTTCCTATTCAAATATAAATTTATCTCCTGAAGGATTTAAATGAGCTATGAATATATATTCTATTTGGATATGAATGGGTTTCGAACATAAATCAATTTGAGATAAGAAAATCTTGAATATGAAATATATTCTACTTGAATATAAGTCGATTTTGAAAATATTATATAATTATAATATAAGGATATGGAAAAATATTCTGATTTAGAATATGATCGGTTTGGTATGATTTATGATATCTTGATATGAAATTTATTTTCTATTTTAATATAGATTTGGTTTGAAATCGAATATGATATTTTGTTATGAAAGCGAACCTTTGTGAAATATAAAAGAACCAACTGATGTGAAAGATGTAAGCGTTGGTTGTTAAAGAGACCGGAGTCGACATAAGGCATACTCTCTATTAGTGTCGATACCACTTCAACAACCGTGAACGTTTTGACATATCCAGAATGGAATATGATGACTTGGAGGCGATTATTGAATCCAAGAAGATGAACAATAACGAAATAGCCCTGACCTTCGAGTCAGAATTGAAATGACTAAAATAGGAGCTATACCGTGACTAATTGAGGTAGCACCTTTGATCGGACACTCTTCTTCGATACTATTTCTATGACTATGATGATGACGATGAAGATTTGGGCCCATTTGATTTGGGAGTGTGATCCGAGGTGGGCGGTAGTGGCTGCTATGCGTTACCACCGGTCCGGGAGTGCAATTGGTAGAATCCTACCTTGGGCATTGCCTCGAGTGCCTTGTCATATTTATCCTTGTTGAGCCCCATACGATTTTGATTTAGCATTACTTTTTATGGAGTGCCCTCTGATAACATCAGTACAGTGAATTTACGGTACTGTATAGACTGTTGATGCCTGTAAATGGCATAAGGGTAATATGGTAATCCCGCTTACGCTATTTTTATGATATTTACTTTACTGGATAAACACTATCATAATAGTGTATTATACTATGTATGTATTAGTTTAACGGATCCTTGAGAGATGGAAAAATCCCATAACATCTCTTGGGTTACTGCACCCACGGCACTCTTGTTATTTCACATTTTAATTGGACTAATATGAGAATGATTTAGTGTTGATCCGAGTGTTTGTTGTGTTTTCTTTTTATGCAATATGCTCGGGTCAGCAGACGTTTGCAGTTAGCGAAGATTCTTCCTTTGAAGCACAAAGACGAAGATTTGGTATATATATACTACATATATAATTATTTCCGTTGAACTTTGTTCCGCTGTTGTTATGTATATCTGCATAAGTGTAATTCTGATAATCATTATATGTCATAGCCAACGTATATATATTTCAACTGCTTTTATCTGTTATTTGTTATTATATATTGTCCTTCCGCTGTGAGAGCTCTATCACTGTTTTCCTTTCTTTCTTTCCTTTTCTTCTTTTTCCCAAATAACTACCTGTATTTATGATTTGTTTAGGTCGACATGTGTGGTTTATTGTCGATTTGAACAGTAAAAAATGTGGGTCGTTCCAGTTGGTATCAGAGCTTCGGTTAGCGATAACCTTGGCTCTGTTTGGGAATTAACTCATTAGAGATGGGGTTAGAAATGCCCTAGAATGGGTTTGAGTGATATAAGAGAGCGTACTTGTATTTTTTATATTTAAATTGATCTTACCTTGTGTTGATTTGTTCTGTTGAATATTTATGGATTCTGGTCGATATATGGGACGCCATAAAATCGATATGAATTTCTAAATAATCGAACAGAATGATCGACATAATATGGTTTTCGATTATATTTTAAAATATATCAAATATATATTATTGGTTCAAGTATATATGTATTCGTTTTAGTAGGTGATAATATTATGTTATTACCTATTATGGTTGATTAGCTAATAAATCTAATAAGGAAAATTTAATGAATTTCGAATATATTTGAAATGAAATGATACCTTTAAGTAAAATTGGGTGCAAACAGTTTGCGATTGAAATGGGAATGAACTTGAGGACTTAATTCTGGTGCTTTTGAAAATAGTTTGCCAAAGTTTTGAAGTAATATTGTATTATAAGAAATAGTTCTGGAAATGGTTTAAAAGATTTCAAATGTAATTGGTGTAACCCCTTCTTGGACCTGGGAAATAACTTCGGTAATGAGTGCATGCAATATCGACGCTTATTTTGAAAAGTCCGAGTGGGGGAGAGACCACTCAATGGTTATTATAACTTGTTTGACGAAGGATTTTGGATTTAATTCCATATGATATAAATTTTTATATAAAGGTATTAGTATATATTATTTAAGTTGAATATAAATTAAACCAAAATTTAAAATTCTATGTTCTTAGTTAATTAAGAATTTAGATTTAAATTTATGGTAGGGTTTTCTGTAAGTCTTATAAACACATATGTATTTTGAACTTGGTTTATAAACCGGAATCAGGCAACTTGAGTTCATCTTAACTAATGACATTGATTTACTATTAAGTTGCTCAATTCATTTGAGTTTTAAGCTTTGAAGCCATGAAATGGACTTAAGTATTAATTAGAATCGTCACATAAACTCTTAAATTTGGATGATAATTAAGTTTAAATAAATTCCAAGTTTGGTCGATAGAAGTGTTAGTCAAGTGGAAAATTACTACGAAATAAAGCTCAACTTAAGTCGACTAAATTAAATTTGAAATTTTAGTTGTGTGAATAAAAGAAACAACAACTCGTGACTTGGGTATTTTAAGTTAGCTCGAGAAAAAGTTAAAAAAAAGACTTAAGTTGTTGTAAAAATGTGGATTGCCGATAAATTAAAATTGAGAGAAATGGAGTTGTTAATGAAATGTGAATGATCGACGAATTAAAAATGATAGAAATCTAAATGGTAATCTTATTAGGGTAATATCTCGAATGTAAATCTGAGTATGAACGAGGAAATGAATGAGTACAAAACTTTGGTCGAATGGAATAAAACTTCATTTGAGTAAAGAAATCGAGTTAAATAAAATTTTAACTTGGGAAAGTGAATAGTAATGGTTCGAGAACTAAGTGAAATTTTTAGTTATAAATAGTCCATACTTTAATACCTGATTTTTTTTTAAACCGAATAAATGAGTTGAGTTAATGGAATAATATTCAAATTTAAAGTGAATAAGAATAAGGAAAGAAGAAAATGGTTAAATAAATGGATAGTTGAATTGAGTAAGTGCAAATCCATACTGAGGTTTAAATGGGAAAGTTAGTAAATAAAAATTTGGTAAACGACATAAAATAAAATGGTTATTATAAAATCATCACTGACCAAACCCATGATGATAGATTTAAAGTTATCTAAGTAAACGAGGAGATGAAATAAGATATAAGGAATATAACCCGAAGTCTAATTCATTAAATTAGAATATTGAAAGAATTTGGAACTAAGTGGAGTTAATTAAGTCAAATGAATGAGAATAATGAAGCTCAACTCGAGAAATTTGAATTGGACGATTTAGACCAAATAGAAATGAATGAAATGAAATGCAGATGAACTTGAAATAATTAGAATAAATAAATCAGAACTAGTTCAAATGAATGGTTAATCAAATCTAGATAGATTGAGTGACACTCAATATAATATGGGTGAATTAAAATAAGAAAAAGTAATGAGATTTTTGGTAAACTGATTTATGGTATTGAATTAAAGATCTAATGTAATCGGGTTGTTGAAAACTTCAAAATGAAATCAAGTTTAATTGGAATTTAACGCTTGAAATGGAACGCGAAACGAATAGAGGATATATTGGAATGAAGTAAGCCATTTAATATGGATACATGTCTTGAGTAATGAAGGGATAACAAGAGTGTAGAGCATTAAAAGTTTACAAAACTTTTGGAATCGTAAAGTTTGAACTTGAAATAAAATAAATTAGCGTATATGTGAAAATCTGAAATATTCAATAAGCTGAAACTAAAATGACCATAACTTTTGAATGGATGATCGGAATTCGACAATTCCGGACTTTTCGGAAACCTCAGAAATGGAGCTAAAACTTTTATTAATAAAGCCTTGCCTAATTTTCAAGATAATTATGTTGAAACCAAGATTTAGTCGTATTTGTATGCACAGAAAATTTAAAACTGAGGTATACATCAATATTGATTTGATCATGACTTCCAAACGGAGCGTCAGATTTTAATAAGCGAGTACAATTCGGAAAGGCTAGAGTCTGAACTAAAACTTTTCTTTAATGTGCTAGGTAAAATTTTGCTGTTTAACGGGTGAAAAACTGGGTTGAACAACTCAGACCTGCATTTTTCAGTTTAGGGGTTGAGGTGTTCGCCTTCAATAAAATAGTCATAACTTTTGAACGAATTCGACGAATCCAAACAATTCGGAAAGCCTGAAACGATTAGAATAACTTTTGCCTAGTTGGTTATGGTCAAATTCCATCATCTAAGGGGTGATAACCCTCAATTTGTTTGCTAGCCTGCCATAAATATTATAGTTTTGTAGTTGAAATATCGATGATATGTTGTGTAAGTTATATGCATTTGCCATGTAGTGTATATATGTTTGATTCTCATGTATATGTGAGTATGTAGCAGGTGTAGGGAAGTCGCGCTACGCTTCGGAGCTCGTTTGCGCTAAAAGCTAAATGCTAAGGCAAATAAAAATGCAAATAAACGCTAAGAAGGTACGTATTTGAGTTATATAGTTTGGTGGTTACATATATATGGTGTTTTCCCCCATTTTGGGATGCCTCATTTAATGGTGAGATGTATATTTGAATTTTATATATGTTGTGATTTTCCGGACCTCTCCGTACAAAGGAGGTGCTGCCGAAATTTTCCGTGATTTCGGGAGTTAGAAAATTTATGAGATTTTACAACAATATGTAACTTATCTTATAAATGCTATTTGGTAAGTATGAATTTGAAAGTATGATTTATTTAATACCTTATCTCGTTCTCTTTTCGAGGACGAAAAGATTTTAAGTGGGGGAGAATGTAACATCCCATATTTTCTGTATATTTAATTTTCAAATTTAAAATAAATAAAATGGAATAAAATTATATAAAAATCAAATTTTGTTGATTTTTAATATTGATGATTGTTTGAATTGAGTACAAATAGATTTTTAATTCAGCTTGTACTTAGGATGGTTGTAATTTGAAAATTTTATTTTTTTTAATTAAATAAATTTGAGATGTTTAGTTTATATTGGGAATTCAAATATAATTTGAAATGGAGAATTCTAAGTTGTTAATTATAATTGAAGCTCAAATTTTATTTGTAAATAAAATAATTTGGGATCTTAAATGTGTGAAATCAATTTATAAATTTTAGTTAAGTCTTAATTGGATTTAAATGGAATTTTTATCAATATTTAAATTGAATTAAAACAGTTAATCAAATAATTGAATATTTTATTTATTTATTTAATTGTGAAATTTAACTGTTTTGGCGACTGTCTCGGAATTTGACGAAACTGGCGCCATTGGATCCGGAACGATGAATTATGGTAGGATTTCAATTTGCATTACGAAAGGACTTATCGTTTGACTGTACGAGAGAAAGTATGAAAGAGAATCACTGTAATTGGATAATTGGGTGTTTCTCATAGTTGGGCCTTATATACATATATAAATAAACCCATCCTAGTCTCACCAGCTCATTTTTCTCATTCAGTACGTATTATTCCTCCTCATCTCTCCCTAGTGGCTGAAATCAAATTTTACAAACCCTAGAGAAATAAAATACAACTCCAAAAATAAAATCTCTCCAAAACCCATCATATTATATATCAAATTGAAGCTCTTGACGTAAGGAAGCTACGGGTGTTGTTAGTTTTCGCATCCAGTAGCCGGTTTGGATGGAATTTGCGGTCAAAGCTGATGAAATTCGAAACCCTAGGCTCAATTTTGGGGGTTTTTGGTTTAAGGACTAATCGACGAATTGGAGACATGGGTTTTGAAGAGGAGGAGGACAAACGCAACGGTGGTGGTTGTGTGATCTATAAGTGTGTAGTTCGTCGGGATTTGGAGGTTGAAGGCCAGAAAGGGCGGAACTAGGGCTTGATGGCGGCAACGCTAGGGGCTACCGGAGGCGACGGGATGATCATGGTTGGGTGCAGCTCGAAGGGCCCGTCAGTTTGGTGGTGGTCAGTGGTGCTAAGTCGGCCGGAGATGGACGTGGTGGTTGGTCAAAGTTCGGGGTCGGTTGGGTTTCTCGCGGTGAAGATATAGCACGGGTTACTGTAGC
The DNA here is from genome assembly GCA_030737875.1 of Allium sativum. Classification (NCBI taxonomy): domain Eukaryota; kingdom Viridiplantae; phylum Streptophyta; class Magnoliopsida; order Asparagales; family Amaryllidaceae; genus Allium; species Allium sativum. The sequence goes on along the minus strand of CM060921.1, from coordinate 449,847,762 downwards.
GAAGGAAGTTGAGAGCGGGAAGGAGAGATTTAAGGAGGATGACTTGGTAATATCTAAATGGTGAGGATTTGTTTTATAATTTTATATAAATTCAAATTTCAAATGATAAAAACACTAATAACTTTATCATTTTAACTCGGATTTGGACGAATTGGGTGCGTTGGGATCATGGCAGAATTGCGGTTGATCTAAGATTGGTTTGGAGGCATTTGTAAACTGTGAAATTTCGGGCTTTAGTTCGACGTTTGATCCACTAAAGACCCAAAGGTGAATGATTTTCTCACTCACACCTAACTAAATTATTCCCATGTTTATTAAATTAAATTTTGAAATAAGTTTGGTAGCATGGTTGTGTTGATTGTTGATTGTTTGCGTTGAATTGACATGCAAGTATGTTACATGCACATTTAGTCGATCATTAGTTATTTAATTAAATTAAATGTCTAGTTGAAACCTGACACTTGTCATCCAGTAAAAAAAAAAGAGATTCAGTATACCGTTTGAATAGAAATGGTTGTGATGGGTGCTTTGGTTGTTTTGATTTCTGAATGGATGTTGATGCTTCTATGTTCAGTTATTCAGTATATGAATGGGTATGTTTAGTGTTGACGATTAATCCCATTCTACCCTTGATGTTACGGGCATCGAATAAACCCGGGATTAATCGATTTAAAATAAATTAAGAACATAGATTGAAATGATAAATGTATGTGACCCCGATTTGGATTGAAATGATACGTCCATCCCTGAAATATCATAGAATTAAATTTAAAATCACTTGGCCATAGAATAGAAAATTGTATATTCGACATCGGTGGGTTAAATGATTTTAATTATTCGAATTTTATTCGATCGAAAATTTTGTTAAAGGGAAATGTGTCGATTTTTGTTTGATTCCATTTTCCTTGAATCTTGAACTTTGAAGGACTATGAATGGGTTAAAGAAATTTTCCTACGAAACATTTGTAATTCTGAATTTGGAACTTGAATATGATTTGAAATTTTCCAATGATTGAGGTAGACTCGAATTTTAATAAATTCTTATTGAATTTGATTTTTGGGTAAAGAAAATCAAGGTTACTTGGAGAATGAAGACATCTTAAGATGAATATTGTTTTGAATTCTCTAAATTTAAAGATGAGTTGAAATGGTGTTTGAAACAAGATATTGAACTATGTAAACTCTATTGAGACTGGAGTTTAGATTCAAGTATTGAAGTTCGGAAGAAAGGAACGATTTTAAGTTAAAGAATTTTATTATATATATATTTACACTGTTTGATTTCAAATAACTATTTCTTTTCTTAAAATTTATTTATTTAAAACTTTTCCTATAAAACTATTTTATTACAACTAAAATTTTTCTTTATATTTTATTACTTAAACTAAGTAGTAAAACTTTTAAATTACGTGTATACATAGTGTTTTAAATTATCTTATTTTATTCTAGCTATTATATTCTATATATATACATTTTATATAAAGATTTTTGTTTTTAAGCATCTTTTTTTCAAGTTACATTAAATGATCGTAATTTTCTTCCGAATGGAAAGTGTTTGGATCTAAGCCGTTGTTCAAATGGAGTTGAGATAAAGATTATGTCCTTTTTGAATATGAATCGATTTCTAAACCGATTTTAATATGGAAATGTGAATTTTCCTATTCGAATATAAATTTGTCTCCTGAAGGATTTAAATGAGCTATGGATATATATTCTATTTGAAAATGAAGGGGTTTCGAACATAAATCAATTTGAGATAAGAAAATTTTGAATATGAAATATATTCTATTTGAATATAATTCAATTTTGAAAATATTATATAAATATAATATAAGGATATGGAAAAAAATTCTGATTTAGAATATGATCGTTTTGGTATGATTTATGATATTTTGATATGAAATTTATTTTCTATTTGAATATAGATTTGGTTCGAAACCGAATATGATATTTTGATATGAAAGCGAACCTTTGTTAAATATAAAAGAAACAACCGATGTGAAAGATGTATGCGTCGGTTGTTAAAGAGACCGGAGTCGACATAAGGCATACTCTCTGTTAGTGTCGATACCACTTCAACAACTGTGAACGTTTTGACGTATCCAGAATGGAATATGATGACTTGGAGGCAATTATTGAATCGAAGAAGATGAACGATAGCGAAATAGCCCTGACCTTCGAGTCAGAATTGAAATGACTAAAACAGGAGCTATACCGTGACTAATTGAGGTAGCACCTTTGATCGGACACACTTCTTCGATACTACTTCTTTGACTATGATGATGTAGATGATGATTTGGGCCCATTTGATTTGGGAGTGTGATCCGAGGTGGGCGGTAGTGGCTGCTATATGCGTTACCACCGGTCCGGGAGTGCAATTGGTAGAATCCTACCCTGGGCATTGTCTTTAGTGCCTTGTCATATTTATCCTTGTCGAGCCCCATACGATTTTGATTTAGCATTACTTTCTATGGAGTGCCCTATGATAACACCAGTACGGTGAATTTACGGTACTGTATAGACTATTGATGCCTGTAAACGCCGTAAGGGTAATATGGTTATCCCGCTTACGCTATTTTTATGATATTTACTTTACTAGATAAACACTATCATAATAGCGTATTATACTATGTATGAATTAGTTTAACGGATCCTTGAGAGATGGAAAATCCCCGTAACATCTCTTGAGTTACTGCACCCATGGCACTCTTGTTATTTCATATTTTAATTGGACTAATATGAGAATGATTTAGTGCTGATCGGAGTGTTTGTTGTGTTTTCTTTTTATTCCATACGCCCGGGTCTGTAGACGTTTGCAGTTAGCGAAGATTCTTCCTTTGAAGCACGAAGACGAAGATTTGGTATACATATATACTACATATATAATTATTTCCGCTGTACTTTGTTCCGCTGTTGTTACGTATATCTGCATAACTGTAACTCTGATAATCATTGTATGTCATAGCCAACGTATATATATTTCAACTACTTTTAACTGCTATTTGTTATTATATATTGTCCTTCCGCTGTGAGGGCTCTATTACCGTTTTCCTTTCTTTCTTTCCTTTTCTTCTTTTTCCCAAATAACTGCCTGTATTTATTATTTGTTTGGGTTGACATGTGTGGTTTATTGTCGATTTGAATAGTAAAAAATGTGGGTCGTTATAGCGATATCTTGCCCTGAAGCAGGATGAGTATTATCTATGTTGGCAAACATATGTAGATGCAGGAAAATTTGTTGGAGGGATCCAACAGGATTCCTAAAAAAATAAAATTATTATTTGTTTATATGTATATTATCATATATGATGTGTTAGAAAACCTGTGATTGATAATTAGGTGTTTTGGATGTTTAAATATCACTGGCCTAAATGTTGATTTATAAAAATTTCGTGAAAATACATTTTGAGATTTAAAAGGAAAAACTGTTTTTTTTTTCAAAACAAAATTTGAATTTCGAATGGAATAGGAATATTAACTTGTTTTGAATAATAAAAACAAGTAGTAAATTTATAAATGGAGTTTATAAATGAGATGAATAATTGTCATTGGATAATTGGAGAGTTTAAATTCAAATGTGAATTTAAAAGGAGAATTGAAAATCGTTTTAAATAGAAAACGATGAAATCTATTCCGATGTACGAAACGTAAATTTAATTGGATATTTTAATTTGATTATGCCGAAATTATAAAATAAATTATATCCAAAAAGGATATTGGAATTGTGTTGATTAGAAACTAAGATTTAAAATTAAATATTAAGATAGATTGTATGTTATATATAGATAAGTTATAATAAATAGAATATTCCAAAATAAGATTTTGGTTTTAAATAGATTTTGAAATAGTACTCGTTGAATATATATAAAATAAGTAAATTAATAAACGAAGTTTAAAAATGTAGTGAATTAATTATCAAGAGATAATTTGAAAATTTAAATTCAAGTATGAATTTAAAAATAAAATTTGAAATCATTTCGAAAAGGAAAGGATGGTTTTTATTTCGGAATTCGGAATATGAAATGGATTAAGTTTCAAGCAGATTTTTGAAATAAAACTTGTTTTCAATATATAAAAAAAGGTAGTTAAATTTATAAATGATGTGTATAAATCAAGTGAAATAAATTATCATTAGATAATTTAGAAGTTTAAATTCAAGTATGAATTTAAAAGTGAATTGGAGAACGTGTTGAAAATAGAACGATTGATTATATTCTGGAATTTGGGATATAAACCGAATTGAGATAATCCAACAGATTTATATTTAGAATTCGATTTCATCGAATTTATAAAATAATTTATCCCCAAGGGAATTGAAATTTATTATAGAAGATTGAATTGTAAATAAATTTATAACCGAGAAATGAAATAATCGACGATTAGGGATAATCAAAATATTTAGTTAAATAGGGTAAACTGGTTTAATTTATATATAATATTTAAGAAATGAAATTGAAATTTATATAATAAACAAAGTTTAATGTTAATATTTAAATATAATTTAAAACGAGCTCGTCGCAACGCGGTAGTTCATAATTTGGCGTTATGAACTTCAGTTGAGTATATAGAATTCAATCTAAGTTGGAATTCTTTGAAATAAGAATCGTCAGGATCGATTGAATAATATTTTTCTAATGGAAGAGAAAATTTTGGATTTCGTCTTAAAGATTTTGAGTTATGTCAAAATCAAATTTCTAGAAAAACAGCGCCACAATCATTTAAAAACCATAATGGTTTATTTAAATTAATGCAAGGATTTTAAACAAATAAAAACTTAGATTTACATTAGAAAAATCCAGACATGAGTTATAAAATATATTTGAACTCAAGTGGTGTAATGAATTGATTTTTGAAACAAAAATCATATTTTTAACTACTAAATAGAATTAACTAATTTCGAAAATAATTAGTTAACGGAATTTTGAATCGAAATTGGGCTTTGGATAAGTGAATTGGATTCATGAATTTGTATTCAAAATCAAATATGAAACTTGAATAAAAATTGAATTCGATTGGTTTATAAATCAATTAAAAATATATTTGAATGTGATACGTTCAAATAAAAAGTAAAATAGGCAAAAGATCAAATTAAAGAATAAATAGCGAATTGAGTTAAAAATGATTGTGTAACATCCCGAATTTTTAGTCGATTAATTTGGATATTTAACTTTATTTTAAATAGCGATTTGGAATAATAAATGGATTTTTATTTAAATTATCGATTTAATAACCGATATATGATTTAATACCAAGGATACCAAATTATCGAAAACGATAAATAATTGGATTCTAAGTTAAAAACTGAATCTAAAACGATTCAGTCAATTAAAATAAATTCTGTATTGAATTAGAACGATAGTAATAATTTATTATCAATGAATTTAATTGTTTGAAATAAATTAATAATTTAATCAAATTTAATTTATAACATCAATTTAATATTGATATTCCTGTATACGATCAAATAAAATTTCAGAACCTATTCCAATGAGTTCAGAATAACATGGTAATATGAAAACATTGGTCGTTACGTGAAATAGCGGTTCGGGATTGCGAGTTAAGGGACACGAGATATTTTGGTTATTAAAACAAAATCTAATCAAAATCTTTTAATGTGTAAACATCAACCGACATAAGGAAATTAAAAATCCCGAAAATGTTTTCTCGTGCACCAGTTCTTGTCTTCCTCTTTCAATATCTAAGGAACAAGATTTTAGTGGTACTGTATGCCAGTTTTTGGTTCGTGTCTATATATTGAGGCCATCGCCTTCTTTTTTGTTTCGTTCTCAAAACAGGCCGAGCCTTCATATATTATTACCCTTCTCGAAATTGAAAGAAAAAATTCAAGTCAGTTGTTTATTTCTTCTTTAGTTCCATTTTTTTTGCCATTTTCTTGTCCCAACAGTTCAAAAATTGATTCCTGTTATCAAATAAAAAAAGGTTAAAGTCTTCAAACCGCGAATCGTTAATTCCCTAATCGATAAAATCCAAATCGCGAGGACTGAATCTACACTCGAGATGGTGGAATTTATGGAAGCTCCACATCATCCTGGTGACGCTTGTGTGGGGGTTTGCGACTTTGAGCGTGATGATGGATTTGAAGAGGAAATGGGGATCACGTATTGGGATGAACTGTAGGTGTTCGGAAGGAGGGAAGCCGCGATTCGAAGGGGTTTAGGCTAAGATGATGGGCGAATTCACCATCGCGAGGAGGTGTAGTAGCTGGAAAATGGGAAAATCAGTGTTGTTGGATGTTGATGATTGTTGTAGGCTTGCGTGGGTCAACCTGTTCATCACGAAGGGAACACTGTTGTGATGCGTGAAGATTATTCTAGGTGAAGTCGCGATGGGGATTGATGAAGAAATGGGTATCATAGTTTTTGTGAAGCTGCAGGCATATGGGTTAAGTCGCTGCTGGTGGTTCAATTTACTGTGGTGTGTGTTGATAGTGAGGACAATTGTTGCAGCAATGGTTTGGTCCTCGGGTGGATGTTGGATGGTGTTCGGGAAAAGAAGCGTAGGGCGTTGTAGTTTACAATAATGGTTAGATAGGGTAGTTGTTTAGTTTGATGGTGGAGGTCGGAGTGTAGTATTTAGAGAAGAGCATGAAGGCAGCACATATGAAAAAGAGTTAAGGTATAAATTTAATAATTAAATTAGTTAATTTGCTTAATTTTAATTAATCAAAAATCTTAATTTGATGTATTTAATTTATACAAGGATGGAAAATCGTGAAGTAGGTGTTTGGAGTCAATCAGAGTAACCCATATTTATTTTGAATCGAATGGTATTCGATTTAATTTAAATTTGGATATTCAGCAAAAGAAAATCAGGTGAGTAAATCTCACTCAGAAATTTATATTTAAATTTATCTTTATCGCTAAAAATAAATTGTTGACTGCTTGGATGCACGTATAAATAATTGAATTATTGTGGTTATATATATATATATATATATATATATATATGGATACTTCCCGCAGTACAATTAGCAGATTCCTGCAGTATCATTAGCGGATGACCCTATGGGATGTGTTGACTATTTAGTTATTGTTGTTTATCTATTTATATGTGTGAGATGTGTTGACTTTGGATTAATGATTTGTGTATTTGGATGATTAAATATCACTGGTCTTAGGTATTAATATATAAAAATCTCATATAGGGGGATTTTAGATTTAAAAAGGAAATGTTTATTTTTCGGAAAAAGAAATTGAATATTGAACGAATTAGTAAGTTTTAACTTGTTTTCAGTAGTAAAAATAGGTAGTTGAATTTATAAACGATGTTTATAAATGGAAAGAAATATTATCATTTGATAATATTAGATTTTTGAATTCAAGTCTAAATTTAAAAAGGGAAATTTATATTTTTTGAAATGGAAATTGGATTTCAAATGGAATTTGAAATAGAAATTTGTTTTAATGTTTAAAACAAAAAAAAATGTAAATTTTAAATGATGTTTATAAATGGAAGTGGATAATTATCATGGTATAATTTGATTATTTAAATTCAAATATGAATTTAAAAAGGAGAATTTGGGATTCGTTTTAGAAGAAACGATAAAATCATTTCTGATGATCAGAATATAAATAAAATTTGAATGAATCCACATGGATCTATGAGTTGAATTCGACCATATTGAATTTATAAAATAAATAAATTATTTCAAGATAAGATATGGGGCTATATTAAATAGAAACTAAAAATTAAAATTTGAATATGAAAATAAATTCCATGTAAATATATATAAGTTATAAAAAATAAATATTTCAAAACGGGAAAGGAGTTTCAAATAGATTATTAAAATAGAAGTTGTTTAAATAAGGAAGTTAATATATGTGATGAAGTAATTTTCATCGAGTGATTTGGAAATAAATATCCAAATGTAAGAAATGAAATATAAGGTGAGGTTTGAATCGAGTTTTGGGTATTTCAAGCTTCTATCCATCTCAAGGTAAGAACGTTGTCGATCAAGGTCTGAAAGGTAAATAAAATACACCAACTTGAACGACTTCACTATTGTCAAGGGATGATATTAGTTTGTAATGGTAGGGGATGTTGAATAAACTGATTATTCCATAAAAGGAACTTATAATTGGAATTCGGCGATATCGAATTTTTAAAATAATTTAATTTCAGGTGAATTGGAATTTAATATGAAGATTTGAGTTGTAAATAAATTTACAACCGAGTTATGAATTTAAAATGGAACAATCAATGATTTTGGATAATCGGAGTTCTCAAATTGATTTGGAAAAATATAGTTGAATTTATATGGAAAAGAAGTTGGAATTAATTTTATAAACGAAGTTAAACATTTATATTTAATTAAATTAAAACGAACTCGTCGCAGCGCGTTAGTTCACCATTTGACAAATCGAACTTCAATTGAGTATATAGAACTCGATATAAGTCAGAATTTGATGAAACCGGAAACGTTCGGACCTATTGAATAAAAAAATTTCTAATGCAAGAGAAAAATCTTGATTTCCTTTTATAGATTTTGAGTTCTGCCGAAATCAAAATTTAGAAAAGTCGTTGTAAAATCATTTAAAAACATTAACGATTTAATTAATTAATTAAAAGGATTTTTAGGAAATAAAAAACCGAATTTCGATTTAGAAAAATCAAGATTTGAGTTATAAAATAGATTTCAACTCAACCAGGGTAAATGGATTGATTTTCGGAATAATGACCAGATATTTAATTATCGAATGAAGTTAACTAATTTCAAAAGACATTAGTTAATAAAGTTTTGTGCCGAATTTAACTTTGGTTAAGTAATTTGGACTTGTTTATTGAAATTGGAAAATCGAATAGAAACTCGAGTTAGAAATGGAATTCAATTTGTGTATAAGCGAATCAAATTATATTCGAATATGATATGTTCAAATTGTAAGTGCATTAGGCGAAAGAGCTAATTAAAGAGGCGGTTAGCGGATTTTGTTAAAAATAAATGGATTGATTGAAATGAGTCGGAAATGGACGTATATATGTAAACAGGTATGGAATGAGGAATATGAACGGAATGAGTATTGATATTGAATGCCCAACAAAAAGGTACATGTTTCAATTCAATATGAGGTTTTATGAGCCCACTGGGCAAGCCGCTTGGCTTTTTGATTTTCATTTTTAGTGGAAAGGGCCAAGAGAGGCATGTTGAGGTTTGAGCCGTAAAAAGGAGGTTCTGGCGAAATTTTCTAGAAATTTAAGGAGTTAGAATATTTTTAAGAAATTTGGATAACTAGAAATCAATATATCAATATATATATATATATATATATATATATATAGAATATCGAAAGGAACTTGGGAAGTAGTTTAATTAACGAAATAATAAAAAGGGCCAGTGATTGTTTGATGGATGTTTGTTTTCCTTTGATAGATAAATCACCGACTATCAAAGAAATTTTTTTAGACCATCGTTGTCAATACGGAGAAACCGGTTGGATTTATTATCCGAAAAAGCACTACGTATAGGCATAGGTGTTGCAAATTAGATTATGCTAAAGAAATGGTAGACGGAGTGAAATGCAAGGGATGTTCTATTTGTCCAGACCCAGGATAACTTGTATGGATGAATGTCTGACAGAGATTGTCTAATAGATCACATAAGACGATCTTTTCAAGGTATTGCGTTGGTGGCATAGGAATTCGTTTCTCTAAGCTTTTTATACCTGTAATATTTTGGGAAGATCAACTAGTTATTTGATGGGTTTGACGATGTGGCATTCAAAGTGAGTGGTGGCCAGATGTTCTAAAAAGATAGACGTAGCCTCAAGCCTCACAACTGGGAAATGATAAAATCGGGTAGGCAACCTAGCTAGTTGGTTCATACCCAAGTAGGGAATATTCGTCACTGATCTAGAGAAAATTTCAATTATTTGTTCTTATTTCAATTTTGTATCTTACGGGTTACAGTTGGACGTCCGACAACCGTGGGTGACAATATATTCGGTACACTCAAGCTAAATGAGTGGCCGGTCATGTATAGCCGAGTTGCAAGATGTTCTTGTTGAACCCCAGTGTATCCCCTCTAGTGTACACTGATCAGGAGGTGGTCCCATACCTTGTCATAGTTGGAATCCAATCTCCAGTAAGCACCCTACGGTTTCTGATTTTATACAATGTATATGGAGCGTGAGATGCAAGCATTCTGCTATTTGATTATTTATTTGATATGGACACTATTATAATATCACTGGATTTTCATATCAAAATATTTTGGGTTATAATAAGATAAAAACTGTCCATGTTTATGTGTGGGCTGGTCTTACTATTAACCTTTTCTTTCAAAAAGGTTTTTCCAAAATTAAATAATATGGTTGGAGTTTACTCATACCAGTCCCATGACTGACCTAGAGTTTATTTTGTTTGTTTTCCCTAAACTCTTGAGTGTCCAAATTTGTATGGGCAGTCAAGTGTTTCAGGCTTTATAGACACACTTAGAGGAACTTGAAGCAGGAGGCTTCACCGTTGGTTATTTAGAGTTATTTTCGCTGTGATGTATATGTGTTGTACTCTGATATGGTATGTATATACAATACAAATTTGAATTTTAAGATTATGATTTATGATAATATATTTTGTTTGTTCCGCTGTGAGGTTCTGATGTTTTCTTTTGTTCTATCTTCTATCTGTTTCTATTTCTTTAACCCTAATGGCTCGTATTTCAGTATTATTTGGGTTGAATGTGTGTTGTTTAGTCAACTCAGATGGTACGGATTTGCGGGCCGTTACAGATTGGATTGAGTTGGAATAAATTGGGAATTGACTAATATATGTTAAATATGTATGAAACGAAGAGAATAAAGATTTTAATTCGAGTGCTCGACAAAAAGGTACACGTTTAAATTCCATATGAGTTTTTATGCGCTGAATCGGCAAGCCACTTGGCTTTTTGATTTTCTTTTTGAATGGAAAGGGCCTAGAAAGGCGAGTTGGGGTTTGAGCTATTGATCGGTACAAAGGAGGTGCTGGTGAAATTTTCCGGAAATTTAAGGAGTTAGAATATTTTTAAGAAAAACTGATACATAGAAATCAATATATCAATATAAAGAATTCAATAAGGAAACGAACTTAAAATAGAATATTATAAACTAAAAGGAAATCCATAAATTTAAATCTGGTAGAAATAGAAAGCGAAAGGTGTACACGTTTTAAAAATGAATAATTGTTCTTTATGGTGTTGATTATTCGAGGTAAGTGATCTTGTTTGTTTTAAAGTTAAGGATTTTCCAGTCAAGATCTGAGAGGTAATTATACCCCAACTTGATTGATTTCATTATTAACTGATAAATAGGAAGATTCAGTCTCGAAGATCAATGTTTAAATAAGATTTAGTTGAATGCAGTGTTTTAGGGTTTTGTATTTTTGAAGTTTTAGTTACTTCGATTCGATATTTTTCAGTGATCAAATAAGGTTGATTGTATCATTAACCATTTTTTTTGGTGCGAGGAACCTATCATCATGAATCCAATGATTTCTGCCGCTTCCGTTATTGCTGCTGGATTGGACGTAGGGCTTACTTCTATTGGACCTGGAGTTGGTCAAGGTACTGCTGCAGGCCAATCCGTAGAAGGTATTGCGTGACAGCTAGAAGCAGAAGGAAAAATAATAGGCACCTTATTGGAAACTTTTTCTATTTTTCTGTTAAAAAAATTAAAATAATTCGAATTCTATAAGGTTGAATCAAAAAGAAATTAATCTTTTTTATATAATTGCTACAATGTTTTACACAACATTCGTTTTAACCCAAGTAAGTGGAATTTTGGAAATAGAATAATGAATATTTCCTAACTATAGAAATAAATGAGTTCAGAAAAGAGATAAGTAATTGGAATGTTTTCCAATCATAAATAGAAGATACTTTCTAAGTATAGAAAATAAAAGAAGGTGATATATGAAAATGTTTTCCCAATAGCGTAAGAGTCCAAGATGATTATTGAAAATATTGGGTTAACAAATATTGATAAGGAAACGGAGAAGTGGTTTAATTAATGAAATATTAATTAAGGGGCCCAGTGATTGTTTGATGCTTTGGATGAATGTTTGTTTTTCTCTGATAATTAAATAACCGATTATCGAAGTTTTTGACCATCGTTGTCAATATGGAGAGACCGGTTGGATTATTATCCGAGAACCACTCCATATTGGAAGTAACGTTGCGAATTAGACTATATGAAGATAATCGAAGAAAGAGCAAAGTGCAAGGGTCTTTACTATTAATCCTAGGTAGAAATTGCCTAGGATGGATTAATGGAAATTGTGCCTTCGGTTTCGTTCAGTCCCAGAACGAATGTGTATGGACGAATGTTTGACAGAGTATTTCCAATGATCGAATAAGTTGCTCTGCACAAATATACATCTAGTGGCGGAAAATTTATTCTCTTAACATAATATCCAGAATGTCTTTGTGCAAATCAATTAGTGATTAACGGATCTGATAATGTGACATTCAAAGTGATTGTGCTATCAATGAAAGGTAAGTAATCGTAATCTCAAGCCTCGCAACTAGGAAATGGTATAAAATCGGGTAGGTCGCATGGCTAAGTGGGTCGCACCCAAGTAAGGTGTATTGTCACCTGATCTAGAGAAAATCCTTTTGCTTCTTTATCTTATCACATATATTTTTTCGGAACGATTGCTGATCCCAACCGCTGGTGACAATACATTCGGTACTCTCAAGTGAAGTGAGGGGCCGGTCATGTTTAGCCTGGGTTGCAAGATGTTCTTGTTGAACCCAGTGTATTCCTCTCTAGAGATACACTGTCGGAAGGCGGTGCCATACCTTGTCAGTTGGAATCCATTACCCAATAAATGCCCGTAGTTTTAATTGTATAGTATGTATATAGAGCGTGAGATGCAAGCATTCTACTAGATTGTTATTTACTTGTTTTAGACACTATTGTAATATTAAAAAGGTATTGATTTTAAAGAATGTTTTGGGTTATTGTAAGGTAAAATCCATCCGTGTTTATGTGTGGATTGGTCTTACGATTATCTTTTCTTTTGAAAAGGAATTTTAAAAGTTAAACCAATGATTGGAGTTTACTCACACCTGTCCCATGACTAACCGAGAGTTTATTTTGTTTTGTTTTATCCTACGCTCTTGGTTGCCCAAATTTGTACGGACAGTCAATTAGTTCATGTCTTTACAAATATACTTGGAGGGGCTTGGAGCAGGAGGCTTCAACGTTAGATATTTACTGCTTATTTTCCACTGTGTTGTATTGTACTATGATAATGGTATGTACATGTATATAGAGTAAAAATTTTGTATCCCAAAAGTTGTTGTATATATTATATTTTATTCCGCTACGATGTGAGATTCTGTGTTGTTGTTCAGTTCTGTCTTCTATCTATTTTCTTCTATTCCAATTTTCTTTCTTTCTATTTCTCATCCTCTAACTTCTTACTATTAATGATCCGGTAATTTCTGGTGTTTGGTTAGTTGATATGGTATTTTTATTGATAATCAGGATCATCAAAATGTCGGTTTTCTATAGTTTCTCGTACATTCTGGTCCTATATTATGGCTAATTTAGGACAGTTGCAGGTTTAAATGTAGCAATAGTTTATATTGTATTGGTTGATAGTTTATAATACAATAAAAGACTGTATTATAATATAAAACTGCATTGTAATACAATATTGTAGAAAGCATTTTCTGCAATACAATGCTAGATTAACCTAACATTTCATACGCTGGTCAAGGGCTCAGTCATGCGCGATAATGCTAGATTAACATAGCATTTTATACATTGGTCAAGGGCTCGGTCATGCGCTATATTGCTAGATTAACCTAGCATTTCACACACTGGTCAAGGGCTCGATCATGCGCTATAATGCTAGATTAACCTAGAATTTTATACACTGGTCAAGGGCTCGGTCATGCGCTATAATGCTAGATTAACGTAGCATTTCATACACTGGTAAAGGGCTCGGTCGTGCGATGTAATGCTAGATTAACCTAGCATTTCATACACTGGTCAAGGTCTCAGGCATTTGCTATAATGCTAGTTCAACATAGCATTTCATACACTAGTGAAGGGCTCGGTCATGTGCTATAATGCTAGACTAACATAGCATTTCATACACTGGTCATGGGGTCGGTCATGCGCTATAATACTAGATTAACATAGCATTTCATACACTGGTCAACTACTCGGTCATGCGTTATAATGTTAGATTAACCTAGCATTTCATACACTGGTCAAGGGCATGGTCATGCACTATAATGCTAGATTAACGTAGCATTTCATACACTATTCAAAGGTTCAGTCGAGTGTAATAATACTAGATTAACCTAGCATTTCATACACTGGTCAAAGGCTCATGGCTCAGTTAAGAGCTCAGTCATGAGCTATAATGCTCAAGGTCTTAAATCTCGGATATCGGTCGCGTTTCATCTCGGGTATTTTATAGACTCGGTCTCGTATCGGGGGAGATCTTGGATTTTCATCTCGGGTCTGAAAGTTCATATAAGAACAATCTCGGGGTACATGATATGTTAAAAATGATATTTTAGTAAAATGATATTTATGATTGCTATAAAAAACATAGTAACTTAAACTTAAAATGCAAAATAACTTTATTATTCTTTATTTTGCGAAAGATCATTCGTACTCTAAATCATAATATGCTTAAAACAGGAATATTGTTAGATAGTAAATATTAAAAGGATCCAAAAATTAAAAAACTCAGCATAAATAGACCATAAAATACATAATTTCATAAGTAACATGTACGTAAAAAGACGAATATGAAAATCATAAGCATTATAAAACATATACGAACATACAATATAGTCATTTAACATGCAAAATGTAAAATAACAAAAGATTGATATGGCTAGATTTGAGTTTTTTAATTATAGTTCTAGTTCAGGCACAAATTTAAATTTTAACCAACAAAACTAAGATCTCGGATGATATCCAGTATTTCGCCTCGGTCGATATATCGTTCAATATTGCAATATCTCGGGCGATATATTCGAAAGGAGATTTAGAGTGATATTTGCTGTTTCGTTTCGGAAGGAGTCCAAAACGAGATCTCGGAGGAGATCTCGGGCGATATTTGCGAGATTTGAAACAGTGATAATGCTAGACTAACCTAGCATTTTCTGCACTAAATACATATAAATGCTATAATGCAATAAATATAGATCAATGAACTAAATATATATCAATGTTATAATGCCAAATTAACCTAGAATATTCTGCGCTAAATTAACCTAGCATATTCTGTACTACAATCAATGCTAAATTAACCTACAATATTCTGCACTAAATTAAACTAGCATATTACGCACTATAAATCAATGCTAAATTAATCTAGCATTTTATAATAGATTTTTGTTTATTTTCCCCAATTAACCAGTATAGAATTTACAACTACAGTTGCAATAGCTATACACACTCAATTTAACATTTGTGTTTA
This sequence comes from Allium sativum, assembly GCA_030737875.1. Classification (NCBI taxonomy): domain Eukaryota; kingdom Viridiplantae; phylum Streptophyta; class Magnoliopsida; order Asparagales; family Amaryllidaceae; genus Allium; species Allium sativum. The sequence continues at coordinate 449,832,318 of CM060921.1, read as the reverse complement.
ATTTTGTCTAAATATTGTTGTACATGATCTCGTTTTTCCTTCTCCTTTTTCCTCATCCTTTCATCTTTATTGCTGGTAGTGATAATCTCGAGGAAACAGCTCTAATTTCTTTTTGTCGGTGGAGAATTTGGCGATTTATTTGACGATGACCTTAAACGACGACTTTCCATTAGACGAATAGACTTGCTTTTGATTTTGAATTATCTGATGTTTTATCGATTTGAAATCTGTTGAAAAACCTAAATTGAAGATGACTAATTGAAGATGACTAACTAAAGAAATGAAGCGCTAGAACGAGGACAGATGGAAAACGCAAAATCGATTCAGAGGGTTATGTTTTTATATTCGGACCGCGGGTCCTCCAGACCAATTATCAAAACTTGCATCCTAGAGAATCAACATATATGCCTACACCAAGTTATAATCGATAGGGGAGTACAACATTAATGCTCAATTGGTAATATTAGAATAGTAAAAGCAGACAATCCAAAAGTTATGATTTTTGCAGATATTTTTAAGGCTTGCTCCATGGTGAGAGTGAAAAACAGCATCTCTACTCTTGTTGGTAATATTAGAATAGTAAAAGCAATACCTATATTGTTGCATTCTTTGAACTGAACATAAAAGGACGTAATTGAAAACAATGCCAACCACATCCAAGAAAGGCTAAATAAAAATAATTGAAACATGTGTCATATAAACCAAAATCATATACGTCAGTGCATCCTGACAATTGGAGCACCAAACTATTATATTAAAAAGCAAAATAATCTTTAGAAATTTTGTCGGAGGATTAAACAATAAGCAAATGGGTGAGGGAGAAAGGTGAAACTACACTATAAACCAAAGATGGAAAGATATACTAAAATGCTATAGAAAGCAATCCGTTAACATCTTCATTCTACTACTTTTTTCGTTCAAAATCGCTGCAAATACTGAACGGGATTAAAGTAGTCTAATGATGGTTGAGAAGTAGTCTAATGATTAAAAAATCAAACCACGATTAAAGGATGCAAAAGTAAACATTAAATTAGTTTAAGATTCGAAAATGACCAATAACAAACCCTGATTCTTGAAGATCGGAATTAAATAGCAAACGGAAACCACAAAACAAAAATCAAAGTGAATGTTAAAAGTTATACCGCTGATGTTGTTGTGGAGGCGGAACACACTTCATTAACTAGAAGATTTGAGGAAAAGCTACAACTGAACGTGAGAAGGAAGCATGAAGATCTGAGAAGCTGAAGGTAGCCAAAGGTGAGGATGGAAGCATTTAAGGGTTAAGTTTGGTGAAGGTTGAATAATAAGGTAGGTGATCGAAATATTTTATGGTTGAGATTGGGGAAGAAAGGTGGTGGGAAAAAAGGGAGGATGTGAAGAACGCAATGCAAATGGAAAGAAATAAAAAAAGTGGGAGACGGTTGATAAACCGTTGAAGCAGTAGTGAGAGTCAGAAAGTGGTACGACGGAAGACATTTTTTCCCTCTAACCATTTTTTCTATGGTTACATCGTTAGGAAAGGACAACGTGTTTTTCTGAAACTACAAAAAAGCTTCACCATGCTAAAGTATTGGCTTTATTAGTAGAGATATATCGAAATTTGAAGCTGTTTTGCCTAAATCCGGCAACGAGCATTGACGGGCATGGATCAGCGAGTTATTTAGAGCGTCCCCAAATCTAAGGATAATAGGTGATGCTATGCGGCCCAATTTAACCGACTGATCTTTATTGTTACCGTAAACGAAGGAAAAATAGTGGAGTTATCTAATATGACAAATTTTATTTAAACCTAAGTTTTGGTAGAGTTCACGCATTAGATTTTACCTTTCCTTAAATTTACCCTTCTTAAAAAACACATAGAGGCTCTATGAGATATGCTGAGAATTTAATATATATATATATATATATATATATATATATATATATAACATAATAGGGGCAGTTTTGTCATTAAATTTGCTGGATGAACTCAGCAAAAATTTTGGTTTAAATAGAATTTGTCGTCTAATATGTACATTGTCTGATAGCTCAAAATACAATAATTTTACCTCAAGCGGCGATAAGCGGGGGGTTCCAAACTCAATCTTAGCTGTATGTTTATTAAGCATTATCAATGTCGGATAAACTTGTATAGAATAGTTAGTTTCTTTCGTAGTTTACTATTTCTTCATCCATCTCTTCCCAATCAAAATTCATATTTCAAATGATATTTTCCCAAAACCCACTAATTTTAATTCATTTTCTATTCAATTTTGCAAAAAAATTAACTAGAGTTAAGAAAAAATTTGCATGTGGCTCGCGATAGTCGTAGATCTTTTCAAAATGTTGGGGACTAGCGTAGATGGCGATGAAGCTCCTGGTTGTAGTTTTTTTTTTCGAGAAGTGTGTAATGACTAGTTAATTTGTGTAAGTTGAAACTATTCAATTGTGAAAATAAGCATTAGGTCCCTAAAACATTACAAAATAGAACCCATGTTCCTCCCATGTTTTCCATTCAAACCCTCCCCCTATTTTTGGAACTTCTGCGTTTTTCGTTTTTTGGCAAAAAAAGGCACTGACATATATATATATATATATATATATATATATATATATACATATAATATATATATATATAATTTTAAATTCTGGGAATATTCTCGGAAGTCCACGCAAATTAAAAAAAAGTTGCATACATGTATGCAACTATTACCAATAGTTGCATACATGTGTGCAACTATTGCATAAGCTGTTTTGGCTTGAAAATCTGGAATGAAACTTGCATACATGTTTGCAACTATTTTAAATACTTGCACACATGTATGCATGTATTGCACGAAGAAAATTTAAGTGAAATTTAGTTTGCGGATTGTTGCATACATGTGTGCTACTTTCCTTTTTTAGTGCACACTTGAATGCAAATAATTGTGAACTGATTTGCATGGCTGCGAATTATTGCACACTTTTATGCAAGAATTATGAAATATTTGCACAGATGTATGCAAGAAAATCAACATAGATGTGTAACTGATATACTTGCACGGATGTATGAAGGAAAATTCAAATATATGCATACTATTATGCATTTAACTGCAGTTTTGCTGTTTTTTCATTTTTGATGCCTTCTTTGATGGTTTTTTTATCTGAATTTTTTGTCGAGTGAATGTTTAATTTAAATATGAACTTACGTATTTTTTTATTTTTTTGTGAATTTTCGAAAAATAGGGACTAATCTTACAATAAGTTTATGACCGGATGTGAGCCTAATTTTAAAACTTAATAGAGACCTATGCCAAACGGACCCTATTCGATTTATCTGAATTAAGAGTAAATATGAAATTTTAAAATGTAGCTTTTATTATTTTTCTATGCATTATTATTCAGCGGTTTCCACTTTTCAATTCGATAAAACGAATTTTCATTCACTCGAAAATCGTAATTTGTAGCGCGTAATACACAAGCTTTGACCACGCATTATCTCAGTTAACTTAGAATAATTTCAAAATTATATATTCTCTGCGTTTGAATTAGCCATAATATTTTACGATAGAGGAAAATAATGTTCGTGTCCTAGAATTTGAAGTGTCTACCTTTATTATCAAATTCGGTCACTTCCAAAAAAAATCCAAATTGCTGGAAAGCTTGATCGATATTTTGTCATATCTACATCCAATTTTTATGTTTTTCCTCCATTATATAAAAAAAACATCATTCGCTTCTTCCTTGTGAATTTGTCCTGGTCCATATCATTTCTTTCTTTTTCCATAGCGAGTTTTCACATACGCAAGCTTTCACCATCACTTGCTACCACCACCTCACTAGTTCCCATCGCCATCCTACCTGTCAGACCATCGCATCCGGATCCCATCACTGTTTAAGTTGAGGAGCCATCCCAACCCCCTCTTCCCCTTTGTAAACCTAAAACCCGATAGCTTGCTCACAAAACAAAACAAACCAGATCCCTATCGCAAAACAAAGCAAACCAGATCCCCAGTCCCGAGTTCACCTAAGCATGTGCCTCCCTCCCTTGTTTTCGCCATAGATCCACGCAAAGCAACTTATCTGGCCGATCAACTTTATTGGTCGTGCTTCTATTCGTTGGTGAAGTTCTACACGTGCTTTTTGCTGTGAGTATTTGATCTTTGCCTTCTTATTATTACAAAATTGATAAAACCTCTTAGATGCAGTATTTTCCTAAGCTATATCTTATTATATGTAGCTTGTATTGTTGTCAAGTAGTTGGAACAACGCACACCTCTTAATGTTAAACAAAGTTAGGTCCCGCTAAAAAATATGAAGCATAATGTAACACCACACCTCCGTTAAGGTCACTCGCAAAGGGAATGCCTTAACTTTGGTGGAGCGTTTTTAGTAGATAGAACAGAAATTTACAAGACAGATAAAGTAGTACTTGAAAATTTTATAACTTTATTACAACAGAAACAGAAATAAGTTTGGTTACATCTTTCAAAATCACAATATCAGAATTCAAGTACATAAATATCGGTCTTGTACAAAAGCCTTCAGAATGCATAGTTTTTAAAGCCATAATCCCCAATATTAACTACCATGGAAAGATATAGCGAAAGCCAAACAATACTTCAAACACTTCAAGCAGAGAGATTCTGAATCAAGCTCCTATGTTTCTACCCTGAAAACCTTGGGAGGGGGGGGGGGGGAATGGAAAGAAAAGAGGCAAAACAAACTAGGTCAGACATAAGTCTGGTGAGTCCAGTGACTTTCAGCATATAAACAGATAATAGTATCATGACATGTAAATAAAACTGGATGAGAGATAACCGTAACAGGAATAGCAAGTTAACAGAAGAAACAGAATGATATAGGCTAAGCTAAGCTTTTCACTTCTCTGCACTAATACTAGTATTACAGGATTAGGTGTTACCCTAATGTCTAAACTGAAACAGAAACGGAAACAGAATAATCTCTACAAAAACAGAATTCTAGTAATGAGCCTTTACCACCCGAACAGACAGAAGGTACAAAAGCAGAATACTAATAATGGGCCTTTACCACGCAACTAATCGGCCTTTACCACCCCAATAGACAGAAGGTATGGAAACAGAACCGGAAACGGAATCAGAGACGGAAACAGAAAAATCCCTACGGAAACAGAATTTTAGAATTAGGTGTACACTAGTAATGGGCCTTTACCACCCCAACAGACAGTACCATGCAGAAACAGACAAGTGTTACCGCCCAACAGAAACAGACGGTACTAAAAGAAACAGACAGAACTAAGTGCACCCTAAGTCCTACCCCCAAGCGATTGGCTCCCTAATACATAAATACCCTTTTTCAGACCCATAGTAGGGTGTATCACTCCCTAAATTGGCAACCTATTGGCACAGACCTATTTACAGATGTCACGGTGTCTTACATCCTCAGAGCAGACCGGATCCAAACACGCATATGACCCGGTTGGAACGCGCCATTAACACCCCTAGCCATTATAAGAATGAACCGCTTATAATTAGTTCGGTAAGCGTGCCCGGACCCCTACATAGTGTGGGGTCAAAGTTTTGATACCAGAAAGGGTTACTAACTAATATGGGTCCCAAACAACAGATGACACAATTATTTCCCCTCCTAACCTTGTGTCCCCAGACTAGCAGATTTCAGATTAACTTGTTTACAAGTCTCAGACAGAGTTTAGATTACTAGTTCACAGATCAGACAATCAAGTTAACAAGTTTTCAGATTAATAGATCAGATATACGGATTTAACAGACTTATAGGTTGTCTAACTTTGTATTGGGTCTACAGATTCACGAAACAGGTTTATTAGATTAATCAGTCCAGTCGGTTTAACCTTATCCACCCAACACATTTTTAGACACCACATTTCTCTTAAATTTGCATTAATTAAATATTAATGCATAGACCTCTCACATTAGGTCAGTAGCTTGTGGCCGCTGGATGTGTCGGGCGGTTACGGGCAGACTTCTGCCACAAGCTAGACCTAACCTCGTGTCTAAGCATATTTTAGTTATGCCTACGACCTCTCACATTAGACTGACAATTTTCGGTTGTTGGTTAAGCCGGTTGGTTCCGGGCAGGCTTCTACCGCAAATGGAGTCTAACCTCGTGTCATAGCCAATTTATTCCAATACAGATTATACAGATATCAGACTAATTATGTCCATTTACCAGATTAAACTTCTTTATAGGTTACAACAGATTAATCGAATTTCCATGTTTTACTCAATCTTAGATCGAGCCTACGGATTTTCATACCCAAATTACAATTATTTAGCTTTCAACAGATTAGGCAATTCAACAGATAATAGATCTAGCAGATTAGGCGATTCAACATATTAGCAGATTAGGCAATTCAACAGATTTAACAGATTAGGCAATTCAACAGATTGGCAGAGCAGATAACAGATTTAGCAGATTTAAATTTCTTAAAATTCTATTTACATATCTTGCCTAATCATAAATTAAGCGTAAACTTACATGCCCAAATCATGGTCATAATTCATAATACAATATATGCCCCCAAATTTTCATTAAACTTTGCACAGTACAGAATACTCTCTAAAAGCCCCAAATCATTATATAAAATGTTAATTATGCCAAATTATAGCCTTTAATGCCAATATCCAAAAATCCATTTTTAGGTGCGTTCACATTAATAGTTATCCTATTTTATTATAGGTCTTTACGCCTAAGTCACATATTCCTTTTTCAAGTCATGAATCGTTATATAAAAATATGCCCAAAAATCTAGATCTTTAAATTATAACATCTCAAAATCAGATCTTAATTTTAAACATACGTTATGTCCCCCAAGTTTCAAGTCATATGTTATCATTCAATGATTCCTCTTCTTCCAAATTACAGAGTATACACAGATATAGATCTAATTTACAACATATGTCGGTTTTTTAAATCACTCAAAGATCAGTCATGTCCAATTATGCATTATCCATTATTTGTCCCAAAATCTAGCGTTCGTGCGTTAATCTCTTATGAGAATTGGCGCAGGCTCGTGGTAGCCTGGCTATAAACAAAAAGGTAGAAAAGAGGAAACATATACAGAACAGTCACAATAATATTAACAAGATAGATCCACAAAAAAGTATGCATAACCTCAGATCCAGATTCACAAAAATATCAAGATAATTATTAAATTTCATATCTGAAAATAATTGTACTCACAAAAAGGAATGATTCTTGTATTCTTGAATCTGTATTCTGAAACTGAAATGCTCGCCTTTGATGTAGACTAATCGTTTTAGATTTGATTCTCTTTTAATTCTATTCAGATTGGAAGAAGATGCATTAATCCTAGTTTTGATTCTAGTAGAGTAGCGACGCCATTTTAGTTTTTAATTAGAATAGAGGCAGAGTATAGGCAGAATGAAATTATGTGGAGAGAAAGCTAGGTTTGGGGGTGTTTAAATAGACTAGAGCTCACGAATCCGGTCAGAAAGGCGTCCAGGTGCAGAAAAATGGATTTGTCTCCAGATCTGGAAAAGGGGGGAGGTCGACTCTACGGTCGACCCTAGTGTCGACCTGTTTACCCAGGTCGACCCCCAGGTTGCCCTAGTGTCGACCTGGGTCCTGGGCGGGAATTTTCCACCAAGCCCGGGTGTCTGTTTTGAATTTCGAAATCTGAATTTTTGAATTTCGAGCTGGTTTTTATCGAAACTTCCGAAAGCCATATCTTCTTCATACGGAGTCCGATTTACGCAAACTTGGACTCTATTCCAAGAAGAATTTCGAGAAGAACGCAATGACATAGCCCGTTTCCGTTAATTATTCTGTTACAATTTAATTATTCTCTGATTTGTTACTCTTTTGTTCACAGAAAATACGGGGTGTTACATTCTCCCCTCCTTAAAGGATTTCGTCCCCTAAATCTTCAAGTTAGGTAGAATGTGTCCTACCATCCAATCACCCATCTACTCAACCATCATCCACAAGCATCCATTGTCCTTAGAAAACTTCTAATGTTGTATGAACATATGCAAAAGTGTGTGTATACGTTCCTTATCTAATGCGAAGATCAGGCGGTCCACTGATTCAGTTGACCTCCTTAATGCGAATTATGTCAGTGCCATGAGTCCAACATATATTCAATTTTCCTATTTGATACATATCGTTTCTATATGAGTGCACAACCTTTCATTCATATGAGACATCCATGTGCTGAGTCAACCATTTCGCATCATAAAAATTTTAAAAATGAACACACATCCATATGCAGTATGAGAGTGTTTTTGAGCCGATCTAGTGCCTAGTGTGTGTATATGCATCCACGAGCAACCACTTGCATCCACTTGCAACCATCAAACATAACATGTCTCAAACACATGTTTACACCCATTAGTTTCTACCTAAAGGTCGAAGATTCGATCGATATGATACAACTGAGTGACAGAAGCAAGTACGATTAAAACAAGAGCTCTGTTCCTATTAGACATCGGTTAAGAAAATAATTTCCTAAGTATCAACCCCGAAGACCGAAATCAACATCAGATTGACACCCAGTGAATTACTCCCATTAAACAATGCCAGACTGGAAATCTACTTCACGCTTCGAGTAATAACCCTTAACCTTATCAGAAATATTCAGATACTTACAGACTACTGGTACAGATTAGATTACCAAATGATTCTTAGGAAACTAAGCATGATAAAAACCCAGAATGTATGCGTCAAAGTCAACTTAAGGCCCAATACAGATACCCTCAAAACCCAACTTATCACAAATAGATGAGTCATAACCCTTATGGGTCTGAGTCTACAGCAGGATCAGAAACAAGACTAGTATTAAACTGCAGAATATCAATTACAGAATCAAAATGCCAGAATCAGAAAGAGTTTTAACTCAAAATTCAGATAAGGAAATTAAACCTTCTACAGAAAGTTTTCCTATTTCTATCCTATCCACCAGCCTCGAGGGTATTCGCCTGCCCTCAAAAAGTAGGACCTGTCCTCTGCCTTTTCCCTTGTTTCTTCGGGCAGTCCCTAGTGAAGTGCCCCATTTCTCCATAGTTGAAGCAAGTGCCCTTCCTCTTTCTGCATTCCTTGTTCAGATGGGTCGAGCTTCCACAAGTAAAGAACTTCTTCTCCTTCTTATCTTCAGACTTCTCATCCTTCTTTTGTGTTTCCTTTTAGGGCCCCGCCTTCTTGTTCTGTGGTCCTTTAAGCTTTTCTTCTTTCTTCTCACTTTTGGTTTCCTCTTCATACATCAATGCCATGTCAACTAATTTCTCGAAGGTAGCCCCCATAGGAATGTGGGACATTTCCAATCCGTGTAGCGGCTCGTTCAAACCTTTAGCAAACCCTAGTGGCTTCTTATGCGGTGTATTTACCAAATCTAAGCCGAATCTCACCAACTGATTAAACTTGTTGACGTACTCTCTCACTGATAAATCCCCCTGCTTCAACACCAAGAACCTCTCTACGTATAGACTCTCTTCCGCTCGTGAGAGAAATTTCATCTCGAACCTATGCTTGAAATCCATCCATGTCTCTACCGGACGCTCTCCATTTGTGACCTCCCACCAAAAAGAAGCTTCGTCCTTAAGCAACTATACCGCCAATTGTATCTTCTGCCTATCATCCACCTCGAAGATAACGAACAAATCCTCAGTTTCTTTGAGCCAGCTCCTTGCCTCCACGAATGATTCAGTTCCATTAAAGTTCTTCCTACCCATGGCTCGAAAGTCTCTACATATCTTCGAGAAAGTATTCACGCGCGGAGGAAAAGGAGGAGGAACCGCTGTAGTTGGGGGAGGAGGGACGTCTGCTGAGCCCGCATCATTAGCCCTAGCTTCTAGGTACCTCCTGAACCAGCAAGGTATCGGTACGCCCTCCGGAAGGTTAAGATCCCCAGACATGCTAAAACGAAAGAAAAGGAAAGATTCAAAACAAAGGATAGAAAGATAGGCATATGGCTTTGGGGATTATGTTTTTCAAAATAAACTCTACTTTTGAAAATACTTCCGACTTAAACCTTTTTGAAAATAGTTTTCAAAAACATTTTATCAAATCTGGTAACCTTCAGCTCTAATACCAAGTGTAACACCACACCTCCGTTAAGGTCACTTGCAAAGGGAATGTCTTAACTTTGGTGGAGTGTTTTTAGTAAACAGAATAGAAATTTACAAGACAAATAAAGTAATACTTGAAAATTTTATAACTTTATTACAACAGAAACAGAAATAAGTTTGGTTACATCTTTCAAAATCACAATATCGGAATTCAAGTACACAAATATCGGTCTTGTACAAAAGCCTTCAGAATGCATAGTTTTTAAAGCCATAATCCCCAATATAAACTGCGATGGAAAGATAGATCCAAAGCCAAGAAATACTTCAAACACTTCAAGAAGAGAGAATCTGAATCAAGCTCCTATGTTTCTACCCTGAAAACCTGGGGGGGGGGGGGGAACGGAAAGAAAAGAGGCAAAACAAACTAGGTCAGACATAAGTCTGGTGAGTCCAGTGACTTTTAGCATATAAAAAGATAATAGTATCATGACATGTAAATAAAACTGGATGAGAGATAACCGTTACAGGAATAGCAGGTTAACAGAAGAAACGGAATGATATAGGCTAAGCTAAGTTTTTCACTTCTCTGCACTAATACTAGTATAACAGGATTAGGTGTTACCCTAATGTCTAAACTGAAACAGAAACGGAAATAGAATAATCTCTACAGAAACAGAATTCTAGTAATGGGCCTTTACAATCCAAACAGACAGAAGGTACAGAAGCAGAATACTAATAATGGGCCTTTACCACCCCAACAGATAGAAGGTACGGAAACAGAATCGGAAACGGAATTAGAGACGAAAACAAAATAATCTCTACGGGAACAGAATGTTAGAATTAGGTGTACACTAGTAATGGGCCTTTACCACCCCAACAGATGGTACCATGCAGAAACAGACAGGTTTTACCACCCAACAGAAACAGACGGTACCCACAGAAATAGACAGAACTAAGTGCACCCTAAGTCCTACCCCCAAGCGATCGGCTCCCTAATACATAAATACTCCCTAAAGGGGCAACCTATTGGCACAGACCTATTTACAGATGTCACGGTGTCTTACATCCTCATAGCACACCAGATGCATGCACGCACATGACCCGGTTGGAACGCGCCATCAACACCCCTCGCCATTATCAGAATGAACCGCTTATAATTAGTTCAGTAAGCGTGCCCGGACCCCTACATAGTGTGGGGTCAAAGTTTTGATACCAGAAAGGGTTACTAACTAATATGGGTCCCAAACAACAGATGACACAAGTATTTCCCCTCCTAACCTTGTGTTCCCAAACTAGCAGATTTCAGATTAACTTGTTTATAAGTTTCAGACAGAGTTCAGATTACTAGTTCATAGATCAGACAATCAAGTTAACAAGTTTTCAAATTAACAAATCAGATGTACGGATTTAACAGAATTACAGATTGTCTAACTTTGTATTGGGCCTACAGATTCATGAAACGGGTTTATTAGATTCATCAATCCAATTGGTTTAACCCTATCCACCCAACACGTTTTTAGACACCACATTTCTCTTAAATTTGCATTAATTAAATATTAATGCATAGACCTCTCACATTAGGTCGGTAGCTTGTGGCCGCTGGATGTGTCGGGCGGTTCCGGGCAGACTTCTGCCACAAGCCAGACGTAACCTCGTGTCTAAGCATATTTTAGTTATGCATACCACCTCTCACATTAGACTGACAGTTTGCGGTTGCTGGTTAAGCCGGTTGGTTCCGGGCAGGCTTCTACCGCAAACGGAGTCTAACCTCGTGTCATAGCCAATTTATTCCAATACAAATTATACAGATATCAGACTAATTATGTCAATTTAACAAATTAAACTTCTTTACAGGTTACAACAGATTAATCAAATTTCCATGTTTTACTCAATCTTAGATCGAGCCTACGGATTTTCATACCCAAATTACAATTATTTAGCTTTCAACATATTAGAAAATTCAATAGATAACAGATCTAGCAGATTAGGCGATTCAACAGATTAGCAGATTAGGCAATTCAATAGATTTAGCAGATTAGGCAATTCAACAGATTGGCAGAGCAGATAACAGATTTAAATTTCTTAAAATTCTATTTACATATCTTTCCTAATCATAAATTAAGCGTAAACTTACATGCCCAAATCATGGTCATAATTCATAATACAATATATGCCTCCAAATTTTCGTTAAACTTTGCACAGTATAGAATACTCTCTAAAAGCCCAAAATCATGATATAAAATATGAATTATGCCAAATTATAGCCTTTAATGCCAATATCCAAAAATCCATTTTTAGGTGCATTCACATTAATAGTTATCCTATTTTAATATAGGTCTTTACGCCTAAGTCACATATTCCTTTTTCAAGTCATGAATCGTTATATAAAAATATGCCCAAAAATCTAGATCTTTAAATTATAACATCTCAAAATCAGATCTTAATTTTAAACATGCGTTATGTCCCCCAAGTTTCAAGTCATATGTTATCATACAATGATTCCTCTTCTTCCAAATTACAGAGTATACACAGATCTAGATCTATTTTACAACATATGTCCATTTCTCAAATCAGTCAAAGATCAGTCATGTCCAATTATGCATTATCCATTATTTGTCCCAAAATCTAGCGTTCGTGCGTTAATCTCTTATGAGATTTGGCGCAGGCTCGTGGTAGCCTGGCTATAAACAAAAAGGAAGAAAAGACAGAACAGATACAGAACAGTCACAATAATATTAACAAGATAGATCCAAAGAAAAGTATGCATAACCTCAGATCTAGATTCACAAAAATGTCAAGATAATTATTAAATTTCATATCTGAAAATAACTGTACTCACAAAAAGGAACGATTCTTGTATTCTGAAACTGAAATTCTCGCCTTTGATGTAGACTAATCGTTTTAGATTTGATTCTCTTTTAATTCTATTCACATTGGAAGAAGATGCATTAATCATAGTTTTGATTCTAGTAGAGTAGCGATGCCGTTTTTATTTTTAATTAGAATAGAGGCAGAGTATAGGCAGAATGAAATTGTGTGGAGAGAAAGATAGTTTTGGGGGTGTTTAAATAGGTTAGAGCTCACGAATCTAGTCAGAACGGCGTACAGGTGCAGAAAAATTGATATCTCTCCAGATCTGGAAAAGGGGGGGGGGAGGTCGACCCTAGTGTCAACCTGTTTACCTAGGTCGACCCTAGTGTCGACCTGGGTCCTGGGCGGGAATTTTCCCACCCAGCCCGGGTGTCTGTTTTGAATTTCGAAATCTGAATTTTTGAATTTCGGGCTGGTTTTTATTGAAACTTCCGAAGGCCATATCTTCTTCATACCGAGTCCGATTTACGCAAACTTGGACTCTATTCCAAGCAGAATTTCGAGATGAATGCACTGGCACAACCCGTTTCCCTTAATTATTCTGTTACAATTTAATTATTTTCTGATTTGTTACTCTTATGTTCACAGAAAATACGGGGTGTTACACATAATAGGTATAAAGACATAAAATAACACAAAGACTGATATTTACAAGACAAGAATATTTAAAACACATCGTAGAAGAAGGCAATTTACTTAAATGACAAAACCAATTACTTTTAATAAAACCAATTGTCACCGAGTACCATGTCTTATGAAGATAAAATCTCATCCATATAATATCAGAGTACATAAATAATATCAAAAAAAAGTGGTCATAGATACAACCAAACCGTGAAAAAGAGATAAATTAAAAAGAGAGCAATACATCTGCAACAAAGCAAATCCTACAAGACAGAATCAATCAAATAATCCAAACTACACACTTCCTCCCTACGAGCCTGGAGGGGGGGGGAAGAAAAGAGGAAAGAAGAAAGGAAATTGGTCAGACATAAAGTCCAGTGAGCCATCATGATTACTAGCATGATTGATAAGCAAGGAAAACAGATAAAACAGTAATTCTAGTGCCATATAAGGTAAGTGCCCGTGTACACCTAATGTGAACATATAGGATGACAAGAAAGGTTACAAATAGGATTGACTATTCTCATTCACTTCCAACATTTGACTGTTGCCACAATTATGAATTCGAAGCATAATACAATTACGAAGAATATTCCTAATACTACTCATTGATTGACTGTTAACTTATGTCCACTATGGGTTTTGGGCTTATCAGGCCCAAACCCATCAGCAAAATGACATACCGTTAATCACATTGTCTTATTTTCCCTAGTTGGGTCAATGCACGCATACTAAACCATCGGAACACACTCGTACCCACCCTATTGGATCAACTTATTACCACCCACAGCATGATGCATGCTTTCGCCTTCTATCTGAGACCATATGTGATAAAAATGGTATGTTGTATGGTATGGATCCCTAACAAAAAATTTATATTTGTCCCAAATCTGCGCGGTTAAAGCGATTAACAGTCCTATAGCGGTGGAGGTGCAGAAAGGTGTAGCAGGGATAAATCGGGGAAATAGTGGGATATAGCGAAAGCGCAAAAAGATTCATTAGATGTTGAAACCAATTATTTTAAACTAATTAATTATCATTTCCACATTATGTTTGTAGAATAAAAACCAATATTAATTAATCTTATATAACTAAACCAAAGAATGTCATGGTTACACACACAAGATTTGATGACTATAATAGATTTCTATAATATATTAAATACTTATACATCAAAATTAGCTATTTACAGTAACTTTATTGATCTTTTTTATAAAGAGAACTAGTCAAATCAAGCTTCCCATATTAATATTGCTAAAGCGGACGCTAAAAAGCCTTGATTTAGTGGATGCAACTGAAAATAGCGGGGCTAAAAACAGTTCTACTGTTCATTAGCGCTAAATTGAAATAGCATAGTGGTTGAAGGGCGCTACGAGCTATAGCGAGGATTTTGCGCGGCTTTAACTGCATAGGTCCAAATCCTACTTGTGGTCTCTATACGAGTTTCTATAGGATATGGATTACCTATGACACTGACAGATGCACCAAACAAGATAAAGAAGGGAACAAAAGGTGATGCTACTTTATTAGGACCTACAATCATGGTTGTTGTGCATGCAATCCTTGACTGCGTGATGGAAGTTGTGATGAAAAAGGTTGATGCGACAGGTGGGCAATCAAAAAAGTTATTTGACATTGCATATGCCCGGAGACTGGCATCAATTAATGGAAGCTGGTTTGGAGCATGGGGGTTGAAGAAAATGTTGTGGGATACTCTTATGTTTAGCAAAGTTCCAGCCTTCTTGCTAGGCACAGCAGAGTAATATATGGAGAGATAGATAAAAGATTGAATTTGATTTAATACTTTATTTCATTCCATCAGTAAAAGAGATACAATTGTCTTATATAATGAAATACATTCTCTGGAATATTCCTGACAATACCCTATCTAGAATTCTCTAATATGTCATATATAGGAATTATTTATTTTTAAATTATTCCTTACATTAATACCAAGGCAAACTTGTAAATGCAATTAATTGTTGCCTAATAACAAAATTACAAATTATCTTTTAACACTCCTCCTTAATTTGTAATTTTTAATTGCTTCTTGAACTTTTCAAACTTCTCCAGTGTGACTGGTTTAGTAAGGAAATCTGCTGGCTGCTCTTTTGTGCTGATGAAGTCCATGACAATCTCCTACTTGCTAATCAATTCTCGGATAAAATGATAATGTATCTCAATATGCTTTGTGCGAGCATGAAACACTGGATTTTTAGTCATTGCCACAGCCGACATATTGTCACAGTAGATTTTTGTTGGCTTGTCTTGGGTTTGCTTCATATCATTCAGAATTCTCCGCAACCACACCGCTTCACAGGCTGCCTCTGTCGCTGCCATGTACTCAGATTCTGCTGAAGATAAAGCTACCGTATTTTGCTTCCTTGAACTCCATGAGATTACATTGGAACCGAGACAAAATACATAGCCTGATGTGCTCTTCCGATCATCCAATGCTCCTGCCCAGTCACTATCAGTGAAATCGACTAACTTGCATTCGTCCTCTTTGACATATTGAAGCCCACATTCTTTTGTTCCTTTCAAATATCCTAAAATTCTTTTTGCTGCAATCAAGTGATTGTTACTTGGATTTTACATGAATCTTGAAAGCATACTTACCGCATGACAAATATCAGGCCTTGTATGAGTGAGAAAAATCAGCGAACCAACCAAGCTTCTAAATATCTTTCCATCCGCCTTCTTTACGCCATCTTCTTGCTTTAATTTTTCATTTAGCATTATTGGTGTGTTAAGCGGTTTGCAATCTGCCATGTGAAATTTTTTGAGAATGTCTTCAATGTATTTCTCTTGTGAAATGAAGATTTTTCCCCTTGCTTGTTTGACTTGCATGCCTAGAAAATACTTCATCAAACCGAGGTCCATCATCTCAAAGTCCGTCATCATTCTTTCCTTAAATTCCTTAACAAGATTGTTGCTGGTACCGATATAGATTAGATCGTCAACATATAGACATACAACCAGAAATTCTACTCCTTGATTTTTCACATAAAGGGCAGGTTCGTTCTTGCTTCTTTGAAAACCAATTTGAATGAAGTAGTTATCAATCTTGCAATTCCATGCTCAGGGCGCCTGTTTTAGTCCATAAAATGCCTTTTGAAGCTTATAGACTTTATTTTCTTTTCCTCTTATCACAAAACCTTCTGGCTTCTCAACATATACCTCTTCCTTAAGCTCGCCATTAAGAAAAGAAGACTTCACATCGAGTTGGAAAACTTTAAGCTCTAATTGCGCTGCAACTGCAAGAGCTGTTCTAATGGTTTCCATTCGATCTACTGGAGCAAATGTCTCATTAAAGTCAATTCCGGGCTGCTGCGAATATCCCTTTGCAACCAGCCGTGCTTTGTGTCTTGTTATAGAACCATCTTCGCCATATTTTGTCTTATAAACCCATTTCAGGCCAATGCCTTCTTTATCTTTTGGCAAGTCAACTAACTGCCATGTTTTATTTTTCTCAATGGCTGTTATTTCTTCTTTCATTGCTTCAATCCACACATCTTCTTTGCTTGCCTCTTCAAACAACTGCGGTTCACAAGAAAAAATAACAGCATTGCATGAGTCATAAATATCTTGTACAGAACGCACCTTTCGAATAGGAGAGTCCAAGTCTTCTTATTCATTTTCATTTTCATTATTTGAGCCGTTACTAGGAGCATTATCTACATGGATACTTTGCTGAGAACCGTCAGGTTGTGAGCCATTATTTTGAGATCTTTTAGGCTCCATAGAATTTGATTTTTGGTAGCCATCATGATCCCACTGCCATGCTGCCATTTCATCAAAGACAACATCTCTTGAGATAATGAGTTGATCATTTTTGGGATTTAATAGCTGATATCCCTTCGACTCTTCGCTGTAACCAACAAAGACACATTTCTCTCCTTTCTTCTCAAATTTATCTTTGTTTGGGCTCTAGTTCAATGCATACACTACACTTCCAAATACTTTCATGTGATCTACTTGGGGCTTTCTTTTATGCCAGGCTTCAAACGGTGTCATATTTCTAACAGCTTTAGTTGGCGAACGATTCAATATATAGACAGCCGTGTTGACAGCTTCAGCCCATAACTTCTTTGGCATGGATTTTCCTTCCAGCATACTTCGAGCCATTTCAACAATTATTCGATTTTTCCTTTCTACGGCGTCGTTTTGCTGCGGTGTATAAGCTGCCTTGCAATCCCTTCTTTCTTGCAATGATTCATGAACTCGCTGTAAATAAACTCTCCTCCACGATCAGTTCGAAGAGTTTTTATTAAGTGTTCGCTTTGGCGTTCTACAAGAGCTTTAAACTGTAGGAAACCTGAGAAAGCTTCTGATTTTTCACTTAAAAAATAAATTCACATCATAAGAGTGTAATCATCAACAAAAAGAATGAAATATCTCTTGTTATTTAGTGAAAGAGTCCTTGTAGGACCAAAAATATCAGCATGTATCAACTCCAAAGGAGCTTTTGTTCGCCATGAAGTTTTCGGAAAAGGAAATCTATGCATCTTGCCAAAAATACAACCTTCACACACCTTATTTTCCTTCATGATAATAGGAAGACCAATGACCATATTCTTTGATTTCAGCAAATGCAACCCCTTGTTGCTTAAGTGGCCATATCTCAAATTCCATAAATGAGACACATTAGAATTTTCAGATTTGAATGCACAATTCTCATTTAGAGACATAAGTAGGCGAAATTTTTTATTTGGAGCCATGTCAATATTTGCTACTGTTAAATTACTTTTTGTATCAATGATCTTGCAAGAATTATCATCAAAATTCACCGCATAACCTTTTTGAACAAGTTGTCCAACACTTAAGAGATTTTGAGCTAAATTTGGCACATAAAGTACATCATGAATAAGTTTTTTACCTTTTTTAGTGTGGACTGCAATGGTCCCCTTTCCCTCAACTCTTTGCGCCTTTCCATCTCCAAGCTTTATCTCTGATGAAAAACTTGCATCAAGTTCTACAAAAATGTCTTTGTTGTCGGTCATGTGGTTGCTACAACCACTGTCAATATACCAAGCATCTTGTGATTCATTTTCAGCAGATAAACAAGAGTAGAAAACCTGCTCTTCATTTTCTTCACTTGTAAAATTTGCTTTGTCCTTCTCTTTTTTATTTTGATATCAACAATCTCTTTGGGAATGATTAGGAATTCGACATCTCGTGCATTTGAAGCGACAATTTTCAGAATTATGATTTGATTTATTGCAAATAATGCAATAAGTGGCAGAATTACCTTGCATTTTCTGTTGTTCTCGTCTTTGTTCTCCTTTGCCTTGATAATTTCTTTCATTGCCCTTTCTTTGATTTTTATTTTGCTTCTGAAATACACCCTTCTTTGAGTTGTAATAACTTCGTTTCTTTCCTGAAAACTGAGATTGGATTGGAATGCTTGCTCCAATGAATTTGTTGATGTTCTATTAATTCTTTGTTCATGAGCTTGAAGTGAACTCATTAGCTCATGTGTTGACATCTTGCCAAGGTCCTTTTGATTCCTCTGTTGCAGCGACGCAATGATCGAACTTTGGAGGAAGGCATCTCAATATCTTCTCTACCACCTTCTTTTCTTGAATGCTATCTCCAAGGCATTGAATTTGATTTACAATTTCAGAGACTCTGGAGAAGAAATCTCTGTTATTTTCAGATTCCTTCATTTGAAGGTTGTCAAAATCTCTCCATAAAGATTGAAGTTTAATGGAGATAACTTTGTCATTGCCTCGAAATTCTTTTTGCAAAACTTCCCAATCATCCTTTGCTTTTCTTTTATTGAAAATTCTTGGATAGATAGATTTACTCACTCTTTGTTTGACATACCGAAGTGCAGTGGCATCTTTCTTTTGATTTTCTTTGTACAACTTCTCTTGTGCAGCCGTCCATCTTGTAGAATCTCCATCTTCAGGTGGCTCCGGATAATCTTTTTCGTTGACATCCCATAAATCATGAGAAATGAAGAAGTCCATCATCTCACTGCTCCAATAGTAATAATGCTCGCCTTCTAATATTGGCACTTCACTTGGAGAGTACTTGAACATTGTAGGGACTGCTGCCATTGTTTTTGAGTGACTGATTAATGAAGTTAACAAGGCTCTGATACCAAATTTGTTAGGCACAGCAGAGTAATATATGGAGAGATAGATAAAAGATTGAATTTGATTTAATAATTTATTTCATTCCATCAGTAAAAGAGATACAACTGTCTTATATAATGAAATACATTCTCTGGAATATTCCTGACAATACCTTATCTAGAATTCTCTAATATGTCATATATAGGAATTATTTATTCTTAAATTATTCCTTACATTAATACCAAGGCAAATTTGTAAATACAATTAATTGTTGCCTAATAACAAAATTACAAATTAACTTTTAACACTTCTTGGGTAGTCATATACGCTTTATGCTTTCGGGGGGAGGGGTTTATCTAGAGATACACAGAGATTCATTAACATATGTCAGTCTTTCAAGGCGGTTTGTATACGTCATCGACCAAATCAGCATATGGAGGCGTCTCCTCCTTAGCATCTCTTTCAACATACTCCATGTACTCTTCATTGACATCTTTACTAATGTGTACGTTGCTTTGTATGAACCCTTTCCATCTGTTTTCATCCATCAAAGTCTCAAACAAATCCTTTGCTCTACAACAGAACTTCTCAGTAACACTTATACTTTTAAATCCAGCTTTATCTTTCTTATTTTCTTTCTCTACCTGCTTCTTTTCAACATTAGTAGGAGGCACGACTGGAGCTGATAGAATATTCTCCTTTGAACCTGGCTTTTTAACTTCCAGTTCATCTTTACAGGGCCCTCCTTTTGCCATAGCCTGTACATAAATCTTCACTTTCTCCAAAATTACATGTTTGCCTTTCACTAGTATTGCATCTTTGACTCTCTTACCTAAAGAACCGTCATCATCTTTAACTAAAACCCTAATCTTTGGATCCTCATCTGCATTCTCATTAGTCACGTATGCAATCTTAACCGACCCATTTACTTTCTTTTCCTCAGCCTCGACTGTAACTCTCTCTCTCTCTTGCTTCTGAGGCAGCACTCTCACTTGCTTTTGGCTTTTCTTCTGCTTTTTCTTTAATAGCTTTCTCTCTCATCTGCTCCTCTTCTTTTCTCGCCTTCTCTTCCCTTTCTTCTACTTCAGGTTCTTCGGCCTCCTCTACATCTTCTTCTTCTTTTATTTTTGTTTCATCCTTTCCATACACCTCTCTCAATAATTCTCACGAATCTTTCGCGGTTTTCTCTCCATTAATATGATTCCATGCTTCTCCATCAACGTTCTCACTCATCAAAACACGAGCTTGATTATCTCTCCGTCTCAAGCTTACAAATTCTTTACGGTCTTTCTTTGTCATGTTTTTAACATCCTTTGGCCATTCGTAGTCATTCTCAACAGTCTCCCATAGTCCTTTGGAGATCAACTCTTCTTTTTTTTTTCTACTACTCCACTTTTCGAAATTTTCTTTTGTGAGAACGAACGGTGAGAAGAACAAAAATGCCATAGTTTCAACCTAGGCTCTGATACCACTTTGTAGAAACTGAGAAGAGGAATGATTTTACTTTAGAAGAGGAGGAGGAGAAGGAGGATACATAACAAATTTTCTTTTGCTTTTATAAGTCAATTTTCATTACAACACTCTTTTTTTTCAGGCTTATCCCCTCTGACTTTCTCTTTTCTTTCCTCACTCACTTTCACTCTTACTCACTTTTCACTTTCTCGTTTCTCTCTTTCTTCACATACAACTAAATGACCAACACTATATATAGTGGTTTACATGACTTCTCAAAATACACACCTTCATCAAATGACATAACACTTAACGAACTGACACATCATTAATTGACTTGACCCTTTACCAATACTTATTAAATAGACACACCTAATAGACATAACACTTTACGAACTAACATGACAATTGACTCTAAAGACACATGACTCATCATTTTTATCATTTCCAATATTTTATTTAAAGTTTACCCAACACAAATTAACTTTTAACACTTCTTGGGTAGTCATATATGCTTTATGCTTTCGGGGGGAGGGGTTTATCTAGAGATACACAGAGATTCATTAACATATGCCTTGGCGCTCCAATAGGTCAAGGTTATGGCTTGACTGAGACGTGTGTCGGTGGAACATTTCCTGAAGCTGATGACCCAACTGTTGGTCGTGTTGGTGCAGCACTTCCTTGCTCCTACATAAAGTTGGTTGACTGGCTGGACGTCGGTAATAGAACTGTAGATACACCAGTGCCTCGCGGTGAAATAGTAATAGGAGGGCCCAATGTTACTGTAGGACGATATTTCAAGAATGAAGAAAAAACCGAAGAAGTATACAAGGTTGATGAAAAAGGGATGCGATGGTTTTACGCTGGTGATATTGGGCGTGTAAACCAAGATGGTTGCATACAGATCATTGACCAGAAGAAAGACATATTCAAACTTCAACACGGTGAATACGTTTCACTGGGAAATGTAGATGCTGCACTTATAGTGTAAGTCCTTACGTAGATAACATCATGGTGCATGCAACCCATTCCACAGTTACTATGTTGCACTTGTTGTGCCATCACGACAAGCAGTAGAAAGCTGGGCTAAAGCTCAAGGAGTCACATATGATGGTTTTTCAGATTTATGTAGAAAACCAAAAGTTATTAGGAAAGATTCTAAATTGGAGAAATTTGAAATTCCATCAAAAATAAAATTGATGGATGAAGCATGGACACTTGAATGTAGTTTAGTAACTACATCACTCAAATTGAAAGAGTAGGGCTATCGGAAAAGCATTTGCAGAAGACCCATCCAAATTGTATGCATAAAATGTTGCTTTTAGTTCTCACACCAGGCATTTTAACAGAGTTGCGTCCATTGCAAGTTCGAATACATCGCATGTATATTCTATTTTGTTGTATATTCTATTTTATTGTTAGTTATGTGACTTTAATAAATATTTGTTTTCTCTGTGATTAATGTCATCAAATAGTATAGATGAGTAAAAAAAAATATAGGGAAGCTGGTACATTAGCACTTGCATATAAGAAGCTTGGATAATGTGAGAATTCAACATGGAATATTGAATTTTTAAAGGCAAAGAGTACTGCATGACCTAGTAGAGAGGCTGATATTGAACGAGTTGCTGATATGATGGAAAAAGATTTAATTCTTGTAGATGCAACAGTCATTTAAGACAAACTATAGAAAGACGTATGTGAAATCTGCTGTTTACACATTTGTATTTAGCCATTACCGTTTTTATTTTATTTAAAATCAAATACTATTAATATATGTACTTCGATGTGTTGATAAATTAGCATAAGTTGGTCTTAAGATATGGTTTTAGCAAAGGACAAAATGGAAATTGCGATCAATATAGGGTAATCATTTTTCAGGTCCATGTGAATATGTATTTGTATTTCTATAGGTGAGAAACTTGTTTTACTAATAGCAGTTTTTATGAACATATCGCTGTTGAAATTAATGCACATTTATATTTATTTATTATAGGTTCATGAACCAAGTAATCAAAGGACTTTCATATTTATTTATTGTAGGTTCATGAACCAAGTAATAAAAGGTCATCTATAGAGTTCTCTAGAAAAGGTCATCTATAGAGTTCTCTAGAATGTTCTGTAGAAGCTATATAAGCATGTTATGGAAAAGTACTATAAGTGAGATAGATATAAAAAAAAAGTTCTTTCATCTTTTTTTTTTTTTTTTTTTTTTGAGATCTGCTGTAGCAACTCATTTACATTTTCCTTCAAATTGGTATCAGAGCGGTTTTTTGATTCTAATCTGGGATTGAAAGAAGAAGTGATTTCATGGCGTCAAATTCAGAATCATCTCTAATTCTTGTCTTTGATGGTGAAGATTATGACTACTGGAAGATCAAAATAAAAATTGTTCTAAGGGCAGAAGGCTTGTGGAATATTGTGGAGAAAGGGTTTACAGAACCTGAAGATGAAACAAACTTGCTTGAACAAGAATTAAAGAAAATTGAAACGTCTCGTCGCCAAGATGCAAAAGCACTGAGAAAACTTCAGATGGGAGTCACAAAACCAATTTTCACAAGAATATTAACAGCTTCAACAGCAAAAGAGGCATGGGATATTCTAGAAGGTGAATTCCATGGAGATGAAAAGGTTCGAAGCATTAATCTCCAATCCCTTAAAAAAGATTTTCAGAATTTAAGAATGAAGGATTCTGAAAATATACAATGTTATCATGCTCGTGTAATGGAGATTGTGAATCAAATGAAAACCTATGGTGATAATATTTCTGATCAACATGTTTTGGAGAAAATTTTGATCAGTTTAACAGATAAATACGAATATATTGTTGCCGTTATTGAAGAAACAAAAGGTCTTACCAAGTTGTCCGTAAAAGAATTGATGGGCTCTCTTCAAGCACATGAAAAAAGAAGACTTAAACAGATTGAGCAATCAGAAAATGCTTTTCTATCTGAAGCAAAGGTGAACCCACAACAATTTGCAAAGAAGGGTGGTTACAACCAGGAGCAAAAGAAGTCAGACTGGAGGAAGAAGAGAGAAGACAATTCCAGCACTTACAAAAATAATCAGAATGATAGAGGTACAAGTTCTAACCCAAATTTTTTTTGCAACATCTGCAAAAGAACCAGTCATATAACATCTAAATGTTGGTTCAAGGGTAAGCCTCAACGTAATTATTGTAGAAGGTTTGGCCATATTGAAAAAGACTGCAGATTTAAAATTGTCGAGAAGGAAAATTTTACAGAAGAAAAGGAGGACAGCAAGGAAGAGCAAATATTTTATGCTTGTCATTCCAGCCTTCCTGAAGACATGAAAGCCTGGTATATAGACAGTGGATGCAGCAATCATATGTGTGAAAATAAAAATATCTTTGTGCAGATTGATACAACAATAAACCCAAAGGTGAGGATGGGTAATGGAGCTGTTGCAGAAGCAAAAGGCAAAGGAACAATTGCTATCAACACAAAATCTGGAGTCAAATATATACGAGATGTTCTTCTCGTTCCAGATTTAAAAGAAAATTTATTAAGTGTTGGACAGCTTTTGGAACATGACTATTGTCTTGTATTTGAGGATAATATGTGCAGAATTTTTGAGAGAAAAAACAAGAGACAGACCATTGCAGAAGTAAAGATGGAGAGGAATAGGAACTTTCCACTAATATTCAACTACAATGCTCTAAAGGCAGAAGTGGAAGATCAATCATGGCTTTGGCATAAAAGATATTGCCATCTAAATTTTCAGGGATTAAAGCTTCTCAAAGAAAAGAACATGGTGGACGGACTTCCCAAAATACAAAATGAAAAGAACCCGTGTGAAGGATGCATCATGGGAAAGCACCACAAAATGCCATATCCAAGAGGAAAATCATGGAAAGCAAAAGGACGCTTGAAACTTATACATACTGACATTTGTGGTCCAATGAAAACACTATCGTTGGGACAACAAAGGTATTTTATAATTTTCATTGATGATTTTTCACGAATGACTTGGATTTATTTTCTAAAGGAAAAATCAGAAGCATTCATTACTTTCAAGAGATTTAAAGCCCTTGTTGACAAAAAAATTGGCTGTGACATTAAGTGCATACGGAGTGATAGAGGAGGTGAATATACCTCTAAATAATTTGAAGAATATTGCAAAGATGAAGGCATTTGGAAGCAGCTCACAGCAGGGTACAGTCCACAACAGAATGGAGTTGCAGAACGCAAAAATAGAACAATTGTTGAAATGGCCAGGTCAATGATGAATGAAAAAGGACTGCCAAAGACATTCTGGGCTGAAGCTACAAACACAGCTGTGTACATCCTCAACAGGTGTCCCACAAAAGCTGTAAGAAACATGACACCTATTGAAGCATGGAGTGGGGAAAAACCATCTGTAAGTAATTTAAGAATATTTGGCTGCATTGGTTATGTTCATATATCTGCTGAGAAACGTTCTAAACTTGATGATTAAAATACAAAATGTATTTTTACTGGTTATACTCTGGAGACTAAAGGTTACAGGCTTTTTAATGTTGAAACTAACAAATTGGTTGTTAGTAGAGATGTTCTATTTGATGAAAATGCAGCCTGGGATTGGAAAGAAAAACAAGTTGAACATGTCAGTCTACCAAGCTCTCTGGAAACAAATGAAGAAACTGAAGAAAGAGAAGAACAAGATCAACATATAGAAACTGAAGAAAGAGAAGAACAAGATCAACACACTCACACATCTGAATCAGAGGATGAGAATGAAACTCCACCAAGAAAATTCAGAAGAATGAGTGAAATACATCAATCTTGTAATTTTGTGGTTACTGAACCAGAAAATTTTGAAGAAGCTGAGAAACATGAAGTTTGGCAGCAAGCAATGGAAGAAGAAATGCACCTGATTGAGAAGAACAAAACATGGGAGCTTGTAGACAAACCTGAAGGAAGAGAAATTATTGGGTTAAAATGGATCTACAAGACAAAATTAAATCAAAATGGAGAAGTTCAAAAGCATAAGGCGAGGCTAGTCGCTAAAGGCTTTACTCAAAAGCCCGACATTGATTTTTCAGAAACATTTTCCCCAGTAGCAAGACTTGAAACCATAAGAACCGTGATTGTTGTTGCTGCACAAAAGAAATGGAAAATTTTCCAGCTCGATGTTAAGTCAGCATTCTTAAACGGAAAGCTAGATGAAGAAATTTACGTTGAGCAACCACAAGGATACTTGGTGGAAGGCGGAGAAAACAAAGTATACAAAGGCTCTTCCAAAAGAAAAATTCTGCTACTTACGTGAACGCATTGGAGTTGTCAAACAAGTGCATTAAGGGGGAGTGTTGAAATTAATGCACTTTTATATTTATTTATTATAGGTTCATGAACCAAGTAATCAAAGGACTTTCATATTTATTTATTGTAGGTTCATGAACCATGTAATAAAAGGTCATCTATAGAGTTCTCTAGAAAAGGTCATCTATAGAGTTCTCTAGAATGTTCTGTAAAAGCTATATAAGCATGTTATGGAAAAGTACTATAAGTGAGATATATATATATATATAAGTTCTTTCATCTTTTTTTTTGAGCTCTACTGTAGCAACTCATTTACATTTTCCTTCAATCGCGCCATAGGCACTAGCTAGGTGGGGAGCACAGCCGCATAGGGTGACAAGAAAACAAAGGCAGGTGGCTGGAGGCAGGGTTGGCGGTGCAGACTGGTGGAGATGGAAAATACAGTGTGGTCGTGGTTTGATACAAGCTGATATGCTGAGAACATGGAGAAGGATGAAGAAGAAGGCTGAAGAGGAGTCTATGAAATTTGGTTCTGAATCTCAAAGTTATGTTTTTTTAAGGTCAGCAATGTTATTTCTTCTAGTATATTGCATAGTTCATGTTATTTGTTCTATTTTTACTTGTCATGCTGTAAGCACCTCTGCTCTGATGACTATATGTTGTGAATTATAATCTAGAGTTAAAAGATGAGTAGTACAATTTGAGAACTAAAAAAATAGCAGTTTTTATGAAGAATTTGTATGCATCTTACCTGGACAAGGCATGATGCAGATTTGCTTATCTGCAATAAACAAGGACTTGTAACACAGACGTAAAGAAGGTTTAATATTTACACCATGAATTATTATCCTTTTGCTGTTTTGGGTGAAATATGTTTTATGTAACTGGTTTGTTTCCAGTGAATTGTCACTGATTGGTTAGGCTACAAGGGAGAATATGGATATGGAAAAGGAGCACGCTAATGTGGTCAACTGCACCACACCAAAATTTATCGGGTTTATTTCAGTTGTGAATCCAAATAGAAGTTGGGATGCCCGATGATTGAGGATAGGGCGATTCATTCCTGGATGTTACGTACTTGCAGTCTCCGAGGAAGTCCCACAGGAATACCAAGGCATGTGTGCTGATAATATTGTGCAGTATGTTCCCCCAAAGTGAAACTGAAGCTGGTTTGTTCATAATAGTTGTAATCCAGAGCATGAATGTATCTTGTAACGTATGCGTACAAAATGGTTCATAATGTGCTTGTTTCTTGATATATTTTATGTTCATGAACCTATTAAGTTCCTATGTAGGTGAGATGTGGTCTATTTTAATTTTGGGGTACATATGCACTCTTATATACGTATATTTTATATTTCTAATGAAAGAATTAACCTCACATGTATTATTTTATCAGCATTGTACTTGGTATTTATAACGGGTTTCTTTTGGCATACTAGAAAGGGTTTCTTTTGGTATGCTAGAAAGGACGATAGATAACATTGACATGTCATTTTTATTTTTATTTTTGTTAGGAAGTATAGTGACAAATAATTAGACCTTGTTTAGCTTTGTTTCAGCTTGTATTTAATGGACTTGCTTAAGTTTAGTAAACTGTTGAGACACCAGTATTTCTCTATGCAAATTGCATCACAAGAGTGTCGCTAATGTTTATTTATGTCATTGTAGCACATTATATTATTAAATCATTCGCGTCGCGTGGAGAATCTAAATCTTAATGACCCCATAACGATAGACGTTATCTATTAGACCTAAGGTGTTACAACCACGTCACTATATATTAGTGACAATGTTGCGACTCCAATTTTTTAATATTCTAATTGCATCACAAGAGCTTTGGTAATGTTTATCGATGTCGTTATAACGTAATATGATTGTTTGCTTCGTTATGGCATGGAAAAAATTTAGTGATGTCATAGTGACGACATTTCCGTGACACCATAGCGATGTCTACAAATTTAGTGATGCTTGTTTTTCTGAAGCGTATTTGGCGTCACTAAGGAGTCACTAAAAAAATTAGCAATGCCTTAACGATGTCAAAAAGGGGCCAGAAAACTGCAGATTTGTAGTAGTGAATTGTTCAAATTATGGTGTCTGATGTCCCACAATTCGGTTGTATAAGCTTGTCGACTATACAGTAGTGAGGTTGTACTTTGTGCAATCAATGGTATTGTTCTGTCTGCGTAGTCTGTTCAGTGTTGTTTTGTTTTCAAAATGAAATGCACTACTTTAGTATGCCATGTAATATTTCTCCTTGCATGGACATTCAGGATATTTTGTAGTCTAGATTTAGAGTCTGACTCCAGTGCTGTAATCTTGTTAGGATGGTGATGGGCGGTCCACCTTAAAAACTGAACGGTGGACGGTTCACCCTGAAAACTATATGTAGTAGATTGGCAATTGGCCAATCCCCTGAAACTATTGTAATTATTATTTGCTATATTAATAAGTGCTCGCGGTCACTTTTAAAATCAGTTGGCTTTGCCAAAAAAAAGTGAAATGGAGGAAGGAAGGAAAAAAATACAGTCGCCATTAATAGTGGGCATAGCTTTTTTTATTTTATTTTTGTCCATATATAATTTTCCTTTGCAATAATTTTATCTATGTAATTAACCATGCATTCATGTTGTTGTAGTAGGGTCATGCTTTCAACTTTGATAATATATATCAATTAGCTAAGTTATGTGTTAGGTATGGTTTGATAACATATTCAAAGTATTAATGTTTATATAATCTAATATTGGCATAATTTGTGCGTTCACTTTGTAAGGTTGTAAAATATAAATTTATCTTTCATATGTTGTTCAAAATGAAATTATGTTATACATAATGTACAATAATTTTTTAAAGATAAATGAATTAGAAATTTAAAGAGTTATTATTATTTATTATATATATGATCTAAATTTGTCATATATCTGAATCAGGAAGAAATAATTTTATCAATTTTCTCATATGAATGGATATTGTTTAGAGGAAATTAGGCATAAGGACAAAGTTATTTAAAATTCAAATCTCTGGGCCACAACTTTTGTTAATTGGGCTAAAGGACCCGCGGACGAAAAAAAAAACCTCCCACGTTACCATTTCATTCCTTCAGTTAGTCGTCTTCGGTTAGGGTTTTCCATCAAATTTCAAATCGAGAAAATAGGAGATAGATATAAATTAAAAGCAAGTGCATTCCTATAATGCAAACTAGTCACTTAAGGTCATCTCATCGTCGTCAGATCAATCGCCAATGCAAACTCGTCGTTTAAGGTCAATGTCGTCGTCAGAACCATCGCCAAATTCGCCACCAAAAACAGCAAATAGGGTTGTTTCTTCGAGATTGTCACTATCAGCTATAAAGGCGAAAAAGACGATGGAGAAGGAGAAGGATAAACAAGATCAGGTATAACAAACAAAATTAAACACAAATGGTTAAATTGATGGTATATGTAGTTTTAAATTCTGTGTTGTTTATTTGGGCAAAATTAACACAAATATATTATAAAACGATTCATTAATTATGCATTGATTCATAGTGCAAAATATGCTAGGTTAATTACGTGCAGAATATTCTAGATAAGTTTAAACACAAAATGTCAGGTTATCCTAGAACTACAGCGAGTGGCCGAGCCCTTGAAAATTTTATGAAAATGCTAGATTAACCTATCATTACATGGCATGATCGAGCCCTTAATCGACATATGTAAATGACAGGTTATCCTAGCACTATAGCGAGTGGCCGATCCTTTGAAAATTTTACGAAAATGCTAGATTAACCTGTTATTACATGGCATGACCGAGTCCTTAATCGACATATGTAAATGACAGGTTATCCTAGTACTACAGCAAGTGGCCGAGCCCTTGAAAATTTTGCGAAAATGCTAGATTAACCTGTCATTACATGGCATGACCGAGCCCTTAATTGACATATGTAAATGTCAGGTTATCCTAGCACTACAGCCAGTGGCCGAGCCCTTGAAAATTTTGCGAAATGCTAGATTAACCTGACACTACATGGCATGACGGAGCCCTTAATCGACATATGTAAATGACAAGTTATCATAGCACAACAGCAAGTGGCCGAGCCCTTGAAAATTTTACGAAAATGCTAGGTTAACCTGCCATTACATGGCATCACCGAGCCGTTAACCGACATATGTAAATGACAGGTTATCCTAGCACTAAAGCGAGTGGCCGAGCACTTGAAAATTTTGCGAAAATGCTAGATTAACCTGTCATTACATGGCATGACCAAGCCTTTAATCGACATATGTAAATGATAGGTCAACCTAGCACTACAGCGAGTGGCCGAGCCCTTGAAAATTTTACGAAAATGCTAGGTTAACCTGCCATTACATGGCATGACCGAGCCGTTAACCGGCATATGTAAATGAAAGGTTAATCTAGCACTACAACGAGTGGCCGAGCCCTTGAATTTTTTTTGAAAATTCTAGATTAACCTGTCATTACATGGCCTGACTGAGCCCTTAACCGACATATGTAAATGGCAGGTTAACCTAGCACTACAACGAGTGGCCGAACCCTTGAAAATTTTACGAAAATGCTAGGTTAACCTGCCATTACATGGCATGACCGAGCCCTTAACCGACATATGAAAATGTCAGGTTATCCTAGCACTACAGTGAGTGGCCGTGCCTTTGAAAATTAATGGAAGTTGTTTAGAGCATGGAGGTTGAAGAAAATGTTGTCGGATGCTCTTGTGTTTAGCAAAGTTCCAGCCTTCTTGGGTAGTCATATATGTTATGGTTTGTGATATTCATCACATGGATATTAAAGTGGAGATATTGGAAGTTACAGGATTTTAGGATCTATTGACTGAGTTTTATGGATTTGTTGAGATATTTTAGGGAAAATTTTATTTTGAACAAGTTTTAAGGAGTATTTATTTCTAAGATATTTTAGGGCCCAATTAGGTTTAGACCTAATCTTTCTATTTACCTGTATAAGCATCTCATTAGGGAGAGATTTACTTGTACTTGAAGAAGAAGAAAAATTGTTTTTGGGAATTGAGATAAATTCTCAATTATTTTAGGCTTTCATTGTAATAATTTGGTGGATTAATAAAAGTTTGTTTGGAGGATTTTGCTTGTTATTGCTATCTTCTTCCCTCTTTCAAAATCTAATTGTGTAGTGATCTTGCGGAAACCCTAACAATTGGCATCAGGGCCTTCGACACAAATTTTTTTGGAAAGAGTTTGAATATGGATATAATAATTATTGAAAATATTAACGGAAGAAATCGGGGATTATGGAGAGCAAAGATAGAAGATTTCTTTTATCTTAATGATCTTCATCAGCCACTGGAGAATAATGGGGAAAAACCTAGCAATTTATCTGAAGCAAAATGGGAGACTTTGGATAGGAAGGCTCCTACGTCTATTCGATGTTTTCTGGATAATTTAGTGTTTCATATTGTTGCTAATGAAACATCTGCTTATGCAATATAGAAGAAATTGGAAGGGATTTATGCAAAGAACTCCGCAACAAATAAGGCTCTTCTTATGAGAAGATTGGTGAATCTGACACTACAACAAAAGTACAAATTTCCGACGGCTTTTTGCCGTCGGCGGCCGTCGGAAAACGATGGCGGCCGTCGAAAATCTGGGCGTCGGTAAATAGTGTTTCCGACAGCTGCCGACAGAGCTCGTCGATTACATTTCCAACGGCTTGAGAATGTTGGCATCGGTTTCCGACGGCCGTCGGAAACTGTTACATATGAGAACTAATAGGCCGTCGAAAGCCGTCGGAAACCGTAGATCTGTAGTGTACCTGTAGGCCGTCGAAAACCTTCGGTAGCCGTCGAAAATACTGCATATTTTTTTTGTATTTCTCCTGCTATTTAGCCTTCCAGCCCCCATTCACCTCAATTCACGTATTCAGACCATCGGTCTATAATCCCAGCACAATATTCCATACACAAATCATGCAAACCACACCAACTTACCCAAAAAATCATGAAAATGACAAAAAACAAATAAACCATAAAAAGTTTACCATTACAACAACATATAATACATCAAGTTTACTACGTCGACCCACTGCATCATGTCTAGCATTAAAATACAAGCAAAATGTCAATCCACCACATCATTTTTACCGTTAAAATACATGCAAAATGTCAACCCACAGTCATAAATCCATACCATAGCAAACTAGTCATATATATGTGCATGCCCAACTACAGAACATACCTATCCATCCATCACTAATCCTCATCCTCTGCAGAACCAGCTGATGAAGGGAATCGCTGATACTCATGTGCAAACTCCGCTAAGCGTCGATCTAGAAGCTAAGTAGTCTCGATAGCTTGGCGGCTGTAATGACCCACATTTTCAGTGGTATAATAATTAATTTATTTAATTATATAAATGGTTATTAAAAGGATTTAATGCTCGTTGAATTAAATAATGGTGAATATTTAATTTAAAATAATAAATTAAATAATATATTAAATTCTGAAATAATCAGAATTGGCTGAAGTGGCGATATGGTGTGAACTGGATCATCTGTGATATTTAATTCAGTTTAGAATTGAATTAGAATAACGAATATATTATTTGAACAAAGTTTGAACGTATAATTATATTATAATTAAAATCGAGCTTGAAATGGCGCCGCAGTTCGTAAATTGGCGATTCGAACTTCAACTGAATATACAGGATTGGTTTTAAGCCGGATTTCTATGAAACAAGAAACGTTAGGAGCTGGTGGAGTATATCTTTCTAGTGGAAGAGAAAAATCTGGATTTCGTCGTGTAGATTTTGATTTACGTCCAAATCAAATTTTAGAAAAGCCGCTGTGGAATTCCTTTATAATTTATAAAGGAATTATTTATATTTTAAAAAGGAATTTCAATATAAATCGAATATCGGGTTGACCCAGATTTGAAATATCAAGTTAGAAATTCATATAGGAATATTCTAGAGCTGTATGGTATTCCACTGTGAATATAGACGTTAATATATATTTATAAATATTTAATGTAATTATATTTAAATACATTTATATATTTAAATGGGTTATTTAGGACTTTAAAAATAGCCACTTTTGGCAACAAAGTCGGAATTCGACGAAACAAATTTTGTTGGATCTGCAATATTAAATAGTTGTTAGATTTCTAGTTTCGCGATTTTTAAAGGCACTGTGTGGCCGTACGGATTTTTAGAGTGAGAAACAGTTAGTATTTTGACGGTTAAAAGTACGCTGTGTGAGCATACGAAGTCGAAATTCGACGAAACCAGTTTCGTTGGGTCCGCAATGTCGAACTCTAGCTACATGTCCAGTTTGGTGATTTTTGGAGATTGTATGTGGTTGCTGGGATTTTTAGAAGGCAGATACAAGGAGAAATCGAGAAAATA
This sequence comes from Allium sativum, assembly GCA_030737875.1. Lineage (NCBI taxonomy): Eukaryota > Viridiplantae > Streptophyta > Magnoliopsida > Asparagales > Amaryllidaceae > Allium > Allium sativum. The sequence goes on along the minus strand of CM060921.1, from coordinate 449,798,653 downwards.
AATTATAAAAATCAAATTCAAAATATCCCCTCCATTTTCTGTGATCCCGCACAGGCCACGCGGCCTTCGTTCTCCACCACGAATCTTACCAACCACCAACGCAACTATATAAGAAAGTGGCCGCCATTGTTTGTTGTTTTACAGTAAAACATATTATCTTCAAAAATCAAAAATCAAATGGAATAAAATTCCTAAAATCATAAAATAAAGTTGTATGGACTCATGGGAGCATTCTTAATCGCCTGGTACAAATTTAGTACAGCTCGATCATGTTTGCGTCGATGTCGGTTCATCCAGTAGCTTTTAGGGTTCGAGATATCGAAGGATTTAAGCATCGATGTTGATTTTCGATGTTGTTTTTGGAATGAGGCGGCGGAATAGCAACTTGTGGTGAATTCGTGGAGGTTCTAGGGTATAAAGGGGTCACGCGTTTGCCTGTAGCAGGCGGGAAAAGATGATCGACGCAACTCAGAAGAAGGGATCGAAGAAATCATTTATGGCATGAATTGAGAGAGGAGATGAAGAGAATGGTTTTGGCAATTTTAGCTGAGAGAACGGTGGAGTATCGAAGGGGATTTGGGGATTTAAAGTGGTTCGGTTTTGGCCATGGAAGGAGCAGTATACGACCGTGTTTTGGGGAAGATAAAGCAATGAGCGGGTCGGGTTTTAAAAGTGTTGATGGGCCAAGGAATGAAAGGTTAAGGCCCATTGAAAATATAATTTCAAGTTTTATTTTAAATTAAATGTATTAACTTGTTTACGCGATATCTAGCTCATACGGAATCGAAATCGAGAACCGTCAGTTGCGTTGGGATCGTATGGACGAGGGCAACACCATGGCACTGATTGGAAGTGGATTGGGGCTCGTATGAATTTATGGCGAAATAAACTGTTTGATTCAGATCAAACAACAGTTTATCGTTCTTTAACGATGAACTGCCAATGTGAGTAAATCTCACTAACTCTGAATAGTTATATTTCATGTTGTATTCTTAGAACTGTTAAATATTGGCTGATTGACTGTGTGTTGACTGTTTGATTGAACTGCTAGTCAGTTAGTTGAATTTCTATATTGATTTTGTTTAACAGAATATTTCATATTGAACTGAAAGTGATGTTGATTTTATTGTGTAACATCTGTGGATGCAGGGAGACAGGTTGGAGGAATCCGACTGGATTCCTCAACATTTATTTTACTGTTTTTCATATATTGTGATATATGATTGTTATATAATCTGTTATGGATTATGTGTGTTAGAATGATATTGATCCTTGTTATTCGATATTTTAAATATCATAAAAAGACCCTGCGATGTAAAAAGAATTATTTCAATGTATATTGAAATAAAGGGATTTTATAAATCAACGGATTTTATAAAAAGGAAATATTTTGAAAGTAAATAAAAGGAAAATGTTTATAAAACGAATAGAGTTTCATAAAAGGGAAAAATGTTGATAAAACGAATAGAATGGAATAAAGGAATATTTATTTAGTTGGAAACTAAATAGAATTATAAAAGGAATATTTAGTTGGAAACTAAATAGGATTATAAAAGGAAATTGACGAGATAAAAAGGAGTTAATCAAACGCAGTTTATCAATAGGGTTAATCAAACGTAGTTTATCAAAAGGAGTTAATCAAACGTAGTTTATCAAAAGGAGTTAATCAGACATAGTTATTCGAATTGGAGTTAATCGAAATGGAATTAAACAGAAATTGGAAACTGACTAGAGATTAATAAGTTGAATGGTTTCCTGATTATCGATCTGATGTTGGTTTCGGCCTTGGGGGTTTATACTTAGGAAGTTGTTCTCTTGTTAGTTTATGGTCAGAGTCTGATTGATGTGGAAGAATAGTGATACGTAATTAAACTATGGAAATGTTTCCAATATTAATAACGTATATTATCTAAATGTAGAAAATAAGGAAATACAAATATATATATATATATATATATATGATTGATGATTGATTGATAGAATTTCCATTTGGAAATAATATCGTTGTTTGCACACCTATTTTTCTTTGATGGTTAACTCACCGACTATCGAAGTTTTTGACCATTTTAACGTTGTTAATATGGAGAGACCAGTTGGATTATTATCCAAAGAACCACTCTGTATTGGAATAAGTGTTGCGAATCATATATGCCAAAGAAAATTGAAGACAGAGTAAAGTGCAAGCGCTATTGAATAAGTCTTAGATAACAGTGCCTAAGATGAATGTACTGAATAGTGCCTTCGGTTCATCCTGTTCCTGGATGACTTGTATGGATGAATGTATGACAGAGTATTTCTAGAAAGGTCATGTACATTGATCTCTTCAACCGTACAAAGAGTGGAAGCGGAGAAGGAAACTTCTTTAGCTAACACGTAATGTACTGTTGTAGACGTCAATTAGTGATTTTCGATGGATCTGACAATGTGGCATTTGAAGTGAATCTGATGTGATGATAAAGCGTAACCTCAAGTCTCATCAACCGGTAAATGACAGAAATCGGGCAGGCAGCATGGCTAAGTCGGTCGCTCCGAAGTAGGGTGTATAATCACCTGATCTAGAGTTTCATTTACTTCTAAAAATCTATTTTTGATGCCGTCCCATTCGGGAAACGGTTGCTGATCCCAACCGTTGGTGATATACATTCGATACACTTAAGCGAAATGAGTGGTCGGTCATGTGTGGTCGGGTTGCAAGATGTTCTTGTTGAACCCAGTGTATTCCTTTCTAGAGGTTCACTAGCGAAAGGTGGTTCCATACCTTGTCATAGTTGGAAACCCATTACCCAATACGTGCTTGCAGTTTTGATTGTATACTATACATGTAGAACGTGAGATGAAAGCGTTTCTGCTAGATGGTTATTATAGTTGTGGTTGATAGACATTATTATAATATCAAAAGGTTTTTGATATAAAGATATTTTTGATTCTCATAAGGGAAAAACCCGTTCCGTTATACGGCGTGGTCTTATGAGATATCGTTTAATGGCTTAATCTGTTTTACTCATACCAGTCCCATGACTGACCCGAAGTTTATTTTGTTTTGTTTTCCCTAAACTCTTGGGTGCCCAATTTTGTATGGGCAGTCAAGTAGTCAGGATTTTACAGATACTTAAAGAGCTGGAGCAGGAGGCTTCAGGATCATATAGCTATAGTTTATTTCCGCTGTGTTGTAAGTGTTGTACTTGATGATGATATGTATATTCAAGTAAACTCTTTTATTTCAAAGATATGTTATCTATTATATGTTATTCGTTCCGCTGTGAGGTTCGTGTTACTCTGATGTTGTGTTCTTCTTCTTCTATTCTAAGTTTCTATCTTATCTATCCTCACCCTCTAATTTCTTTCTATTCGTGTTCTGATTTTCCAGTGTAATTGGGGTTGGACTTGTGTTATTTAGTCAGCTCAAATTCTACCGGATTTTCGGGTCACTACAGCGGCGATTCTCCTCCTCAAGCTGTGCCACCCTAGCTCTCAACTCCTCAATCTCTGCAGAGGCTATAGCAGCACTAGTCTGTTTGCCCCGTGCCTGCTAACTTGTGGACTATAACAATTATTTAAAAAACAAAAAATTATTAACCATTAAACCATTCTTCATTAAAAATGATAAAGTTTCACGCAATATTAACCATTCTGTTATTTCATACTAAGTTTATGAAAGACATTCGCCAATTAAATTAGTTTAGCTTCAAACTAAGTGAAGAGTCAATACACTCTTCCACATTTTGTTATTTCATACTCCTAAGACGTTCAAATCTCGTTGTTCATTTATTAAAATAAGTTTTTTTCATTTCTTTAAGTGTTTGATTTATATTATGTTTTGTATTTTGTGTTTCCAACGGTAGGTGATGGAATGACGAGAGAATGGACTGTCTCTTGTCCTTACGTTATCTTTCAAAAAACGAAATATAAAAAAGTTTATTTTTTATTTTGCTTTTAAACTTTATTTTCTAAAATCATCTTTTTTCATAATATAAATGCATCGTTAGCATATTTATATGAAAATCCAAAACTAAAGTGTAAGGCTTTATCAGCTCTAGTCCATCAATTCAGGAATACCAAGCGAATAACTAAATATTAAATTAAGGTAAGACATTATGTGAATGAGATACCAAGCGAATAACGAAATGTTAAATTAAGGTAAAAATGCTTTATCACTTGATTTCCGAATCCATAACGTCTATTCCGCGTCGTTGGATCCATCACTGACTGAAAGATAATGTCCTCCTCGTCAGTAGTAAGCTGCTCATGTCCAGTCTCAGCTAGACGCATCTGACGTTGCTGCATAAACTTCTCCTGCAAGACCAAATAAGAATGTATATAAAATTAATATCATGATATCTTATTTTATAGTAATTTAACAATTACTACATAAATTTCTACATAAAATGAAATCTTACGTGACTCTTCCTAGATTTCTCGTCATGCCATGTGTATGTGATGTTCCCGTCTGAGTCGACATGCTCGACGGCATGTGTACGAGTGAATACATCCATATACGAGACAGGACCCTGTCCCTCAGCCTCCTGAATTTTATTATTACACACAATTATTACAAGTTCAAAACTATATAGCGTATTAATTTTAATACAAGTCGAATTTAAAAAAAAATTACCGACTCCTGCCGATACTACCGAAAAGACTTGGATCCTCCTCGATGAGTGACTGGATTTTTATTTCTATTTGCACTGTTTCTTTCTGCCTCCGCCTTTACATTTAAATTTAGTAATTATCGACTGAATATTTTATATTTAAAAAAAATTAGCACACTAACCTTTGCTTTATCACTATCCCAATTCCTCAGAAACCCACTCTAAACGTTATCGCCCATCCATGAAGGTTTTTTCCTGCTTTTCTTCATTGTTGATATAGCATCTTTATAATTTTTTCTCATTTTCTGCATCCAGTATGTCCGAACCAATGCTAAATCATGTGTCTCTATATCCACCTCGGCCTATATTTCACGTTAAACAAACATTAGTAGAAAAATATGTACAATATCTCAGCGATTAAAAGAAATTAAAATACAAAAAATAGGTAAGAAAATACTTACTAGCACATCCTGCCAAATGACCTCCTGAATGTGAGGTGGGATCAAATCCCACTTAGGCCAACATGCTGACATCCTGGACCTATATGCTGCAGTCGAAGCCGCCAAAATAGTCTTCGAAGGCTGAAGATCGAAAACCCCGCGTTAAATGTGATAATCATAAGTGTACAGCATAAAATAATTAACATGCTAAGTAAATTTTAATTTTTACCCAGTACTCGTGGGGACCAATGACACGACTGCACGCACACGGGGTTGCGATCCAGAACCCTCGCCAGAAGAGTTTCCTCTAGATGACATATCTGTCACATACAAATCATTTCAAAAGATGTAAGCAAACTTAAACAAACGATATAATAAGCTGCTAAATAGGTGACATAAATGATGTAAAAAATGACATAAATGAGAAATTGTTTATACCTGTATTTGATTGGGTCTCATATTCCAAGGAGTAACATTTTACATGAATTGCAAAATAAGCTGGGTTTATTACATAATTACATTACAACTAGAAAATTAGTACTCTACATCTATATCAGTCATCATCTTCTTCAGATTCAGATTCAGCCTCAGATTGTATAATCTCTTCCTCTGCGCTCTCAAACGCATCTACCAAAGCATTTGCATCATCGACCAGCGGTCCAAAATCTTCATGATCATCTTCACTTATTATTTCAGTGTTATGTTCGAGTTCTGCCTGATAGGCTCCTTCGTCTGGAATATTCTTCCCTTCAAAAGTAAATCTGGCCTTTGTTTTAAAAACTGCTGACCAATCTGCTTTATCTCTTTTTAAAGACGGGTAAGGAGCATAATAAACTTGTAATGCTTGTTTGGCTAGTACAAAAGGATCATACTTGTAATAGTGCGATGTATGCTTTATCTCGATCAGATTATAATCCTTATGTACATTAATCCCAGAACCCGGAACATTGCTAAACCAATCGCATTTAAATAGAAACACATCCTCTGCGGGTCGTGAGAAATAAGTCAGTTGCAAAATTTGTGTTAAAACGCCATAAAAATCATTGATGTGATTTTCAGGATCGTCACTGCCTTTAACAAATACACCAGTATTGTTCGTTAATTTTTTAGCAACGTATTCTTTCGTATTAAATTTATATCCATTAACAAAATATATTGGATATGTCTTGACCAATCTTTTTAGTCCCATTGCAAGATGTTTCAACCCTTCATCAACAACATAATTTTTGGGTTCATAAACACAATTTGTAAACCAAGCAGAAAATTCTTTACTGATATCTCTGTTTGGATGTTCAAGTTCACAAATGCTGTAAATATAAATAGAGTTTTACATTAGATTATACACACATAAAAATGTAGAAATGAAAAAGCACCAATTTATATTTCAGATTACCTAACAAACGGTGCAACTTCAGCACAATTTAGAAGAATATAAGTGTGAGCTACATAACGATCTTTATCATTTAGCCATACGTCAACACATTTCCCAGAAGGCCGACCATGTTGTCTAAAAATAGACAAAACTGTTTGAGACGATTCTTGTTCGTCCCCTTCGTCGTTTCGTGGAACACTTTCAAATGATATATTCACATGATCAATAAATTAATGAGAGAGAAAAGAACGAAGCTTCTTCTTCGATGTAAGACTTACATATCGAGCCTTCAACTCGTACTTTTTGTCTTACTTTTTTCTTCAAATGATTCAGATACCTATGCAAAATTAATTTACATTATTTCATAGTTTTAAATGCAATTAAATTAATCATTAACATGTTTATATTTACCTCTCAAATGGATACATCCATCCATATTGGACGGGACCTCGATATCATGCTTCAGTTGGAAGGTGAACAGGTAAATGCTCCATTACATTACAGAAACCTGGCGGGAATATTTTCTCCAATTTGCAAAGCAATATTGGAATATCTACTTCAAATTTTCGTAAACGTTCCACTTTCAAAGTAGTTGAACAAAGCTCTTTGTAAAACAAACTAAGCTCCGTTATTACCTTCCAAACTTTTAATGAAAGTAGTTCTTTGAACATAACAGGAAATAGATACTCCATCATAATATGACAATCGTGACATTTCATTCCACTCAATTTACCATTTTTGAAGTCAACACATCTACGAAGGTTTGATGAAATTCCATCAGGAAATCTTAACCCTTCAACCCATTTTATCGAATTTTTAATCTGATTATTATCTAATTCATAACATGCTTTGGGTTTTTTACTGTCATTTGCTTTCATATGAAGCTCGGGACGTTTGCATAATTCTTCTATATCGCGCCTTGATTTCAAATCATCTTTAGTTTTCCCTTTAACATTCAAAACCGTGTTAAAGACATTCTCAAATACATTTTTCTCATTATGCATCACATCAATATTATGACGAAGCAGAAGATGTTTCCAATACGGCAACTCCCAGAAAATAGACTGTTTTCACCAATTGTGATAAATCGATTTGCCTTCAATTTCTGTTTGAACTCCAGTAGCATGTATCTTTGGATGATTTTGAACCATTTCATATATTTCTTCGCTAGTCCATAACGTTGGAGGTTGTCTAGTTTCTACTCTATTAGCCAAAAAGTTTTTCTTGTCTGCTCTAAAAGGATGATTTACATGGAGAAAACATCGATGACAGTCAAACCATGAACTTTTCTTACCCTGCGGTAAGGAAAACGCTCGTGTCTCTTCCATGCAATATGGACATGATAGACGACCAACAGTACTCCATCCTGAAAGCATTGCATAGGCATGGAAATCACTTATAGTCCACAACGAAGAAGCGAACATACGAAATTTTTTATTCTTTGAAACATCGTACGTTTCTACTCCTTCATTCCACAATGTTCTTAATTCTTCAATTAACGGTTGTAAATAAACATCAATTCCTTGTGCCGGATCATCGGGGCCAGGAACAACAACAGTAAGAAACATATATTGCATTTTCATACAATTCCATGGTGGTAAATTATAAGGTGTGATGATAATAGGCCATGATGAGTATTTAGAATTAAACTGAGAAAATGGTGAAAAACCATCTGTACATAATCCTAGTCTGACATTACGACTCTCCGCTGCAAAATTGGGATAAGTTTTATCGAAATGCTTCCATGCTTCCCCATCGGCTGGATGGGTCAACGTACCTTCTTCCTCCGATCTCACCTTATGCCATCTCATATGAGATGCAGTTGCAGAAGATGCATATAATCTTTGAAGCCGTGGAGTAATAGGTAAGCAATGCATACGTTTGTAGGGAACTTCCTTTCCCTTTTTCTTTCTTGGTTTATATCTTTCTTCATTACAAAATTTACAATTTCTAAGGTTTACGTCATCTTTCCAAAACAACATACATCCTTTTACACATGTATCTATTTTCTGATAAGGTAAACCAAATGCTGACATAAGTTTTTTAACTTCATAGTGATTTTCACATATTAAATTATCCGGCTGCATGTGCCTTTTTGCAGCTTGTACAATAGCTGTGAACCCAGCTTCAGTGATGTTGTATTTTGACTTCATTGCAATGTATTCTGCGATTACCGATAGCTGAGTGCCACTTTTACAACCGTCCCAAATAGGTTTCTTAGCATTATCCAACAAATCCTAAATTTTCTTAGCTTCAATATTCGGTTCTTCATCATTTCCATTGTCGTCGTCAACTGCAATCATTGGAAACATAGATCGTGCTGCATCTTTGACCATATTTTCAATACGGGTCGTACTAACATTTTCATCAACGGCACGTTCTTCCTCAGTCTCTATAGGAGTATTTGATACAACTTCTCCATGACGATCCCAAAAATAATACTCGGGTACGAATCCGTTTTTGCACAAATGGACTTTCACAACATCAGGTAGCAAATATTTCAAATGTCTACACTTGCTACACGGACAACGAATTTCAGGATCGCTTCCATTATTACGTAAAGCGAAGTCAACAAAGACATTTATACCATTATAAAAATCTTCTTTTATTGAACCTCTCTGTCCTCTTCTTTGGTACATCCAACTCCTCCGATCAACAAAATAATCAATCATTTTTCCTATTTGAGAAATTCAGTCATAGGTTCAAAAATTAATATTTATTTTTTCAAAAATTCAAATTCGACAAAAACCTATATTACATGGTCATAGGTTCAAAAATTAATAACATTTTCATTAAGTTAAAAAAAAAAAAAATCTAATTTGACACTTTTTTAATGCAACTCTTTTACATGGTCAGGCATCCCTACTTCCCATTATAAACACAGTAAACATTTACAATTGTATACTACTTCGGCTCAAACGATTCAACAAAATTTCGGCAGCATTTCCCTTTTGTTTCCTGCACTGTACATGTGTACGCAGGAAACAAAAAGGAAAATTGAACCGAAATTTTCTGAATCTTTTGAAATAAAGTAGTATACAAAATATAAACGTTTATTGTGTTTATAACTTGTCCAATACAAGGACAAATCCAACAAATATTGTACTAGATGAATATAAACATTCGGTTTTTAATTCGAAAAAAAGTCTATTTATATAACGATCATGTACAACACTCGACGGACGGGACCGAAAACACTCTAGGGGATATTACTCAATTATATGTGCGCATTTTAACATAAAAGTACGTTTTACTGCAACACAAAAATATTTTATATTTTATCACATCTTCTTAACATTTCAATCAACTTAAAGCTAATACTATTATCGTCGATTCAATAGGCACAACTAGAATTTAGACTCATAATTTTTTTTGCATAAGTCAAAATTTGCACGATGTACTTTTCCAACTTCATCCACTTAATTTTTCGTATATCAACTAACACATGCAAGAAGGACAAGCGGACAACGGCGCACATGTACAAAAATATCCTAAATTATACAATGACAAAAACCAACCTAAATTGAAACACATGCACACACTTAAACCAATTTGTAAATACACGAGCTTTTGACAAAAACCAACCTAAATTGAAACAAATGCACACACTTAAATTAGAACTTTTCTTGTAGTGTGAAGCTTAAAGAAGGAGGATCAATTGGAGAGCATCTTAATGCTTTTCAGGAAATTGTGAATCAATTGGCTGCTATGAATTTTAAGGTGGATGATAAAACACAAGCCTTAATGATGATGAGTTCGTTGCCAGAAAGTTGGGAAATGCTTGTGGTTGCATTGAATAAGTCAAATTCGGATGGCGTTGTTTCAGTGGGGCCAGTAGTTAGTATCTTGCTTAATGAGGAGATGCGGAGGACGAGCCTTATGGAAGGAAAAGATAAGAAGAGGGCAATGGAAATTGGAACTCCAATTGAAAAAGCTTTGATTGCAAGGAAGGTTAATCAACAAAACATGGAAAAGCAACAGAGTAGACCAAACATGAAAAAGGAATACATTTGTTTTTACTGTGACAAAACCGGTCATCAACTGAGATTTTGTCATAAACTTAAAAGGGATAAGGAGAAGATGAAGGCATTGGAGGAGTCAGATGAACAAGATAATAATGGTAATGAGGTGAATTTTGGTGAGGAGATTGAAGGAAATGTTTTATGTGTTAATAAAGGCGAAAACAAAGATTGGATACTTGATTCAGGGGCTTGTTTCCACGCGTGCCATCAAAAGGAAGCATTTATTGATTATGAAGAACAAAGTGGTAAAGTGGTATCAGTTGACGGTCGAGATTTGCATGTTAAAGGCATAGGTTCGGTTTGATTGAAGATGAATGATGGAAATGTGGTGAAGTTAACGGGAGTTAGGTACATCCCAGAAATTAAGAAGAATCTTACTTCAATTGGACAGTTGGAACAAAAAAGTTGCAATTTCTTGACTAGAGGTGGAGTTACAAGGGTTTGGAGGGGTAACAAGGAGCTTCTGCGCGCAAAATGGGGAAATGATAACATATACAAATTGCTTGGGAAAACGGTGGATAATGTTATGAGTTCTCAAATTGGATTAGGAGAGGCAAGTTCATCTGAATCGAGGTGGAGCCATCAACGTAAAGCCACAAAGTCTACATGGAGGCCATTGTGGTATTACAAGCAATTTTGAGATCTTTTATGTGGTGTATCTCATTAGGGAAATGCATAGTTTGGGGGTGATTTTTTGGTTGGATTTGTTGATTATTGGAGTGGTTTCATATCAAGGTGGAGTGTTATGATTTGTGATATTCATCACATGGATATTAAAGTGGGGATATTGGAAGTTACGGAATTTTAGGATCTGTTGACCGAGTTTTATGGATTTGTTGAGATATTTTAGAGAAAATAAATTTTATTTTGAACAAGTTTTAAGGAGTATTTATTTCTGAGATATTTTAGGGTCCAATTAGGTTTAGACCTAGTCTTTCTATTTACCTATATAAGCATCTCATTAGGGAGGGATTTACTTGTACTTAAAGAAAAAAAAATTGTTTTTTGGAGTTGAGATAAATTCTCAATTATTTTAGACTTTCATTGTAATAATTTGGTGGATTAATAAAAGTTTGTTTGGAGAAATTTGCTCGTAATTGTTATCTTCTTCCTCCTTTCAAATTCTAATTGTGTAGTGATCTTGCGGAAACCCTAACAATATACACTTTATGCTTTCGGGGGAGGGGTTTGTCTAGAGATACACAGAGATTCATTAACATATGCCTTAGCGCTCCAATAGGTCAAGGTTATGGCTTGACTGAGGCATGTGTCGGTGGAACATTTTCTGAAGCTGATGACCCAACTGTTGGTCGTGTTGGTGCAGCACTTCCTTGCTCCTACATAAAGTTTGGTTGACTGGCTGGATGACGGTTATAGAACTGTAGATACACCAATGCCTCGCAGTGAAATAGTAATAGGAGGGACCAATGTTACTACAGGATATTTCAAGAATGAAGAAAAAACCGAAGAAGTATACTAGGTTGATGAGAAAGGGATGCGATGGTTTTAAGCTGGTGATATTGGGCGTGTATACCAAGATGGTTGCATATAGATCATTGACCGGAAGAAAGACATATTCAAACTTCAATATGGTAAATACGTTTCACTGGGAAAGGTAGAAGCTGCACTTATAGTGTAAGTCCTTACGTAGATAACATCATGGTGCATGTAACCCATTCCACAGTTACTATGTTGCACTTGTTGTGCCATCACAACAAGCAGTAGAAAGCTGGGCTAAAGCTCAAGGAATCACATATGATGGTTTTTCAGATTTATGTAGAAAACCAAAAGTTATTAGGAAAGATTGTAAATTGGAGAAATTTGAAATTCCATCAAAAATAAAAATGATGGATGAAGCATGGACACTTGAATGTAGTTTAGTAACTGCATCACTCAAATTGAAAGAGTAGGGCTATCGGAAAAGCATTTGCAGAAGACCTATCCAACTTGTATGCATAAAATGTTGCTTTTATTTCTCACACCATGCATTTTAACAGAGTTGCGTCCATTACAAGTTCGAATACATCGCATGTATATTCTATTTTGCTATATATTCTATTTTATTGTTAGTTGTGTGACTTTAATAAATATTTGTTTTCTCTGTGATTAATGTCATCAAATAGTATAGATGAGTAAAAAAAATATAGGGAAGCTGGTACATTAGCACTTGCATATAAGAAGCTTGGATAATGTGAGAATTCAACATGGAATGTTGAATTTTAACGGCAAAGAGTACTGCATGACCTAGTAGAGAGGCTGATATTGAACGAGTTGCTGATATGATGGAAAAAGATTTAATTCTTGTAGATGCAACAGTCGTTTAAGACAAACTATAGAAAGAAGTATGTGAAATCTGTTGTTTACACATTTGTAATTTAGCCATTACCGTTTTTTATTTTATTTAAAATCAAATACTATTAATATATGTACCTCGATGCGTTGATAAATTAGCATAAGTTGGTCTTAAGATATGGTTTTAGCAAAGGAAAAAATGGAAATTGCGACCAATATAGGGTAAGCATTTTTTAGGTCCATGTGAATATGTATTTGTTGGAAATATAATTTGAAATGTTGACTTATTAAATAATTAATATTTGCATTGTAATCATGTATCTAGAATATTGAAAAGGCATGTCTATTGGTTGTTGTAAAGACATGTCTATTGGGTGAATGGTTATGTAAACCACTATAAATATGTGGTCATTTTGTAAGTTGAGGGCAAGAAATTAAAAGAAGTTCTTCATTTTAAATTAAGCACTCTTCCTCTAACTTCTACTCCTCTAACAAAGTGGTATCAGAGCGAGGTTAGTAAAGGTGTGACAAAATGGCAAACAATGGAATGTTTTCATTCCAATATCCCCGTCTCACAAAAGAAAATTATGAAAAATGGTGTATTCGAATGAAAGCTTTACTTGGCGGACAAAAAGTGTGGGAGATCGTAGACAAAGGCTACGATGAGCCAGAAAATGAAGCTGCATTATCTCGAGCAGAGAAGGATGCTTTAGCAAAGACGAAGGAAAAAGATCAACTTGCACTTAGCCTCATCCATCAATGTTTGGATGATTCAATGATAGATAAAATATCTGATGCAGCCACTTCAAATGAAGCCTGGGAAATTTTGAAAAAATCTTTTCAAGGAGTTGATAAAGTAAAAAAGGTTAAGCTTCAATCACTAAGGAGTGATTTTGAAGCAATGAAGATGAGTGAATCCGAATCGATTTCGGATTACTGTACAAGGGTGAAGGCGAATGTGAATCAATCAAGAGGCTATGGCGAAAAAATTGAAGATGTTCGAGTGATGGAGAAGATTCTTCGTTCTTTGACACCAAAGTTCGATTATGTTGTGTGTGTCATTGAAGAAACGAAGGACCTCGAAGAAATGACAGTAGAAGAATTGGAAGGTTCTTTACGTGCTCAAGAAGAGAAAATTAAGAGAAGACAAGAAGAACCACAAGAGCAAGTTCTTAAAACTAAAGCAACTTTGAAAAATGAAGAAGGAGAAAAGTAGTACTTTAGAGGAAGAGGACGCTGATATGGACGAGGAAGAGGACGCGGATATGGACGAGGAAGAGGACGCGGAAAGCAAGGACGTGAACAAGAAAGAAGCAATGGTGAAAGTTCAAATAATGATGAGAGAAATCCTTCATATTTTAGAGGCTGTGGAAGAAGTCGAGGAAGAGGCCGTGTAAATTATCAAAGATCAAATGATAGAAGGTATGACAAGTCCAAAATTGAATGTTATAAATGTCATCGAATTGGTCATTATTCATGGAAATGTCAAGAATCTGCTAATACTGAAGAAAGAGCCAATCTTGCTAATGATAACCAAGAAGTTGAAGAATCCACCTTTTTGCTAATTGAGAAAAAGGAAGAAAAGGAAGTTGAAAGTTCGTGGTATTTGGATAATGATGCTAGCAATCATATGTGCAGATACAAAGAATTTTTTTTGGAGATCAACGACAAGGTGAAAGGTAATGTTTCCTTTGGAGATTCTTCGAAAATTCACATTGAAGGCAAAGGTACAATTCTCATCTCTTCAAAGAATGGTGACCACAAATTGATCTCTGATGTTTATTATGTTCCTAAACTAAGAAGCAATATTTTTAGTCTCGGACAATTTGTTGAGAATGGTTATGAAGTTTTGATGAAAGATAATTATCTTTGGCTTAAAGATAGAAACAATAACTTGGTTGCAAAGGTGGGCATGTCACGGAACCGGATGTTCAAATTGAATGTCCAAACTGTTGAAGCAAGATGCTTGAAGGTTAATGTACAAGATGTGGCATGGTGTTGGCACATGAGATTTGGACACTTGAACTTTGGATCATTGAAAGCAATGGGAGAAAAGATGATGGTAAAGGGGATGCCTGCAATTGAAAATCAAAATCATTTGTGTGAAGCATGTCTTCTTGGCAAGCATGCAAGGAAAAGTTTTCCGAAGAAAGCAACATCTATAGCCTCCAATCCACTTGAATTGGTGCATACGGATATTTGCGGGCCTATCAATCCACCGTCTTTTGGTAAAAGTAAATATTTTATACTCTTTATTGATGATTATAGCAAAAAAACGTGGGTTTATTTTCTCAAATAGAAATCAGAATCTTTCACCACATTCAAAAATTTCAAGATGCATGTTGAGAAAGAAAGTGGCTATAATATCAAGGCATTGCGGTCTGATCGGGGAGGCGAGTTCACTTCAAAGCAATTCAATGATTTCTGTGCAGCAAATGGAATTCGTTGTCCTCTCACTGTTCCTAGATCACCTCAGCAAAACGGCGTGGTGGAGAGAAAAAATAGATCAATTCTTAATATGGCAAGGTGTATGCTTAAAACAAAAAATATGCCAAAGGAGTTTTGGGCTGAAGCCGTTTCTTGTGCGGTGTATTTGTCAAATCGCTCTCCAACTGTGAATGTCAAGGATCAAACCCCTCAAGAAGCATGGAATGGAAAAATGCCAAGTGTCCATCATTTGCGAGTATTTGGAAGCATCACTTATGCTCAAGTTCCACAGCAAGAGCGTTCAAAGCTAGATGATCGAAGTGCCAAGTATGTTTTTGTTGGATATGATTATCATTCCAAAGGATACAGGTTGTATAATCCTAACAATGGCAAAGTGGTGGTAAGTCGTGATGTTGAATTTGATGAAGGAGCAACTTGGGATTGGAATGGACAGCAAGAGAGCACATATAATTTTCTTCCATATTTTGATGATGATCAAGAATCAGAGAATGTTGAAACTATATAAGAACCTTCATCTCCAGTTTCAGATCTTGAAGGCTCAAATGAAAGGCCGCCAAAGATGAAATCCCTTGCTGATTTATATGAAAGAAGTGAAGAAATTACTCTTAATAATGATGAACTCTATTGTCTTTTTGCAGATAGCGAGCCAATAAATTTTCAAGAAGTCGTGCAAGACAAAAGGTGGAGAGACGATATGGATGAAGAAATTAAATCCATTGAAAAAAATGACACATGGGAATTAACTTCTCTTCCCAAAGGTCATGAATCCATTGGCGTTAAATGGATATACAAGGTGAAAAGAAATGTAAAAGGAGAGGTAGATAAATATAAAGCAAGACTTGTGGCGAAGGGCTATAAACAAAAGCATGGAGTTGATTATGATGAAGTGTTTGCTCCAGTTGCACGTATGGAGACTATTCGCTTGTTGATTTCTCTCGCTGCTCAAAAGAAATGGAAAATTTACCAAATGGACGTCAAGACGGCTTTTTTGAATGAATATCTTAAAGAAGAGGTTTATGTTGATCAACCGTTGGACTACATAGCTGAAGGGAATGAAAAGAAGGTACTCAAACTCAAGAAATCGTTGTATGGATTGAAACAAGCCCCACGAGCATGGAACAGCCGCATCAATCAATACTTTCAAGATCACGAGTTTGTTCGCTGCTTAAATGAGCATGCTTTATATTCTAAGTTTCACAATAATGGAGATGTTATGTTTGTTTGCATTTACGTTGATGATCTCATTTTCACGGGCAATAATCACGATTTATTTGATGAATTTAAAAGTTGCATGTCGACAGAATTTGAGATGACAGATTTGGGGCAAATGACATATTGTTTGGGATTGGAAGTGAAACAAATGGAGGAAGGTATATTTCTTTCTCAAACAGGTTATGCAAAGGAAGTGTTGAAAATGTTTAAAATGATCGATTGCAATCCTGTGAACACACCCATGGAAGCTGGAATGAAATTGTCCAAGTTTGAAGATGGAGAAAAGTTAGATCCTACTCTTTACAAAAGTCTTGTGGGAAGTTTGAGATATTTGACAAGTACAAGGCCCGACATACTTTATGCCGTTGGAGTGATAAGTTGTTTCATGGAGAATCCTACTACTGTCCATATGATTGCAGCTAAGCGAATTATTCGTTACATTAAAGGAACGCTTGATTTTGGAATATTTTATTCCTCATCCAATGATCTTTTGTTGCATGGATTTTGCGATAGTGATTTTGCTGGTGACATTGATGATAGAAAGAGTACTACGGGGTATGTATTCTTCTTGGGTGATTGTGCTATTTCTTGGTTATCAAAGAAGCAATCTATTGTCACGTTATCAACCTATGAGTCTGAATATGTTGCTGCAAGTTCAAGTACATGTCATGCTTTATGGTTAAGAAAGCTGCTGAAAGAACTTCATTTGCCGCAAAAAGGAGCTACTGAAATCTGCATTGATAATAAATCAGCACAAGCACTTGCAAAGAAACCGATATTTCATGATCGAAACAAACATATCGACACGAGATATCATTTTATTCGGGAATGCATTGCCAACAACGAAGTGGAGCTGAAATATGTGAAAACTCAAGATCAAGTTGCGGATATTTTTACCAAGCCATTGAAGATTGAAGATTTTCGAAGAATGAGAGTTATGCTTGGAGTAAGAAAGGAAATTTCAAATTAGGAGGGAGTGTTGGAAATATAATTTGAAAAGTTGACTTATTAAATAATTAATATTTGCATTGTAATCATGTATCTAGAATATTGAAAAGGCATGTCTATTGGTTGTTGTAAAGACATGTCTATTGGGTGAATGGTTATGTAAACCACTATAAATATGTGGTCATTTTGTAAGTTGAGGGCAAGAAATTAAAAGAAGTTCTTCATTTTAAATTAAGCACTCTACCTCTAATTTCTACTCCTCTAACAGTATTTGTGTTTCTATAGTTGAGAAACTTGTTTTACTAATAGCAGTCTTTTATGAACATATCACGCTATAGGCAATAGGTGGGGAGCACCGCCGCACAGGGTGACAAGAAAACAAAGGTAGGTGGCTAGAGGCAGAGTTGGCGGTGCAGACTGGTGGAGCTGGAAAATACGGTGTGGCCGTGGTTTGATACAAGCTGATATGCTAAGAACATGGAGAAGGCTGAAGAAGAAGGTTGAAGAGGAGTCTATGAAATTTGGTTCTGAATTTCAAAGTTATGTTTTTTCAAGGTCAGCAATGTTATTTCTTCTAGTATATTGCATAGTTTATGTTTTTCGTTCTATTTTTACTTGCCATGCTGTAAGCGCCTTAGGTCTGACGACTATATGTTGTGAATTATAATCTAAAGTGAAAAGAAGAGTAGTACAATTTGAGAACTAAAAAATTAGCAGTTTGTATGAACAATTTGTATGCATCTTACCTGGACAAGGTGTGATGCAGATTTTCTTATCTACAATGAACAATGACCTTATAACAGAGACGTAAAGAAGGTATAATATTTACACCATGAATTATTATCCTTTTGCTATTTTGGGTGAAATATGTTTTACGTAACTGGTTTTTTCCCTATGAATTGTCACTAATTGGTTAGGCTACAAGGGAGAATATGGATATGGAAAAGGAGCACGCTAATGTGGTCAACTGCACCACACCAAAATTTATCGGGATTATTTCAGTTGTGAATCCAAACAGAAGTTGGGATGCCCGATGATTGAGGATAGGGCGATTCATTCCTGGATGTTACGTACTTGCAGTCTCCGAGGAAGTCCCACAGGAATACCAAGGCATGTGTGCTGATAATATTGTGCAGTATGTTCCCCCAAAGTGAAACTGAAGCTGGTTGGTTCATATTAGTTGTAATCCAGAGCATGAATGTATCTTGTAACGTATGCGTACAAAATGGTTCATAATGTGCTTGTTTCTTGATATATTTTATGTTCATGAACCTATTAAGTTCCTATGTAGGTGAGATGTGGTCTATTTTAAGTTTCGCGTCGTATATGCACTCTCATATACGTATATTTTATTATATTTGTAATGAAAGAATTAACCCCACATGTATTATTTTATCTTCACTGTACTTGGTATTTATAACGGGTTTCTTTTGGTATACTAGAAAGGGTTTCTTTTGGTATGCTAGAAAGGACGATAGATAACATTGACATGTCATTTTTATTTTTATTTTTATTTTTGTTAGGAAGTATAGTGACAAATAATTAGACCTTGTTTAGCTTTGTTTCAGCTTGTATTTAAATGGACTTGCTTAAGTTTAGTAAACTGTTGTGACACTAGTATTTCTCTATGCAAGTTGCATCACAAGAGTGTCGCTAATGTTTATTTATGTCATTGCAGCGCATTATATTGTTAAGTCATTTGCGTCGCTATGAAGAAACTAAATCTTAATGACCCCATAGCGACAGACGTTATCTATTAAAGCAAAGATGTCGCAATCACATCACTATATATTGATGACAATGTTGCGACTCCAACTTTTTAATATTCTAATTGCGTCACAAGAGCTTTGGTAATGTTTATCGATGTAGTTATGATGTAATATGATCATTTGCTTCGTTATGGCATGGAAATTTTTTAGTGATGTCATAGTGACGACATTTCCGTGACACCATAGCAATGTCTACTAATTTAGTGATGCTTGTTTTTCTGAAGCGTATTTGGCGTCGCTAAGGAGTCACTAAAAAAATTAACGATGCCTTAACGATGTCAAAAAGGGGCCAGAAAACTGCAGATTTGTAGTAGTGAATTGTTCAAATTCTGGTGCCTGATGTCCCACAAGTCGGTTGTACAAGCTTGTCGACTATTTAGTGAGGTTGTACTTTGTGCAATCAATGGTATTGTTCTGTCTGCGTATAGTCTGTTCAGTGTTGTTTTGTTTTCAAAATGTAATGCACTAATTTTTGAAGTATGCTATGTAATATTTCTCCTTGCATGGACATTCAGGATATTTTGTAGTCTAGATTTAGAGTCTGACTCCAGTGCTGTAATCTTGTTAGGATGGTGATGGGCGGTCCACCTTAAAAACTGAACGGTGGACGGTTCACCCTAAAAACTATATGTAGTAGATTGGCAATTGGCCAATCCCCTGAAATATTGTAATTATTATTTGCTATATTAATAAGTGCTCGCGGTCACTTTAAAAATCAGTTGGCTTTGCCAAAAAAAGTGAAATGGAGGAAGGAAGGAAAAAAATACAGTAGCCATTAATAGTAGGCATAGCTTTTTTTATTTTATTTTTATCCATATATAATTTTCCTTTGTAATAATTTTATCTATGTAATTAACCATGCATTCATGTTGTTGTAGTAGGGTCATGCTTTCAACTTTGATAATATATATCATTTAGCTAAGTTATGAGTTAGGTATGGTTTGATAACATATTTAAAGTATTAATGTTTATATAATCTAATATTGGCATAATTTGTGCGTTCACTTTGTAAGGTTGTAAAATATAAATTTATCTTTTATATGTTGTTCAAAATGAAATTATGTTATATATAATGTACAATAATTTTTTAAAGATAAATGAATTAGAAATTTAAAGAGTTATTATTGTCTACTATATATATGATCTAAATATGTTCATATATCTGAATCAAGAAGAAATAATTTTATCATTTTTCTCATATGAATGGATATTGTTTATGTTGAAATTCTCATATTTTTAGTATACTTTACATGGATCAATCCATATTATTTAATCATATTTGTTTAAATGGTTTAAGTTTACAGTTAAACAATTAGTTAAACATATGGGATTGAAGGTTAAATATTGGAAGATAATTGAATCAACATAATTTGTTATTTATTTTGATATTTGAAGTTAATAGAATTTTACAGTGCAATGTATGATAAATTTATTTATTAAATAAATTTGTTATTTTAATTAACATATATAATTTATGCTATGCAGTTTAGACTCATTTGCATCTAAATGTTTTTTTTAACCAAATCGTTGATGTACATGTAGCATACATACCGAAATTTTTAGTTTTAACTTTATTAACAAATAATAGTTGACTAACTTTAACAATTAGTTTGAATTTTAGATTATGCAAGTGATTAAAATGTGTTGATTTTAATATAAAGTTTTGATGGGGAATCTTGAAAGACTTGTTAAAAACATTAGTTTTTTTATGGTGAGTATTTAAACGTAGTGTCAAAAGTTATGCAGAATAATTGTAAAATGGTAAACCATATATAGGATTTTGAAAATAAAATTTCGAGATTTAGAATTAGGAAGAATAGAGATAACTTTTTGAATTAATGAGTGAGTTTTAAATTCTTCTAAAAGAAATATAATGTCGGCTCCGTTGTTCACAAAGATATATATCATGTTTTATTTTTTCATTGGGCTTGTTTTATTTTTGCCTTAGCCCAAGGCCCATTGTATTTTATAAAAACGTTTCCCTATGTATAAAGGGACGTTAATTGTTCAGTTCAGATAATTACAAAAGTTCTGTATCATTACAAACAATTCAATAAAATCTCTTTTGATAAATCCATGATTTCTAACTTGGTATCGGAGCAGCAGGTGCTCATTACAGCGATTGATCATCAGAAGTGTTGATCAATTAGGGATCCATCAGAGTGATTTCATCATTTGGATCACCCCTCATCAAAGCTTTCGCTTCTCCCTTGAGGGTTATAGCCTTATTCTAATCAAGAAGCCTCGTCTGCCATCTGTGACTGCTTTCTTGATCATAACAAGGTTGATAAGAGGAAAGAAATCTCCTGAAACTGATCAAAACAGATCAAGAAGTCAACAATATTGTCTCAGTACCATCATAGATTGTCAATCAGAGTCATATATCTATTCTATCAGATTTGTGAAGGTATTCTTTCTTCATTTTGACAATCTAAGTTGCACATTCATCAATATTGTGCATTCCAGAAATCAGTTCTAATTCAAAGCTTCAGGAAATAAAATCTTACCTCTGATTTACTCTGAATTATCAAAATTCTTGCATCTTTGTGCATTTCCTTCATCATGGCAAATTCTGGAAATGAATCTAGTGTACAAGGTTCCAGCAATAGGCCTCCAAATCCACCACCACAATCAGATCCTCTCGAAGATTTAATGAAATCCATCATTAAGCCTCAGAGTCAATTGATTTCAACGCATCTTGATGAATCAAATTACCTGTTGTGGAAATTACAGGTAGAAACAGCAGTTAAAGCATATGGACTTGATGATTATATTCTTAGAACAAAAATTGTTCCCCCAAAATTCATTAGAGATAGTGAAGATAAACTCATAAGTAATCCTGAATATATGATGCATCAAAGACAAGATGGATTAGTATGTGCATGGTTGATGTCATCTATTGGTCCAACTATCTTAGCTCAATTGATTGGGGTTAAAACTACTCAAGAAGTTTGGGAAACCATTGCAAGAAATTTTTCAAATCAATCATCAGCCAGAGTGATGCATTATAGAAGGCAGTTGCATAGTATAAGGAAGGGAGAATCATCAATGAATGAATACTTGTTAAAAGTAAAAAACATTTGTGATCAACTGAACTCAGCAGGTCAAAGAATACCTGAATCTGAACAAGTTATTGCTATTGTTAGTGGTTTAGAGGATGAATATGAAGCAGTCACTGCTATAATCCTATCCATGGATCCAACCCCTTCACTTCAATATGTATATTCTACTTTACTATCACATGAAGGAAGAATTGAACACAAGAAAACTGTTAATGCTGATTTGTCTATCAATTATACAACATATGGCAGAGGAAAAAATCAGGACAAAGGAAATAATTCAAGAAATCAATTCAACAATCAAAGAGGGGGCTGGTCTGGAAGAGGAAGAAGAGGTGGTAGAAGTAACAATAACAACAACAATAATAGAATAAGATGTCAAATTTGTGATAAAGTGGGGCATAGTGCTAACAAGTGCTATTTCAGATTCAATACTAACTACACTCCCTCACATCAAAATAACAATGCTTTAGCAAATTTAGTGAATTCTAATGAAGGCAGTAAAGCACAGGCTGAAATTCACAATACAGATTCTACCTCTAATGATGATGTGTCAGATGATTGTTGGTTTCCAGACTCAGGTGCTACAAACCATGTTACTAACAATCTGAACAATCTCAATTTGGGGAACAAGGAGTATAAAGGTACCCAAAATCTCACTGTTGGTAATGGTAAAACTGCATTAATTACACACACTGGAAATGTAAGTTTAGATGGAACAAAAAAATTTATTTTTAAAAAATTTATTGAGAGTTCCATCTATTAAAAAAAAATTGATGAGTGTTTCCCAATTTGCTAAGGATAACAAGGTTTATTTTGAATTTTATCCTAATTCATGCATTGTCAAGGACATACTGACACATAAAATTTTATTGCAGGGTAAAGAGAGTAATGGATTGTACAGATTTGATATTAGTTCAAATAATTCTGTACACAAAAATGACAATTGTATTCTATCTGTTACTAATGATTCTAATTGCACTAAGGACTTTGATTTGTGGCATTATAAACTTGGCCATCCTAGTGTAAAAATCACTAAACATGTTATGATGAATAACAATTTTTCTGCTTATCAATTTCCTAAATCATACATGTGTTCAGCTTGTCAATTGGGAAAGAGTCATAAACTTGCATTTCCAGACTCATACACTGTTTATTCTAGACCACTTGAATTGATTGCTACAGATTTATGGGGTCCTGCACATATTAGTTCTTGCTATGGTCACAAATACTATATATCATTTATTGATGCCTATTCCAGGTTTGTATGGATTTACATGCTAAAATCTAAATCTGAAACCAGTAATGTAGTGATACAGTTCATTAACAAGGTTGAGATGGAAATAAAGTTCATACTTTTCAAACTGATGGGGGAAGAGAATTTTTACCCTTAAAATCATTTTTTGACAAAAAGGGTATTAACCACAGAACTACATGTCCCTACACTTCAGAACAAAATGGATTAATTGAAAGAAAACATAGGCATATTGTTGAAACTGGTTTGACATTGTTGGCCCAAGCTTCTATGCCTTTTAAATATTGGGCAGATGCATTTTATACAGCAGTACATTTGATCAATTTAATGCCAACTAAGGTGTTAAAATTCAAATGTCCTCAAGAAATTCTAACCAATATCAAGCCAGATTACAAACATTTAAAGGTGTTTGGATGTCAATGTTTTCCTTTTATAAGACCTTATAATAATCATAAGTTAGATTATAGATCTACATCTTGTACTTTTCTGGGATATTGTAATAAACAAAAAGGGTATAAGTGTCTAGATAATAAAGGAAAAATTTACATTTCTAGGCATGTAAGATTTAATGAACATGTATATCCCTTTAGCAAAAATATTGAAAATATTTCAGAAAAAGATACAAGTACTAGACAGGTAATGATTGATATACCTGATGAGACTGAAGTGCTAGTGCCAATTCATGTTGATAAACTTGATATCAATGGAAACTCTCAACACACTGTGCCATCAAGAGGGCCAGGTCAAGAACATAGCAGTAATACTAGTCCTCAACTCACCATGCCTTCAAACAGGCCAGGTCAAGAGCAATTATCCTCCAGTTATCAGATTGAAGACAATGCTCAACAAGGAAGACAAAGTATCAGTGATTTACATGATAGTCATACAGGAAGTAGCAGTGAAAATAATAACAATCAAGCTACTGCGGTCAATGAAGCTGCAAATCAGCATCCAATGCTTACTAGAGCAAAATGTGGAATTTTCAAACCCAAAATTTTTAATGCTACAACTACTCCTGAAGAGCCATCATCATATTTCGAAGCAGCTCAAAATGAAAATTGGAGATCAGCTATGAATGACGAATACAGCGCCTTAATTAATAAAGGAACATGGAAACTGGTTGAAAAACCGGAACACAGGAATATCATTGGTTGTAAATGGGTTTTTAAGTTAAAAAGAAATGTTGATGGTTCAATTTCTAAGTACAAAGCAAGACTGGTTGCTAAAGGATATTCACAACAGTATGGTTTTGATTTTTCAGAAACTTTTTCACCTGTTGTGAAACCCACATCAATCAGAATAATCTTGACAATTGCTTTGTATAAAAATTGGAGCATCAAACAATTAGATGTTAACAATGCATTTCTTAATGGTGATTTACAGGAAGAGGTCTACATGGAGCAACCTCAGGGATTTATTCAACAATCAACAAAGAACTTGGTGTGCAAACTCAACAAGGCAATTTATGGTTTGAAGCAAGCTCCTAGGGTTTGGTTTGATAAACTAAAAACAACCCTTGTCAATCATGGATACAGATCATCCAGATCTGATAATTCAATTTTTATCAAAATTACTGATTCTGACACAACATATATACTTATCTATGTTGATGACTTTATTATTACAGGCAGCAACAATAATGAAATCAAAGCTGTCACAAATATGCTAAATTCAGAGTTCTCAATCAAAGATTTGGGTGATTTAAACTATTTTTTGGGAGTTGAAGTCAAAAGAATATCAAATTCTGAAATACATCTTAGTCAAAGAAAATATATTTCAGAAATTCTTCACAGGGCTCAAATGCACAAGGCAAATCCTCTACCAACTCCTATGACCACAAATATACAACTATCCAAACATAAAGGAGAATCATTTCAGGATGGAAGATTTTTTAGAAGTATTGTTGGAGCACTTCAATATGCGACTATAACCAGACCAGATATTGCATTCAGTGTCAACAAGGTCAGCCAATATATGCAAAATCCTTTGGATAGTCACTGGAAGGCAGTTAAAAGGATATTAAGATATCTCAAGGGAACTAGTGAGCATGGTTTAATTCTTAAAACTAGCAACGCATTGAATATTAATGCTTATGCTGATGCTGACTGGGGAACAGACTATGATGACAGAAAATCCACTTCAGGTTATTGCATTTTTCTAGGTAAAAATCCTGTATCCTGGTGTGCTAAAAAACAAAGTACAGTTTCCAGATCAAGTACTGAGGCAGAATTTAGAAGCGTTGCTAGTTGCACAGCTGAAGTTATGTGGATAGAGTCACTATTAAGTGAGTTACAAATCAAATCAACCAAGAAACCCACTATATGGTGTGATAATATTAGTGCTATATCCTTATCCTCTAACCCAGTGTTACATTCTAAAACCAAACATATAGAATTAGATCTATACTTTATCAGAGAGCAAGTTGTTAAAGGGAAATTGAAGATCGGTTATATACCTTCCTCAGACCAGAAAGCTGACGTCCTCACAAAACCCTTGTCAAGGCCAAATTTTCACAGGCTTAAAGTGGAATTAAACGTTGATGTTGCCAATGAAGCTGAAAGATCAAGGAGAATCGTTTTCATCCCAAAATCCTGATTTACCCCAAATTGCTGAAGTTCCGTGACCGATTGTTGTCAGATCTACTCCACTCAGCTAGGACTTCATAAGAACACAAGTGTTCCTCGTCCAATTTAACCTCTCTCGGTAGATCGAGCTCTCTCAAGTAGTTAACTTGAGAATAGCATGATTTACCTGTCGTGGAGGCCTGAAAAGAGAGTATCCTTCATCAATCAGTCGTCTGCGTCACTATTCTTCATCAATTTTGTCTCGTGGAGCCGATGGAGCCGCCATTTTTCTAGTTTCTCGAGAGCAACCCTAACCCTAGGGTTATGTTTGAGGGGGGCAAAAGAAATATAATGTCGGCTCCGTTGTTCACAAAGATATATATCATGTTTTATTTTTTCATTGGGCTTGTTTTATTTTTGCCTTAGCCCAAGGCCCATTGTATTTTATAAAAACGTTTCCCTATGTATAAAGGGACGTTAATTGTTCAGTTCAGATAATTACAGAAGTTCTGTATCATTACAAACAATTCAATAAAATCTCTTTTGATAAATCCTTGATTTCTAACTCTTCTCCTTTACTATTATTTAGATAATTAACTACGCCAAATAGTTTACAACAAAATTGGAAACAAAATAAAAATTAGGATAATGAGATCAGTGTTTGAGCTGGATTATTTGGTGCATCTGATAAAGCCCATTCTGTAAGAGGGAATGTATCTTGAGTCTCTCTTCCTCCCTATTCCTTCCTTCAGACTGCTCAATTTGCTAGTAGAAAGTTATTGAATTAAAACCAACAAGGCGATCATGGTGGTCAATGCTCCGTCTTCATATAAGGTTAGACACTTAATTAAATTCTTAGTTACTACATTTCATTTGTGAAGATGTTTCCAAGGAACACGTAATATTATGCTGGTACTGGTCCTGCACTGAAAATATGTTTATCTATTTTTTGTCGCTCTTTGAGATTTCTTATACTGTAAGTTTCCAGTAGTTTCAAGTACTTAATTTTAGCTGATCAAAATACCATACATCCTTATTACTCCTTTTTAACTCAATTCTAACAAACCACGCTCACACACTTAGAGAAAACTCAATTCATGAAACCCTAATAATGTACCTGCTCATTTCAAATCCTTAGCATTACTGTGTTACAGGTCAGGTATTGTTTGTTTGCAATTACTTTGTAGTTGTCTTTTTTGAATGAATGTTCAGATTTGAAACATTTTCAAATTCTGAATGTTTTATAATAACCATACGTACTGTTACTTACAGTTGTTATTAGAAAAGAACACTGGAATTTCAAATTTCTGAAAATAAAAGGATTCAATATAAATTTCTGAAAATAAATTTCATATAAGATTCAAACCTTGTAAGATCAAATTAGTCGAGTTTAATGCATTATCAAAACCTAGATATCTTTTAGGTTTAGGTTTGGATATTTTTGATTTGGATTTGTCGGTGTCGGTTATAGCCATCAACCCGATATCCACATAGAAGTATCCCGAGTTTGCCAAAATGACCATGTATATGGTGCCTGTATTTGGTGAAAACTATCAAGGAGGACTACATGGTGCCTGCTGAACGCTGTAGAGGGTTGCATGGTAAAAAAAAGATAGCCATTCCCCCCATAGGTGCGGTTGTTTTTCTTTTTCTAACTTCTATAATTAAGGAAGAATAAGATTATTATTATTTTCAATTCTTTTTTTTTTTCAAATTCAATATTTCTTCAACAGAATCTATAATTTTAGAAACAATTGAAGAGTTCTGTTGTAATGTGTAGATATGGGTTTGTTTTAGTTTATTAGAGAAGGAAAAATAATGAAAAGCTTATGTTCAAAATAGTTAGCTGTGGAGCTTTAATAGTTGGCCTCAGGAATCTGTAAATAGAATCTGTAAATAGAATGACCTTTGTTTAATGTTAATTACAATGTCAGTTTCTTAGGCTGCAGCTTTGTAACTAATCTCACTGGATGGTCAACCATTCCATTCTCGAAAACACTTTCTAAGAGCTGTCGGTCTTTTCACATTTTTGATTATAAATTGCAATGCAATATTAACGCCATTAATGAATATTCAAAAGAACTCAAATTCGTCTGCATTCATATCGGTATCCGAAAAACGGATAAATATCAAGTATCTGAATTAGTGGATGTGGATACAAAAACATCCACATTCAAAAATTATTCGTTCATTTTTATCAAGGCTATTGTTTAAATTTTGTGTATTTTAGTATGATAAAGGATAATTATTCAAATTTTTTTACTAAGTTAGATGTTTATAATAGATGCACTAAATTCAAATTGACTGTTCATACCTATTTATCATAATCATGGATGTTTAATTTTAAAATTTTAATAATCAGCGAGATTGAAAAATAGTTACATTAAATTAAAATTTACCATTTAGTTTTTCTATCTGTCGATCGTTAGAGGATAATCTATATCCGTGGATTCAGATATTCGGTATTAAAAAAATAATTTTGAGTGTACATATATGATAATATCTGCATCCGAAAGCATCAGTTGACAAGTCTAAATGTATATCCAAATCACGACAATTTTAGAAATGAATTTTGCTTGATGTTTTTGTAAAAAAACATTTGCCATGATAAAATGATTGAAAAACTAAAAATTACTAAAAGAATGCAAGAGTGAAACACTTATGATAAAATTTGATGGACATTTACCACTCTCTTTTACCACCTCTAATGTTCTAACAAGATTTTGTTTGTCAGATAATTCTGGGATCTTCTTCAATGGTTCGTAAACGTGTTTTATCTCAGATGGGATACGAGTTTGAAATTCTGGTTTGTTATAAAGCATAATATGGAGTACTATATTTGAACTTTGCATTCCAGATATTAACTATGCATGATTTTAGACTGCAGATGTCGATGAGAAGGTTATTCGAAGGGAAAAACCAGAGGACTTGGTTATGGTTCTAGCTGAGGCAAAGGTTACTATTTATTAACTTAACGAATATTCGAAAATAGAAACGATCTACATACATACATGCATACATGCATATATATATATATATATATATATATATATATATATATATATATATATATATATAGGGAAAGTTTATTTAGACATAAAATCTAAATCATTGGATTATCTCATGATTTTAACCCTGCACATAAAGACAAATTAATCATGTGGCTGAGATTTTGTGTCTCCTAATTCGTGTCAAAAAATTTTGTTCATATATTTTAAGGCAATTCTTTTAGTATTTTTTAACACCGAATTTAAGTTGAAAACTATATTTTATAATGTTCTTTCAGTCATTTTCGTACTATGCCATACAATCCAGTATGATCCAACCATTTGTTACAGATTATTTTAACACAGACTGAAACTGATATAATTTTGTTAACGATATATTTATAGTAATCACAAGTAAAACTGCAGATGCTATCAATGTCCGATGAAGAAAATTTTCCTCCTTCGTATTGAAAGAAAATAATGAATGATTTGAGTAAGAACGTAGGAAAATAAAAAGTTAACCTAACTTCTAAAAGAAGCACTGCAAGAACAACAGTGATTTCTAATGGATACCAGTCGTTGGTGGCCATTGGTAAGCCATTGTTAGCTGTCGTAACGAGAAACTTGTTTCGTAATGATTTCCAATGGAGGTAACGGTGTATTTCCAATGACAAATTTGGACACGTCGCATATCATGATGATCAAATTGTCGTCGGAAGCTGTTAAAATGTGTTGCAATTTGCCGTTATTGGTCGTTGTAAGCTGCTGGTTTGTTGTGACCAATAAACCATTGGTAGCCGTTATTAGAAATCTGGATATTTATTTTACTAATTTCAAGCATGTTGTCGTGTATTCATACAAATCCACATAAATGTTCTGTTTCGACACACACACACACACACACACACACACACACACATATAGGGAAAGTCTATACAGACACATAAGTTTGACACGAATTGGAGAACACAAAATCTCATCCATTGGATTGTCTCTTGATTTTCACCTCTCATATAAGGATAAATTAATCATGTGACTGAGATTTTATGTCCTTAAATTTGTGTATGTATGTGGAGGGTTCAAGAGCAATCATATTTTATAGCACCCCTTTTGCACCTCAATGTAGACCACCATTTATATTCAAATAAGTTAGTGGGAATAGAGAGAAACGGGAATATGTGGTGGAAATCAGGGGACTATAGAGATGCTGCACAGTTTAGGGTGCTCTTGATCCTATCTCTCTAACTTTTCTCTCTCTATATAGGTATATATATAATGTGTGTGTGTACACACACAAAAATATATGCATATATATATATATATATATATATATATATATATATATATATATATATATATATATATGTTAGACCCAAATGTGGTTCTAACACCCAAATTGATTAGAAATAAGATAAAGTAAAGCAGAAATAAAAAAGAACACACAAGGTTTATAGTGGTTCGGCGAAGAAATGCCTACGTCCACTTAGTTTTCACTATATTCAGTAATTCAGTTACAAATGCAATGTAAGATTCGCTCACAACTCACTTTTGTTCACTCAAAATGATAAAAACAGGAAATGAGAGATGGTTTGGATTCTCCGGGAGTAAAGGAGTTCGGACGATGGAGGTACTTGGATTCTCAAAAGTGCTGAAAAAGATCTTTTTCTTTGTCTCTAGATGGGGTATTTATAGGTGTGAATTTGCCTGAGATTCAATCCGGGTCGGAACACGTGTCATCCATCGCACTCTCTTCGGGTTCGGATGGGCTATCAGGCTGACAACGCATCAATGAGATGGACGCTAGGGGTAGGAATTGGTCATATCCGGTCCGGTTCTCCAGGCGACTTTATAGGAGATTTTTCTGGATCAAGGGTGCGGGTCGGAGACGTGCAGGTTGGGGGCTCGGATCGGAATACCCGATCCGAACCGGAGTAGCTTGGACGTCTCTTCTTCTCTAATCATACTCCGCTCCGCTCCGAAGTCGTGGCAAGCAGACGGCTTTCCGATCCACCTAAGATTTATTGGCCTTCCGATCCGAACAGGTATGCTTTGCCAATTTATCCAGTAAGAGACATCCGATCCGAACAGAGAATTTTACCCGATCCGAACCGATATGCTGCTATCAATCTGACTTGTGGTGTTTCCTTCCGATCCGAACCGGAGTCGTATAACTTGAAATACTCTTCAACGGTTGGTTTCTTGACTTTGTGTTGCCTAGTTCACAAAGTAGGCTAACATTTTGCCCCCTCAAAGGATGCTTTCGTTGTACAAAGCGTCCTTTGATGTCGTTTAACCAGAATTGTCAAGAGTAATGCACTGATTTCTATTCGGTTCGGCGTCCGATCCGAGTGCCTTTTCTTCATTTCTGAGCAAATTTGGGAACTCTTCTCGCCGTGTAATGCTTCTTGCAGGTATGCTCCTCCTTTATTTCCCTTCTCTTCAATTTGAGTCGGACGTTAAATCAATCGCGTGAGATTTCCGCTCGGTTCGGATTCCGATCCGAAGCGTTTTCGTGAGTTAGGTTCTTGGACATTGGGCCTTCAGAGGGAGTTGTGCTTCTGGGCCTTCATTCCGGTCCGAGCGGGTGAGACAAAATAGGAAGACGAGGAGTCAACAACATTCCCTTTATAAACTCGTTACTGCCTTCATTCCTTCCTTCTTCTTTTTTGCTGCCGCTCCCGACCTTAATATTGAAAACGTCAGAAACTCGAAAATTCTAAAACAATTTCCTGTAGATTTCCCGAATCAAACATATAGGTAGCTTTTCTTATCTCGAATAATTTTGTTGTAACCGTTCTCGATTTCAATTAGCGTTGGGTTAGGATGGTTTGGCCATAAGCATCACTCGAACCCTCCGCCGCTGCTGGTGGATGCGCCATTGCTTCGAGGCGTTGCGAGGCTGAAGAGGGCGAATATTTGTTCTTAACGGCGGCTTCGGTGATAAAGCGGACTCGTCTGTGAGTAAATGGGAAAAGAGGAAAGAGATGAAGAGTGGGGTGACAAGCTGGAGTCGGTTCGGGTAGAAGACGAAGGAGCAAAAAGGAAAAGGAGGGAAAGGGAATCGGCTCGGGTTTCGTTCTTTGGAAAGATGGAAAGGAAAGAAAAAAGTCGGTTCGGGTCGGAAAAGTGAATGGGATAAGAGGTTGAAGTAAACGGATCGGTTAGGTGGTGCTGGTTCGGGTCGGATCGGGCTACCCGATCCGAACAGATCAGTCCTGCTTCCGAACCCGTTGCTTCCCTTGTCTTGAACTGACCATGCTTTAGTGAGGCACCCGAACCGACTGTTATCTGTGCCTGCGTCGAGCTAGTCATCATATGCATATCCGAACCGACCCGAACATATTGAACTTGACACATAAAGACCTCCCAACTAATTCAACTAACACTTATTCTAGATGAATATGCCTCGCGGACAGTTAGGATAGTGCCTTGTGAACATAAACGAGAATCAAGGACAACTCGGACTATTACTTTCTCTTTAAAGCTTCGTCTTACATTGCTGTACTCTTATTTTGCACTTCCCGCATTTGTTGCACACACTTTAGTTCACACACATACACAAAAAGGGGACACGGGATAATTCACTCTAATCCGTGCTATTGCTTCTTCAATAGTTTCATGACAATGAGGCTCAGACGCTCTTCTCGTTTAGCTGAGAGGAAAGAAGCTCCAGAAACTTCCAACAAAACCACTCTCGAGGATATATCTTCTTCATCTGACCCAGAATGGGACAGCGAGGGTCCGGATTACGGAGTTGGTCATCGGGAAAACGATGAAATGTCTTCAGAAAATGAAGTTTCCCTAGGCTTTGAGGAGGAAGGAGGGATTGGTGACAACCGAGCACCCGATGAATTTGACTCAGCCATTATATTGGAATCACCTCCAGATTCCGTAGAATCAACAATTGACAATGACCGACTCGTGAGAATTTGCTTGAAGTATGGAATAATGAAGAGAGACACTCTAGTGCCCTCACGTTCTGACCGTCCACATAACCCTCCAGAAGGATATATGACGGTCACTCGTCTGATGTGCATGGTTGGCGCCATTCCTCCTTTCTCGCCTTTCATCGTCGACTTCTTAAGACAAATGCGGATTGCCCCTATGCAGCTGCATCCCAATTCATATGCCTATCTGCATACCTTATTCATAGCATATCGTGAAATTCTAGGCGTGGAGCTTACGTTTGACGACGTTCATTTCTTCTATAATTTCAAACATCGGACTAGAGAAACCCCTTCTTTCTGTTACTTTGAGTCGGTTCCAAAGAGGAAGATAATCTCTGCGCCGTTTAGCAGCAAGGCTGGAGATTCCAGACTGGAGTGGTTCTATATAAAGCAACAGTCTGGATGCGCCAGAAGATGGACAAAATCAAGTAAAGCACTGACTTTCTGACCCTGGACTCTATACACTTGAATCATCACCCTGACCTGTTTTCCTTTTTATTTGCAGTTGACAATCCCAAACAGGTATCAGACCAAGCGTTCTTTGATCGAATGCACCGTCTCCTCAATGGCGACCAAAAATTCCTTACTATTGACGAGGTTCTTAAAGATGAGTACCTTCATTTTCACGGGCTGCTATCCGTTTTCCGTAGCATCGGTCATGGAACGGTCCCTTATGCATATATTCCTCCAGTGGAAACAGTTCCTGAAATAGGAGAAGGCTCAGGAATTCCCGCAGCTTCTCTTCAAACTTCACCCTCTCCCTCTTCCACTCAAGATGATGAACTGGCTAATTTGGCCAAAAAACATCGTGAAGGGTATATTGCCCCCGAGGAAACTACCTCGGTAGACAAATCAAAATCTCCCCAAGGGTCGCCACTTCGCGCTTCCGAAGGGGATGTTCCTAGCACCGACGAGCACATATTTCAGGGCTTGGGGGATCTCCCCTTACCCGAGACTATATATACTTCAGAAGATTTCAGAAAGGACCCTTTAGTCTTCACTTCTTCTGAAGAGACTACTCCTGCTAAGGCCAAAGAGCCTGCCCGCACCAGTCTAGCTTCAGACTCGGGTTGGTTGGGGGGACACACACATCACATAGGATGCACTTTACACCGTAGCACTAGCATTCATTGCACTTCTTTTTCCATGGATCCGTTGATTCTAAACTTCGTTTAACTTATCGTGCAGGTACAATGTCTCGATCCTCTTATGATATAAGAAAGCTTCGCCGCAGCATGTCTAATCCTCCCCAGGATGCCGAATATAACCGCCGGGATGACCGCGGCAGGGAGGAAAGAAGACCCTATGATCCTTATCGATCTCGATCCTCACGCTCCCGCTCACCAGTTCGACCAGAACAAGAAAAATACAAAAGCTATCAAGGTCGTAGGGAGGAGGATAGACCACAATCTAGGGATTCCACTTCCTCCCATGAAAACCGGAGCAGAGAGAAAACACCTCCAAAGGAAACTGGGTCTAGAAGTAAGCAAAAAGTCCCTGCTACTAAGCGACCTCGGACAGACAAGGGTTCTACAGAATCTTCTTCGGGAAGGGACACTGAACTAACAATCCTAGCCCCTCCTCCACCAGATGCGGGAACCGCCGTAAGGCTGGCATACTTAAAGGAGCAATTTCCCGAGCACTACTTCGAGACTCTAACCTTTCTACCTTCCCTTGAACCTATTTCTTCTAATTGGGCAGAGGAGGCCAGAGCAAAGATTGATTTGGTGGAAAAACAATATACCGAAATGTTCAAGTATTCCCGCACTCTTTCTAGAATCATTCGCACGCTACTGACAAATGCTGACTCAATGCACAAAACTGCAGAGGAAGATGCTAAGGCCCTAAAAACCTTAGAAAAAAATTTAGAAGATACTCAAGCTCAACTAGCTATCGCTCAGAAGAACGCTTCTAACTTCAAACAACAGTTTGAGGACATGCAAAAGCGCTATCATGATTTGCTAGAATCCCATACTCAGGAACGTTCCGAGTTAAAGAAGCAAGCTGACGAAGCCAAATCAGAGGCTGCGAAGACACGTCTTGCTTATGTTGAGCTTGAGCAGAAAAACGCCGAGTTAGCGAAAAGGAGCGCTGAGTTAGAAAAGAAAAACGCTGATTTGGCTTCAAAATTGTTAGAGGCAGAAAACAGGGCTGCTCTGGCTGAGGGCAACGTTGAATGCGCTATTAAATCTGCGGAGGAAACCCGCAAACAGCTATCAGAGGCGGAGGCCGATATTCAGGGCTTCGGCGAGCTAATGATCGAATTCTTCGCGCACATTATTCGTCGTCGAAACATTTCCTGGATCGAGGACTATCCATCCACTTTGGTTCATGTGTGGAATCAAATCGTCGAGTGGGAAAAAGAAGAGCTTAAGGTCGATTCCCTCGATGAAGATAAGTTGATGGAGAAGTACTTGAGAGACGACGAACCGGAGCGCCTAGCTGAAGGTCGCCGTCTAATTGCTGAGGCCATGGAAGAAGAGAGGCGGAAGTCTAAACAGAAAGCCATTCCTGAAGCTGGTTCCTCTTCTTCTGCTCCTGTAACTCCCGAAGTAGAAGGGTATGATCCCGAAAACCCGGGAATTTCCCGAACAACTTTGCTATCTCCCATTCCTGAAATAACTCCAGAGGTAGTAGTCACCCCCGCTGAAAAGTCTTCAGAAGGTATTCCTATTTTTTCTCCTCAATTTGTCAAGGCTACTACTACCTTTGGCTACATGACTGAATGTTCGATGAGAAATCCTTTGCTCTCGCCTGAGTTGATAACCGATGTTTCTCATTTTGTAGGCGTTGAATCCTTCGCGAAGACAGATGTAGTTCAAGGAGCTACCACTGGGACAAAGCCCGCTGATAGGGTCAAAGAAGGGGAGGACAAGGCTGCTTCCACAGACCTGGGGGAAAGAAGTGAACCAACTAAAGTCACTACTCCCCATGATGAAGAAATGATTGCAGCTTTAAAAGACGACGGAGGAGACGAGGGGCATGATGAGGAACCGGAGATTGTAATAACCGGGGAATCGAAAAGCGCTGATGACGTTACCTTAGCTGCCATGAAGGCTGATCAAGACAAGCGCTTGCAATTAAAGGCTGAAGAATTAGACCCTGAGGTCCTCAAGCCCCTCGCAGTTGTGGATGCAGGTTCAAGGTTAGTTGTTAAGCTTTCCACTAGATCTATTACCGAAGAACTTGCTAAAAAATCTTCTCTCGATTCCAGTGCCCCGCCCTCCGGGAAAAAGTCTGCTGGCCCCAGTACTACATCTTCAGGGAAAAAGAAATCAAAGCGGATCTTGACTGAAGCCGAGAAGGAAGCAAAAGATGCAGAAAAAGCTGTCAAGAAATCGAAGGCTCATTCCAAGCCCAAATAGTGGGTTCTCCGTGTCCTTTTAGCATCTTTGTGAATCAATAAGTGCTGCCACCACAGCAGCTCCTGCACTTTCTTTTTTAGTTATTTCCCTGTACAAATTCATTCATTTGTAAATAAAGATAATTCACTTTTTGCAATGTTTATTTGTTAGCAGTTCTGCACTTATGTAAAAATGCATATCTATAGTTATGAAACAAAGTTGTGGAGAGGGGAGATATGTGTATGTACAGGTATCCCCAGTCAATCTCCATAAGTTATTCAGTGCTTATCCATGCAATCTGAATACTTCCGATTCTCTAACGGAATGGCATTTCCTGTGTCATCAATGCCTGTTGTTTTTCCTGGCATTTCTTTTATACTCTCTCTCATTCTCTTGAGAGTTAGAGTTCAAGTTCAGTCATTCGTCTATTCCCCGGTCGTTCAACGGGAAAAGATTTCTTTCTCGGCGCTCGGTCGGAGACGCCTTTATACTCTCTTTCTCTCTGGAAAGTTAGAGTTCGGAGTTGAACCTTTCTCAGCGCTCAGTCGGAGACGCTTTTATACTCTCTCTCTTTCTCTGGAGAGTTAGAGTCAGAATGTCGTTTTCTCATTCTTTCATGTCTTATTGCACAAATAATCATTGTGCTTCTTTTTATGTCCAAACTGTTTCAACCTTTTTAGGTTCTAAGTTATCCTGTATTTTATAATCTCAACAGAACAACTAACGAATGTAAATGCATAAAAGTAAATAACACACAATATTTTTATAGTGGTTCAGCTAAGTCATAGCCTACATCCACTTTATAGTTCTTTATTCATATCACCGGATTTTCCCAAGGCAAGCCATGTCTTATTACAGAGTTTATAGGAAAAACAGCAAAAAAGTATAGCATTTCTAATCCAAATATCGCATTAAGTGTTGGGCATTCCATGCTCGAGGGACTTCTTCGCCATCTACGGTCGTTAACTTGAATGTTCCTTTATCAAGTTTCCGTTGGATGACAAAGGGTCCTTCCCATTTTGGGCCGAGGTGAGGAAGAGATGGAAAAACTCTCTTTAGCACCAAATCTCCTGGTTCAAAAGTTCTGAGGCGAACTTTTTTGTCATAATAGTGTGCCATCTGATGCCGATGTCTTGCTGCACGCAAGTCTGCTTCGTCTCTTTTCTCTTCGACTTCATCAAGAGACTCAAGTAAAAGTGCCCGATTCGTCATCGGGTCATAATATGTCACCCTGTGGGAAGGAACTTCCAGTTCAACTGGAATTACTGCTTCTGAGCCAAAGGAGAGGGAGAAAGGGGTATGACCGGTAGCCGTTTTAAACGTTGTTCGATATGCCCACAAAGCTAGGGGCAATTCATCAACCCATTTTGCCTTTGCACGCTCTAATCGCTTTTTTAGGATGGATTTTATTACCTTGTTTATTGCCTCTACTTGCCCATTAGATTGTGGATAGGCAACTGCAGTATATCGTTTGTCTATCTTATATTTCCGGCAAAAGTCTCTGAATTCAGTGCTATCAAATTGGGTCCCGTTATCAGTAATAATCGTTCTTGGGATCCCGAATCGGCATATAATATTTCTGACCACAAAACTTATCACCTTTCTTGTGGTGATCTTAGTCAAGGGTTCAGCTTCCACCCACTTTGTGAAATAATCCACGGCTACTATGGCATACTTAGCTCCCCCTTTAGCAATCGGTAAAACTCCAATGATATCGATTCCCCATGTGGCAAATGGCCAAGGACTCACCATCGATTTAAGCTGGGTTGATGGTGCCCTGGGGATTTTGGCGAATCTCTGGCACTTATCGCAGCGTCGTGAATAATCAGCTGCATCCTTGTTGATCATAGGCCAGAAGTATCCGTACCGCAATATTTTCTTTGCTAAAGTTTGACCTCCTGTATGATCTCCACACTCACCTTCGTGCACTTCTCTCAGTACACGCTTGATGTCGTAGTGTGCGATACATCGTAACAGGGGCATAGAAAATCCTTGCCTATAGAGGGTATCGTCTTGCATAACATATCTGGCAGCTTTGCGAACTACAGCTCTCTTCTCACTCTTCTTCGATGGGAGAGTCCCATTCTTAAGAAAACTCTTGATTGGAGTCATCCATGACTCCTTCTCTGGTTCCGCTTCAAGAACGAATTCAATTTCCATTGATTCAAAGCTTGGCGATTCCAATGTTTCAATTGGAATTACCTCAGTCCCTTCTGGATTGTCAGAACTAGCTAATTTTGCTAGTCTATCCGCTTTCTGGTTTTCTTCTCTGGGAATATGTGTTATGTTGTACCGCTCTAAGCTACTTAATAGCTCTTTCACTTTCTTGAGGTAAGCGACAAGTCGAGGTCCTCGAGCCGCGAACTCCTCTCGCACTTGACAAACAACAATCTTAGAGTCACAAAATATATCCATCACTTTTACTCCGAGGTCTTTAGCGAGTTTCAGCCCGGCAATCAAGGCTTCATACTCAGAGTCGTTGTTTGTTGCCGAAAATTCTAATCGCAGGGCGTAATATAACGACCGTCCCTCCGGAGTGACTAAGACAATTCCAGCTCCGGATCTTCGGTCATTTTTAGCTCCATCTGTATATAATTCCCACGGATTCATCTTTAGCTTATCCTCGGATTTAACCACTCGGTCATTGACTATTTCTTCCTCTGGAATGGTGAACTCCACAATAAAGTCTGCTAGAGCTTGCCCCCTGATTGACTTTCGTGGTTGAAAATTCAAATCAAACTGGCTTAGTTCTATGTTCCATTTAATCAACCTTCCCGACGCTTCGGTTCTCTGCAGCACTTGTCTTAACGGCTGATCGGTGTATATGGTTATTGGATGGGCTTGGAAGTAGTGACGAAGCTTTCGGGATGCAATCAGGAGGCTGTAAGCAAGCTTCTCGATCTTTGGGTAGTTGCGCTCTGCCGCTGCTAATTTCTTACTCACATAGTATACTGGCCTTTGTACTTTGTCTTCTTCTCGAACCAGAACTGTGCTGACAGCGTGAGCCGAGACTGCTAGATAAACAAATAGTTCTTCGTGGTCTACGGGCTTTGATAAGATTGGCGGTTTTTCTAACAGTTCTAACAGATTTTGAAAAGCCTCGACACAATCGGGAGTCCACTGGAAGTTCTTCTTTCCCCTTTTTATCAAATCAAAAAATGGAACACATTTATCGGTGGCTTTGGAGATGAATCTACTTAGCGCCGCTACCTTCCCTGCCAGACTTTGGACATCTTTAATTTTCCTTGGTTCTTTGATATTTCTAATCGCCGCTATCTGGCTAGGGTTGATCTCAATTCCTCGGGAACTCACAATGAAGCCAAGGAACTTTCCCGACGCCACTCCAAATGAACATTTTAAAGGATTCAATTTCATACGGTATTTTCGCAAGATACCAAACATTTCTGCTAAGTCTTGCGTATGACTGGAAGATTGCTTTGATTTAACAAGCATATCATCCACATAAACTTCCATAGTTTTTCCTATTTGATCATAAAACATTCTATTTACCAACCGCTAATAAGTAGCTCCAGCGTTTTTTAATCCGAACGGCATTACAACATAACAGTATAATCCCAAATTCGTAATGAAACTTGTATGCTCTTGGTCTGGTACATGCATAGGAATTTGATTGTATCCAGAGTATGCATCCATGAAAGAGAGAAGTTCATGACCTGCTGTCGAGTCTACAAGCTGGTCAATCCTGGGAAGTGGGAAACTATCTTTTGGGCAAGCCTTATTTAAATCTGAAAAGTCAATACAAGTTCGCCACTTTCCGTTTGGCTTCTTTACCAAGACAGGATTCGATATCCAGTCGGGATAAGTCGAATCTCGAATAAATCCATTTTGCTTCAATTTCTCTACTTCTTCTCTGAGAGCAGCCGACCTCTCTGGGCCCAGCATGCGTCTCTTTTGCTTCACAGGCGGATGCTTCGGATTTACATTTAATTTGTGACTGATAATGGAAGGTGATATCCCACACATGTCAGCGTGGGTCCAGGCGAACACATCTAAGTTTGCCTTCAAGAAGTCTGTCAGCTCTTCAGCACGACGTGGATCCAATTGGGAACCAATCTTCAAAACTTTCGTCGGATCAGCTTTATCAACAGGAATTTCCACTGTTGCTTCATTAGGAGTTGCATTCCTAGCCTCTGGTTCCTCGTCTTTTCTAGGATCCAGGTCTTCAGGCGTTCCTTTTCGCAACTCCCTTGGGTTCAACCTCTCTAATTGCTATGCCGAGTCCCCCTTTGAGGGAGATGAGGCATCCTTACTCTCAGCATTAACTCCTTTCATCAACATCTTCAGTTCGGCCACATAGCAGGCCCGTCCAGAAACCTGATCCCCTCTTATTACTCCAGTCCCGGCTTCGGTTGGGAACTTTAGTAACAAGCACCAAGGGGCGATACAAATTCTAAACTCAGCGAGGGCAGGCCTCCCTAAAAATGCGTTATATGGCGAATCTACGTCCAGTACTACAAACTGAAGCATTCGCACTCTTCTACGTTCTCCTTGCCCTAGGGTCACAGGCAACTCTATATATCCCATAGGAGCTGTCGTCGCTCCGTTGAAACCTCTAATCCATCCTTCACAAGGTTTCAGATCTTCAGGCTCAAGCTTCATCTGATCAAATGACTTCTTGAACAAAATATTAACGGAACTTCCGTTGTCTACTAATACCTTATGGACCAAAGCCGGCCCAATAGTGGTAGTAATAACCAACGGATCATTTGTGGGAGATTGTATTCCCGTGTTGTCTCGGCTGCGAAACACCACGTCATCGAACATGGTTTTTTGTTGTTTGATGGGGGTGACATCTTCCAACTCGTCACCTTCATTCACATCTAGATGCTTGGCAGCATTCACATATTGGTCCATTGACCTAAAGCTTCGGATTGCCGGGTGAGGTCCGCCTACTATGGAGTTGATGACGATCCCTTTACCTTTCTGCTGCGCGGTAGGCTTAGGAGCAGGTAGGATTTGCCTTGGAGCCTGCTCTCCTTGCCCCCTGTCCCTCGGGGCAACCTTGTACTCATCCAACTTTCCTTCACGCAGCAGCTTTTCAATTACATCCCTCAAATGTCGACACTCATTGGTCGAATGTCCATGTGTTCCGTGAAACAAGCAAAATTTCCCTGTCGCCATTTCTTTCTCGGTCGAATCACGAGGTGGCGGTCTTTTGTACTGCAACACATTATACGTGTCCAGGTAAATATTTTCCAATGTGTCATTCAATGGTGTGTAGTTCTCGTAGTTCTGGAATCGGGGCCTTTTGTTTGGGTCGCTTCCCCTATTTCTGTTTCTCCTGTTACCGTTCGAATTACGGTTGTTGTTGTTTCCCCCCTTG
The DNA here is from genome assembly GCA_030737875.1 of Allium sativum. Taxonomy (NCBI): domain Eukaryota; kingdom Viridiplantae; phylum Streptophyta; class Magnoliopsida; order Asparagales; family Amaryllidaceae; genus Allium; species Allium sativum. The sequence goes on along the minus strand of CM060921.1, from coordinate 449,757,061 downwards.
TTTCCTACATTTACTTCAACCTTGCCAGAACTTTCCCCAGACTGCTTCACGGCAATATTACTCTGCACATTCTCCTTTGAAGCTGTCTCAGACTTTCTTTTCCGGTTTGCCCGGGCCTCCTCTCGTCTTAGATAAATATCGGCTTTTTCGTAGAATATCGCCCTTGTGGGGGGTGTCTTCCCAGAAAGGTAGTCTCCAAACTCAGATTCGGGATCGACTCCTTCCTTCAATGCCATCAGAATAGTGGGCTCATGCGGGTCACTGACCTCAGTTACAGCTTGGTTAAAACGATCTAAATATGCCCTTAAAGATTCTCCTGGTGCCTGTTTGATCCTTGACAATTCAATAACACTCTTGGACTTTCGAGCATGTAGTCGGAACTGGTTCATGAAACGCTCGCTTAGTTCTTTGTAATTAGAAATTGAACGAGGAGGAAGTCGGGTAAACCAAAATAAAGCCACATCTTCTAGGTAGATTGGGAACGCTTTGCACTTTACTTCATCGGGGGCAGCAGCGGCATTCATAAGCCATGAATACCGCATCAAGTGCTGTCCTGGATCAGTCCTTCCGTTGTATTTGTCCATCTGCGGCAAGTTAAAGCGTCGGGGAAACTGGAAATCTAGGATATTATCAGTGAACGGTGTATGGCTTCGCTCAATGCCATAGTCTTCATTCGTATAATTCCGGCTCTCGGACATAATTCGGCGAACCATCGCCTGCACATCGGCACTAGTTAGGGGCTGCTCAGGTTCCCTAGCCATAGTGTCCGAGTTCCTTCGGGGCTCTTGCTCTGGAGATGCCCTTCTTCTTCGAGCTGCCTCTACTCGATTCCTTTCCCTGTGTTCCCGGTCGATCTCGGGAAGAGGGGACTGGAATCTTTGCCCCCGAGTAGGGCTATCGTTTCCTAATGCTCGTGCGATATCCTCGCGAGATCCCAAAGATCCAAACGTTAGCTGCTCCACGTTCTGAGGTCGTTCGAGTGGCCTTCGCTCACGGGGCCTCTCTTCCTCGGAAGATGAAGATTGATCTACAGGTGTGTGACGAACCGGTGACGGAGTTCTCTGCCGGCGGAGCTCATTGATCTCCCGACTCATGAGCCTCATATTTTCCTGCATCATGAGGTTAGTGCGCTCATGAACTCTCATAGCTTCCCTCGTGCTCTCAAGCATATCAAGCAAGCGCGAGAAATCTCCTTGAGTGATGGGAGCAGATGGATTGACCTGGTCTCCAACCCTGGCAGCTGGAATTGGAGCATTCGCGGGGACTCGAGTAGATGTTCCAGCTTCACCAAGCATCGGGTCGGATCGGAGGTAGGAAGTCGGGTCGGATCGGAGCTGGGGTGCCTGGTCGGATCGGTGTGCAGCGATCAAGTCGGGTCGGTTCAGACTGGGGGAGTGCACTGCTTCAGAGTCTCCAACCCGGATCGGATCGGAACTTTCCCCTTGCTGTCGGTTCGGATTTCCTGCATTGATTCTCCCTGCTGCTGAACTCTGCCCCCTAGACCTTGTTACAACAGCATGTTGCTGATCTTCACCAGCTCCATTTCCTTGAACAGACTGGACTTCCTAGCCTTTTCCTCTGGCCATGAGTTTTTGACAATTACTTCAACGAATGTAAGAAAGTGGAGAAACTTAAGGATTCACTTCTTTGAACTCAACGGTCCAAAAAGTAGAAAGAGATCCCGGAAAATAAAGAATTTAGATGAGGATTCTCAGTGAAAGCACCAAAATGTTAGACCCAAATGTGGTTCTAACACCCAAATTGATTAGAAACAAGATAAAGTAAAGCAGAAATAAAAAAGAACACACAAGGTTTATAGTGGTTCGGCGAAGAAATGCCTACGTCCACTTAGTTTTCACTATATTCAGTAATTCAGTTACAAATGCAATGTAAGATTCGCTCACAACTCACTTTTGTTCACTCAAAATGATAAAAACAGGAAATGAGAGATGGTTTGGATTCTCCGGGAGTAAAGGAGTTCGGACGATGGAGGTACTTGGATTCTCAAAAGTGCTGAAAAAGATCCTTTTCTTTGTCTCTAGATGGGGTATTTATAGGTGTGAATTTGCCTGAGATTCAATCCGGGTCGGAACACGTGTCATCCATCGCACTCTCTTTGGGTTCGGATGGGCTATCAGGCTGACAACGCATCAATGAGATGGACGCTAGGGGTAGGAATTGGTCATATCCGGTCCGGTTCTCCAGGCGACTTTATAGGAGATTTTTCTGGATCAAGGGTGCGGGTCGGAGACGTGCAGGTTGGGGGCTCGGATCGGAATACCCGATCCGAACCGGAGTAGCTTGGACGTCTCTTCTTCTCTAATCATACTCCGCTCCGCTCCGAAGTCGTGGCAAGCAGACGGCTTTCCGATCCACCTGAGATTTATTGGCCTTCCGATCCGAACAGGTATGCTTTGCCAATTTATCCAGTAAGAGACATCCGATCCGAACAGAGAATTTTACCCGATCCGAACCGATATGCTGCTATCAATCTGACTTGTGGTGTTTCCTTCCGATCCGAACCGGAGTCGTATAACTTGAAATACTCTTCAACGGTTGGTTTCTTGACTTTGTGTTGCCTAGTTCACAAAGTAGGCTAACAATATATATATATATATATAGGGAAAGTCTAAAGGAACACAAAATTTTGGCATAAAATTAAACACATAAAATCTGGACCATTAGATCTCCCCTTGAATTCCACCTCACACATAAAGACAAACAATTCTTGTGGTCCAGATTTTGTGTACATACTTTTGTGTCTAATTTTGTGTCACTATAGTCGCTCCCATATATATATGTATGCATATATGTGTATATATATATATGTATATATATATGAGAAGCGTTCAATAGCACCCCAAGCAGTGCAACACCTCATTTGCCTCCCGATTTCCACCGCTTATTTCCCCTCTCTCCTTCCACTTACCTCTCTCTTCTCCCACTAATTTATTCTAATATAAATGGGTGGTGGAAATTAGGAGGCCAAAGGGGTGCTGCACAGTTTGGGGGTGCTATTGGAATTTATATATATATATATATATATATATATATATATATATATATATATATATATATCCAATCCTAAATTCCTAAACAATATATCAAAATGTATCAGTGACATAAACAATACATCTTAATCCACAAGCAATATATCCAAATCCATTAATAAACATAATTTATCCACAAATAGTATATCCAAATCCATCAACAAACATAATAACTTCACAAACAAACCCAAATCCACATAAAACGATATACAATCCATCAAAATATATCAACCACGTCCTCACCCACTCAAAGCGTATGCATTCATATAAAAAATCATAACAAAACATGCCTTGCATCACACATCCTCCCCTTTAGAACCACCTTATGAAGTGAATCTAGCATTTTGCTTTATAAACTCCGCCAAATGCTAATTCAGCTGCTCCATTTTCACCTCACGAAAGCGGTCTAGATCCTCAACCTCCGCAATTTGGGTTAGTAGCTGCACAATTTCCACTTTGAACCCTTTGATATGCCTTATGAGATTTTTAGCTTGCAAACGAAAATAAATTATCATAATACCTCCAACATCATAAACATAATATACATAACTTTGAATGAAAATTACCACTCGGTTCTCAAATCCATAACATTTGCTGCGGGATGGTGGACCTCTGATAGACTCAAAAATGACATTATCCTCATTAGCAGTCAATTCATCACGTCCTATGCCATCCAGTAGTTGTGCCCATGCTTGTTAGAACTTTTGCTACAATGCAAAAATAGTTGAATTTTACACAAAATTATTTTAATCAACTTATAAATTTTAACTTAATCATATTATACTTACATATGCAACATCGAATTTTCATCATGATCTGAAGAGAATACAACTGTGCTGAATCGTTGGTTTGCCTCATCGCATGGATATAAGTAAAAACATCCCAATACGACACAGGAGTCTTGCGCTCTCTTTCCTGAAATATGCATATATAAAGATATATATTATACATTGTTTTACTAACTATCTACTAATAGCTTATAACTGAAAATATAAAAATGTAATAACTGTTTACTATCTTAATTAATAAATTTAGCAAGACTTCGCGATGATGTTGAAATGACTTGGAATCACCACGATGTGTGATGGGATTCTCGCTTCTGTTCACAAAGTTCCTCTCTAACTCCCTCTACAGATTTAAAATGAAAATAAAGTTTCACGGTTTTGATTATGTATTAAGTATGCAGAACAATTTAAAGTAAGATGTGGTAAACTTAACAGGAGCTCCTCATTGCTTTACCATCTGACCCCATCATCCCACACGCTAATGCCCACCCAATTTGGTTTTTTTCTTTTTCCATACCAGCTACAGATTCCCTATAATTCTTTGCAATTATGTTGCCCCAGTTGTATTACATTAGGGTAATATTAGTATCTTGGAGGTCCAATGCATCCTACACGTTGAGAAAATGAAAGTTATACTTTTTATAAACTTTTTACAATATATAAAGTGTTCCAGTATCACTTGCACAATATAAAATGCAAAATAAAAATTCACACTTATCAGAAAGTCCTCTCAAATGGTCTCTTTGGTGTTATCGATAATCTTTGACCACTTTTGCTAATAGGCAGTCATAGGTTCATATATGCTTGTCAAGAGATAGGGAGCATAGCACTTGACGTCTCGAGCTCAAAGCCACTATGTTAAAAAGAAAAAATAAATAAATCATAACTAATATATAACGAATTGTATAGAAAATAAAAACAATGCCGAAATAAACTTAGTACTTAGGGTCCATCCGACTTTAGGCTGTAACCAAACCATTAGACATGCTAGCTCCTATGAATGACCACAGCCATCAACAAATGCATCATCTATCCCGCTCTGAGAGGAAGATGGAGATTCTAAATAGGAAGAGCTACGTCTATGGAAAAGAGACATATATATCATATATGAGAAACGTTACGCAATTGGATTTTGATTAAGGTCGAACGTTTCGCAGCTAGCTGGCATGACGCTCGAGAAGCGAACTTATTTGAACTATCCACTTGGATATGCACATAAGATGTTGATATAAAATAGAATGGTCAATTCTAGGATTCGGTTCTTCGTCCAATCATGTCATGATCGTGATCAGTTCCACGTGTCGCATCTACAGTTCGCGATGACACTGGTTTTAGTCACAAAACTAAAGGTGGTCATCGTATTTCGGATGTTGGTTTGCAGGGAGACTCTACCTTGAGGGATGTCGAAGGCGACTTCGGTGGCGCTAGGACTTATGTTCTGGAACATCTTCTCCATGCGGTGGGTTAGTTCCCGAAAATGTTGCTTCATGAATCATGGAGAAGATGGATGTGGTGAGTGCGCAGGAACCGGTAGAGGACAGATGCACCCGGGCTTGCTCTCGGTTGTGCTTCCTGGCGTGCGCCCGCTGACTGGGAGGTGGCCGGAGCTCAAGTGGAGGCAAGAGGCCATGGTAACAACAAAGTGAAGTTGTTTGCTAGAAATGACCTCAATGACCACTACGTCAATAGAGACGGTCACGGGGCTGGTGGAGGACTAGTTCTCACGGGCCAGCTTCTAGGCGTGCCTCAGGTAGTGCTTCCCGATGTGCCCTCAGCTAACTGGGAAGTTGTTGGAGCTCTGGTGGAGGCATGAGGCTATGATAATAGATAAGTGAAGGCATTTGTTGGGGAGGAGGGTTCGCTTTTCTTTCCCGTTTGTCCTTCGACAAGAAAGACAAAGTTGGTGTAACAACCCAGAAATTCAGAACCAATTTAAAATTTTTAATTTTGGCTATTTTATTGAATTTTGAATAGTTAAAATGATTTATTTTAAATAATAACAGTTAAAAATTTATTTTAAATGAAGTTAGAATTAATATGTTTACTTTAATTTTAAAAGGAGTTAGAAATAGTGCGGTAGTTTGAAATTTTGAATTTGAACTTTGACTAAATGTACATGATTCAAAATAAATCGGATAATAGTAACACCAAAAATATTTAAATCTGTTTGAAAATATCTGTCCAACGAATCTGAAAAATTGAAATTTCATAGCGGGAATAAAAAGTTATGGTCAGTTGAATATTCAGAATAGTCGTTATGGAATTTAATATAACATATAGCCCATATAAATAGCCATTTTGCAAACGACCTCGTTTTCGACAAAACCACTTTGGTTGGATTCGGAATATCAAATTATTGCAGGATTCCAATTTTCATAATATTTCGAATTAATATGTGAGCGTGGCAAAAAAAATGTGTTCTGATAGTTTTAGTCAATTTGGATCGACCAGAAAATGGCCATTTTTCAAACGGTCTCCAAAATCGAAGAAATTAATTTTGTTAGGACCGTATCATCAAAAATAGCTTGATTTAATTTTCGGGAATTTTTGGAGTCGGTATGTGGCCCCGGTAAATTAAAATGTACGTTCAAATTTAATATTGAATGTTTTATATTTTAATTTGAAGAATAACTGACTGAAACAGTCGAATGGGCCTACGAAACATATCCCATTGCGTCTGGAATAGGGGTATTTAGCTAGGGGTGACAGTCGTTGGGTTTGATTTGGAGTTCAGATGAGTAAACATTAATTTTTGAAATTAAAAGAATTAAATAAATTAAAATATTTTATTATAAAAACCCCTTGGCCAATCAGAATCACTTTCTCTAACCCTAATTCCTACAGCCGCCATCTTCAAATCGAACGTGATATATTTCTCAAATCTTTCCCCTTTAATATTTTTCCATCCACGCAATGAATTCAAGCAGTTCTTAAGTCAATTTTGTTGAGATTTTCATTCTCTTTAAATCCATATGGATTTGATCACCTTCTGTTGCGTATTCGTCTCAAACCGTGCATCCAAACCTGCGTCGTTCATTGGCGAACCACCACCAGAAGCCGCCGTCGAGTTCATCAGGGTGGTGGCGGTTGGCGCGGCTCACGGAGGGCGACGGAGGGGTAGGGTCTGATCGTCTTCAGGCTTCACAGTGTAGGTGCAAAATCAAGACCTAACTTTGAACATCAAAGGAAACCCACGGCCAGTTTTTAACCGAGGAAGGAGAAGGTTTTTTTATTAATTAATTTATTAATTTTCTTTAAAATGATACCAAATTTTGTAAAATCATATCTTTCTCATACAAAATCGAAATTCAATGAAACAGGAAACATTGGGACCATAGATTCGAGATCTACATTTCAGAAAAGACCAGAGAATTTTTGGAGCCTTCTACAATTTTAGAAGAAATAAAAAGCAATGTGAGATTTCTGAATCCAAAATAATTAAATAACATTATATTAGGTTGTAGACGGAGTTTAGAAACTCCCGACACCATCGTCCACAGACCATTGACGACTTGATTGTATTGTGGTGTGAATTTGATTGTGATTGTGGTTGTTTGATTGTGGTTGAAACGAAATTGATCGTGTTTGTGGAAAATTCATTGTATAGTGAAAGAAATTTGTATTAGGAAAATAAAACCCTTGTATCGCCTCGAGGCCTATGTTAGCGCGAGGAGCCGTATTAGGGATGGTGCCGGTTTTAATTACCCTGCCGTTATGTTGCCGAATTTTTTTGGAATATTCATGTGTTATAAAATATTCATGTTGTGATATAAAAAAAAATTGAACAATAAAAATTAGATTTTTATCGTATATCTAAATTGAAAATTATCATTATTTGAATATGAAAATTGTTTAACAATAAATTCACATTTTTATAGTAAATTTATAATGATCATTATTTGATATAGAAAAATTGTTTAACAATAAAAATATATTTTTATTGTATATGAAAATGATCATAGTAGAATAGGAAAAAAATACATTTTTTTATTGAATATAAAAATGATCATCATATGTTAAAATAAAAATTCATATTTTTGTTGTAAGTCAAAAATGATCATCATATGTTAAAATAAAAATTCATATTTTTGTTGTAAGTCAAAAATGATCATCATATGTTAAAATAAAAATTCATATTTTCGTTGTAAGTCAAAAATGGTAATTTGTTATATAAAAATGTGTTTACATTTAAGTTTACATTTTTAATGTAAATAAAACATTAAAAATAATCATTATTATATAAAAACGTGTTTACATTTAAATTTACATTTTAATGTAAATGAAACATTATAAAGAATCATTGTCAATTAAAAATGTTTTTACATTGAAATTTACATTTTCAATGTAAATGAATCATTAGAAAAGAGGGATTGTTTAATAAATGTGTTAACATTTAAGATTACATTTTTAATGTTATAAAAGAATGAATAAAAAATTACATTTTTAATGTAATAAAAGAATGAATAAAAATATTACATTTTTAACGTAATAAAAGAATGAACAAAAAATTTACATTTTTAATGTAATAAAAGAATGAATAAAAAGATTACATTTTTAATGTAATAAAAGAATGAATAAAGAGATTTACATTTTTTTATGTAAGATGAATGATTAAAAGACTACATTTTCTTTTTTTGTAAGATAGAATAATTAAAAAGATTTAAGTTGCATAAAATTGTGTTTACATTAAAAATATTTCATTTTTAATGTATAGATGAATCATACAAAAAGATTCAAGATTTATTGTTTGGAATTATGTTGTAACATTAAAAATTACATTTTTAATGTAAATAATGATTCATTTACAATATTCATTTTGATAAAAATGTTTTTACATTAAAAATCACATTTTTAATTTATTCTAACATTAAAAATCACATTTTTAATGTAAGATAAAAATGTTTTTACATTTTTAAAAATCACATTTTTACATTAAAAATGTAAATTTTTTATTCATTATTTTATTACATTAAAAACTTAATCTTTTTATTCATTCTTTTATTACATTAAAAATGTAATCTTTTTATTCATTATTTTATTACATTAAAAATGTAATCTTAAATGTTAACATATTTATTAAATAGTGCATCTTTTCTAATGATTCATTTACATTGAAAATGTAAATTTCAAAGTAAAAACATTTTTATTTAACAATGATTCTTTTTAATGTTTCATTTACATTAAAAATGTAAATTTAAATGTAAACACATTTTTATATAACAATGATTATTTTTAATGTTTCATTTACATTAAAAATATAAATTTAAATGTAAACACATTTTTATATAACAAATGACCATTTTTGACTTACGACAAAAATATGAATTTTTATTTTAACATATAATGGTCATTTTTGACTTACAATAAAAATATGAATTTTTAATTTAATATATAATGATCATTTTTATATTCAATAAAAAAATGTATTTTTTTATTGTTAATCTATTTTTTTTCTATTCAACTATGATCATTTTCATATACAATAAAAATATATTTTTATTGTTAAACAATTTTTCTATACCAAATAATGATCATTATTAATTACAATAAAAATGTGAATTTATTGTTAAACAATTTTCATATTCAAATAATGATCATTTTTAATTTAGATATATAATAAAAATCTAATTTTTATTGTTCAATTTTTTTTTATATCACAACATGAATATTTTATAACACATGAATATTCCAGAAAATTTCGGCAACATAACGGCAGGGTAATTAAAACTGGCACCATCCCTAGTACGGCTCCTCGCGCTAACATAGGCCTCGCGGCGATACAAGGTTTTATTTTCTTAATACAAATTTATTTTCACTGCATAATGAATATTCCACAAACACGATCAATTTCGTTTCAACCACAATTGCAATCAAATTCACACCACAATACAATCAAGTCGTCCATGGTCTGTGGACGACGGTGTCGGGAGTTTCTAAACTCCGTCTACAACCTAATATAATTTTATTTAATTATTTTCGATTCAGAAATCTTACATCGCTTTTTATTTCATCTAAAATTGTATAAGGCTCCAAAAATTCTCTGGTCTTTTCTAAAATGTAGATCTCGAATCTACGGTCCCAATGTTTCCTGTTTCATCGAATTTCGATTTCGTATGAGATAGATACAATTTTACAAAAGTTGATAACATTTTAAAGAGAATTAATAAATAAATTAATAAAAAAACCTTCTCCTTGCTCGGTTAAAAACTGGCGTGGGTTTCCATTGATGTTCAAAGTTAGGTCTTGATTTTGCGCCTACACTGTGAAGCCTGAAGACGATCAGACCCTACCCCTTCGTAAGCCGCGCCAACTGCCACCACCCTGATGAACTCGACGACGGCTTCTGGTGGTGGTTCGCTAATGAACGGCACAGGTTTGGACACACGGTTCGAGACGGATACGCAACAGAAGGTGATCAAATACGTATGGATTTTAAGAGAATGAAAATCTCAACAAAATTGACTTAAGAACTGCTTGAGTTCATTGCGTGGATGGAAAAATATTAAAGGGGAAAGATTTGAGCAATACATCGCGTTCGATTTGAAGATGGCGGCTGTCGGAATTAGGGTTAGCGAATGGGATTCTGATTGGCCAAGGGGTTTTTATAATAAAATATTTTAATTTATTTAATTCTTTTAATTTCAAAAATTAATGTTTACTTATTCGAACTCCAAATCAAACCCAACGATTGTCGCTCCTAGCTAAATACCCCCATTCCGGACACAATGGGATATGTTTCGTAGGCCCATTCGACTGTTTTAGTCAGTTATTCTTCAAATTAAAATATAAAACATTCAATATTAAATTTGAACATACATTTTAATTTACCGGGGCCACATACTGACTCCAAAAATTCTCGAAAAATAAATATAGCTATGTTTTGACGATATAGTCCTAACAAAATTAATTTTGTCAAATTTGGAGACCATTTGAAAAATGGTCATTTTCTAGTCGATCCAAATTGACTTAAACTGTCAGAATACATTTTCTTTTGCCACACTCACATATTAATTCCAGAAATTATGAAAATTGGAATCCTACAATAATTTTATATTCCGGATCCAACCAAAGTGGTTTCGTGAAAAAGGAGTTCATTTGCAAAATGGCTATTTATGCGGGCTATATATTGTATTAAATTCCATAGCGACTATTATGAGTATTCAACTGACCATAACTTTTTATTCCCACTATAAAGTTTCAATTTTTCAGATTCATTGGAAAAATATTTTAAAATAGATTTAAATATTTTTGGTTTTACTAAAATATGATTTATTTTGAATCCTGTACGTTCAGTCAAAGTTCAAATTCAAATTTTCAAACTACCGCGCTATTTCTAAATCCTTTTAAAATTAAAATAAATATATTAATTCTAACTTCATTTAAAATAAATTTTTAATCATTATTATTTAAAATAAATCATTTTAACTATTCAAAATTCAATAAAATAGCCAAAATTAAACATTTTAAATTGGTTCTGAATCTCCGGGTTGTTACAGTTGGGAACGAGTCACAAACCGGTTTCTTTGGTGACAACCTCAGGTACCACTGCATCATTGAAAATTGTTCTTCTACGTTCTAGAGCGCTTTTATACTTTCTGGACTTGTACTTGTGTAATGTGACTCGGCGTTGCACTTAGGTTTGGGTCGGTCTAGATTCCACTCTTGAGAAACTCAAGTCATGTAGAGTTCGAATGACATGGCGCCAGTAGACCAAATCATAAGTATGCCTGAGCATAAGTAGGCCCTGCTAAGTCTATTAGACTTAAAGTGGTGCCAACAGACCACCGCCTGAATACGTCAGAGTGTAGGTAGGTCGGGCTAAGTCTGCTAAGTTGAATGACGGTTCCAACGGATCGCTGCCTGAGTACGCTTAAGCATAGGTAGGTCTGGCTAAGTCCATTGGACTTAAGGTACTTTGCCCTGGATCAGAGGTGAGTGTAGTGGAGACTATTTGATTGTATCTACAGTAGCGGTACCTCGGTGATTCATAGGTAGATCTCGAAGGTTGAGGCTAGTATTTTGACACTTTGTACAAGGATTGCAACTTAATCAATTCTAATACAAGACAAGCGACTCATCGAAGCTAGAATATTCAATTAAACAACTGATAGTAAGTAAGTACAACTAAGTTAATGTTAGGCGCAACTCAAACAAGACGAGAAGTGCGGCGCGACATTGATGCCTAAGCATCTTATAGTTGCTGAAATCTTGTTAAGTCGAAAGGTGGATCCCATGAGATATAGTTTTCAGTCGAGGTTCTGGTTGGTCGAAGTTCGTGGTGAGCGTTGGATGGCTCAGAAACTTCTCCTAAGGGACTGTGCGTGTACTTCTCAATCTTTCCCTTGCGGACGAGTTTTTCGATGTTGTCCTGCAAGTGGTGGCATTTGTTTGGTCTCGGGCATTGTGGAACCCGCAACACTTTTGTGGATTCTCTTGGTTCTTTCGACGGACCTCTAGGGTTTGGCTTCTTGTACTATAGTACTACGGGTCTCGAGGGAATTGTTGAGAGGAGTGTAGTTGCGGAAAGATGAAAGTCTGGGATGTTTCCTCTTCTTGTTGTGACTACCTCCGTTATTTCCAGCTTGAGCAGGTTCATGCGGAATATAAGGACTGGAGTCGTTAGAGCTTTGGACTTCATCTCGAAGTAGGTTGTCGAAGCGATATGCTCGATTCCTTTGCACTTCTTCTTGGTGTAGCAAATAGTTGTATTTCTCATAGAAGACTACCAAAGTCTTAGGTTATCTTTGATCAATCCATGCTCCGAATTCAGAATCATGAAGTACCCCCTTGGTAAGTTGGGCTAAAATAGTCCGGGGACTCGGGTCTTCAACATCCTCTAAAGCGTCGTCAAATCTCCCGAGGTAGTTTGTCAAAATTTCGTCGGTGCCTTGGTAGATGTCTGTGCTGAATTTCTTGATTAAGTCCCTAGCTAGATGGTCGAAGGTTAAAATGGTCCTCGGCGGAAGTCGAGTGAACCATAAAAGAGGAACGCCTTTGGGAAAGATGAGAAAGCACTTGCACTTCAAGGCATTTGTGGCATGAGCGGAATCCGTACGCAATTTCTAATGGTTTATGAAATCTCGAGGGTCAGATTTCCCTTAGTAAGCTTCTATCTATGGCATATTGAAATGTGTGGGTCATTCGACATTGAGAACATCTTCAGTGAAGGGTTATAGCTTGAACTGGTTTCCCAGTCATCTGTGACGTGACCCCAATATTCTTTCATGATGTTGCAGAGTTGGTTAGCGAGAGCTGGAGTTCGAATCTCCGCTGGATCCCAGTGATCATGATCCAACTCGGAGTGCGCAGCATCAGACGTCTTCTTGCATGGATGTCATATTCATCTCGAGACTCTTCAACTTGGGACCTTTGGATTTGCGAAAGTCGAAGATTAGGAAATTGAGCTCGGTTTATTGCATGAAGCATAAGTGACAAGTTCGGGTTTGTGTCTAGTTGATCTAGTCGAGCGAGGCATTGGACACTAATCCGTTGGCCGAGATTAAGCCTAGGAAAGTAACAACCAGGATGCATTTATTGCAGAGAGAAACGGAAACGATGCTCAAAGAGACATAATTTGAAGGAGGATGAATGCCTATATCTGTTTGGAGGTGATGGATGTGTTGTCGAGCATGCTATTAAAGTCATTGCATCAATCAAAGATTTTGATTGATTTGTTTGACGAGGCTTCTTTGCGTCTCTCCCAACTTACTTATAGTTTCATCGAATTGAGCTTGGTTAACGAATGCATCGACACAAGAAGTTGTAGCGATATTCGCAATAGTCGGAACCTCAGTGGATTGAGATCGAGGGGAGTTTTCCGAATCATTATCAATCATAGAAGGTTCAACCGTAGTGTTCTTTCCTTTAGTCACAATTACTGGTAGACTTGATAGGTAAGTTTCAAAAGACTTAAGTAGCGCTCCAAGTCTCGGTGATCGGATGGTAGGAAAGGCGAAGTTTTTGATTTCTCAGTGGAAGTGATGGAACGTTGATCGTAGGTGTGTTTTCCCCTTCATGGCACGCGAAAATGCTGACATCCAAAAGTTGGCGCCAACACTCAAGATTTCCACGACTGTGAAAATAATCATCCGTATGGAACATAAGTGTGTTGTGATGTAAATACGCTAGAAAAAATGCTAGAGAATAGTATCACAGAATTTACAGTGGTTTGGCTCGTCGGCACCTACGTCCACTCTAGAAGTTTAGTAATTTATTAATCCACTTTTACAAGTTATAATATGAAATCGGTATATCTCCAAATATACAAGAACTATGATAATCCCAATTGCTAAAGTGAGTGATCCCACAAACTATTCTTGGAGAAGGAGGTAGTAGGCTTTACTTCATGATCAAAATGCTTGGAAAAGGAAGGAGGATCCTTCACGAGTCCATGAAACCAAGTCTAGTCAAGAGGGGATTGAGAGGCTAGGATGTTCTCATTAAGCTACCATAGCCATGGTGATAAGTAGGTCAAAAGATGGGTTTTAATCCTTATCCTGAAATGCCAAGGCAGCCTAATATGGTCCAAGTTTCCAAGAAGGCGGTTCTTCTTTTCGGAGTGATGGAAGGTGCTTGAGAGGTAGTAGGAGAATTAGCTTCTTCCTGGGAAGTCATGAGAACAAGGAGTCAACCCACTTCACGCTGCAGAACCGAGGGTATTTATAAGAGAGGCAGGTGAAGTAGAGGGGAGTAGGTGAGGTAGTGGGGCCCACCCCCATATTTCGTACCATGGGATCGATACGAATCTCGGGGAGTTAGTTTATTCTTTGGAAACTCTCCACTTTGATGCTTCGTCTTCGTTTCCCCATGTTTCCTCTTTACTATATCCTCTTTCATATCCTGGGAAGCACTCTGTAACTTCATATCCAAAAATTAGTTAAGGAGTTGGGTCGCTGGCTTCTTATCCCCTGGATCCTTCGTGATTTCATATCCCGGGAGTTTAGTATCTCTAGGATACAAAACGAGCGGGATAAAAAAATATAGGAAGAAGGGGGATATGAGTTCGTGGAGTGGAAGTTGGATATAAAGAGGGAGAGTGCAGGGTCGAATATGAAAATTGATGAGGGGCGGGATAAGGGGTGGAGTATCGAACCGAATTAAAAAGTAGAGTTTCGTTGTAGGATACGAAATACGGGGAGTGGTGCTGACCCCAAAAACTTACCGAGGCCACATACTAACCCGAAAAATAAATCTATCTATTTTTAAATGATATGGTCCTAACAAAATTAGTTTCGTCGAATTTGGAAACCGTTTGAAAAATGGTCATTTTTTGGTCGATCCAATTCGACTAAAATTGGCAAAACACGTTTTCTTTTGCAACGCTCACATATTAATACCAAAAATTATGAAAATTGGAATTTTGCAATAATTTGACATTTCGGATCCAACCAAAGTGGTTTCATCGAAAACGGAGGTCGTTTATAAAATGACTATTTTTTATATATTAAAAAATATATATAAATTCTATAGCGACTATTTTGAATATTTAACTGACCATAACTTTTTATTCCCTCTATGAGATCTCAATTTTGCAGATCCTTAGAAAGATATAATTAAACAAATTTAAATATTTTTGGTTTTACTGAAATCCGATTTATTTTGAATCCTGTACATTCAATCAAAGTTCAAATTCAAATTTTCAAACTGCCACGACATTTCAGGCTCGTTATATAATTAAAATAAATATATTCGTTCTAAATTCGATTTAAATAAAATTTTAATTGTTATTATTTAAAATAAATCAGTTTAAATATCCAAAATCCATTAAAATTGCTAAAATAAAAAATTTAAATTCGTTCCAAAATTCTGGGTTGTTACACGAAATGTCTAAGATAACTGAAATCGGATAAGCCGTTTAGAAGTTATGTTTATTTTAGTAATAATATTCGTTTTAGCCCGAGATTATTCGCAACAGGTCAGCAGTGAAAATAGGTGTTTTTGAGCTTAAAAACATCAAAATTTCATGAAGCACTTCAAATAAAATGGTAGATAATGATTCTAGCTTTAAGAAATGTACAAGATCATCAAAATCGGATAACACGTTCAAAAGATATGATCATTTTAGTGGAGTGCTCGGCTCAGCCCATGTACAGGTCAACGATACCAAATTGCAAACTTAGTCTAGCAAATCTCAAATAAATTTCCGAAACACTTAAAGGTTGTAGATTAAGTTCTTACTAGTAAATACGCGTGCAGGTTTGCAAGTTAAAAGCGGGTATTCGGACTAGAAAATGCCAAAATCATGAAAAACACTTCATATGAAAGTTGTAGTTTAGATTATTAGCTTTCTAGAACGTGTAAAATCGTGTAAATCGGATTAACGGTTCAAAAGTTATGAGCAAAATAGTTCAGCCCTATTTTGAATAGTTTCATTTTCGAAACAGCAACATTGCATCATATTGTAACTTATTAGTCCTCAATTTTTTTTGTAAAACACTTCAAATGAAAGTTATAATTTACGTTTTAAGCTTTCTGAATTGACCAAAATAATTAAATTCGGACAAACCAATCAAAAGTTATGAGTAAATTGGTTTATGTTCTGTGTTTATGTAAATTTCACAAAACAGCTACAACATATGCTTATATCTCAAATATTGACCATACTACATTGCTACACACAACCAAAATTTATAGATTCCAAAAGTCATATATTAGCTATCCAACAAGTACAACCTTCATCTGTGTGTATGTATTTTATGCACAACATACATTAGGCTTTAAAACATAATCCTTTACTTTTCTATATAAAATAAATAGTGTTTAACTAAAGACATCAAAAAGTAAACAACTAGCATAGATTAAAAAAATGTTTATTACTCAATGTAATCTGTGAGATAATGATAAAGCAAAATAAAAAGAGGAAAATCACTAAAAATGTATCTATGTACTATGCAATGAGTACGTAACGATTGTGGCATATATATTATTTTCAAATACAAGTACTCAGCCAATGTTTGGGAATGATGCTGAATCAAATTCAAGTGATTGTTTAGTCATACTAGTAACCTCTCATTACATTAGGAAGTCAACAGTGTAATCAAAATTTTCACAACAGAATTTTAGTGATGAACTTGTTCGAGTTACACTCTCAACGTATGTTTGATTCTTTTAAAGGCAGAAATAATCATATCTTCGTAAATCAAAATTTGGATGAAAGACAGTTACGTAATAGTTCATGCATTCAATATCAGGCCTAGTAGAACAAATCACCAAACAACAACATAAATCAATCACAATTTTTATTTTCCATATATTTCTATAGATGCTAGGAGGTAATAGTTGTAATAACCAAGAAAATATGCTTTTAAGTCAGGTGATTATGTAGTAAAATTTATAGCTAAGATAAAACAAAATGCATTACGTACATGTCATGTGCGAATATGACACATTGGCTTAGATCCGTAAACCCAGAGAAAAATTTCCTTGAAGGAATGACAATACAACTTATCTCCTCTTAATTGAACTCTTTGATCACCATATTACAATGAACTTGTAAAATGTTAAGTTCAAAGCATAGAATCAGGCATCGAAAAATTTCCTTAACTTCAAAATAAAATTTAATGTTACATCTCTATCTAGTTCAGTATTGAACACATTATTCTAAGATAATTTTCATTAGAACGAACACTTAACTATCATATCGTCACAGCTGCTAAATTTCCATTTCCCTCAAGTTGAGCATTAACATTATCACCGCAAAACAATGGCTGCAATTACATAAGTTCTCTTTCCTCCCGTTATCTTCTTCTCCATTCACAGAATGATCTTTACTCTGTGAAATAATATTTATAACTTCTCCAGATATTTAGAATTTTACGAATTATTTATAGAGATCTATATTTTTGTCCCAACAATTAGGTCCATTGTTCCATCTAAGTGTTTAAGAACCTTTATCGAAGGCGTGTGCACCCGTATCCATAAATTGTCTTAACGCACTTAAACAGACCAGTCAACATCATTTTTATTTTCATAGCTTACATTAGAATTATTTATTTGATAATAACAAGTATATTCAAATGTAACTTCATCCTCCTTTTATCATAACCTACTTATTTTAATTATTTCATATAATATTGTGTCAAATTATCTTGCACAAGTGTTTAGGAATCCCTATCGATAACGGTGATCAAACGTATCGACCGGAATTCTGAAACTTCTTCACAGGTAATTGACACAAAATTAATTCCTGTAAATATTTTTCTTGTCGGTATATTATTTTAACAATTCACATTATTATTATTGTCGTTGTTAAATTATTTGTTTAAATTTAATAAGTATTTTAAATTACTTTCACATTAAATTCAACATCTAATTACCCTATAGGTGTTAAACAATCAAAAAGCAACCAACGCCTTCAGCGGAAATTTATATGTTACTCTCCGCTGCGCAACATCTTATTCCTTAATCGCACGATTACTTAAGTTCCAAATAAAAATAAACACCTAAATTAAGGGGAAAGTAAAGCAATATAATATTATACAATAAAAAATTAACAAATACGATCACTGATGATTACCGCAGTAATCATCATACACCTATCATAATATAACTTTTAACAAGACAATCCACACCAACGGGGACAGGGACCCTTAGTCCCTTCTAAAGTCTAGACTCGTGATTCCTATATATATACACACACACACACACACACAATGTGTTGTTCTAAACCCGCTCTGATAGCAACTGTAACGCCCCACCTCTATACCCATATTATCCAAGAATATCACGAAGTAATATTGTCAGATAACATGGAGAATGAGGATGTAGGGGCACACACGTGTAAATTCTCTCGAACTAACACTGGTACATATTAAAATTTCTGAAATATCACTTACCTTGCATACACAGTGTTGGTACAAAACAATTACACGTGCGTCTCCAGGATAGAACAATACAGAATATACGGAAATATAGAGATCACAGAGTCAATCGCAGCTATAAAATATAATATGTAATATTTAACATTTCATATACATTAGATTTCTACGCACCAAAACATATACATCATTCTATTCAATACATAGTGATAATAATTAACTACATTATTATACTCCTCTAAGCCCAGTAAGTTATGAGTTGAAATCCCAATGTCCCTGAACCTGTAATGTCTCGGTCTGACCCGAGTATTATATAAATAATAAACGATCAGTCTATTTCTATATCCATTATAGTTAATATAATTGTTTGGATGCTCTACACAAGAATAATAACAGAAAGAGGTAAAACATTATTAAATTCACTAAAACACCCCACCTCCGTTAAGGTCACTCACAAAGGGAATGCCTTAACTTCGATGGAGCATTATAGGTAAAAGACACAGAAAATTTACAAGACAGATGTGTACATAAGCAGCGGAAAACAAAACCAACTTTATTTCAACGTGGTTCAATACAAAAACCATTTCAGTAAATTGTCTCAAAATAAATTCCAAAACATTACATCATAATCTCTGTCTTGATTAAAACATAAAGAAGAATATAACATAAATAAAACTGCATAAATCCCTAAGTCTAGTGTGTCCAAAGCCATAGCCAAAGATAATAGGTTCCAAGTCGTACATCATAGAGTCTTCAAGCTTGGAAAGATGAACGGTCCAAATTAAGCTGAGCTATTCCCTCCTTGGTTACCTGAGGGGGGGGGGACGAAAGAAAAGAAGACGAAAGAAAAATGGGTCAGACATAAGTCTGAGTAAGTCTAGCGACCTTTCAGTGTGTGAATAACGAAAAGGTAATGATAGGAATAAACTGAAAATAGGACAGTACCAGAATAGCAAACTAACATAAAGCTATATAAGGCAGGATAACTGAATATATATCACACCTATGTTTAATTCTCTGCCCCTACTTATATTTGTCCAACTAGCACCACGTGTTCATGGTGAAATGATTTCCTTATATCGATCAGCTCCTACTCGCATGCATTTATCACATGTGTCCTTCGGCCCCCGCTTGACTGTAGATACCTGTGCTGGTCCCACCACGGGGTGTATCAAATCCTATGGTGGCAACCTAACATGATTCAAGATGCACAGTGTATGATTACTGATGCCAGTGCCTTCTTTTTCCACTCCGGAGTACGTGCATGCCTGATACTCCGCCGGAACCTACACTGATCCATCACCGCCGATATTTTTGACCACTTATAATCAGCCCAGTAATCGTGCCCCGCCCCGCCTAGTTCAGGGTCCCATGATACATCTACGTGGGTTACTGCTGAAATGGGTCCCCGTTGCTAGGGTTTTCCAGTCAACATGTTAAATTGGTTAAGTGTCCAAATTTACCTAACCCCACCCATCAGTTTAGCTAACATGTTGAATTGGTTAAGTGTTTCCTAAATTGACTTAACCCTACCACTCTTGACTTAGCTTTATTAGAGCACCAACAACTCACATTAGACAGGTATTGTTGTGGTCACTGGATGTGTCAGTCGGTTCCGGACAGTTTTACACCACAACTCAGTCTAACCTCGGGTCCTTTTTGGGCTCAATGCACTAACCACCCACATTAGACAGGTATTGTTGTGGTCACTGGATATGCCGGTCGGTTCCAGGTAGTTTTACACCACAACTTAGTCTAACCTCGGGTTAGGCATATTCATCTTTCCTAAATTTTATATATTTATCCTTTTATGCTTATATGTAAATTTGTCAACAATTTATTGTTATGGACCACTTTCCTTCTAAATCAAATTCAAAATTTTTGGTAAGTAAATTATACTATATCAATACCATACCATTTACATGGTTATGAGCCAAATATGTTAATTATGTATAATTCTCATGTTTTCCCCAACATTACCCCCGTTGTACGTTCGCAAAGTTTCATAGGATGTTAGGCTCGACATTTTAGCCTAACTAATAAACTAAAAAGGGGAAAAAGAGGAACTTGCAACATTCCAACATCATACAAAATATGGATCTAACTACAGATGTGTCAAATGAACTTGGCATAATATGCATTTAATTATGAACTTGCAAAACTAGATCTATGCAACATGAATCATAAAATAATAGTATTACGTAGAACTACCAAAATCTAATTAGACATGTAGTGGTGAACTTGCATAGGTTGAATCATGCTAACATTGATCTAACATAAAGGCATATGGTTCTAACATATAAAGTTGTAGATCTAAACATATAGGTTTACATAATCATGTTTTTAACCTATAAACTTGCATGTATTCATAACATGATAGCATCACTTAACTTGCATAAACATGGCATAATTTCTAAATTGACATACAACATATAGATGTCATCACAAGGTCGTAGATCTAAACATGTATGCATAATGGACCTAAACAACAAGGCATAAACTACATGACTTAGCCTAAAACTTGTATAATATCACCAGACTTACATATGATAATTTCATAACATCATAGGTTTATTCACCAATTTCCACATAACATAATAGATTCAATAGATCACAATAATTCAAAGGCATATACGATAGAATAGACATGAATAAACATAAATCAGCATCACATACAACTTGATACAATTCTATTTTACAAACCATGTCTTTGATTCATTCACATCTGAAAGATAACTACACTTACAAACAAAAAGAAATTCTTGAGTTCTGGGATCTGTATTCTGAAATTTAATTGCTCGCCTTTGATGTAGATCATTGAATTTTCTTAGTTGAATTAGATTAGATTTAATTTTGATGTAACTTCAATCTTGCCTTTGAGTTGAAAGAGATTACAGCTATTCTAGGTTCACCATTGACGGCATGGCAGCTCTTGGTATGAATATTTGTGATTTAGGGTTGAGAGTTAGGTTGTTTTTATAGAGGTTTAATTAATATAGAGCCGTCAGATTAACCCTAGAAATAATCAAGGCCATCCAGTCAAGATAGGATAACACCTCAGCCTTAATGACTCAGCAGGGAGTCAGAAATCGTCATCCTTTTAGATCTGCCCGGGGGGGTAGGTCGACCCCTAGGTCGACCCTTAGGTCGACCCCCAGGTCGACCTGTAGGGTAGGTCAACACTAGGGTCGACCTCCTGGTCGACCTGGCCTAGGCGGGAATTTTTCCTACCCTGCCCCCTTCTGTGTTTAAATCTGAATTTTGAATTTTTGAAACTTCCGAAGGCCATAACTTCTTCATACGAAGTCCAATTCATGCAAACTCGGACTCTATCTCAACCAGAATTGTGAGACGAACGCAATGGCATAATCCATTTTCCTTATTTCTCACATTTAAAATTAATTATTCTTTAATTCATTACTTTAAGGTTTATCGAAAACACGGGGTGTTACATTCACGATAATTATTCATAAGAAAGGAAGCATGAATGATTCATTTATCTATTTCAAGGGAATTCGGTAAGTAACATGCATATGGTTTCTCTTGAGGACATCTATAAGTAAAGTGGATAAGTGATGAAAACCATTCAATAACTCATAAAGAAACAACAAATCATCATAATCCATCATAAAAATCAATAAGGGTTAAAGGAAATCATGATCGAAATCACCACAAACATAATACAAATGTAGCATTTTTTTCATACTCAAGATCATGTTTAAACATCATCATAAAAAGGTGAAATCAAAAACATCGAAAGCTTCATAGAAAATTGCACGTGCTTTACATCTTGACTAGTACTACATTTTCGTACCATCCATCGTGATGACTAGGGCCATAAACATCATAAACATCTTAATGATTATAACTGAAACATCATGATGCCCTTGGTCACAAAAATCCGAGTAATAACATCATGGTGATTGGAATCACTGACATCGTGAACATCGTGATGCCCTTGGTTACAAAAATCCGAGTAATAACATCGTGGTGATTGGAGTCACTGACATCGTGAACATCATGATGGCTATAGTTAAATTCATCGTGATGACTCCAATCGTGTACTCGATAATAGTACTAGTAACATCTTGAATGTGTCTCAACTTCTCGAACAAGAACCCAATAGACGTTAACGTATGTCCCATACCATACGTTCGCACCTATTGGTTTGCTAATCGTTAGTTGATGCCACATTAGAAAAACCATCAAAATGACATTGGCGAGTGTAGAGATGCCCAACTCATCTCATCTCTCTCCCTCTCTCTTGACGAGTACTAAATGACATCGTGACTTGTCTCGTCTCATCGATAAGTAAAATCCATCAAAATGTCAAAAAATATTAATTTATAAAAAATTACTTGCCACATCTCCTTCGCAAGTCTAAGAAACATCATGAAGGTTATTCCTAACCATAAGTTCAAATTAGTTTCAGCATCGAATTTGCCTCATTTTATTGGCAATCTTACAAATACATCTAAATTGATTTGTCATCGTGCATACTGAAAGAAAGAAAAAAGTTCTCGAATCAATATTCCTTGCTAAAATTTGGCAACCTCTTGTACATCTCAAAATATCGCATCAAATTGGTTTCGATCGCACAAGTCCGATATTAAGCGATAAAGCAAAAAAACACGTCCCATACCACATAATTTTTGCTAAATCGTTTAATTCTCATTTTTATATGTCGAAATATATATAAGATAAGCTAAAATATATTTAAAGTAATTCAAGTGTATGGAAAACATAAAATTTCATTACAAATTTGTTTGCAAACACTAAAAGATATTGCATAGAAAAGTAAATCCAAATCATGTAAAATATTTTCGAAAACTATTGTATAATATGATAAAAATGAAACTTCTCAATTTATTATAATCACACAATATACCAATCGTCAAACAAACAACTTCAATAATATAACTCAAAAACAAAATTATAACTTTCCCTCTATATACGAACCTCAAACCAATATTACATTAATCAATCAATTTTAATTCATAAACGTAAATATCCCACGATCAACATATCAATCAAACATCCAATTCAATCGTTGTTAACAATTCAAACCAACAATCCAATCATTCGAGCCATTCAATCATAAACTGAGAATGATATATATTTATATATATATATATATACATACATACATACATACATACATATATATATATTTGTAACTAGAATGGATATAAACATAGATGTGAGTGAGGGGAAACTCACAGAAACTGCGTTTGTACTTGCAGAATAACAACTGCCATCGACACCTTATTTACACTATAGTCGGGGTCACTTTCGGCTGCCCTAACATTGTTCTTCTTCGAATTGGATGAGTAAAATCTGGTGATGTCGTTGCTTGACTTGTGCAACAAGCTGCCAGTTACCACCATATGAATCGCCAATCCTCCTCATGTCCAGATGCTTCAGCATCAACCAATCGTCGCTACATTTTGGGTCACATCTAACCTTACGACTGCGCCCCTTCCAACGCAAGCTCCAAAGTTGAAGGCCAATGGTCGAGCGAAGTTCGATTGGCTTTATATATATATATATATATATATATATATATATATATATATATAAATCGTGATTTGTGATTTTTGGTGGGAGGCTTCTCTAGAAAGACACATTTGTTTTCCTGAAGTAGTGGATAGGGTTCTCGAAGGCACAGGATAGTGGCGGCATAGACATTTAGATATTTGGGCCTTGGGCTTTAACAGTTATGGACTACTAAGTTTTTAGTACTATATTACTATTTTGATTAAAATTTTCTAATATCTTTAAACTTAGATTCACAAAATAAATTTCAAGACTAACATAATTCTTATACAAACTGAATCTTGATAACTTGATAATCTATATTATTTGACGCTTACCGATTTATTTGTTAATTCAACCTTCATCCACAATAAATGTA
Organism: Allium sativum; assembly: GCA_030737875.1. Classification (NCBI taxonomy): domain Eukaryota; kingdom Viridiplantae; phylum Streptophyta; class Magnoliopsida; order Asparagales; family Amaryllidaceae; genus Allium; species Allium sativum. The sequence continues at coordinate 449,732,496 of CM060921.1, read as the reverse complement.
TTTCTCTACAATTTCTATTATTTATATTCAGCAATTTAATTACTTTCAAAGTTTTCATATAATTTAAATAGATCACCGTGTTTTATAAATTTTATTTGAACAATAAACCGTTCTATTCCATTTGATGCTCATTTATTTAATCGGTCACTCTAACGTCGAATATCAAAACATATTTATTTTCTCGCTCTGATAATTATATAGCATTATTTACTCAAAACCTATTTTATATTCATTACATTTCGATTCATGTCGTGGTCAATAATTTGTTTGTTAATACTAAACAACTGTGTTTAACCCAGCGCTTGATAATTTATTTATCTAATAATAATCCATCGTTCAATATAAAATAGTTATATTTTCATCTATTTCAAATATATATATATATATATATATACAAATATAAAATAAAATTTCTTAGTTTCACAAATGGTCTTATCCAATTTAATATATTAGTTAGCAAAATCATCATAATTCCAGTTTAACACTTCTGCTTCAATTAAACACACATAATTTCGACAAGAAAAATAGGGTTGTTACAGCCATCCCGAGCCGTCGAAAATTGCCATCATTTTTGTAGGTGTAGAAAATCAAAATTTTGTACGACTTTCAACAGAGCCCGTCGTTTATGTTTCCGACGACGGAGAACGGTTTGTGCCGATTTCCGATGGCTTACGTCGATTGTCGGTAGCCGTCGGAAATTGTTGCTCATGCTTCTCAAATAAACAGTTGTAATCGGAAACCGTTACAGAATCAATTACACGTAAGTCATCGGTAGCCATCAGAAAACCTGTAACTCTTTTTTTTTATATTTCAGCTGCTATTTAGCCTTCCAACTACATTTCCCGCACAAACCACTATCACAACAACCATACATAATTCCAACATATCATATACCAAACAAATATTAAAATATGACCAATTCTAACTCAAAATTAGTACGCTTACCGTCGCCTAGGCTTATGAGTCATGGGTCTACATATCCGACTCGGTCCACCTGAAGAATCTCGCTCGATGACATACCTGTCCCATACAAATCATTTTACAAGATACGAATAACATTATATTGAAATTTATTTTACAGTTAAATTACACAAACAATATAAAGTGCTAAATAAATGACTTGAAATAAAATGAAATTGTTTATACCTATATTAGCTTGGGTCTCATATAAACAAAATGAAATTGTTTACACATGTACAAAAATATGTACTATATATCACAAATTATAAAAATTAAAACGGAAAAATATACATAAGAAAATACCTATTAGGACAACCGAGCCCAAATAGCAAACGCCTTAAGACCCACTCCATGACATACATGTCCCATATAAATCATTTTAAAAGGTATCAATAACATTATATCAAAATTTAGTCACAAGTTCTTTAGCTTCTCCAATCAACAAAATAATTAATCATTTTTCCTATTTGAGAAATTTAGACACAAGTTCAAAAACTAATATTTATTTTCAAGAATACAAAGCCGAAAACGCTTTTTTTATGGTCATACAATGCATGTATATATAATGGTTGAAAGCAAATAACAATGTCAAAAACTTAAAAAAATCAAATATGACACATTTTTTTAATGTAACTTTTTTACATGGTCAGACATCCTACTTCCCATTACAAACATAGTAAACATTTACATTTTGTATATTACTTCGTCTCAAACGATTCAACAAAATTTCGGCAGCATTTTCCTTTCGTTTCCTACATTGTACACAAATGCATGTACGTAGGAAACAAAAAGAAAAGTTAAACCGAAACTTTGTTAATCGTTTGAAACAAAGCAGTATACAAAATGTAAATGCTTACTGCGTTTATAACTTGTCCAATACAAGGACAAATCCAACAAATATTGTACCAGATGAATATAAATGGTCGTTATATAACGATCATGTACAACACTCATCGGACGGCGCCGAAAACACTCTAGGAAACATTAGCCAATTAGATGTGCAAAAGGTACTATTCCTAACTCATGCATTCAGTTTTTCCTATATCAACTAATACAATAAAAGAATCATACATACACAACGATGCACATATATATATATACACACACACACACACACACACACAAATAACCATAATTATATAACGGAAAAAACCATGCTGTGGGGACATATGCACAAATAACCAAGCATCACACATAAAATTTACAATTTCACTATATCAGATGAAATATGCACATAATAGGATGGTTTAAATCACTACAATGCTATTAGACACACTTGCAATCAATAGACAACCCTAATTTGCTAATACAAGCAAATATAGATTTAGGTAAAAACTTATTTTTTTTTATGCAAAACTAGAGCGTATACCTCAAATTAGATGCTCTAGAGGTCTGAATTGAAGCCAGAGAGGATCCTATGCGTAGAAATAAGTGTTTGGAGGCAAAAAAAAAATTAATTTGGGTATGTTAGAGTTTGCAACCCATATGCTGGAAATGGAGAAATGAGTTGAGAAATTGGGGAAGAAAGGGATCAGCTGTTGTATAATTCAATTATATTCGACGGCCACCGATGGCCCATCGATAGCCATCGAAAATGAACCGACGAAAGTCGTCGCCACCTCCTGTCGAAAATAGCAATGTTTCTTGTAGTAGGAAAGAAGCTTTAGTAAGTTTTTTTTAGCTAATACATAGAAACATATAGTTTACATTACTGGCATACAAAATGTGATACACAAAAGTTAAGAGTAAAACATAAAAATTAAAGTGACACTAAATAAAACACACTGAAATCTCATCAACACACATACATCTACATTTTAAATTACTGAAGTACACTGCTTTTTGTTATAGCCCTGCGGTCCACATTTGCTGCACTTGTTTGTTTTAGATGTTTGATGCACGTCCATAACATTTTATATTCTCGTAGATTTAGGTCGTCCGGGTTGTCTTCTTGTAGGCGGAGGCAATATACGTAGACTGTTGTATGGAACCCAATATTTCTTATCATGTATGAGATGAAACTATGGCATATATAAAGCTTTATAACTATGGACAAAGTACCACTCGGATGCAAGATCATGATGTGCTCTATTTACACCAAAATCTTGTGCTGAATAAGTTGCCATTACATGAGCACACGGTATCTTCTGCAGTAGTGAGATGTTGCATGAAAAAGAGCAGTGAGAACCATCGATCATAACTTTATATTCATCGTTGTAACAATGAACCACTTATCATTTTATTCGACCAAATCGAACAAGTCTACAACAACGTGTTTCAATAGCACGAACTTCAATTTTAGCTTTCCGTTTTGGAGTAAGACGTGTCCTCAGAGGATCCCCTTTCTCCTGCCTCTTATAGAAATATTAATTGACCGAAAAAACGTCCTTGCAACAAACACCTTTATAGGCAACGATCTGGCGCCTTTTGGTACACCATTAAAACTTTCAAATGCGTTGGTTGGTTGTCATAATTCCACTGTCATCTCTGTAAAGTGCCAAACTTTCTTCAAAATTACCTAAGTACGTTCAATCCAGTCATGCATCTGCGGATTAGTTGCCTTATTTTCTTCTTAGATTTTAGTGTACTCAGCTACTTCTAAAGCACATGCAGTAGCGTAAAACAAACATGTTAGTCACTTTTCTCCATAACTTGTAGCTTGAAAATTGGGTTTAAGTTGTCTTGCACAGAACCTATGTTTGTGTGCTTCTCGCCATTTTTCCTGCAAAGCTTTTGGGATCCCTTTCATTCAATCTAGTATAAAACCAATGCGACGATTTTGTACACTATAAATGAACTTATGCATGCATGAAAAGAACCAGGCCCAACTGTTATATGACTCGGATTCGGCAACTACATAAGCTAATGGAAAAAGGCAGTCGTCGGTATCTATAGTTGTAGCAGCAAGCAATGACCCTTATATTTACCATATAAATGTGTCCAGTCAATACATAGCAATGGACGATGATGTAGAAAACCTGCAATGGAAGGACGAAATGCCTAAAAAAGCATGCTCAAATACCCCACCATCATCGTGTGTTATATGTCCAACTGTACCTGGATTGCTTCTCTTTATTTCTTCAAAATATTGTGGCAGATTCGTACACTATTCGGCCCAATCACCATAATTTTTTTCCAATGTTTTATTCAACATTCACTAAGCTTTCATGTAACTAATTTTAATGAAGAGTTGGTCATCGATAAGCACCTGGACTGTACTAGCTAAGATATCTAAATTGTCCTTGACAAAAGACATGATTTTGGACACAAGAAATCCAGAAATGGCTTGCTTGTGGTTGGAATTAATCGTAGATTGACACAGTTATGTTCATGAGGCATCTTTCTGATTTCCCACCATCCAGTTTGAGATTTCTTGGGCACTATAGAATGTATTCTCCATGGACAGGTAGCATCAACATTACATACCATTCTGTTAGTTGAGATTTCTTGGACACTATAGCAGTATATATTGTTTTATTTGACTTAATTGGCTTGTACGAAACTCCATGCAGAATAAACCATTATGTTAGTTGGTGTAGAAACTTTTCTTTACTTTCGAATACCATCCCAACAGCAAAACCATTCTATATGCAAGAAGTGGAGAATTTTTTCCTGAAAACTCTAGATTAGCAACTACCGATATGGCCATCATTTGTATCATACACAGATCATCATCTAATGGTACTTTCATTTGAGCCTCAACATCATCATCTTCATAATCGTCAGTGCATGGAATGTCAAAGTCCAGCGGATCATTGTTGACTTGCATTTGTTGAATCTAGTATGTATCATCATTAGTTCTCGTGACAACTTCCATGTTATCAATAGGGTCATTTACTTCCATATATATGGCTGCATTTGGATCATTTGCCTGCTCTGAAGGTCCAGCACCCCAGTTTAATTTGGTTTCTTCACTCAGTTCATTAATAAATGCATTTCAGTCATATATTACATTTCTTTGAGTGGTTAGCAAACTAAAATATTGTGCAACACATATCTTTGGATCATATCATACAGTTCTGACTGAGAAGAAAACATGACCTATTGCAAATGTTACCCATGAACATTTGACTGAAAATAAGGTTGTTGTTGCTGTTGTTGCTCATGAACATTTGGCTAAAAAGTTTGATGTTGTTGTTGATGTTTCTCGTCCATATTCCGATGAAAATAAGGATTGGTATACATAAGAGAACTAAATATGAGTGAAGGACCAAAAAATTGCAACATTTATGTGAAATACGCTAAACTCGTACTCATGATGGGAGAGGGAACAATTTCTTCCACGCTTTGTTTTGCCACTTTTCCAACAAACAACTCAATCGATTTGGTAACTGCAGAAAACATTACTTCTACATCTTCATCATCTGAGAGTGATACTGCTTTCGACCCTGAATCAGTAGGCCAGTTAACCGACAACTCAATATCATATTCGAGAGGGTTAATTTTTGTTTCTTTGAAGACCGATTCTTCCAAAGTATCTAGTGTGAAACCCTTGCGAACTCTCCCTAGTTTGCAAAATCTTCCAACATGCTTTCCATTTTGCTGCTCGTCCATGACCAATTCACTGCCATAGTAGCAAAGTTTAGGAATAAATTTTCTAGCCATTGTTGAGTGAGTAAATTAGTTTTGAAGATATTTGAAGTAGGTATAGAAGAGTTTTTGAAATGAAAAATAATATGTTGAAAAGATTTGAAATAGGCAAAACATCTCAATAATGTCATTGTTAAGTCATCTTTTTCCATACAAGCTTTAATCATTTCGTACTCTATTTTATGGCAGAGTGTAGTCAAGTCAGCTATTTCGAAATAATGGTTCCTTTGACCAGCTTTATCAAATTGATTCCAAGGCATAGAGTTGTCAAATCAGCTTCTCCACAGCTATGAGTGTGGTCATTTTGTACTGTTTGGAACAACTTTAATAGTGTGGTCATTTCGTATTGTTTGGAACAGCTTTGATCAGTGTGGTCATTTCGTACTATTTGGAATAACTTTAATCAATGTGGTCATTTCATACTGTTTGGAACAATTTTAATCAATGAATGCTCATTTCATATTTCACTCATCCAAAGTGTTTTTGGCAGAGCATGGTCTATTCTTCAGTTAGTCAGCTTTTCCACATTGGCTTTATGACAGGGTGTGGTTAAATCTATCGCTCCGAACCATCTTTATTTAGTTTTCTATGACTGAGAGTGTGGTCAATTCTACTATTTGAAACAACTTTAGTCAATGCGATGTCATTTCATCTTCACTCAACCAAAGTGTTTATGGCTGTAGACATTGATATTAATCAATATTAACATACTTTTGGGTTAGTGTTTAGTTCAATCATACAACTATAGGCAATGATATAATCATACAAATTTAATAAACAAACTCAAGTTCAAATACAACTGCAGACATTGATATAGAATTTTCCACCCTGAAAACTCTATATTAGCAACTACCAATCTGGCAATTATTTGTGTCGTATACAGGTCATCATCTAATGGTACTTTCATTTGAGCCTCAACATCATCATTTTCATAATCGTCAGTGCTTGGAAAGTCAAAGTCCAGGGGATCATTGTTGACTTGCATTCATTGAATCTAGTATGTATTATCATTAGTTCTCATGAAAACTGCCATGTTATCAATAGGGTCATTTACTTCCATATATATGTCTGCATTTGGATCATTTGTTTGCTCTGAAGGTCCAGCACTCTAGTCTAATTCAGTTTCTTCAATCAATCCATTAATAAATGCATTTAAGTCATATCTTACATTTCTTTGAGTAGTTAGCAAACTAAAATATTGTGCAATACATATCTTTGGATCATATCGTACAGTTCTGACTGAGAAGAAAAAATGACCTGTTGCAACTGTTGCTTATGAATATTTGACTGAAAATTAGGTTGTTGTTTCTATTGTTGCCCAAGAACATTTGGCGGAAAATTTTGATGTTTTTGTTGATGTTTGTCGTCCACATTCCGATGAAAATAAGGATTGGTATACATAGGAGAACTAAATATGAGTGAAGGATCAAGAATTTGCAACATTTCTGTGAAATACCCTAAACTCGTACGCATGATGCGAGAGGGAACTATTTCTTCCACACTTTGTTTTTCCACTTTTCCAACAAACAACTCAATCGATTTGGTAACTGCAGAAAACTTTACTTCTACATCTTTATCGTCTAAGAGTGTTACTACTCTCGACCCCAATCAGAAGGCCAGTTAACCGACAACTCAATATCATATTCGAGAGGGTTAATTTTTGTTGCTTTAAAGACCGATTCTTTTAAAGCATCTAGTGTGCAACACTTGTGAACTCTCCCTGGTTTGCAAAATCTTCCAATGTGCTTTCCATTTTGTTGCTCGTCCATGACCTATTCACTGCCATAGTAGCAAAGTATAGGAATAAATTTTCGAGCCATTGTTGAGTGAGTAAATTAGGTTTGAAGATATTTGAAGTAGGTATAGAAGAGTTTCTGAAATGAAAAATAATGTGTTGAAGAGATTTGAAATAGGCAAAACATCTCAATAATGTCATTGTCTAGTCAGCTTTTTCCATATCAGCTTTAATCATTTCGTACTCTGTTTTATGGCAGAGTGTAGTCAAGTCGGCTATTTCGAAATAATGGTTCCTTTAGCCAACTTTATCAAATTAATTCCAAGGCATAGAGTTCAAATCAGCTTCTCCACAGCTATGAGTGTGGTCATTTCGTACTGTTTGGAACAACTTTAATCAGTGTGGTCATTTCGTATTGTTTGGAACAGATTTAATCAGTGTGGTCATTTCGTACTATTTGGAACAACTTTAATCAATGTGGTCATTTCTTACTGTTGGGAACAGCTTTACTCAGTGAATGCTCATTTCATATTTCACTCATCCAAAGTGATTTTGGTAGAGCATGGTCTGTTCTTCACTCAACCGGCTTTTCCACATCGGCTTTATGATAGGTGTGGTTAAATCTACCATTCCGAACCAGCTTTATTTAGTTTACTATGACTGAGTGTATGGTCAATTCTACTGTTTGAAACAACTTTGGTCAATGCGTTGTCATTTCGTCTTCAGTCAACCAAAGTGTTTTTGGCTGTAGACATTGATATTAATCAATATTAACATACTTTTTTGGGTTAGGGTTTAGTTCAATTATACAACTATAGGCAATGATATAATCATACAAATTTAATAAACAAACTCAAGTTCAAACACATAAACAAACATAAAATACTTCATACTCATCTTTCAAGTTCTACAATCATGCAAACAGACAAACAATAATTCAAACTCATATTCGAAATACTACTACAATAAAAAATAATAGGATCACTAGTGGTTACGGTTACATTGCAAGTTTTATAGGGGTTATTTGTGACGTCTAATTTCTTGTTCCAACTCATTCGCATATGTTATGCCCCTAGGACACAGAGGCTCGTCAATCCATTCTGTAAAAATGCAACCTTCAGGATAATACAGACAAAGTAGTATTCAAGATCAATGTTTTCGCCATTAGCTCTGACAATTTCAGCCATATATCCACAGTGACAGCAAACTGGGTAAGAGTCAACCTCTTGTTCAGTTTATGGTTGCAAAATTGGTACTTGGTCAACCTCTTGTTCTTGACGTGGTTGATAAACAAATTGTTCTTTCACTGGTGGGACAGCCGCATGTTCATTCTATTCTGGTTGAAGTGTGAGTACGTCAAGATCTAGGTATTCAAGAGCAACGTTCTCGTAATTAATGTTGTTCTTAATAGTTTATATTCCAATCTACATCAGTGTGATCGCTAGACGTTAGAATGGAGTGGTGGGGGTTGCCAAGATCGAGAGATGATAGCCATGAAGGCATTGTTAAGAGAAATAGAGTAATGGAGATCTAGCTGAATATGGGATCAGAGTAATGAATGAAAAAGCTGTCAAGAAGTAGGTGAGTATTTATAAAATAGGAAAATACATTGGCGAAGTTTCAAAATTCGTCCAAAGGCGAATTTCCAAAATTCGCCCACTATTCCTGTACCTGAATAAAATAGATCTATATTTGTAAATATTTCCAAAACAAGGCTAAGTGTGTTATAATTTTGCAAAACAAAACTAAGTCCGAAAATTTTCCTTTTCTTTTAGAATGAAGCTTATATAAAAATACCCATATATTTTAATATCCATATTAACAGTGAATTATGTTACAATTGTTAGAATTCGTTAGAATTTTAATCCAGAGAGAAGAGAGAGATGAAACGGTAAACAATTAGAAGGCTACATCTTTATTGATTTGCTTGATTGACTATTACAAAAGAGATAATTGATTGACTGAATACAATAGAGAATCATATATTTATAGGCTACATTTATTCTCTAGAATATTCCTAACATATTCCCTAGCATATCTCTTGGCATATACTCTAACATCCCCCCTCAAACTCACGATGCGGAGAATCGTGAGTTTGCCAAATAGAAGCTGAGGAGAAACTGCTAAATAGAAGCTGCCACAAGAAGTAGAGAAGAAACTGCCAAATAGAAGTTGCCACAAGAAGTAGAGAAGAAACTGTCAAATAGAAGATACCAATAGAAGCTGTGAAGAAACTGCCAAATAGAAGTTTGCCAAATGGAAGCAGCCAAAAGAAGTAGAGAAGAAACTGCCAGATAGAAGCTGCCAAAAGAAGTTGCGAAGAAACTGCCAAATAGAAGTCTGCCAAATACCAAATACCAAATACTCAACATCAACTCAACAATCCAAAACAATCTTCAATCTGGTCGGTAAGCAAAAGATCTGAGCGGCCAAATGACAAAACTGGTCCCCGACGGATGAGTTTATATGTTTGCATCCCCCAAACATATCAAACGAATACAGAACTAAACCAAAGTGGGATGGTTTTGTATGTTTGCATCCCCCAAACATACAAACAAAAACAAAACAAAATCAAAAGGGATGGTCAGCATATGTTTGCATCCTCCAAACATACCTGCAGTACCACCTACCACCTTCAATCAACGTCAATTGCCCTCCTAATAAACAGGGTTACCGATACAGACATCACCACATACAATACCATACAACACAAACTTCAATCTCCTACGATCTCCAACAAATACACCACAACTTCCATCAACAAGACTACAACATCTCTCCATGTTCATCTTCACAAAACAATTCCTTTCACCATTCAAACTTTCCCAACAGCAAACCATTTTATTTTTTTTTTTCTTTTTTTCTTTCTATTCTCCTTTTTTTTTTTTTTTTAACCAACAACAAATAATAGATCTTAAAATTACTAACAACGCTCATCAACTACAATCAACACCAACAAATCTCAAAACTAACAAAGAAGAAATGACAGAAGTAAGAAGAAGAAGAAAATAACATATCCATGTTAACAACAACCCTCTCTCTATCTCTCTGTATAACCAAGCTCTGATACCATGTTAGAATTCAAATCCAGAGAGAAGAAAGAGATGAAACGGTAAACAATTAGAAGGCTGCATCTTTATTGATTTGCTTGATTGACTATTACAAAAGAGATAATTGATTGACTGAATACAATAGAGAATCATATATTTATAGGCTACATTTATTCTCTAGAATATTCCTAACATATTCCCTAGCATATCTCTTGGCATATACTCTAACAACAATTACATATACACAATGAATTTGTTTCCATGACGTATTTCATCTTAGACATACTTCCTCCACACAGGCTGATGCAATAATATCAAGGCTGAAGATTGAAGATTACACCAAAGAAGATGCAATAACAACTCTTTTGATTACCTGTGATATAGTACGTATCATGAGAAAAAGTGCACTAAAATACTACTTTGACTATGTTCTTTTATTTATATGTTACCCCTTTTTTACTCCTGCACTTTACAATCAAATTTCAAGGTAGTTGTCCATGAAGACGTGATCAAAGAAAAGCCAACTAGTAAAGAAGAAGCACGACAATTTCTTAAAGGTTCAAAGAGTTGCTACACTGTGTATCTCATTTGTTTATACATGCTTCTTTGACTGATGAAAGCTTGTGTAATTCCTAGGTTACTCCGGAGGCCATGCATCGACAGTTGGTTCAGTATTGGTTACTAATCTCAAGACTGGGAAGCGATATGGAGGAATAGATAAAACCGAGGTATCATGTTTATCACACATTTTATTCAGTATCTTTGCTAGGTATTCCTCTTTGTTAATTTTTTCTTGGTCCTTCCAATGACTTAATCATATATCAAATATATAAAAAATAGTATGTATACATGTTGGCCGATATTTTGAGCTATTAGAAGCTCATAAACACACTAACAATTGAGAAAGAAACAAAGATCGTAAACAATCTAACATACACATGATTGCTATTGAGATAACAAACAGTTGTGCAATAACATAGCTTGTATCACTGTTATTTAGATAAACTTTTGGATATATTGTCTTTGTCAATGGATATATTGTTTTTGGCAACATATTAGTCCATTTGTACTGCCTGACAATATATTTTACGTGTATTGCTTTTGCAGGTTAATTTCCATCATATACCTGATGAGATCATCGAGAGCCTGGTAAGTAAGGGCCTGTTTGATTTGAACATTAAATGTTGTGTTTTGCACTTTCACTTGTATTGAAAAAGACATGAATTAAGAGGAGGAGAGGATGAAAAATGGTCAATTTGGAAAATAATTGTAGTATACAAAACTGCGAATGGTTTTGTTGTTGTTGTTTTTCATCTTTTGGATAGCATCAAAGATTGGCTCCTGATTCTCCTCTCTTCCTTTTCACGCCTTCGCTATAACTAGTGGGGTGCTAACGATCACGATAGCCATCATTATTACCATCTGTAACCATAGCCGTGATTGTTGTTGATAATTATAGGCTTTCATAACCATTACCAAAACAGTTTGTAATAATGATTAACCGTCAAACAGTAGTTTTTTATTTTTATTTTTGTTTTTATTTTAGGTAAATATATTTATTTGTTTAAAAGAAACAATACATGTGCTTGTTATTAGTTTGTATAAGCACACACTATTAATGTACGAACTACTAAGATTACTTATTTTTACAATTTAATGTTGAATAATATACAAATCTGCTTAACCATGGTAATTTAAATTTTCGGCCGTTACTATATCTATTACAGTTATTGATAAATGACTTAGTGGTTGAGATTCATCCTAAACCGTCCTAGTTGAACGATAAATCTTTCCTACTCATTTCATTACAAAAATCGCTTTATATAGTGACCGTTATTAGCTGTCGGCGACAGTAACTAACGTTTTCGGTCGTCACTAAAATCGTTGCTGTATAAGCTGACGCTAACAACAACGTCAATACTAGCGATTGTTTTGGTCACCTCCCTTGTTACAGTTAGGGACGACAAATCTGGACACATGACTTTTTGTGGACCATCTCGAAATCATCACGAGCCATCATCAGTCGTGGTAAAATAATCATAACTAGCCGTCGCAAATCGTAGTTATACTGGGCATACTGGTCATAACAAGCCGTCGCTAGTCATAGCTATACTGGGCATACAGGTCATTGCTAGCTGTCGTCAACAGTAACACTACATGAGTTACAAGCCATAGCTAGCCATCGCTGGGACAAACCACTATATCCACACTTCGTTGTTGTGCTTCTCTCGCATGTGTCTTTTAAATTACATAGTGAAAATGCAAAACGTAAAACTCAAAATTCAAGCCACATAGGCCTCAGTCGTGTTAATTTCACATGCTTTCTGAGAAATGTTTTTTTTTTTCTATTATTAATTGTTTCCTAAAATCTCTGTTTTTGTTGATGTAGGTTGACGAGGGAATAGTAATGAATGCCGCAGGAGGTTTCCATCCTTTGCTTTTACCATTTGCCCAAATAGTGGTTAGTGAGGATATAATCGTACTATTAAATTTTAACAGTCACACTATGACGAAAAAAGTGGCATTGGACATGGTAATTTATCATAAGTTGAACTTGAAACTATATATATATACACACACATACATGTGTATATAGTTGGATCGCCCAAACTTTTAACCTGAACTGCATATCAAAACTTCCAAATTCATCAGAGTACAAACTACACAGTTACCATGTACTATAGTTGGATCTGATGAAACTTAAAATATTTCGATAATGCTTTTAATGCTTTATTATTTTTGGTTATGTTTCAGATTGGTACAACTGACGGTGCGATGGGTTTGTCAAGGGAACTTACAGAAGCACTTATCCGAGAGGCATTGTTGCCCAACCCTGTGTAGTTTCAATTTCGTTCTTCAGTCTACTCTCATTACTGCAATTCTTTTAGACTCGTATTCCTGATACATTTGAGCAGAGGAATATAACGAAGTCATTGGTTCATCCTATGTACAATGTTATCAATTATACTGATATGTCAAAATTTGAGACTGTTTTTGTTGGAATATTTTGTGAATTTATAAAAAATATATGAATAAATACAAATTGAACTGTTATAAGTTAATAACGGTAACATATCTTGTGTCATTATCATTTTGAGATGTTGCAATTTTATTACAAACAACATATTTATCAGTCATTAATGCATAGAGCTGGTGTAAGCTATAAACCGTATTATATTTTGTATCACTAATTTTCTTTTGGAAGTTGTTACATTTCCATAACAGTTGTATATATATACACACATGCTTGTATAAGATTGAGCTATTACAAAATATAGATGGCATTGACATATTACCATGCATGATAACAAATTAAATAAATTTACTATCTTTTTTTATTTTTGGAATATATACAATTTACATTGTATATGTTATAATCTTTTGTCTGTTTTCTTTATTTTAATACATGGTATTAAAATGTTGCTATGAATGACAATAAATCTATATTTATTAACAATCATCTCTTTTGAAACGTATGCAACTTACACGTTAAAAATTGCAATTTTTTTGAATGTTTCTTTTACTTAATAATTGTGGTCCAGTTATCCTTCCACTAACATAGCTACTATTTCTACTATATTAGAAATTAGTCATAGATAAGGAAAATTACAGAATACAGAATATAGAATAAAAAACCTCTCTCTTCTTCTGCCTCAGAAAAAACATATTTTTTTTATCTTCTCCTCCACCATTCTTTTACAAAATAAAAGGAAAAAAAAACTTGAGCAGTATTATTTTAGAGTGCAAACAGAATCGGCTTCATATGTGCAGATGATCCGATATAGAAAGTAAATAGTGAAGATGCTGTTTTACCCCAAAGGCGGCGATGAACAGTATGATCTACTTTGCACCTTGAGTAGATCGCCAAAACGTCTTCAAGAAAGTGACGTAGTCTACGACTCACCCAAACCGTTGTTTCCAACAATTTGAAGACGTTACCAAAAAAACAATCGCTTCGACTGCAAATCTGGACGATGCTGCTCCATCATCCAAGTTTCAACTTTCAATGGTCGGTGCTGCACTTTTCAGATTTAAAGGACCGCACTTCAAATACTAGCATCAAAAAATAATAACTAACGAATTACAGGTCAGTAGAGATGCATCACATGAGCTTCAAAATAGCTTTTCAGATCATCTCCGAATGTATGGCTTTAGATGAACAGTTTTAGATTGCAGTTATAATTGACAAACTGCTCCCAATTTCGAAAGAATTTGTCTATTATTATTTTGGATTCTCCATTAATTTGCTAATTGAAAAATAAAATTCAATTAAAAGGCTTTTGGAAAACAATAGTAAATCTTATAAGTCCTGAAATTGATTTTGAGCGGAATAAATTTGCTCTAAGAATGATTATGATTAAGAAATAATATAATTATAATTATATTGTTAACTAGAGATTATAATTTTATATTTCATTCATGTTAAGCTAAAACAATTGTTTTAGAGAACTATTTGAAAGTGCTTGCATGATTTATTAAGGTGCAAATTAACAATTTACTAATCTACGAAATTTGTAAAAGGAATTTTTTTTACAGGAAGCATATATTTAGAGAATTTCCCTTCTTACTTAGAGAATTTTAAATGAGGCAATGAATGTTTGTAACTGAACATTTAATTGGATGATAAATGTCATTAAACAACATTTATTGATATAGTAAATGAGATAGTAATCACATTTAATGGGTCATAAACATTATAGTAAAATTCAATCGATGAATTTAAAGTTGTAATTGACTTTCAATATTGATATAAGATTAGCTATTTACTTTAGATTATATGTGATAATTTTGGAAATTACTTTTTATTAGAGAAATTGAATTTCAAATTTATTTCATATAAGCCAATTGAAGTATTGAGTTTTATTTACACATACACAAAACCAGTATCATATTTCAATTAATAGTGATTGTTCCAATGTTGTTATTACAACTTATGAACAATAATAATTAAAGGGAATATGTTTTTTGAAAAGTATCATTAGAATAGGCACTAATTGAATGCAAGTTCTGAAGACGTCTCTAGTAAAAGTTGACATTAATTAAATGAAAATTTAGAAAATATTATAGGAAATAACATTAATTGAATGACATTTAATTAACAATCAACGCATATATTTTAGGATGTCATCAAATGACAATTATTGAATAAATAAAGAACATTCATTAAGTTGGCATGTAATCAAATGACATTAGTTGAATGTATATATGGAGAACATTTATTGAATAATAAATGAGTATCTTATGGAAATAAATAACACTAATTGAGTGTTAAGTAAAGAGAATTGATTGAATAATTATAAGTATATTTTTGTTATGAAATCAATAAAAAAAGCATAGTTACATTTAATTTGAGAAAAATAATGGGGGTTTCATTTAATAGTGGGGGTTGCTTTCAACTATTCGAGGATAACACCTATTTATGTATTTATTTGACTTACTAATTTCTATGCTTTTATAACGCCCTAAATAGATGTTATTTTTTCTTTATGATGAATCTAGAAGAATAAAAAGAGAAGAAAAAAAGGCAGAAGATCTTGGCTTATATTTTTATGCTTTTACTATAAAGGAGAATCCCCTAAAACCTCCAAGAGGCCTATCTTACTTAGATGCCAATTCTTTAGCAAGGAGCTATAAATAATGAGTTGGATTCTTTGGAATCTAGTAAGACTTGGCACTTAGTAAATTTAC
This sequence comes from Allium sativum, assembly GCA_030737875.1. Lineage (NCBI taxonomy): Eukaryota > Viridiplantae > Streptophyta > Magnoliopsida > Asparagales > Amaryllidaceae > Allium > Allium sativum. The sequence goes on along the minus strand of CM060921.1, from coordinate 449,716,473 downwards.
CACTTGGTGTAAATCTAGAAAATAAACGAGTGCTTAAAAAGAAATCAAAATATGATGGGATAGTTGATAAATATGTAGCTCATTTAATAGCTAAAAGATGTAAGCAAAGATAGGATATAGAATTTATTGGCACCTTTCACCTGTAACTAGAACTACATCCATTCGAGCATTAACTTCACTTGCATATATTCATAATTTTAAAATGGATGTTAAAATTGTATTTTCAAATGGTGAATTAGAATATGAAATTTATATGAGCCAATCTGAAGAATTTATAGTTCATGGTCAAGAACATAAAATTTTCAAATTAGATAAATCATTATATGGTCTAAAACAAACACATAAGAAATGACATGAAAATTTTGATAACTTCATGATCTCATATGGATTTGAAGTTAATGAAAGTGGCAAATGCATTTATTATGAATCTGAGAATGGCATTTGTACTATCATATGTCTATATGTAGATGACTTACTTATTTTTGGGTCAAACACTCATGCCATAAACATTATCAACTCGTTACTAAGTGTCAACATCGATATGAAAGATCTAAATGAGGCGATTGTAATCCATGGTATTAAGATTACAAGGTCCGAAAAAGGACTTGCTGGTGATTAATCACATTATTTTGAGAAAACTCTAAAGAAATACAATTACTTTGACTGTAAACCTACAGGTGTACCATATGATCCTAGTGTAAAGTTATTAAAAAACACAGGTAAAAGTGTACGACGGTCTGACTATGCGAGCATTATTGACAGCCTTCGGTTTACCAATGATAGTATTTATCCCGACATTGCCGATGTCGTGGGATTATTAAACAGATTTATCAGTAGACCTACTATAGATCGTTAACATGTTATTGAGAGGGTCGTGAGATACCTAAAATAAACCGTGAACCTTGGATTACATTATGAAAAGTTTCCAACTGTTCTTGAAGGTTATTCCGATGTAGAATGGAATACTTTATATGACGAATCAAAAGAGACCAATGGCTATATATATATATATATATATATATATATATATATATATATATATAGCATTACTAGAGGAGTTGTTTCTTGAAAAATCCAAGAAACATACTATTTTGACTCGGTCTACTATAGAGACTAAGATAATAGCACTAGCCATAGCTAGTGAAGAAGTAGAGAACTAAAGAAATATGCTAGTTGAGATCCCTATATGGGAAAACCAACACCAGTGGTGTAATCTATTGCGATAGTTCCGCGGCTATTGCCAAAAGTACAAAACCATTATTACAACGGTAGAAGACGACAGTCGTAAGCACAATACTGTAAGAGAACATCACATATGTAGTGATGACAATTTGACGGCTATTGAAAAAAGGACAGAACCGATATTACAACAGTAAGAAATGATAGTCGTATGCACAGTATTTTTAGAGAACATCATATGTGAAGTGATGATAATTTGGCAGATCCTTTGAGGAAAGGACAGACCAGAAAGAAAGTCCTTAATGACTCTAAAAGAATGAGACTATTTCCTTGAGATTGTGGAATCACGCACAATGGTAACCCAAGCTAAATGACTGGAGATCCCAAGAACTAGGTTCAATGGGTAAAAACAAGTTGTGTTGTGATAGTAGGTGAACATGCTAAATTTATATATTAAGAAACATGTATTCCTTAAGTGATTAGAGGATGAGTTAATAGAAACACTTAATGAGATCTATACTCTATTTTGAGTGAAGCGGGAGTACTCTTGATAGACTCACCTATGTGAATGTGGAAATGTAGTTGTCTCCTATGTAATTTTGGGAAAGATTTCTATAGCGTTCACCGAATTGGGATAGACGTGCATGGCCATAAATGCACGGGTTTATTTGATTGCACTCTATAAAGGTTGTGTGTGGCTTGATGTCAGGAATAGAGTTCAAGACTACGTGTCACTATAATAAAATTTTAATCTTACTCACTATGCAAAGGTTCAAGTCGGAAGACACCTTTGTTTATGCACAATCTTATGTATTTTTTTTTGAACTGCTTGATTTTTTTTAAGAAACTCAAGTAGGGGATTGTTGGAACATTTTGTGAATTTATTAAAAAATAAGTATAAATACAAATTTTTGCCGTTATAGGTTAATAACGGTAACATAATTTGTGCCATTATTATTTTGAGATTTGCAAATCTCAGACAACATATTTATGAGCCATTAAAGCATGGAGCCATTGGAAGCTGTAAATGGTATTATATTTTGTATCAGTAATTTTCTTTTGGGAGCTGTTACATTTGCATAACAGTTGTATTTATATACACACATATTTGTATAAGATTGAGCTGTTACAAAATATAAATAGCGTTGACATGTTACCATGTATGATAACAAATTTAATAAATTTACTATCTTTTGTTATTTTTGGAATATATACAATTTACATTGTATAAGTTATAACCTTTTGTCTGTTTTCTTTATTTTAATACATGGTATTAAAATATTGCTATGGATGATAATAAATTAATATTTATTAACATTCATCTCTTTTGAAACGTATGCAACTTACACGTTAAAAATTGCAAGTTTTTTGAACGTTTCTTTTATTTAATATGGCATTAATTGCGGTCCAATTATCCTCCTACTAATAAAGCAACCATTTCTTCTATCTAAGAAATTGGTCATAAATAAGGAAAAATAGAGAATATAGAATAAAAACCCTCTCTCTTCTTCTTCCTTATAAAAAAACATATATTTTTTAATCTTCTCCTCCACCATTCTTTTACAAAATAAAAGGAAAAAAACTTAAGCAGTATTATTTTAGAGTGCAAACATAATCGGCTTCATATGTGTAAATGATCCGATATAGAAAGAAAACAATGAAGAGGCTATTTTATCCCAGAGGCAGCGACGAACAATACGACCTACTTTGCACCTTGAGTAGATCAACAAAATGTCTTCAAGAAAGTGACCTAGTCCATGACTCAGACGAACCGTTGTTTCCAACATTTTTTCCTAAAGCTGGCATATTATATATTCTTTCATTTATAAATTACTACAGTTTACATGCATGTAAGATTGTACGTATACATAAGAATTGACAATGCAATAAATGCTAACAAAATATTGTTGACATCAAAAGTTAGTCACTAGTGACAATCAACCCCCGATCGTGTGAAGAGTACACGAATAACAATCACAAAATGCAATATAGTAAAGAAAATGGGGAACACGCAAGACTTTTTATAGTGGTTCGGCAAAGATGGTGCCTATGTCCACTTTATACGCATTGATTTGCTTTTTTTTTATTACAAGTACAATACTTTTTCCATTTGAAGAAAGAAGGAGAGTTGGCTATTTTTGGAGTTGTAAGAAGAGCTTAGAATCGGAAGTCTTAGGTGGAGAATAAAGCCTTTGGAAGTTGGTCTGAAGATAAAGTCCGAAAATGAGGTCCCTCTCCATTTTGAGCTTGGAGATATTTATAGGTGAAGAAATGGGCTGAGCGGGTCGCCACGTGGCCTGCCACTTTTGCGGAGCTCGGACACATGTAGCTCGATCATTGGAAGTAGTTACAGCGGTGGGACCCGGTCCACTGTTGATTAATTGTATCCTCGAAAATTTTGGCTTACGTGGCATTTGAGATGATGTGTATCAAAAGTAGAGCCTTGTCCGAAAGTGGTTAACCACCTTTAATGCCTTGAAAGTCGGGTCGAGTACTGAATGACTCACCTGGATATTTCCACATAGATACGGAGATATCTGGTCGATCCGAACTTTTAGGAAGTACTTGACTCGTTCGGTCTGGGAGAGCGATTATGCCGGGTCAGGAGATGCCGCTTGCTCGAAGGAAATTAGCTCGGGCCAAATCTTTTTTGGACTTTCTGAAATAAAGGTCGTTTTATTGGTCAATCGACCGATGCTAAAAAGTGAGCTTTTTAACATTGGGCTTCGATCCGTTGAACCGCGACAACTTTTGCATAAAAGTTGGTCAACACTTTGCCCCTCATAATACATCTTTCTTGGTAAAGGGAGGTGTGTTCTGAACCTTCTATCGAAGTTCAATGTGCGGGTAGCGATGGTTGCACTGAACCATATTAAGGCTAGAAATCCGATGATCCTGATGATTGTATTAAGACCAAAAAACTGACGATCGAAGTAGATTATATTAAGGTCGAAAACCGACAGCCATCGAGGACCGTATTAAGGCCGAGAAAGTAATTGCTAACTTCGGTCGTGAGATCAACACCTGAGAGATTGTATGGGCCATTCTCCGTCTAGAGAAGGCTTTGGTCTTGATTGGGCGAGTATTAACCATACTCGACTTGAAGATATGGGCGAGCAGCAAGCACACTTGGCTTAGAAAGGTGGTGAGTATTATCTATACCCGGCTTACAGAGATGGCAAGTATTGTCCATACCTGGCTTACAGGGATGGCGAGTATTTTCCATACTCGGCTTATAGATGGCGAGTATTTTCCATACTCGGTTTATAGGGATGGAGAGTATTTTCCATACTCGGGTTATGGTAAGTGTTAATTATGCTCGACTTATGTAAGATCGTTTGTGAAGTTCAACAAGTAGAGAGTGCACTTAGTTTAGAGAAGGGGAGAGTATGGTCCATACTTGGCTTAGGAAAGTTCTACCATACTCGGCTCTAGGAGTAGGTTTAGTTGTGGTGGCAGGCTTTGATCATGCGTTATGGATAATGGCTTAGCACTGACCATATTCGGGTTGGTGAGCGTTAGTCATGCTCAACTTAAATCATTCAAACATAATTCATTTTTGCAAAAGAAAGTTTACCGTTGCTAAAGAACTATTACAAGGAAATGGAAATAAATTCTAAGAGGACAACTGTTGATTGCAGAGCATGCCTAGGAGCTAAATCCTAACCCCATACATGTGTACATCAACGTATCCATTTTACCAAAAGAAATAAAGTACACTGAAAATAAGAAATCAAAATATCATTAGTTGACGATGATGCTGAGAGTGCTGGGCTCAGGGTCCTTTCCGTTTCTAGGAGCTCAAGGACCAGCATAAGGAGCTTGGGCAGAAGATTGTGGCAGCATGGCCGGTGTGTTTTTCTTGATGTACTCGGGAAGCTCTCCTCGTGTAACGACCCAAAAATTAGCGACCTTGATTATCCGATATACAATACATATCGAACATTCAAGAGTCGAAAATACCGGATGGTTAATGAAAGAAATTAGAGGGTAAGGAAAGATAAGATAGAAACTTAGAATAGAAGAAGAAGAAGAAGAACATACAACATCAGAGTAAACACGAATCTTACAGCGGAATGAACAACATATAATAGATAACATATCCTTGAAATAAAATCAGTATATGTATACAATAACATTATCAGAGTACAACACTTACAACATAGCGGAAATAACTATAGCTATATAATCCTGAAGCCTCCTGCTCCAAGCTCTGCTAGTATATCTGTAAATCCCGACTACTTGACTGTCCGTACAAAATTGGGCACCCAAGAGATTAGGGAAAACAAAACAAAATAAAATCTGGGTCAGTCATGGGACTGGTATGAGTAAAACAGTTTAAAACAGTTTGAGCCATTAAACGATATCTCATAAGACCACGCCGTATAACGAAACGGGTTTTTCCCTTATGAGAATCCAAAATCAATCTTTATATCAAAACTCTCATGATATTATTATAATGTCTATCAATCACAATATAATAATCATCTAGCAGAAACGCTTTCATCTCACGTTCTACAAATATAGTATACAATCAAAACCGCAAGCACGTATTGGGTAATGGATTTCCAACTATGACAATGTATAGAACCACCTTTCTCTAGTGTACCTCTAGAGAGAAATACATTGGGTTCAACAAGAACATCTTGCAACCCGGCCACACATGACCGACCACTCATTTCGCTTGAGTGTATCGAATGTATATCACCAACAGTTGGGATCAGCAATTGTTTCCTGAATGGGACAGTATCGACAATAGATTTTTAGAAGTAAATGAAACTCTAGATCAGGTGATTATACACCCTAATAGGTGCGACCTACCTAGCCATGCTGCCTGCCCGATTTCTGCCATTTCCCGGTTGTGAGGCTAGAGACCACGCTTATCTCTGACAGATCACATATTTATTCACTTTGAATGTCACATCGTCATACCCGCCAAATCACAAATTGATTTCCCAAAAAATACCATGGGTATACAGCTAAGAGAAATGAATTCCTCCGCCACCAAATGTAAATACGTTTGAAAAAATCAACTTACACGATCTATTAAATATACTCTGTTAGACATTCTTCCATACAGGTCGTCCTGGGACTGGACAAACCGAAGGCACTATTCAGTACATCCATCCTAGGCTATCTTTACCTAAGATTTATACAACAGCCCTTGAACTTTACTTCGTCTTCAATTATCTTTGGCATATATGATTCGCAACGCTGATGCCAATGCGGAGTGGTTCTTCAGATAATAATCCAACTGCTCTCTCCATATTAACAACGTTAAAATGATCAAAACTTTGATAGTCTATGATTTAACTATCAAAGAAAAACACATGTGCAAACAACGATATTATTTCCAGATGGAAATTTTATCGATCAATCATCATTTAACATTTAACCCTTTTAAATTAATTCACTTATCTCATGTTTCCATATATTCAACATTTCTTAGTTTCTATTATCAGAAAACATTTCTGATTCTTGTTTGGAAAACATTTCCAAAACTCCTTCGCTGGATTTAAACTGATGTTTAAATCAGTCATCGCCATGCTAACTCAAACCATTTACTAAATTCATTTAACCATTATTCACTATCAAACCTTAGCCACTCCTTAGTTAAGAAGGAAGTCAATCAAGTTGGGGTATAATTACCTCTCAGACCTTAACTGAACAACGTTTTAACTTCAGAATAGACAAAGTTTGTCTTTTAAACCTTTAACAAATTTCCTTACGTAACTCTCTTTCGAATAAATCTTTATTCGATAACTCCTCCCTTCGAATAACTGTATTCAATAATCTCTCTTACGAATAACTAGATTCGAAAACTTTTCTTCAAATAAACTATATTCGATTAACTCTATTCAATTTACTCTTATCAATTAACTCTTATTGTATTAACTCTTTTGATTTAACTCTAATCGATTAACTATATTTGATTAACTCTATTTGATTAACTCTATTGGATTAACTCCTTTTACTTAACTCCTTTCGAATGAACTATATTCGATAACACTTTTAACTCTATTCAAATAAACTATATTCGATTAACTCCTTTAATTCTATTCGAGTAAACTATATTCGATTAACTCCTTTAATTCTATTCGAATAAACTATATTCGATTAACTCCCTTCGAATAACTAGATTCGATAACTCTTTTCGAATAACTAGATTCGATAACTCCTTTCGAATAACTAGATTCGATTAACTCACTTCGAATAACCAATATTCGATAACTCCTCTTAACTCGATTCGAATAACTAATATTCGATAACTCCTTTCAAATAACTAGATTCGATAAATCCTTTCGAATAACTAGATTCGATAACTCCTTTCGAATAACTAGATTCGATTAACTCACTTCGAATAACCAATATTCGATAACTCCTCTTAACTCGGTTCGAATAACTAATATTCGATAACTCCTTTCAAATAACTAGATTCGATAACTCCTTTCGAATAACTAGATTCGATTAACTCACTTAGAATAACCAATATTCGATAACTCCTCTTAACTCGATTCGAATAACTAATATTCGATAACTTCTTTCGAATAACTAGATTCGATAACTCCTTTCGAATAACTAGATTTGATTAACTCACTTCGAGTAACCAATATTCGATACTCCTCTTCGAATAAATTATATTCGATAACTCCTCTCTCGAATACACTATATTCGATAACTCTACTTCGAATAAGTGATATTCGATAACTCTACTTCGAATAAACGATATTCGATAACTCTACTCGATTTACTCCATTTGAATAACACTAGCTGGTTAACTCTAACTCTAACTGGTTAACTCTAACTGATTAATTCTAACTGATTAACTCTAACTGGTTAACTCTATCTAATCGATTAACTCTAACTGGTTAACTCTAACTGATTAGCTCTAACTCTAGTCGATTAACTCTAACTCTAATCGATTAACTCTAACTCGATTAACTTAAATCGATTAACTCTAATTCGATTAACTCTAATTCGATTAACTCTAACCGAATAACTAATATTCGATTAACTCATTTCGATTTACTCTTTTGAATTAACTCCTTTGAATTTTCTCCTTTGAATTATTCCTTTGAATTTTCTCCTTTGAATTATCTCCTTTGAATTATTCCTTTGAATTTTCTCCTTTGAATTATCTCCTTTGAATTATCTCCTTTGAATCATTTCCTTTGAATCATTTCCTTTTCTATTTGTTTACTTAACAAATAACTATTCCCCTTTCAATTCTATTTATTCAACAAATAAATATTTCTTTTATCTTTCCTATTTATTTAGCAAATAAATATTTCTTTTATAACATTCTATTTATTTCCTATAAATAAATATTTCCATTTAATCTATTTGTAAATGTTTTACAAATATTCCCTTTTAAATTCTATTTGTAAATGTTTTACAAATATTCCTCTTTTCTATTTTATTTGTAAATGTTTTACAAATATTTCTCTTTCTATTTGTTTTGCAAATATCTTCCTTTGTATTTGTTTTACAAATATATTTCCTTTATATTTGTTTTACAAATATATTTCCTTTATATTTGTTTATAAATATATTTCCTTTATAACTCTTTTGATTTTATAATTATTTCCTTATATAAAATCCTTTTTCCTTTTATATATAAAATCCATTGATTTTATATAAATAATTTATTTTCAAAATATACTTTGAAAATCCCCTTTTTACATCCCAGTATTTTCACGGTATTTAAAATACCAATTAATAGTGATCGATATCATTCAAACACACATAATTAACAACGGATTATATATTACGTCATACATCACAATATATGAAACAAAACAATATTATATATTGAGGAACCCAGTTTGGTCCCTCCAACCTGTTTCCCTGCATCACAGATGTTAAAACAATCTAATTAACATCGACTTCATTTCAATATGAAATATTCTGTAAACAGAATCAATATTTGATTTACGATTTATATATGTATTATTATCAATAATTTCAACCAATTAACCAGCATTTCAACCAAACAGTTAACACACAACAATCAACAGATAATTATCAGTTCTAAAAGTATGCTATACAAATATAACTGTTCAGAGTTAGCGAGTTTTATTCACATTGGACGATCATCGTTAATAACGATAACCATCGCTCGATTTGATTCAGATGGACAATTTATTTTGCTATAAATTGTATTGAACTCCAATCCACTCCCCGTCAGTCCCATGGTGTTGCGCTCGTCCATACGATCCTATCAGATCTTGTTTCGTCTAATTATGATAACGTAAGTACAATATATTGAAGTTACAAGATCGTATACTGTTTTAAATAGAATAAACTTAATGTATATATATATATATATTAGTTGGGCTTCACCTTTCATTTTTGGCCCAACTCCCCTTTAAAAACCCAAACCCACGATCTGTCTTCTTCCCCAAAATGAATTCTTGTTGTTCGCTCCCTTATTCTTGCCATTACGGCACCTTCCAACACCATTATCTCCTCCATCACACCATTTAAATTCCAACTGAAAATGCCATAATTCTCCTTATCTATTCCTCTTCATGTTAGTACCAACAACCTGTAACTCGCACCTGCTTTCAAACTTCCGAACTCCAGCTCGCCTCGCAAAAATCAGTACATAGGCATCGACCTTTTTCAAACCGTAATTTCCCAAGAAAAATCTTACAAATGCGGTTTTTGATGCTGAGCCCAAATATGAAACCCAATTCTCCAATTAGTTCCTAAATCCGACGATCTCCTTAACCCTAGTTTTACTGTCGGAAAACCGCACCTCAAAAATGAACGTTGAATACAAGGAAATGGGTATGAGACTGAAGCTTTCATTAACACAAACTCATATATATATATATATATTATACGATTTATAGGATTTTATCTTGGTTTTCATTTCTCGTTTTTGGCTGGGAGATAAAGAATGGAGGCCACGATATTTTGAGCAGAGAATGAAAGTAAATTAGGTTTAGAAAAAAAAGATATAGCATATTTATAGGATTATCGTTTGATATTTTTGTGGATAGAAGAAGAACACTGTTTTCTTTTCTTTGTTTGTGCGGCTGAAGAAGATTGAGAACGTGTCCATGTTTAGGTCCACTAATTACTCAAGATTTTTATAGAATAAAGTTTATAGTACTTTATTTAATTTTTAAACTCTGTTTTAAATCGCTCGCTTTTGAATTTGTCTTCTAAAAATTCCTAAGGTCACATAATATATCCAAAAATTATGAAAATTGGTATGCAGCTACAGTTCGACATTACGGTCCCAACGAAACTGGTTTCATCGAATTCCGATTCCGTTTGCTCACACAGCGTATTTTTAACCGTCAAAATATCGACTGTATTTCACATTAAAATCCTGTATGACCACATAGTGACTTCAAAAATCACGGAACTTGAAATCTAACAATAATTTAACATTGCGGATCCAACAAAATTAGTTTTGTCGAATTTTGAGGTCGTTTGCAAAATTGGCTATTTTTAAAGCTCTGAATAACCCTTTTAAATATATAAATATATTTAAATATAATTAAATTAAATATTTAAAAATAAATATTATTGTCTATATTCACAATAGAATATCATACAGCTCCAATATATTTCTAACTGAATTTACAGCTCGATATTTCAAAGTTCCTAGTTATATCGATATTCGATTTATATTAAATTCCTTTTATAATATAAATAAATCAATATAAATTATAAAGGAATTCCACAGCGTCTTTTTTAAAGTTCGATTTGGACATATCTCAAAATCTACACGATGGAATCCCGATTTTTCTCTTCCACTAGAAAAATATACTTCACCAGCTCCATACGTTTCTTGTTTCACAGAAATCCGATTTAAAACGGCTTCTGTATATTCGTTTAAAGTTCAAATCGCCAAATCGCGAACTGTCATGCCATTTCGAGCTCGATTATAATTATCATATAATTTATACGTTCAAATGGCGTTTATATAATATATTCGCTAATATAATTCAACTCTAAACTGAATTATATATTTTAAATTGTCCAGTTCACATTATATTGTCAATTCAACAATTTCTGATTATTCCAGAATTAAATATATTATTTGATTATAATATTAATTAAATATTCAATATAATTTAATTAACGATCATTTAATTCTCTGAATCACTATTTAAATAATTAAATAGATTAATTATTACCCGTAAAAATACGGGTCGTTACATTCTTCCCCACTTAAAATAATTTCATCCTCGAAATTTCTAAGGTAGAAAACAAGCCCTATCGACTGGTTAGAATTTTTTTTTGTTCACTTCTTAACTTCAATCTCAATTGAACCAATTTAATTTTAATTAAATATTAATTAATCCTTATCAACGAAAATTTTCAAAAATCCTGAAAATTTTCTAACACCTTAACTTTTCGAAAATTTCGCTAGCACCTCCTTTGTACTGGTCAATCGGTCAAACTCCAACTCGCCTCTCTGGGCCATCTCCATCCCAAAAGAAAATCAAACAGCCAAGCGGCTTGCCAATTCGGCTCATAAATCTCATGCTTATATCGAATATAAACTTGTACCTTTTTGTCGGGCATATTATTATATCCCTTTCACCTGTTACCAATTCTGCAAATACCGATATCGATCCAATCCATTTATCCAAATCACTTGCTTATACCCAAGTCAAATATCATTTCAAACCCGAATTTCATTCTCGATTCCAAATTCTTAACTCCATTATCCAATAACATTTCAAATTCAGATCTCATAATTCAAAATCTGATATTACTTGATATATCTTATCCAATTCAATTTCCAGTTAATTGGTTTCAATTCAGTTCCAGCTTGGTTTCACACATTTCTATTTAAATTTGTTTTTAATTTAAACCGTCTCTTCCTAGGAGTTTTAAAATACTTACCCTTTTCAAAATCAAATACTCCCTTTTTGGAATCAAAACACTTGATTTCTCAAAACAATTCAAAACAAAAAATTTGGTAGTAATCCGTCACTTACCACTCGAAAATGAACACTGATGATGTGGCCAGCATCATCAGAGTTATTTCCCAGCTATCGAAGTGAGTTCAATACTATATCACTTATCAAAACCATTCTTTAAACACTTATATTTTGAAATCATTTCAAAATATCCTTTCCCAATGCTTGGAAAACATTTCTAAAATCTCCCAGGATTTTAGAATTCTCTTATACTTGATTCAATTCCATTTACAAACACTTTTCATGTTATGGGAATTTCAATTCCAATTCTGATTTAGATTTCAGATTTAACTCATTTGATTTCACTTATATGAATTCTGGTTGGTTATATATAACCATTTCACTTTATAATCTTACTCGATTATAATTACAACCAATATATCCAATATATTATAATCAATTCAATATAAGTCCTTTATATCAAAATATAATTTTGGGTAAAATTATTTCATTTACCCTCTTTTCAAAACATACCATAACGGTTCATCGTATTCGAGTGTTTATAAACTCCTACCGATACAGTGGATCAAACTGATCGACCGGAACTCATAAACTACTCAACCAGTAAATCTCCACAATATAAAATTATTTTTATATCATCTACAAATACATTCACTCGTATATATACACTCAAATTCAATCTAGGGTATTATTAATCCCATCTCTACTGAGTCACGCCACAGAGCCAAGGTAATAACTTAACCTTAAGCTCTGATACCGACTGTAACGACCCGAAAATTAGCGACCTTGATTATCCGATATACAACACATATCGAACGTTCAAGAGTCGAAAATACCGGATGGTTAATGAAAGAAATTAGAGGGTGAGGAAAGATAAGATAGAAACTTAGAATAGAAGAAGAAGAAGAACATACAACATCAGAGTAAACACGAATCTCACAGCGGAATGAACAACATATAATAGATAACATATCCTTGAAATAAAATCATTATATGTATATAATAATATTATCAGAGTACAACACTTACAACACAGCGGAAATTACTATAGCTATATAATCCTGAAGCCTCCTGCTCCAAGCTCTGCCAATATATCTTGAAATCCCGACTACTTGACTGCCCTTACAAAATTGGGCACCCAAGAGTTTAGGGAAAACAAAACAAAATAAACTTCGGGTCAGTCATGGGACTGGTATGAGTAAAACAGTTTAAAACAGTTTGAGCCAGTAAACGATATCTCATAAGACCATGCCGTATAACGGAACGGGTTTTTCCCTAATGAGAATCCAAAATCAATCTTTATATCAAAACTCTCATGATATTATTATAACGTCTATCAATCACAATATAATAATCATCTAGCAGAAACGCTTTCATCTCACGTTCTACATATATAGTATACAATCAAAACCGCAAGCACGTATTGGGTAATGGATTTCCAACTATGACAAGGTATGGAACTACCTTTCGCTAGTGTATCTCTAGAGAGGAATACACTGGGTTCAACAAGGACATCTTGCAACCCGGCCACACATGACCGACCACTCATTTCTCTTGAGTGTATCGAATGTATATCATCAACGGTTGGGATCAGCAACCGTTTCCTGAATGGGAAAATATCAACAATAGATTTTTAGAAGTAAATGAAACTCTAGATCAGGTGATTATACACCCTAATAGGTGCGACCTACCTAGCTATGCTGCCTGCCCGATTTCTGTCATTTCCCGGTTGTGAGGCTAGAGGCCACGCTTATCCCTGACAGATCACACATTTATTCACTTTGAATGTCACATCGTCATACCCGCCAAATCACAAATTGATTTCCCCAAAAACAGCACGGGTATACAGCTAAGAGAAACGAATTCCTCCGCCACCAAACGTAAATACGTTTGAAAAGATCAACTTACGCGATCTATTAAATATACTCTGTCAGACATTCTTCCATACAGGTCGTCCTGGGACTGGACAAACCGAAGGCACTATTCAGTACATCCATCTTAGGCAATCTTTACCTAAGATTTATACAACAGCCCTTGCACTTTACTTCGTCTTCAATTATCTTTGGCATATATGATTCGCAATTCTTATGCCAATACGGAGTGGTTCTTCGGATAATAATCCAACCAGTTTCTCCATATTAACAACGTTAAAATGGTCAAAACTTTGATAGTCTGTGATTTAACTATCAAAGAAAAACACGTGTGCAAACAAAGATATTATTTCCAAATGGAAATTTTATCGATCAATCATCATTTAACATTTAACCCTTTTAAATTAATTCACTTATCTCCTGTTTCCATATATTCAACATTTCTTAGTTTCTATTATCAGAAAACATTTCCGATTCTTGTTTGGAAAACATTGTTGAGTCAAAGCTTCACGGATTATTTTGATTTATGACAAGAAGAAGCTTCTACATCGACAAAAAGAAGACGAGATGCCTTCATAGGTTAGAAGTTGATTATTTAGAGTCATAAATGTTAAAATCTATCCTCAAATAATCATAATTCTTTTTGGCTTTCAAAAATTACTTATAAAACCTTTTTTTATGCATATCATCAAAAACATGTCGACCTACACTTTTTTATAGGTCAACAGGTTTTCAAAATATAACGGTCGAAAAGAGGTCCACCTATACTTTTTTATAGGTCAACAGGTTTTTAAATTACAACGGCTAAAAACATGTCGACCTACAAATTTTTATAGGTCAACAGCTTTTTGAAATTTTGTGAAAAGTCGTCTTCTTTCTTGAAGAGTTACATCCATTTCTTCTCAAGAATAATCACTTCTTTTGAGAGCAACATTTCACCAACAATTACATCTTCTCGATTATTATAAATACATCAATTTTCATTCATTCAAATCACCGAAATTTCTCTCCATTCTCTTATCTATATTGTATTATTCTTAGCATTCTAAAAGGACTCAAAAGCATTCAATTATCGTTTGAATCTCCAAGCATATTTAACACACTTGTGATTCAACTCGATAATCCACTTCCAAATCTTTGCAAACATCAATATATATTTGAGGATAAGATTATAGGAAGGTTGTACTCAATCATTGACTAATCAGTGTTGAAGAAAGAACACATTCAAGGTCAAACTCTTGTAATCGTCTTGTGGGTAAGCTTGTAGCCCGTGAAATCAAGTGGGTAAGCTTGTGGCCCGTGAAATCAAGTGGGTAAACTTGTAGCCCGTAAATCAAGTAGTTGTGAACCTGTTCCTCCGGGTGAAGCGAGGGTGTTGTTTAGTGAAAAGCCGAAGAGGAGCTTCGGGACTGGACGTAGGATGGGAGGTCCGAACCAGTATAAAAATCTGGTGTCATTACTTTACTTTATCTACAACATTTATATTTGTTAGTGATATATTTCTTATTTGTGAATTTTTACCTGTGTAACTATTGAATAGCTTAAGTTATCACATACATTCCGCATAGCCATATTATAGATCCTGCACAAGTCGTATACACACCCGACTTTTCAATTGGTATCAGAGCAAGGTCATCATATAACCGTAACACAATTATTTGATATATTCTAGTAATATGGCAAATAACGCAAGTACAAGTAACACCACTTACACAGAAGGTCAATCGACACAAAGACCTCCTTTCTTTAATGGCCTAAACTATAGTTATTGGGAAACACGTATGACTTTTTATATGCAATCATCTAGCTATGATGCTTGGAATGCTACTCAGAAAGAGATAATAAATCCAACTACTGAGTATGCAGAATGGACTCCTGTTGAGAAAACAGCAGCTACTGTAAATGCAAAAGCAATGAATATGTTGTTTTGTGCATTAGACCAAAATGAGTATAACCGTGTTAGTATCTGTACCACTGCCTATCAAATTTGGCAAACACTAAAGACCACTCATGAAGGTACTAACAAGGTTAAACAAGCAAAAATAGCTTTGTTGAAAAGTCAATTTCAAAATTTCAAAATGAAGCCAAATGAAACAATCAATGAGATGTATTCAAGGTTTCAAACTATTCATCATGCTCTTATCGGGTTAGGACAAAAATATTCTGACTTCGATGTAGTTTCAACAGTCCTACATTCACTGACTAATGAATGGGAAGGAAAAGTATTAGCCATAGAAGAAGCTAATGATCTTTCCCCCATGAAGCCAGATGAATTGATAGGAAATCTTATGTCCTATGAGGCTAACTTGCAGGCTCGAAAAGAACAAAAAGAAGAAAAGAAAAATGTAGCTTTTCATGCTGATGAAGACATCTCAAATTATGAAGATGAGGATCTAGCATTCATTGCAAAAGGATTCAAAAAATTCTTAAAGCAACGAAAAGCTAGTCGATACAACAGAAAAAAGTTCGGATCAAACAGACCATCATCATCGAATGTAGAATGCTTTAACTGTCATAAGAAGGGACATATGCAAAATGATTGTCCAGAACAAAAGAAGAAGACAGAAAATGACAAGTTCAAACACAAAACGGACAAGTCAAAGAAACGGGCATTCTCAGTAACTTGGGATGATTCAGATTCATCTTCATCCGAAAGTGAAAGCGACTCAGATAATGAACAAGCAAATGTATGTTTTATGGCAACAGAGGATGAGGTACAAATTCCTACTCTTGAGGATATGCTTGATATTTATGATAAATTAATGATTAAATTTAAAGATACAAAACATCAATTAAAATAAGTCAAGGCAATGTTGAATAGATCAGAATTAGAACGAGATATGTTAAAAGATGAAAAAAAACATATTAGAGGAGGAACTTGAAAAGGCTCAAGAATCATCATCTGATAATAATTCTCAACTATCTCTTCTGAGTCAAGAAATTGAAATTTAAAAAGAGAAAAATGACACTCTTACTGCTGAGAATTATGAGCTTAAAGCAAAAGTAAAATCTCTAGACCTTGAAAAAGCTAGTTTACAAACAAAGTTAGACGACATTTCTAAAAATGTTTCTAACTTTAACAAAGGTCGAGAAAATTTGACAAAAATTATTGAGAGTTCACAATCAGCTACAAACAAGCAAGGATTGGGATATAAGAAACAAGTTATCAAGAAACATCTTGGTAAAAGAAAAAGAAAAAATAAGAAAGTTCAAGAAATTGAAGCTAAGAAAAATCTTAGTTTATTATATTCCAAACCAAAACCGATTGTGAAATCTCAAAAGAAGAATGTCAAATCTATAAAAATATGGGTTCCTAAAACAAATAATAGTTTGATTAGGAACAAGTACATTCAAATTTTTTTGAATACTGTGCATTATAATCCAAATTATTTGTATAAAGGGGATACCGGACCCGTATGGGTTTGGACTCCTAAGACCTAACTCTTAGGACCCTATAAAAAGTGGGTACCATGGACTTAACTTTATTTTTTGCAGGTCCCACTTAAGAAAAGAGGAAAGTGGATATTGGACAGTGGTTGCTCAAAGCATATGACTGGAGACAAGAGCTTATTAACAAATATTACTTATTCGGATGGTGGCTCAGTCACTTTTGGAGATAATTCAAAAGGCTATATCATCGGCAAAGGCGATGTGAGCAATTATGGTACATCTAACTTACCTCTTATCACAAATGTCATGCTAGTTAAGAATTTGAAACATAATTTATTAAGTATTAGTCAGTTGTGCGACAAAGGTTTTACTATTTCCTTTTCAGATAATAAATGTAGTATACTAGATAAAGATCGAAATATAGCTTTTGAAGGAAATAGAGATAGAAACATTTATATTCTGAATATGAATATCAATCATAATTCAGATATGTGTCTTGTAGCAAATGATAATGATCCATGGCTATGGCACAAACGCTTCTGTCACATAAACTTCAAAACTATTGACAAGCTAGCCAAAAATGATCTTGTTAAAGGTCTCCCCAAAATGAGCTTTTCGGTTAATAATATTTGTGATGCATGTCAATTAGGAAAATTGACTAAATCTTCCTTCAAATCCAAGAAAATCATATCAACATTACAACCACTTGAATTATTACATATGGATTTATTTGGACCAACACAGGTTCAGTCAATAAATCATAATAAATATGTGTTTGTAATTGTTGATGATTATTCTCGTTATACATGGGTTATTTTCTTAAAAAATAAAAGTGACACTTTTCATCATTTCAAATCCTTCGTCAAAAGAATTCAAAAGTCAAAAGGACTTAAGGTTAAAAATATTAGAAGTGATCATGGCGGAGAGTTCGAAAATAATGAATTTGAACATTTTTGTACAAAGAAAGGTATCAATCATAATTTTTCGTTTCCTCGAACTCCACAACAAAATGGAGTTGTAGAACGGAAAAATCGGACACTACAAGAATGTGCAAGAACATTATTAAATGGATCCACTCTACCAAAACATTTCTGGGCAGAAGCTGTTGCAACTGCATGTTATGTTTTGAATCGTGTATCTATTCGACCTCTGACTAAAAATACATCATATGAGTTATTTAATCAAAGAAAACCAAATATCTCATATTTCAAAGTTTTTGGTTCTAAGTGCTTTATTTTAAATACGAAAGACCATCTTGGAAAATTTGATCCAAAATCCGATGAAGGTATATTTGTCGGATATTAAGAAAGAAGCAAGGCCTATCGTATATTCAATAAGAGAACCAAATCTATTGAAGAATCACTTCATGTTTCCTTTGATGAATTCTTTAAACCATCTCATATAATATCAGATGACGAAGAAACCATAGTCATTGATAACCCTATCATCACAAATAATGATTCTAACTCAGAAATTGTAACACCCCACCTCCGCCAGGGTGGCTCTTGCAAGCACTCTGACTTTGGAAGGGCGTTTGAATCAGGTAAACATGCATAATGATATATCAAGGCAGAACAAGAACATATGTATATATGTAAACAGAGTAAATAAGACAAGTAAAACAGCGGAAGATTTCAAACTATTTCAAAACAAGTCTGGTACAACATAATGTTAACTTTCCAAATACACAGGTCTAGATAAAAACAACATTACTGAAAAACTGAAATACATAAGTACTATCCCCAATATAAGTGATAACCATAGCTAGCTTCATGTCAAACCGTACATGAGCTAAATCCCACAAGCAAGTGATCAGAAATCCAAGCTAAGCTCCAATATTCCCGCCCTGAGAACCGGGGGGGGGGGGGGGGGAACGGAAGAAAAGAGGCGAAAGAAAAACAGGTCAGTCAAAAAGACTGAGTAAGCCCTACTACAATCAATGTAAACTGATAAAGTTAATTGACATGAGAAGCAGGGATGAACATAAGGATAACAACATACTAGCATGATGATTAACTAACGAGGTAGATAAAGGTGTCATCGCATAATCAGGTTTAAGGTTTTGCACCACAGGTGTACTAGCAAACTAACATGACTGGAATAAACAAGTATTGATCCCTTGGCCCAAGCTTTGGCCCAATAACATGAAATGACCCTAATACAAGGTCCAACCAAACGGTCTAGTCGATCGGCTCCCTATAAGCCTAACTCGTCACGTGTTGGTGTCCATACGGCCCAAACATAATTGTAGTCAGACTGTGCCGGGTCTCCCGTCGGGTGTATCAAGCCCTAGGGTGTCAACCCCTGGACACCATAATCATGCGTGCACAGTCTCGATCTACTGGTACCCGTGCATGTTTTCCCCGGCTTCGGACTGTGTGCACGACCGTAGTCCGCCCGGAACTACACCGGCGTACCCTTCTGCCGTCGCTTTTGGTCACTTACCTCCAGTCCAGTAATCGTGCTCCCTCCCTAGCCTAGACCCTAGGGCCTTAATGATACAAACTTGGGATTACTGCAGGAGTGGACCCCCATTGCTAGGATTTTTCTAGTGGGTTAAGTACGGTTTAACCCTCTTGCTAATCATGGATTAACTTGGTTAAGTGTAACGATGAGTTCACGATTTAACCCTGATTAATCTACCAAGCCCAAATTGGTTAAGTATTAAGTGGACCATGACTTAACCCTAATCACAAGGCATTAATTAATTTAATGCGCCTTAACCTCTCACATTAGACCTTGTTGTGGTTACTAGTTAAGCCGGGCGGGTCCGGGTAGCTTTACACCACAACTTGGTCTAACCTCGGGTTCAAGGTACAACATGGCCAACTTCTCACATTGGGTCCTATTGTTTGTAGCAACTAGTTAAGCCGGTCGGTTCCGGGTAGGTTTACGCTACAAACTCAACCCAACCTCGAGTTGGTCACACTTATCTTTTCTAAGTGTCATGTCCATCATGTTTCCAAAACATGTTACAAATTTTCAAGCAATTGGGTAGACCTAACTTAATAGGTAAATTCCCAATGGGTAAACCTAACTTAATAGGTAAATTCCCAATCTTATGTTTTTATGTCTTTTAAGTTTACCCAACCCCAAACGCAATCCCATCGCTTACATATCGCAATAGCGCATAAAGGATAGAAAGAGGGAACTTGGCATAATCATGACATAAAGGTGTTGAAGCCACAAGTTCAACATGGTGGCATATGAAATGTACATATGTTCATATACTTGCATATTACATTTTAGGCCTCAAAAGCATGCATAAAGCCAAACTTAGCATATTGGTGATACATGGTGATAAATGACATGTAAAAATGGCCATAAGTTCGCATTTAGCCTCACATGCAAGTTACCATAAGGGACATGATAACTTACATGTTGCAAAAATGCAACCTTTAGCATAAAGCTTGAAGCTTTATGTTCATATGCTCAAGATAAGCTTGCATAACATGATAACATGAACAAAATGATCATCCCAAACTTGCATAACATACATGGCAACTTGCATATCATAACATAACAAACTTGCATAACATAACATGGCAAACTTGCATATAAACTTGCATATCATAACATGGCAAACTTGCATATCATAACATGGTAAACTTGCATATAAACTTGCATATCATAACATGATAAACTTGCATATCATAACATGGCAATCTTGCATATAAACTTGCATATCATAACATGGCAAACTTGCATATAAACTTGCATATCATAACATGATAAACTTGCATATCATAACATGGCAATCTTGCATATAAACTTGCATATCATAACATGGCAAACTTGCATATAAACTTGCATATCATAACACGATAAACTTGCATATCATAACATGGCAATCTTGCATATAAACTTGCATATCATAACATGGCAAACTTGCATATAAACTTGCATATCATAACATGGCAAACTTGCATATAAACTTGCATATCATAACATGATAAACTTGCATATCATAACATGGCAATCTTGCATATAAACTTGCATATCATAACATGGCAAACTTGCATTTCATACATTTAACTTTAGAGTTTAAGTATGAAAGTAGAATAGGGCTTACAATGCTTATGAAGACACAAAAATATGACAAAGCCCTTATGCAATCAATTAGACCCAAAATGCAAGCTTTAATAGAAAAACCCTTGAGCCAAAATGATCAAAACCCTTGCTTTATGATGTAAATATGGAAACTTGACTTGAATGCAAGCTAATGATGCTCATACAAGCTTGAAAACACTTGTATGCATGGAAAATCTCTCATAGAAATTTATTTAGAATTTTATGAAGAGAGTGGAGGCCATGAGAGGAATGATTTTGCCATAGTTTAGTTACTTGAATGAATAATGATGATTTAGGGTTAGGTTAGGGGCTTATTTATAGAGAATAGGATTAGTTCTAGCCTTAGGATTAAACCCTAGTTCCAATCTCAGCCCTCAAAACCGAATCTGGCCCTAAAACCTAACCAAGACCCCAAATGGTGCACCAGGCAAAACTGCCCGGCTGGACCAAGTCGACAGCCAAGTCGACAGGGCTGTCGACTTGGGTCCAACCAAGTCGACTCCCAAGTCGACAGAGCTGTCGACTTGGGTGCTCTGGCGGGAATTTTCCCACCTGGCCCAATCTGACCTAATTTTTCAAATTCAAACTTGAATTTGAAATCTGTTTTTACTTTGAAATTTTCTGAAAACTTCGTTGGGCCTTAATCGGGTCATACAGACTCCGATTTTCGAAAACTCGGACTCTATTTCGCGTATTTTTCCGAGTCGAACGCAATGGCATAGCCCGTTTCCCTTGATTCAGATTTTTGAATTAAATTCTGCCTCGATTTACATTATTACAGGTTATTGAAAATACGGGTTGTTACATTCTCCCCTCCTTAAAGGATTTCGTCCCCGAAATCTTCAAGTTAGGAAGAACGTATCCTACCATCCAACATCCATCTACTCAAAACATCATCCACGAGCAATCATTGTCCTTACAAGATTCTAAATGTTGTATGAACATATGCAAAGGTGTGTGTATATTTACTTATCTAATGCAAATATCATCAATGCAAATTATGTTAGTGAAATGAATCCATATGTATGCAATTCCTGACATAATGTATAACATCTATATGCGTGCACATAACATACATCCATATGCAACATCCATGTGATAACACCAAAAAATTTCATCCATGAATAAGCGTAAACACTCATGCATATGCAATATGAGGAGTGTGTGAGCCGATCTAGTGCCTAACGTGTATAATGCATCCACGAGTAACCACTTGCAAACACTTGCAACCATCAAGCATAACATGTTTCAAACACATGTTCATCCAAAGGGTTTCTACCTAAGGTTCTCATGGCGAGATTAACACGATAAACTAGATAAACAAGACAAACATGGATAGCAAAAGATATGCTACAAAGAGATCGGGAAGATAAGCAGGATATACTCCTTTTGGATTACAAGAAATCCCTTCCTAACCCAACCCAATCCTATAAAAGCCCAAAAGGTTTAGTCAACCTAACGGACCCCTTCAAACCTTGACATGTATTACCAACTGATGAGTCATACCCCCTTATGGAGTTTACAACAGAAATGGGATCGAGTATGGGACCGAGAGGATATACGTAAAAAGATAACATGCGAGTAAGTTCCACAGGAAAACGAGGATCAAGGATATGCTCTTAGAAAGAGATGATGCGCGTATCTAGCCTTCAGTCTTCTAAGTCACGTTTCCTTGAGCTTAACTCCACTGTGCTTTGACCGTCTTTTACCTCATGATTTCTTGGCTTCTTAACTCTTATTTCCAAATATGAGTTGGAACCCATTTCATTGTCGCCTCTCGTCTTCCTCTTTCACTTACTCTTCTATCATTCTTGGCTTAAACATAACTATGACCTCATGGTTTCATGCAAGCTCTCCAAAATTCACTAGTGAATCCTGGATCTCGTTTACTTACCATAAAGTATTCCACGCAGCAGAACTTTTCTTGAAAATACCAACCCACGTTGCCAATTTCTCTTACTAACGTGATTTTCTATAACTCATGCTTGAACAAAATGAACCATCCGCCTGCGAATGATAGACCATACTTAGATTCAATTGCTTGCTCATGACTTCCCGTAGACTATCCCAAAACTGGCTAGTGAAAATTGAGTCATGGTTACTAACTATCCTTTAGGGAACCCCGTGCAACCGCTTTATTTCTTGAAAGTAAACTGCCGCTAGCTATGCTGCAGTCCTTTTGCTCTTTACCGGAGTGAAATGAGCACTCTTCGTGAGTCAACCTACTATGACCCACATGCTCTTACTCCCTTTTCTTGATCTAGGCAGTCCATCCACGAAATCCTTCGTGACGCTTTCCTACTTCCATTGCGGGGACCTCTAATGGATGTAATAGCCCACTGGGCTTCTATGACTTGGACTTTAACCTGTTGGCACAACATGCACCTTGGGACAAACTCGGCCACCTCCTCGGGTGATGTGCATCTTCAAGAGCCTTCTTTCTCTCATTGCGTCTTAGCTATCCCTTGTCATCTATAGCGAGGTGACTTACCATCTCGCCTTGAATCAACTTGTCTATGATCTCGGCTAACTGCGGGTCTTCCTTCTGCGAAGTCCCTACTTGATCCAGAAGGGTAGGTCTAAGCTCAAGGGACGCTTACTAACTAACTGAACTGAGAGAACTTCTTACTTCGGTTGCATTCCTTGGAGTCTTCCAATCCTGAACTGCAACTACCTTAGCGGGATCCACCGCTAAGCCTTGCTTAGATACTATATGCCCAAGGAATCTAACTTCTTTTCTCCAAAATGACATTTGGAGGACTTGGCTTTCAACTGATGCGCTCTAAGCGTATCCATCACCTCCTTGAGATGTCTAGCATGTTCTTCCTCGTTCTTTAAGAAAGTCAGGATATCGTCTACAAAGACTATCACAAACTCGTTCAGGAACTCCCTAGACACCCTACTCATCAAGTCCACGAAGTAGGCGGGTGCATTAGTCAAACCGAATGGCATGACTAGCCATTCTAAGAATCCATCTGGAGTTCTGAACGCAGTCTTGTCTATACTATCTTCAGCTACCCTGAGCTGATGGAATCCAGTAGCAAGATCAAGAGAGAACAGATGTTCCTATAAGCTGATCAAACAAATCATCGATCCTTGGCAATGGTTGTCTATTCTCTTTGTTTAACTCACGATAATCAACACACGGGCGAAGCGAACTGTCCACATTAGTAGCGCATACTACTAGAGCACCTTCTTCGGAAATGCTTCATCGTATGAAGTTCTTCTCAAGCAACTCCTTGACTTGCTTCCTTAACTCTCATCTCGCGGGACCATGTGCCTAACCGGCCACGTAACTGGCTTGGCATTATCAACCAGATAAATGCGGAAATCAATCTCTCGCTTAGGGGTAACCCCCCTTCATTTCACCCAAGATATCAGGATATTCTCGGACCACCCTCACCGATTTCAAACTATCGATAGACGAGTTGAGGGATTCAAGATAACACAACATGACGGGACCCGTAGGGTTACTAGAAATTTTTAGGGTATTACCGAGGCGAGTCATGAACCTCACAACCCTATGCTCAAAAATCAAGGATGGCTCCAAAACTGGACAACCCATCCATGCCCAAAATCAACCCATACCCCATGAAACCGAGAATATAAGCATCATACGAGAACTCTACACTCAAGATAGAGATTTTCAAATCCACGTAGATAATAGACAAATGGGCGGAAACCCCAATTGGATTTGAAACACACACGGGATCATTCACTAGACTAGTAGTTAGGTGCAAACTTTCAACTAGATCAGATGAAATGAACTATGCGATGCACCAAAATCAAACAAGGTACGAACAGGAAAATCAGAAATGTAAACAAGACTTTCAACAGAAATACTACCTTGATCGGGAACTGGAGCGGCATTGAGAGCATGAACTTGCCCTCCTGAAGGTCCAGCACGCTGAGTCTGACCTTGCCCTTGCTTCTTCGGGCAATCTTTGCTGAAATGTCCAAACTCACCACAACGATAGCATTCACCACTCTTCCTTTTCCTCTTCTTACAATCCTTAATAAGATGCCCAACTGAACCGCAATAATGGCACTTCCCCTTGTTGTTATTGCCCTTGTTGTTGTTCCCCTTGTTGCCTTGACTCTTGTTCTTGTTCTTATTGCCTTGACTGCTCTGACCGCTTGGATTGCCCTGATTTCCTTTCCACTCGGAATCAGTCTTCTTGGCTTGAGTATCATTCATCTTGATCTCCTTCTTGTCACTCCTATTCTCTTCATTGAGTAGGGCCATATTCACCAAGCTCTCGAAAGTTGCCCCCAAGGGTATATGAGTCATGGCTAAACCATGTAATGGCTCGTTTAATCCTAGAGCAAAGTATAGGGCCTTCTTCTGAGCTGTGTTAACCAAGTCTAAACCGACCCGAGCCAGTTGATTAAACTTATCTATGTATTCCCTAATAGTCATGTCCCCTTGCTTCAGTGATAGGAACCTTAGTCCAAACTTTCCCCGAAAGTCATCCCAAGTCTCAATTGGCCTAGTAGCGGTGGTGACCACCCACCAACGTGCAGCTTCTTCCTTTAGCAACCACACGGCTAATAAAACCTTCCTACGGTCATCTATATCAAAGAAGGCAAAAAGATCTTCGGTTTCTTCCAACCAATTCCTTGCCTCTACATAAGTCTCAGTGCCTTGAAAGTTCTTGCCACCCATTGCTTTGAAATCTTTGCAAGTCTTTGCGAAGTCAGCTTGAGGATGCTGAGGGGGAGGAGGAAGAGGAACCTCAGCGACAGGAGGAGGAGGAGGAACATTAACTACCGGAGGAGGAGGAGGAGGAACATCTGCGGGGCCGGCTTCGGTCGCCCTAGCCTCCAAAGGTCTCCTATACCAAACAGGTACGTGTACTCCCTCCGGAATAGCAAAGTTATCGGCCATACTGAAAACGAAGAAAAAGACAGATTCAGAATGGAGAAAAACGAAGGAATTTTGCTAATGGCTTTTTGGGGAATAGCCTTTAAAATAAACTAGACTTTTCTTTGGAAAATACTTTATACTTGGTTTTGAAAATAGTTTTCCAAAAGTTTTAAAAAACCTTTTTGTTCCTTCTCGTAAACCATATGCTCTGATACCAAATGTAACACCCCACCTCCGCCAGGGTGGCTCTTGCAAGCACTCTGACTTTGGAAGGGCGTTTGAATCAGGTAAACATGCATAATGATATATCAAGGCAGAACAAGAACATATGTATATATGTAAACAGAGTAAATAAGACAAGTAAAACAGTGGAAGATTTCAAACTATTTCAAAACAAGTCTGGTACAACATAATGTTAACTTTCCAAATACACAGGTTTAGATAAAAACAACATTACTGAAAAACTGAAATACATAAGTACTATCCCCAATGTAAGTGATAACCATAGCAAGCTTCATGTCAAACCGTACATGAGCTAAATCCCACAAGCAAGTGATCAGAAATCCAAGTTAAGCTCCAATATTCCCGCCCTGAGAACCTGGGGGGGGGGGGGGGAACCGAAGAAAAGAGGCGAAAGAAAAACAGGTCAGTCAAAAAGACTGAGTAAGCCCTACTACAATCAATGTAAACTGATAAAGTTAACTGACATGAGAAGCAGGGATGAACATAAGGATAACAACATACTAGCATGATGATTAACTAACGAGGTAGATAAAGGTGTCATCGCATAATCAGGTTTAAGGTTTTGCACCACAGGTGTACTAGCAAACTAACATGACTGGAATAAACAAGTATTGATCCCTTGGCCCAAGCTTTGGCCCAATAACATGAAATGACCCTAATACAAGGTCCAACCAAACGGTCTAGTCGATCGGCTCCCTATAAGCCTAACTCGTCACGTGTTGGTGTCCATACGGCCCAAATATAATTGTAGTCAGACTGTGCCAGGTCTCCCGTCGGGTGTATCAAGCCCTAGGGTGTCAACCCCTGGACACCATAATCATGCGTGCACAGTCTCGATCTACTGGTACCCGTGCATGTTTTCCCCGGCTTCGGACTGTGTGCACGACCATAGTCCGCCCGGAACTACACCGGCGTACCTTTCTGCCGTCGCTTTTGGTCACTTACCTCCAGTCCAGTAATCGTGCTCCCTCCCTAGACTAGACCCTAGGACCTTAATGATACAAACTTGGGATTACTGCTGGAGTGGACCCCCATTGCTAGGACTTTTCTAGTGGGTTAAGTACGGTTTAACCCTCTTGCTAATCATGGATTAACTTGGTTAAGTGTAACGATGAGTTCACGACTTAACCCTGATTAATCTACCAAGCCCAAATTGGTTAAGTATTAAGTGGACCATGACTTAACCCTAATCACAAGGCATTAATTAATTAATTTAATGCGCCTTAACTTCTCACATTAGACCTTGTTGTGGTTACTAGTTAAGCCGGGCGGGTCCGGGTAGCTTTACACCACAACTTGGTCTAACCTCGGGTTCAAGGTACAACATGGCCAACTTCTCACATTGGGTCCTATTGTTTGTAGCAACTAGTTAATCCGGTCGGTTCCGGGTAGGTTTACGCTACAAACTCAACCCAACCTCAAGTTGGTCACACTTATCTTTTCTAAGTGTCATGTCCATCATGTTTCCAAAACATGTTACAAATTTTCAAGCAATTGGGTAGACCTAACTTAATAGGTAAATTCCCAATCTTATGTTTTTATGTCTTTTAAGTTTACCCAACCCCAAACGCAATCCCATCGCTTACATATCGCAATAGCGCATAAAGGATAGAAAGAGGGAACTTGGCATAATCATGACATAAAGGTGTTGAAGCCACAAGTTCAACATGGTGGCATATGAAATGTACATATGTTCATATACTTTCATATTACATTTTAGGCCTCAAAAGCATGCATAAAACCAAACTTAGCATATTGGTGATACATGGTGATAAATGACATGTAAAAATGGCCATAAGTTCGCATTTAGCCTCACATGCAAGTTATCATAAGGGACATGATAACTTACATGTTGCAAAAATGCAACCTTTAGCATAAAGCTTGAAGTTTTATGTTCATATGCTCAAGATAAGCTTGCATAACATGATAACATGAACAAAATGATCATCCCAAACTTGCATAACATACATGGCAACTTGCATAGCAAACTTGCATAACATAACATGGCAAACTTGCATATAAACTTGCATATCATAACATGGCAAACTTGCATATCATAACATGGTAAACTTGCATATAAACTTGCATATCATAACATGATAAACTTGCATATCATAACATGGCAATCTTGCATATAAGCTTGCATATCATAACATGGCAAACTTGCATATAAACTTGCATATCATAACATGATAAACTTGCATATCATAACATGGCAATCTTGCATATAAACTTGCATATCATAACATGGCAAACTTGCATATAAACTTGCATATCATAACATGATAAACTTGCATATCATAACATGGCAATCTTGCATATAAACTTGCATATCATAACATGGCAAACTTGCATATAAACTTGCATATCATAACATGGCAAACTTGCATATAAACTTGCATATCATAACATGGCAAACTTGCATATAAACTTGCATATCATAACATGATAAACTTGCATATCATAACATGGCAATCTTGCATATAAACTTGCATATCATAACATGGCAAACTTGCATTTCATACATTTAACTTTAGAGTTTAAGTATGAAAGTAGAATAGGGCTTACAATGCTTATGAAGACACAAAAATATGACAAAGCCCTTATGCAATCAATTAGACCCAAAATGCAAGCTTTAATAGAAAAACCCTTGAGCCAAAATGATCAAAACCCTTGCTTTATGATGTAAATATGGAAACTTGACTTGAATGCAAGCTAATGATGCTCATACAAGCTTGAAAACACTTGTATGCATGGAAAATCTCTCATAGAAATTTATTTAGAATTTTATGAAGAGAGTGGAGGCCATGTGAGGAATGATTTTGCCATAGTTTAGTTACTTGAATGAATAATGATGATTTAGGGTTAGGTTAGGGGCTTATTTATAGAGATTAGGATTAGTTCTAGCCTTAGGATTAAACCCTAGTTCCAATTTCAGCCCTCAAAACCGAATCTGGCCCTAAAACCTAACCAAGACCCCAAATGGTGCACCAGGCAAAACTGCCCGGCTGGACCAAGTCGACAGCCAAGTCGACAGGGCTGTCGACTTGGGTCCAACCAAGTCGACTCCCAAGTCGACAGGGCTGTCGACTTGGGTGCTCTGGCGGGAATTTTCCCACCTGGCCCAATCTGACCTAATTTTTCAAATTCAAACTTGAATTTGAAATCTGTTTTTACTTTGAAATTTTCTGAAAACTTCGTTGGGCCTTAATCGGGTCATACGGACTCCGATTTTCGAAAACTCGGACTCTATTTCGCGTATTTTTCCGAGACGAACGCAATGGCATAGCCCGTTTCCCTTGATTCAGATTTTTGAATTAAATTCTGCCTCGATTTACATTATTACAGGTTATTGAAAATACGGGTTGTTACAGAAATAGTTGATGATAACCCTCAAATTGATGTAGTACCTTCTCCACCAAGATTTAGATCTCCTCCAAGAATTCTAAGAGATCATCCAGTTCAAAATATAATTGGAGAAGTATCATCTCAAATAAGAACTAGAAGTCAACTTAACCAAATGGGACATGTTGCATTTATTTCTAATATCGAACCTAAGAATCCTAAAGAAGCTGCTACCGATGAATATTGGATTATTGCGATGCAAGAAGAACTAAATCAGTTTGAACGCAATAATGTATGGGAACTTGTTCCAAGGCCAACCGATCAATCGGTTATAGGAACTAAATGGGTTTACAAAAACAAGGCTGATGAACAAGGAAACATAACTCGAAACAAAGCACGGTTAGTAGAACAAGGATATAATCAAGAAGAGGGTATCGATTATGAAGAAACTTTTGCACCTGTCGCTAGACTAGAAGCAATTAGAATTCTTCTATCATTTGCTTGTCATCATAACTTTAAATTATATCAGATGGATGTCAAGAGTGCATTTTTAAACGGATTTATAAAAGAAAAAGTATATGTTGAACAACCACCTTTATTTAAACATGAAAAATATCCGGATCATGTGTTCAAGCTTAAGAAGGCTTTGTACGGTCTAAAACAAGCACCACGTGCTCGGTATGAACGACTACGAAGTCATCTAATTGATTCTGGATTTCAAATAGGAAAGGTTGATCAAACATTATTTATTAAACATTCGCACAAAGATATACTTGTTATTCAAATATATGTGGACGACATAATCTTTGGTTCAACAAATGAGAAACTTTGTAAAGAGTTTGCAAATGTCATGACCAAAGAATTTGAAATGTCACATATGGGAGAGTTATCATACTTTCTTGGTCTTCAAATTAAACAACTTCCGAATGGTATTTTTATAAATCAAGAAAAATATTGTGAAAATCTTATTAAAAGATTTGGTCTTGAAAATACTTCCGGAAAACCAACTCCGATAAGTACAACTAGTCATCTCGAAAAGAATGAAAGTGGAAAGAGTATAGACCAAAAGACGTATCGTAGTATGATAGGTTCTCTCCTATATTTAACAGCTAGTCGTCCTGACATTATGATGAGTGTTTGTTTGTGTGCACGTTTTCAAGCTAATCCTAAGGAATCGCATCTACGAGCAGTAAAACGAATTATTCGGTACCTTAATAACACCAAAGATTTCGGTCTTTTCTATCCTAAGGATTGTGCATTCGAATTAGTATCATATAGTGATGCTGATTTCGGAGGATCACGAACGGATAGAAAGAGTACAAGTGGTACGTGCCATTTCATTGGAAAATCACTTGTCTCTTTGTTTAGTAAGAAACAAAATTGTGTTTCACTCTCGACATGTGAAGCAGAGTATATCTCAGTGGCTTTAGCATGTACACAAGTTATATATATGCAACAAACACTTAAAGACTTCGATATGAACTTGTCAAATTCTATTATATATTGTGATAACACAAGTGCGATAAACTTATCCAAAAATCTGGTTAATCACTCTCGAACTAAACATATCGACATCCGACATCATTTTCTTAGAGATAATATTGAGAAAGGAAATATGAAATTAGAATATGTAAGCACAAACAATCAACTAGCTGATATATTTACAAAGCCTCTACTAGAATCAAGTTTTGTCAAGTTACGTAGAGAGCTAGGCTTGGTTTCAAGAAAAGAACTCGAAGGATAATATTTTTTTAATTTATAACAAGAGTTCGCATTTTTTTTCGGAAACCAATTTCTTTCCTTTTTACTATATAGAGAAGAGAATTTTTCTACGGTTAAACAAATACAAACCATCTTTTCTTTTTCTAAAAATAGAAAACTCTTTCTCTATATATACGTTTTTATTTTTGAGTGCTCTCAGACAGTCATTCTCTCAAACCTCAATTATTTTTAATTCATGGCACACATTTGTGAAAAATGTGCTGAAAACTCCCATATTTCAATCACGAGTTCCGAACCAACGGAATACAACTCCCCGAAAACACTAGAACATCCACCTGGATTTCATCCACCTTCTCGAACACCAGGAACCACACCAACTTCTAAGAAAAGCAAGAAAGTATTGTTTTTCTCTCCACGAACAAAAGAAAAGATCGACGAAATGCATTATTATCAGCAGCAAATGTTCTATGAGAAAAAATTAACGACTTCTCGTTTGACGTATCTCGAACGACTAGCCTCTTTCTTCTGCAACTCTGACAGGCATAACGTACATGAGCCAATACCTATACCATCATCTTCGCGAACTCCAAACTCATGGGATAGGAATTACAACAACAATGAAGGAGCAAGTGGAAAATACAATCCTTGGGAACCAAAGAATCCTTGGGAACCAAGGAGACAATTTTTTATCGTTTAAATTTTCTGAAAATAAATTTGTATTTAACCTTCAAAGCATCTGTTTTTGAATTCATATTGTTTTGAATAAAATATTATATATATATATATATATATAGTTCATTTCATCTCAACAAACCAGAAAAACAAAAGTATTCAGCACCTGTCGACCGCCCAGTTCTATGCTGTCGACCGGTCTAGTCTTTTTTGGTTTTTTTATTTTCAACCAGAGAATTAACCTGTCGACCGCTCCAAAAAACTCTGTCGACCGCTCCAAAAAACTCTGTCGACCGGTTAGGCTAAAAATATAATTCAAATATCTTCCAGAACTCTTACCTGTCGACCGCCCCAAATACTCCCTGTCCACCAGTCAAGATAAAATTATATGTTTATAATTTTCCAGAACCTTTACCTGTCGACCGCCCCAAATACTCCCTGTCGACCGATCAACATACAAATGGTGGCATATATTCTTCCAGAACTTTAAGCTGTCGACCGCCCTAATTTATCCTGTCGACCGGTTAAGTTAAAATATATTGTATCGATTCCTCCAGAACTAATTCCTGTCGACCACCCCAAAATTTTCTGTCGACCGGTATCGGGAATTGCTGTTTCCCCTTCTTTCAGACACTTCGATTCATTTTTTTTAATCCTTACAACCCTTCATCAAGATCATATCTATTCATTCTCTTCACCTTTTAAAACCGTCACATCTCTTTTTCAAACACCCATATTTATTTATTCCTCATCTCCACAACCCAAATCTCTTAAAAATTCTCAATCTCTCTAAAATTCTAAAATGGCTCCTAAGCAAAAGAAATCAAAAACTTCATCCTCTCAAGCACCAGTCCAACCCATTGATTCTCAAATCAAACAATGGCTTATGGATCCACTAGCGGTGAAAAGGTGGAACAAAATGAAAGACTATACAATTCACCATGGATCTTTCATCAATTTCTCTGATTTTGTCTACTACAAAGTTCGAGAGATATCAAACCGAGCAGGTATTGAATCTTTTCTTTCTTTTGAATACAACAATGTTGAGATTAGTCACATTTTGATAAAGCTATTCTACGCTAATCTCAACTTAGAAAAATTTTAACCCCAAAACTCAGAAGATTGCTTATGGTCAGTGATATGTGGACAACACATTTTTCTTTCTAAAGATAGAATGGCAGAAATTCTTTGATCTCACACTGATGGTATACAATTCTCTACTGATTTCTGCCCTATTCATATTCGTGATAAACATAGTCACTTATTCATTGAAGACCATAAGTCAAGTACCAAAGGAGTCAATTTGAGACCCTCGGCTAGAATTCTTCATCTTTGTATCACGCATTCTCTACTTCCAAGGACTGGAAATTTTGATGCTGTTTACAGAGAAAACTTTAAGGCATTGTACGCTATCTTTGGGAATATCAAGGTAAATTGGGTTGAGATGATTTTTGACGAAATTTCAATGGTGAACAAACGCTCTAGGCCACATCTGTTTTATAACGAGTATATTATGCGTTGCCTCATGGACTGTGGAATAAGATCCCCCGCGTCCAAAATTTCAATACCAAAATGTATTGATAAAGCGTCTAAAAAGAGGATGAAGCTACCCGATCCGTGTTTTACCATTATTCCTTTTGAGCAATATGTCGAACTAGGTCCTCCGGAGACTTCTTCTTCACAAATCCCTAGGCAAAGGCCTGAAGACGTTACAATTCCACCACCTACTTCTTCAACTAAAGAAACTCTTGAGCAAATTGCATGTAATCAATTTTTACTCGAAGCAAGACTGAAACGAACCGATAATAAGCTTGACCGCTTGGACACTAAACTTGATAAGCGGTTCAACAAATTAAAGTCTTTCTTCGGAACAATTTGGGAAGCAATCTCCTGTGCCTCAACTTCAGCAACACTTGCACAAGATCCCGGAAAACGTCCTATGCCTCCTACTTTTACATGGTCCTCGTCGGAAGAAGATACCAGTTCTGGAGCAAGTACCCAACATAATCGTGGTCGTGGAATGTCGCATATTGAAGAAGGAGCTCATGACGATGTTGAGAAGGACGATGATGATGGATACAATGAGGAACAAGGGGAGGAAGGAGACAAAGACGAAGAAGAAGATAGTGATTCGGATTGGCCACCACAATAGTCTTTACGTTTTTATCTCTTTATCTTCAAAAACTTAATTATGACTGGTGTATGTAATTATGCCACTATCTAATACTTCTGGTGTGTTTGGTTTGGTTTGTAATATGCGGAACAATTTACTTATTCTTGTATTATGGTACTAGCCTTATGCAATTCTTCTGGACACCCTTTTTGTCGATGACAAAGGGGGAGAAAATATTACTAACGACTGTTGTGCAGATTATATATAATTCAGGGGAGCTTATATACAGGGGGAGCATATATACAAGGAGAGATAACTATTTTAATCCATGTTGTCATCAATCAAAAAGGGGGAGAATGTTGAGTCAAAGCTTCACGGATTATTTTGATTTATGACAAGAAGAAGCTTCTACATCGACAAAAAGAAGACGAGATGCCTTCATAGGTTAGAAGTTGATTATTTAGAGTCATAAATGTTAAAATCTATCCTCAAATAATCATACTTCTTTTTGGCTTTCAAAAATTACTTATAAAACCTTTTTTTATGCATATCATCAAAAACATGTCGACCTACACTTTTTTATAGGTCAACAGGTTTTCAAAATATAACGGTCGAAAAGAGGTCGACCTATACTTTTTTATAGGTCAACAGGTTTTTAAATTACAACGGCTAAAAACATGTCGACCTATAAATTTTTATAGGTCAACAGCTTTTTGAAATTTTGTGAAAAGTCATCTTCTTTCTTGAAGAGTTACATCCATTTCTTCTCAAGAATAATCACTTCTTTTGAGAGAAACTTTTCACCAACAATTACATCTTCTCGATTATTATAAATACATCGATTTTCATTCATTCAAATCACCGAAATTTCTCTCCATTCTCTTATCTATATTGTATTATTCTTAGCATTCTAAAAGCACTCAAAAGCATTCAATTATCGTTTGAATCTCCAAGCATATTTAACACACTTGTGATTCAACTCGATAATCCACTTCCAAATCTTTGCAAACATCAATATATATTTGAGGATAAGATTATAGGATGGTTGTACTCAATCATTGACTAATCAGTGTTGAAGAAAGAACACATTCAAGGTCAAACTCTTGTAATCGTCTTGTGGGTAAGCTTGTAGCCCGTGAAATCAAGTGGGTAAGCTTGTGGCCCGTGAAATCAAGTGGGTAAACTTGTAGCCCGTAAATCAAGTAGTTCTGAACCTGTTCCTCCGGGTGAAGCGAGGGTGTTGTTTAGTGAAAAGCCGAAGAGGAGCTTCGGGACTGGACGTAGGACGGGAGGTCCGAACCAGTATAAAAATCTGGTGTCATTACTTTACTTT
This sequence comes from Allium sativum, assembly GCA_030737875.1. NCBI lineage: Eukaryota > Viridiplantae > Streptophyta > Magnoliopsida > Asparagales > Amaryllidaceae > Allium > Allium sativum. The sequence goes on along the minus strand of CM060921.1, from coordinate 449,680,757 downwards.
ATCTACAGCATTTATATTTGTTAGTGATATATTTCTTGTTTGTGAATTTTTACCTGTGTAACTATTGAATAGCTTAAGTTATCACATACATTCCGCATAGCCATATTATAGATCCTGCACAAGTCGTATACACACCCGACTTTTCAAACATTTCCAAAACTCCTTCGCTGGATTTAAACTGATGTTTAAATCAGTCATCGCCATGCTAACTCAAACCATTTACTAAATTCATTTAACCATCATTCACTATCAAACCTTAGCCATTCCTTAGTTAAGAAGGAAGTCAATCAAGTTGGGGTATAATTACCTCTCAGACCTTAACTGAACAACGTTTTAACTTCAGAATAGACAAAGTTTATCTTTTAAACCTTTAAAAAACTTCCTTACGTAACTCTCTTTCGAATAAATCTTTATTCGATAACTCCTCCCTTCGAATAACTATATTCGATAATCTCTCTTACGAATAACTAGATTCGAAAACCTTTCTTCGAATAAACTATATTCGATTAACTCTATTCAATTTACTCTTATCAATTAACACTTATTGGATTAACTCTTTTGATTTAACTCTAAACGATTAACTCTATTTGATTAACTCTATTTGATTAACTCTATTGGATTAACTCCTTTTACTTAACTCCTTTCGAATGAACTATATTCGATAACTCTTTTAACTCTATTCAAATAAACTATATTCGATTAACTCCTTTAATTCTATTCGAATAAACTATATTCGATTAACTCCTTTAATTCTATTCGAATAAACTTTATTCGATTAACTCCCTTCGAATAACTAGATTCGATAACACCTTTCGACTAACTAGATTCGATAACTCCTTTCAAATAACTAGATTTAATTAACTCACTTCGAATAACCAATATTCGATAACTCCTCTTAACTCGATTCGAATAACTAATATTCGATAACTCCTTTCGAATAACTAGATTCGATAACTCCTTTCGAATAACTAGATTCGATAACTCCTTTCGAATAACTAAATTCGATTAACTCACTTCGAATAACCAATATTTGATAGCTCCTCTTAACTCGATTCGAATAACTAATATTTGATAACTCCTTTCGAATAACTAGATTCGATTAACTCACTTCGAATAACCAATATTCGATAACTCCTCTTAACTCGATTCGAATAACTAATATTCGATAACTCCTTTCGAATAACTAGATTCGATAACTCCTTTCGAATAACTAGATTCGATTAACTCACTTCGAATAACCAATATTCGATACTCCTCTTTGAATAAATTATATTCAATAATTCCTCTCTCGAATACACTATATTCGATAACTCTAGTTCGAATAAGTGATATTCGATAACTCTACTTCGCATAAGCGATATTCGATAACTCTACTCGATTTACTCCATTTGAATAACTCTAGCTGGTTAACTCTAACTGGTTAACTCTAACTCCAACTGGTTAACTCTAACTGATTAATTCTAACTGATTAACTCTAACTGGTTAACTCTATCTAATCGATTAACTCTAACTGGTTAACTCTAACTGATTAGCTCTAACTCTAATCGATTAACTCTAACTCTAATCGATTAACTCTAACTCGATTAACTTAAATCGATTAACTCTAATTCGATTAACTCTAACCGAATAACTAATATTCGATTAACTTATTTCGATTTACTCTTTTGAATTAACTCCTTTGAATTTTCTCCTTTGAATTATTCCTTTGAATTATCTCCTTTGAATTTTCTCCTTTTAATTATCTCCTTTGAATCATTTCCTTTGAATCATTTCCTTTGAATCATTTCCTTTTCTATTTGTTTACTTAACAAATAACTATTCCCCTTTCAATTCTATTTATTTAACAATTAAATATTTCTTTTATCTTTCTATTTATTTAACAAATAAATATTTCTTTTATAACATTCTATTTATTTCCTATAAATAAATATTTCCATTTAATCTATTTGTAAATGTTTTACAAATATTCCCTTTTAAATTCTATTTGTAAATGTTTTACAAATATTCCTTTTTTCTATTTTATTTGTAAATGTTTTACGAATATTTCTCTTTTTATTTGTTTTGCAAATATCTTCCTTTGTATTTGTTTTACAAATATATTTCCTTTATAACTCTTTTGATTTTATAATTATTTCCTTATATAAAATCCTTTTTCCCTTTATGTATAAAATCCGTTGATTTTATATAAATAATTTATTTTCAAAATATGCTTTGAAAATCCCTTTTTTTACATCCCAGTATTTTTCACGGTATTTAAAATACCAATTAACAGTGATCAATATCATTCAAACACACATAATCAACAACAGATTATATATTACATCATACATCACAATATATGAAACAAAACAGTATTATATATATTGAGGATCCCAGTTGGGTCCCTCCAACCTGTTTCCCTGCATCATAGATGTTAAAACAGTATAATTAACATCGACTTCATTTCAATATGAAATATTCTACTAAACAGAATCAATATTTGATTTACGATATATATATATATATATATTGTTATCAATAATTTCAACCAATCAACCAGCATTTCAACCAAACAGTTAACACACAACAATCAACAAATAATTATCAGTTCTAAAAGTATGCTATACAAATATAATTGTTCAGAGTTGGTGAGTTTTACTCACATTGGACGATCATCGTTAATAACGATAACCATCGCTCGATTTGATTCAGACAGGCAATTTATTTTGCTATAAATTGTAACGAACTCCAATCCACTCCCAGTCAGTCCCATGGTGTAGAGCTCGTCCATACGATCCTGTTGGATCTTGTTTCGTCTAATTCTGATAACGTTGGTACAAGATATTGAAGTTACAAGATCGTATATTGTTTTAAATAGAATAAACTTAATATATATATATATATATATATTAGTTGGGCTTCACCTTTCATTTTTGGCCCAACTCCCCTTTAAAAACCCAAACCCACGATCTGTCTTCTTCCCCAAAATGAATTCCTGATGTTCGCTCCCTTATTCTTGCCATTACGGCACCTTCCAACACCATTATCTCCTCCATCACACCATTTAAATTCCAATTGAAAATGCCATAATTCTCCTTATCTATTCCTCTTCACGTAAGTTTATAATACTTTATTTGGTTTTTGAACGCTGTTTTAAATCAATCGCTTTTGAATTTTTCTTCTAAAAATTCCTTGGGTCAAATAAAATATCCAAAAATTATGAAAATTAGTATGCAGCTACAGTTCGACATTACGGTCCCAACGAAACTGGTTTCGTCGAATTCTGACTCCGTTTGCTCGCACAGCGTATTTTTAACCATCAAAATATCGATTGTATTTCACAATAAAATCCCGTACGGCCGCATACTCACTTCAAAAATCACGGAACTTGAAATCTAACAATAATTTAACATTGCGGATCCAACAAAATTAGTTTCGTCGAATTTTGAGGTCGTTTGCAAAATTGGCTATTTTTAAACCTCTAAGTAACCCCTTTAAATATATAAATATATTTAAATATAATTAAATTAAAAATTTAAAAATAAATATTATCGTCTATATTCACAGTAGAATATCATACAGCTCCAATATATTTCTAACTGAATTTACAGCTCGATATTTCAAAGTTCCCAGTTATATCGATATTCGATTTATATTAAATTCCTTTTATAATATAAATAAATCGATATAAATTATAAAGGAATTACACAGCGACTTTTCTAAAATTTGATTTGGACATATCTTAAAATCTACACGACGAAATCCCGATTTTTCTCTTCCACTAGAAAAATATACTTCACCAGCTCCATACGTTTCTTGTTTCACAGAAATCCGATTTAAAATGGCTTTTGTATATTCGTTTAAAGTTCGAATTGCCAAATCGCGAACTGCCGCTCCATTTCGAGCTCGATTATATTTATCATATAATTTATACGTTCAAATGGCGTTTATATAATATATTCGCTAATATAATTCAACTCTAAACTGAATTATATATTTTAAATTGTCCAGTTCACATTATATTGTCAATTCAGTAATTTCTAATTATTCCAGAATTAAATATATTATTTAATTATATTATTAATTAAATATTCAATATAATTTAATTAACGACCATTTAATTCTCTGAATCACTATTTAAATAATTAAATAGATTAATTATTACCCGTAAAAATATGGGTCGTTACACCTCGCCTGACCCTATCCTCGATGAGATCGCGTAAGTGCCTGCATTCATTGGTGCTGTGACCAGCTATGTTGTGGAACAAGCAGTGCTTTCCAGAATCGAGCTCTTTTTGGGTCAGCTCTCTTTTGAGGAGGTTGTGGGAAAGGTAGGGATCTTCGTACGTCAAGGTAGAAGTCGAGCAGGGAAGAATTGAGCTCGGTATACTATTCGTACTTGTTTTCTATCTAGGGTCATAGGTTGCATTCATTCTTTTCCGAGGCCTTTCTTCTTCCTTTATTCTGGCCATTAATATTGCATGGACCTCTTCCTTTGGTGGTAAGGACCTCAAGGCTCTCCATCTCAATGTTGGCGTCTTCTCGTCGGAGGAACCGCTCGGCCTCTGCACAGAAATCTTCAATATCCTTGGGGGGATTTCTGGTCAAAGAGATTGAGAATTGTGATCAGTTCTGAACACCTGCGATGGCGGCCATAAGCACCATCGATGGCTCGGGTCGATCGACTAATGCTACGTCCGCGTTCAATCTCTCGAGGAAAGATCGAAGTGTCTCTCCCGGACGTTGCTTGATGGATGTCAGGAACATGACACTTTTTAGTTGGGAGATGTGAACTATAAACTGTTTGATGAAGCGGGTGACCAGTGTGTTCCAACTACCAATCGACTCCGTTATTAGCTGCCAAAACCACATTCCGGCTATATCTGTGAGAAAGAGCGGTAATCACTTGGCCATAACATTGGTTGATGCTGAGAGTACTTTCATATGACGCATGTATCGCATGAGGTGGATGGTCGGGTCAGTCCGACCATTGTAGGGTTCAATGGCTGGAAACTTATAGTCCGGAGGATTGCGGGAGTTTCTAATTTCCATGGTGAAGGGGATGCAGTGGATATTATCAATATCCTGCTAAGAAGCAGTGCCCGGGTGGAGCGTCGGATGATGCTTGGAAGCTGGCTTTCATCTCTGAGGAGTCGCAGCCATGAATCCAGCTCTGCATTCGGGAGAGCTCCAGCACCAGGGTCCAATGAAAGCATGCTCGGAAGGGTGGCCATTGGTTGGGCTCGACCTCCGAGAGTTAAGTGAAGGTGAGGGCAAGGGTCCATCGCAGTTGTTGGTTCTGGGCAGACTAGCGCCTTTTGAAGCTGATGAGAATTGGTTCGAGCCACGCCCGCGATGGAAGGTCCGGGCTGATCCAGCATAGCATGTGAAGTTCGGGGATCCATGGTGCCCCCACCCGAAGCAATGTTAGAAGGGTTTATGGTAGTGTCTTCCTCCTCCATGGTGAGAACTGTTATGGTAGAGTAGTCTCCTTGGTTCGAAGGGAAGGCTCCACCAACTCTTGGTTGAAGGAGAGGCGACATAAGACAAGTCTGCTGTAAGATGCTGGGTTGTCATGAGAATGGCACCGATCCTGATTAATCCGGCAATTTCTTGAATGGTCCGGGGTCGAGCTATTCCCCGGCGTGGAGGTGATATAATCGAATGACCTAGATCTTGATCACGGGCCTCTTGTGAATCTGCAGCTGCGGCTGCGCTGGTTGCTGGAAGTGATACTCCTGCCTATGATTGGTTGGGAGGCGGAGCTAAGCCAGGAGAAAACAAAGGAGTGATCTGATCTACAGCTTGCATTTGTGCAGACCGAAGATCGGTTAATGCCCTAGCCTCGCCTGGTGGAGGAATTTATGTTGAAGCGTTAAATCCCTTTTCCATCCGAGCAAGAAGGTGATCCATCAAATATTGTTTTTGTTCGAGGAGTTTACCCTGAGATGTCATCTAGCCTTTGAACTCGGCCATAATCTTATCCATGTCGTCTCGAGTAAGATACTGGGACACTTCTTCATGAGAGGAAGCTTCGTGACTTGCTTCTGCAACGTTTGTCTCGGCTGCATCAGCATTCGTGGGATGGGAAGATGTTGCATCTTTCTTCCGCTTGTTTGCCATGGGTCAGAACTTGCTGAAGGTCGTAGAGTGTGTTGGTGCATGCCCCCTTCCTGGTGCGCCAAAGTGTTGACGTTAAAAGTTGGTCACTAGTGACAATCAACCCCCGATCGTGTGTAGAGCACACAAATAACAATCACAAAATGCAGTATAGTAAAGAAAACGTGGAGCACGCAAGACTTTTTGTAGTTGTTCGGCAAAGATGGCGCTACGTCCACTTTATATGTATTGATTTGCTTTTTGATTACAAGTACAACATTTTTTCCATTTGAAGAAAGAAGGAGAGTTGGCTATTTTTGGAGTTAGCCATAAGAAGCGCTTAGAATCGGAAGTCTTAGGTGGAGAATAGAGCCTCCGAAAGTAGGTCTAAAGATGAAGTCCGAAAAAGAGGTCCCTCTCCATTTTAAGCTTGGAGGTATTTATAGGTGAAGATACGGGTTGAGCGGGTCGCCACATGGCCTGACTCTTTTGCGGAGCTCGGACACGTGGAGCTCGATCATCGGAAGTAGTTGCGGTGGTGGGACCTGGTCCACTATTAATTAATAGGATCCTCAAAATTTGGGGTTTACGTGGCATTTGAGATGAGGTGTATCAAAAGTAGAGCCTTGTCCGGAAGTGGTTGACCGCCTTTAATGCCTTGAGAGTCGGGCCAAGTATTGAATGATTCAGCTGGATATTTCCACACAGATTCGAAGATATCTGGTCGATCTGAACTTTAAGGAAGTACTTGACTCGGTCGATCTGGGAGAGCGATTGTGTCGGGGCATAAGATGTCGCTTGCGCGAAGGAAATTAGCTCGGGCCAAATCTTTTATGGACTTTATGAAATACAGATCGTTCTATCGGTCAATCGACCGATGCTAAAAAGTGAGCTTCTTGACATTGGGCTTCGATCCGTTGAACCGCGACAGCTTTTGCCAAATAGTTGGTCAACAAATATAATGCATCAACATTTTTACAGTAAATAATTGGTGAGTTAACAAAGCCAAAATCAAGAACAATGCACAACAATACTTAAGCATGTACAGGTGCAAAGACATGTGACATAACGGAATGTAAAGTTATATCCATATAGATGCACAACACATAAAATATACACATGCACACATTGTCTTTAACAAACACCCAAGCACATTTCACATACACCTACACACAACTACAACACACACTCCAATACAATGATGTCCACACACACACCTTCCCCCCTCCCCCCCCCCCCCCCCCAAAAAAAATCATGAAAATTAACAAAAACATTTTTCTTAGGCCCGCACAAACACAGAACAAAATGGCATAGGCATAGAACACTGACAGGTCGTTTCCACCAACAAACCGATGGTCCTAACGGGTCAACCTGCCGAACCCGTACTATGCGATCTCTAAATGGCGACTCCTTCTATGGCGATCTCTAAATGGGTCGACCGTGTGCGTCAAGTTACAAACTGCAACAAGCTCAACTCACACCATAGATGTATAACGATGCCAAAAATCATATACTCCAACATGATTGTTTATATTAATTTACACGATCAGTTGAAGATTTTATCAGTGCGAGAATTCAGGAAAATATATCAATGATAAGATGAGAGGTGTGAACAAAAATTCGCGAATTGGAAAAGTCAAGAGAATAAGCATGGTTCTGAAAACTTGAACTCAACCTTAGGCCTTGTGTTGGGCTTGGGTTAATATATTTATATTTTCTTTTTAGTTTCAAAATTAAATTCTAGTTAATTTTATAAAAATTCAAATTCCTATTTAAAATCACTTCTTTGCTAAATCAATGTTATATTTCATTTGTAACATTTTATAAAATACTATTATCACATTTCAAATATCTTATTCTCGCAATTTAAATTCTTTCATCTAGTAAATGCAAAATCGATTTATCAAATAAATCTTCAAACACCAAAATGATTTTAATTCGTTATTATTAACATAAATTAATTATGATTAAAAATTCATGGTGTGATGTTTGTCATAAGAATCAGGTTGCTACCAAGAGGTTCTTTCATCACTAAGACTTACTCTTTCTTCAAAGATATAGTATCATTGCATGTATATATGATTACCACAATTTATTTCAACTATTATTTATTTAAGTTAAGTTGGTAAGCACAATTTATTCTTTCTTTCTTTTGCTATCCGCACTACGTAACTCAAGATAACCCCTTGCTAGGCAACAAAACCATCTACTTATTTGTTCTGCTTTCGTAATGCATGAAGCAATGGAGTAAGATTTTATTATGATTTATCGTATGAAGCACCAAAATCATTCCTCCTTCTAATCGCCCTCTCATGTTTCATAAGGCAAACTTCACTACTAACGGAGCTGAAGGCTCACCATTTTAGTTAATTATTGGTTCCCTCAATTTATTTCACCTATTGGCTCCTCCAATGTTGACATATATGCAAATTCGTGTCCATGATTACCCATTGAATAACATGTGCAACTTTCAGCTGTGTCCTACCAAGTTCAATAATCACTTATCTTTGAAAGACAACCCCTTTCTGGCCCAAAGGACAAACAATCATTTAATTCGAATGAAATCTCCTCCAACACCATACAATTCCTCTTTCGGATCCCATACAATCAACCAAGACATGGCGTCAAGGGCATAACTCTAGGGTATAGAGGTAGAAACCTCTTAACTCCTTTATACAAACAGTAATTAAATCCCTCCTCGTTATCATTGCCGATGTTGACAGCCATGGAGGCACAGCCGCAAATCTTTTAAAAGACTTCCTTACGGACCATTAACCATGTCCAAGCAAATAAGTTTAGGAAACAAATTATAAGATTTGTCATTGTAGGTATTGGCTTCAAGAGCTTCAAAGCTTCAAGTTAGAAAACAACTATGACCCCCTTTCGGTTCCCCAAAAGATGTAAAGTCTTTTATACAAAATAGTTCTTATGAAAGACACTCATCCGCCCTACCGATAGAGCGGAGGCGAATGCCTCTTGTGGAGCAACTAACTTTCAAAACGTATAAACATTAATACCAAAGCTTTTTTTGGAAGGTGGGATATGCGGATGTATGAATACTTCCTGTACTATGCATATGATATTCCAAGTATCCAGCGCTAGCAAAAGGTGTATTTCAAAAGTATTTGAACATTTCTTCCAGATAAGGTAGTGGCACTAACGGTACATACGAGTAAAATTGACTTGTTTCTTTATAAAGTAATATTTTATACTTACTCCACCATATTTGTTGAATTCTCACAGGTTTGTACATGAAATACAGATAGAAATACAGTCCTTTTACAACACTTTGTACTAGCCAAAATATAAAATACTTAAGTGAATATGTTAACATTTTAATTAATATATAAGTTTTTTCTAAGCAATTCCAACTTAGAAAATTTATAACATATTCATACAACAATAGAAAATTATGAAATTCCAAACCCATCTCTAAAGTCATACAACATACATTATACCAAAATTTCGAGCAATTTGGATATTTCTAACTACAGATTTTGACCTAAAACCTATCCATTTTCATGTGTGTTAACCATATAATTATGTCAAACATAGTTATTGGTTAACCACCTAGTAATATTATTTTAATCATGAAAACCCATTATGAACATACTTCTTTTTCGGATATTTACCCAATAAGTGAAACAAAAGGGAAAGAGTGTTATTCACCTTGATTAATAGAGGTTGTGAGATTTGTTGTTGTTTTCCAAGCTCTAAATCCTAGCTTTCTTTTCTCCTTCATCTTTCCTAGCTTTAATGGTTGGCCTCCCTTAACTTTCCTTAGTTTTAAAGAATGAATGAGAAATGAAACAAATGTGGAAGGATATGATAAATATAAAGAACGAAAGTTTTCCACTTTTTCATTCTTGTATGCCTTTCCTTATGCGTATTTTAGTTCATTTGTTTATAATGCCAACTTACTAGTTATTTACTGAAAACGAATCTCATTTCCTCCTTCACCACATTACTCTCATTGAATTTAACCAATTAAATTCCTGAATAATGTTATTTTAATTTAGGAGTATTACATCTTCCTCTCCTAAAAAGAATTTCATCTTCGAAATTCAGTCAAGGACTAAAAAAACAAAGCAATCATAGCAACCTATCAAGCAATGTTATCACAAGCATATACTAGCGTATCCACACTAGTAACTAATCTATAAAGCAATATAGATCTTACTGAAAGTAAATTAAGAAAAGCCTCTATAATATTGTCTTTTGTTTCCCAAGTAAATCCCATTTTGTCGTCCCTCCACTGAACTTTCACCAATTTGATTGTCTTGGTTCTCAGCTTCCTTTCATCTCTACCCCCAACATGAACTGGTGTGTGACGACCTCCCCATACCTTCTACACTAAACTACATGAAATGTGTGTTGCATGACATGTCAGGCCAATATGGGATGATCATCAATGAAGAAAACCAAAATAAAACTTGTTGTATAGGATTCCCAACCCCTACTTCATTCCAATATCCTACGGTGATAACCTACCCAGAGAAATAGAAGAGAACACACAAGCAACCACAACATCCATAACAGATAATAGCCTATCTATTACCGACTAAAGCCTTGAATAGGTTAATATCGAATGACTGGCTATTGCCATCCGTCAAGGGCTAATAGGAAACCTTAGTTCTAGGCGAATTACCGTACGACCCACGTAGGTTTGTCTTTCCAAGATAACTAGATCACTTCCCAAGAGCGATCGAGGGTACCCGATCTCTCAAATCTTAACATGCTTCCCCACGATACCCCTGCTTTGAGTCCGCAAGGATCCTTCGACCAATCAACGATTCCTTAGCACTTTTAATCACATATGTCTTCCACGACTCCACCTCTTAGCTTGAGTCTCACTCGAGTCAGTCCATTACCATGCAACATCATTTCATTTTGAGTTGCCTGTCACTTTCGCCTTTGACCACTCTCGCTTGAGTTCACAGTCAAAAAATCAACATCACTTTGATGATAACTTCCATCCTGTAGATGCTAGACTATCGAAGACCACCGCCATGCTCCTAAAGATCAATGCTTCACATGACCAAGACCACCTGTCTCAATTTGCCACCATAATGGATCAGTACCATTCCATAGGTTATGGACTGAGACCGGTCCTTGTACTTAGTCAAAAATGACTAAGTTTTTGTACATTCTTCTTCTATGCCTCAAACACTTCTCCCCAGTTCAATTTCAAGTCAAAACACTTCCTCGAAGCCTTGTATGCTGGTTCGTCGACGAAGTCAAGTGTTTACACTTTGACCTATCCAATTCACTTTAAACTTTGCATATGACCTGCTATTGGTCCCATGAAGACAAGCACGAAGCTTTGTCTCCCCCTGGTTCCTATCCATATACTTAGAGAATTTCCACTTGAAATTTTTATAGCAACTTCCTTGAACTGCTTAGATGCCACGCCCAAAACATCGATCCCATCCAAGTACTTGTGTAACACCCCACTCCCGCTATGATCACTCACTAAGGGAATGCCATAGCATCGGTGGAGTATTTTAGTGAATATAGAACAGAAAAATTACAACAAGACAGATATAAATAGTACTTGAAATTTTTAAAACATCATCTCATAACAGCGGAAGTAAAACATGTCTGGTTACATCATAAAACCATAATAAAGGTCAAGTACAATATCCATCAAAATAAAGGAATACATAATCCCACTCTCATACAATAGCCAAAACAAAAGAAAAGATAACTGGATAACTGGAGCTTTACATCTATCCAAGCTCCTCAAGACTGGAACAGCAATCCGATCAAGCTCCACTACTGCTAGGATCCACCACAGGACCTGAGGGTTGGGAAAAAGATAAAAACAACGGGGTCAGACATAAGTCTGAGCGAGTCCTATAACTTTAACAATACAATCGTTAAAGTAACCAGAGAAGATATGAACTGATATACGGTAACATATAGGGATAATTGGGTACCCTAAGCAGTCAACTGAACTATGATAAAGGATAAAGACGCATCTACCCTCCCTAAGGTAAATTACTAAACTGCACCACACCAGTCGTTTCTAACCTAAAGGTTGATCCCACCCAAGGACTTATAAAATTTACTAAATAGTACTTGCGTACCCCTAGGTGACCAAGTAGGCGCCACGGGGCCCTACAATCCACTAGGTGTACACACTACTTTCCCATTCGATCGGCTCCCTAACGTAGATACCCGTGCTGGCCCCACCGTGGGATGTATCATTTCCCAATGTGGCAACCTGATAAAACTAACGGTGCACGGCTTATATCTACTCGATGCAACAACGGCTTACCTACCAGCCCGGGCCCACTCACGCATATGAAGCCCGTTGGACTTGCGTTGCCACCGCTAACCCGTTTGCCTCTTACAGTCAAGCCCAGTATGCGTGTCCCGTCCTCGACATGGGTCGAGCCCACAAAGATACGTATGGGTTACTGGTTGAAATGGGCCTCCACAAGCTACCCACCTAAGCTTGTCCCTTTCTCTAGTATATCCCACTTAACCCTTTAATCATGTTTTAATTACATGTTTCATTTCGGTTAAGTATTCTAATCGTATTTTCTATTGCCACCCAAGGCAACCACTAGATTTTCTCATGCCACCCAAGGCACCCACTTAACCCCTCATGTCCCTCTACATGCTAATGTGGTTAAGTGTTTCTTAATTAATTAATTAAGAACGTAACCTTTGTAAAGACCTCTCACATTAGACTGTCTTTTATGACCGCTGGTTAAGCCGGTTGGGTCCGGGCAGCCTTATGTCATAACAGAGTCTAACCTCGTGTCTTTACATTAATTACGTATTTAGTTTGTGCCTAAGACCTCTCACATTGGGCTAACATTTGTAGCAACTGGTTAAGCCGGTTGGGTCCGGGCAGTTTTACGCTACAACTGAGTCCAACCTCGTGTCTTAGTCAGTTAATTACACCTAATTAATCACCCTCATAATTTTATATTAATTATCCCTAATTAATTAAGTTTTCTTAACATGGGTAGACCTAACTCAATAGGTAAATTCCCATGGGGTAGACCTAACTCAATAGGTAAATTCCCATCACATAGTATGGGTACACCTAACCAAATAGGCAAATTCCCATACTATGTTTATTACTTTTGTGTTATGCATAATTATATTAATTTCACACAATCTTATTAACTTATGCATTTAATTACCCCATCGTTCCCACGTAATTTCGTTCATGATATAACACATATAAAAGGTGTCAACTTGCATATGAATGAACATGTTTCAAAGGTGCCATCTTGCATATTAACAACCACATAACTTGCATATGAACTTGCATAACATGTCACATAACTTGCATATAATATATCACATAACTTACATATTCATTTTGCATAACAAACTTGCATATTAGCTTATAGACTTGCATAGTGTGTCATCATGAACTTGCATATTAATAAACATGTAACTTGCATATTTACATACATGTAACTTGCACATAAATAGACATGTAACTTGCATATTTACATACATGTAACTTGCATATTAACAAACATGTAACTTGCATATTAACAAACATGTAACTTGCATATTAACAAACATGTAACTTGCATATTAACAAACATGTAACTTGCATATTAACAAACATGTAACTTGCATAGCATATCACTATGAACTTGCATAACATGCATATGATTACATAGCCCACAACTTGCATATTTAGCATCATGCATAACATACATCATATTAAACTTGCATAAACTTACATACTCAACATGCATAAACATACATACTCAACATGCATAAACATAAGATTAATGCTAACATCATATCATATGATTTCAAAACTCATTAACCCACATACAAAACCATAAATCTCATCACATCTCATCTAATTAGTTTACCAAAAGATCATCAAAGTGATAGAAACTCACAACTAGCAACTTTGCACACCAAATAAAGAAGATTAAGATGCTAAGAAGAGATTAGAGGTTGATTAGAGAGTGATTAGCATGCAACCCTCTTCCTAAAATTAGTGGAGGCCATGAGAGCTAGCATTTTGCCATAGTTTAGTTACTAGGTTTAATTATGAATGAATTAGGGTAGGGTTAGGGTCTTATTTATAGGATTAGAAAGTGTTTTAGGCCCTTAGATTAACCCTAGATTAGATTAGGACCCTTAGATTTAGGAACCCTCTAGAACATAGCCCAAGACTCAGCCAAGACCAAACCTGGTGCACCCAGACCAGCAGGGCCGACACCCTGTGTCGACACCCCTGTCGACAGGGCTGTCGACACCCCTGTCGACACCCCTGTCGACATGGCTGTCGACACGGGGCTAGGCGGGAATTTTTCCCCCCTTTCCTCTTTTGGCTCCAAACTTGTTTTTCAAATCTGCTTTTTAAATTTAAACTTCCTAAAACTTCTTTGGGCCATAACCGGGCCATACGGACTCCGATTCTCGAAAACTCGGACTCTATTTCGCGTATTTTTCCGAGACGAACGCAATGACGCAGTCCGTTTCCCCTGGTTCTCACATCTGAGATTAATTATACTTTAATTTCTTAACCATTAGTATTAATTGAAATTCGGGGTGTTACATTCTCCCCTACTTAAAGGATTTCGCCCTCGAAATCTCTAAGTTAAGAAGAACGTATCCTACCAACCAAACAACCATCTACTAAACCATCAACCACAAGCAACCATTGTCCCTAGAAACTTCTAATGATGTATGAACATATGCAGAAAGTGTGTGTATATGTCCGTATGCTAATGCAAAATCAGGCGGTCTACTGATTCAGTCGACCTCCTTAATGCAAACCATGATAGTGACATGCATCAAATATGTATGCGAAACCCTATTGACACATACAAATTTCTACATGCGTGCACAACCATACACAAAAATGCATCATCCATATGATAACACAGCCATGATACATCCATCAATTCTATCTACCACATCCATTTATGCAATATGCAACATGAAGTGTCTGAGCCGATCTAGTGCCTAATGTGTGTGTATATGCATCCACGAGCAACCACTAGCAATCAATTGCATCCACATGCATCCATCAACCATAACATGTTTCAAACACATGTTTCAACCATAGGTTTTACCCTATCTAAAGGTCATAGGTACTAGCGAGAGGATATACTAAAGATAAGATAAGTACTAGACAAGCGATAAAGGAGGAGTTAAAAGACATACTCTCAAAAAGAAATGGATACAAAGAACGCATCTTCGCTTCCGTCTCCCAAGTAGCATTGCTTTCGTCATCTCCCCATTGCACTTTCACTAGCTGAACTTCTCTATTCCTCAACT
Organism: Allium sativum; assembly: GCA_030737875.1. Classification (NCBI taxonomy): domain Eukaryota; kingdom Viridiplantae; phylum Streptophyta; class Magnoliopsida; order Asparagales; family Amaryllidaceae; genus Allium; species Allium sativum. Next base: position 449,665,403 of record CM060921.1, on the reverse strand, counting down.
TCCTAGTTTCTGACCCAAGGATGCGAGTAGGAGCTCGTCGAATCGTCGCATCACGCTCTACCTCTACATCTCTAAGCAAGCTCGGCTCTACCACCTCCGCGGTCTCATGTAAGCACTTCCTCAAATGTGATACATGGAATACATCATGAACACCACTAAGTCTGTCGGGCAACTCCACCCTATATGCCATCCGTCCAATCCTTTCCTTAATAGGAAATGGTCCAACAAACCTTGGTGCTAACTTCCCAACGGACCCAAAGCGAACAACATTTCTCAATGGAGATACTTTGACAAAAACCATGTCCCCAACCTCAAACTCAAGATCCGTCCTTCTCTGATCCGCATAAGATTTTTGCCTATCCTGCGCTGCCTTCATCCTTCTACGAATCAAATCAATCTTCTCTGAAGTCTCTCTAACCATATCTGGCCCAAGCAAGATCTTATCCGTAGATTCCCACCAACATGTAGGAGATCGACAAGGCCTTCCATAAAGAGCTTCGAAAGGAGCCATACCAATACTGGACTGAAAGCTGTTATTGTATGCGAACTCCACCAAAGGAAGATGTTCTTCCCATGTACCTCCAAAATCCAAGATACAAAGCCTCAAAAGATCTTCTAAGATACGGTTCACCCTCTCGGTCTGACCGTCCGTCTGAGGATGATATGCGGTGCTCAAACACAACTGAGTCCCTACCGCCTCTTGCAAACTTCTCCAAAACTCACTAGTGAAGATAGGATCTCGATCACTCACAATGCTGGATGGTACGCCATGCAATCTAACAATCTCTCTAACATAGACCGAAGCAAGCCATGGAGCGGTCCTCTTACTTTTCACGGATATAAAATGGGCACTCTTGGTAAGTCTGTCTACCACAACCCAAATTCCCGTATTACCCTTCCTCGATCTTGGTAACCCATCGACGAAATCCATCGAGACACTATCCCACTTCCATTGCGGAACCTCCAATGGGTGCAGCAACCCACCGGGTTTCCTTTGCTCCACTTTAACTTGTTGGCACACTAAGCATCTAGCCACATACTCGGCCACATCTTTCTTCATACCGGCCCAGAAGAAAACTCTCTTCATGTCTTGGTACATTTTGTCTCCACCTGGATGAATAGTCATTCTTGAACGATGTGCATCATCCAAAATAGCCTTCTTCAAACCCTCATCTTGCGGTACACAAAGTCTACCGTCTCTATGCAACCATCCCTTATCATCTATGGTGTATCTACCCAAATGGCTGGACGACTCCCCCCTCATAAGCTTCTCTACCAACTCAACCAACTGTGGGTCGTCTCGCTGAGCCTCGCCAATCCGTCCCAAAAGGGTAGGTCTAACTTCCAAGGATGCCAACAAACCAGGTACAAAATCAACAGAAGGTCTGAAGTCAAACAAAGAAAGAAACTCCAAGCTTCGCCGTTCTACGAACAATAGACTCAAAGATAGCCTTTTTCTACTCAAGGCGTCTGCTACCACGTTACCCTTGCCAGGAGTATACGCTATCTCGAAATCATAGGATGCTAAGAACTCCATCCACCTTTGCTGTCTTAAGTTTAAATCCTTCTGAGAGAATAAGTACTTCAATGATTTATGGTCGGTGAACAACTCGAATCTCTCACCAAGAAGATAATGGCGCCAAGACTTAAGTGCGAAAACAATCGCGGCCAACTCTAGATCATGGGTAGGGTAATTCTTCTCATGCACTCTCAATTGTCTCCCTCCATAGGCTATTACCCTTCCCTCCTGCATCAAGACTGCGCCTAATCCTGTCCCACAAGCATCGGTATAAACAACAAACGGCTTACTCCCATCCGGGAGCACTAAAACTGGAGCGGTGGTCAAAGCTCTCTTTAACCGTCGGAAAGCATCATCACACTCTACATTCCATGAGAAAACCAGATTCTTCTTCGTCAAGCGGGTTAATGGGGCTGATATCTTCGCGAAGTCTTTGATGAACTTCCTATAATATCCTGCCAACCCCAAGAAACTTCTTACCTCGGTAGCATTTTTAGGAACTTTCCAATCCTGGATAGATACTATCTTTGCGGGATCCACAGCTATCCCTTCCTTAGAGACCACATGCCCTAAGAATCGCACCTCTCTTCTCCAAAAATGACATTTAGAGAATTTAGCTTTAAGACTATGTGCTCGAAGAGTCTCCAACACTTCTCTGAGATGTAAGGCATGCTCTTCTTCACTCTTGGAAAAGACCAAGATGTCATCCACAAAAACTACTACAAACTTATTCAGATACTCTCTGAACACTCTACTCATGAGATCAACAAAGTATGCAGGGGCGTTTGTCAACCCAAATGGCATCACTAGCCACTCATAAAAACCATCCGGAGTCCGGAAAGCTGTCTTCTCTATACTGTCCTCCGCCACTCTCAACTGATGAAACCCTGTAGCTAAGTCCATCTGCGAAAATACTGAGGCGCCAACCAACTGATCAAAGAGATCATCTATCCTTGGTAATGGGTGTCTATTCTTCTTCGTGAGCTTATTAAGTTCTCTATAATCCACACAAAGTCTGAGGGACCGATCCGCCTTTGTGGCAAATACCACTGGAGCTCCCCACTCCGATATACTCCGCCTTATGAACCCCTTCTCAAGCAACTCCCCTACTTGCTTATGAAGTTCTCTTCTCTCACGAGGAGCCATATGGCGCACTGGCAAAGACACTGGTTTGGCATTATCCACCAAATAAATTCGGAAATCTATCTCCCGCTTCGGAGGCAAACCCTTTACTTCTTCAAACACATCCGGATATTCCCGGACTACTTTGACAGAACGCAAACTCTCGACCGAAGCATCGAGCGATTCAAGATAACTTAGCAAAACAGATTCCATGGGATTACAGGAGATCTCGAGAGTATTACCCAAGCGGGTCATAAGCCTGACAACTCTCCTTTCACAATCAAGAACGACACCATTACTGGATAACCAGTCCATGCCCAAGATCAGCCCATAGCCCGTGAAGCCCAATACAAAAGCATCACATCTAAACTCAACGCTAAGTATAGAAATCTTCAAACCCAAACATATCATAGACAGATATATAGAGCCCCCAATTGGGTTTGAAACAACCAAGGGATCATCAACTAGACTGGTGTCTAAGTGCAGTGACTCAACTAACGATGATGAGATAAAAGAATGCGATGCGCCAGAGTCAAACAAAGTACGAACTGGATGATCAAACAGAAAAACCAGACTTTCAACGGAAATAGTTCTACCTCTCTGCTGAATCGGTGGAACTGAGAGAACCTGAACTTGCCCCCCTGACTGAGGTGGTGCTATAAGAGCTTGCACCTGACCTCCTGAGGTAGACCCTGTCTTCTGCCCCTTCTTTGGGCAGTTTTTCACAAGATGCCCTGCTTCACCACAATGAAAGCAACCGGTCTTCTTCTTTTTGCGACAATCCTTACTAAGGTGTCCTGGTGTTCCGCAATTGAAGCACTTCTTCTTCGTCTTCTTTTTGTCACCATTGCCTTTTCCGCCCTTGCCTTGTTGTTGTTGTTGTTGCGGTTTCTTCTGATCCCCCTTTTTCTCTGGTGCCTTAGAATTCTTATCATCCTCATGCATAAGTGCCATGTAGACAAGTTTCTCAAAAGTGGCCCCCATAGGAATGTGAGTCATAGCTATTCCTTGCAATGGTTCGTTCAAGCCTCTAACGAACCTCAAAGCCTTCTTCTCCGGTGTATTCACCAACTCTATGCCAAACCTCGCTAATTGATTAAATTTGTTGACATATTCTTTCACCGTGAGATTTCCTTGCTTCAAATTCAAGAACTTCTCCATAAACAGATTCTCTTCCGCCCTTGAGAGAAACTTAGCCCCAAACCTTTGCTTAAAATCTGCCCAAGAGTCAACCGGGCGTTCTCCATTAGTAACCTCCCACCAGAATGAGGCCTCTCCCTTCATTAACCAAGCCGCTAACTTGACTTTCTTTCCTTCTTCCACTTCAAAGATATCTAGCAACTCTTCTACTTCCTTAAGCCAATCTCTAGCCTCTACGAAAGTCTCTGAACCTAGAAAAGGTTTTCCTCCTATAGCCTTGAACTCCTTGCAAACCTTAGCAAAATTATCCACTCTAGACTGGGGAGGAGGAGCGGTTGTCTCTGGTGTAGTAGCATTGGCCGGACCCGCAGCCGCGGCCCTAGCCTCTTGCAACCTCCTATACCATAGTGGTATAACTAAACCCTCCGGGATGTTAAGATCTTCAGCCATGCTGAAACGAAAGAGGAAAGATTCAAAAAGGAGATTCCGAAAGATAAAGATATGGCTATTGGGGATTATGCTTTTCTTTTTCAAAAACTTTTTCTCTTAGAAGACATGCTTTTGAAAATACTTTCTTCGAAAATACTCTTAGAAAATAGTTTTTCTCAAAAATTTTATCTGTTCTGGTAACCTTAAGCTCTGATACCACGTGTAACACCCCACTCCCGCTATGATCACTCACTAAGGGAATGCCATAGCATCGGTGGAGTATTTTAGTGAATATAGAACAGAAAAATTACAACAAGACAAATATAAATAGTACTTGAAATTTTTAAAACATCATCTCATAACAGCGGAAGTAAAACATGTCTGGTTACATCATAAAACCATAATAAAGGTCAAGTACAATATCCATCAAAATAAAGGAATACATAATCCCACTCTCATACAATAGCCAAAACAAAAGAAAAGATAACTGGATAACTGGAGCTTTACATCTATCCAAGCTCCTCAAGACTGGAACAGCAATCCGATCAAGCTCCACTACTGCTAGGATCCACCACAGGACCTGAGGGTTGGGAAAAAGATAAAAACAACGGGGTCAGACATAAGTCTGAGCGAGTCCTATAACTTTAACAATACAATCGTTAAAGTAACCAGAGAAGATATGAACTGATATACGGTAACATATAGGGATAATTGGGTACCCTAAGCAGTCAACTGAACTATGATAAAGGATAAAGACGCATCTACCCTCCCTAAGGTAAATTACTAAACTGCACCACACCAGTCGTTTCTAACCTAAAGGTTGATCCCACCCAAGGACTTATAAAATTTACTAAATAGTACTTGCGTACCCCTAGGTGACCAAGTAGGCGCCACGGGGCCCTACAATCCACTAGGTGTACACACTACTTTCCCATTCGATCGGCTCCCTAACGTAGATACCCGTGCTGGCCCCACCGTGGGATGTATCATTTCCCAATGTGGCAACCTGATAAAACTAACGGTGCACGGCTTATATCTACTCGATGCAACAACGGCTTACCTACCAGCCCGGGCCCACTCACGCATATGAAGCCCGTTGGACTTGCGTTGCCACCGCTAACCCGTTTGCCTCTTACAGTCAAGCCCAGTATGCGTGTCCCGTCCTCGACATGGGTCGAGCCCACAAAGATACGTATGGGTTACTGGTTGAAATGGGCCTCCACAAGCTACCCACCTAAGCTTGTCCCTTTCTCTAGTATATCCCACTTAACCCTTTAATCATGTTTTAATTACATGTTTCATTTCGGTTAAGTATTCTAATCGTATTTTCTATTGCCACCCAAGGCAACCACTAGATTTTCTCATGCCACCCAAGGCACCCACTTAACCCCTCATGTCCCTCTACATGCTAATGTGGTTAAGTGTTTCTTAATTAATTAATTAAGAACGTAACCTTTGTAAAGACCTCTCACATTAGACTGTCTTTTATGACCGCTGGTTAAGCCGGTTGGGTCCGGGCAGCCTTATGTCATAACAGAGTCTAACCTCGTGTCTTTACATTAATTACGTATTTAGTTTGTGCCTAAGACCTCTCACATTGGGCTAACATTTGTAGCAACTGGTTAAGCCGGTTGGGTCCGGGCAGTTTTACGCTACAACTGAGTCCAACCTCGTGTCTTAGTCAGTTAATTACACCTAATTAATCACCCTCATAATTTTATATTAATTATCCCTAATTAATTAAGTTTTCTTAACATGGGTAGACCTAACTCAATAGGTAAATTCCCATGGGGTAGACCTAACTCAATAGGTAAATTCCCATCACATAGTATGGGTACACCTAACCAAATAGGCAAATTCCCATACTATGTTTATTACTTTTGTGTTATGCATAATTATATTAATTTCACACAATCTTATTAACTTATGCATTTAATTACCCCATCGTTCCCACGTAATTTCGTTCATGATATAACACATATAAAAGGTGTCAACTTGCATATGAATGAACATGTTTCAAAGGTGCCATCTTGCATATTAACAACCACATAACTTGCATATGAACTTGCATAACATGTCACATAACTTGCATATAATATATCACATAACTTACATATTCATTTTGCATAACAAACTTGCATATTAGCTTATAGACTTGCATAGTGTGTCATCATGAACTTGCATATTAATAAACATGTAACTTGCATATTTACATACATGTAACTTGCACATAAATAGACATGTAACTTGCATATTTACATACATGTAACTTGCATATTAACAAACATGTAACTTGCATATTAACAAACATGTAACTTGCATATTAACAAACATGTAACTTGCATATTAACAAACATGTAACTTGCATATTAACAAACATGTAACTTGCATATTAACAAACATGTAACTTGCATAGCATATCACTATGAACTTGCATAACATGCATATGATTACATAGCCCACAACTTGCATATTTAGCATCATGCATAACATACATCATATTAAACTTGCATAAACTTACATACTCAACATGCATAAACATACATACTCAACATGCATAAACATAAGATTAATGCTAACATCATATCATATGATTTCAAAACTCATTAACCCACATACAAAACCATAAATCTCATCACATCTCATCTAATTAGTTTACCAAAAGATCATCAAAGTGATAGAAACTCACAACTAGCAACTTTGCACACCAAATAAAGAAGATTAAGATGCTAAGAAGAGATTAGAGGTTGATTAGAGAGTGATTAGCATGCAACCCTCTTCCTAAAATTAGTGGAGGCCATGAGAGCTAGCATTTTGCCATAGTTTAGTTACTAGGTTTAATTATGAATGAATTAGGGTAGGGTTAGGGTCTTATTTATAGGATTAGAAAGTGTTTTAGGCCCTTAGATTAACCCTAGATTAGATTAGGACCCTTAGATTTAGGAACCCTCTAGAACATAGCCCAAGACTCAGCCAAGACCAAACCTGGTGCACCCAGACCAGCAGGGCCGACACCCTGTGTCGACACCCCTGTCGACAGGGCTGTCGACACCCCTGTCGACACCCCTGTCGACATGGCTGTCGACACGGGGCTAGGCGGGAATTTTTCCCCCCTTTCCTCTTTTGGCTCCAAACTTGTTTTTCAAATCTGCTTTTTAAATTTAAACTTCCTAAAACTTCTTTGGGCCATAACCGGGCCATACGGACTCCGATTCTCGAAAACTCGGACTCTATTTCGCGTATTTTTCCGAGACGAACGCAATGACGCAGTCCGTTTCCCCTGGTTCTCACATCTGAGATTAATTATACTTTAATTTCTTAACCATTAGTATTAATTGAAATTCGGGGTGTTACAACTTGTATTGGATCAGTACCCATCCATAGGCTATGGACTAGTACTCGTCCACATACTTAGCAAAATTTCACGTGAAAATTCTCCTATTGCCTCCTACCGACCTCTAGAGCATCTCCGCCTTGCTTCATCTGAACCCGATCTTCTGAACCTCCTATTTGTTTGATTTTAAGTCTTACGACACACAATTCTAAACAAGCAAGTCACGTGTAATATACAATTCAACCAATCAAATAGCAATTCATCCAATTTCGAACATGAACAATCATATGAATACATACAAACATGATTCATATCAAAATAATCACAAACCTAGCATAATTTGACATCAAACACATATAAAACGTGATGGATCTTGCAAACTACATAATATATGATCAAACAAGGTTATCCTAGAGAATCTAGATTTGAAATAAACATATATGATCCGGTTTTCAGGTAAAATTAGCATTTGTGTGGTTAAAGCGCTTAGCAATTATATAACGGTGGAGGTGCAAAAAGGTGTAGTGGGGATAAAATAGGGAAATTGCGGGGATACAGTCGATGTGAAAAAAGGTACATTAGATTTGAAACCAATTATATAAAATTTATTAATTATCATTCTCACTTTATATGCGTAGGAGAAACTAACATTAATTAATCTTATATAATGAAATCATAGAATATCATGGTTACGCATACTAGATCTGACGATTGTAATGGAAATCTACAATATATTGGATACTTATGCCTTAAAATTAGCTCTTTACACTAATTTTATTGACTTAAAAAAAAGAACTAGCGAAATCAAGCTCTGTATGTTAATATTGCTAAAGCGGGTGCTATAACGCCTTGATTTTGAGGATACGGCGGGATATAGCGGAGCTAAAAGCGGATCTACTGTTCGTCACCGCTGAATTGAAATAGGGTAGCGGATGAAGGGTGCTACGAGCTAAAGCGGGAATTTTGCAGAGCCTTAACTGTGTAGATTAGCATATGAGGTATTTGTTAATATAATTACCAAATATAATTCGTAGTAAGCATATGAGAGATCTTTTTTACTCACCAAAACCTAGATCTGATGCAATAGAGATGAAAACAAATGTAAAAAGCGAACAAAGACCCTTGAATTCGATGCAAAGTAGCGAGATCCAATCTCCTTTGATGTAGATCTTTCCTCTAGATGCGATATATAATGTGACCAGTCTACAGAATGTCCAACCACAATCCTAATCCAATGAGACCAATTACAACACCTGATTCTGTCCCAAACAAAAGTTATAGCTAAAACAGTAAGTCATAGGGGTAAAATGGTCACAAATTATTTGGTAAAAATCATGGATATGTCCTACATTCTCATAAACATATTAAATATGAGAATGATACAACCACCAGGCAACTGATAAAATTATATTACAATCCTTTGATAAGTAAAATACGGGTCGTTACACTCTCTCCCCTCACTTAGGAATTTCACCTTCGAAACCTAAAGAAAACACAAGCAAACAAAGTATTCTGCATGCTTATCATCCATGGGTAGCCAGCCTATCATCCAATCTAGAATTCAACAATCCGTGCAACCAAAATCATACCCAAGCATGTAGAACTCTAATGGTGCAAGACAAAATAACACACATAAGGTGCAATATATGAGACACACCACTCGAAGAGTTCTGGATAGGTCAACTTCATTCTCTCTTTTGTTTCCCATATGCAATCGTCATCATCCTTGCTCAATTGTATCTTGATTATCTTAACAACCTTTCCATGTCATTCCCATGAATGCGGATTGACTTATGAGGTCTAGAAACTTCTGGCTCTAGCTCTAAGTCTGCAATATGATCTGAAAATACTATTAAACTCGGGTCATACACAAACTTCCATAGATATGACACATGAAAAACATTGTGCACACCCCCATCTTCTCAGGTAATTCCACTCTATAACCGAGCTTCCTATTACGCTTGATAATCAGAAATGGCCCAACGAATCTCGGACCTAATTTGTCTTTCCTTCTAAATCAAACAACATTCCTCAAAGGTGAAACTTTCACAAACACCAAATATCCTACCGAAAATTCCAAATCATTTCTTCTCTTATCAACTTAACTCTTCTAACGATTTTAGGCTGTCTTAATTCGTTGTCAAATGATTTCAATCTTACCATCGTTTCCCTTAACATTTCTGGCATAAGTTCCAACTTTTATCCAGTTTCTAACCAATAAGATGGTGAATTACAAGGTCTACCATACAACGCATCATACGGTTCCATACAATACTCGACCGATGACTATTGTTTAGGAAAACTCAACTAGATGAAGATAGTCTTCTCATGATCCTCCAAAATCCAATACAAAAGCTCTTAGAAGATCTTCCAATACTCGATTGAATCTTTCAGTTTGACCATTAGTTTGGGGATGATAAGCCGTACTCATATGTAGCTCAGTATCCAATGCCTGTTGCAAACTCTTCCAGAATCCACTGATAAACAAGGGATATCACTCACTAACTATAATCTTAGGTATTCCATGGAATAAAACTATCCATTTAATATACAACTCAACCAACTTATATTCCATCCTGGTAGATCTGACAGGAATAATCCTTACGCTTTTGATCAAGCAATCCACGTTAACCCATATACCAGCATATTCTACCCTAGTCTTTGAAAATCATTCAATAAAATCCCTCAATAGATGCTAACACTTCCATATAGGAACTTCTAATGGCAGTAATAATCCACTTGGCTTCTTATGCTTAGCTTTAACTAACTGACAGTTCATACACTTCGAGATAAACCTCCTGATATCCCCTTCCGTACCTATCTGGTAGTAAACTCTCTTCATATCTTGTTACATCTTATTACCACTAGGATGAGTTATTACCCTAGAATGATGAAATTCTCTCAGAACCTCATCCCTCAATCCATCTATATCACAAACAACCAATCTTCTATCCTTACAAAGCTAACCATCTCAATCAATTTCAAAACTCTTCATTTCTTCAGACTCAACCCTCATTTCTAACTCTAGAGAATCTCAACAAGTTTAGCATCTCGTTTCTGGCTTTTGCCAATCCTTTCAATGAGAGTATTTCTAATCGACAAGATCGCTAATATTTCAGGCCCTAACTCATAATGAGGCCTGAAATCAAATCCAACCAAATACTCAAAACGATTTCATTTAGTAAACATGGTTCCTAAACTCACATGGCTTTTACTCAATGCATCATCCACTACATTCCCTATCCCAAAAGTATAAGATATACCAAAATCATATGACGCAAAAAACTCTAACCACCATTGTTGCGCGAAGATTCAAGTCCTTTTAGGAGAAGGAATATTTCTTTGACTTATGATCCATAAATAACTCGAATATAACTCCCAACAAATAATACTTCCGCCTCTTCAGAGCAAACACTATCGCTGCTAACTCTAAATTGTGAGTCGAGTAATTCCTTTCTTGCAGCTTCAGTTGTCGACTCGCATAAGACGCAACTTTAACTCTTTGCATTAGTACTGCTCCTAGTCCAGTACCACATGCATCAGTATACACAACCATCTCGTCTCTCCCACTCGTAATAACCAACATAGGAGTACTCTTCAGTCGCTCTTTCAAGACAACAAAAACATGCTCATACTTCGCATCCCATGTGAAACCTGATTCTTCTTCATCAATCTAGTCAATAATATAACTATCTACGAAGATTCATTAATAAAACGCCGATAATATCCAACCAAACCAAAGAGGTTCCTAACGTTTGTAGCACTCTTAGGTCGATCCCAATCCTAAATCACCGCAACCTTTGCGGGATCCACCACTATTCCTTTTCTTGGAACAACATGACTAAAAAATATCACTTCCTCCTTTAAAATGTGACACTTTGAAAACTTAGCTCTCAGCTGATGCTTTCACAAGATTTCCAAAATAATTCTCAAGTGCATATTGTGTTCTTCTGCAGTTCTAGAGTAAACCAATATACAGTCCTCAAGCACAAGTACGACCTAATTCAACTGAACTTGAAAAACTCAATTCGTAACATCCACAAAATATACTGGCGTGTTACTCAATCCAAATGGCATTACCATCCACTCATACAATTTGGAAAGTGTCCTAAGTAGACTTCGGCACACTACCTCTAGCCACTCTTAGTTGGTGAAGTCCCATTGCCAAATCCTCTTGGAAAAACACCTTAGCTTTGTGAGGGTGATCAAACAAGTCATCGATCCTCGGTAATGGATACTTGTTCTTCGTGGTCACCTTATTCATCTCACGATAATCCACACACAATCTCAATGATCCATCAGCTTTGGTTGCAAACACTACTGGTGCACCCCACTCGGATATACTTATCTGAGCTAATCCTTTACTCAGAACATAGTTCACATGCACCTCTAACTCTCTTTGTTTCCTAGGCATCATCCTCCTAAGAGGCATAACATTCGGTCTGGATCCATCTACTAAATCAATTGAAAACTCAATTTACCTTTATGGAGGCAGTCCCTTGACCTCGTCAAAGACATCGGAAAGCTCTCTAACAGCCGGCATTGGATTACAATCCATCTTGTGGAATCTCAAGCGAATATAAAAAGCTAACTAGAAACCCGTCCTCTAGCAAGCAGCGTATCACAACTATTCGCCTGTCCACATTCCCGATTGTCACCTTGTGCTTCTCGCAATCCATTATGGCTGCATATCTCCCGAGTCTGTCCATACCCAAAATAATTTCAAACCCAACAAAGTTTAAACAATGAAATCACACGCAAATGAGTAACGATGCATGACTCGATAAAACTAGAACATGACACAGAATACAAAAACTAGAAGAACCCCCTACTGGGTTAGTCACAACCAATGGCCTATCAAAAATGTCAGGCTTTAAAATAACTTACATACAAACTCATTACAGATAAAAAAATACGATGCTCTAGTACCAAAAAAATTCGAACTGAACCCTTAACCATACCCTGTACAACAACACTTTTCTCCGTTGTGGTCGGAGCCCTCGAAGAAGGTGGAAAAACATCCAATGCATATGCCTTCATAACCTGCCAATTCCTTGCCGACTCAAGGAAATTCTTACTCAAATGCCCTATTATTATCACTTTTAAACACCTCCTTTCCACCTTAGGAGTTGTGCGGTCCAGGTCTTTATAATAATGACGCTTCTCATGACAATTAAAACAAGTAAACTCACCCGTAGGGTTTTTCTGGTCATTCTTCCCTTACTGCTGCTATTTCCTCTTCCCGTTCCACCATTTCTTATTTACACCACCTTGATGTGGCCTCAACTCCTCCTTACTTTCAACAACAACTCCTTCTTTCCTCGGGATGAAACTCTAGTGCGTTAAAGCTCTCTCGACAAACTTCTCATATGGATCCTCAATATGATTCACCGACTGCTCTCCATGACACTCATCCATTCCCTTGATGAACTTCTCGTTCTTCTGATACAGTATCTTAATATAAAAATGAGCATACTTCAAAAAAAATTCAAACTCCGCTATATACTTAGCTATAGGTCTCCTACCTTGCTTGTACTCAATGATTCTCTTGAAGGAAATTGACTGACCATACAAATGAACTTCTTCTCAAACTTGGTCTTAAATTGATTCCAAGAGATCTAGTACTCCGGAATCTCAAGGGTAATGGAGTTCCACCAATGCATCGCTCTCCCTTGAAGCTACCTCGACATAAGCTTCCTTTTCACAGCATCATAGATCCCAAAATCTCTGAATATGCGAACACAAGTATTTAACGAATTTTGGACTTCAATCATAGATTTTGTCCCACTAAACGGCTTACTACCCAAAGAAGTATAATCCTTGCATAACCTAGCGAAATCAACAACCCTAGGCGCCTACATAGGAGAACCACCATTTACTACCACCTCTGGAAAGAATATCATCCTAATGATTGTTTCTATCGTGACTTCTAACAAAGCATGAAAGTCGGTTATTGCAACAGCAACTCTCGATATACTACCCTCGCCTACCCCTCTAGTAGAAGGCTCATCCCTAGCAGCATTCCTCGTATTTCAATGACTTGTTATTTATCTTGAATAAGAATGATCACTTCATATCAGAGAATGGCCGCAATGGTGCTCAAGTGCTTACAAATCTATTAGATTATATATCATATAATATAGTTATCATACAATATAAAATTACAAGTACATGTCTCATATGCTTTTACGTTCTCTAACTTTGAGTAAAATCGATTAACCTGGCTCGGATACCAAGTGTGAGGATCACCTCATACCTCCTGCACTAAACTATAAGAAAAGTGCGCTACATGACATGCTAGACCGATATAGGATGATATCAATGAAGAAAACCAAAACAGAACATGCCATATAACTCACAACGCATGAATAATATATAATAAAATATAAAATAGGATATTGTAGTGAAGCATAACAAAGCAGGAAATCCCATCTCCATAAAATCTCATAATATCAAATACAAAACATCTCGGTAACCGAATATCTGAATATATCAGACTACACTGCATACCTCATCACTGTATATAACAAGAAAAAACAACAGAAATCATCCAAATAGATATATAGTAAGAATAGTAAAACGTTAGCCTTCTGCTCATCATTGCATAACATCATCGTCACAAAACCTGTCACATGCTGTTCAGTCTACTTATCAGAATCATCGATGAGAATCCTAAGGTAATAAGAGGTGACGTAAAATCTTGAGTCAAATAACAATCTGATATGAGAGATAAAAGACTATCAACAACTACACAGGATAATATGATAATGGAGAGTTCAAGTCTCAACTGACTTGTCCCTACAACCAAAGAGTTAGCACATAATAATCTCATTAAATATACTCCTCTAACAAACAGAAGTGGACACTAGTCAAAATAGGATCCCCAATCCCTACTTCTCTTTAGTATCCTACGATGATAGTCTACCCGTAGAAATAGAAGAGAAACATAAGCAACCTAGCATCCATAACAAACAATAGCCTAGCTATCACCAACTAAAGCCTTGAATATGTTGATATTGAATGAATGGCCATTACCATCAGTCAAGGGCTGATGGAAAACCCTGTTTTTAGTCAGACTACCATATGACCTACATAAGTTTGTCTTCCAAAGACAACTAGATCGCTTCCCAAGTGATCTAGGGTACTCGATGTCTCAGATCTTAACAGGCATCTCCATGATACCCTTGCTTCGAGTCCGCTAGAATCCTTCAACCTATTAACAATTCCTTAGAGCTTCAAATCATGTAAGTCATCCACGACTCCATCTCTTAGCTTGAGTCCCACTCGAGTCAGTCCATTATCTCGTATCATCATTACACTTTGAACTGCCTATCAGTTTCTCCTTTGACCTCTCTATCCTGAGTTCACAATCGAAAAATAGACATCCCCTTGACGATAACTATCATCACATAGACTTTATCGACTATTAAAGACAACCATCATGATCCTAAAGACTACTCCTTCACATGGCCAAGACTACATGCCCCAATTTTCCACCATGATGGATTAGTACCGATCCATAGGCTATGGATTGGTATTGATCCTTGTACTTAGTTATAAATGACTAAGTTTCTACACATTCTTCTTCAACGCCTCGAGCACTTCCATCAGGTCCAATTCTAAGTCAAAGCACTTCCCTAAAGTCTAGTATGTCGGTCCGTCAACTTGCATTCAAGCGTTTACACTTTGGACCATCCAATTCACTTCAAACTTTTCACATGACCCGCTAGTGATCCCATGAAGCCATGCATGAAGTATCATCTCCCCTCGACCAATCGTGATGGATCCATAGGCCATGGATCAATACCGGTCCATGTACTTAGAGAATTTCCACATGAAAATTTTATAGCAGCTTCCTTGAACTCCCTAGATGCCATACCTAAAACATCAATCCCATCAGGTTAGTTGTGATGGATCGGTACCGATCCACGGTGATAAGAAAAAATTCTCGTATTTCCCCTCAGTGACCTCTAGAGCTCCTCTTCTAAATTTCATCTGGTTTTGA
Source organism: Allium sativum (assembly GCA_030737875.1). Taxonomy (NCBI): domain Eukaryota; kingdom Viridiplantae; phylum Streptophyta; class Magnoliopsida; order Asparagales; family Amaryllidaceae; genus Allium; species Allium sativum. The sequence goes on along the minus strand of CM060921.1, from coordinate 449,649,854 downwards.
TCATCTGAACCTTTAATTTTCTCTATTCTTCGATTCTAAGTCCTACAACACACAATTTTAAATAAAAAATTAGCATACAATTCAAACAATCAAACAACAATTCATCTAATTTTGAAAATGAACAATTATATGAACAGATGCAGACATGATTCATGTCAAAATAATCACAAACCTAGCATAATTTGACATTAAACACATATAAAACATGATAGATCTTGCGAATTACATATTATATGATCAAATTAGCTTATCCTAGAGTGTCTAAATCTGAATCAAACATATGTGATATGGTTTTCAGGTAAAATTAGCATATGAAGTGTTTTATTAACCTAATTAACATATATATTCCATTGTGATCATGTGAGAGATCTCTATAAACAACCAAAACCTAGATCTGACGTAGTAGATATGAAAATAAATCTGAACAACAAAGAAGCAACAAAGAAAGATCCTTGAATTCAATGCAAAGTAGCAAAATTCAATCTCTTTTGATGTAGATCTAATGTCTAGATGTAATATAGAATGATTTGGTAAAGAACTTAGGGTTTAGGGAAATTAGGTTGAAGCGGAGATTCTCGAACACTCAACCTAATGTGTGGAATGATGAGAAGAACCCTAATTCACTACTCAAACATACTATTTATAATCTCAGGTCATTAGTCTAATGGGCTTACTAGTCAGCCGTTAACTGCTAATTTACCTGGCCAATAGAAACAAAAACTTAAAACAACGATTTCTTCTAAACCGTTGAGGCAAATCTTAATGTGACCCTCTAGGGAATCACCAACCTCCATAATGATCCAATGAGATCAATTACAACACCTGATTCAGTTCAAAACAAAAGTTATAACTGAAACAATAAGTCATAGGGGGAAAATGGTCATAAAATGATTCAACAAAAAATCATGGACATGTCCCACATTCCCATGAATAACGTATTAAAATGTGAGAATGATACACACTATGGAATTAAGTAGATTTTACGATCCTCAAATACATAAAATGCGAGTCATTACAGGTTGTCGCACTATAGTCAAACCAGTTTCCACTACCAACTCTTCAAATATCCTCGGATCAATGGTAGCATCAGGATCATACACATACTTTGTAAGTGTGACACATGAAAGACATTACTGTAATAACCCGAAATCTTTAACTAAGTTTAATTTGGGATTTTTATTGTATAATTTGGATTTTTTGAATATATTTTGATTTTTTTAAGGTTTAAGTACAAATTTTAAATTTGAATAAGTATTTTGTTTATTTTATAAATATGATTTTGTATAAGAAAACTAGAATGTGAATTTGGTAAAGGATAATTTATTTGAAGAATAATTTTTATTATTATTTAGATAAATTATAATGGTGTTTATAGAATTTTAAGTATTTGTTATTACAAATTTTGATAAATTATATGTGTATGTATATGATAAATAATATAGATAAACATTTTTGAAATATAATAAGTTATATTTTGATAAACATTAGGTAATTCACATATAAGTATTGGAAATTTGGCTACATTTATAAGTGTTACAACTATGTGGCTAATTTAAATTAATTAATTAAACCTTAAGATAAGATCAAGGATGATGTGTCCTTGTAGTTGTCATCATGCATGCAAAGGACTTCATGATATAGCCAAGTATCCTTATAGGTGTCCCATAAATCAATGACAATAATACCCTTTTTGATGCCTATATAAGCACATGATCAGACCACAACTTCATCTCACGTTCAAGGCAAATTGTTCTTCTTTGTTCTCTGTTCAATTTCCTGTATAAGAAAATAAACATTTCCATTCAATTAAAAATCCACAACTCTCAAACCATTCAATTTTAACCCAAATAATCTACGCAGAAGATGTCCAGATCGTCATTTCTGATTTTTAGAAATTGACGGATCAAGTTTTCGTCGATTATCGAGGGAGAAATCTCAATTTTGCAGTAAGATGAAAATATATGAAGAGAACTTCAAAAATCCATATCTCCCAATCTGGGAAGAATCGTTCAACGCCATCTGCGCCATTGCGATCTGCTAGAGACGTAGTATTTTCGTGTAAGTTTGGAGCGATTCCGTGTCGATGATTTGAGTTGGTCGGAATTAGGTTTTGAGTTTGTGGATGGTGGAAGCAACGATCGAAGAATCGATGAATGGCGTTGCGACGAGATTGGAGAGAGCTTTGACATGGCAAAAATTGGTGAAGAACGGTCGTTGTTCGGGGTATGCAATGGTATTGGCTCATGGGATTTGTTGCTCGCATACAGTCACGGCGAGAGGACAGAATTCGAAGAAGGAAGCCGGAGTTATGGTGAATGGGTGCAGTCAGACGAGTAAGTGGAGAGAAGTTCGTAGGTGGTCTTGGATCGAAGGACGGTGGAGTTTTGGGTCGGTGTATGTGCACACCGTGCACGTTCAAAATTAGTTCCAGGAAGTTTAACACAAGGCAATTAGGAGGAAGAAGAAGAGGGAGCACGGTATGGGCTTGGATCTTGGAATTGGGCTGGGCTAAATTGTTTTGAGTATGATTTTGTTTAGTTTTAATTTAGTTTAAAACTTTAAAAATTAATTTCTTGTTCGTTTTAAATCGGATTTACTCGCCGTTAGAGGCGTTAGAACCGTATCAAAAAATAGAATGTATGAGAATACAATATTGGTAATTTTTGTTAAGTATAGATTATAATAAAAATAAAATAAAATGTCATTATATATGAATATATATAACAGATATCATTATTAATTCAATTCCAATATATATAATTAGCCAAAAAATACCACCTGCTAATAGAAACGGTGTAACACCCCACCTCCGCCAGGGTCACTCGCTAAGGAATGCACTAGCTTCGGAGGGGCATTATTGGTAAACATGCATAGTGATATAGCAAGGCAGGACATGACATATATATATATATATGTAAATAAACAGAGTAAGTAAACAAAACAACGGAAGGTTTAAAAACCATTTCAAACACAAGTCTGGTACATCAAAATGTTAAGTGCTATCCCCAAGTAAGAGTGATAAACCATAGCGGCTCAAGTCCAAAGCATACTTGAGCTATCCAAGGAAGCGGCTAGAATCCAAGCTAGGCTCCAGTATTCCCTCCCTGAGAACCTGGGGGGGAAACGGAAGAAAAGAGGCGAAACAAAACGGGTCAGTCAAAAAGACTGAGTAAGCCCTGCTACGATCAGTCTATAAACTAGTAAAGTTAACATCATGATGGAAACTGAGATGATCATAGATAACAACATACTGGCATGATAAGTCAACTACAAGACAGATAGAGGTGTCATCGCATAAAACAAGGTTAAGTTTTTGCACCACAGTGTACTAGCAAACCAACGTAACAGGTATTGATCCCTTAGCCCAAACTTTGGCCCAATAACATGAAGTGACCTTAATAAAAGGTCCAGCCCACGGTCTAGTCGATCGGCTCCCTATAAACCTAACACGTCAAGTGTTGGTGTCCATATGGCCCACGTATGGTTGTAGTTAGACTGTGCTGGGTCCCCCTTTTGGGTGTATCAAGCCCTCAGATGTCAACCCCAGACACTTAAGCAATAATGCACAGCTCTAATCTACTGGTACCCGTGCCTCGAGTTTGTCCAACATCGGACTACGTGCACGTCCGTAGCCCGCCGAACCCGCACCGCTGTACCACTCGGCCATCGCCCTTTGGTCGCTTACATCTGCCAGTAATCGTGCCCCGCCCTAGCCTAGCTTCTAGGGTTGTGAATGATACCAAACTGGGATTACTGTTAGAACAGACCACGTTGCTAGGGTTTCCCAAGAGGGTTAAGTGTGATTTAACCCTTCACTAATCCTGGATTAAACTGGTTAAGTGTGGCTTAACCCCATTCTAATCCCTTGAGCTCCCAAATGGATTAAACTAGTTAAGTGTAACCAATGGTTCACGACTTAACCACATTCTAATCCCTCGAATCCCCAAATTGGTTAAGTATTAGTGGACCCTGACTTAACCCTAATCATGAGGCATTAATTAATTTAATGCACCTCAACCTCTCACATTAGACCTTGTTGTGGTTACTAGTTAGGCCGGGCGGGTCCGGGTAGCTTTACACCACAACTTGGTCTAACCTCGGGTCTTGGCACCCCATGACCAACTTCTCACATTGGGTCCTATTGTTTGTAGCCACTAGTTAAGCCGGTCGGTTCCGGGTAGAATTACGCTACAAACTCAACCCAACCTCGAGTTGGCCACACTTATGTTTTCTAAGTGTCATGTCCACTTTATTTCAAAACATAATCACAAGTCAAACAATTACTTGGGTAGACCTAACTTAATAGGTAAATTCCCAAGGGGTAGACCTAACTTAATAGGTAAATTCCCAATCTTATATTTTTATGTATTTTAAGTTTACCCCAAAACCCCCAACGTCATTCTATTGCTTACATATTCGTAGTAACGCATAAAGGATAGGAAGAGGGAACTTGGCACAACATACATGATAAACTTACATAACAACCATGCATAACATGTTAGACTTGCACAACTTGGCATAGTGATCTTGCATATTACCATAAACATGCATAACATGTTAAACTTGCATAAACATGCACAACTTGTCAAAACATGCACAACTTGTCAAAACATGCACAACTTGTCATTTTAAACTTGCATAAACATGCACAACTTGCATAAACATGCACAACTTGTCAAAACATGCACGACTTGTCATTTTAAACTTGCATAAACATGCACAACTTGTCAAAGCATGCACAACTTGTCAAAACATGCACAACTTGTCAAAACATGCACAACTTGTCATTTTAAACTTGCATAAACATGCACAACTTGTCAAAACATGCACAACTTGTCATTTTAAACTTGCGTAAACATGCATAACTTAATAAACATACAAATCATGGCTTAACAAACTTGCATAAACATGCATAACTTAATAAACATACAAATCATGGCTTAACAAACTTGCATAAACATGCATAACTTAATAAACATACAAATCATGGCTTAACAAACTTGCATAAACATGCATAACTTAATAAACATACAAATCATGGCTTAACAAACCTGCATAAACATGCATAACTTATAAATCTTGCAAATCATGGCTTAGTATACATGCATAACTCAATAGATTTGCAAATCATGGCTCAATACCCTTGCATAACATGCACAACTCAATAAACTTACATAAACCCCAACTTTCATCACACACTAACTTTAGAGTTTTTAAAATGAAGGTAAGAGGGCTTACAATGCTTATGCGGACTCAAATGAGTATAACCAATGCAAGAAACCCCTTATGCAACTAATTAAAACCCCCAAATGCAAGCAAACTTGATCAAGACTCCTCCTTTATGATGCAAATAGAAGAACAAGCCTTTAATGCAAGCTAAGGAGGATCATACAAGCCTAAATACACTTGTATGCATGGAAATCTCTTAGGAATTAAATTAGGGATTGTATGAAGAGGGTGGAGGCCATGAGAGTTTTGATTTTGGCATAGTTTAGTTACTAGGATGAATAATGAATGATTTAGGGTAGGTTAGGGTCTTATTTATAGATTAGGTTAGTGATTTGAACCATAGGATTAACCCTAGATTCAATTAGGGCCATCAGATCCCGGAACTCTCTAGAAACAAGCCACAAGACCCAACCCCAATCAGAAATGGTGCACCAGGCTAAGCAGCCCGTGCACCCCCTGTCGACAGGGCTGTCGACAGGGCAGTCGACATGCCTAGACCCCTGTCGACAGGCCTGTCGACATGGGGTCCTGGCGGGATTTTTCCCGCCTTGGCCCAGCTGGCCCAATTCTTTAAATTTGAATCTGATTTTAAACCTTGAATTTTCTGAAAACTTTGACGGGCCATATCTGGGCCATACGGACTCCGTTTTTCGAAAACTCGGACTCTATTTCGCGTATTTTTCCGAGACGAACGCAATGGCATAGCCCGTTTCCCTTGATTCACATTTTATAATTTAATTCTGCCTCAATTTTCATTATTACTGGTTATTGAAAATACGGGTTGTTACATTCTCCCCCCCTTAAAGGATTTCGTCCCCGAAATCTTCAAGTTAGGAAGAACGTATCCTACCATCCAATCATCCATCTACTCAAAGCATCATCCACGAGCAATCATTGTCCTTACAAGATTCTAAATGCTGGATGAACATATGCAAAAGTGTGTGTATATGTACTTATCTAATGCAAAAATCAGGCGGTTACTGATACAGTAAACCTCCTTAATGCATATGTATGTAAATCAGGCGGCTACTGATACAGTAAACCTCCTTAATGCATATGTATGTCGGTGAAATGAATCCATATGTATGCAGATTCCTAAATTCATAGTATCTATATGAGTGCACATAACATTCATCCATATGCAACATTCATGTGATAACACAACAAGTTTCAACCATGAATAAGTGTAAGCACTCATGCATATGCAACATGAAGAGTGTGCGAGCCGATCTAGTGCCTAATCGTGTATAATGCATCCACGAGCAACCACTTGCAAACACTTGCAACCACTTGCAACCATCAAGCATAACATGTTTCAAACACATGTTTCAACCAAAAGGGTTTCTACCTAAGGTTCTCATGACAAGATAGGTACGATAAACTAGATAAACTCCTTTTTGGATTACAAGAAATCCATTCAAACTTTGACATATAGTACTAACCGATGAGTCTTAACCCCCTTATGGAGTTTACAACAGAAATAAGATCGAGAATAGGACCGAGAGGATATATGCAAAAGACAACTTGCAAGCAAGCTCCACAGGAAAACGAGGATCAAGGATGCACTCTTAAAAAGAGATATGATGCGCGTATCTAGTCTTCACTCTTCTTAGTCACGTTTCCTTGAGCTTAACTCCATTGTGTTTTGACTATCTTCCATTTCATGATTCCTTGGCTTCCTAACTCCTATTTCCCAAATTCGAGTTGGAACTCATTTCATTATTGCCTCTCGTCTTTCTTTCCCACTTATTCTTCTTTCTGTATACTTGGCTTAAACATAATATAACCTCATGATTTCATGTAAGCTCTCCAAAATCCTGGATCTCGTCTTCTTACCATAAGGTATTCCATGCAGCAGAACTTTTCTTGGAAATACCACTCCACGTTGCCAAATGTCCTTATAAACATGATTTCCTATAACTCAGGCTTAATCGACATGAACCATCCGCCTATAGGTCGTACCTAGATTCAGTTGCCTACCTATGGCTTTCTATAGGTTATTTCAAAACTGGCCAACTTCTTGAGGGTAAACCGCTGTCAACCATGATGCAGTTCTCTCGCTCTGAAATGAGCACTTTTCGTGAGTCTACCTATTATGACCCACCTACCCGTATTCCCTTTCTTTGATCTAGGTAATTTATCCACCTAATCTATAGAGATGTTTTCACACTCCCCTTGCGAAACTTCCAATGGAGGTAATGGCCCACTGGGCTTCTATGACTTGGCCTCAACCTGGTGGCACAACATGTATCCCTAAACCAGCTCGGCCACCTCCTCGAGTGATGCGCATCTTCAAGAACCTTCTTTACCAAGTCTTTCACTCGAGGAACACATAATCTCTTGTCGCGCCTTAGTCATCCTTTATAATATATCTAGCGAGGTGACCTAACATCTTGCCTCGAATCGACTGGTCCATGTTCTTGACCAACTGCGGGTCTTCTTCCCGTGAAACCCCCTTCTTGATCTAGAAGAGTAAGTCTAAGCTCCGGGAATGCTAACTAACTAGCCAAACGGAGAAAGTTTCTTACTTCAATTGCCCTTCTCAGAGCTTTCCGGACTCAAACCGCAGCCACTTTAGCGGAATCCACCGCTAAGCCCTACTTAAGAACTATGTGCCCAAGAAATCCAACTTCTTTCCTCCAAAGTGACATTTGGAGAACTTGACCTTCAACTGGTGGCTCTAAGCGTATCCATCTCCTTCTTGAGATGTCTAACATGCTCTTCCTCGTTCTTTTGAGGAGATCAAATATCGTCTACGACGACCCTGACAAACTTGTTCAAGGACTCCCTAGACACCCTACCCATCAAAACCACGTAATATGCGGGTGCCTTAGTCAAACCAAATAGCATGACTAGCCATTCTAAAAATCCATCCAGAGTCCTAAACGCAGTCTTGTCAATTCCATCCTCAGCCATCCTAAGCTGATGGAATCCGGTAGCTAGATCAAAAGAAAGCGGATGCTCCTACAAGCTGATCAGACAAATCATTGATCCTTGGTAACGGTTACCTATTATTCTTACGAAGATCAACACATAAGCGAAGTAAACCGTCCACATTAGTAACGAATGCTACTGGAGCACCCTACTCGAAAATGTTTCGTCTCAGGAAGTTCTTCTCAAGCAACTCCTTGACTTGCTTTCTTAACTCTCATTTCGTGAGGTCATGTGCCTATTCGGCCACGAAACTGGCTTGGTATTACCAACCAGATAATACGGAAATCTATCCCCAGATATCAGGATATTCTCGGACCACCCTCACAGATTGCAAACTATCGATAGACGAGTTGAGGGATTCAAGATAACATAACATGACGGGACCCCTAGGGTTGCTAGAAATTCCTAAGGGTACGGCTGAGGCGAGTCATGAGCCTCACAACCCTATATACAAAAACCCAAAATGGCTCCAAAATAGGACAACCATTCCATGCCCAAAGCCAACCCATATCCCCCGAAACCGAGAATATAAACATCCCACGAGAATTCTATACTCAAGACAGAAATTTTCAAATCCACTCAGACCACAGACAGGCGGGTAGAACCCCCAATTGGATTTGAAATACAGACGGGATCCTCAACTAGGCTAGTACTTAGGTGCAAACTTTCAACTAGATCAGATGAAATAAAACTATGCGATGTGCCAGAATCAAACAAAGTACGAGCAGAAAATGTAAGCAAAACTTTCAACAGAAACACTACCTCTATCATGAGCTAGAAGAACGGGGTTGAGGGGATGAATTCGCCCTCTAGATAGTCCTGCACACTGAGTCTGACCTTGCCCTTGTTTCCTCGGGCAATCCTTGCTGAAATGTCCAAACTCACCACAATCAAAGCATTCGCCCCGCTTTCTCTTCTCCTTCTTCCTACATTCCCTGGCTATATGTCCAACTGCACCACAGAAGTTACATTTCATATTCTTGCCCCTTTTCCCGGAATTTACTCTCTTGCCTTGAGACTCATTCGCCTTGACTTCTTTCTTGTCATTGCTACCTTCTTCTTGAAGTAGGGCCAAATTTACTAAACTCTCGAAAGTCGCCCCCAAGGGTATATGAGATAGGGCCAAATCATGTAATGGCTCGTTTAATCCTAGAGCAAAGTGTAGGGCCTTCTTCTGAGCTGTATTAACCAAGTCTAAATCGCCCTGAGCTAGTTGATTAAACTTATCTATGTATTCCCTAATAGTCATGTCCCCTTGCTTCAGTGATAAGAATCTCAGTCCAAACCTTCCTCTAAAGTCATCCCAAGTCTCAATTGGCCTAGTCGCGGTGGTGACTACCCACCAACGTGCAGCTTCTTCCTTTAGCAACCATACTGCTAGTAAAACCTTCCTGCGGTCACCTATATCAAAGGTGGCTAAAAGATCTTCGGTCTCTTTCAACCAATTCCCTGCTTCTACAAAAGTCTCTGTTCCATAAAAATTCTTGCTACCCATCCTCTTAAAGTTCTTACAAGTTTCCCCGAAATCCGCTTGTGGAGGCTGAGGGGGAAGAGGAACATCAGCTACGGGAGGAGGAGGAGGAACAGTGGCTTCGGCTGGGGGGACAACATTAGGGACACCCGGGACCGGTGCCGTGACTTCCAAGTACCGACGAAACCAATCGGGTATCGTTACTCCTCCGGGCAAGATGAGATTATCAGACATGCTGGAAACGAAAAGAAAAGAGTTCAAACGAGGAGTCAAAGGATAGTGCTAATGGCTTTTGGGGAATAGCCTTTTAAAAATAACTAGACTTTTCTTTGGAAAATACTTTATACTTGGTTTTGAAAGTAGTTTTTCAAAAGTTTTAAAAACCTTTTTATCCCTTCTCGTAAACCATATGCTCTGATACCAAATGTAACACCCCACCTCCGCCAGGGTCACTCGCTAAGGAATGCACTAGCTTCGGAGGGGCATTATTGGTAAACATGCATAGTGATATAGCAAGGCAGGACATGACATATATATATATATGTAAATAAACAGAGTAAGTAAACAAAACAGCGGAAGGTTTAAAAACCATTTCAAACACAAGTCTGGTACATCAAAATGTCAATTTCCCAAAATTACAAGTCTAGATAAATACATCATCTGATAAACTGAAATACATAAGTGCTATCCCCAAGTAAGAGTGATAAACCATAGCGGCTCAAGTCCAAAGCATACTTGAGCTATCCAAGGAAGCGGCTAGAATCCAAGCTAGGCTCCAGTATTCCCTCCCTGAGAACCTGGGGGGGAAACGGAAGAAAAGAGGCGAAACAAAACGGGTCAGTCAAAAAGACTGAGTAAGCCCTGCTACGATCAGTCTATAAACTAGTAAAGTTAACATCATGATGGAAACTGAGATGATCATAGATAACAACATACTGGCATGATAAGTCAACTACAAGACAGATAGAGGTGTCATCGCATAAAACAAGGTTAAGTTTTTGCACCACAGTGTACTAGCAAACCAACGTAACAGGTATTGATCCCTTAGCCCAAACTTTGGCCCAATAACATGAAGTGACCTTAATAAAAGGTCCAGCCCACGGTCTAGTCGATCGGCTCCATATAAACCTAACACGTCAAGTGTTGGTGTCCATATGGCCCACGTATGGTTGTAGTTAGACTGTGCTGGGTCCCCCTTTTGGGTGTATCAAGCCCTCAGATGTCAACCCCAGACACTTAAGCAATAATGCACAGCTCTAATCTACTGGTACCCGTGCCTCGAGTTTGTCCAACATCGGACTACGTGCACGTCCGTAGCCCGCCGAACCCGCACCGCTGTACCACTCGGCCATCGCCCTTTGGTCGCTTACATCTGCCAGTAATCGTGCCCCGCCCTAGCCTAGCTTCTAGGGTTGTGAATGATACCAAACTGGGATTACTGTTAGAACAGACCACGTTGCTAGGGTTTCCCAAGAGGGTTAAGTGTGATTTAACCCTTCACTAATCCTGGATTAAACTGGTTAAGTGTGGCTTAACCCCATTCTAATCCCTTGAGCTCCCAAATGGATTAAACTAGTTAAGTGTAACCAATGGTTCACGACTTAACCACATTCTAATCCCTCGAATCCCCAAATTGGTTAAGTATTAGTGGACCCTGACTTAACCCTAATCATGAGGCATTAATTAATTTAATGCACCTCAACCTCTCACATTAGACCTTGTTGTGGTTACTAGTTAGGCCGGGCGGGTCCGGGTAGCTTTACACCACAACTTGGTCTAACCTCGGGTCTTGGCACCCCATGACCAACTTCTCACATTGGGTCCTATTGTTTGTAGCCACTAGTTAAGCCGGTCGGTTCCGGGTAGAATTACGCTACAAACTCAACCCAACCTCGAGTTGGCCACACTTATGTTTTCTAAGTGTCATGTCCACTTTATTTCAAAACATAATCACAAGTCAAACAATTACTTGGGTAGACCTAACTTAATAGGTAAATTCCCAAGGGGTAGACCTAACTTAATAGGTAAATTCCCAATCTTATATTTTTATGTATTTTAAGTTTACCCCAAAACCCCCAACGTCATTCTATTGCTTACATATTCGTAGTAACGCATAAAGGATAGGAAGAGGGAACTTGGCACAACATACATGATAAACTTACATAACAACCATGCATAACATGTTAGACTTGCACAACTTGGCATAGTGATCTTGCATATTACCATAAACATGCATAACATGTTAAACTTGCATAAACATGCACAACTTGTCAAAACATGCACAACTTGTCAAAACATGCACAACTTGTCATTTTAAACTTGCATAAACATGCACAACTTGCATAAACATGCACAACTTGTCAAAACATGCACGACTTGTCATTTTAAACTTGCATAAACATGCACAACTTGTCAAAGCATGCACAACTTGTCAAAACATGCACAACTTGTCAAAACATGCACAACTTGTCATTTTAAACTTGCATAAACATGCACAACTTGTCAAAACATGCACAACTTGTCATTTTAAACTTGCGTAAACATGCATAACTTAATAAACATACAAATCATGGCTTAACAAACTTGCATAAACATGCATAACTTAATAAACATACAAATCATGGCTTAACAAACTTGCATAAACATGCATAACTTAATAAACATACAAATCATGGCTTAACAAACTTGCATAAACATGCATAACTTAATAAACATACAAATCATGGCTTAACAAACCTGCATAAACATGCATAACTTATAAATCTTGCAAATCATGGCTTAGTATACATGCATAACTCAATAGATTTGCAAATCATGGCTCAATACCCTTGCATAACATGCACAACTCAATAAACTTACATAAACCCCAACTTTCATCACACACTAACTTTAGAGTTTTTAAAATGAAGGTAAGAGGGCTTACAATGCTTATGCGGACTCAAATGAGTATAACCAATGCAAGAAACCCCTTATGCAACTAATTAAAACCCCCAAATGCAAGCAAACTTGATCAAGACTCCTCCTTTATGATGCAAATAGAAGAACAAGCCTTTAATGCAAGCTAAGGAGGATCATACAAGCCTAAATACACTTGTATGCATGGAAATCTCTTAGGAATTAAATTAGGGATTGTATGAAGAGGGTGGAGGCCATGAGAGTTTTGATTTTGGCATAGTTTAGTTACTAGGATGAATAATGAATGATTTAGGGTAGGTTAGGGTCTTATTTATAGATTAGGTTAGTGATTCGAACCATAGGATTAACCCTAGATTCAATTAGGGCCATCAGATCCCGGAACTCTCTAGAAACAAGCCACAAGACCCAACCCCAATCAGAAATGGTGCACCAGGCTAAGCAGCCCGTGCACCCCCTGTCGACAGGGCTGTCGACAGGGCAGTCGACATGCCTAGACCCCTGTCGACAGGCCTGTCGACATGGGGTCCTGGCGGGATTTTTCCCGCCTTGGCCCAGCTGGCCCAATTCTTTAAATTTGAATCTGATTTTAAACCTTGAATTTTCTGAAAACTTTGACGGGCCATATCTGGGCCATACGGACTCCGTTTTTCGAAAACTCGGACTCTATTTCGCGTATTTTTCCGAGACGAACGCAATGGCATAGCCCGTTTCCCTTGATTCACATTTTATAATTTAATTCTGCCTCAATTTTCATTATTACTAGTTATTGAAAATACGGGTTGTTACAAACGGATTGGAAGCAGTATAAGTTGCGGTAGCAGTATTCGTTGGCTTGTTAGTCCTGGTAATGAAGATTTAGGAGCTATAATGGTGAGAACTTGTAATTTATTATTTATTTAAATTGGTAGTGATTGAATAATTATAATTAGCTGTGATTAATTATAATTAGTTAATGATAATTGGTTGATATGGATGTTAATGTTTGAATGGATAATCATGTAATTAGATAAAACACTGAACACTGGTAAGCATTATTAACCGTAACGCTTGTGCACAATTAAGATGATTGTTTATTGGTTGTGATGATAAAAAATTCATGTTTCGTATGGTTGACTTATTTGACTATGGTTGCGTGAAATCACACACACCGTAGTTGTGGAATTATACAGGTGATCGATTATATCTTCCTTCCATATAAATGAAGATTAATTATTTATTATTAAAATAATAATTGGGAATGTAGTTTTGAATTATATTCATAAAAGATGAAATGGTTTTGAAATTAGAAATGATTTGAATCTTGTATTCAAAACGAGTTTTGGTAAAAATATTAAGTTCTGTTTAATTCGAAATGAGATTTGGAAATTGGAATATGGTTTTATATATATATTAACAATGTTTCTTTTTAAATATATACATATATATATATACACCAGAATGTTCTAGAATGACATAGAGGATAGTGTCTAGGCTTGGGTTTGGAAATATAGTTTCCTGCTCTCCCTGGCTATCCCTAACTGATCCGACAAACGAGATGTTCAATTCAAAATCTAATTTGAAATATAATTTGAAACTGTTTTCCGAATGAATTGGAATATGAATTCAATCTGAAAAAGGTTTGAACGATTTATATTTAAATCATTACATAACACGCTGCGGTGTGACGGTTCGTAAATATCGGTTTTAATTTTCAAATGGCTATAACTTGATGGTTTGAAATTAGTTTGACTTGAAATAAGAAACTTTAGGTTTCAAATGATAACAGCTTTTAAATAAAAGAGGAGTTTTCCAATTCCAATGTATGTTTTTCTAGTTATACGTGTAGTTAGGTGATAATAATGAAGAATCAAATAAAACAGCTATATAAAAAATTATTTTAAATGGAGGTAAATCATGATAAATCTTATTTTATGATTTCAGAGTGAGTAGAACTGAAATATTTGAGTTTTGAATAATTTAGAATCTATCTGATTTAAATGGCTATTTTATACTAGCATTTTAGTAACGTTTCCAAATGCTATTATAACAGTTCAAAGATAAATTGGTTTTGAAGTTTATAAGTCGTGAACTATTATTTAATATGTTAAAAGGGTTTGTAAATAGCTTGGAAGGTTTAAAGTTATTAAATATTTGTATATGGGATTATTTATTGATTTTAAAAGTGGGAATTTAAAAAGGAAATGAGTTGGGCAGAGTTTGTTGCCAGATATTCGATACGTAATTCCAGGGTTGAACGAATACTATCAGAAACACTAGAAAATGATTACATCAAGATTCTGATAGCATTCACCGAATTTGTGAATTGATATCAAATATAAGTAGATTAACTCTGTTTAAACTTATGTTTGAATATTAATTGTTTGGATTATTGTAAATGGAAATTTCAATCCAGATAAAGATTGGTAAATTTGAAGATTTAAGATAGGGAATAGAAGTATGTTTTGGAATATAAGGGAACAAAGAAGTATGTTTTAAGTATAAAGATCGAAGAGCTATGTTTTAAAATATAAAGTTGGTAAGATGAGTATTTGATTTCAAAAGGATTAAGAAATTAATGGGATTTATGAAATTTTGAGTAATTCTAATCTTGAATTGTAAAGGTATTAATAACTATTTGGAAGGAGATTGGGATTGAAAAGCCTGTGTGAACCATAACTACTGTTTTAAAAGTACGCTTATTATTTGGAAAGACCGGGATCAAATATATGTCCGAAAACCATTCCAAGTAATAATACGATGTTATGGAATAATTCAAAACTTGGAAAACAACGAATGAAGAGCAGGATTCTTTGAATTGATTGTTGATGTCTCGGTTGGGTAGGCCACCCGATACGAGGTTATAAGTGGCATGAGGTTTGAATATATTTGGAGATTTTTGGGTTAGTGTTTCGTTCAGACCAAGAACGGAATCATATGGACTGTGTGTCTAACATTGTAATTGACTGCGTAACACTGATCTCTGTTAAATATATATCTGCTTGGTGGCGGAGAATATATTCTCCTGCTTAACACCCTTCTCTAAGACGTATGAGCTTAGAGGTTATATATTGATGGAAATCAGTGATGCGTTGTGAGTGGACAATGTGGCGTACTTGAGTAATGTGATGAGCTATGGATGATCAGAGCATGGATTATTGAAGTGTAGCTCTGTGTATATCGTGACCTCGGCAAACCGCACAACCCGGTAAATGGCTAAAACATAAAAGTTGCAGCGAGGTTAAGGGTAGTCATTTCCTTCTAGATAAAAGGTGTACTATGGTATGGATCCCAGGTATTAACATATTTGGAAAACTTCTAATTATATGGATGTTGATGTTGCGTGCACTTGGTTTAAAGGTTGGTAACGACTGGGAATTGATATACTCAGGCATACTCTAAGTTACCCATTTAAGGGGTAACCCGGCCTCGTGTTGGCAGAGAGCCCGATTTGGTTCCAGAGGCATCCCTCTAGAGGCGTACCCATCGGTTCGGTAAGGAAGTTCCTTTGCCTGGTCATTTGTTGGAAATCCAATTTCCACTACGAGCCTGTACGATTTTAGTTGTATAGTCTGCTACCAACAGAATTACGTCAGTATAATGGGATGGGGCATTATACTGGCTATGATTAATACATTTATTTGTGAAATTGTTTTCACACTATGCACTAATAATAATATCAGAGGAATTTCATGTATCAAGCATTTTTTACTATCATAAGGAGAAAACTCGCCCATGTGTGTGTTTACATTGTGTGTGTGCCGCGAGACCTTATGGTAGTTTCATTTTTCAAAAGTCATTGCTAATTTCTATGCACGGGAATTCACATGGATTAAACCCGTTCTGCGTTAGCGGTGTGGTCTAGTGAATTACCCAACTTTAAAATGAACCCTAAATAACAACTGCTTTGAGTTCTCACACTAGTCCGACGACTGACCTGGAGTTTATTGTTCCCTCACCTAAACTCTAGGTGTCCATAATTTTTACACGGGCAGCCTAGTAGTTTGGTTCGCTAATTTAGCCTTGGAGTTGGTTGGAGCAGGATTCTGGTTTCAGCTGGAGCTATATGTTTTGGAGCATTTGCATTCTTCCGCTGAGTTAGTACCTCTTCTGCTGTGAGATCAATATACTCTGATGTATTCCTTGTAACTCTGATGTTATATTATGGTAATGAAATGGAAAGTTATGTTATTTTTTGTGCAAATATGTAAGTACCCATAACTATCTGTCTTTATGAACAGTTTAAGTTGGTTTAATTACCGGTGAAAACCGGTCAAAAAGCCGGGTCGTTACAATGTGGTATCAGAACTTTGATTTATACAAAGCAATGGGGAATGACATATTTGAACAAAAGTAAGGACTCATCAGAGTTATATTATCTCATTAGAGATAGGGTTCGAAATACCGTAGAATGAGATTTGGGAATATTACGCTTGAGAGAGCGTCCTTTACCATAAAATCAATGTGTTTTGAATTAAAATGGAATTTATGAGTCATAATTAACTTATGGAAATATTAGAATACTTTGGGTAAAGAATTCAAAGTATGAATATTAAATGAGTATAAATTTAACTTGTAAATGGATTAATACGAGATTGGAAACAATTTGAATTAAAATTGAAATAGAATGAGTGTTCTCGAAATATAATTCTATCTGTTCGCTTGTCGCGCTGTTTTGTTTGGCCCATCATCAACTTTTGATTATCAATATCTCCCTCATTGTCGTGCTTGGATTTTTATTGTCCAACTTTATTCCTGAACCCTTCATGTTGCCTTGTTTGACAAAACCCTGGACAGGTGAATTAGTGACATTGTTTGGAATTTGAAATAAGTATTTAGAATTATCTCTTAACTTGAACCTGAATTTGTATTTAGTGCAAAAGAGTTTCAAATGATTAATTTATCCAAGGTAATTGGATGTTTTGAGAAAAGGATTATTTATTTGAAGATTTGGATTTAAAAATAATTTTAAGAAATATGAGGCATGAACACTTAGTGTTATGGTTTGACTTAAAGTGTTAAGTAAACCTTGGGTTCCGTAACTTTAGCAGTAAGTTAGAAAGATAATTTCTAAAATTCTAAATTTTCCTAGGGTCATAGACATCGAAGTACTAGACAGTATCTATCCTAGTTTCTCCTTTGTGGTAGTGGTAGTAGCTCTGGGTTTAACTCATAGAATTTGATTATAAACATGACAACGACCCTAATAATCATGACATTATAGGAATCTCTATCTTTAATGAGAATCAGATAGAATATCCTGAAATTATATGGACCTTGGTTCTAACGATTACATTTCCGATATGTTAAGAGAGAAATTGGAATTTAAAATTGGTAGAGGAGTTTATATTTACTCGACTTCCTTTTCGAGGACGAAAAGTCTTAAGGGGGGACGAATGTAATAACCCAAAATTTTTAACTAAGTTTAATTTGGGATTTTTATTGTATAATTTGGATTTTCTGAATATAAATTGATTTTTATAAGGTTTAAGTACAAATTTTAAATTTGAATAAGTAGTTTGTTTATTTTATAAATATGATTTTGTATAAGAAAACTTGAATGTGAATTTGGTAAAGGATAATTTATTTCAAGAATAATTTTTATTCTTATTTGGATAAATTAAAATGGTGTTTATAAAATTTTAAGTATTTATTTTTAACCATTTATTAGTATAAATTTTGGTAAATTATATGTGTATATATTCGATAAATAATATAGATAAATATTTTTGAAATACTAATAAGTTATATTTTGATAAACATTAGGTAATAAGATGGTTCACTTATAAGTATTGGAAATTTGGCTACATTTATAAGTGTTACAACTATGTGGCTAATTTAAATAAATTAATTAAACCTTAAGATAAGATCAAGGGGTATGTATCCTTGTAGTTGTCATCATGCATGCAAAGGACTTCATGATATAGCCAAGTATCCTTATAGGTGTCTCATGAATCAATGACAATAATACCCATTTTGATGCCTATATAAGCATATGACCAGACCATAACTTTATCCCACATCTCATGTTCAAGGCAAATTGTTCTTCTTTGTTCTCTGTTTAATTTCCTGTATATGAAAAATAAACATTTCCATTTAATTAAAAATCCACTACTCTCAAACCATTCAATTTTATCCTAAATAATCTACGCAGAAGTAGTTCGGATCGTTATTTATGATTTTTAGAAATTGACGGATCAAGTTTTCGTCGATTATCGAGAGAGAAATCTCAGTTTTACAGTAAGATGAAAATATATGAAGAGAACATCAAAAATTCATATCTTCCAATACAGGAAGAATGGTTTGACGCCGTCTGCGCAGTTGCAATCTGCTAGAGATGTAGTATTTTTCGTCTAAGTTTGGAGCGATTCCGTGTCAATGATTTGATTTGGTCGGAATTAGGTTTTGAGTTTGTGGATGGTGGAAGCAACGATCGAAGAATCAGTGAATGGCATTGCGACGAGATTGGAGAGAGCTTTGATGTGACAAAAATTGGTGAAGAGCGGTCGATGTTCGGGGTGTGCGATGGTATTGGCTTATGGGATTTGTTGTTCGCATATAGGTCACGGCGAGAGGACGAAATTCGAAGAAGGAAGCCGAAGTTGCGGTGAATGGGTGCAGTCGGACGAGGAAGTGGAGAGAAGTTCGTAGGTGGTCTCGGATCGAAGGACGGTGGAGTTTTGGGTCGGTGTATGTGCACACTATGCATGTTCAAAATGGGTTCTAGGAAGTTTAACACAAGGAAATTAGGAGGAAGAAGAAGAGGGCGCATGGTATGGGCTTGGATCATGGAATTGGGCTGGGCTAAATTGTTTTGGGTATGATTTTGTTTAGTTTTAATTTAGTTTGAAACTTTAAAAATTAATATCTTATTCGTATTAAATCGGATTTACTCATCGTTAGAGGCATTAGAACCGTATCGAAAAATAGAATGTACGAGAATACAATATTGGTAATTTTTATTAAGTATAGAATATTAAAAAATAAAATAAAAATGTCCTTATATATGAATATATATATATATATATAACGAATATCGTTATTAATTCAATTCCAATATATATAATTAGTAGAAAAATCACCAACTACTAATAGAAATGGATTAAAAGCAGTATGAGTTGCAGTAGCAGTATTCGTTGGCTTGTTAGTCCTGGTAATGAAGATTTCGGAGCTATAATGGTGAGAACACGTAATTTAATTATTTATTTAAATTGGTAGTGATTGAATAATTATAATTATTTGTAATTAATTATAATTAGTTAATGATAATTGGTTGATATGGATGTTAATGTTTAAATGGATGATCATGTAATTAAATAAAACACTGAACACTGGTAAGCGTTATTGACCGTAATGGTTGTGCACAATTAAGATGATTGTTTATTGGTTGTGATGATAATAAATTCATGTTTCATATGGTTGATTTATTTGACTATGGTTGCGTGAAATCACACACCATGGTTGTGGAATTACATAGGCGATCGATTAAATCTTCCTTCCATATGAAGGAAGATTAATTATTTAATATTAAAATAATAAGTGGGAATATAGTTTTGAATTATATTCATAAAAGATGAAATGATTTTGAAATTAGTAATGATTTGAACCCTGTATTCAGAACTAGTTTTGGTAAAAATATTAAGTTCCGTTTAATTCGAAACGAGATTTGAAAATTGGAATATGATTGCATATATATATATATATTAACAATGTTTCTTTTTAAATATATATACACCAGAACGTTCTAGGATGACATAGAGGATAGTGTCTAGGCCTGGGTTTGGAAATATAGTTTCCTGCTCTCCCTGGCTATCCCTAACTGATCCGACTAACGAGATGGTTAACTCGAAATCTAATTTGAAATATAATTTGAAACAGTTTTCCGAATGAACTGGAATATGAATTCAATTTGAAAAAGATTTGAACGATTTATTTTTAAATCGTTATATAACACGCTGCGGTGCGACTGTTCGTAAATATTGGTTTTAATTTTCAAATGGCTATAACTTGATGGTTTGAAATCAGTTTGACTTGAAATAAGAAACGTTAGGTTTCAAATGATAACAACTTTTAAATAAAATAGGAATTTTCCAATTCCAATGTATGTTTTTCAAGTTATACATGTAATTCGGTGATCATAACGAAGAATCAAACAAAACAGGTATATAAAAAATATTTTAAATGGAGGAAAATTATGATAAATCTTATTTTATGATTTTAAAGTGAGTAGAACTGAAATATTTGAGTTTTGAATAATTATAATCTATCTGATTTAAATGGCTATTTTATAGCAGCACTTTTAGTAACGTTTCCAAATGTTATTATAACAGTTCAAAGATAAATTGGTTTTGAAGTTTATAAGTCATGAACTATTATTTAATATGTTAAAAGGATTTGTAAATAGCTTGGAAGGTTTAAAGTTATTAAATATTTGTATATGGAATTATTTATTGATTTTAAAAGTGGGAATTTAAAAGGAAATGAGTTGGGTAGAGTTTGTTGTCAGATATTCGATACGTAATTCCAGGGTTGGACGAATACTATCAGAAACACTAGAAAATGATTACATCAAGATTCTGATAGCATTCGTCGAATTTGTGAATTGATATCACGGTGAGAGGACAAAATTCGAAGAAGGAAGCCAGAGTTATGGTGAGTGGGTGCAGTCAGACGAGGAAGTGGAGAGAAGTTCGTAAGTGGTCTTGGATCGAAGGACGGTGGAGTTTTGGGTCGGTGTATGTGCACACCGTGCACGTTCAAAATAATTCCAGGAAGTTTAACGCAAGGCAATTAGGAGGAAGAAGAAGAGGGAGCACGGTATGGGCTTGGATCTTGGAATTGGGCTGGGCTAAATTGTTTTGAGTATGATTTTGTTTAGTTTTAATTTAGTTTAAAACTATAAAAATTAATATCTTGTTCATTTTAAATCGGATTTACTCGCCATTAGAGGCGTTAGAACCGTATCAAAAAATAGAATGTATGAGAATACAATATTGGTAATTTTTGTTAAGTATAGATTGTAATAAAAATAAAATAAAATGTCATTATATATGAATATATATAACAGATATCATTATTAATTCAATTCCAATATATATAATTAGCCAAAAAATACCACCTGCTAATAGAAACGGATTGGAAGCAGTATAAGTTGCGGTAGCAGTATTCGTTGGCTTGTTAGTTCTGGTAATGAAGATTTAGGAGCTATAATGGTGAGAACTTGTAATTTATTATTTATTTAAATTGGTAGTGATTGAATAATTATAATTAGCTGTGATTAATTATAATTAGTTAATGATAATTGGTTGATATGGATGTTAATGTTTGAATGGATAATCATGTAATTAGATAAAACACTGAACACTGGTAAGCAATATTAACCGTAACGCTTGTGCACAATTAAGATGATTGTTTATTGGTTGTGAAGATAATAAATTCATGCTTCGTATGGTTGATTTATTTGACTATGTTTGCGTGAAATCACACACACCGTAGTTGTGGAATTATACAGGTGATCGATTATATCTTCCTTCCATATAAATGAATATTAATTATTTATTATTAAAATAATAATTGGGAATGTAGTTTTGAATTATATTCATAAAATATGAAATGGTTTTGAAATTAGAAATGATTTGAATCTTGTATTCAAAACGAGTTTTGGTAAAAATATTAAGTTCTGTTTAATTCGAAATGAGATTTGGAAATTGGAATATGGTTTTATATATATATTAACAATGTTTCTTTTTAAATATATACATATATATATATATACACACACCAGAATGTTCTAGAATGACATAGAGGATAATGTCTAGGCTTGGGTTTGGAAATATAGTTTCCTGCTCTCCCTGGCTATCCCTAACTGATCCGACAAACGAGATGTTTAATTCAAAATCAAATTTGAAATATAATTTGAAACTGTTTTCCGTATGAACTAGAATATGAATTCAATCTGAAAAAGGTTTGAACGATTTATATTTAAATCATCACATAACGCGCTGTGGTGTGACGGTTCGTAAATATCGGTTTTAATTTTCAAATGGCTATAACTTGATGGTTTGAAATTAGTTTGACTTGAAATAAGAAACTTTAGGTTTCAAATGATAACAACTTTTAAATAAAAGAGGAATTTTTCAATTCCGATGTATGTTTTTCTAGTTATACGTGTAGTTAGGTGATAATAATGAAGAATCAAATAAAACAGGTATATAAAAAATTATTTTAAATGGAGGTAAATCATGATAAATCTTATTTTATGATTTCAGAGTGAGTAGAACTGAAATATTTGAGTTTTGAATAATTTAGAATCTATCTGATTTAAATGGCTATTTTATACTAGCATTTTAGTAACGTTTCCAAATGCTATTATAACAGTTCAAAGATAAATTGGTTTTGAAGTTTATAAGTCGTGAACTATTATTTAATATGTTAAAAGGGTTTATAAATAGCTTGGAAGGTTTAAAGTTATTAAATATTTGTATATGGGATTATTTATTGATTTTAAAAGTGGGAATTTAAAAAGGAAATGAGTTGGGCAGAGTTTGTTGCCAGATATTCGACACGTAATTCCAGGGTTGAACGAATACTATCAGAAACACTAGAAAATGATTACATCAAGATTCTGATAGCAATAGCCGAATTTGTGAATTGATATCAAATATAAGTCGATTAACTCTGTGTAAACTTATGTTTGAATATTAATTGTTTGGATTATCGTAAATGGAAATTTCAATCCAGATAAAGATCGGTAAATTTGAAGATTTAAGATAGGAATAGAAGTATGTTTTGGAATATAAGGGAAGAAAGAAGTATGTTTTAAAATATAAAGTTGGTAAGATGAGTATTTGATTTCAAAAGGATTAAGAAGATAATAGGATTTATGAAATTTAGAGTAATTTCAATCTTGAATTGTAAAGGTATTAATAACTATTTGGAAGGAGATAGGGATTGAAAAGCCTGTGTAAACCATGACTGTTATTTTAAAAGTACGCTTATTATTTGGAAAGATCGGGATTGAATTGTAACAACCCGAATTTTGATAACATGTTAAAAACGAGAAATCAAGGCAGAATTAAATTCTAAAATCAGAATCAAGGGAAACGGGTTGCGCCATTGCGTTCGTCTCGAAATTCTGCTTGGAAACGAGTCCGAGTTTGCCCGAATCGGAGTCCGTATGAGGGAGTTATGACCCTCCGAAGTTTCAGAAATTTTCAGAGTTCAAAACAGTTCGAATTCAAGTTCAAATTCGAATTTCAAAACCCAAACAGACTGGGCGGGAAAAATCCCGCCCAGCACCCAGGTAGACTGGGGAGTCGACCCCCCCCTAACCAGGTCGACTGGACAGTCGACCTGGGTGTCGACCTGGTCCCCGTGTCTGTTTTTGAGCCAGAATTCATTCTGATGTTTCCAGTCCGATTTCTGTCCAGATTCACTTGCCTAACCCTATATAAACCCCCCCTAATGCCTAAACCCTAATTCACTACAAATCGTCTAGCCACCGTTATGCTGGAAAAATGAATCCTAAGAATATAGCCTCCAACTAAAATCAAATTGGGATTAATCCACAAAGCAAAGCAAAAGAAAGAGGGGGTTCTAACAAATCAAAGCAAGGATTGTACAAATGGACGAATTGACAGCAACGACGCCTAGACCATATTGAATCAAACCAGAAGATTAATCAAGTTAGACATTTCAACGCGACAACGAATCGATTTGTCCTCTCTTGGCCAATCAATGTAAGTGCTAATTACTTTTAGATCTAAATATTTAATTATAATATGGCCATGAAATAAAGTGGAATTGGATCTAAGTATGTTTATTGATTCAGATCTATTTCTGTTGAATCTTGAGTTTTGAGACTTGTCTATCTTTATTCTCATGCCAAGTTTATGATCTATTCAGCAGTTTTCTTGATTCGTAATGATGTTATCACCAAGTTGTATTCTTTGTGCCTATCATGATGATTTATGTTGTTTTCTTTCTGATCTTGTTCTTATTGCAACTTCTACCTCCCCCTATTTATTTTCTTTTGATGAACCTTGGTCAATTTCGTACCTAGGCCTAAACCGCGATCTGCGTACGGTTGAATACGGGGGAATATTGGGATAATACCTATTTGGATATATGTGTTTGGTGGAATTGATGGCATACCATAAAAATTGGATATTTGGGTATTATTACCATTAACATGAAATTGAATATTTGGGTATTATCATTATAATAATAATTGCAAGAATGGGGATTGACATATATAATTTGACATGGATCTTGATATATGTAAAATGACATGGATCTTGATATATGTGAAATGACATGGATCTTGATATATGTAATTTGGCTAAAACTCGTTATAGGTAAATTGGTGTAAACATGTTATACATGTAATTTTGGGTATAAAACTAGATCTATGAAAATTGAGCATAGCTTTGAAAACATGAAAATCATGAATCTTGACATATGTAAAACGACATGAATTGAACATATGTAAATCTGGTATGAATTGGGCATATGTAAAAACTGACATGTAACCTAGGACTTGGGCATATGTTAATTATGTAAAATTTGGAGTAGAAACATATATGATAATTTATGACTTGGAGAAAGTTTAATATGAACGCGCCTAAGTTGGGTTCTGGGTAGTTGGTATGTATTGGACATCTAGAAGGCACGTAAACATGCTTATGAACTTGAAACATGAATTGGTTATGAATATGAATCATTAACTTGATAATAGGCATAAGTGCAAACATGAAACTTGACATGAAACTCGCCATGAAACTAGACACGAACTTGACATGAAACTTGAACATGGACATGACATTTAGAATGAACTAGAAAATGGCCAACTCGAGGTTGGGTTGAGTTTGCAGTGTAATTCTGCCCGGAACCGCCCGGCAAATCCAGTTACTGCAAACAATAGGATCCAATGTGGGTAGTTGGTCATATCGCACTTGAAAACCCGAGGTCAGACCGAGTTGTGGTGTAATTCTGCCCGGAACCGCCCGGCATATCCAGTGACCACAACAACAGGTCTGATGTGAGAGGTTGGGGTGCATTAATGAATTAACGACTTGATAGGGTTAAGTCATAAACCACTTGAATATACTTAACCAATTTGACACGATGACTTGATAGGGTTAAGTCATGAACCGCTTGAATATACTTAACCAATTTGACACGATGACTTGATAGGGTTAAGTCATGAACCGCTTGAATATACTTAACCAATTTGACACGATGACTTGATAGGGTTAAGTCATGAACCACTTGAATATACTTAACCAATTTGACACGATGACTTGATAGGGTTAAGTCATGAACCGCTTGAATATATTTAACCAATTTGACACGATGACTTGATAGGGTTAAGTCACGAACCGCTTGAATATACTTAACCAACTTGACACATGATTCGTGGGGCTAAGTCATGAACTTGAACGACAACACTTAGCCAATTTGACATGACACGTAGACGGGTTAAGTCACGAACTTGAATGACCACACTTAACCAACTTGACATGCTAGACTGATGGGGTTAAGTCTCGAATTTAAATGACAACACTTAACCTGCTGGACGGAAACCCTAGTTACGCGTTCCTTTTCAGCAGTAACCCACTAGATGTATCATGGTACCCTGGAACTAGGCAGGGTGGGACACGATTACTGGGCTGATTGTAAGCGACCAAAACGACGGCTGAGTTGGTGCGCCATTGTAGGTTCAGGTGGACTACGGTCGTGCACATAGTCCGGAGTTGAAAAAGCAGGCATTGGGCACCAGTAGGTTTACACTGTGCATGCTTGATTCGTGTCGGTGGTTGGCACCCTAGGGCTTGATACACCCTACGGTGGACCTAGCACAAGTGACTACATTCGTGATAGGACCGTATTACACAGACACATGAACGAGATAGGACTTGTAGGGAGCCGATCGATTAATAGATCGCTTCGTGAGACCAAGTAATGGATCATTTCATGACATTGGGCAAGGGATCATTTTATAGTCAACACATGACCCCGGTTGGGATACTAGTACGGTTGGTGCAGAGCAAATAGATATCATAGAAATATTTTAATGGTAAAGTAGAGAAATTTTGCGATGCTTGATAGAAATCTTGCGAAATTATACTTAGTTTATCTTGAATGGAAACCTGGAGATGTTATACTTGACAAAAATCATATGAGGTTATTCTTAGTTATCTTTCATGTAGCTTATCTTGTCATCATGCTTATGTTTACTTTCAGTTTATTCATGCCATGTTATCTTTACCTGTTTTTATGCTGAAAGTCACTAGGACTTACTCAGTCTTTATGACTGACCCGTCTTGTTTCGCCTCTTTTTCTTCCGTTTCCCCCCCAGGTTCGCAGGGTGGGAATACAGCTTAGTTCAGATCTTACCAAGCTCCAAAGCTCTTTCTTGTACGGCTTGGATTTCTCTTGGCTATGGCTTGCTTTGCTTTATTGGGAAATGATTTATAACTATGGTTTTATGCTTCTTTACTATTGCAAGACAGATTTCGATGTAATTGACTTAATAGCATTTTGATGTAAAAGGCTTTAGACCTTACTAGATTTTAAAGCAATGAAATTTGGGTTTTCCTTCTGCTGTTTTATTTATGTTCTGTCTTGTAATATTTCTGTGTATGTTTACCTAGATAATACTCCACCAAAGCTAGTGCATTCCCTTTGTGAGTGACTCTAGCGGAGGTGGGGTGTTACATTTGGTATAAGAGCAGAAGGTTACCAGGCTGGGCAAAAGCTTTTAAAAAACCTTCTGAAATTATTTTCGAAACGTTTACAAAGAAGCATATTCCTAAGAAAAGTTTTGTTTTACGAATGGCATATTCCCCAAAGTCATATGCACTATCTTTTGATTCTCTCCTTGAGACTCTTCTCTCTTTCTTTTTCACCATAGTTTGTAGGCATACGACACATGTCGGAGGGCAAAGTAGTGCCCAACCTCCATCTGTAGCCGTAGTAGTTTTACTTGCGACTAATCTTATTTCAAGCTTTGCAGGGTTGCCGTGCGATGGTGGTAGATTTTGAGAAACTTGTCAACAAGCTATACAAGGATAGTAAGAACAAGGATAAAGAACACAAGCCTAAGGATGAGAAACTTGTTGATAAGGTGTAATCCACGAAGGAGGAAAAGGTGAAAGGGAAGAGGTCAAAGTAAAAGAATAATAAAACCCATGACAAGAAAGAACATCATTGGTATGGTAAAAAGGGACATGTAGTTAAGTATTATAGGACAAGGACAAGGGAAAAGAACAAGATCTTCGAGAGGGCAATTGTATGCTCTCTCTACTAGCGTACCTAAGAGAGGTGGTAACGTTTCTGCTAAAGGTTCAGCTTTTCTTTTCTATCATCCCTTTAGAACTTCGTTTCTGTACATCGCATCCCTTTTACTCTGCTTCGATAGTTGAGTCTCTGCACCTTAGTACTAGCGTAGTAGAGGATCCCATTTTTTTTTGTGTCTCAAATCCTGTTGGGAAATCGGCTCACTTATTCATGACTTGTTTGGATTTGAGAATGTCTACGCTAAGTGTTGAGTTTAGAAGTAATGCTTATGTTTATGTTTTGGGCTATGGGTTGATTCTAGCGATGGAGTAGTTATCCAGTAAGGGTGACATTCTCGGTTTTGAAAAGAGGGTAGTTAGACTCTTGACTTGCCTTGGTAATACCCTCGAAGTCGCATGTAACCTTTAGGGTTCTCTCATGATTTGTTACCTAGAATCTCTTGATACATTTATTGATCCGCTCGAGTAGTGTTCACCACTAAGGCGGATGGTTCATTTCACTTATGCATGAGTTGTAGGAAGTCACCTTAGTAAGTACATTTGGCAACATGGTTGACATCTGTTTATTTTCACGAGATAATTTTTCTGCGTAGAATAACTTATAGTGAGTAAACGAGATCCAGAATTCACTAGTGAATTTTTGGGGAGCTTGCATGAAACCATGAGTACCCAGTTATGTTTAAGCCGAGCATACTAGAAGAAGAATAAGTAAAAGTGGCAACAGTGAGTTCTAACTCATATTTTGGAAACAAGAATTAAGAAGCTACGAAATTGTGAAGTTAAAGACGGTGAAAGCACAATGGAGTTAAGCTCAAGGAAATGCGACTCAGAAGATTGAAGACTAGATACGCATATCATACCTCTTTTTAAGAGTATATCCTTGATCCCTCTTTTCCTGTAGAGCTTATTTGCATGCTATCTTTCAAGTATATCCTTTCGGTCCTATTCTCTATCCCATTTCTGTTAGAAACCCCATAGGGAGCTTGACTCGTCTATTAGTAATACATTTTGGGGCTTGAGGGTGTCCGTTGGGTTGACTAAACTCTTTGGGTTTTATAGGATACGGGTTGGTTTTAGGAAGGGATTCCCTTGTGACCTAAAATGAGTCCATCATGCTTAGTTTCCTCGAAACGTATATTGGTTTGATTGAGTAACTCTTTGGGTGTCAGCCTGATGTTGATTTCGGTCTCCCGGGCTGGTGCTTAGGGAGTTCTTCTCCTAATCAGTATATATGTGACGTAGATTTCCAGTTTTGACATTGCCTAATGGGCACAAAGTTTTTACTTGCTTCTATCTTTCGATCCTATCTTGAGAACCTTAGGTAGAACCTATGGATGTAAACATGTGTTTGAGACATGTTATGATTGATGGTAGCAAGTGGTTGCAAGTGGCTGCAAGTGGTTGCTCGTGATTGCATAACACACATTAGGCACTAGATCGGCTCAGACACATTTCCATACTGCATATGCATGAGTGTTTATACTTGTTTATGGATGAAATTGGATGTGTTATCATATGGATGATGCATATGGATGGATGTTTGTGCACACATATAGTGTTTATGTGACTAGGACTATTTGCATACATGTTGGACTCATTACACTAAACATATTTTGCATTAGGAAGATCAATCAGGCCTGATCATTTGCATTAGATAAGGAACATATACACACACTTTCTGCATATGTTCATACAGCATTAGAAATCTCTTAAGGACGATGGATGCCTGTGATTAATGATTGAGTAGATGGATGATTGGATGGTAGGACACATTCTTCTTAACTTGAAGATTTCGGGGACGAAATCCTTTAAGGAGGGGAGAATGTAACAACCCGAATTTTGATAACATGTTAAAAACGAGAAATCAAGGCAGAATTAAATTCTAAAATTAGAATCAAGGGAAACGGGTTGCGCCATTGCGTTCGTCTCGAAATTCTGCTTGGAAACGAGTCCGAGTTTGCCAGAATCGGAGTCCGTATGAGGGAGATATGACCCTCTGAAGTTTCAGAAATTTTCAGAGTTCAAAATAGTTCGAATTCAAGTTCAAATTCGAATTTCAAAACCCAAACAAACTGGGCGGGAAAAATCTCGCCCAGCACCCAGATCGACCGGGGAGTCGACTGTGCAGTCAACCCCCCCCCCCCCCCCCGACCAGGTCGACCTGGGTGTCGACCTGGTCCTCGAGTCTGTTTTTGAGCCAGAATTCATTCTGATGTTTCCAGTCCGATTTCTGTCCAGATTCACTTGCCTAACACTATATAAACCCCCCTAATGCCTAAACCCTAATTCACTACAACACGTCTAGCCACCGTTATGCTGGAAAAATGAAACCTAAGAATATAGCCTCCAACTAAAATCAAATTGGGATTAATCCACTAAGCAAAGCAAAAGAAAGAGGGGGTTCTAACAAATCAAAGAAAGGATTGTGCAAATGGACGAATTGACAGCAACGACGCCTAACCATATTGAATCAAACCAGAAGATTAATCAAGTTAGACATTTCAACGCGACAACGAATCGATTTGTCCTCTCTCAGCCAATCAATGTAAGTGCTAGTTACTTTTAGATCTAAATATTTAATTATAATATGGCCATGAAATAAAGTGGAATTGGATCTAAGTATGTTTATCGATTCAGATCTATTTCTGTTGAATCTTGAGTTTTAAGACTTGTCTATCTTTATTCTCATGCCAAGTTTATGATCTATTCAGCAGTTTTCTTGATTCGTAATGATGTTATCACCAAGTTGTAATCTTTATGCCTATCATGATGATTTATGCTGTTTTCTTTCTGATCTTGTTCTTATTGCAACTTCTACCTCCCCCTATTTATTTTCTTTTGATGAACCTTGGTCAATTTCGGACCGAGGCCTAAACCGCGATCTGCATACGGTTGAATACAGGGGAATATTGGGATAATACCTATTTGGATATATGTGTTTGGTGGAATTGATGGCATAACATAAAAATTGGATATTAGGGTATTATTACCATTAACATGAAATTGAATATTTGGGTATTATCATTATAATAGTAATTGCAAGAATGGGGATTGGCATATATAATTTGACATGGATCTTGATATATGTAAAATGACATGGATCTTGATATATGTAATTTGGCTAGAAATCGTTATGGGTAAATTGGTGTAAACATGTTATACATGTAATTTTGGGTATAAGACTTGATCTATGAAAATTGAGCATAGCTTTGTAAACATGAAATTCATGAATCTTGACATATGTAAAACGACATGAATTGAACATATGTAAATCTGGTATGAATTGGGCATATGTAAAAACTGACATGTAACCTAGGACTTGGGCATATGTTAATTATGTAAAATTTGGAGTAGAAACATATATGATAATTTATGACTTGGAGAAAGTTTAATATGAACGCACCTAAGTTGGGTTCTGGGTAGTTGGTATGTATTGGACATCTAGAAGGCACGTAAACATGCTTATGAACTTGAAACATGAATTGGATATGAATATGAATCATTAACTTGATAATAGGCATAAGCGAAAACATGAAACTTGACATGAAACTCGCCATGAAACTAGACACGAACTTGACATGAAACTTGAACATGGACATGACATTTAGAATGAACTAGAAAATGGCCAACTCGAGGTTGGGTAGAGTTTGCAGTGTAATTCTGCCCGGAACCGCCCGGTAAATCCAGTTACTGCAAACAATAGGATCCAATGTGGGTAGTTGGTCATATCACACTTGAAAACCCGAGGTCAGACTGAGTTGTGGTGTAATTCTGCCCGGAAACGCCCGGCATATCCAGTGACCACAACAACAGGTCTGATGTGAGAGGTTGGGGTGCATTAATGAATTAATGACTTGATAGGGTTAATTCATGAACCGCTTGAATATACTTAACCAATTTGACACGATGACTTGATAGGGTTAAGTCATGAACCGCTTGAATATACTTAACCAATTTGACACGATGACTTGATAGGGTTAAATCATGAACCGCTTGAATATACTTAATCAATTTGACACGATGACTTGATAGGGTTAAGTCATGAACTGCTTGAATATACTTAACCAATTTGACACGATGACTTGATAGGGTTAAGTCATGAACCGCTTGAATATACTTAACCAATTTGACACGATGACTTGATAGGGTTAAGTCATGAACCACTTGAATATACTTAACCAATTTGACACGATGACTTGATAGGGTTAAGTCACGAACCGCTTGAATATACTTAACCAACTTGACACATGATTCATAGGGCTAAGTCATGAACTTGAACGACAACACTTAGCCAATTTGACATGACATGTAGACGGGTTAAGTCATGAACTTGAATGACCACACTTAACCAACTTGACATGCTAGACTGATGGGGTTAAGTCTCGAATTTAAATGACAACACTTAACCTGCTGGACGGAAACCCTAGTTACGCGGTCCTTTTCAGCAGTAACCCACTAGATGTATCATGGTACCCTGGAACTAGGCAGGGTGGGGCACAATTACTGGGCTGATTGTAAGCGACCAGAACGACGGCTGAGTTGGTACGCCATTGTAGGTTCAGGCGGACTACGGTCGTGCACGTAGTCCGGAGTTGAAAAAGCAGGCATTGGGCACCAATAGGTTTACACTGTGCGTGCTTGATTCGTGTCGGTGGTTGGCACCCTAGGGCTTGATACACCCTACGGTGGACCTAGCACAGGTGACTACATTCGTGATAGGGCCGTATGACACAAACACATGAACGAGATAGGACTTGTAGAGAGCCGATCGATTAATAGATCGTTTCGTGAGACCAAGTAATGGATCATTTCATGACATTGGGCAAGGGATCATTTTATAGTCAACACATGACACGGGTTGGGATACTAGTACAGTTGGTGCAGAGCAAATAGATATCATAGAAATATTTTAATGGTAAAGCAGAGAAATCTTGCGATGCTTGATAGAAATCTTGCGAAATTATACTTAGTTTATCTTGAATGGAAACCTGGCGATGTTATATTTGACAAAAACCATATGAGGTTATTCTTAGTTATCTTTCCTATAGCTTATCTTGTCATCATGCTTATGTTTACTTTCAGTTTATTCATGCCATGTTATCTTTACCTGTTTTTATGCTGAAAGTCACTAGGACTTACTCAGTCTTTATGAATGACCCGTTTTGTTTCGCCTCTTTTTCTTCCATTCCCCCCCACCCAGGTTCGCAGGGTGGGAATACAGCTTAGTTCGGATCTTACCAAGCTCCAAAGCTCTTTCATGTACGGCTTGGATTTCTCTTGGCTATGGATTGCTTTGCTTTATTAGGAAATGATTTATAACTATGGTTTTATGCTTCTTTACTATTGCAAGATAGATTTCGATGTAATTGACTTAATAGCATTTTGATGTAAAAGGCTTTAGACCTTACTAGATTTTAAAGAAATGAAATTTGGGTTTTCCTTCTGCTGTTTTATTTATGTTCTGTCTTGTAATATTTCTGTGTATGTTTACCTAGATAATACTCCACCAAAGCTAGTGCATTCCCTTTGTGAGTGACCCTAGCGGAGGTGGGGTGTTACATGAATATATGTTCGAAAACCATTCCAAGTAATAATACGACGTTATGGAGTCAAAACTTGGAAAACAACGAATGAAGACCGGGATTCTTTGAATTGATTGCTGATGTCTCGGTTGGGTAGGCCACCCGATACGAGGTTGTAAGTGGCATGAGGTTTGAATATAATTGGAGATTTTCGGATTGGTGTTTCATTCAGACCCAGAATGGAATCGTATGGATTGTGTGTCTGACATTGTAATTGACTGCATAACACTGATCTCTGTTAAATATATTTCTGCTTGGTGGCGGAGAATATATTCTCTTTCTTAACACCCTTCTCTAAGACATATGAGCTTATAGGTTATATATTGATGTAAATCAGTGATGCGTTGTGAATGGACAATGTGGCATACTTAAGTTATGTGATGAGCTATGGATGATCAAAGCATGGCTTATTGAAGCGTAGCTCTGTGTATATCGTGACCTCGGCAAACCGGACAACCCGGTAAATGGCTAAAACAGGAAAGATGCATCGAGGTTAAGGGTAGTCATTTCCTTCTAGATAAAAGGTGTACTATGGTATGGAGCCCAGGTATTAACCTATGTGGAAAACTTCTAATTATATGGATGTTGATGTTGTGAGCGCTCGGTTTAAAGGTTGGTAACAACCGGGAAGTGATTTACTCATGCATGCTCTAAGTTACCCAGTTATGGGGTAACCTGGCCTCGTGTTGGAAGAGAGCCCGATTTGGTTCTCGGGGCGTCCCTCTAGAGGCATACCCATCGGTTCTGTAAGGAAGTTCGTTTGCTTGGTTATTTGTTGGAAATCCAATTTCCACTATGAGCCCATACGATTTTAGTTGTATAGCCTGCTACCAGCAAGATTACGTCAGTATAATGGGATGGGGAATTATGCTAGCTAAGATTAATACATTTATTTGTGAAGTGTTTTCGCACTATGCACTAATAATAATATCAGAGGATTTTCACGTATCAAGCATTTTTTTCTATCATAAGAAGAAACCTCGCCCATGTGTGCGTTCGCATTGTGTGTGTCCCGCGAGACCTTATGGTAGTTTCTTTTTTCAAAAGTCATTGCGAATTTCTATGCATGGGAATTCACATGGAGTAAACCCGTTCTGCGTTAGCGGCGTGGTCTGGTGAATTACCCAACTTTAAAATGAACCCTAAATAACAACTGTTTTGAGTTCTCACACCAGTCCCACGACTGATCTGGAGTTTATTGTTCCCTCACCTAAACTCTGGGTGTCCATAATTTCTACACTGGCAGCCTAGTAGTTTGGTTCGCAGATTTACCCTTGGAGTTGGCTGGAGCAGGATTCTGGTTTTAGCTGGAGCTATATGTTTTGGAGCTTTTGCAATCTTCCGCTGAGTTAGTACATCTTCCGCTGTGAGATCAATATACTCTGATGTATTCCTTGTAACTCTGTTGTTATATTGTGGTAATAAAATGAAAAGTTCTGTTATTTTTTGTGCAAATATGTAAGTAACTATAACTATCTATCTTTATGAATTGTTTAAGTTGGTTTAATTACCTATGAAAACCGGTCAAAAAGCCAGGTCGTTACAATTACTGACTCCCGCTAATCTATCCATTATCTCCACCAATAACCGAGCTTTCTCATCCTTCTGTATATCATAAAAGGCTCAAGCAACCTTGACGTAAGCTTCCCAGCCTTTTCAAAATGTAATATGGCTTTTATCAATGACACCTTAATGAAAATCCTTTCTCCTATAGATAATTCCAAATCCTTAAGCCTTTTATATGAGTAACCTTTTTGTCTGGATTAAGCTTACTTCATCCAACTATGATCTCTATCTTCTTAGTAGCTTCCCTTTCTAATTTTGGACCAAGAACTAGCATGTCGCCTGCCTCTAGCCAACGCGACGGTGATTTACATGGCCTTCCATACAAAGCTTTGAAAGGTGTCATTTCTATAACAGCCTAATTGCTATTACTATATAAGAATTCCACTAAATGCATATGGTCCTCCCAAGAACCACCGAAGTACATAACACAAGCTTTTAGCAAATCTTCCAATACCTTATTCACTCTTTCGGTTTTCCCATCCATATGTGGGTGATAAGTTGTACCCATCTTAAGTTTCGTTCCCATTGCCTTTTGCAAAATTTTCCAAAACTCAATCATAAACAATGGATCGCAGTCGCCACATCACTACTACGAACTCTGTGAAGCCTCATTATATTCTTTATGAATTGCTCAGCCAAAACTGGTGTCATTCTAGTAGACTTTTACGGGAATGAAATTTGCACTCTAGTTTATTATAGCCATGACAACCCAAATGCTTTTGTTCCCTCTTAGTGATCTCAGCAGTCCATCGACAAATTTCATGGATATCAAATTTCATTTCCAAACTGGAATATCTAATGGTTGTAACAAACCATTAGGATTTTGATGTTCAGCTTTCATCTGTTGGCAATTCATATACTGCTTTATCCATAAGCCCACATCCTTCTTCATGCCTTCCTAGAAAAACCAACTCTTCATATCATGGTACCATGGTTCCTCTGGAATGTATCATGAAATTAGAATTATGACATTCTCTAAAAAAATCTTTCTCATATAGCCAACATTCGAAACACATTGCCTTTCGTTCCTTTGTAACCAACTATATATTTTGGTCAAGAGTGAATTTTACAAGTCTATACCCCTCCGTTCTGGCTCTAAGCTCTTCGATCCTTTCGGCTAACAAAGGATTCTCTTCTTTCCTAGAAGCAATCTTCTCAATTAAAGCTGGTCAAACCTCTACGTATGACACCATTGGTGTGCTTTTGTTAGAACTTATTGTCGACCTAATCCTCGTATTACATGTGACTAAGGCTCATAACTCCTTCCATTAGTTTAGCGTAGCCGATACCATTCCTTGGTGTTTCCTACTAAAGGCACCAGCAACATTATTCCCTTTCCCAGGAGTATACTCCATGCCAAAGTCATAAGTTGCCGAAAATTCCAATCATCTCTACTGTCGCATATTCAATTCTACCTGGCGAAAAAATATCTAAAGGACTTATGGTTCGTGAGAAACTTGAACTTTTCACCTAATAAGAAATCCCTCCAGTTCTTCAAGGCAAAAACAACAACAACTAAATCAAGATCATTAGTTGGGTATCGGACTTCATGAGTCTTAATTGTTGAATATAACAGTATGATTTTTGTTTAATGATAACAAACATATATTATTCTATAAATGTGTTTGTAATTGAACTATTCTATTTCATTACATAAATAAATATATATTTATTTTGAATAAGATGCTATTGCACAAAATTTATAATTTAAACAATATTTATTATTCAAATAAATATTTTATTTGAACATGTGGATTAGTTCTAACTCCACTATTGTATATCTCACTGTAATACAATACATTCAGTTTCATTTATTACACTGATTCCTTACTACAACACTCAGTCACCCAGTTTCATATACAGACTCAACTACACACAATCCCTTACATAAAGATGCATATACACTCACTGACACATTTCTGTCCTCAGCGACTTTAAAACCAATTTTGTCACCTTTATACCTATCACAGAAACACACACAGTAAATTGGAACAAAAATAGATTTACATTCTAGTAAATATGAATTTATTTTAACATTATTTGCCTTAGAATTTTGGTGTATTTCTCATCATTTTTCTAGACTTGGCCTGGTATGTATATACATTAATTTGAGTCTAGACTGCTTGTGATATTCACAGTGATCCACTGTAATACAATAAGGTATATTGTATTCGAGTTCTCGTAGATCAGCTTCAACACAGCTGTAGTGGTCTGCTAACCAAGACCAGCCTCAACTCACATTTGTGGTCTGCTGATCTTGACTAGCCACGACACATGTATAGGGGTCTGCTGATGTAAATAGAAAAATATATTTGCAGTTGTATAAAGTGAATTTCAGATGAGAAGGTACAAATGTCAAGCATGGTCAAAAGCACATGTAACTTGTGAAGCTCATAATATAAACACACACACACACACACACATATATATATATACATCATTGTATATATATATATATATATATATATATATATGAATGTGTGTGTGTATATATATGGTAGCACCAAGCAATGGGAACAGT
Organism: Allium sativum; assembly: GCA_030737875.1. Lineage (NCBI taxonomy): Eukaryota > Viridiplantae > Streptophyta > Magnoliopsida > Asparagales > Amaryllidaceae > Allium > Allium sativum. Next base: position 449,612,360 of record CM060921.1, on the reverse strand, counting down.
GTCACGTAAGTCAAGATGACAAAGCAAAGTCAACATATACAAGAATCCAATTAATTTTCACGACCAAGTCAAGCACAAGGAAAATGTAGATGCACATGCAATGGTAAAGCAACAAGCACAAACATGCGTACAATGTACACATAGCAGGTATTAGTAAATGGGCCAAGCCAGGTCTAGTTAATAACAAAAACAAGAGAAGTAGCAAAGTTTACTCATGATCAAGGATTAAAATGTAAAAGACCACACCTGGCAGCATGCACGAGCATGGCAAATTGCAAGCATGGTCCAAATACATAAGAGAAACGCTGTGCATAAGAAATACATGTACTGCTAACAAGTGCCAAATGCTAACATGAAAATATCCAGATTCAATACAAGCAAGGTAATATGGAAAAATAACAAAGTAGTATTGGATACATGAACAAATGCACATGAGTATGGAAATGGTGGTAGATTTGTTAAGAAGTAGTCAAGGTTCAGGCCAAACAAATGAAAACATGGGTGCACATAATCATAACAAGTTACTCAAGGACCAGGACGAGCATAAGTGCAAATGTGCAAGCATGGAAAGGATGCAGCAGCACATAAACAAGGCTCAAGCACAAGGTGATATGCACAATAGTAGATTTGTGTACACATAGCAGTGCATGGGTAGGCTTAGGAACAAGCATGAGCATGATGATCATGGCAAAGTCAAACAAGACACAAAGCATACTTGAAGCAGTATGACATACACAAAAGTCAAGTTCAGGCTCATGCATGAAATGTGAAAAATGTGCAGTGGTAAATACCAAGTGACTCAAAGAAGAGTACAAGAAAGGGACAGAATTGCATCTGTATGAAATATAGTGCACAAATACACTATAGCATGCTAAATCACATTAATACATAATCGCCTATATGCACAAAACCAGAACCAGGAATACAAGTCAAAGCACAAGCTCAAGAGAAATGATAAGTGCAAAAAAGTACATACAGATATGTGCATGGAAAAGTGGAGAACCAAATGGTTCAATAAGTTAAAGCAGTAGCAAACAACAAGGCTACAAGGGTTCAATTGCATGAGTATGTACAAGTACATAGCATGGCAAGACCGACATAGGTGTGCAACTAAACAGCAGGTGAAAGTGGGCCAGCACACACAAGTGCAACACAAGGTACAAATTTATACTAGTTTATATCAGATGGAAGCACACAGTGGCAATGCTATTGGTTTCAGAAGAAAATAGACACTTAAAGTTTGAACAACCTACAATCAGATCGAACTTCAATGCAATGGAAAAATAGTAATGGCCAAAATATATGGAATGTATTAAATCGATTATTTTTTGAAAAAGAAACATTTCAAATCTTTCTGGAAATATTATTCAAGCATATGCGACAAGAAAGTGATTTCTTCTAGGAATCAAAAAATGGGTATTAGCAAGTTGTCATTTTCAAACAAGGTATAAAGAATTCAACATTGGGTAATCACGGATGGATTCATGAATGTAGATCACGCAAGAATTTATCTACATGTTCAAGGGATCTATTTTTGGAAAAAGAACAAATTCACGACTTTAAAATTTTCCATAAATCAAACAAGACATTCGTGGCAATTCATCAAGCACGCATTGCGTAATAACACAAGACAAAATCAACGCAAAAAAATCAAAGATTAAGGGTTTCAGAACCATATTTAAACATCACATTCATCATTGGCAGAGCGTCAAAAAACAAAGCAACAAATTCGAGTGTAAGTGAAATTTAAATCAGAATTACTCATGAGATTTTTTGATTGTAAACCTAAATCGGTGGACAAAAGATAAACTAGAATCGCAAGCCTTCATAGAATAATTTCAGAATTCCAGAGTACCAATTTGTAGCAGAAAACCCTAATTCATTCAGTCGACCATCAAAGAAGGAAGCAAACATTTCAGGAGAAATAAAAGAGGGACCGGCTATGTCACATTATATTGTAAAAGAGGGGTTTTGTAACACCCCGTATTTTCTGTGTTCATAAGAGTAACAAATCAGGGAATAATTAAATTGTAACAGAATAACTAAGGGAAACGGGCTACGTCATGCGTTCGTCTCGAAATTATGCTTGGAATAGAGTCCAAGTTTGTGTAAATCGGACTCGGTATGAAGAAGATATGGCCTTCAGAAGTTTCAATCCGAAATTCAAAACAGACAGGACCCAGGTCGACACTAGGGTCGACCTGGGGGTCAACCTACCTACACAGGTCGACACTAACGTCGACCTGGGGGTCGACCTGGATATACAGGTCGACACTAGGGTCGACCTCCCCACTGTTTTCCAGATCTGGAGACAGATCCATTTTTCTGCACCTGGACGCCTTTCTAACCAGATTCGTGACCCCTGTGCTATTTAAACACCCCCAAACCTAGCTTTCTCTCCACACAATTTCATTCTTCCTATACTCTGCCTCAATTCTAAATAAAAATAAAAAATGGCATCGCTACTCTGCTGGAATCAAAACTAGGATTAATGCATCTTCTTCCAAATTGAATAGAATTAAAAGAGAATCAAGTTAAAGCTTCAAGTTGGACCGTAGGCATTCTGTTCAAGCAACGTCACTCGAATCATAGCAAATCGCCTTTTCTAAACCGATCACTGTAAGTTCGGTTATTCCTTAGATTTAAACGTGTAATTGGAATTGTGAATGTAATGAATCAAAATATAGAACTATACCAATTTGCAAGTTAATTATCTTTGATTCGTGCTTATGTCAAATCTAACGTTATCTATGCCTTTGGATCTGATTCTCGATTGTGGCCTAGAACTTATTGTGGCTAATTGCCAATGACTATGATTATCGAGCTTTTGTCTAAGGCTATGACTATGAAACTGTTGCCCATGAAACTATCGCCTATGACTATGATCCATGACAAAGAGACTATTACATATGACTATGACTATGAAACTATTGTCTATGAAGCAATTGCCTATGACTATGACTATGACTATGACTATGAGACCTTTGTCTAAGACTATGGCCATGAACCGTCGCCTATGAAATTATTGCCTACGACTATGAATCATAACTATGAGACTATTGCCTATGACATTGGTTAGGAAATTATTGTGATTAGTCGCCCATGACTATTGTGGTTAATTTCCTATGACTATTGTAGTTAGTTGCTTATGACTATTCCCATTGTTACAATTAACCGATCATGATGTACTTTGAACTGGCATTATGTTTGACCAAATCACCTATGCCTATTCCCTTGATTATGTGGATCTCATATTTAGTATGTCACTTGTCTAGTTTATTCCTATTCACTGTTATGTACATCAAACCCATTGGAACCATTATTTTTGTATTTGGTTCATTCTTGCATGGCTATTCTTTTATGTCAATTCTCGTGCTTATCCCATATTCCTTGCTTTGATACTATTAGTATCATTTCATGAGTACTTAGAAACTTGTGGAATCATGTTATAAGTACGATTGCGGCGCGAGAATTTGGGCGTAGCTTAATTTAGTTAGTTTGGCATAATAAATATGTTAGCATAGTCTAAATTGGCTATAATAGTGAATGATTTACATGCATATTGGACTTGGGCATAAGTTGATAAATATAATTGGCCGCAAAGTGAGTAATTGGCGTGTAAACCAAGTTTTGGACATAAACGGTAAACTAGAATATTAAATCTAGTTTTGACGTGAACCGTAAATTGGAATATTAATCTAGATTAGGCATGAATTGTAAAATGGGAATATTAAATCTAAAATTGGTATAAATTGCAAGTTGAGCTGATTGATAGGTAAATCAAGTTTTGGGCATAGAATATAAATATGCTAATTTGCATGACAAATAAATATGGTCTAGGCTAAGTTGATTTACGGAAAATTTACATAAATAGTAAATATGTAAATTTAGTAAAAGACGAATATGCCTAACCTGAGGTTAGACTGAGTTATGGTGTAAAACTGCCCGGAACCGACCGGCACATCCAGTGACCACAACAATACCTGTCTAATGTGGGTGGTTAGTGCATCAAGCCCAAAAAGACCCGAGGTTAGACTGAGTTGTGGTGTAAACCTGCCCGGAACCGACCGGCACATCCAGTAACCACAACAATATCTGTCTAATGTGAGTGATTGGTGCTTTAATTAATTAATTAATTAATTAAGGCTCATGAATAAATAAAGCTAGAAATGGTGAGGTTAAGTAATAAGGGAAACACTTAACTGTAATAACATGTTAACTAGGCAAGTGGGTGAGGTTAAGTAAATTTAGAACACTTAACCGTTGTAACATGTTAAGCAGATGATAGGGTTAAGTTAACTAAAGTAACACTTAACCAAAATATATAATGACAAGTGGTGGGGTTAAGTAATACAAGAGGAAAACACTTAACCAATATAACATGAATTGAGTTAGGGTCAAGTCAACACCAGAAGGAAACACTTAACCAACATGACATGACGGGTGGATGGGTTAAGTTAACTTGAATTGATTAATGACACTTGACCAGTATAACTTGATGAGCTAAATGGGTTAAGTTAAATGGGGAATACTTAACCAATATAACCTGATGAATGAGCAGGGTTAAGTTAATAGATCACACTTAACCAATCCAACAAGATAAGCGAGAAAGGTTAAGTTAATAAGAACCACTTAACCAACACGACTTGACGAGTAGAAGGTTAAGTACATATCGGGTTGGTGGGTAATATTAGTAAATATAGGCCCACGGAACTTAACCATTAAATAAACATGCATGAATTGGTGGGAAGGTTAAGTACACATCGGGTTGGTGGGTAATATTAGTAAATATAGGCCCGTAAACTTAACCAGCAGGAAACCCTAGTAACGGGGACCCATTTCAGCATTAACCCACATAGATGTATCATGGTACCCTGAAACTAGGCAGGGTGGGGCACGATTACTGGGCTAATTATAAGCGGTCAAAGATAACGGCAGGGGGTACATCAGTGTAGGTTCCAACGGTTTACGGACGTGCACATATTCCGGAGTGGGAAAAAGCAGGCACTGGGTACCAGTAGCTATACACTGTGCATCTTGAATCGTGTAGGGTCGCTATCATAAGGCTTAATACACCTTATGGTGGGGCCAGCACAGAGTATCTACACGCAAGAGAAGGCCGACTGACACAGACACATGGAAACTTAATACAGGTAGGTAGCATAATCCCTAGTTGGACCTAGGTCGCATAAACCCTAAATCCGAGAAACGTTCAATAGGTAGCATAAACCTCAATAGCCCTGGGTAGCGTAAACCCTGGTTGAATCTAGTGAGCACTCGATAGTAAACCCTAGATTAGATCTAGGTAATAAACTGAATCCTCGTAATAGATGTACACCTGAAGGCAACCGCAAATACGGGGATTGGGATCACGTTATAATATAATCATAGATTACTAGTTTGGACACCAGTTAGGTAGTGCAAAGATATAGAAATCGGTATAAACAGGGTAGTTGCGAAGCAGAGAAGGAGTAGAAGCGCATTCAGTTTATCAGTACATTCAGTTTATCTTGCCATATCCCATGCTTATCCCATATTATCTTGTTACTATGGTTTAGTCTTATATTTAGTTTATTCATGTCATGACCCTTTTCCTCGTTTAAATACTAAGAATCACTGGACTTACCAGACTTTATGTCTGACCTAGTTTGTTTTCGCCTCTTTTCTTTCGTCCCCCCAGGTAGTCAGGGAGGGAATAGCTCAGATTTGTTTGGACCATTACTCTTTCCAAGCTTGAAGACTCTTTGACGTGTTGCCTTGGACTCTCTCTTCTACTGCTATGGCAGGCTCATGCTTTATTTGGGGAAATCATTTTATGCTTCTTTATTTTTGTAAACAAGACGGTATACTTTGGTATTGTAAAACAATCTTTGTACAAGCTGTTTATCAATGAAATAAATTTTTATTTATTTTCCGCTGCTTTAATTGTCTGTCTTGTAATTTACCTGCATCTTTTACCTATAATGCTCCACCGAAATTAAGGCATTCCCTTTGTGAGTGACCTTAACGAAGGTGGGGTGTTACACTTGGTATCAGAGCTGAAGGTTACCGGATCAGATAAAAGATTTGAAGAATTATTTTCAAAACGGTTTTAAAAGAAGTATTTTCAAAAGAAAAGTTTTGTTTTAAAGGCATATTCCCCAAAGCCATATGCACTATCTTTTGACCCTCTGCTTGAATCCTTGTTTCCTTCTTTCTTGAGTCTCTAGGGCTCCTGGCTCTCTAGGAGGTAATCTCATCGCGGCATGGTTCCATAGGCTTGATGAGACTACGACACTTGTCAAAGGGCAAATAAGTGCCTAACTTCCATCTATAGCCGATGTAGTTTCACCTACGGCTAATTTTATTTTGAGCTTTGTAGGATTCTCCGTGCCATGGAAGCAGCTTTCGAGAGACATGTCAACAAGTTACACAAGGATGACAAGGTTGAGAATGAAGGGTTATGGCTACGAAGCACAACATAAGGATGAAGAACCCATGGATATGGACTTGGCTCACAAAGGAGGGGAGGAAAAGAAATAGTAAAACCTAAGACAAGAGGAAGTATCCTTACTGGGGTATAATGGGTCATATAATTGAGGACAAGGGTAAGAACAAGGGATAGGATTTTCCGGAAGGCGAGTGCATGTTCTCACCGCCGGCATACCTGAGATAGAGGCAGTAAGATTTCGGTTGAAAGAGTTTTTCCTTTTTGATTATCCTGTTGGTACTCCTTCCGATTTTAGCGCTTTACATATGTATATATCTGCTTCCATAGTTGAGTCTCTGCACCCTAGGTATTGTGTAGTAGAGGATAACATTATAGTCTCGAATCCAATTGCTGGTTCGGCCCATCTATCTTTGACTTGTAAGGATTTGAGAATAGCTATATTTATGCTTATGTTTTGGGCTATGGGTTGATTCTAGGCATTGATTGGTTAGCTAGTAATTATGAAACAAGGGTAGTTAGATGTTCGACTTGCCTCGAGAATACCCTTGAGATTTCGTACGATCCTAAGGGATCAGTTTGTCTTAGCTACCTAGAATCACTTTACTTATCTATCGACGATTTTCGATCCATTAGAGTAGTTCATGAGTACACAAGATGTTTTGATTAGGGTAGGGGTTTTCCCCCAAAATCTCGAGACAGACTCCCACATATATTTAGTTGATAATGCAAAGCCGTTATGCGATCAACGATAATTCTGGAGAAAAATTGGCGAGGATAGCCAGAGTCGGTAAATTGCTTAATTGTTTGGTTGTTTTGCTAGTATCATCTCACATAGATCGTCCAAATTCGGAGGAGGTATCCCTTGGGTGCTTATCTGATATTGGTTTAGGCCTTTGGGGCTTGTACTTGAGGGATGTCGAGTTCGACTAGGATGGTTTGCATGAGAAATAAATGGTTGGGGGCTGGCACCCTAAGTTAGACTGACCTTAAGAGAGGTAATAAGCACATAGTAACCATTAGCTTTAGAACCTTAGACTTGCAGCATTATGGATAAGCTAAGTAGAGGAGAGACCTCCAATCATCTTAGGATATACACTTGATACCATGGTTAATATCTGTTTATCTTGGAAAGATAGTTCGACTACATTGGATATCCTCTAGCATGGTAAGTGATCGAGGGCCTATCTTCACTAGTGGGTTTCAGAAATGGAGGCCAAGAAGCTTCGCGATCGTGAAGTTAAATTAGTTAAGGTACAGTGGAGTGGAGCTCAAGAAGATGCGACTTAAAAGGCTGAAGACCAGATATGCGCATCATACCCTTTTTAAGGGTATATCGTTGATTCCTCTTTTTCTGTAAAAATCTATGTGCATGCTAGTTTTTAGCTTTTAAGTATATCCTCTCGGTCCAATCCTCGATCCTTAGGTAGAAGCCAATGGATGTAAACATGTGTTTGAAACATGTTATGATTGATCATTGCAAGTGGTTGCAAATGGTTGATCGTGGACGCATATGCACACATTAGGCACTAGATCAACTCAGTCACTTTCATATTGCATTTGCATATATGTAGTTGTTTATGGATTGAACTTGATGTGTTATCCTGTGGACGTTGCATTTGGATGAATGGTTATGCACACATATAGAAATGATGTGTATCAATTAGGATTTCTTGCATACATAATTGGACTCATGACACTAACATAATCCGCATTGAGGAGGTCAACTGAATCAGTAAACCGCCTGATCTTTGCATTAGAAAAGGGACATATACACACACTTTTGCATATGTTCATACAACATTAGAAGTTTTCTAAGGACAATGGATGCTTGTGGATGATGGCTGAGTAGATGGATGATTGGATGGTAGGACACATTCTTCTTAACCTGAAGATTTCGGGGACGAAATCCTTTAAGGGGAGGAGAATGTAACACCCCGTATTTTCTGTGTTCATAAGAGTAACAAATCAGAGAATAATTAAATCGTAACAGAATAATTAACGAAAACGGGCTACGCCATTGCGTTCGATTCGAAAGTCTGCTTGGAATAGAGTCCAAGTTTGCGTAAATCGGACTCCGTATGAAGAAGATATGGCCTTCAGAAGTTTCAGCCCGAAATTCAAAACAGACAGGACCCAGGTCGACACTAGGGTCGACCTGGGGGTCAACCTACCTACACAGGTCGACATTAAGGTCGACCTGGGGGTCGACCTAGGTATACAGGTTGACACTAGGGTCGACCCTAGGGTCAACCTCCCCCCTGTTTTCCAGATCTGGAGACAGATCCATTTTTCTGCACCTGGACGCCTTTCTGACCAGATTGTGACCCCAATGCTATTTAAACACCCCCAAACCTATCTTTCTCTCCACACAATTTCATTCTTCCTATACTCTGCCTCAATTCTAAATAAAAATAAAAAATGGCGTCGCTACTCTACTGGAATCAAAACTAGGATTAAAGCATCTTCTTCCAAACTAAATAGAATTAAAAGAGAATCAAGTTAAAGCTTCAAGCTGGACCGTAGGCATTCTGCTTCAAGCAACATCACTCGAATCATAGCAAATCGCCATTTCTAAACCGATCACTGTAAGTTCAGTTATTCCTTAGATTTGAACGTGTAGTTGGAATTGTGAATGTAATGAATCAAAATATAGAACTATACCAATTTGCAATTTAATTATCTTTGATTCGTGCTTATGTCAAATCTAACGTTATTTATGCCTTTGGATCTGATTCTCGATTGTGGCCTAGAACTTATTATGGAATGACTATGATTATCGGACTTTTGCCTAAGACTATGATTTTGAAACTGTTTCCCATGAAACTATCACCTATGACTATGATCCATGACAAAGAGACTATTACATATGACTATGACTATGAAACTATTGCCTATGACTATGACTATGAGACCTTTGTCTAAGACTATGGCCATGAACTGTCGCCTATGAAATTATTGCCTACGACTATGGATCATAACTATGAGACTATTGCCTATGACATTGGTTAAGAAATTATTGTGATTAGTCGCCCATGACTATTGTGGTTAATTGCCTATGACTATTGTAGTTAGTTGCTTATGACTATTCCCATTGTTACAATTAACCGATCATGATGTACCTTGAACTGGCATTATGTTGGACCAAATCACCTATGCCTATTCCCTTGATTATGTGGATCTCATATTTAGTGTGTCACTTGTCTAGTTTATTCCTATTCACTGTTATGTACATCAAACCCATTGGAACCATTATTTTTGTATTTGGTTCATTCTTGCATGGCTATTCTTTTATGTCAATTCTCGTGCTTATCCCCTATTCCTTACTTTGATACTATTAGTATCATTTCATGAGTACTTAGAAACTTGTGGAATCATGTTATACGTATGATTTCGGCACGGGAATTTGGGCGTAGCTTAATTTAGTTAGTTTGGCATAATAAATATGTTGGCATAGTCTAAATTGGCTATAATAGTGAATGATTTACATGCATATTAGACTTGGGCATAAGTTGATAAATTTAATTTGCCCCAAAGTGTGTAATTGGCGTGTAAACCAAGTTTTGGACATAAACGGTAAACTAGAATATTAAATCTAGTTTTGTCATGAACCGTAAATTGGAATATTAATCTAGATTAGGCATGAATTGTAAAATGGGAATATTAAATCTAAAATTGGTATAAACTGCAAGTTGGGCTGATTGATAGGTAAATCAAGTTTTGGGCATAGAATATAAATATGCTAATTTGCATGACAAATAAATATGATCTAGGCTAAGTTGATTTACGGAAAATTTACATAAATAGTAAATATGTAAATTTAGTAAAAGACGAATATGGCTAACCTGAGGTTAGACTGAGTTGTGGTGTAAAACTGCCCGGAACCGACCGGCACATCCAGTGACCACAACAATACCTGTCTAATGTGGGTGATTAGTGCATCAAGCCCAGAAAGACCCGAGGTTAGACTGAGTTGTGGTGTGAACCTGCCCGGAACCGACCGGCACATCCAGTAACCACAACAATATCTGTCTAATGTGAGTGGTTGGTGCTTTAATTAATTAATTAATTAAGGCTCATGAATAAATCAAGCTAGAAATAGTGAGGTTAAGTAATTAGGGAAACACTTAACCGTAATAACATGTTAACTAGGCAAGTGGGTGAGGTTAAGTAAATTTAGAACACTTAACCGTTGTAACATGTTAAGCAGATGATAGGGTTAAGTTAACTAAAGTAACACTTAACCAAAATATATAATGACATGTGGTGGGGTTAAGTAATACAAGAGGAAAACACTTAACCAATATAACACGAATTGAGGTTGGGTCAAGTCAACACCAGAAGGAAACACTTAACCAACATGACGTGACGGGTGGATGGGTTAAGTTAACTTGAATTGATTAACGACACTTGACCAGTATAACTTGATGAGCTAATGGGGTTAAGTTAAATGGGGAATACTTAACCAATATAACCTGATGAATGAACAGAGTTAAGTTAATATATCACAGTTAACCAATCCAACAAGATAAGCGAGAAAGGTTAAGTTAATAAGAACCACTTAACCAACATGACTTGATGAGTAGGAGGTTAAGTACATATCGGGTTGGTGGGTAATATTAGTAAATATAGGCCCACAGAACTTAACCATTAAATAAACATGCTTGAATTGGAGGGAAAGTTAAGTATACATCGAATTGGTGGGTAATATTAGTAAATATAGGCCCATAAACTTAACCAGCAGGAAATCCTAGTAACAGGGACCCATTTCAGCAGTAACCCACATAGATGTATCATGGTACCCTGAAACTAGGCAGGGTGGGGCACGATTACTAAGCTGATTATAAGCGGTCAAAGATAACGACAGGGGGTACGTCAGTGTAGGTTCCGACGGTTTACGGGCGTGCACGTATTTCGGAGTGGGAAAAAGCAGGCACTGGGTACTAGTAGTTATACACTGTGCATCTTGAATCATGTCGGGTCGCTATCATAAGGCTTGATACACCTTATGGTGGGGCCAACACATAGTATCTTCACACAAGAGAGGGCCAACTGACACAGACACATGGAAACTTAATACAAGTAGGTATCATAATCCCTAGTTGGACCTAGGTCGCGTAAACCCTGAATCTGAGAAGCATTAAATAGGTAGCATAAACCCCAATGGCCCTGGGTAGCGTAAACCCTGGTTGAATCTAGTAAGCACTCAATAGTAAACCCTAGATTAGATCTAGGTAATAAACGGAATCCCCATAATAGATGTACACCTGAAGGCAACCGCAAATAAGGGGATTGGGATCACGTTATCATATGATCATAGATTACTAGTTTGGACACCAATTAGGTAGTGCAGAGATATAGAAATCAGTATAAACAGGGTAGTTGCGAAGCAGAGAAGGAGTAGAAGCACATTCAGTTTATCAGTACATTCAGTTTATCGGTACATTCAGTTTATCTTGCCATATCCCATGCTTATCCTATATTATCTTGTTACTATGGTTTAGTCTTATATTTAGTTTATTCGTGTCATGACCCTTTTCCTCGTTTAAATACTAAGAATCACTGGACTTACCAGACTTTATGTCTGGTCTAGTTTGCTTTCGCCTCTTTTCTTCCGATTCCCCCCCGCCTCAGGTAGTCGGGGAGGGAATAGCTCAGGTTTGTTTGGACCATTACTCTTTCCAAGCTTGAAGACTCTTTGACGTGTTGCCTTGGACTCTCTCTTCTACTGCTATGGCTGGTTCATGCTTTATTTGGGGAAATCATTTTATGCTTCTTTATTTTTGTAAACAAGACAGGATACTTTAGTATTGTAAAACAATCTTTGTACAAGCTGTTTATCAATGAAATAAAGTTTTATTTATTTGTCGCTGCTTTAATTGTCTGTCTTGTAATTTATCTGCATCTTTTACCTATAATACTCCATTGAAATTAAGGCATTCCCTTTGTGAGTGACCTTAACGGAGGTAGGGTGTTACAGGTTTAGTTTTATTTAAGTTTTTTTTTGTAATCGATCAACAAGTTTCTAGTTTACTAAACTACGGTTTATAAATTACGGGTTTGTAATTCGAGGGAAATACGATCTTGGGGATAAAGGTCAGTGCAGGGTTTTACGTGTAGGATTAGAAAAGTTGGAAACATGTGTCTCGAGTTTATAGGGAATTGTAAGTATAGAAATTGTTTTAATTCTAATAGAAACTTTGGGGAATGCAGCAGTAGGCAGGGGTTTGCCGAAGCTAGGTAAACTCTGTGTCATTTACTTTCTTCATTTATTTATTCTACTGTGATCTGAGCTGTGATACTTTTTATATTCATCAAAACTGAAATAAACCCTATTCACCCCCTCTAAGGTTAATCTAGATCCTACAAGTGGTATTAGAGCAAGTATTTTTCACTAACTCTAGAATATGGATCTCCTAAACGGTGATTGTTCTAGTTGTCAGTCTAGCGAGAGTTAGTCCAGTAATATTCCAATTATTTTCAATGGAATATATTTTTTAATTTAGAAATCAAAATTTGAATTCTATTTAAAACATGTTAATTCCTAATATTGGAATATTATTGAAAATAGGTGTAATATACTAGATAAGAGGAATAAGGTTATCAATGCTCGTGCTATGCAAATTTTTTATTCTTATCTTAGTATTGATCAGTTTAACCGTATCTCACATTGTTTTACTGAACATGAAATTTGGAAAACTCTCGACGTAAAGTATGGAAGAAAAGACAACAACTGCTCAGAACCCTCAATTTCCAACTCAAGCTCAGATGATGCTTAACAGTTACAGATGAAGACTCAATAAACGATGATTCAGATGATGGGGACTTTTCATATGAAGATTTGGTTTATCTTTGTAATGATTTAACTAAAACTATTAACATTCTACAATGGAAAAATAAAATTCTGAAATCTGGAAATTTTGAGTTGATTAGCAAAAATAATGTTTTGGAATTAAAACTTGACAACGTCAAGAAATTTTCAAACTCCGATTGCAAAAACTGTTTGAATATGGAAAATAATCTTGTTCATCCCAATGAAAATATTCAAAAGATTGAAACGGAAATTCTGATTTTAAAAGAAAACACGATTGAGCTAAAAGTAAAAACATTTTTTTGCAGAAGGAGTTGGAAAATTTTATGATGGCTAAAAATTCCAAACATAAATTTGCCAAGACTTTTTTTTTATGAAAATTGAATCGAGTTTGAGCAAAAATGTTGATTTTGAAAAGGAGATTGAGAAGTTTGAAAAACATGAGATTGAAAAGAGTAAACATTTTGAATTTGAGATTTCAGAGTCCAAAGCTAAAATCGAAATCCTTGAAGATGAAAATTTGGTATTGAAACTAAATGATTTTGAAAAGTGAAAGATCGCTATTAATAATTGTTCAAATTTAATGAAAGAGAGTAGTGGTATTAAATCCAAAATTCAATGACTTGAATCAACTTTGGATAAATTTAATAACGGAGTAAAATCATTGAATATGCTGCTGAAAAACCAATTTTCTTTGGAAATAAAAATGGACTTTGCCTTGGGAAAATTGATGAAGCTGAAAAGTGAATTTCTAATGATTTTAAAAATCCTTTAAAGTGCTTTGGAAAAGTCAAATTGAAAATATGGAATCTAAAAATTTCAAAGGATTTTTAAATCATAAACGAGATGAGAACCTATTTAGAAACATTCCTATTAAACGAATTTGGATCCTATAAGTTAACTAAATGAATTCGATTAAAGTTAAACATGTTTGGGTCCCTAAGGGAACTTTCATAGATGTATATGGATTGTTATTTAAATGAGTTTGGGTACCGAAACGTGTAAACGAAACTAAGTATGGTTAAACAACTTTTGTTAGACCACTGGATCCTATAAATACTTAGGTATCGGAGGAGGCCGAGGAGCCATTTTGCAAAAGAGAAATTGAATTCAAGTTGTTCCATATCTTTGAATTATTCAATGTCCCTTTGCTATGGATGTTGAGTTAGGGATTCAGCAACATCACTTGTAAATCAGGTATGATCTCTGAACTCATTTTTTTCTATTTTTATTCTTCTTTTTTATTCTTCCTTTTACTCTTCCTTTATTCTTCCTTTTTGTTTATACTGATTTGTACTGTCACCGCCATAGTATTTTTGACACTTCTTGAGCTTCTTAACTTCAAGTTGCAAAATTCTTGATTTTCTAGAAATTAGATTCCTTTATCTAAAACTTACATGTTTTGATGATTTCCAGCTTGTTAACTTAAAATTGTAAATAACTGCAATTGTTTTGAAGTTTAATTTTTTGATAGTTCCCTTAATTTCTTACAGTGCTGTAATATCTTGTACATATCTTGAACACTATTTCTTAAAATTTTGAAAATTTTGAAGTTTTGAAATGCTAAAGTAATTTCACAACTTGGTTGTTTTTAGTTTCTTTAATTCATCTTGGAAAGACTTGAAAAACTGCACTCATTACAGCATACTACTTGAAAAGTGTTTTTGATAAGGTGTGATAATTTCATAGCTTTTTGGTTTGGCTTGATTATTTTGATTTTGAAATCATTTTTAATTGATTGTATATTGAATTTCATTATTTGGATTTGACTTCTGAAAATATAGTGATTTTAAATAACTTGCTCTTGTTTTGAGTCATTGATTGCCTCTTGGGCTTGCTGTAAATATTGCGAAAAAATCCCTTGTTGCTTGTTTTGAAACTGATTGTTTTGCTGCTCTGATATGGAAAATGAAATTGGTAGAACTGTCTTCTTGCTCTTTGATACATTGTAATCAAGGTCATTAGGACCTACAAGTGATATTAGTTTTAGAAGTATTGAAATTTTTCACATTCAACTATATGATTTTTGAAACTGACTTTCAACTTGTATAATTCTTTCAGCAACCCTCTTGAATTTTAAAATTGAAATTATTGACCAAATCGAACTATATTTTGAACTCATCAAAATTATTGTTAGATTTATGAAATTGTAATGGGTTGTGAATATAGTATACTTCATAACAAGAGGTGATATTATTTAAATTCTCATGATGATTGAACGGATTTTATAGTATCGTTGGATTGGTGCTTATTTCACGAACATTTTCTTTTTATAACATCTTTCTGACATTCATCATGGTTTTATTTAATCTGGAGAGTTTATATTTTTTATCATTAAAGAATATACAGTTTAATTTATGATGAAAATGTGACTATTTTATTTTTCAGGATAAGCGAGAATTGAATTTTTTTCAAAAATCCTGATACCGTTGAACATATTTCACAATATGATTAATTTAGAAATTTATTTCACAACCATTTCTATCCCTACCATACTTCTATCACCCATTGTGGTTTTATATACTGAGGGAATTTTCATATAATAGGTGTTACTCTAACCTCATTTGAAAAACCTAGATGTGGTCATGCATGGTTAGAGAATGCTTATAATTTAAGTTGTGACTGACCACATTTGAAAGTCCTTATGGTTATGTGTGGTTAGTATGCTCTTAAATAAATGAAAATAAAAAGAGGAAAAGAAAACAAAAAGGAAAATAAAAGGAATAAGTTGCATATATATGAAATCCTCCTCGTTATGTAAAAACCGACCTATCAATCCATTATCTGATTTCTGAAATGTGTTGCTATTTTATGACGTATTATGATTTGTTGGTTGATAGTTTTGGGATTTGCGATAGTTTGTTTTTTTCCCTTGATTTGAGTTTATATATAGTCCAAATTCATCGCTATTTTGTGCTTAATTTTTTAAAATTTATTTGAAAATAACTGGAATTCATACCATTTTATAACTCTCTCCATTTTGTAAAATCCATCATTTTAAAATGTGAAATTTGCTTTGAGTTTGAAGAATATTATGATTTATGTTTGATTATATTAGGTTTACGGTATTTATTCTCTTTCTTGATTTTTGAACTTATGTTTCTAGTCTATATTTCACCACTATTTTGATTTCCATATCCTTTTGATGATAACAAAAGGGGTAGAATGGTAAAGATTTTGATTACTGAGCGAATAATTCGTGAATACTTTTAATATTGAAAATTCAATTATTGGTTTAATTTACTCATATGCACATATGTAGGGGGAGTTCTTTTGTATCGGGAGCATACATATAGGCGGAGTACTACACTTCATTGTCTAACACATTTATCTCATTCAAAATCTTATGTATATGTTTGTCATCATCAAAAGGGGAAGATTGTTGAATATAACAGCATGATTTTTGTTTGATGATAACAAACATATATTATTCTATAATCGTGTTTGTAATTGTACTATTCTTTTCCATCACATACAGAAATATATATTTATTTTTAATAAGATGTTATTGCATAGAATTTATGATTCAAACATTATTTTTTATTCAAATTAATATTTTATTTAAACATTTAGATTAGCACATATTTCTAACTCCAGTATTGTATATCTCACTGTAATATAATACATCCAATTTCATTTATTATATTGGCTCCTCACTTCAACACCCAGTCACTCAATTTCATATACAGACTCAGTTACACACTCTCTCTCATGTACAGACACATATACATTCACTAACACATTTCTGTCCTCAGCTGCTTTAGAACCAATCCTGTCACCTGTATACCTGTCACAGAAACACACACAGTAAACTAAAATAAAAATAGATTTACATTTTTGCAAATATGAATCTATTTTAAATTTTATTTGCCTCATAATTTTGGTGTGTTTCTCGTCATTTTCCTTGACTTGGTCCGATATGTAGATACCTTAACTAGAGTCTAGGCTGCTTGTGATATTCACAGTGTTCCACTATAAATACCACAAGGTAGACTGTATGCGAGTGCTTGCAGATCATCCTCAACACAGCTTTAGTGGTTTGCTGATCAAGACTAGCCTCGAGTCACATTTGTGGTATGTTGATCTCTACTAGCCACGACACATCGTATAGTGCTCTACTGATATAAACAGAAAAATATATTTGCACTTCTATATAGTGATATTCAGGTGAACATGTACAAATGTCAATAATGGTCAAAAGCACATGGAACTTGTGAAGCACATAATACAAACACATATATACACACATCATTGTACACACACACACACACACACACACACACACACATATATATATATATATATATATATATATATATATATATGGAAATACAAAGCAATGGGAACAGTGTCAAGCATGTCAAGATGACAAACCAAAGTCAACATATACAAGAATCCAATCAATTTTCAGGATCAGGTCAAGCACAAGGCAAATGCAGATGCACATGCAATGGTAAAGCAACAGTGATCAAAGCAACAAACACAAGCCAAAGGACCAACTGCCACAAATTTGATGCAAACAAACATGGAAATACACAAGGAACTAGACCAGATATAATCAGCATGACATTGCATGGTCGAAGTTATGTGCATGAAAACATGACATTCTAGTATGGCACAGCAAGCACAAACATGTGTACAGTGTACACATAGTAAGTTTTGGTAAATGGGTTAATCCAGGTCTAGTTCATAATAAAAACAAGAGAAGTGGCAAAGGATATACATGATCAAGGACTAAAATGTACAAGACCACACCAAGCAACATGCACGAATATAGCAAAGTGCAAGCATGGGTCAAATACATAGGAGCAACAGTGTGCACAAGAAATACATGCACTGCTAACAACAGATGCAAGTGCCAAATGCTAACATGAAAATGTCCAGATTCAATACAAGCAAGGTCATATGGAAAAGTAATAAAATATTGCTAGATACATGAACAAATGCAAAGGAATTTGGAAATGGAGGAAGATTTGTCAAGAAGTAATCAGGTTTCAGGCCAAACAAATGAAAACATGGGTGCACAAAATCACAACAAGTTACTCAACGACTAGGACCAGCACAAATGCAGATGTGTAATGTAACGACCCACATTCTACGCATCAAGGGATCGTAGAATATTTATTTCTTTCTCATACGAAGTTGTATAGCCATGTAACTTTGGGAGACGACTATTGTGGTCATTTCCCATGTTCATGATTTTTGCCAATTTTTAAACGACCGTTTTGCCCCTAGCTGATCTTTTTTTGGCCATGACTTTTGATTGGTAGGGAGTTTTGACCTGAAACACTTCCATTAGATCTGGATGATGGTTTACAATTCCGTAGAGTGGTCACATTAGCCAAACAGACTCACCGTTTGGGAGATATGGCTGAAACAAGGTTTAGAAGGTGAAAAACAATTTAACCGGGCCTAATTAGGGTGATTAGCAAGAAGGCTCATAACCCATTTCGGGATTGGGGTTATAGGGAGGCTGAGAACGGTTAGAAAACGATTTTTAATTCATTTTTTAGCTGCCACTAACATCCTCTCAACCCTAGCAATGGCCTCCACCTTCTAGAATCATCTTTAATTACCGTTTAATCAAGGATTAGGCTAAACTACATCAAATCAAGGCAAATCAACACCAAATCAATGTTAGAGATGCTGTGTTGCTTAGGAATTCGACCCAAACAGTAGAGTTTTAGATCTTATATCTTAATTTGTGGCAAAGGTGAGTGATTTGCATTGTTTTTCACTAATTACGGCTAATTAGGGGTAATTAGTGATAATTAGCGAAATTATAACTCAGAAAAATCTGGAAAAATTTGTAAAATTCTAAAATATTATTTTAGGGCTCTGTTAGAAATTTGGGTTAATTTGGATAAGTTTTGCTAATCCTATCATTGGTTGTGCTTAAACATGATTAAGGGGAAAACAATGGTTTCTGGGTATGTTTGATCCATTTTAACACATTAGATTGTTGTTTTAGTGTTTATGATTGATACTATATGTTGTTATGACTGTTTGGAAGTTTTATAATTGCTTAGAACAGTTAGAATAGTCGAAAACGCCGCCATGTGGCGTAAAACAGTCGCTCTAAAAGTTGTAGGAAGTGGTGCAGAGATCGGATCGGATCAGGGTAGGGGGACCGGGTAGGGTCGTGTAGCCCACCCACGAATCATCTCTTGTATCTGAACCGAGTTATCCTCTCCAAACCCATGAGCTTGTGTACCACCGAGCTGCTTGGATAAAGCTACCATGAACCGCCTGTGATCACGAACCGGGGAGCTACACCCGAACCGATGTACCAAGAATGGATTTGAGGAACTCGACCCGACCTAGAGTGCTTGGGGAGGAGGACCGAACCGGAGGAACTCGCCACGAACCGAACCGCCAAGAGATGTGGACCACGAACTAGAGCTTGACCACGAGCGGAAGGAGACCGAACCGAACCGGGGAACAACATGGCTCACGAACCGATCCGAAGCAAGGTGAAGAGGAAATACCGAACCGATCCGAAGGAGACCAAAACCGAGATGCAAAGGTAGTCCAAATGGGAAGTTTATACTCATGATCTAGCTGGGAACCAACGAGTTGACTTCATGATTGGACTTTGCTGCGGGACGTGTGCAAAGGGGATATCGACGTCTATAGCTTTGATTCACCACCAAGACTGATGTTAGGCTACGTTTCAGTGCAGTGGGGTAGTTATTACTCCATAGGGAAAGTGATCGTAGCATGGCTATGAGCCAGTGCAGTGGAGCCGTCATGACTTCATGGGGCAGAGTGGACATAGCAAGGACTAGTGGTTATGGATCAGTGCAGTGGTGTCATCATGACTCCATGGGGCAAAGTGATCATAGCAAGGATTTGGGTGAACAAAGCAGTGGATATCGTATGTTTTACGTATTGAGTGAGAGATGTGATGATGGTTGCTATGCTTAATTATTTGACATCACTGTGACATGCACACCCCTCCCCCGTACCTTTACACCATATGTTAGTGTCACCTTAGAGTATTGTATATCCTGTTGTGCTAACTCTTTGGTTGCAGGTCCAGGGTCAGGAATGGTTTAATATACCTGTTATTGTTCTGTTTTGCTGCTTATCACTCATACCAGACTTTTGTCTGACCCAGAGTTTTAGGTCTCTTCTTATTACCCTGGGTGCTCTTAAATGGGCAGACTAGAGACATGTTAGCTGGTTGTGCACGAGTAGCTGTCCGGAGATGAGCAGGAGACTTACACGTATTATCCCCATATATTCTCCCTGTGTCGATGCTTGTCACTACTTTGGGCATTAGTAGTGTACCTTTCCTTTCTTTTGCTTTAGAGACAGTTTAAAAAGTTGTAATAATGATGATGTAGAACATAAGTTGTATTTTGGATTTTCTGCTGCCATGATGGTTTAGTTTTCAGCTTATGCACTGTCTCATCTGTTTTATGTCAAGTATGTTATTATTATATTTTATTCAATGCGCTGTGAGACATTCTACAGGTTCCTTGTTAGTTCAAATTCCCTTCTTTTCCTTTCTTTGGCGACCGTCCCATGCTAGTCCGGCATCGACACAGCGCACTTTCCTTGGAAATGTCGGTTGGTGGGGGTGGGCCATCACATTTGGTATCAGAGCTCTAGGTTGCGTAGTTAACCTAGGGAAAGACACCAAGGAGAGATAGTATGTATATGAGAGCGCGTATTTGTTATATTTTTGTCTTTAAAAAGCTATATATATATATATACTATTAGTATATCTAAGGATGAAGTCGCACTGCACTTGCACCACTGAAGAGATGATTAATCGTTTTCTCCTTACAGATTGAACGATGAGTCGACATACGAGGGGTACTGGTAGTGGAGCTAATAATGGGAATGCTCCTGATATGAGGATGATGTTCGCTGACTTCTTGAGAGAGATGCTTAGGGATGTTCAGAGGGCAGCTCCTAATGCTGCAAATGGTGGTGGTGCAGGCGCGTAGAGCTGATTTCGCCAAGCCCCGCAAAGACTACACTAGTCTTGGTGGGAAGCTGTTCCACGGAACGGAATCGGCTATAGAAGTTCAGGATTGGCTTGATAGCTATGAGCACATCTTCGAAGATTTGGGTATAGAGGATGCGATGAAGAGAAAGCTAGCATCCCATCAGCTGCAAGGACGGGCAATAAATTGAAGGAATGTTATGAAGGCAGGTACTCCCGAGGATCAGATTACTTGGGATCAATTTAAGACTGGCTTTAGCGACAAGTTTATTCCAGCTGCTAAGAAGTCAGTATTGTTTAAGAGGTTCTTGGAGCTAAAGCAGAATGGTAGAGCTATCTCGGAGTATATTGCTGAGTTCGATACTCTATCGAAATATGGATTATCCCTTATTGATACTGCCAAGAAGGAGAACAAAAAGTTCATAACTGGTTTGGATGGATACTTGGGGGAAAGGCTTATTAACCACATCGATGAGACGTTTGAATCGATTGTGGAGAAAGCATTGAGGTCAGAGAGTCTTTACCCTAAGACGAAGACTAAGGTTGCATTTGCAGAGGAGCCAAAACCGCAAGCAAGCGGTGGAGGCAAGAATGGTTCTCAGAATAAGAGGAAGAAGAATCAGACCAAGGATGGCCAGAAGAGGAAGAATAAGAAAGATGTAGAGTGCTTTAGCTGTGGCAAGAAGGGCCATTATGCTAAAGAATGTCGAGCAAAGCTCGCGGATAGGAAGTGCTTCAACTGTGGCCAAGTTGGACATCAAAAGGATAAGTGTCCACAACCTTTGAAAGAGAAGCAGATAGTGAAAGCATATGCCATCAATGATGTTCCTCCTTTGTCGAATGCTCCAACTGCGGTGGAGAAAAGAAAGAACGTCGCCATTCAAGGTATGCTTTCTGTTTATGATGTTCCTGTTCGAGTACTGTTTGATACTAGGGCTTCCCGTTCCTTCATATCTGGTGACCTGGTTGATAGGTCAGGATTGGGACCCGAGATAGTCGATAGACCTTTAGCAGTGACGAATCCAATTGGTGGTTCGACTAGCCTTAGTATGATTTGTCGTAATGTGGTCTTATCGAGTCATGGATGTATGTTTGCTTGTGATTGCTTTGTTTTGGGCTTTACTGGGTTTGGCATTATTTTGGGAGTCAATTGGGTCCAAAGATACGGGGCGGTGGTAGACAGTGAGGGCTTTTTGGTGACAGTTAGAGTGGATGATGGGCGGACGGTAGTGCTTGGTGGTCTACCTAGTGATGGGGTAATGGCTAGTCTTCTAAATTCCCTCGACATCCCGCATGATGAGTTGTCAGATGTGCCCGTGGCTGGCCAGTATCCGGACGTCTTCGAGGAAGTGACCGGACTTCCACCATACCGAGAGATTGAGTTCCGTATTGATTTAGTGAAAGATGCCAGACCTATAGTGAAGCCACTTCGTCGTATGGCACCAAGGGAGCAGCGAGAGCTCGGGGTGCAAGTAAGCGATCTTTTGAAGAAGGGATTTATCAAAAGAAGTGTCTCCGAGTGGGGAGCACCAGTTGTGTTTGCAACCAAGGCAAATGGTTCCCTTCGATTGTGTATGGGCTACCGCGAGCTGAATAAGGTAACGAGGAAGAATAAGTATCCTCTACCGTGGATAGATGATTTGTTTGATCAGTTGAGTGGCGCGAGAGTGTTCTCCCAGTTGGATCTCGCGACAGGTTTTCATCAGCTTAGAGTAGAAGCTGAGGGTATAGCTAAAACGGCATTTCGGACGCCGTCTGGATTATATGAGTGGTTGGTCATGCCATTCGCGTTGACCAATGCACCAGCATATTTTTTGGATCTTATGAATAGGGTATTCAGAGATCAGTTGAATTAGTTTGTTCTTGTGTTGTGGATGATATACTTGTTTATTCGAGGACAGAGAAAGAACACAAGGAACACATTAGGATAGTAATGGAGGTGTTGAGAAAACACCAATTGAAAGCGAAGTTTTCTAAGTGTCACTTCTGGAGGAGGGAAGTGAGATTCTTGGGCCATGTTGTTTCAGATAATGGTATTACTGTGGATCCTCCAAAGGTGGCTACGGTACAAGATTGGTCTATGCCCAAGAATGCAACGGACGTAAGAAGTTTCTTGGGATTAGCTGGATATTATCGCAAGTTTATCCAAGACTTCTCCAAGATAGCAGCACCGTTGAATCAGTTGACCAAGAAGAATCAAGCTTTCTCCTGGGACGGAAAGTGCGAGAATGCATTCAAGAGTCTAAAGAAAAAGTTGGCATGTGCACCAGTGTTAGTCATTCCTAAGGGGAATGAAGAGATGACAATATATACAGATGGATGCGGTACCGGACTAGGTGCTGTATTGATGCAAGGAGGTAGGGTTGTAGCTTATTCAAATCGGCAACTGAAACCGCACGAGAAAAGATATCCTACCCACGATTTGGAATTGGCAGCGATCGTGTTCGAATTGAAGATGTGGAGACATTATCTCTTGGGAGAAAGGTTCGAGTTGTTTAGCGACCATAAGTCGTTAAAGTATCTTTTCTCTCAGAAGGATCTAAAACTCCGTTAGCAAAGATGGTTAGAATTCTTGGCTTCCTATAATTTCGATATCGCATACACACCAGGAAAAGGCAGTGCGGTAGCTGATGCATTAAGTAGAAGACATGCCAGTTTAGGGGCTATGTTTCTTGAATGGAAGTAACTATAGTATATCGCAGGGTACGATTTCAGACCAAAGTGCGAATTGGATCCAGAGATGTTAGCAAGTTTGACGATCAGACCCACATTGATTGAGCCGATTGATTCCAGTCAGAGGGACGATCCTAGTCTATTAGAAATCATCTCCAAGTTAGAGATGGGTTTCAACGAGGAGATGAATTAGTTTTGGCTTGATCGAGAATGATGGCTTCGAAAGGATAGGAAACTTGTTATACCCAATGTCAATGGCTTGAGAGATAAAGTGCTTAGAGAATGTCATCACTCAAAACTGACCATACATCCCGGTGGTAACAAGATGTATCGAGACATGAAGCAGACTTACTACTGGGAAGGGATGAAGAGAGATGTTGGGAGGTTTATATCCAAGTGCATAAATTGCCAGCTAGTTAAAGCCGAGAAAAAGAAGCCAAGTGGTTTGTTACAACCATTAGAGATTCCAGAATGGAAATAAGAGCAAGTATCAATGGATTTCATTGATGGGTTACCAAGGACTAGATCGGGCCATGATAGCATTTGGGTGATTGTGGACCGATTGACCAAGAGTGTAAGGTTTATACCCGTCAAGTCGAATAAAACAGCAGCTAAGTTAGTAGAACTGTATATGAAGTGGGTAGTGAGATTTCATGGAGTACCCAAGGGCATTGTGAGTGACCGAGACCCGTTGTTTACTAGTGGGTTTTGGAAGAGCTTACAAGAGGCTCTAGGTCAGAATTATATCTCAGTACCGCGTATCATCCTCAAACTGATGGTCAAACAGAGAGGGTGAATCGTATATTAGAAGATCTCTTGAGAGCTTGCATATTGGATTTTGGTGGATCATGGGATGACCATTTGCATCTAGTAGAGTTTGCATATAATAATAGTTATCAATCCAGTATTGGTATGGCTCCATTTGAAGCTTTGTACGGAAGACCGTGCAACTCACCATCATGTTGGTTAGAAAATGGTGAGAAGTTTGTGCTTGGACCAGATGTGATAAGAGAACTTCAGACACGATTAAGATTATTCAATAGTGAATGAGGGTTGCCCAAGATAGGCAAAAGAGTTATACTGATAAGAGGCGAAAGGATTTGAAATACTCCGTTGGCGACCTAGTATTTGTCAAGATCTCTCCTGTAGCAACCTAAATTTTCGGTACCCTTTGAGTTGACCAAACCACACTAGTCCAACCCAAAGTGCACTGAAAATGAATTACTAGAAGAAAGAAGTTAGAGGATGAGGTAAGAAAAAAAGAAATACAAGAATAGAAGAAGTAGAAGAATCAACACACCACAGAGTTTCACATCGCAGCGGAACAAAATATAATACAGAAATAACTTTATTAAGAGATTTAAATAAAACTTAAAAAATCAGAGTACATCAACAACAATGGGCAGTTATAATAATCTGCCCTATACACAACACACAGCGGAATAGTAACTATATAATATCATACGCTTGAACACCTCCAGCTCGTCTCTAGACTTCGCAGAATCTGATAACCTGAACCTGTACACCCCGGGCTAACCCGAGCATTTACAAAACACCGGCTCAGTCTGGTGAACCAGAGTGAGAAAAATTCACACAGTATTTAGGGTATCAAATAACCTGATTTTAAAGTTAAAAGCTTTCAAAGAAAAGGATAATCGTAAGACCAAATCCACACATAAATACAGACGGTTTTTACCTTACGATAACCCAAAACATTTTTGAAACCAATATCTTGACTGATATTATAATAATGTCTAATTACAAGTAAATATCAATCTAGTGGAACACTTGCATCTCACAGTCCACATATATGGTATACAATCAAAACCACGGGCGCTTATTGGAAATTGGATACCGACTATGACAAGGTATGGGACCACCTACTAATAGTGTATCTCTAGAGGCAAATACATTGGGTTCAACAAGAACGTCTTGTTACCCGGCCCTCACATGACCGACCACTCATTTCGCTTGAGTGTATCGAATATATATCACCAACGGTGGTAGCTAGCCACCGTTTCCCGAAAAGGGACAACATCGAAATAGATTAAAGAAGCAAATAGATTTTCTCTAGATAAGTGATTATACACCCTAATGGGAGCGACCCACATAGCCATGCTACCTGCCCGATTTCTGTCATTTCCCGGTTGATGAGGCTTGAGGTTTAGATTAACTTCTGGAACACATGGTCATCATTCACTTTGAATGTCACATCATCAGATCCGTTAAGTCGCTAATTGACGTCCACAAATATACTCTGGGTTTAAAAGAACGACCATTCTTTGCCACCACTCAGTATATTTGTAAAAATCAACGTACGTGGTTTTAGGAAATATTCTATCAGATATTCGTCCATACAAGTCATCCAGTAACAGGATGAACCGAAAGCACTCTCCTACTGCATCCAATATAGGAATCATCCCATGGATAAGTAGCAAGAAGTCCTTGCAACCCGTAGATTCCAACCACGACAGAACCACAGTACATCTCTGGCTGCAGACCAGAGATTATTAGCAGTTCTTCCGTTTACGAAAATCTACGGTCTTCAATGCTCCATCTTTATCACTTCTGATCTCTTCACGTATTTGTTGGTCGGAATGGTTTTCGAATATAACTTCGATCCCGGTCTTTTTGTACCAACAATCGTATTGGACAGATTTGATAGTCGGTGATTTAACTATCAAAATAAACAGTGTTTCAATCATGACAATCCATTGAGTTCACTGGTTCAGTATTCGGTCTAACTTGGCCTTTTTATTTAAAAACAAATGTAAATTCAACTCTTAAATCTTTCGATATTTTAAATATCATTTTCTCACTTTCTTATTTAACATAAGATTTTTCTTTAACAAATTCTCTTTTTAATACTTAGGAAATCTTATATCATATTCAGTTTGTCTATTTTCACTTTCAAAACATTAGTCACACTATTACCAAATATTGGAAAATCATTCTAACTTATTACTCGTAAAATACGTTACGAAATATCTTATAGTTCATTACTTGAAAAAAACAATAAACAACGTTTATTCTTGATAAAATAAAACCCAACTTTACGTTTCCTTTCTAACTTGAAAATATCATTATAATTTCACGCAACGCCTTTTATTTCCCTTTTACTTCGGAATCCACAATATATATATATATTCTCCGAATTTTCACCAAACATTGCCTTATTATTTCTCTAATGGAAATAATATATTTTCACTAACCTATTTATCATTACAACTAATATCATCCTCAGATAATCGTGAAGTCGTTCAAGTTGGGGTATTTTAATTACCTCTCAGACCTAGATCAACAACGTTCATATCTAAAGACAAATACGAGTTGTAATACCAAAAACCAATATTTCATTCCAGTCACAAATCAAATTCCATTTAACTATTTTATTCAAAATAGGGATTCATAAACGTTCTTATTATTTTGAAAATCTCTTCCTCGGATATAACCATTTTTTTCTTAATTCAAAAATTTAGCAACTCCTTATCAAAACGCCACTTTTAATACTTCCCTCTTTTTAAAACGAATTCCTTTTATAATTCGGATTGGTTTACAAATCTTAAGATTTACTTCTCCTATCAAATTCACTTTTACTAATCCTGTTTCAAATCCATTCAACTATATCCCACTTTGGCAATCTCATTTCCATTTCCCACTTTCACTTAATCACAT
This sequence comes from Allium sativum, assembly GCA_030737875.1. Classification (NCBI taxonomy): domain Eukaryota; kingdom Viridiplantae; phylum Streptophyta; class Magnoliopsida; order Asparagales; family Amaryllidaceae; genus Allium; species Allium sativum. Next base: position 449,584,817 of record CM060921.1, on the reverse strand, counting down.
TTCTAAGTGACGTTAATTTAGAATTAACGATATAGCACCTCAAACCTCTTTTATATACTTTGGTTTATTATAAACCCTTTTATTCTAAATCTTCTTTCACTTAATTCAGTTAATTAAGTAACATTTATTTTGAGCTATAATATTCGCTTGGAATTTCTTTTATAACTTTGTTATAAAACTAAGGTTTCAAACAAAACCTGTTCATAAACTCCTTTCGCCATTCAATTGGATTTCATTTCAACTTTAAATACTTTTTAAATGAATTTCTATTTATAAGAAATTTCCTAAATTATTATTAATTAAAATAATATTTTACTTTGATTATTAACTACTTCTATAGTTAATTTCTTTATTATCTAAAATTAATAGTAAATTTCCCTTTTTAAAACTTAAATAAAATTAAACAATATTCTTTAAACCATTTTATTAGGTTATTTCAAGGCAAACAAATTTAATAATCAACTCCAATTAAGACGGTTGACTTAGTCAACTCCAAACACAGTTATCTTATTAACCGATTCCAATTTATTCTTCCTTTAAATTAATTAATATAATTAATTTAAATAAATAATTCCATTTAATTGTTTCTCAACAAAACAATTATTCAAATTTAATCGTTAGGTTAATTTCCTTATTCCCACATTTACAAATCTGATTAACATCAGATTTGACTTCATAAAATCAATTTACACTTAATTATAAACATCCATATTTATTTCGTTTTAAATAAGTTTTATTCAAAAATATATATTTCAAAATCAATCTTTAGTTATAAAAATTAATTTTATAACTACAGTTCTATCGACTCACCTGACGGTGAATCAATATAAACAAATCGATTTACTTTTAGGCTATTTACTGCCGATTACTCAACCAATATAGCCCATTGGTTAAAACACAATACATGTTGACTTATCATTCAATGATCACTACTAAATCAATAACCCAATGATAACATGAAAATAGATAATATATTTGAGGAATCCGGTTGGATCCCTCCACCCTGTTCTTCCATGTATTCAAAATGGTTATCACAGACCAGGTCAAACAATTTCAATTAACTGATAATTTCTATATAGCAAATACGACTGCATAACATCAACAAATCAACAAAACAGTTCAAACAATTCAACAATTAAACACGTTTATAAATAAACGCGATCAATAAGGTAAGTTACCTTTATTGGATCCAATCGTTAAATAATTGGTATTTTACTGAAATTAAACGACGGTTTAATTTCATCAGTTATATCAACAAATAGATATATAACTAGCGAACAGTCAACCATAGCAAATAGAGCACACAAAATAAAAACCCAATTTATATAAAATATAAATGAGGAAAATACTGAGTGAGTTTAACTCACCTTGATCTGACTCCTTTCTGAACTGGTTCGATTACAGTTAAATTAAACGGGCGTTTAATTTAACCGATCATTCCAGCAGCTTTCAACACCGTCCAAAATGTATTTCAAAAGGTTATATTTGTTCCTGCGATCCCGTCATCGCTCGTGTTGTTCGATTTGGACATTCTTAAAATAATCGGATCGGCTATTTAGAAATTAGTTAGACCGTTCTCCTTTGTATCCACTGCGCCTTTGTTCTAGTTTGTACAAAATATCCTGCACCACGTGTTGAATTAATTAGTTAATTTTATCACCTTTAATTTAACTTTAAACTAGTTACATTTGCTTCTCACGGTATCAACTTACGAACTGGACATCCTTTATTTTTTTCCTCCGGTTGACTTCGTTGTGCCCAGGGTCAACACGTCTTAAACGTGGTGAATCAGGTCAACAATATTAATCTCCCCTCCGTTCCAAAGACAATCCATGTATTCGGTTCCTGCTGGCTCCAAAAACACGCACCCTGTTCGATCAACAGTTCACCATTTTTGAACATGAATAAATTTTTCAAAAGTTCCCAGTTGCTCACCACTTCTTCACGTTCCAGGAATACACAGCCGCTACTACTCGATCCCTTACCACCGCATCTAAACAGTCCAACAACCACTAATCCGAAACCCCTCCAAACCCGCGCCTGAGCACCGATCAACAGCCACCCAATGGACCGCCTGAATGGCCTCGGCCTTCGCCATGTCCCTGGTCAAACGCAGCTCCATTGTTCATCAGAAAAATCAAAAGATCCGCGGACCCTTCTTGCCTCAGTTCCGACCCCCTCGAGCTGCCACCGTTCATCTCAACCGTTCAGTTTTAAGATCATCGCGAGCTGATGATGTTGGTCATTGGAAGTTTCTGACTTGGGTTGGTGGATCGCGGGTAAATTAAGGAGGAAGAGCTAATGATTTCAGCCGTGAAATTGATGAGTGGAGGCGCACAGAATAGTTGACCACGAAAGAACCCTTTTGACGCGAGAACAAGGGTTATGGTTTGTTTATGTAGTGTTGGAAAAGAACAAAATTATTATTTAATTATAAATTTGAAGCATCGTCACGAAGTAACACACAGAAACCACCCCAAACGACTTTCGTTTTCTGACAAAAAAGCTAATTGTAGTGTAAAAAGGTATTCCGGACCTAATGGGACAAGTTTCGTCGAAATCCGACATCGTTTGAAAAAAATTCCTTTATAAAACCAGAAATAAATACGCGTTTAAATTTTTCACGATCACTAGATAAATCTGATCAACTTGAAACTTTGAAATCCTACAATAATTTTTCAATACGAACCCAACGACACCAGTTTCGTCGCATTCTGAGACTGTTTCCCCAGTAGGCTATTTTTACGCGCACCGCAATGCCATTTTGGACACCAAATTAGCCAATCTCCAAAAATAACAAACTATATACCTATCCTGACTATAATCGATGATACGAACTCAACGCAATTGGTTTCGCGGCCTAATTTGATCGTCTGTTCAAGTTATACCTAAATAACCCTTTATTAAATTAATTACGCGCTATAGAAATTGAACGGGCGTTTGTGGCTGCTGTGGTCACATACGACATCGGTTTGCCACACCATTCAACACCGTATAAAAATTTAACGATACGGTTCCAATGAAACCGATTTCATTGAAATCTGAGTCCGTTTGCAAAACGGCTATTTAACGCGTATATTTTAATAACGATTTCCATAGCGACTATTTCAAAATTTGATTTGGCCATAACTAACAAACTATAACACGAAATCTAAATTTTCCTCTTCCATATGAAAATTACCATCAATATGGTTCTAACGTTTCCTGTTTCACAGAAATCCGACTTATATCGGCTCCTGTATTCTCAGTTGAAGTTCAAAACCCCATATTACGAACAACCACACGATTTCGAGCTCGTTTTATATTATAAATAAAATTAACGTTAAAACTTCGTTTTAAATAACGAATTAAATATTAAAACCCATTAATATTCCAAATATAATATCTAAAATAAACAAAATAAATTAAATATTTGATGGCCAAAATACGGGTCGTTACATCTCCATTAAAGAATGTTATTTGATTTGGATGAAGAGGAAAGCTGGCACCAAGATTTGTTGGTTCATTCCCAATCCTCGAGCAAGTTGGGAATTTGGCATATAAAGTTGAATTACCAAAGAAGATGGCAGGATTTCATAACGTATTTCATGTTTCCCAATTAAGGAAATTCGTGCACGACCCCGATGTGACTATTTCACCTGATCAGTTGGATGATATCGAAGTAGAACCCAAGGCGGTTGGGAACCGCAAGCCGATTCGGATTGTCGAGCACGATACGAAGAAACTTCGAAGGAAAGCAGTGAATCTAGTGAAGGTTCAGTGGGGCGAAGATGAGAATGACTTTACTTGGGAGACAGAGGAGAACATTAAGGAGACGTATCCGGAACTCTCTGCCTGGTGAGATTTTCATTCGATTTAGTCTTTCCGCATGCTAGGATAGATTTGTTTTGTTTGTTTTGCATGTTTGATTGTTTTATATGGCTGATAGGCATGCGGGATCCATTGTTTGTTTCTTAGTTGAGGAATTTCGGGGGCGAAATTTCTTAAGGGGGTAAGAATGTAACGACCCGCATTCTACGCATTAGGGGATTGTAGAATATTTATTTCTTTGTCATGCGAAATTGTATAGCCATGTAACTTTGGGTGTCAACTAGTGGGGTCATTCCCATGTTCACGATTTTTGCCGATTTTTAAATGACCGTTTTCCCTTAGCTGATCTTGTTTTGGCCATAACTTTTGATTGGTAAGGAGTTTTGACCTGAAACCACTTCCATTAAATCCGGATGATGGTTTACAATTCTGTAGAGTGGTCATAATAGCCAAACGGACTCGCTGTTTGGGAGATATGGATGAAACAATGTTTAGAAGGTGTAACACAGCTTAACCGGGCCTAATTAGGGTGATTAGCAAGAAGGCCCATAACCCATTTCGGGATTAGGGTTATGGGGAGGCTGAGAACAGTTAGAAAACGATTTTTATTTCATTTTTCAGCCGCCACTAACATCCTCTCAACCCTAGCAATGGCCGCCACCTTCTAGAATCATCTTTAATTACCGTTTAATCAAGGATTAGGCTAAACTACATCAAATCAAGGAAAATCAACACGAAATCAGAGCTAGATCTGCTGTGTTGCATAGGAATTCGACCCAAACTGTAGAGTTTCAGATCTTATATCTTAATTTGTGGCAAAGGTGAGTGATTTGCATTGTTTTTCACTAATTACGGCTAATTAGGGGTAATTAGTGATAATTAGTGAAATTATAACTCAGAAAAATCTGGAAAAAATTGTAAAATTCTAAAATATTATTTTAGGGCTCTGTTAGAAATTTGGGTTAATTTGGACAAGTTTTGCTAATCCTATCATTAGTTGTGCTTAAACATGATTAAGGGGAAAACAAGGGTTTTGGGGTATGCTTGATCCATTTTAACACATTAGATTGTTGTTTTGGTGTTTATGATTGATACTATATGTTGTTATAACTATTTGGAATGTTATATAATTGCTTAGAACAGTTAGAATAGTCGAAAACGTCGTCGTGTGGCGTAAAACAGTAGTTGGAAAAGTTGCAAGAAGTGGTGCAGAGATCGGATCGGGGTAGGGGGACCGGTTCGGGTCGTGTAGCCCACCCACGAACCACCTCTTGTATCCGAACCAAAGTATCCTCTCCAAACCCATGAGCTGGCGTACCACCAAGCCACTTGGATGAAGCTGCCACGAACCGCCTGTGATCACGAACCGGGGAGCTACACCCGAACGGATGTAGCAAGAATGGATTTGAGGAACTAAACCCGACCCGGAGTGCTTGGGGAGGAGGACCAAACCGGAGGAGCTCACCACGAACCGAACCGCCAGGAGATGTGGACCACGACCTGGAGCTTGACCACACGCGGAAGGAGACCGAACTGAACCTGGGAACAACATGGCTCACGAACCGATCCGAAGCAAGGTGAAGAGGAAATACCGATCCAATCCGGAGGAGACCAAAACCCGAGGTGCAAAGGTAGTCCAAATGGGAAGTTTAAACTCAGGATTTATCTGGGAACCAATGAGTTGACTTCATGATTGGACTTTGCTGCGGGACGTGTGCAAAGGGCTTATCGACGTCTATAGCTTTGATTCACCACCAAGACGGATGTTAGGCTACGTATTAGTGCAGTGGGGTAGTTATTACTCCATGGGGAAGAGTGATCGTAGCATGGCTATGATCCAGTGCAGTGGATTCGTCATGACTTCATGGGGCAGAGTGGACATAGCAAGGACTTGTGGCTATGGATCAGTGCCGTGGTGTTATCATGACTCCATGGGGCAGAGTGATCATAGCAAGGATTTGGGTGATCAAAGAAGTGGATATCGTTTTCTTTACGCACCGAGTGAGAGATGTGATGATGGTTGCTATGCTTGATTGTTTGATATCACTATGACATGCACACCTCTCCCCAGTACCTTTACACCATATGTTAGTGTCACCTTAGAGTATTGTATATCCTGTTGTGCTAACTTTTTGGTTGCAGGTCTAGGGTCAGGTATGGTTTAATATACCTGTTACTGTTCTGTTTTGCTGCTTATCGCTCATACCAGACTTTTGTCTGACCCAGAGTTTTATGTCTCTTCTTATTACTCTGGGTGCTCTTAAACGGGCAGACTAAAGACAGGTTAGCTGGTTGTGCACGAGTAGTTGTCCGGAGACGAGAAGGAGGCTTACACGTATTATCCCCATATATTCTCCCTGTGTCGCTGTTGGTCACTACTTTGGGAATTAATAGTGTACCTTTCCTTTCTTTTGCTTTAGAGACAGTTTTAAAAGTTGTAATAATGATGATGTAGAACATAAGCTGTATTTTGGATTTTCTGCTACTATGATGGTTTAGTTTTCAGCTTATGCACTGTCTCGCCTGTTTTATGTCAAGTATGTTATTATTATATTTTATTCCATGCACTGTGAGACATTCTACAGGTTCCTTGTTAGTTCAAATTCCCTTCTTTTCCTTTCTTTGGCGACCGTTCCGTGCTAGTCGGGCATCGGCATAGTGCACTTTCCTTGGAAATATCGGCTGGTGCGGGGTGGGCCGTCACATGTAAGCATGGAAAGGGTGCAACAACACATAAACAAGGCTCAAGCACATGGTGATATGCACAATAGCGGATTCAACACACATAGCAGTGCATGGGTAGGCTCAGAAGTAAGCATGCATATGATGATCATGGCAAAGTCAAACAAGACGCAAAGCATACTTGAAGCAGTATGACATACACAAGATTCATGTTCAGGCTCATGCATGAAATGTGAAAAATGTGCAATGGTAAATACCAAGTGACTCAAAGCAGAGTACAAGCAAGGGTCGTAATTGCATCTGTATTAAATATAATGCACAAATACACTACAACATGCCAAAGCACATCAGTACATAATCATGCATATGCACAAAACCAGAACCAGGAATACGGTTCAAAGCATAAGCTCAAGAGAAATGGCAAGTGCAACAAAGTACACATTGATTATGCATGGCAAAGTGGAGAACCAATTGGCTCATCAAGTTAAAGCAGTTGCAAACATCAAGGCTAACAGGGTTCAAGTTCATGAGTATGCACAAGTACGTAGCATAGCAAGAACAACACAGGTGTGCAGCTGAACAGCTGGTGAAAGTGGGCAGCACAATAGGTGCAACACAAGGTGCAAAATTATTGTAACACCCCGAAATTTCTGAGAATGTTAAAATTAACAAATTCAAGAACACTTAATTTTTAGAAGAAGGATTAAGTGAAATGGGTAGCGCTATTACGTTCGTCTCAAAATTTTGGTTAAGATAGACATTTGGTTTGCAAAAAACGGATACCTTATGAAGAAGTTATTAAGCTTTGAAGTTTGTATGCATATCAGAAATATATATATATATAGATATATATAAAAATTAAATTAATAAATATGCAAAAAAGTTCAAAACAGCGAATCAGGAGGGGGAATAACCGAACCAACCCATTTTTGAGGTCGACCCGAGCCTCGCTGGGTCGACTAGGGGTTGATTCAGGGTGTTTGGCTGTCAACCCGTGGGCCGATTCGCTCTAAGGCAGATGTGGCATCTGACTGGTTCCGATGGACTCCTTGCTGAGTCATTAGGGCTGATGTGGCATTCTATCTTGTCTGAATGGCTTTGATTTGCTCTAGGTTAATCTGACGATTCCTATTAAATCAAACTTCTATATTAGCAACCTAAATCTAAACCCTAAGCCATACAAAAATATTCCTAGAGTCGTTATGCCGTCAATGGTGAACCTAGAATTGTCGTCATCTCTTTCAACTCAAAGGCAAGATAGAAGCTACATCAAAATCAAATCAAAACTAATCTAATTCAACTAAGAGAATTCAACGATCTACATCAAAGGTGAGCAATTCAGTTTCAGAATACAGATCCTTGAAATCAAGTTTTTCCTTTTGATTGTAAGTGTGGTTATCTTTCAGATGTGAATAAATTAAAGACATGATTTGTAATGAATTGTAAAATAGAATTGTATCAAGTTGTATGTGATGCTGATTCATGTTTATTCATGTCTATTCTATCATATATGCCTATGAATTATTGTGGTCTATTGAACCTATCATGTTATGTGGAAATTGGTGAGTAAACCTATGATGTTGTATAGGAATTTGGGAATGAAATTATCATATGTAAGTTTGGTGATATTATGATACATACAAGTTTTAGGGTAAGTCATGTCGCTTATGCCTAATTGTTTAGAGCCATTATGCATACATGTTTAGATCTACGACCTTATATGTTTAGATCTACAACTTTATATGTTAGATCCATATGCCTTTATGATAGATCTAATTTGCAAGTTCACCACTACATGCCAAGTTTAACTTGTATAGTTTTATGTAAATTCATATGCTTGTGGTTCATGTTGCATAGATCAAATTTGCAAGTTCATAGTTAAAAGTATATTGTTCTATGCCAAATCCATGTGACATATGTGTAGTTAGATCCATACTTTTGTATGATGTTGGAATGTTGCAAAGTTCATCTTTTCCCCTTTTTGTTTTATAAGTTAGGCTAAAATATCGAGCCTAACATTCTATGTAATTTTGCGAACGTACAACGGGCGTAATGTTGGGGAAAACATGAAATTACATGTAATTGGCATGTTTGACACATAAGCATGATAAGTGGCATAAAAATGGTATAATATATATACCTAAAATTTTGAACGTGATTTAGAAGGAAATTGGGCCATGACAATAATTGATTTATAATTTACATATAAATATGTAGGATAAACATGAAAAATTACATGGCATAGATTGGTTCATGAAATGGTATATTTAGTATACCATTAATTGTGAGCATAATTAAAAGGATAATTATGGCATAATTAAATTGGGAATAATTTACATATGGAATTTGTCATAAATAAGAAATATGTAAATTTAGAAAAGACGAATATGCCTAACCCGAGGTTAGACTGAGTTGTGGTGTAAAACTGCCCGGAACCGACCGGCACATCCAGTGACCACAACAATACCTATCTAATGTGGGTGGTTAGTGCATTGTGCCTAAAAAGGACCCGAGGTTAGATTGAGTTGTGGTGTAAAACTTCCCGGAACCGACCGACACATCTAGTGACCACAACAATACCTTTTTTAATGTAAGTGGTTAGTGCTTTAATAAAGATAAGTCAAGATTGGTAGGGTTAAGTCAATTAAGGAAACACTTAACCAATTCAACATGTTAACTAAACTGATGGGTGAGGTTAAGTAAATTTAGAACACTTAACCGTTATAACATGTTAATTAGACAAGTGGGTGAGGCTAAGTAAATTTAGAACACTTAACCGTTATAACATGTTAATTAGACAAGTGGGTGAGGTTAAGTAAATTTAGAACACTTAACAGTTATAACATGTTAATTATACAAGTGGGTGAGGTTAAGTAAATTTAGAAACACTTAACCAATATCACTTGATTTATGGAAAGGTTAAGTTAAAATAAGAGGGCAACACTTAACCAATATAACTTGATTTGTAGTAGGGTTAAGTTAACACAAGAAGGAAACACATAACCAAAGTAACATGACACGTAGGTGGGTTAAGTTAACTTGAATTGATTGATGACACTTAACCAATACAACAAGATGAATACGTGGGGTTAAGTTAACAAGAAACACTTGACCAATATAACTTGATGAACGAACGGGGTTAAGTTAATAGGAAACCCTTAACCGATCCAACATGATAAGTAAGGAGGGTCAAGTTAATAAGCAATGCTTAACCAATATGACATGATGAATGAGTGGGTTAAGTTAACATGAGCGGACAACACTTAAGTAATATGGCGTAATATGCGGGAGGGTTAAGTATATATCGGGTTGGGGGTTTAGTAAATATAGGCCCACAAAACTTAACCATTAAATAAACATACTTGAATCAGTGGAAGGGTTAAGTACATATCGGGTTGGTGGGTAATATTAGTAAATATAGGCCCACAAAACTTAACCATTAAATAAACATGCTTGAATCAGTGGAAGGGTTATGTACATATCGGGTTGGTGGGTAATATTAGTAAATATAAGACCACAAAACTTAACTACTAAATAAACATGCTTGAATCGATGGGTGGGTTAAGTACATCTCGTGTAGGTGGGTAATATTAGTACATATAGGCCCACAAAACTTAACCGTTTATTAAAAATGCTTGAATCGATGGGAGGGTTAAGTACATATCAGGTTGGTGGGTAATAATAGTAAATATAGGCCCACAAACTTAACCAATAGGAAAACCTAGTAACGGGGACCCATTTCAGTAGTAACCCACATGGATGTATCATGGTACCCTGAACTAGGCAGGGTGGGGTATGATTACTGGGCTGATTATAAGCGGTCAAAGCAGCGGTAGGGGGTACGTCAGTGTAGGTTCCGACGATTTATGCGCGTGCACGTACTCCGGAGTGGGAAAAAGCAGGCACTGGGTGCCAGTAGTTATACACTGTGCATCTTGAATCGTGTCGGGTCGCTATCATAAGGATTGATACACCTTATGGTGGGACTAGCACAGGGTATCTACACGCAAGAGAGGGCCGACTGACACAAACACGTGGAACATGAATACAAGTAGGGAGCCGATCGATAGGGTAGTAAGGGTACATCTAACATGTTCATGGCAATTAGGTTGATTGAGGTGGAATCCTCACGATAGATGTACACCTGAAGGCTACCACAATTACGGGGGTTGGGGTCACGATTATAATTTTATACAGATTACTAGTTGGGACACTAGTTAGGTGGTGCAGAGATAAATATAGAAATCAGATTAACAGAATAATAGCGAAGCAGAGTAAAAGTAAAAGTGTATTCAGTTCACCTTGCACTTATCTTGTCTTTAGTTACCTTGTTTTTATGGTATTGTCTTATTTTCAGTTTATTCATGTCATGATCCTTTATCTTGTTTGCATGCTGAAAGATCACTGGACATACCAGACTCATGTCTGACCAAGTTTGTTTTTCGCCTCTTTTCTTCCGTTCCCCCCGGTAGTCAGGGAGGGAATAGCTCAGCCTAACTTGGACCTCTTCTCTTTCCAAGCTTGAAGATTAGTTGGTGTATCGCTTTGGACTCTCTCTCTCTCTTCCACTACTATGGCTGGTTCATGCTTTATCGGGGAATATAATTGTTTTTATGCTTCTTTTATTCTTGGAAGTTTTAAATCAAGACAGAAGTTCTATGTATTACATTTAAGTATGATAGAGGAAATTGTTGTAAAAGCTTGACTGAATTAAGTTGTTTATAAAATGACTTTATTTTCCGCTGCTTTATTTGTTTGTCTTGTAATTTATCTGCATTTTTTACCTATAATGCTCCACCGAAGTTCAGTCATTCCCTCTATGAGTGACCTTAACGAAGGTGGGGTGTTTCACTTGGTATTAGAGCTTAAGGTTACCGGATCAGATAAAAGATTTGAAAAATTATTTTCAAAATGGTTTTAAAAGAAGCATTTTCAAAAGAAAAGTTTTGTTTTAAAGGAGTATTCCCCAAAGCCATATGCACTATCTTTTGATTCTCTGTTTGAATCCTTGTTTCCTTCTTTCCTGAGTCTCTAGGGCTCTTGGCTTTCTGGGAGGTAACCTCATCGCGACATGGTTCTGTAGGCTCGACGAGACTACGACACTTGTCAAAGGGCAAACAAGTGCCCAACTTCCATCTATAGCCGTAGTAGTTTCACCTGCGGCTAATTTTCTTTCGAGCTTTGTAGGATTCTCCGTGCAATGGAGGCAGCTTTCGAGAGACCTGTCAACAAGTTACACAAGGACGACAAAGATGAGAATGAGGGAGTTTGGCTAAGGAGCACAACACAAGGATGAAGCACTCATGGATATGGACTTGGTTCACAAAGGAGGGGAGGAAAGAATAGTAAAACCTAAAACAAGAGGAAGTATCTTTATTTTGGTATAACGGGTCGTATAATTAAGGGCAAGGGCAAGGGCAAGAACAAAAGACAGGATTTTCTGGAAGGCAAGTGCATGCTTTCACCACCAGCATACCTGAGAGAGAGGTAGTAAGGTTTCTATTGAAAAGTTTAGTTTTTCTTCTTGATCATCCTGCTAGTACTATTTTTGATTTTTGCGCTTCGCATTCGTTTATATCTGCTTCCATAGTTGAGTCTCTGCCCCCCAGAGCTTGTATAGTAAAGGATCCCATTATTGTCTCAAGTCCAATTTGTGGTTCAGCTCATTTATCTTTAGTTTGTAAGGATTTGAGATAATTATGTTTTTGGTTTCATGGGCTATGGGTTGATTCTAGGCATGGATTAGTTAGCTAGTAATTGTGAAAGGAGGGTAGTTAGACTTTCGACTTGCCTCGGGAATACCCTCGAAATTTCATGCGATCCTAAGGGATCAGTTTGTCTTAGCTACCTAGAATCACTTTATGTATTTGTCAACGATTTTCGATCCGTTAGAATAGTCCATGAGTACGCAGACGTTTTTTGATTAAGGTTAGGAGTTTCCCCCTAAAAACTCGAGATAGACTTCTGCATATATCTAGTTGACAATGCAAAGCCAGTTATGCGATCAAAGATAGTTTTGAAGCAGGATGGGCGAGTATAGCCAGAGTCGGTTAAGTGCTCAATTGTTTGGTTGTTTTACTAGTATCATCTCACATAAATCGTCCAAATTCGGAGGAGGTATTCCTTAGGTGCTTGTCTAATATTGGTTTAGGCCTTTGGGGCTTGTACTTGAGGGATGCCAAGTTCGACTAGGATGGTTTGCGTGAGAGATATCAACCCTTAGATTTGTGACATGAGGGATAAGCTAAGTAGAAGAGAGACCTTTAATCATCTTTGTATATACACTTGGTATCATGGTTAACTTCTGTTTATCTTGGAAAGATAGTTCGACAACATTGGATACCCTCTGGCATAGTAAATAATCGAGGTTCTATCTTTACTAGTGGGTTTTGGAAATGGAGGTCAAGAAGCTTCACAATCGTGAAGTTAAATTAGTTAAGGTATAGTGGAGTGAAGCTCAAAGAAGATGCGACTTAGAAGACTGAAGACTAGATACACGCATCATACCCTTTTTAAGGGTATATCCTTGATTCCTCCTTTTTCTGTAATATTTATTTGCATGCCAGTCTTTATCTTTTAAGTATATCCTCTCGGTCCTATCCTCGAACCTTAGGTAGAAGCCAATGGATGAAAACATGTGTTTGAGACATGTTATGATTGATGGTTGCAAGTGGTTGCAAGTGTTTGCTAGTGGTTGCTCGTGGATGCATATACACATTAGGCACTAGATCGGCTAAGTCACTTTCATATTGCATATGCATATGAATGTATTTGTATATGGATTGAAACTTGATGTGTTATCATACGGATGTTGCATATGGATGAGTGAATATGCACACATATAGTATTTACATGATTAGGGGTATTTACATACATATTGGATGCATGACACTCTCATGATTCGCATTAAGGAGGTCAAGGGGATCAGTAGACCGCCTGATTTTGCACTAGATAAGAGACATATACACACACTCTGCATATGTTCATATGGCATTATAAGTATTTTAAGGACAATGGATGCTTGTGGATGATGGATGAGTAGATGGATGATTGGATGTTAGGATGCAATCTTCTTAACTTGAAGATTTCGAAGACGAAATCCTTTAAGGAGGGGAGAATGTAACACCCCGAATTTTCTGAGAATATTAAAATTAACAAATTCAAGAACACTTAATTTTTAGAAGAAGAATTAAGTGAAATGGGTTGCGCTATTACGTTCATCTCAAAATTTTGGTCAAGATAGACATTTGGTTTGCATAAAACGGATACATTATGAAGAAGTTATTAAGCTTTGAAGTTTGTATGCATATGAGAAATATATATATATATATAAAGAAAATAAATAAATATGCAAAAAAAAGTTCAAAATAGCGAATCGGGAGGGGGAATAACCGAAACGGCCCATTTTTGAGGTCGACCCGAGCCCTGCTGGGCCGACTAGGGGTTGATTCAGGGTGGTTTGGCTATCAACCCATGGGCCGATTCTCTCTAAGGCAGATGTGGCATCTGATTGGTTCTAATGGACTCCTTGCTGAGTCATTAGGGCTGATATGGCTATTCTATCTTGTCTGAATGGCATTGATTTGCTCTAGGTTAATCAGACAGTTCCTGCTAAATCAAACTTCTATATAAGCAACCTAAATCTAAACCCTAAGCCACATAAAAATATTCTTAGAGCCGTCATGCCGTCAATGGTGAACCTAGAATTGCCGTCATCTCTTTCAACTCAAAGGCAAGATAGAAGCTACATCAAAATCAAAACTAATCTAATTCAACTAAGAGAATTCAACGATCTACATCAAAGGCGAGCAATTCAGTTTCAGAATACAGATCCCTGAAATCAAGTTTTTCCTTTTGATTGTAAGTGTAGTTATCTTTCAGATGTGAATAAATTAAAGACATGATTTGTAGTGAATTGTAAAATAGAATTGTATCAAGTTGTATGTGATGCTGATTCATGTTTATTCATGTCTGTTCTATCATATATGCCTATGAACTATTGTGTTCTAGCAAACCTATCATGTTATGTGTAAATTGGTGAGTAAACCTATGATGTTGTATAGGAATTTGGGAATGAAATTATCATATGTAAGTTTGGTGATATTATGATACATACAAGTTTTAGGGTAAGTCATGTCGTTTATGCCTAATTGTTTAGAGCCATTATGCATACATGTTTAGATTTACGACCTTATATGTTTAGATCTACAACTTTATATGTTAGATCCATATGCCTTTATGATAGATCTAATTTGCAAGTTCACCACTACATGCCAAGCCTAACTTGTATAGTTTTATGTAAATTCATATGCTTGTGGTTCATGTTGCATAGATCAAATTTGCAAGTTCATAGTTAAAAGTATATTGTTCTATGCCAAATCCATGTGACATTTGTGTAGTTAGATCCATACTTTTGTATGATGTTGGAATGTTCCAAAGTTCCTCTTTTCCCCTTTTTGTTTTATAAGTTAGGCTTAAATATCGAGCCTAACATTCTATGTAATTTTGCAAACGTACAACGGGGGTAATGTTGGGGAAAACATGAAATTACATGTAATTGGCATGTTTGACACATAAGCATGATAAGTGGCATGAAAATGGTATAATCTATATACCTAAAATTTTGAATGTGATTTAGAAGGAAGGTGGGCCTTGACAATAATTGAATTATAATTTACATGTAAATATGTAGGATAAACATGAAAATTTACATGGCATAGATTGGTTCATGAAATGGTATATTTAGTATACCATTAATTGTGAGCATAATTAAAAGGATAATTATGGCATAACTAAATTGGGAATAATTTACATATGGAATTTGTCATAAATAAGAAATATGTAAATTTAGAAAAGACGAATATGCCTAACCCGAGGTTAGACTGAGTTGTGGTGTAAAACTGCCCGGAACCGACCGGCACATCCAGTGACCACAACAATACCTGTCTAATGTGGGTTGTTAGTGCATTGAGCCCAAAAAGAACCCGAGGTTAGACTGGGTTGTGTTGTAAAACTGCCCGGAACCGACCGGCACATCCAGTGACCACAACAATATCTGTCTAATGTGAGTGGTTGGTGCTTTAATAAAGCTAAGTCAAGATTAGTTGGGTTAAGTCAATTAAGGAAACACTTAACCAATTCAACATGTTAAATAAACTGATGGGTGAGGTTAAGTAAATTTAGAACACTTAACCGTCATAACATGTTAATTAGACAAGTGGGTGAGGTTAAGTAAATTTAGAATACTTAACCGTTATAACATGTTAATTAGACAAGTGGGTGAGGTTAAGTAAATTTAGAACACTTAACCTTTATAACATGTTAATTAGACAAGTAAGTGAAGTTAAGTAAATTTAGAAACACTTAACCAATATAACTTGATTTGTGGAAAGGTTAAGTTAAAATAAGAGGGCAACACTTAACCAGTATAACTTGATTTGTAGTAGGGTTAAGTTAACACAAGAAGGCAACACTTAACCAAAGTAACATGACACGTAGGTGGGTTAAGTTAACTTGAATTGATTGATGACACTTAACCAATACAACAAGATGAATACGTGGGGTTAAGTTAACAAGAAACACTTGACTAATATAACTTGATGTACGAATGGGGTTAAGTTAATAGGAAACCCTTAACCGATCCAACATGATAAGTAAGGAGGGTCAAGTTAATAAGAAATGCTTAACCAACATGACATGATGAATGAGTGGGTTAAGTTAACATGAGTGGACAACACTTAACTAATATGGCGTAATGTGCAGGAGGGTTAAGTACATATCGGGTTGGTGGGTAATATTAGTAAATATAGGCCCACAAAACTTAACCATTAAATAAACATGCTTGAATCAGTGGAAGGGTTAAGTATATATCGGGTTGGTGGGAAATATTAGTAAATATAGGCCCACAAAACTTAACCGTTAAATAAACATGCTTGAATCAATGGAAGGGTTAAGTACATATCGGGTTAGTGGGTAATATTAGTAAATATAGGCCCACAAAACTTAACTATTAAATAAGCATGCTTGAATCGATGGAGAGTTAAGTACATCTCATGTAGGCGGGTAATATTAGTACATATAGGCCCACAAAACTTAACCATTTATTAAAAATGCTTGAACCGATGGGAGGGTTAAGTACATATCGGGTTGGTGGGTAATATTAGTAAATATTTGCCTACAAACTTAACCAATAGGAAACCCTAGTAATGGGGACCCATTTCAGCAGTAACCCACACATGGATGTATCACGGTACCCTGAACTAGGCAGGGTGGGGCACAATTACTGGGCAGATTATAAGCGGTCAAAGCAGCGGTAGGGGGTACACCAGTGTAGGTTCTGACGGTTTACGGGCGTGCATATACTCCGAAGTGGGAAAAAGCAGGCACGGGGTGCCAGTAGTTATACACTGTGCATCTTTAATTGTGTCGGGTCGCTATCATAAGGATTGATACACCTTATGGTGGGACCAGCACGGGGTATCTACACACAAGAGAGGGTCGATTGACACAGACACATGGAACATGAATACAAGTATGGTGCCGATCGATAGGGTAGTAAGGGTACATCTAACATGTTCATGGCAATTAGGTTGATTGAGGTGGAATCCTCACGATAGATGTACACCTAAAGGCTACCACAATTACGGGGGTTGGGATCACGATTATCATTTTATATAGATTACTGGTTGGGACACTAGTTAGGTGGTGCAGAGATAAATATAGAAATTAGATTAACAGAGTAGTAGCGAAGCAGAGAAAAAGTAGAAGTGCATTCAGTTCACCTTGCACTTATCTTGTCTTTAGTTATCCTGTTTTTATGGTATTATCCTATTTTCGGTTTATTCATGTCATGATCCTTTATCTTGTTTGCATGCTGAAAGATCACTGAACTTACCAGACTTATGTCTGACCTAGTTTTTTTTTCGCCTCTTTTCTTCCGTCCCCCCCCCCCAAGGTAATCAGGGAGGGAATAGCTCAGCCTAACTTGGACCTCTTCTCTTTCCAAGATTGAAGATTAGTTGGTGTATCGCTTTGGACTCTCTCTCTCTCTTCCACTACTATGGCTGGTTCATGCTTTATCGGGGAATATCATTGTTTTTATGCTTCTTTTATTCTTGGAAGTTTTAAATCAAGACAGAAGTTCTATGTATTACATTTAAGTATGATTGAGGAAATTGTTGTAAAAGCTTGACTGAATTAAGTTGTTTATAAAATGACTTTATTTTCCGCTGCTTTATTTGTCTGTCTTGTAATTTATCTGCATCTTTTACCTATAATGCTCCACCGAAGTTAAGGCACTCCCTCTGTGAGTGACCTTAACGGAGGTGGGGTATTTTATTTATACTAATTTATTTCACATGGAAGCACATAGTGGCTATGCAACTGGTTTCAGAACCAAATGGACACATAAAGGTTGCACGGCCTACAATCACATCAAACTTCAATGCAAAGAAAAAATATTAATAGCCAAAATATATGGAATGTTTTAGATCAATTATTTTTGCAGCGAGAAACATTTCAAATCTTTCTGGAAATTCGATTCCATCATATACGGCAAGAAAGTGATTTTTTCCAGGAATAGAAAAAATGGGTATTAGCAAGTTGTCATTTTCAAACAAGGTATAAGGAAATCAACATTAGGTAATCATGCATGGATTCATCAATGTAAATCATGCAAGATTTTATTTGCATGTTCAAGGGATCTATTTTTGGAAAACAAATAAATTCACTGCTTTAAAAGTTTCAGAAATCAAACAAGGCATTCTTGGCAATTCATCAAGAACGAATTGCACATTAACACAAGACCAAATCAGCGCAAACGAAATAAGAGATTAAGGGTTTCAGAATCCTTTTTAAACACCACATTCATCATCGGCGTAGCTTTGAAAAACGGAGCAACAAATTCGAGTGTAAGTGAAATTTAAATCAGAATTACTCACGAGATTTTTTGATTGTAAGCCCAAATCGGTGGACATGAGAGAAACTAGAATCGCAAGGCTTTAGAGAATAATTTCAGAATTCGGAAGTACAGATTTGGAGTTGAAAACCCTAATTCATTTGGTCGGCCATCAAAGAAGGAAGCAAATATTTCAAGAGAAATAAAAGGGGGTTCGGCCATATCACGTTATATTATAAAAGGGGTTTTGTTTTGTTTTAAGTTATTTTTTGTAATTTGAGGAAAATCTGATCTTGGGGATAAAGATTAGTGCAAGGTTTTGCATATAGGATTAGAACAGTTAGGAGCGGGTGTTACGAGTTTACAAGGAATTGTTAGCATAGAGATTGCTTTAATTCTTATAGAAACCTTGGGGAATGTGCAGTATGAAGGGGTTCGCCGAAGCTTGGTAAAATATGCATCGTTTACTTTCTACATTTATTTATTCTGCTGTGATCTGAGCTATGATATTTTTATATTCCTCAAAACTGCAATAAACTCTATTCACCCCCTCCCCCCTAGGGTTAATCTAGATCCTACATTGACTGTCGGGTAGCATAAGCAATAATCCTTTCCTTCAGCATAAGAATAGTGCTTAACACTGATCTAAAAGCATTAGTACAGTTACTAAACCTTGGATTTCTTTCGATACTACTACCACATTAGCATTGGTCAACAAGAATTCAAACATTGGAATGCCTCCTCACACTTATCTGACCAAAAAACTTAACATCCTTCATGGATAACTTAGTGAGCGGTGTATCTTTCTACGAAAAATTCGATAGTATCCAACCAATGAGATAAAGCTTCAGACCTCTCTAACACTACTAGATCTCTTCGAACTAATGATAGCATCAATCTTAGCTAGATTTACCGTTAGTCTTTTTCCAGAAACCACGTGACCAAATAACATCACTTTCCTTTCGCAAAACCGACACTTAGAATACTTGGCCTTTAATGGTGCTTTCACAAAGTCTCCAGCACTATTCCAGGGTGAATCTAATGCTCTTCTGCGTCCTTCAAATACACCAATATATTATCTATAAAGACCAACATAAATCTATTTAAATGTTTCCAAAATTCTTGGTTTTTCCAAATCTACGAAGTAAGCTGAAGCGTTCATCAATCCAAATGGCATAACCATCCATTCATAGGATCCATATCTTGTGTGAAACGTTGTCAACGAGATAACTCTCTTCTACTACCCTCAGTTGGTGAAACCCAATAGCCAAATCCAGCTGGGAAAATACTTCCGCTCTGCTCAACTGATCAAACAATCATCAATACAAGGCAAAATTAGATACTTATTTTTCACTGTCCTTTCATTGAGATTTCGATAATCAATACACATTCTCAATGGTCCATCGGACTTCTTCACAAATATTGTTGATGCGCCCAAAGGTAAACTACTTGGATGAATGAATCTTTACCTTCCAACTCAATAAGTTGCACCTTCCACTCCTTCATCACTGAAGGGGTCACCCGGCTTGGAGCATACTCATTGGCTTATATTCTGGCATAAGATCAATCTGAAACCCGATAGCTCTTTTCGATAGTAATCCTCCCACTAGTTTAAAGACGTTAGCAAATTCCTTAACAAAAGGAATGCTACTTACCTCTTCCTCCAATTCCAAAATACTTATCGAAGAGAAAATGTGCAAAACTGCTCTTTCTATCACGAGCACAATCCTATCATTTCTATCGAGACATTTCAATGATACTTTTCTTCTTTGACACAATGCTCTCGCATCATAACAACTCAACTAACCATTCCAAAATAATTCTGAAACCCTCGAGATCAAACACATACAAGTTACAAACAAATGAATAACCTAACAATTGAAATTTTAGGTTATTGCATCTCAATTTCAGAATTTCATACTCTTTGATAGGATTAAGCACCCCAAAGGAAATAATAAGGCATGATGGTTCTAAAGGCAATTTATCTACTATACATCTAGGGATAAATGAACACGATGCACCAGTGTCAAACAAAACTCTAATAGATGTGCTACAAAACAAAAGAGCACCTTCCAACATTGTCTTTCCTTTTTCTACAGTAGTAGGTTTGAATGACATAGGTTCCGTAACCATCACTTTACCCTTGGCTGCTTCTGAATATCTATCCATATAGGGACCAAGCTAATTGCAATTAAAACACCTGACATTTTCCTTCCCGACAGTGGTCTTAGCTTCCACTGCCTTGCAATTTGTCGAATAGTGACCCTTCCAGTGACACTTAAAGTAAACAACTTATGTTCTTATTCTTCTTAGGATTTTCTTCTTTCTAAGCCTTCCCACCCTTAAAGAATTTTCTTCCTTCTAAGCCTTCCCACCCTTAAAGAATTTCCTTTTCTTCCCCTAGTATCCTTGGTTTCCATCTTCCGTAAGTATCTCCTCATTACGAATTGTCGTCTCTACAACAACGACACTAGGGTCTTGTAAATGAGGCATAGTTTCTCTCTTGATATCAAACGGTAACCCCATGATGAATTTCTCACTCCTCAAAGTGACAATATCAATTTTCACTCCAGCATAACGACACAATTCATCGAACTTGTTGTCATACTCAACCACTGTCATGTCTCCTTACTTTAAATCGACAAACCTTCTTGGTGACACCAAAAAGTGATCATCAACGCTCAAGAGTTCCAAAAATATGAAATGGATTGTCCAGAGTGGGAAAGTATGCGAGATACGGTGTAATGTGCGGGAAGTAAGGAATGCAATACTTTATAGTGGTTCGGTGTAGATTGAACCTATGTCCACTTTAAAGGCTTTGCTGATTTCGTTCACTACAGAGGAAGTACAATGGTAGACATCATTACAAGTAATTACAACAATTAATGAAGTTCTATTATTCCTTATTGCCAAAATTCTCCGTTGTTCGAGAGTCGTTGGGGTTCTCGACTATTCACGAGTTTCCGGTGTCCAGAGGTGTCGGAAGGTTTCCAAAGTCCGGGAGGTACCAGGAAGTTCTGAGATTCGGGAGGCATTGAGAAGTTCCAATGTTTAGGCAATGTCGGGAAGTTATAAGGTCCGTGAAGTGTCGGGAAGTTCCGAGGTTCGTAAGGTGTCGGGAGTTTCTGGGGGCTCTCGACTGTTCGGGAGTTGCCAGGGTTCTTGACTGGTCGGGAGTTGTTGGGGTTCTCGGCCATTCGGGAGTGATCAGGATTCTCGGCTGGTCTAGTTATACAAATTAGGGGGAGTAGTTTTAGAATTTCTTTTTGATAGTGCCAAAGGGGAAGAAATTATAAAATATAGACATAGTTTATAGGATTCATTTAAAAAGGGGGAGTATTAGAAGGATCATCATCAACAGGTATATACGTGTATGATATTTTATAAACTAAGGTTGTCATCATAAAAAAGGGGGAAATTGTTGGAGAATGGAGTTTTGATGACAACAACCTTATTTCAATTATCATTGATTATAAAATATAGACTAACACTTTTTGTATAGAATATACACACACACACATATGAAGGAATTATATACAGGAAATATAATTGAAGACTGTACAGTTTAAAGATGATAGAGATTCAGAATTCAAACAAATTTCAAGACTCATGAGTAATCAAGATTTCAGGAGTTCAAGATTAATATAGTTATAGGGTCTAGATTTTGTAAGACTTTAAATAGCACTCCAGGTTCAAATTCAAATTATAATTTTCATTCTGATTTTCAATTCTATCCTCAATCCTCTCTATTCTATTTTTCTATTTGTTTCTATTTCTATCTTTATTCTTCTTTGTTTTTTCAAACTTAACTTTTATATTTATACTTTATATTTATATAGTTTAAAACCTTATAAAATTATAAATATGTTTATATGATTTAAAATTATGTTTTCATATATTTTTTAGTTTATAATATTAATTTATATCATTATATTTTAATTCAAGAATTTCCAGAATTGTATTTATATCAAAAACGTTTGAAAAATATTTCAAAAATTAAATATTCAAAGGAGTATGTCGACATAACAAAAACTCCATGTCGGCATATAACTGTCATTATTTCTAATTTTGAAAGAAATTGTCTTTCCACTATTTGAAATGATTCAGAACCGTTGCAACCTTTCATACTGTATAAAAAGGGGCTAAAACCGAATTTTTTATCATCTCTTATTCTCTAACTTTATCCTCTTTCTCTACACCATTATTCTTAATCATTTTTATAGTTCTTACACTTATACTCTATAGAATTCAAATCTGTTTTGATCAAACTTCTTCTCTCTACACTCTCTACTCTCTGAATCAAGTACTATTGAAGAGTTATAGGGCTGTTTGTAATTGCTTGGGTTGAATAAACCTTGTTCGTGTTGAGTCAAAAAGGAATCGGTGTGTCCTTGTAGCCGTGAAATCAAGGAAATAGGAGTCAGTGTGTCCTTGTTAAGTCGTGAAATCAAGAAAGTAGGAATCAGTATCTCCTTGTTGAACCGTGAAATCAAGGAGGTTGTACTTGACTATTGGAAATAGTAATAAAACTACGCAATCCAATGTTGTGCGGGATTGGACGTAGGAGCAATCCGTACCAGTGTAAAATCCGGTGTGTTCTTTCCTTTTCTACATTTTTATTTCTGTTTATTTTGCATTTGTGTTTGAATCTATGTCTGTGATTGTGTTTTTGGTGTTTGATTCATCATGTAGTTCACATAAGTTTTAGATTTTGTTTAAATTCTTACAAACACTATTCACCCCCACTTTAGTGTTTGCTTTGCCTTGACGATCCATTCCGCATTCCCTAATAATTGGTATCAGAGCAAGGTTTTTCAAAATGTTAATAATCTTATTTTTGAAAATGTTAAGTGGAAATTTTTTGAATACTGGTTTTAATTCATGTATTGCATCAAGTATTAGATTAGTCTGCATTCAATTTTGTTGAAAAATCAAGTTACTATGATTTGATTTTTGAAATTTGAAATGTTTTTAAATTTTGATCTATGGATATGTTATAAAACCTTCATGATATTATTGTAGTTAGTTATTTTGAAAATTCATTTGATTATTTGAAAAGTCATTTGAATATTTGAAAAGACATTTGAATTACTTGAAATGTTATTTGATTATTTGAAAAGTTGTGTTGTTTTACAGGAAAAGATGTGTTATATGGCTATTGGATATTCAAACTCTGAAAAGATGGGTGACGTGGCTATTGGCAATTCAAATTCCAAAATGTTGGCTTTTGAAAATTCAATTCTGAAAAGAAATCAAAAAGAGGAGTAACGACGGTTGGTGAAGAGACATCAAGAAGAAATAGATATATATTATGTAAATCAGAAAAGAAATGGGTACCAGATCAATTTACAACTTTGTATTTTCATCTACAACTTTTATTCATGTTGTACTTCTCTTCATTTGCTTCGTAATGTCGCTGATTTCATGAGATTTCATCAAGAATTGACCAAGTAATGATCAAATTAAGTTTTGGTGAATAAAGAGAGAAGGAAGCCAAAATTTTCGACGGTTGTCTTCAAATTGCATCTACAGGTTAGACTATTTTATCCCAAATCCTTTTCCACATTGTAGTTCTCGTTCTCATGGTCGATTTGATAAATAGATCATCAAATTCCGATCAAAATTGAGTGAGATATGGCGGTTTGAAGTTGGCGATTCAAAACTGAAAACTGTTACGGGATTTCATGCATACCTCTTACTGTTTCAATTTTCTGCACCCCAATACCATCCAAATTCTTCCCCAAACTGCTACTAATCATAATCCTTGAATTCCATTTCAATTTTCCGCAGATTTCGTCCAATTCCATTAAGAAACGAAGAAGTTATGCCTCCTGAAAGTTTGATTGAAAATGAAAAACGAGAAAAAGAAGAAGAAGAGAAGTGTCTATGAGGAGAAGATCAATTCAGAATTCAGGGAATATTGAAGAAATGGATCTAAAAACCGGGTATGCCTTAATTAATTTTTAAATTTTTGGTTGAGTGGATGTTTTGTTTGCTTTGCTTTGTTTTAAATTTGAAATTTACTTTAAAATTCAACTTTGAAATTTAAAATTCAAATTTGAAATTTGAAATTCAAAAATAATTATAATAAAATAAATATAATAATAAAATAAATTTTGGATGTTTGTTAGGATTAATATTAATTCAGGAAATAGTTAAACCTGAAATATAAATCAATATTTTAAAACCAAAGTCACAAAATCATAGTCTTTTTGAAATAATACATATATGTCAACATACATGTAGCTATATGTTAACATATCAGCCTATAGAATGAAATTCAAATTTTGTATCTCAAAGGTTTAAATTTTCAAACTTCCATCCGTCTTTTTCAATTAGAAAATGCCAGTTAAAATTTTAGTTATTAAATTTATCTGTATACTTATTTCTTTTATCTTGTTTCAAAAGTTATATATATATTATAAGTATATAAATTAATAAAATTATATGAACATGTTAATATGATATACAAAGTTAATTATATATATATATATTGATAAAATATATAAATTTATTTGTCTTCTATATAGTTTAAACATACATAGTTTAACTTATATATTATTAACATGATTACATAACAATTTTGGGTTACATTATAATAAATATTTTTTGTAACTTCATACTAATTTTGATTTATATATTTAACTTAATATTTTGGTATAAAGATATATATATGATTTTCATGTCTTAAAGATTAAAGTTTAAACATAAGAAATTATTGCTTTATATATTACTTCATATTATCATTTTTGATTAAAGAAATTTGGTTATAACTATAGATTTCTTTTAAAGTTTTAACATATAAATTGTTTGTAACACCCCGTATTTTTAACGACAATAAAGGAGGATAAATTAAATAATATTTAATTTAATATTCAGGATTAAGGAAAACGGACTGTGCCATTGCGTCCGTCTCGAAATTCTGGTCAAGATAGACATTTGGTTTGTGTAAAACGGACACCGTATGAAGAAGTTATGAAGGTTTTAAGTTTGTATACATATAGAAGAAATATGTATATACACATGATACACATATGAGTCAGATATGAGTCAGCACCTATCCAGAAAGCATTCAAAACTCAAAATTTCGTATGGCGGCAAAATTCCCGCTCTAGAGGGTCGACCCCCCTTAAGGGGTGTCGACACCAGGGTCGACCACCTATAGGGCTGTCGACACCCCTAAGGATGATGTGGAAGTCGGTTTCAGGGTGGCTGACAGCTATAAATACATGTCCATTTCTCTTGTTTTCTTCATTGAGAATCTATGGGAGCTAAACTCTGTCGGTGTCTGAACTGAATTGGATCCATTATCCTCCTACAACTATCAACCTAAGCAAATCAGTTAGAGATTCAAGATCCATTCTATCTCTATTTTCTAATCCAAGCTCTCTGAGTTCCTAGTTGCTTTTAAATTTAAATATATAAAAGTAAACGTGATATGACAATAGTTTGGATTTGTTCATGTGCCTATATTATATTGGATCCATTGTAAACTGCGAACATATGACATCCTAAATTGTGTATAACTTGGATCTAAATCCCAATCTTGTTGGATCTATTGTAACATTCTATGATGTGGATCTTGACCTTATTTGTGTTAGATCTAGTTTTAACTATTGGATCTGAATTATGTAGACACCTAAATTGTTAATCAGATCTAGTTTATCACCTAATGCCTATTAGATCTAAACTAGTTGGACATCTAAATTGTTAATATAGATCTTATTAAGCTTATTATGACATCATAGTTATGTTAGAATCAATTAACTGCCACAAGTTCATCAGATTTATGTTTATATGTCCACCTTATCACCATGCTAGTTTATGTTTATGCCAAAACAATCACCTTTGTCATATTCCCATCATTTTTCCCTTTTTTTTGTGTATGACTAGACTACTTTCTAGCCTAGACGCCGCCAAATATATGCGAATGCGTTAGTTAGGGAACGGGGGAGAACGGGTTAGAATTGGCATAATTTTAATAATGTTTATATGAATTGGACATATAATTCAAAATGGGGAAGTGGAGACATAATCACCTATAAAGACATAGGTAAGGATTGGATAAGAATGAAATGTCTAATAATTACAATTAAAAATTGTAATTGCACTTATGCCACGAGGTTAGGTTGCATTAGTGGTGGAAGTCTGCCCGGACCCGACCGGCATATCCAGCAGCCACTAATGTTGAACCTAATGTGAGAGGTCTAAGTGCACAAATACAAGACGGGTTATCCCACGAGGTTAGGCCCAACTTCTAGAATAAGACTGCTCGGACCCGACCGGCATATCCAACATCCATAAGTTGTAGGCCTAACGCGGGAGGTCTAGCCCATTATAAACCATAAATGGACATGGTAATAAATTAGACTACTTAACCTAATCTAACCCATAGGGATTGCATGATTATGAACTAAAGTTAGGGTTAAGTAGAATTGGTTGGACAGTGGGTGGGTTAAGTAAATCTGAGGGCGTGGGTAATATTTACATATAGGCCCACAAACTTAACCCGATAAGGTTACGTAACTAAAGACACCAAGCGGTATGCATGACCGGGGAGAACAATAAAATTATGTAATTAAAGACACCTTTTTGGGTAAGCATAACTTGTAGAAATGATAGGGTTATGTAATTAAAGACACCTAGTGGTATACATGGCCAAAGAAAACCTAGTGGGGGATACAAGACAAAGGGGAGAGCTTGTATCATATTGTGTGGGACTCGTTTCATCCAGTAACACAGAGTAGGTATCAAACATGTACTCCGTACTAGGTCGAAGAAGGGGCACGCTTACTGGACTAATTGTAAGAGATCCAAACGTGGAGGACGTTGTGGGCAGCGCAAACCTACCGGGCCATGTGCGTGCATGACCCGGGCAGAAGGGGATAAGACGACCGTGACACCTGTAGATATGGGGTTGTGCGTATCAGCGAGGGGTTGCCACTTTAGGACGTGATACATTCTACCGTGGGGCTGACACAAAATATCTACGGAGTAGGGAGCCGATCGATTAGGATAGTAGTTAGGGTACACTTGGGTGTATGCCTAAGTCTACCACCTTATAGTGGGAGGGATCATCCCATTCTAGATATACTAGTAGTAGTGCAGAGTAATCATTAGAGAAGCGTATACACCTTATCCTATCTACCTTGTCACACCTATCTTTTATGTAGTGATCTCTCTTATCCACTTTATATGCCTGTCATGCTACTTTTTTTTATTTACTTGCTAAAAGTAACTAGACTCGCCAGACTTATTATCTGACCCTTTTTGTTTCTCCTTCTTTCTTACGTTCCCCCCTCCAGGTTCTCAGAGGAAACACTCAGGCTTGACCGTGATTCTGCTTACTTTTGCTGGAGCTGCTGATATGTATGGCTTAAGCTCCTATCCTTGTTGCTATGGCTATATTTTGTTTTTGAGGAATTTTATTTCTTTTATGTACTCTGATATTTTTGAAGTACAAGCCAGTAGCTTTTATGTTGTAATGGGCTTTTGTGTTTCAGACATGTGACGTTTTTGGACCATGGTGTCTTATGATAAGTAAAGTTTTTATTCCGTTATTATTATATATGTCTGTCTTGTAATATTTCCGTTTTTTTTACTATAACGCTTCACGAAACTTAATGCATTCCGTTTGTGAAAGACATTAACGGACGTAGGGTGTCACACTTGGTATTAGAGCTGAAGGTTACCAGATTAGATAAAAGTTTTTGAAAATTATTTTGAAAAAGGTTTTAAAGGAAAGCATTTTCAAAAAGAAAAGTCTTTTTTGAAAGACATTCCCCAAGAAGCCATATGTAATATCCTACGATCCTTTGTCTAAATATCTTCCCTTTTTCTTTTCAGCATGTCTGGTGAACCAAACATTCCTAATATCCCGGAGGGCGTTACAATACCCGGATGGTTCCGTATGTATCTGGAGGCCGCAGCACTTGCCGAGGGCCAAGGAAATGTTCCTCCCCTAGCTGCACCAGTCATTCCTCCTCCTCCCCCTCCAAGAGAAGATAATTCGCTAAGATCTGCAAATACTTCTGTGCTATGGGAAGGAAGCCATTCCATAGGAACAAGACATTCGTAGAAGCGTGGAATTGGCTCAAGGAGACCGAGGACTTGTTCGTAATCTTTGAAGTAGAGGATAGAAGGAAGGTTCAGTTAGCTGCCTGGCTACTGAAAGACAAATCCTCATTTTTGTGGGAAGTTACCCAAGCTGGACGTCCGATGGAAACTTGGGAAGATTTTAGTTAAAGATTTGAAATGAAATCTCTTTCCCAGGCCGAGAAAAGCATGCAAACGGAGAGGTTATTTGCACTCAAACAAGGGAACTTGACGGTGAAAGAGTATGTGAACAAATTCAACCAGCTAGTAAGGTTCGGGTTAGAATTGGTGGATACTCTGCACAAGAAGGCGTTGCGGTTTGCTAAAGGGCTAAATGAACCCCTTCATGGGTTAGCCATGTCCCATATTCCAATGGGAGCCACTTTTGAAAAGCTTGTCAATATGGCCCTAATGCATGAGGAAGACAAGGGAGAAAAGAAGGAAGTAAAGGCCGAGGAAACATCGCAAAATAAGAAGGTGTGGCCCAAGAAGGGGCAATAACAACAGCAACAAAAGAAAGGTGGAAAGAATTACATGGGCAAGGATAAGAGAAAATGTCACAGTTGTGGGAAAGAAGGTCACTTGATCAAAGACAATAAAAGAAGGAAGAACACTTGCTTTTATTGTGGATAATTCAGAAACTTTGCTAGAGAGTGCCCGAAGAAACAGGGATCACAAGGACAAGGTCAAAGGGCAGGAACTTCTGGAGGGCAGGTGCATGCTCTCGCGATCAATGCTCCTGATAAAGGTAGAAAAATTTCTGTGGAAGGTTCAATTTCTCTTTCTAATCATCCAATTAGAACACTTTTTGATTCTGGCGCTTCACATTCATTTATATCTAGTTCTGTGGTTGAATCTTTGCACTTAATTACTAGTATGGTAATGGATCCCGTGTTGTTTCGAACCCCATTGGTGGTCCGGCTCATTTATCTATGATTTGTTGGGGTTTGAAAATATCTGTGTTAGGCGTAGAGTTCAAATACGACGCATATGTGCTCGGGTTTATGGGATGTGGGTTGATTCTAGGAATGGATTGGCTTACCACATATGGTGCCTTTTTGGATTGTAAGAAGAGGGTCGTTAGGCTTCTGACTTGTCATGGGAGGACCCTCGAGATTTCTTGTGACGCATAAGGGTTGGTTATGCTTAGTTTCCTAAAGTCTCTTGATGATGATCGATGATCTGCAATCTGTTCCAGTAGTCCGAGATTATTCCAATGTTTTTGATAAGGTACGGGGTTCACCTCTGAGGCGCAAGATCGATTTTTGTATATATCTGGTGGAAAATGCAAAGCCAGTTGCATTACCAGTGCGCCATATGGCTCCGAGGGAAAGGGAGCTACTTGAGAAAGGATTTATCAAACGAAACATATCTGAATGGGGTGCTCCGGTTGTATTCGCAATTAAGGCGGATGGTTCGCTTCGTTTGTGTGTTGACTATAGAGAGTTGAATAACTTCACCAAGAAGAATAGGTACCCGCTCCCGAGGATTGATGATTTATTTGACCAGCTTGTTGGTGCCTCGGTATTTTCTCAATTAGACTTGGCCATGGGATTTCATCAATTGAGGGTGGTTGAGTACAACATAGATAAGACCGCTTTTAGAATTTCAAATGGTTACTTTGAATGACTAGTTATGCCTTTTGGGTTGACGAATGCACCCGCCTATTTTGTTGATCTGATGAGTAGGGTGGTTCGAGGGTTTCTAAACGAATATTTTGTGGTCTTTGTTGACGATATTTTGATCTTCTCCAAAAGTGAAGAAGAGCATGCCCAACATTTGTGAGAACTCTTGAAAACTCTCGTGCGCATCAGCTTAAGGCGAAATTCTCCAAATGCCATTTTTGGATAAAAGAGGTGAGATTCTTAGGGCATGTGGTCTCCAAAAAAGGGATAGCTGCAGATCCCACAAAGGTGGTTGCAGTGCAAGATTGGCAGATTACTAAAAATGCAACTGAGGTGAGCAGCTTTCTTGGGTTGGTAGGTTATTATGGGAAGTACATTAAGGACTTCGCAAAGATATCAGCCCCACTCACCAGGCTGACAAAGAAGAATTTGGCATTTTCATGGAATATAGATTGTGATGTTGCTTTCCAACGACTGAAGAGGGCTCTGACAACATCCCCAGTCTTGACCTTGCCTGATGGGATTAAAGTGTTTACCATTTACACTGATGTGTGTGGTACAGGGCTTGGTGCGGTTCTGATGCAAGAAGAGAAAGTAGTGTGTTATGGGGGTAGACAGTTGAGAGTTCGTGAGAAGAACTACACCACCCATGATCTAGAGCTAGCAGCCATAGTATTCGCGCTAAAGACGTGGTGTCATTATTTACTTGGAGAGAAGTTCGAGTTATACACCGATCATAAATCTCTTAAGTATTTGTTCTCGCAGAAGGATCTCAATTTAAGGCAACAACGGTGGATGGAGTTCCTAGCTTCTTATGATTTTGAGATTGCTTATACCCCTGGCAAGGGAATGAGGTGGCAGACACACTAAGTAGGTAGAGGATGGCCTTGAGTCCTCTGTTTGTGGAGAGGAAGAGCTTGGAGTTTATATCATCTTTTGATTTTAGACCCTCCATTGAGATTTTGCCTGATTTGTTTGCATCCTTGGAGATACGACCAACTCTTATGGATTAGATAGGAGCTTCGCAATAAGGTAACCCACAGATTTTAGACATCATGGAAAAGCTCAGAAAAGGGGAGACTTCTAGTCACCTCAGTAGATATGCCATAGATGAAAAAGGGTGGTTGCGATGAGATGGAAGGCTTTGTGTTCCTCAAACTAGAAGCTTGATAAAGGCAGTCCTAGAAGAAGCCCACCATTCTAAGATAACCATTAATACAGGCGGTAATAAGATGTACAGAGACAAGAAAAGGGTTTTCTTTTGGGCCGGGATGAAGAAAGATGTGGCTGAATTTAATTCCTAATGTCTAGTTTGCCAGCAAGTTAAAGTTGAGAAAAAGAAGCCCGGTGGTTTACTTCATCCTTTGGAGGTTCCTCAGTGGAAATGGGAGAGCGTCTCTATGGATTTCATAGATGGTTTTCCTAGATCAAAGAAAGGCAACACCAGTATCATGGTTGGGGTAGATAGACTCACTAAGAGCGCTCACTTTATTCCAGTTAAGAGTAAGAGGACGGCACCATGGTTGGCAGCAATCTATGTCCGAGAGATAGTTCGTCTTCAAGGAGTACCTTCTAGCATCATAAGCGATCGTGACCCCATCTTTACCAGTGAATTTTGGAGGAGCTTGCAAGAAGCGTTAAGTACACAGTTATGTTTGAGCACCGCTTATCATCCTCAGATCGATGGGCAGGCAGAGAGGGCGAACATAATTCTAGAGGATCTTTTGAGGCTGTGTATCCTAGATTTCGGAGAGACTTGGGAAGAGCACCTCCTTTAGTAGAGTTTTCCTATAACAACAGCTATCAATCCAGCATCGGCATGACACCCATCGAAGCATTGTATGGACGACCCTGTAGATCACCAACTTGTTGGTGGGAATCTACAGAAAGATTATTACTTGGACCAGATATGTTTAGTGAAACATCCAAAAAGATTGACCTTATTCGACGGTGATGAAGATAGCTCAAGATAGGCAGAAGTCCTATGTAGGCAAGAGAAGGACTGAAATCGAATTTGAAGTGGGAGACTTAGTTTTTATCAAAGTATCACCTCTGAGGAATGTAGTTCGCTTCAGATCAATAGGGAAGTTGGCACCTAGGTTTGTGAGACCATTTCCCATAACCGAGAGGATTGGCCAAATGACCTATAGAGTAAAGCTCCCAGAAAATCTATCTGGTATTCATGATGTTTACCACGTTTCTCATCTGCAGAAGTGCCTGCATGACACCGCAGAAGTGGTTGAGCATAGTATATTGGAAGAGGTAGAAGTGGAACGGGAGGCGACAGTCAGGCGAGTCCCTACCTATGTTCATGGATCAGAAGTTAAGAAGCTACGAAATAAAGAGATCAAGTTCTTAAAGGTTCAATGGGGAGATAACCCAGAGGATGCGACTTGGGAGACCGAAGCCAAGATTCGTGCTTCATACCCTTTTCTTTTCGAGGGTATGTTCTTAACTCCTTTTTCCAAAGTTTTATCTGTGCTTTCTTCTATCATTTGAATATATCTTATCCATAGTATTTTCGACCTTTAGATATGAATCTTATGGATGTAAACATGTGTTTGAGACATGTTATGTTTGATCGATGAAAGTGGATGCAAGGGTTTGCTAGTGGCTTCCTGTGGATGCATATACACACACATTAGGCACTAGATCGACTCAATCACTCTCATACTGCATATGGATGTGTGTGCATTTTCTTTTATTTTATGGATGAAAATGAATGTATTAGCATATGGATGTTGCATTTGGACGAATGAGTGTACAAACATATAAACTTACATGTTATAATAGGATTATTTGCATACATATTGGATTCATGGCACTAACATACATTGCATTAAGGAGGTCAACTGAATCAGTAGACCGCCTAATCCTTCGCATTAGTGTTGGGACATATACACACACCTTTGCATATGTTCATATAAGCATTAGAAAGTTTTAAGGAAAATGGATGCCAGTGATTGGTGGATGAGTAGATGGATGATGGATGGTAGGATACATTCTTCTCAACTTAGAGATTTCAAGGACAAAATCCTTTAAGTAGGGGAGAATGTAACACCCCGTATTTTTAACGACACTAAAAGAGGATAAATTAAATAATAATTAATTTAATATTCAGGATTAAGGAAAACGGACTGCGTCATTGCGTCCGTCTCAAAATTCTGGTCAAGATAGACATTTGGTTTGCGTAAAACAGACACCGTATGAAGAAGTTATGGAGGTTTTAAGTTTGTATACGCGTAGAAGAAATATGTATGTACACATGATACACATATGAGTCAGATATGAGTCAGCACCTATCCAGAAAGAGTTCAAAACTCAAAATTTCGTATGGCGG
Source organism: Allium sativum (assembly GCA_030737875.1). Lineage (NCBI taxonomy): Eukaryota > Viridiplantae > Streptophyta > Magnoliopsida > Asparagales > Amaryllidaceae > Allium > Allium sativum. The sequence continues at coordinate 449,551,369 of CM060921.1, read as the reverse complement.
CAAAATTCCCGCTTTAGGGGGTCGACCCCCCTAGAAGGGGGTCGACACCGGGGTCGACCCCCCTTACGGGGTGTCGACACCAGGGTCGACCCACCTATAGGGGTGTCGACACCCCTAGGGATGATGTGGTAGTCGGTTTCAGGATGGCTGGCAGCTATAAATACGTGTCCATTTCTCCTGTTTTCTTCATTAAGAATCCATGAGGGCTAAATTATGTCGGTGTCTGAACTGAATTGGATCCGTTATCCTCCTACAACTATCAACCTAAGCAAATAAGTTAGAGATTCAAGATCCATTCTTTCTCTATTTTCTAATCCAAACTCTGTTAGTTCCTAGTTGCTTTTAGATTTAAATATAAAAAGTAAACGTGATATGACAATAGTTTGGGTTTGTTCGTGTACCTATATTATATTGGATCCATTGTAATATGCGAACATATGACATCCTAAATTGTGTATAACTTGGATCTAAATCCCTATCTTGTTGGATCTATTGTAACAATCTATGATGTGGATCTTGACCTTATTTTTGTTAGATTTAGTTTTAACTATTGGATCTGAATTATATGGACATCTAAATTGCTAATCGATTCTAGTTTATCACCTTGTGCCTATCATATTAGATCTAAACCAATTGGACATCTAAATTGTTAATTTAGATATTATTATGCTTATTATGACATCATAGTTATGTTAAAATCAATTAACTACCACAAGTTCATTAGATTTATGCTTATATGTCCACCTTACCACCATGCTAGTTTATGTTTATGCCAAAATAATCACCTTTGTCATATGCCCATCATTTTCCCCTTTTTATTGTGTATGACTAGGCTACTTTCTAGCCTAGACGCCGCCAAATATATGTGAATGCGTTAGTTAGGGAACGGGGGAAAAAGGGTTAGAATTGGCATAATTTTAATAATGTTTATATGAATTGGACATATAATTCAAATTGGGGAAGTGGGGACATAATCCCCTTTAAAGACATATGTAAGAATTGGATAAGAATGAAATGCCTAATAATTACAATTAAAAATTTAATTGCACTTATGACATGAGGTTAGGTTGCATTAGTGGTGGAAGTCTGCCTGGACCCGACCGGCATATCCAGCAGCCACTAATGTTGAACCTATTGTGAGAGGTCTAAGAGCACAAATACAAGACGGGCTACGACACGAGGTTAGGCCCAACTTGAGGAATAAGACTGCCCGGACCCGACCAGCATCCACAAGTTGTAGGCCTAATGTGGGTGGTCTAGCCCATTATGAACCATAAATGGACATGGTAATGAATTGGACTACTTAACCTAATCTAATCCATATGGATTGTATGATTATGAACTAAATTTAGGATTAAGTAGAATTGACTAGACAGTGGGTGGGTTAAGTAAATCTGAGGGGGTGGGTAATATTTACATGTAGGCCTACAAGCTTAACCCGATAAGGTTATGTAGTTAAAGACACCAAGTGGTATACATGACCGGGGAGAATAATAAAGTTATGTAATTAAAGACACCTTTTAGAGTAATCATAACTTGTAGAAATGATTGGGTTATGTAATTAAAGACACGTAGTGGTATACATAGCCAAAGAAAACCTAGTGGGGGATACAAGACAAAGGGGAGAGCTTGTATCATATTGTGTGGGACTCATTTCATCCTGTAACCCGGAGTAGGTATAAAAATATGTACTCTGTACTAGGTTGGAGAAGGGGCACACTTACTGGACTAATTGTAAGAAATCCAAACGTGGAGGATGGTGTGGGTGGCGCAAACCGACCGGGCCATGTGCATGCATGAGCCGGGCAGAAGGGGATAAGACGACTGTGACATCTGTAGATATGGGGATGTGCGTATCAGCGAGGGGTTGCCACTTTAGGATGTGATACATCCTACTATGGGGCCGACACAGAGTATCTACGGAGTAGGGAGCCGATCGATTAGGGTAGTAGTTAGGGTGCACTTGGACGTATGCTGTAACAACCCGGATTTTTATAACATGTTAAAACAAGAAATCAAGGCAGAATTAAATTTTAAAATCAGAATCAAGGGAAACGGGTTGCTCCATTGCGTTCGTCTCGAAATTCTTCTTGGAAACGAGTCCGGGTTTGCGAGAATCGGAGTCCGTATGAGGGAGATATGACCCTCCGAAGTTTCAGGAATTTTCAGAGTTCAAAACAGTTCGAATTCGAATTTCAAAACACAGACAGACTGGGCGGGAAATTTCCCGCCCAGCACCCAGGTCGACTGGGGAGTCGACTGGGAAGTCGACACCCCCAGGACCAGGTCGACTGCGCAGTCGACCTGGGTGTCGACCAGGTCCCCGAGCCCACTTTTGGGCCTGGGTGCATTCTGATGTACCTGGTCTCGTTTTCTACCTAGGTTCGTCCGCCTAACCCTATATAAACAGCCTCTCGCCTCATTCTCTCTACACCATTTCATTTTGTCCTTATGCTGCCTCTGAGAAAATGAATAAAATAATATATAAGTCTGAGACGAGGATATGCTGTTCAAGTCTTTCAAGAGGAGATTCAAATCTAGTTAGGATTCAAGTAAAGATTCAACGGCTTCAAGCAACGACGCCTAGACCATATTGAATCAAATCAGAAGATTAATCAAGTTAGACGTTTCAACGCGACAACGAATCGATTTGTCCTCTCTTAGCCAATCAATGTAAGTTCTAGTTATTTTCCGATTTAAATATTTGATTATAGTATGGCATTGAATTAAAGTGAAATTGGATCTAAGTATGTTTATCGATCCAGATCTATTTCTGTTGTTTCTTGAATCTTGAGTTTTTGACTTGTCTATCTTTATTCTCATGACAAGTTCATAATCTATTCAGCCTAATGTAAATTAGTTTTCTCGATTCATGTTAATATTATTATCAAATTGTAATCTTCATGCCTGTGATGATGTTTTTCCCTCTGATCTTGCTTTTACTACGAATTCTACCTTTCCCCTATTTATTTTCTTTTGATGAACCTTGGTCAATTTCGGACCTTGGCCAAAAATCACGATCTGCGTACGAGATGTATACGGGGGAATTATGGGATTATTGCCTATATAAATATGTTGGAATTATTGGCAACATGAAACTGGAAATTATCACTGTATCTGCAAGTTTGGGGCTTGATCTGTAAATTTTGGTATAATCTTGTTATGGGGAAATTTGCATAAATAATATATACATGGAATTTGGCATTAATAGGTCTATGTAAAAAGGCATGAAACTTGGTATATATCTAAATTGGCTAGGATTGGACACATATAAATTGATACATGTAATTTTGACACGGATCGTGACATATGTAAAAAGCTAGAACTTGTTATAGGTAAATTGGTGTAAACATGGAATACATGTAGTTTGATGTGGAACTTGAACATATGTAAATTGGCTAGAACTGGGCATATGTATATCGACATGAAAAGTTAGAACCTGGTCATATATATTAATATGTAAAGTTGGGTTTTGGGTAGTTAGCTTGTATTGTAAATAAAAAGGCTACAACTTGGCATAACTTTATAGCAAATTTTAGCAATACTTTGGGAACACGTTTTGGGGCAAAAACGTGAGTTACGAACTTGATAATAGGCATAAGTTGAAAACTAGAAACTTGACATGAAACTTGCTTAGAAATTTGAACATTGTTATAACTTGAACATGGACATGACACTTAGATAACTTGAAAATGGCCAACTCGAGGTTGGGTTGAGTTTGCAGTGTAATTCTGCCCGGAACCGCCCGGCAAATCCAGTTACTGCAAACAATAGGATCCAATGTGAGTAGTTGGTCATATCACACTTGAAAACCCGAGGTCAGACTGAGTTATGGTGTAATTCTGCCCGGAACCGCCCGACATATCCAGTGACCACAACAACAGGTCTGATGTGAGAGGTTGGGGTGCACAAATGAATTAATGACTTGATAGGGTTAAGTCATAAACCGCTTGAATATACTTAACCAATTTGACACGATGACTTGATAGGGTTAAGTCATGAACCGCTTGAATATACTTAACCAATTTGACACGATGACTTGATAGGGTTAAGTCATGAACCGCTTGAATATACTTAACCAAGTCATGAACCGCTTGAATATACTTAACCAATTTGACACGATGACTTGATAGGGTTAAGTCATGAACCGCTTGAATATACTTAACCAATTTGACACGATGACTTGATAGGGTTAAGTCATGAACCGCTTGAATATACTTAACCAATTTGACACGATGACTTGATAGGGTTAAGTCATGAACCGCTTGAATATACTTAACTAATTTGACACGATGACTTGATAGGGTTAAGTCAGGAACCCCTTGAACATACTTAACCAACTTGACACATGATTCGTAGGGCTAAGTCATGAACTTGAACGACAACACTTAGCCAATTTGACATGACACGTAGACGGGTTAAGTCACAAACTTGAATGACCACACTTAACCAACTTGACATGCTAGACTGATGGGGTTAAGTCTCGAATTTAAATGACAACACTTAACTTGCTGGACGGAAACCCTAGTTACGCCGTCCTTTTCAGCAGTAACCCACTAGATGTATCATGGTACCCTGGAACTAGGAAGGGTGGGGCACGATTACTGGGCTGATTGTAAGCGACCAGAACGACGCCTGAGTTGGTGCGCCATTGTAGGTTCAGCCGGACTATGGTCGTGCACGTAGTCCGGAGTTGAAAAAGCAGGCATTGGGCACCAGTAGGTTTACACTATGCGTGCTTGATTCGTGTCGGCAGTTGGCACCCTTGGGCTTTATACACCCTATGGTGAACCTAGCACAGGTGACTACATTCGTAATAGGGCCGAATGACACAGACACATGAACGAGATAGGACTTGTAGGGAGCCGATCGACTAATAGATCGTTTCGTGGGACCAAGTAATGGGTCATTTCATGACATTGGGCAAGGGATCATTTTATAGTCAACACATGACACGGGTTGGGATACTAGTACTGGTGGTGCAGAGCAAATAGATATCATAGAAATATTTTAATGGTAAAGAAATCTTGCGATGCTTGATAGAAATCTTGCGAAATTATACTTAGTTTATCTTGAATGGAAACCTGGCGATGTTATACTTGACAAAAATCATATGAAGTTATTCTTAGTTATCTTTCATGTAGCTTATCTTGTCATCATGCTTATGTTTACTTTCAGTTTATTCATGCCATGTTATCTTTACCTGTTTCTATGCTGAAAGTCACCAGGAGTTACTCAGTCTTTATGACTGACCCATTTTGTTTTGCCTCTTTTTCTACCATTCCCCCCCCCCCAATGGTTCGCAGGGTGGGAATACATCTTAGTTCGGATCTTACCAAGCTCCAAGGTTCTTTCTTGTATGGCTTGGAATTCTCTTGGCTATGGCTTGCTTTACTGCTTTATTGGGGAATGATTTATGAATATAGTTTTATGCTTCTATACTACTGCAAGGCAGATGTCGTTGTAAATGATTTACTGATATTTTGATGTAAAAGGCTTTAGACCTTACTAGATTTTAAAGCAATGAAATTTGGGTTTTCCTTCCGCTGTTTTATTTAGGTTCTATCTTGTAATATTTCTGTGTATGTTTACCTAGATAATACTCCACCAAAGCTAGTGCATTCCCTTTGTGAGTGACCCTAGCGGAGGTGGGGTGTTACATTTGGTATTAGAGCAGAAGGTTACCAGACTGGGCAAAAGCTTTTAAAAACCTTCTGAAATTATTTTCAAAACGTTTACAAAGAAGCATTTTTCTAAGAAAAGTTTTGTTTTACGAAAGGCATATTCCCCAAAGCCATATGCACTATCTTTTGATTCTCTCTTGAAATCTCTTCTCTCTCTTTTCACCATAGTTTGTAGGCATACAACACATGTCGGAGGGCAAAGTAGTGCCCAACCTCCATCTGTAGCCGCAGTAGTTTTACTTGCGACTAATCTTATTTCAAGCTTTGTAGGGTTACCGTGCGATGAAGGTAGCTTTTAAGAAACTTGTTGACATGACTTAATCTACGAAGGAGGAAAAGGTGAAAAGGAAGAGGCCAAAGTAAAAGAATAATAAAACCCATAACAAGAAAGAGTATCGTTAGTATAGTAAAAAGGGACATGTAGTTAAGTGTTATAGGACAAGCACAAGGGCAAAGAACAAGATCATCGAGAGGGCAATTGTATGCTCTCGCTACTAGTGTACCCAAGAGGGGTGGTAACGTTGCTGTTAAAGGTTTAGTTTTTCTTTTCTATCATCCCGTTAGGACTCTGTTTTTGAACATTGCATCCTTTTAGTTCTGCTTCGATAGTTGAGTCTCTGCACCTTAGTACTAGTAAAGGATCCCATTTTTCTTTTGTCTCAAATCCTGTAGGGAAATCGGCTCATTTATTCATGACTTGTTTGGATTTGAGAATGTCTATGCTTAGTGTTAAGTTTAGAAGTAATGCTTACGTTTTTGGTCTATGGACGGAGTGGTTATCCAGAAAGGGTGCCATTCTCGGTTTTGAATAGAGGGTAGTTAGACTCTTGACTTGCCTCGGTAATACCCTCGAAATCGCGTGTAATCTTTAGGGTTCTATCAGGATTTGTTACCTAGAATCTCTTGACACATTTAATGGTAATTTATTTATCCGCTCGAGTAGTGTTCGCCACTAAGGCGGATGGTTCATTTCGCTTATGCATGAGTTATAGAAAATCACCTTAGTAAGCACCTTTGGCAACATGGTTGATATTTGTTATTTTCAAGAGAAAATTCATCTGTGTGAAATACCTCCTAGTAAGTGAACGAGATCCAAGACTCACTAGTGAATTTTGGAGAGCTTGCACGAAACCATGAGTACGCAGTTATGATTAAGCCGAATATACTAGAAGAAGAATAAGTAAAAGTGGAACGAGAGGCAACAGTGGAATGAGTTCCAACTCATATTTTGGAAACAAGAATTAAGAAGCTACGGAATTGTGAAGTTAAAGACGGTGAAAGCACAATGGATTTAAGCTCAAGGAAATGCGACTCAGAAGATTGAAGACTAGATACACGTATCATATCTCTTTTTAAGAGTATAGCCTTGATCCCTCTTTTCCTGTAGAGTTTATTTGCATGCTGTCTTTCAAGTATATCCTCTCGGTCCTATTCTCAATCCCATTTCTGTTAGAAACCTCATAGGGAGCATGACTCATCTGTTAGTAATACATTTTGGGGCTTGAGGGTGTCCGTTGGGTTGACTAAACTCTTTGGGTTTTATAGGATACGGGTTGGAAGGGATTCCCTTGTGACCTAAAAGGAGTCCATCATGCTTAGTTTCCTCGAAACATATATTAGATCGATTGAGTAATTCTTTGGGTGTCAGCCTGATGTTGATTTCGGTCTCCGGGGCTGGTGCTTAGGGAGTTCTTCCCCTAATCAGTATATATGTGACGTAGATTTCCAGTTTTGACATTGCCTAATGGGCACAAAGTTTTTACTTGCTTCTATCTTTCGATCCTATCTTGAGAACCTTAGTTAGAACCCTATGGATGTAAACATGTGTTTAAGACATGTTATGATTGATGGTTGCAAGTGGTTGCAAGTGGTTGCTAGTGGTTGCTCGTGGATGCATTTACACCTTAGGCACTAGATCGGCTCAGTCACCTTTCATGTTGCATATGCATGAGTGTTTATACTTGTTTATGGATGAAATTGAATGTGTTATCATGTGAATGTTGCATATGGATGGATGTTTGTGCACACATATAGTGTTTTTGTGACTAGGACTATTTGCATACATGTTGGACTCATGGCACTAAACATATTTTGCATAAAGAAGATCAATCAGGCCTGATCATTTGCATTAGATAAGGAACATATACACACAATTTCTGCATATGTTCATACAGCATTAGAAATCTCTTAAGGACAATGAATGCCTGTGATTGATGATTGAGTAGATGGATGATTGGATGGTAGGACACATTCTTCTTAACGTGAAGATTTCGGGGACGAAATCCTTTAAGGAGGGGAGAATGTAACAACCCGGATTTTTATAACATGTTAAAACAAGAAATCAAGGCAGAATTAAATTTAAAAATCAGAATCAAGGGAAACGGGTTGCGCCATTGCGTTCGTCTCGAAATTCTGCTTGGAAACGAGTCCGACTTTGCGAGAATCGGAGTCCGTATGAGGGAGATATGACCCTCCGAAGTTTCGGGAATTTTCAGAGTTCAAAACAGTTCGAATTCGAATTTCAAAACCCAGACAGACTGGGCGAGAAATTTCCCGCTCAGCACCCAGGTCGAATGGGGATTCGACTGGGCAGTCGACACCCCCAGGACCAGGTCGACTGCGCAGTCGACCTGGGCGTCGACCTGGTCCCCGAGCCCACTTTTGGGCCTGGGTGCATTCTGATGTACCTGGTCTCGTTTTCTTCCTAGGTTCGTCCGCCTAACCCTATATAAACAGCCTCTCGCCTCATTCTCTCTACACCATTTCATTCTGTCCTTATGCTACCTCTGAGAAAATGAATAAAATAATATATAATTCTGAGACGAGGATATGCTGTTCAAGTCTTTCAAGAGGAGATTCAAATCTAGTTAAGATTCAAGTAAAGATTCAACGGCTTCAAGCAACGACGCCTAGACCATATTGAATCAAATCAGAAGATTAATCAAGTTAGACGTTCCAACACGACAACGAATCGATTTGTCCTCTCTTAGCCAATCAATGTAAGTTCTAGTTATTTTCCGATTTAAATATTTGATTATAATATGGCATTGAATTAAAGTGAAATTGGATCTAAGTATGTTTATCGATCCAGATCTATTTATGTTGTTTCTTGAATCTTTGAGTTTTTGACTTGTCTATCTTTATTCTCATGACAAGTTCATAATCTATTCAGCCTGTTGTAAATTAGTTTTCTCGATTCATGTTAATATTATTATCAAATTGTAATCTTCATGCCTGTGATGATGTTTTTCCCTCTGATCTTGCTTTTACTACGAATTCTACCTTTCCCCTATTTATTTTCTTTTGATGAACCTTGGTCAATTTCGGACCTTGGCCTAAAATCGCGATTTGCGTACGAGATGTATACGGGGGAATTATGGGATTATTGCCTATATGAATATGTTGGAATTATTGGCAACATGAAACTGGAAATTATCACTGTATCTGCAAGTTTGGGGCTTGATCTGTAAATTTTGGTATAATCTTGTTATGGGGAAATTTGCATAAATAATATATACATGGAATTTGGCATTAATAGGTCTATGTAAAAAGGCATGAAACTTGGTATATATCTAAATTGGCTAGGATTGGACACATATAAATTGATACATGTAATTTATTACACGGATCGTGACATATGTAAAAAGCTAGAACTTGTTATAGGTAAATTGGTGTAAACATGGAATACATGTAGTTTGATGTGGAACTTGAACATATGTAAATTGGCTAGAATTGGGCATATGTATATCGACATGAAAAGTTAGAACTTGGGCATATATATTAATATGTAAAGTTGGGTTTTGGGTAGTTAGCTTGTATTGTAAATAAAAAGGCTATAACTTGGCATAACTTCATAGCAAATTTTAGCAATACTTTGGGAACACGTTTTGGGGCAAAAACGTGAGTTATGAACTTGATAATAGGCATAAGTTGAAAACTAGAAACTTAACATGAAACTTGCTTAGAAATTTGAACATTGTTATAACATGAACATGGACATGACACTAAGATAACTTGAAAATGGCCAACTCGAGGTTGGGTTGAGTTTGCAGTGTAATTCTGCCCGGAACCGCCCAGCAAATCCAGTTATTGCAAACAATAGGATCCAATGTGAGTAGTTGGTCATATCACACTTAAAAACCCGAGGTCAGACTGAGTTATGGTGTAATTCTGCCCGGAACCGCCCGGCATATCCAGTGACCACAACAACAGGTCTGATGTGAGAGGTTGGGGTGCACAAATGAATTAATGACTTGATAGGGTTAAGTCATAAACCGCTTGAATATACTTAACCAATTTTACACGATGACTTGATAGGGTTAAGTCATGAACCGCTTGAATATACTTAACCAATTTGACACGATGACTTGATAGGGTTAAGTCATGAACCGTTTGAATATACTTAACCAAGTCATGAACCGCTTGAATATACTTAACCAATTTGACACGATGACTTGATAGGGTTAAGTCATGAACCGCTTGAATATACTTAACCAATTTGACACGATGACTTGATAGGGTTAAGTCATGAACCGCTTGAATATACTTAACCAATTGACACGATGACTTGATAGGGTTAAGTCATGAACCGCTTGAATATACTTAACCAATTTGACACGATGACTTGATAGGGTTAAGTCATGAACCGCTTGAATATACTTAACCAATTTGACACGATGACTTGATAGAGTTAAGTCATGAACCGCTTGAATATACTTAACCAATTTGACACGATGACTTGATAGAGTTAAGTCAGGAACCCCTTGAACATACTTAACCAACTTGACACATGATTCGTAGGGCTAAGTCATGAACTTGAACGACAACACTTAGCCAATTTGACATGACACGTAGACGGGTTAAGTCACGAACTTGAATGACCACACTTAACCAACTTGACATGCTAGACTGATGGGGTTAAGTCTCGAATTTAAATGACAACACTTAACCTGCTGGACGGAAACCCTAGTTACGCGGTCCTTTTCAGCAGTAACCCACTAGATGTATCATGGTACCCTGGAACTAGGCAGGGTGGGGCATGATTACTGGGCTGATTGCAAGCGACCAGAACGTCGGCTGAGTTGGTGCGCCATTGTAGGTTCAGGCGGACTATGGTCGTGCACGTAGTCCGGAGTTGAAAAAGCAGGCATTGGGCACCAGTAGGTTTACACTGTGCGTGCTTGATTCGTGTCGGTGGTTGGCACCCTAGGGCTTGATACACCCTATGGTGGACCTAGCACAGGTGACTACATTCGTGATAGGGCCGTATGACATAGACACATGAACGAGATAGGACTTGTAGGGAGCCGATCGACTAATAGATCGTTTCGTGGGACCAAGTAATGGGTCGTTTCATGACATTGGGCAAGGGAACATTTTATAGTCAACACATGACACGGGTTGGGATACTAGTACGGGTGGTGCAGAGCAAATAGATATCATAGAAATATTTTAATGGTAAAGAAATCTTGCGATGCTTGATAGAAATCTTGCGAAATTATACTTAGTTTATCTTGAATGGAAACCTGGCGATGTTATACTTGACAAAAATCATATGAGGTTATTCTTAGTTATCTTTCCTGTAGCTTATCTTGTCATCATGCTTATGTTTACTTTCAGTTTATTCATGCCATGTTATCTTTACCTGTTTCTATGCTGAAAGTCACTAGGACTTACTCAGTCTTTATGACTAACCCATTTTGTTTCACTGCTTTTTCTTCCGTTCCCCCCTCCCCCCAGGTTCGCAGGGTGGGAATACAGCTTAGTTCGGATCTTACCAAGCTCCAAGGTTCTTTCTTGTACGGCTTGGAATTCTCTTGGCTATGGCTTGCTTTACTGCTTTATTGGGGAATGATTTATGAATATAGTTTTATGCTTCTATACTATTGCAAGGCAGATGTCGTTGTAAATGATTTACTGACATCTTGATGTAAAAGGCTTTAGACCTTACTAGATTTTAAAGCAATGAAATTTGGGTTTTCCTTCCGCTGTTTTATTTATGTTCTATCTTGTAATATTTCTGTGTATGTTTACCTAGATAATACTCCACCAAAGCTAGTGCATTCCCTTTGTGAGTGACCCTAGCGGAGGTGGGGTGTTACATATGCTTAAGTCTACCATTTTATAGTGGAAGGGATCATCTCATTCTAGATATACTAGTAGTAGTGCCGAGTAATCATTAGAGAAGCGTATACATTTTATCCTGTCTACCTTGTCACACCTGTCTTTTATGTAGTGTTCTCTTTTATCCACTTTATATGCATGTCATGCTACTTTTATTTTTTACTTGTTAAAAGTAACTAGACTCGCTAATTTATTGTCTGACCCTTTTTGTTTCTCCTTCTTTCTTCTTTCCCCCTCCCCCCCAGGTTCTCAGGGAGGAAACACTCAGGCTTGACTGTGATTCTACTTACTTTTGCTAGAGCTGCTGATATGTATGGCTCAAGCTCCTATCCTTATTACTATGGCTATATTTTGTTTTTTGGGAATTTTATTTCTTTTACGTACTCTGATAGTTTTGATGTACAAGACAGTAGCTTTTATGTTGTAATGGGCTTTTGTGTTTCAGACATGTGATGTTTTTAGACCATAGTATCTTATGATAAATAAAGTTTTATTCCGTTGTTATTATATATGTCTATCTTGTAATATTTTCGTTCTGTTTACTATAACGCTTCACGAAACTTAATGCAATGTAACACCCCAGATTTTTGAATAATCGAATTAACTAAAATAAAGAATAATTAATCTCAGACGTGAGAATTAAGGGAATGGGTTGCGCCATTGTGTTCGTCTCGGAATTCTGGTTGAAATAGAGTCCGAGTTTGCGGGAAACGAATACCGGATGAAGGAGTTATAGACGAACGAAGTTTGGTGGCAAAAAGAGAAGAAAAAAAATACACTAGCGCACTTGGGAAGTGCGCCAGTAGAAAAATTGCACTGGCGCACTTCCCAAGTGCGCCCAGGCCGAGGAAAAAATCTGCACAGCTTTCTGGTTCAGTCCGATCTGTGTTTTGACTCATTGCTGAGTCCTTTCTGACTCCTTGCTGAGTCATTAGGGCTGACTCATCACCCTATCTTGACTGAATGGCTATGAATAACCCTAAGATCATCCGACGGCTTAAATTAATTCAAAACTCTATAAAAAGACCCATAGACTCAAACCCTAAATCAGAACTAAAATTGAAACTATGGCCGTCATGTTGTCGTCTTGAACCCTAGAGTAGCCGCCACAAATTAAAGAGGAAGAACAACAAATCAAATCAGTTCTATTCAACCCTAACAACGAATCTTCTTCAAAGGAGAGCTAATACAACTCCAGAAATCAGAATTCATAACTCAAGACCGCTTTTGAGTTGTGAGTTCGATCATTTTAACAAAATAATTACTAAATCAATTATGATGTGATATACGTTGGATTATAAGTTGTGGTTGTGAATCTAATTCATATGTTTAATCATGTATGTTAACCTGATTCATATTATATGATGTTATACAAGTTTTATATATGATGTTATGCAAGTTTTATATATGATGTTATGCAATTTTCATGTATGATGTTATGCAAGTTAATATGATTATGCAAGTTTCACATATGATGTTATGCAAGTTAATATGATTATGCAAGTTGTACATATGATGTTATGCAAGCTAATAGTTCACGCAAGTTGTATGCGAGTTATATGATGTTATGTAAGTTTGGATCTAAAATATATGCTAGTAATTCATGATGTTAACTTGTGTCAATGAATCCCTTTTTATAATCCAATCATCTAGGTTTATAACATCAGTTTTTATGCGAATATGGATGTGGAACATATGGTAGTTCGTATAAGTATTATGTTCATATGCAAGTTTAAGTGATAATTGGATTCACATATTTACAAGTTCACACCTTTAAAGTTTAGATCCATATTCAAGTTGACATTTTTATGTTGAAACTATGACATGCATAGTTATGCAAGTTTACACCTTTATGTGGATCCATAGTTTACTCAGGTTAACACCTTTTATTGGATCCATAGTTATGCAAGATGACACCTTTATGTTTAGGTTGACGACATACATAGTTTATGTAAGTTTGTGATAATTACCTAGGCTAGTTGGGTGTAAAACTATGTTCATACATGCAAGTTCACACCTTTTAGATCTATGATTTTTGGATCCTTAATAATACAAAGACTATGCAAGTATGTTGTAATTCTTAATTGCAAGCTAGATGCAAATTAGATCTATTATTGTGTGTATGTTACTTTGTGACGTTTATTCCCTTTTTTTTTAAGTATTAGACTATTTGCTAGTCTAATATGTATATGTCATGTTAAGCGAACGAATGACTGGGGTACGATGGGGATAATAGTAGATACACACATAATGTGAATTTGGCATGTAATGGCCTAAAAAGGCATGTAATTAATTTTAGGGAATAAAATTAATTAGTGATGAAATTGGTATGATTTTACATACCATAAATGGATGGACATAATTGAGTCAATTATGGACATCGTTAAATTTGGAATTGATTGATAATTTGAATAGGGAAGTAATTCAAATTGGGAGAATGATTAATTAGGAGTAATTAATCGTCTAAGACACGAGGTTAGGCTCTTTTGTGGTGTAAGACTGCCCGGACCCGCCTGGCAAATCCCACTACCACAAATGCCAGTCTAATGTGAGAGGTCTTAGGCATAAATTAAATACGTAACAATTGTAAAGACACGAGGTTAGGCTCTTATGTGGTGTAAGACTGCCCGGACCCGCCCGGCAAATCCAGTTGCCACAATGTCAGTCTAATGTGAGAGGTCTTTATGAGGTTACGGTCTTAATGAATTAAGAAACGCTTAACCAGATAAACATGTAGTGGGACATGAGGGGGTTAAGTGGGTGCCTTGGGTGGCATGTGGAATCTAGTGGGTGCCTTGGGTGGCATGAGGAAATATGATTAGTAACACTTAACCAAGGTAAAACATGTAAGTGGGACATAGGGGTTAAGTGGGTGCCTTGGGTGGCATGTGGAATTACTAATAGAAACCCTTAACCAAATTTAAAACATGTAAGTGGACATGAAGTGGGTTAAGTGGGATATACTAGAGGGGACCAAGCTTAGGTGGATAGCTTGTGTCAAGTAATGGGGGCCCGTTTCAACCAGTAACCCATTCGTATCATTGTGGGCTCGACCCAAGTCGAGGACGGGACACGCATACTGGGTTTGACTGTAAGAGGCCAAACCGGGTTAGCGGTGGCAACGCAAGTCCAACGGGTTCATATGCGTGTGTGGACCCGGGCTGGTAGATAAGACGTTGTTGCATCGTGTAGGTATAAGCCATGCATCATTGGTGGTATCGGGTTGCCACTTTGGGGAGTGATACAACCCACTGTGGGGCAAGCACGGGTATCTACGAGTTAGGGAGCCGATCAAATAGGGCAGGGTAGTGGGTACACCTAGTGGAGACAGGAGAAGACGGAACCTATGTAGTCAGCTAGGGGTACACGAAGCTACCACTATTATTAATAATTATTAAGGGGGTACACCTAGTGGAGATAGGAGCAGGAGGCACCTATGACGTCAGCTAGGAGTACGTGGAATTACCATTATTACTTATTGAAGGGGTACATCCAGTGGGGATAGGTACACGCTGGGTACGTATGATAGCAACTAGCGATATACAGTCAAACATGGAGGATAGTGGGTACATCTAGTAGTGCACGAAGCTATCATCAAGAGGGATCAAATTTCTAGAGTGACTAGTAGGGCTGCAGTTAGTGTTAGTATAGTACAGTACGGTAGAGTATAGTAATTATCCTATATTGATTAGGAAGCGCCATTTACGTTATCTCTGTTTCTCTTGATTGCCTTGTCATACCCATGTGGTTCACACAGTCATTACCTTATTCTCCAGCTTATATCTTATCATATTGCTTTAATAATTATGTTGTTAGAGTTATCGGACTCGCCAGACTTTATGTCTGACCCCCTTTGTTTCCACCTCTTTTCTTCCTTCCCCCCCCCCCCCCAGGTTCTAAGGGTGGGGCTAGTACTAGTGGAGCTTGATTGGGATCTCTTTGGGAGCACTTGGATTTGGATTGCCGAAGTAAAGTTCAGCCTATCATTTTCTTTGTGGCTATTTGTAGTAGTGGGATTATGTACTTTGTTTTATCAAGATGGATATTATGTACTTGACTTTGGTTTATGGTTTTTGATGATGTAACCAAACATATTTACCTTCTGCTGCAATAGATAAAGTTTTAAATTTTCAAGTACTGCTTTATATCTGTCTTGTTGTGATTTTCTGTTCTATATTCACTTAAAATGCTTCATGGAAGTTAATGCATTCCCTTTGCGAGTGACATTAATGGACGTGGGGTGTTACATGCATTCCCTTTGTGAGTGACATTAACGGACGTGGGGGGTGTCACATTGTTCTTTAGCAAATAAATATGTTTGGATTTCTAAAAGTTTGAATTTAAAATTAATTTATATTAATAAGATTATTGTATATCTCATAATGAATTTTAAGTTCTTTTCAAAATTAGTCTTTATATACTATTATGAATATATGTTTTTAGTCTACTTTATATAATTTTATATTCTCTTTAAAAAAGATCTTCAATTCTTACTATATTTACCTTACTAATATTAGTTAACTCCATAATTATTTTAAATATTTTTCTACCTATAATGAATTTATTAAACTCTTAATTTCTTTCATTAAGATCATTAACTTAAGTCTAGAAATTAATATTACTGTTGTTTGATTGAAATAATTTATAATATATGTAGAATTTTGCATATCTTTTACCAAAAATAAATATAATCACCAAATCATTCTACATATTATCATTACCCATCTTATTTCATATCATACATCATTAAAGTGCATTTCAAATTAGAATCGTTTACATCATAAATTGCATTTCATTCAATATACCACTTCATATTGTTTTGCATATGTCATACTGCATTATTACCAACACACTGCATTACATATTAACCTTTAAGTTCACATATAACAAGTATACTATATGGGGAATTATTGTCTTAGAAATTCATAGGATTATTAAACATATAACATATTTATTTTGTCTTGATTAACTTGATTGACTTGTTTGACTTGGTTGAATTTATTGGATTTATTGACTTGTTTGACTTGGTTGAATTGATTGAATTTATTAGATTTATTCACTTGTTTAGTTTATTTGATTTGTTTGACTTGAATAACTTGGTTGACTTACTTGACATGGTTAAATTTCATTAGTGGTTGAGAGGTTTGTTAGAAAATACTTATTTTAAGGATATCTTAGTTAACTCTTAGTATAGATTAAAATCTTATTATAGTTCTAAGGGAATCAGAGTTTAGTATAGCTTTAGTCTTGTATTAAGGGTATTAGATCAAGGGGGAGTTTAATAGTTTCTAGCTTATTTGAAAGTTCAAGAAGTGTTTATTAACATATATTATTTAAGTTGGTTGATTTGGCTGATTGCTTGAATTGCTTGTTTGAATTTCTTGCTTAAATTGCTTGTTTGGATTGATTGTTTGAATTGATTATACAATCTGGTTGGTTTTACTTAGTTTATTATTTTTTATTTAGTTTATTAGACTAATATAGTCATAATTTTAGGGGGAGTTATAATATTTAAGGTTTAGAATCATAGACTTAGAAGGAAATATAAGGATAAAAGGATATTATAGAATCAGGGATAAATATATCAGAAACATTTAAAGCATAAATTTAAGGGGAGTATTTTACTTTGATTTAGGAATTATTTAGATAGTTATACAAATTAGGGGGTGTAGTTTTAGAATTTCTTTTTGATAATGCCAAAGGGGGAGAAATTATAAAATATAGACATAGTTTATATGATTCATATAGAATGGGGGAGTATTAGAAGGATCATCATCAATAGGTATATACAGGTATGATATTTTATAAACCAAGGTTGTCATCATCAAAAAGGGGGAGATTGTTGGAGAATGGAGTTTTGATGACAACAACCTCATTTAAGTTATCATTGATTATAAAAAATATTCTAACACTTTTTATATATAATATACATATATACACATATGTAGGAATTATATATAGGAAATATTACTGAAGACTGTACAATCTAAAGATGATATAGATTCAGAATTTAGACAAATTTCAAGACTCATGAGTAATCAAGATTTCAGGAGTTCAAGAGTTCAAGATTAATATGGTTATAAAGTCTAGATTTTGTAAGACTCTAAATAGCACTCCAGGTTCTAATTCTAATTCTAATTTTCAAATTCTGATTTTCAATTCTATCCTCAATCCTCTCTATTTTATTTTTCTATTTATTTCTATTTCTATCTTTATTCTTCTTTGTTTTTTCAAACTTAACTTTTATATTTATATTTTATATTCTTATAGTTTAAAACCTTATAAAATTATAAATATGTTTATATGATTTAAAATTATGTTTTCATATATTTTCTAGTTTATAATATTAATTTATATCAATATATTTTAATTCAAGAATTCCCATAATTATATTTAAATCAAAAACATTTGAAAAATATTTCAAAATTTAAATTTTCAAAGGAGTATGTCGACGTAACAAAAACTCCATGTCGAAAAATAACAGTCATTTTTTCTAATTTTGAAAGAAAGTATCTTTTCACTATTTGAAACGATTCAGAACCGTTGCAACCTTTCATACTCTATAAAAAGGGATTAAAACCAAATTTTTTATCATCTCTTCTTCTCTAACTTCATCCTCTTTCTCTACACCATTATTCTTAATCATTTTTATGGTTTTTACACTTATACTCTACCAAATTCAATTCTGTTTTGATCAAAGTTCTTCTCTCTACACTCTCTACTCTCCGAATCAAGTGTTATTGAAGAGTTATAGGGCAGCTTTTAATTGCTTGGGTTGAATAAACCTTGTTTGTGTTGAGTCAAAAAGGAATCGGTGTGTCCTTGTAGCCGTGAAATCAAGGAAATAAGAGTCGGTGTGTCCTTGTTGAGCCGTGAAATCAAGGAAGTAGGAATTGGTGTATCCTTGTTGAGCCGTGAAATCAACGAGGTTGTACTTGACTATTGGAAATATTAATAAAACTCTATGCAAACCAGCGTTGTGCGGGACTGGATGTAGGAGCAATCCGAACCAGTATAAAATCCGGTGTGTTCTTTCCTTTTCTACATCTTTATTTCTATTTATTTTGCATTTGTGTTTGCATTTGTGTCTTAATTGTGTTTGTGGTGTTTGATTCATCTTGTAGTTCACATAAGTTTTAGATTTTGTTTAAATTCTTACAAACACTATTCACCCCCCCCCTTTAGTGCTTGCTTTGCCTTAATGATGCATTCTGCATTCCCTAACAGGGAATTGCCGAGGTTTGGGCAATATCGGGAGGTTCCGAGGTCCGGGCGATATCGGGAGGTTCCGAGGTTCGGGCGATCTTAGGAGGTTCCAAGGTTCGGGCGGTCTTAGGAGGTTCCAAGGTCCAAAAGGTGTTGGTAACTTTTGAGATCTTGAGGAAAAGTTAATTCTTCTTCCTCAAAGCTCAAGAAGCCATTAATGGTGTCCAAGGTCCTCTCAAGGTGTCGAGTTAAGAATTTGCCAACCCCCTTCGAGTATGAGGTAGGGATAATTAGAGGAAATTAAGTAGGTAGGAGTAGGTAAGAAACGGTTCTCACAGGCAAAAATTCGGGAGTCATCGCGATTCCGATTATCATCATGAGTCATCGCGAAGTTCGGGAGTTATCGCAAATTCTATGAGTCATCCTGAAGTTTGGGAGTCATATTTCTGGAGGTGATGGGATACGAATTCACATCCCTGAGATGTAGAGATACGAATTCGCATCCTGAATCTATAGGGATATGAATTCACATTCCGACGCTGATGAGATACGAATCCACATCCCGGATCTATGGGGATACAAATCCGCATTCCGGATATGTGGGGATACGAATTTGCATCCTGGAGCCGTGGGGATACGAATTCGCATCCCATAGCTGATGGGATACTAATTCGCATCCTAAAGCCGTGCAGGTATGAATTTACATCTCGAATCTAGGAAGCAAAGTTCATGGTGTCCATCCCCGATTTATGGAGGTGATCAACGCGAAGTACACAGGCTTTTTAGAGTGATCGACGCGAGGTGATCTAAGATTTGAGGAGGCTAATCCCAAACAAAGCTAGCTTGTTTTTCCTAGTGAGCGACATTGCACAATCACGTGTTTTTTGAGGTAATCGACATATGTTGGGCAAGCGATCTTGGGTGTTGGTGAATTTCGTATCTAAGAGATACAAAATTCGGCTGGTGATCTATTTTGAGTCTTCCAGTGCCAAAACCATGATTTGCCCGACCCAATCATAGAGTTTTGCATGGCGAAATTGACTCGAAACTTGTATTGTTTGAGAGCGGTTTTGACAAGCTGTGATGACCATTCTCGCGCGACCCCATCTTGGCTTGATTCTTAAGGATGTTGGCAATACTTTTAGGCCATTAAACCATGCAATGTGCCGAGTCGTGTGGGCCTGGACTGTTTCTAGTAACCGGACCAAAATGTCAGTTTGCACTTTCCTCCCAAAGTATGTCTTATTTTAAGGGACATGCTTTGAAATGAGACAAGTCTGGTGTTGGCCGGAAGGATCTCCATATTTTGCTTAGCGATTGGTTGTGATCTTTCCGTTAATTTATATATCATGGAGTTTGAACGGTTGAGATGCATTGTTTAAGCTTATTGGTATGAGTTTGGAATTCCAGCATTGTTGAGATCTTTAACTCCCTTGAATCTTGCTTCGCATATTGGAATCTTTCTAAGAGGTTTAATCTCTGTCGATTCAAGAAAATAAACGTTAGTCGCCGACTCCCAATTACATTGGAGTGCAAATGGTTTGTTATCGGGTAAGGGTTGCGCATGCACTCACACGTTTGCATGTGGTTTTGCATGATGCGATCAGAATTGAAATAAGTAATGTAGCATTAGATGGTTTGTCTCGAGCGTTGGGTCGCACAAGTTAGCTTGTGAAAAGTTATCGAATCGGGACTCAATCATTTGGTTTACACTCTTGGATCGTTCGAGTCCATGAGCGTACAGTTGGTTAACGAGTTGATTCAGTTTGATCAATCGAGATTCCAAAAGCGTGTATGTGTGGCCATAGACATAGCTTGGGCGTGTGATTGTGTAAGTTGTTTGTCGAAACATCGTTAAGTCAGGGCTTGATCGTTTGACGTGTTCCATTGAATCACTTGGATTCGCAAGTACATGATCATTTAACGATCCAAGCCAATTCTAAAGGTCGGAGCTTTGAAAACTCGTATACACGGTCTCCACTATAAGGGTTAAACATGTCATATGTTGTGGCATGTGATCACATAGGTTTTCCAGTGAAGCGGGATTGAACTCAAATGCCAAGCGCATGTACTTAGAAAGTCAAACACCGGATGAGTACATGAGTAGTCGCTGAGTTGAGATTGATTTGGTAATCGATACTTCGAAGACAAGTGAAAATGACCATAGTTGGGTTTATAATCCAGAATATCGATCCCAGAGTTGGCTTTACTTCCTCTCTTTACTCCTTTGGATGGAAAATCAACCGAGGTATAGGGGATACAAAATGTAACTCTCATATCTTAGATGCACGAGTACTTTTTAGTTCTTTAGGAGAAGAAAAAAAGGATACAGAAAGTGAGACTGTTCCAGTGATCGACACTGGGGATGTGGAGTGGTGAATTCCGGGAAGGGGAGGCAGGAGTTCGAGGAAAAGTTGCCAAGTATGTGCGGATATGGATTTGGATATCATATCTCAAATACTTAGTAAATCTTCCAAGCTTTTCAATTTCGAGCTCGAGCTAGCGAATTTGAATTGTTCCATATCGTCGTTCGATTAGATCGAGATTGACGTGTCGTAGCTTAACGGCGTGACACTTGAAGAAAGGACTTGCTTGAATTGATAGCTCGAATGTGCATGTAAGATGTGGACATATGTTTAAGTCATCAATTTCAGGATTCGATCATTAACCCAATCACGGTGTAGTCGTGTCTCTACCCAAGTATCGCATCGGTGGTTGATGATGGCTATGGGTTTAGTCGTTAAAACTAAAGATTGCCAATACATTCAGAAGTGTTTGATTATGGGGAGCCTCGGCACTGATGGGATGTAAATAACTTCTAGGGACCAAACTTTGATTCTGTTGTGTTCTCCACGAGGTAGGCATGCTTCTAAATGGTTGCTCCTCAGGTTGCGGTGAAGTTAATGCTAGTGAGGGAACTGGTGGGGATCTGTCTTGGGTCCTACGGGGGACATGCCAATGCAGGGATCAGTAGAGAAATGCCCCTCGGGCCTGCGTACTTGCCAAATTCTCCTTAATTTTGAGTCCGATTTAACAAGTTCGGATCGTCACGTGACGTCGCGTTGTTTCTTCTATTTCTCCAAGTAAAGCCTTTCGCATGGCAATTGGATTGGGACTGAAGTCGAGCGCTATGCAGTTGATTGGCGTAACGTTCGAGAAGCAAACCTGCTCGAACTAGCCAATTTTATTTGCACATAAGATGTTGATATATGGTTGAGTCGCTAGTTCTGAGGTTTGATTCTTAACACAACCATGTCGTAATCATGACTCGATCCTGGTGTTGTGTCGATGGTTGGCGATGACGGTGGTTTTAGCTATAAAACTAAAGGTCGTTGGTCCAAGCGCTCTAGTATCTCTTGCACTTTCCAAGAATCGTACTCATGCAAGATGACTCAACATTGCGCTTAGTATTGTACTAGTTGAAGCTCTACACTCGAGGAATTTGAGTCGTACGGAGTTCGAGTAAGTTGGTACCAATAGACTGACTCTAGAGTATGACAAAGCGTAGGTTGGTCATCTAAATATATTGGATATATGGATGTGGTGCCAATAGACTGTAACTAGAGCATGTCTAAGCACAGGTAGGCCGTGCAAAGTTTATTGGACTTGTTGTATTCGCGGTAGCGATGCTTCGACAATTCATGGATGAATCTCTAGAGTTGAAGCTAATGCTGACAGACTTCGCATAAGGATTGCAACTGAGTTGATTACAAGTCAATCAGAATCCACTAGTCGGAGTTATAATACATGGGATGAACTAAACTGGAAACATAGACAACTAAACTGGTACAAAATGTGACTCAAGTAAGATGAGTCGAGGGGCATGGCATCGATGTTCAAGCCACCCAGTGTTGCTGCAGTCTTGCTGAGTCGAAGAGATGATATCGAGGGATTTAGCTATCGGACGAGTTCCTAGTTGATTGGAATTCTTGATGAGAATTGGATGGCTCGGAAATTCCATGCAACAGACCCTATCTGTATTGCTTAAGTTTTCCCTTGCGGATAAGTTTCTTGATGTTGTCCTGTAAGTGGAGACAGTTGTTAGTGTCGTGTCCGTGGATGCTATTGAACCAATAATACACTATAGAGTCCCTTGGCGCATTCGATGGGACTTTTGGCTTTGGTTTATTGTACGGCAGGACATTGCAGGTCTCAAGATAGATATTTTCGAGGTCATCATTAAGTGGAGTGTAGTTACGGAAAGATGGAACTCGAAGACGCTTCCTCTTGTTGTTGCGACCACCTCTAACGTTGTCAGTTTGAGCAGTATTATGCGGAGCATTAGAGTTGGAGTCATTAGTGCTTTGGGCTTCATTTCGCAGTAAATTGTTGAATTGATAAGCTCGAGTCTTTCGCACTAGTTCTTGGCGTAGGAAATAGTTGTCTTTCTCGTAGGAGATTTCCCAAGTCCTAGGCTGCACTTGATTAACCCATGCATCAAATTCAGAATCGGGGAATACGCCCTTGATGAGTTGGTCCAGGATAGCCCTAGGGGTCAAGTCTTCGACACCTTTCAAAGCATTGTCAAACCTCTCATTGTAATTTGTTAGAGTTTTGTCGGAGCCCTGATTGATCTACGTGCCAAATTGATCGATTAAACCCCTAGCTAGTTGGGAAAAGGTTGAATTAGTTCTCGGTGGAAGTCGAGTGAACTATAGTAGGAAGACAAGGAAGCATTTGCATTTCATGGCATTTGTGGAATAAGCGTAATTCATATGAGATTCGTAGTGGTGTATGAATTCCTGAGGGTTGGAATCCCTTACATAAGCTTCTATTTGTGGCATATTGAAATGTAGGGCCATTCGACATTGAGTACGTCTTCAGTAAAAGGGTTACGTCTCGTAATGGTTTCCCAGTTATCTGTGATGTAACCCCGAGATTCTTTCAGGATGCTGCAAAGTAGGATTGCGAGAACGGAAATGCGAATCTCCATCGGACTGCGGCGATCATGACCTGACCCGGGAGTGCGCAGCCTCGGACGTCATCTACGGTGAACATCGTCTTGGTCAAAAGAGTCTTCGGCCTCGGTTGTATGACTTTGTTGAGGCCGGTTAGTAGGAACTTGGGCCTGGTTTGCAATGCATAGCGTAGGTGACAAGTTCTGAGTCGAGGCTAGTCGATCATACAAGGCGATAGGTCGAGCGCCAACCCATTGGTCGGGGATAGGCCCAAGGCAAGAACGGTCGAAGCGACGGTTGTCACAGAAAGGAGCAAGGGAGAAAACTGATGAGAAATAGTTCGATGGGGCTGAATGCCCAAGTCTGCTTGAAGGCAAAGGATGTCTCATTGGGCGTAGTGTTGAAGTCGTTGTGTCAATCCAATGATTAGGTCGATAAGGCTTCTTTGGTTTTCGCCTAATTTCCTCGAGGTTTCGTCGAATTAAGCTCGATCAACGAGTGTGTTGAAGGTGGAAGCATTACCTATATTCAAGTTGGTCGGAGCTTTGGTGAGTCGATGTTAAGATGGATTTCCCAAATCAGGATCAACCGTGGAAGGTCTGTCTATAGAGTTCTTTCCTTTGTTCACCATTGGCGATAGGCTTGGTCAGTAAGTCTCAAAAGACTTAAGTAGCATTCCAAGTCTTGGTGCTCGAGTAATAGGAAAGGAGAGGTTCCGATTCATCAGTGGAAGTAATAGAAAGTCAACCATAAGTGCGCATCTCCCACCTTCCTGGTGCTCCAAAGTGTTGACACTAAAAAGTGATCGCCAACGCTCGAGAGTTCCGAAAAGTTGAAACTAATTGTCCAGCACCGAAAAGTGCGAGATGCAATATAATGTGCAGAAAGTAAAGAACACAGTACTATATTGTGGTTCAGTTCGAATTGAACTTATGTCCACATTGAAGGTTTTGCTGATTTTATTCACCATTGGGAAAGTAAAATGGTAGACATCATTACAAGTGATTACAACAATCAGTGAAGTTCTATTAATTTTTGTTGCCAAGATTCTCTGTTGTCCACGAATTGTTGGGGTTCTCAGTTGTTCGGAAGTTTCCGATGTCCGGGAGGTTTCCGAGGTTTGGGAGGTGTCGTGAAGTTCTAAGGTCCAGGAGGCGTCGGGGAATCTCAAGGTCTGGGCAATGTCGAGAAATTCCGAGGTCGGGGAGGTGTTAAGAAGTTCCAAGGTCCGAGAAGTGTCGGGAAGTTCTGAGGTCCATAAGGTGTCAGGAGTTACCGGGGTTCTCCGCTTTTCGGGAGTTACCAAGGTTCTCGACTGGTTGGGAGTTTCCGGGTTTCTCGGCCATTCGGGAGTGGTTGGGATTCTCGGTTGGTTGGGAGCTGCCGAGGTCCAGGCGGTGTTGGGAGGTTCCAAGGTCCGGTCGGTGTCGGGAAGTTCCAAAGTCCTAATGGTGTTGGGAATTTCCAAGGTCTTGAAGAAAAGTTAGTTCTTCTTCCCCAAAGTTCATGAGGCCATTAATGGTATTCAAGTCCTCTCAAGGTGCCAAGTTAAGAAAATGCCAACCCCCTTTAAAAATGAGGTAGGAATTATTTATAAGAAGTGGAGTAGGCGGGAGTAGGTGAGAAACGGGTCTCACATGCCAAAATTCGGGAGTCATTATGAAGTTCGAGAATCATCGCGAATTCCGGGATCATTGCGAAGTTTGCAAGTCATCGCAAATTCTGGGAGTCGTCGTGAAATTCGGGAGTCATCGCAAATTCCGGGAGTCATCGCGAAATTCAGAAGTCATATTTCTAGAGATGATGGGATACGAATTCGCATCTCGTAGCCGTAGGTATACGAATTCACATCCCAGGGATGATGGGATATGAATCCGCATCCAGAATATGTGGGGATATGAATTCGCATCCCGGAGCAATGGGGATACGAATTAGCATCCCAGAGCTGACGGGATATGAATTCGCACCCCAATGATGCGGGGATACGAATTCGCATCTCAAAGCTGGGATACAAAGTACATGGTGATCAGTTCCAATTTATGGAGGTGATCTACACAAGGTGCATAGGCTTTTTTGAGTGATCGACGCGAGGTGGTTTGAAGTTTAAGGAGGCTAATATGAAACGAAGCTGGCTTGTTTTTCTGAGTGATAAGTATGGCATGAGCACATGTTTTGAGATGATCGACATGGGTTAGGCAAGTGATCTTCAACATTCGTGAATTTCGTCTCCGAGGGATACGAAGTTCGGATAGTTATCCAATTCGAGTCTTCCAGTGCCAAACCATGATTTTCACAACCCAATCAAAGAATTTTGCGTACGCACTTAATCCTGGACTTGTACTGTTTGAGAGAAGTTTTGACAAGCCGCAACGACCATTCTTGCGTAATTCCATCTTGGCTTGATTCTTAAGGATGTTGGAAACACTTCTAGACCCTTGAACCACGCGATGGGCCGAGTTATGTAGGCCTAGAGACTGCTTCTGGTAACTGGACCAAATGCTGGTTTCGACAGAAACCTTGCCCTAAGCCCCCTTCAGAAGTTTTCCCAAGTGATTTCTCCCTCCGATGTCTTAGATATAACAGCATTCCACCAATGCAAAGAATTACTAAGCATCTTCCTCGAAGCCAATCTTATCTTATGCTCATTAGTCAATCCTAAGTCTTTGAAGATTCTTTCACAATGTAATAACCAAGTATCAATAGTAGCAACATCTTCCGTTACAAGAAATGGTTTTCCTCCCAAACTAGTATAATTCCTACTCAATTTCGCATAGTTCTTTCCAACTTGCTCTTTGGTATTTACTCCTCCGGGACCATCTCTGTCTTGTAACATCTGGAAAAAAAATCTAAAACCGGTTTCTTATATCCGCTGATGGGTTTATGACACCTTGATTCTCGTTGGCCCTTCGACCTTGATCTCCGCTAGTACTAGTACTAGTTCAAGTATTCCCACAATTTATGGTGCTTCCACCTTTAATATTCAACTTTGCACTACTGCTCTCCACATCTTACTTCCTCTTATGTAGAGAAACTTAGTAATATACCGAATGATGATCATAAGATTATGGGGCATAGACATACTTACATAATACAAATACAAATATAAATACGTAACAGTTTTGTTTTCTCAGCCCTAAGAATATTTCTCTGGTCTTTGGATTTTATTTAGAAAATCCTTTTAGAGAAAACATTCCTTTAAATTTGCATAAACCCAAGATCTGATACCAAATTCGTAACACCTCATTCTCAAGATCGGAAGCACGTTACACATGATGCAACTATCTCTAGTGTCAACTTTGGGTGATAGAAAATTAGATAATAATAATAAGCCATAACATCAGAGACACGAGAATATGAAAAACTTCATAAAATAGTCGTTAATACCTATTCCATTCATACATCACTTTCGTATAACTCTGTCAAAGGAAATATAAGTTATTATAAAATAAACTTCGAGAGCAACATATAATGATGCCACCTCGATGGATCAAAGTCTAACTATATAGGCAACTAAAACCTTTCCAGTACATATAACAAAAGACCAACGGCGCTCCTAAATAGCTATATCATCTTGCTTGCCATTAAAATCTTATTCGACAAAGAACCTAAAAGATCCTAACCCTCAACTTATTTAAATGAGCACCTGAGAGTTTAAGTGAAAAACAAAAATTTTGGGTCAGTCAATCAGACTGGAGTGAAAAATAATCCTTTATCCCCATCACATAGATATCTCACAGGACCACGTCGCATTGCAAAACGGGTTTCCCCCATGATGGTATCACGCCGCCTCCGTAACCAAACCCAAAACTCCTACACTTTAGTGGTTAGTACAAATGTCACAATAACATAAGTGATGGCTTAAACGTGCGGTATGCAATACACAATGGATTCCTTATCACCTTTATTTCCAACATCCTATCATAACAGTTTCTAATGATTACCTACCATTACATTCTTTCGTTTTGGTTACTCCCACCATGTTTCACGAGGTAACCCCATTAAAAACCGATCCACCTCCCACGCTACCCGAAGCAATGGGTTTAGAGGCAATTTCTTTAAGTAAAATTGGTAACCTCAATTTACTTCTTCTTTCTTTTGGTATCCGCACTGCGCAACTCAAGCAACCTCTTATTAGACAATAGGATCATTTCTTCTTATTCATTTTGCTTTTGTACTGGGTGAAGCAACAGAGCCAGTTTCTTATTATGATTTCCATATTATGTGAAGCAACAGAACCATTCCTCCTTCCGATCAGCCTCTCATGCTTCATAAGCTAACTCCTCACTAACAATGAGATCGAAGGATCATCATTCTATTCAATTGGTTCCCCCAAATTATTTCACCTATTAGGTCCCTTAATGTTCACAAAAATGCAAATATCGTTCACGTTGTTACCTACCAAATAACATGTGCAACTTACAATTGTGTCCTGCAAAGTTCAATAATCACTCATCTTCGAAAGGTAGCCCTTTTTGGCTCCATAGGAAAAACAATCATTTACTCCATAGGAAATCCCCTCTGACACCATACAATTCCTATGAAAGGTACCCCATCGGGATCCATACAATCAAGACCTAGCGTCAAGACCAGGACGACATGATATAGAGGCAGAAACCTTTATCTCCTTTATACAAACATTAAGTTAATCTCTCCTTGTTGTCATTGTCGACACCGAAAGCCATGGAGACGAAGCCTCATATCTTTAGTAAAAAGACTTAATTATTGACCATTAACTACGTCCAAGTAAATAAGTTTAGAAAAACAAGATAATAAAAGCTTGTCATCGCAGTAAATGGCTTCAAGGGTTTTGGAAGCATAAGCTCCAGGTTAGAAAACAGTTAAGACCCCTTTTAGTTCCCCAAAAAGGTGTATAGTCCTTTATACAAAACATGTCTTTCTTATAGAATTCACCCTTTTAACTGTACCAAAAGAGTAAAGGTGAAAGCATATTGTGGAGCAGTTAACTTTCAAAATGTATAAATATCAGTACCAAAGCACCTCCAGATGGTGGGAGGAGGATATCTTAATAATTCTTATACCATGCATATGATATTCCAAGTATCTAATGCAACCGAAAGGTAGCTTCCGAAAGAGTCGGATTGTTGCTTCTGGATAAGGCATTGACACTGACAGTAGATACGGGTAAAATAGAGTTATTTTCTTATAAAGTAATACTTTATACTTACTCAACCATATTTATCGAATTCTCATTGGTTTGTACATGAAATACAGACATAAATATTTTCCTGTTACAGTATTTTATGGCAACCAAATATGAAATATTGATGTGAATATATTAATGTTGACGTCAAAAAGCGGTCTTTTGACAACTAAGCCCCATACGCACAATCGTACACAAATAATAGATAATCACATATAATTCCAATCACCGAGAATGGAAAAATGAAGGGAACACACAATCTTTTTATAGTGGTTTTGCGTTAACAAGCCTACATCCACTTTATAACTTATTGTTTATATTGTTAAATTACAAGATATAATTGTTTGTATGAAAGAAAGAAAGAAAGAAGAGATAAGAAGTGATCTTTACTCCGTATATAAAATCCTTGCATGATATAATTGTAACAATGGAGTTTGATCTCTCATGTGTGCAATGTACTTACGTAGGAAGTAATCAGAGAAATCCCCCTTAAAATATCCAAAAAAGTTGTATGTATAAGTGGAGGTCGGGCTCGGGTCGGTATGCCATGTGGCGTACGATCTGGGTTGATTGGGCAATTGTTGATTGCATCTTTAGCCTTCTAAAAGTATCCACCTCGGGTCAAATGTTGACACTTGTTGCTCTATCTGAGCTTGTTGGAGACGTTAACCATGCTTTTAGCCATAGGAATTGGTCCAAAGACCAATCCAGCCTTTATACAAGTGCTCAACTCGACATGTCGAACCGATATGATGTCATCCTTGCTCCTTGTTTTATCCAAGAATGAACTGATTTGAGCAGAATCACATGAATACAAATGAAGTAGCGATGGCATTTCCATGCCGAACCGAGTGTACCGACCTAAGCCACACCAATCCGAAATTAGTGCTATGGTTATAGGTCGATCGGACCAATGTCGAACCGAAGTTCAAGCTTTCCATGCATATGTATTTAAGTTCTTTGATGCTTTGATGCCTTGATTGAGTGAATCCGGGATCTCCTGAGCCTATGTTCAAACCTTCAACATTTTGATAACCTAAATTTCATGATGTGGCTGCCTTGCCAAAAGGCAGGTCAATACTTTGCATCTGAAACATATCTTTCTGCGAAAGATGTGTTTGAATAGTCCGAAATCCATAAAAATCCCTATAAATCCAAAAATAGAAGTCCATTATCCAAAATCTAGAAATCCACGAGCGTGTAGAATCATAATCAATAGAAAAACACAATCGCTGCAGATCGTGTTAATTGAAAACCAAGGATCCATGGTTGCATCAGACCATATTACAAGAAAACTAGAAAAATCCAACGATCATTCTGTATCGTATCATAAGAGAAAACCAAGAAATTCAAAATCCAGGGCCTCGCCGAGCCTATCCAATGCGTGTATAGTTCATACCTGCAAATAAACCAAGCGAATAGTTTTGCCAAACCTTGACAATACCATTTAACCTTTTCAAGTATAAACCATGCTTGGAAATCCGAATTGAGTATAAACCATACTCCAGTGATGATTGAATCACCTTGTTAAGATCTAACAAGATAGTTCAACCCTTAAGGTATAAACCATACCTATAAATCCAAACTGAGCATAAGCCATACTCTAGTTTTGATTGATCTTTCTCGCAAGACCTGACAACAGGATCCAACCTCACAGGTATAAACCATACTTGAAAATCCAAACCGAGTATAGTCCATACTCAAACCATGACTAAGGGATCTTGCATGAGTGTAGAGCACGTCTAGGGACTAAATTCTAATCTTATAAGTGAGTTCATCAACTTAGCCGCTTATCAGATGGTTTTATTGTCGAGCACAATGCAAGCCTAAGGATTAAATCATAATTCCCTTGCATGAGTGAGTCGATGTAGTCATCCAAAAAACAAAAATAGAAACACTTACCCTAAAAAATTCAAAAATCTGGTGTGATCCAATCCAGATCAGCCAATGATGATCATGTACGTGCCTGGTCCTTGATCATCACCTCTCTGGGGAGCAGTGGGTGGTAGTGCGGGTACTAGCACTATTGGTTTCTTGACATATTCTGGTATCTCTTCTCTCCTTACGTGCTCTTCGATTATGTTTTGCAAATGCCCGTAGTCACTTATGGTGTGCCCAGCCATATTATGGAACATACAATTCAGACTCCTATTCCTTCTGAGTTGGATCCCTACTGGGAGGATTTGGAAAAGGGAGTACCCCATGAGTATCCAAGTAGTTGTCCAACAACATGGAATTAAGTTCAGTGTGTTTGTCGATTTTAGGCCTATGGGGTCAGAACCCCTGATCTTCTTAGCCGGGGATTTTTCTTTTCCATTATCTGTATCCTTTCCTTGCTCGGAAGGTCCTTCATCCTTAGACATATTAACCTTGAGAATATCCTTCTCAACCTGAGCATCTTCCTCACATAGAAACCTATCTTCTTCTAAATAGAATTCACCGAGATCCCTCGACGAATCCCATTGCAACAAGTCCGACTTATCCAAGATGCAGGATACAGCTGCCATCGATACCATGGACGGTTCCCGTCGATCCACCGACACCACTATTGATTATACCTCTCTAAGAAAGAACACAGAGTCTCTCCGGACCTCTTCTTGATTGTCGTCAAAGTCATCTTGTTTTTTGGTCTTGTAATGTGGACCCTAAACTGTTAAAGAAACCGGGCAACCAACATGTTCCAGCTGTTGATTGATTCAGATTCCAGCTGTCGAAATCATATAGCAGCAAAATCTATCAAGTAGAGTAGGAAGCACTTGGACATGATGCTTTTTGATGTCGATAGCACTTCCATATGACGCATGTAGCGCACCAAGTGCATGGTAGGATCCTTCCTACCATAGTCATCATGGGGTTCCCCTCCTCTTGTAAACCGTCGAATCACGTCAACGATTTGATTTCCGTCTCCGAGAAACTGTTGCTAATAGTCCAATCTAACGTGGGTTCCCACAACGTGCGAGGTTGTAGTTGTCTGGTGTTGAATTACAACATCCAGAGTTAGTTCGACCATGCCACCCATTCCCGGTTCGACCTTGTCGAATCGAGCTCCAGCAATTCCAGTACCATTCTTATCCTAAGAAATAGTAGGCCGAGTTTGGCATGTGTTTCCATTATTCCCAACAAGAGCACCGCGAGTTGAAGTGTCGCGACGTAGACCATCATCAACGTGGTTGCCCCCTACTGAGTTTGAATCGACATTTGCCTCATGTTGAACCAAGTTTTCTAGTTGTGCGATTTAAGGAAAGCTCTCAGGTTGAGCTACTGTCGCGGTTTCCATATGTTCGATACCATTGGTTCTAGCCAAGTTCAGGCCTTTTGGCCTTCCAATTCAATCAAATCTAGCGAAGAAATTATTCTTCATCTCCTCCGGCTTATGGGGAAGATCATCTTGTTGCTCCATGTCTGATCTTAGCTCAACTGAAACTCCATCCATCTCTTCCTGGGTAAGACAAATGGATGGATCTCCATTGGAGGAAGCCTCCTGGCTTTCCTCAATCCTAGCGCCTTCAGTGCCTATACCTTCAGTTTGGGAAAATGTCTCATCCTTCTTCCTTCTGACCATATTGAAATCTTGAAGCTAGCAATCCAAATCCTTAAGCAATTGAGAGGCTAGTGCATGCCCTGTAACGACCAGGATTTCGCCCGACCCGATCGATCGCTAGATCGACCAAGACCGTTCAAAACCCGAATACGTTAACTTTGGGAATACAACACATCAGAACAGATAACAGCAGCCTTTTATAAATATCATAATAATGTTACATCAGAGTACAGAATATCAGAGTACATTGAATATAATGCAGCGGAAAATAAATTACAATAAATGTAATACAGTGTAGCGGAACAAATAAACTGATACAATGGAAGTCTATCAATGCTCTGGACACAGCTCTAAGCTTCGATCCAGAATCCTACTCAATATATCTGCAAAATAAGCTACTCGACTGCCCATGTGGAAAAGAGGGCACCCGAGTTTGCAAAGTGAAACAAACTACGGGTCAGTCATGGGACTGGTGTGAGAAATCTTCACTTAACTTAACTAGTAATAGGGCTAATCACAGGACCACGCCGCTAACGCGGAACAAGTTTATTCCATTGGATTGCCAGTGCATGAAATAAAATAAATCGTTAAACAACGCAATGCTTTTTAGAAAAATGAAACCATTATAAGACGCAGGTCCTATCACACAATGCAACGCAAGCCACAGGATAGAGTTTTACCTTATAATGGTCAAAAAATGCTTGATACGATAAAACGGATTTGATATTATTATTAGTGTATATATGTTTTAAAAACCTTTCAATCATAATGTATCAATCCTAGATGGCATAGTACCCCATCCTACTATGTCGCCATATATAGATATATAATCAAAACCATAATGTCGTATTGGGAATTGGGTTTCCATCATGAGTCAAGGCTAGGGACGATCTCCTAACCGATTCGAGACACTCTAGCAATGTCTTAGGATTCGGACGCTGACGAACCCTTGGATCCTGCAGGGCCGGTCCACGAATACTTTAGTGGATTAGTTATGCCTGAACACATGCTCCCCGATCCTATTGGACCTATAAATTGGCCATTGGCGACCAATAAAAATAAACGAAGCGCTTCATTCCATCAACCACATAAGTAAAATGTCGGGCCTTGTAAAAACCCAAACACCACTTCTAGCTAGAAAGAAACGTGTGCACCCCCTGCGTTCCCTTATCCCGTTTTGACTCTACCGGGGTGTGAGGCTCGCGAGGTAACATAATACACAAAGCTATGCCTAAATAAGCTATGCTTTGATCATCATCCACAAGGCTCTGCGTTTCAACAAAAGCCTTGATCAATTGCATCTTGGCATGTTACATTGACAGTCCATACCATGCGATCGATAACTACCAATATATAACCTCTGAGCTCGTGCGTCTCAAAGAAGGGTGTTAAGAAAGAGAATAAATTCTCCGCCACCATAGAAATATATTAATAGATATCAATTTTTTTACACAGCATGAAATTCAATGTCGGACACACATCCATTTACAAGTTCGTTCTGGGTCTGAACGAAACTGAAGTCACCTAGGTGCTCGCATATCCGGACGATCAACAAGTACGTCCAGACAAACTACCACTATTAACCCTTTACTGGGAGCGACCCAATGTCAGGCATCAGTAGTCGTCCATTCGATGTGAAGATCGCCGGTCTTCATCCACCGTCTTCAATGCCTTCGACTTTTAATCGTCGTAGTGATTACTCAGAATGGGTTAAACCCGGTCTTTCTAAATAACTCGCGTATTTTTATAATTAAAAATCAAGTGTTGTAAAGACACATCCAACGCCTCATTCCAATTCAGAATATTCCTTAAATAAAATATTCATATTATTAGGGAAAGGTTCCCCTTAATTTTATCAAAGACAAATTCTTTTAAATTTATTCTTAAATATTATTTTCAAAGATTTATTAAAATTCCAATTCAGTTTTATTATCAAAAATCATTACTTCGCGATTATTCCAATTTAGGACATAAATCTTATCTTTAACTGGGTTAAAGAATCAATGTAATTTAAAAACATTGTTCACGATAAACCCAAAATCACATTAATTGGGTTAAAGAACCACTGTCGTTTAAAAACACAGTTCATGGTAAACCCAATTTACATATCAATTTATTTCAATACTAAATATAATTTGGAGCTCTAATAATCTTAGTTAAAAGATTTATTCTTTCATACGGGT
This sequence comes from Allium sativum, assembly GCA_030737875.1. NCBI lineage: Eukaryota > Viridiplantae > Streptophyta > Magnoliopsida > Asparagales > Amaryllidaceae > Allium > Allium sativum. Next base: position 449,516,573 of record CM060921.1, on the reverse strand, counting down.
TTAAGAACAGTGTTATTTAAGACACCATCCACGATAACCCAAAATCTAATTCCTTTATTACAATATGATTTACAAATATACTTTATATAAAAGAAATTCTTTGTTTAAAATATTCTTTATATAAAAGATATTCTGAATCGGAAAGCGACTCAACCATTTACCATATAACTTTGGTTATATGGATTTCATACATCGTATGTAAATGACAACAATTGATAAATAATCATCAAACCATTCATTCAACATCCAGAGTGAAGTTCACAACTGTGTGAGCATTAAAATGAAATAATAACGCTCATCGCAGTCTGTCAATCTACCGATTGACATACAAATAAATATTGGGACTAGTATATATCAATTATCATCCCAATACCCGTGTGGGGTTTCCAGCCAACAACAGTACATATAAATAAATAATTGGTTGATGAATTAACCAATTTCAATACTACCAACATGTTGATAATGATGGATAAAACATGATATTTTATTCCTCATGTCGAAATAAAATATATTTGACTCGCATAATTTCTTTATACACTTCTAATGCCTAATAGAATGTAATTTATTTACATGACATTTTTGCAGATGACAAATAAAAGGATAATTTTCATTATACTTTACTTGTATGTAATTATTCTTAACGTAAAAGAAATAATCTAATTTGTATATGTTTCAATGTATTACCTAACACATAAAAATGTTTATTTTAAATTTCATACAAATCCTAATGTGTGCATTAGCATATAAAGATGTCACTTTAACTCACCTACAAATTCTAATGTATGTTTTGACCAATACTATAATTCTTATATTTGAATATAAATTCAAATGTAAGTTTGCAAATAAAAGTGATCTTTATATTTTCATATAAATTCTATTGTATGTTATGCAAATAAAAATGATTATTATATATGCATATAAATTCTATCTCTACAAAATGTACAAGAAGTTCCATTTTGCTGACAATTCTATTTTATCAAAATGGATATTTCTATGGTAACACAAACCTATTTCACAAAAATACTATTTGTGTTTAACTCTTTCATTTAACAAAAATGTAATTTTTGTTTAATTCAAATCTAATTATCAAAAGATAATTTTTGTTTCAACTATTATATCTTTGACAAAAGTCAATATTTTTGACAGAAATAATTATTTTGGTTCAACAAAGCTATTTGTCCAAAATGGGTATTTTGATTCAACTAGTCTACCTTGACAAAAGTATATATATTGACAAAAATATATGGTTTTGCTTTAACTAATCTATTTTGCCAAAAATGAATATTTTGACATAATGTATATTTTGATTTAACTACTATATTTCAACAAAACAACAAAGATGATGACTTTGTTTTATTGACAAATCTAATTCGACAAAACAAATATAAGTGATGTGTTTGTTTTGTTAATGATTCTAGTTCAACAAACAAATAAAAGTGGCATATTTGTTTCGTTGACAATTTTGATTCAACAAAACAAATAAAAGTGGCATATTTGTTTTGTCAGATCTAATGCGACAAAAATGATAATGTTTTGTTTAAACCATTATAGTTTAACAAAAGTGACCAATTTGTTTTAACTATGATAATTTTGACAAAAGCGACAAAATAGTTTTAACTTCGTTAATTTGACAAAAGCGATAAAACGGTTTTAACTTCGCTAATTTGACAAAAGCGATAAAATAGATTTCAACTATTATAAATTGATAATAGTGACAAATTGAGTTTTACTGTTTTAATTTGATAAAAGTGAATATATTTTCTTAATCTTTTAAAATGACAAAATTGAATAATTTTGTCTCATTCTATTTAAATAATAAAAATGTGTCTTTTGTTTAATCAATTTTAATGAACTAAAAATGCCTGATTCTTGTTTAACCAAAAATGCTTATTTATATTGCAACAAAATGACAAAATGAAACTTATCTTTCTACTTATTGAAGCTAAGATGACAACAAAAATATATCTTTTTAGTTCTAATCTTTTTATTTAAAATCTATAATGACAATAAAAACATTTTATTTAATTTAACCAAGTTACAACAAAGATGAATTCTCTTTATCATAATCTTTTTATTCTCTCTAATTTAAAAGTAATGATGATACTTTTAATTTTTTATTCTTTCATTTACCTCTAAAATGTAAATAAAAATGTAACTTCTTAAACTATGCTTTTATTTGTTTCTAAAATGCAAATAAAAATGTAATATTTTAATTTATGATTTATTTGCATCAAAGAATGCAAATAAAAATGCAACTTCTAATTCAAGGTTTTATTTTCATCAAGGAATGCAAATAAAAATTCAACTTTTAATTTCATAGTTTATTTGCATCAAAGAATGCAAATAAAAATTCAACTTTTAATACGATGGTTTATTTGCATCAAAGAATGCAAATAAAAATTCGACTTTTAAATACGGTGTTTATTTGCATCAAAGAATGCAAATAAAAATTCAACTTTTAAATAAGATGTTTTGACTAAAAATGTCATTTTTATGTAATCCTTTTTAATGTAATCATCTTACAAAATGAAATATTTATTTCGATGTAACAATCTTACAAAGATTACATTTTTAAATAAAATGACCTTAATGGAATTATGTACCAAAAATGACATTTTATTCTATTCAAACATTTTAAACAAAAATGTTATTTTATTCCAATCAAACATTTCATACAAAAATAAAAAGGTGACTTTTATTGTTAATCTAATTCCAATGTTTTGTTTGCATCTAAAATTGCAAAAGAAAATGTAACTTTACAAATCTTGTTTCTAATTTATATCTAAATTACAAATAATAGTATAACCTTTTTAAACAATGTTTTATTTGCATCAAGAAATGCAAATAAAAATTTAACCTCCAATTTCAATATTTTATCTGTATCAAAGAATGCAAATAAAAGTATAGCTTTTTATTTCAATGTATATTTGCATCAAAGAATACAAATGAAAGAACAACTTTTTAATTCAATGAATATTTGCACCAAGTAATGCAAATAAAAGAACAACTTTTTAATTCAATGAATATTTGCACCAAGGAATGCAAATAAAAGAACAACTTTTTTTTTCAGTGTTTATTTGCATCGGGGAATGCAAATAAAAGAACAACTTTATAATACAATGTATATTTGCATCAAGGAATGTAAATAAAGGAATAACTTTATCATAATTCAATGATATAGACAAAAATGATATATTTTCCATTGTATTGACAATTCTATTTCAATACAATAAAAACGTTAAAATAATATTTTATGTTAAATTGATAATTCTATTTCAGTGCTCAATGTTAAAAAGATATTGTTAATATTGAATTGACAATCTAATTCAATTCAACAAATAAGATCAAAATAAAAAAATTATATTGAATTGACAATTTAATTCAATTCAACAAAAATAATCCAAATAATATTTTTATGTTGAATTGAAAATCTAATGCAATTCAACAACATAACAAAATGATATATTTTTATTGAAATGGCAATTCTAATCCAAATCAATAATACAACAAATGATTTATTATATTCAACACATACAAATCTTTGTTTATACATCACCAACAAACAGATTAAATCGTCCACAATCTTATCACATAGCAGATCTAAGTCATACACATACAATCACCACATAGCAAATAAATTAATAAATAATAAAAATAATCTCACATCGATCGGTTTTCAGAAATCGTTCGTGTTCAAATTTGGCTGAATTTTCAAAGTACTCCATTTCAGATCTGGTCAGTTCTGAAATGTATATCTTTTTCCTCTGATTCCAACGCACCAAATTTCATCTAATTCTGATCACGCAGTAAACAAATATTCGAGTTTTAATCTGTACAATTTAAATTAATAATAAAATTACATCATTGATTAATGAAATTCCCTTAATTACCCTCTGATTAAAATTCGGCAATTCAAAACTCCTTCTCCCTTCTTCCTTATCGTTTAACATAGTCCATCGTAACCCATTTTACCGATGTTCTCTCTCCACCAACGCTCCTCCATCCGACCTCTAATCGCCAATCTGAAGCCACCACAAGGAGCGCCACTCCGTCGTCCACCCATGCCCCGAGCACGGTGAAGCTCGGTGGGACCCTCCTCCGTGAAAAGCCCTCTAATCGACGCGACATTGCACCAAAAATCCCGGCGTCCTGCTTATTAAAAACCGATCATAGCCGTTGAGATTGAGGGCCTCGGGGGAGTTGTTCAGTTTAGTGTTGAATGATTCAAAGAACGATAAAGAGATTAGAAGAATTGGAGGGATCAAATTGGGAGCAAATCGGCCATTGGAACTGATATGGCGGCGGCCTCAATTTAGAATTAGGGTTTAGAAAACCTTAGGATATTTATAATATAATATTAATATATGTTCTAATTTTACAAATAAGTCCGTAAATTCTAACTAACACCAAATCTAACCTAACGAAAGTTGTCCCTAGGCAAATACCCCCATTCCGGACGCAATGGGCTAGCTCTCGTCAGCCCAAACGAATGTCTTCAGCCTGTTTTATTTAAATTAATATTTAAATCATTTATTTAATTAATTCAATCTTACATTTAAATTCATCGGGGACACATACAGACTCTAAAAATTCCAAAAAAATTATTTCTACCTATGTTTTGATGATATGGTTCTAACAAGACTAATTTCGTCGAATTCCGAGGCCATTTGAAACATAGTCATTTTCTGGTCGATCAAAATTGACTGTAATTGACAAAACACGTTTTCTTTCGCTGCGCTCACATATTAATTCGAAAATTTATGAAAATTGAAACTTAGCAATAATTTGACATTCCGGTTCCAACAAAAGTGGTTTCGTCGAAAACGGAGGTCATTTGAAAAATGGCTATTTTTAGTATTAAAATATATATATTCTATAGCGACTATTCTGAAATTTAAACTGGGCATAACTTTTGATTCTCACTATGAACTTTTGATTTCTTACATTCGTTAGAAAGATATGGTTAAACAGATTTAAATATTTCTTGTTTCACTAAAATCCAATTTATTTTGCATCCCAAACAGTCAGTCAAAGTTCAAATTCAAAATTTCAAACTATCACGCTATTTCTAACTCCTTTTATAATTAAAATAAATATATTCGTTTTAACTTCGATTTAAAATAAATTTTTCGTCGTTATTACTTAAAATAAATTATTTTAACTATTAAAATTCCATTAAAATTTCTATAATAAAAATTTTTAATTGGTTCAGAATTTGCGGGTTGTTACATCTCCCCGACTTAAAATCTTTTTGTCCTCGAAAAGGAATAGAGCTGAAAGTTGTTAAATTAACCAATTCAACTTTTAATTATGATCAATTTTCAGTTAAGTTCAATATTAAATTTAATTTAGTTAAATTTATCTTTCTTTTATATATTGGTTAAATTAATTATCATTACAATATTTTAATTAGTTAAACTAATTATCAAACATCACAACCAACAATCAATTAGGTGATTAACTTTTCAAATATATATAACTTTTATATATAGTCAAAAAATATATTTTTAGTGCAAATCACAGCAATAGACCCTATCTAGTTTTGGTTCTCACACCAATCAATGGAAATATGTAGTTATACCAATTTCGAAACTTGAACATAAATTCTGAAGATGTTTCGAACCACCATCAGAACATCTCCGGGCGACTAAAGTGTGATACTATATCTGTCTAGTATATTTGAGACTTCGAATACACGCTAGCTAGGCGTATATGCAAAATCTTTATATACTCGATTGTCCAATATAAAATAAAATAATATATTAAAATACTTAAAATGAGATTTTAAATTTTTAAGATTAAATTTGTTTTCATTTTTATTTTAAAAAAAATAATACTCTTTACACTCGTTCTAGGATACTACTGATCCCATCTCTAACGAGTTATTCTTATTGGATATTACTAATCCAATCTCTGATGAGTTTTTTGTCCAGTTCTAACGAGTTATACCCCAAAGATTTGAGCTAACCTCGCTCTAATACTAACTGTAACGACCAGGATTTCGCCCGACCCGATCGATCGCTAGATCGACCAAGACCGTTCAAAACCCGAATACGTTAACTTTGGGAATACAACACATCAGAACAGATAACAACAAACTTTTATAAACATCATAATAATGTTACATCAGAGTACTGAATATCAGAGTACATTGAATATAATACAGTGGAAAATAAATTACAATAAATGTAATACAGTGCAGCGGAACAAATAAACTGATACAACAGAAGTCTATCAATGCTCTGGACACAGCTCTAAGCTTCGATCCAGAATCCTGCTCAATATATCTGCAAAATAAGCTACTTGACTGCCCATGTGGAAAAGAGGGCACCCGAGTTTGCAAAGTGAAACAAACTACGGGTCGGTTATGGGACTTGTGTGAGAAATCTTCACTTAACTTAACTAGTAATAAGGCTAATCACAGGACCACGCCGCTAACGCGGAACGGGTTTATTCCATTGGATTGCCAGTGCATGAAATAAAGTAAATCATTAAACAACGCAATGCTTTTTAGAAAAATGAAACCATTATAAGACTCAGGTCCCATCACATAATGAAACGCAAGCCGAAGGATAGAGTTTTACCTTATAATGGTCAAAAAATGCTTGATACGATAAAATTGATTTGATATTATTATTAGTGTATACATGTTTTAAAAACTTCTCAATCATAATGTATCAATCCTAGATGGCATAGTACCCCATCCTACTATGTCGCCATATATAGATATACAATCAAAACCATAATGTCGTATTGGGAATTGGGTTTCCATCATGAGTCAAGGCTAGGGACGATCTCCTAACCGATTCGAGACACTCTAGCAATGTCTTAGGATTCGGACGCCGACGAACCCTTGGATCCTGCAGGGCCGGTCCACGAATACTTTAGTGGATTAGCAACGCCTGAACACATGCTCCCCGATCCTATTGGACCTATAAATTGGCCATTGGCGACCAATATAAATAAACGAGGCACCTCATTCCATCAACCACATAAGTAAAATGTCGGGCCTTGTAAAAACCCAAACACCACTTCTTGCTAGAAAGAAACGTGTGCACCCCCTGCGTTCCCTTATCCCGTTTTGACTCTACTGGGTTGTGAGGCTCGCGAGGTAACGTAATACACAAAGCAATGACTAAATAAGCTATGTTTTGATCATCATCCACAAGGCTCTGCTTTTCAACAAAAGCCTTGATCAATTGCATCTTGGCATGTCACATTGACAGTCCATACCATGCAATCGATAACTACCAATATATAACCTCTGAGCTCGTGCGTCTCAGAGAAGGGTATTAAGCAAGAGAATAAATTCTCCACCACCACAGAAATATATTAATAGATACCAATTTAATTACACAGCATGAAATTCAATGTCGGACACATATCCATTTACAAGTCCGTTCTAGGTCTGAACGAAACCGGAGTCACCTAGGTGCTCGCATATCCGGACAATCAACAAGTACGTCCAGACAAACTACCACTATTAACCCTTTACTGGGAGCGACCTAATGTCAGGCATCAGTAGTCGTCCATTCGATGTGAAGATCGTCAGTCTTCATCCACCGTCTTCAATGTCTTCGACTTTTAATCGTCGTAGTGATTATTCAGAATGGGTTAAACCCGGTCTTTTCGAATAACTCACGTATTTTTATAATTAGAAATCAAGTGTTGTAAATACACATCCAACGCCTCCAATTCAGAATATTCTTTAAATAAAATATTCATATTCTTAGGGAAAGGTTCCCCTTAATTTTATCAAAGATAAATTCTTTTAAATTTATTCTTAAATCTTATTTTCAAAGATTTATTAAAATTCCAATTCAGTTTTAATGTCAAAAATCATTACTTTACGATTATTCCAATTTAGGACATAAATCTTATCTTCATCTGGGTTAAAGAATCAATGTCATTTAAAAACATTGTTCACGATAAACCCAAAATCACATTAATTGGGTTAAAGAACCAATGTCGTTTAAAAACACAGTTCACGGTAAACCCAATTTACATATCAATTTATTTCAATACTATATATAATTTGAAGCTCCAATAATTTTAGTTAAAAGATTTATTCTTTCATATGGGTTTAAGAACAGTGTTATTTAAGACACCATCCACGACAACCCAAAATCTAATTCCTTTATTACAATATATTTTACAAATATACTTTATTTAAAACAAATTCTTTGTTTAAAATATTCTTTATATAAAAGATATTCTAAATCGGAAAGCGACTCAACCATTTACCATTTAACTTTGGTTATATGGATTTCATACATCATATGTAAATGACAATAATTGATAAGTAATCCTCAAACCATTCATTCAACATCCAGAGTGAAGTTCACAACTGTGTGAGCATTAAAATGAAATAATAACGCTCATCGCAGCCTATCAATCTATCAATTGACATCCAAATAAATATTGGGACTAGTGTATATCAATTATCATCCCAATACCCGTGTGGGGTTTCTAGCCAACAACAGTACATATAATTAAATAATTGGTTGATGAATTTAACCAATTTTAATACTACCAACATGTTGATAATGATGGACAAAACATGATATTTTATTCCTCATGTCGAAATAAAATATATTTGACTCGCATAATTTCTTTATACACTTCTAATGTCAAATAGAATGTAATTTATTTGCATGACATTATTGCGGATGACAAATAAAAGGATAATTTTCATTATACTTTACTTGTATGTAATTATTCTTAACGTAAAAGAAATAATCTCATTTGTATATGTTTCAATGTATTACATAACACATAAAAATGTTTATTTTAAATTTCATACAAATCCTAATGTATGCATTAGCATATAAAGATGTCACTTTAACTCACCTACAAATTCTAATGTATGTTTTGACCAATACTATAATTCTTATATTTGAATATAAATTCTAATGTGAGTTTGCAAATAAAAATGATCTTTCTATTTGCATATAAATTCTATTGTATGTTATGCAAATAAAAATGATTATTATATATGCATATAAATTCTATTGTATGTTATGCAAATAAAAATGATTATTATATATGCATATAAATTCTACCTCAACAAAATGTATAAGAAGTTCCATTTTCCTGACAATTCTATTTTATCAAAATGGATATTTCTATGGTGACAAAAACCTATTTCACAAAAATACTATTTGTGTTTAACTCTTTCATTTAACAAAAATGTAATTTTTGTTTAATTCAAATCTAATTATCAAAAGGTAATTTTGGTTTCAACTATTATATCTTTGACAAAAGTCAATATTATTGACAGAAATAATTATTTTGGTTCAACTAAGCTATTTGTCCAAAATGGGTATTTTGATTCAACTAGTCTACCTTGACAAAAGTATATATATTGGCAAAAATATATGGTTTTGCTTTAACTAATCTATTTTGCCAAAAACAAATACTTTGAAAAAATGTATATTTTGATTTAACTACACTATTTCAACAAAACAACAAAGATGATGAGTTTATTTTGTCGACAAATCTAATTCATCAAAAACAAATATAAGTGATGTGTTCGTTTTGTTGACGATTCTAGTTCAACGAACAAATGAAAGTGGCATATTTGTTTCGTTGACAATTTTGATTCAACAAAACAAATAAAAGTGGCATATTTGTTTTGTCAGATCTAATGCGATAAAAATGATAATGTTTAGTTTAAACCATTATTGTTTAACAAAAGTGACCAATTTGTTTTAACTATGATAATTTTGACAAAAATGAAAAAATAATTTTAACTTCGTTAATTTGACAAAAGCGATAAAACGGTTTTAACTTCGCTAATTTGACAAAAGCGATAAAATAGATTTCAACTATTATAAATTGATAATAGTAACAAATTGAGTTTAACTGTTTTAATTTGATAAAAGTGAATATATTTTCTTAATCTTTTAAAATGACAAAATTGAATAATTTTGTCTCGTTCTATTTAAATGATAAAAAGGTGTCTTTTTGTTTAATCAATTTTAATGAACTAAAAATGTCTCATTCTTATTTAACCAAAAATGCATATTTGTATTGCAAAAAATGACAAAATGAAACTTATCTTTTATTTATTGAAGCTAAGATGACACCAAAAATATATATTTTTAATTCTAATCTTTTTATTTAAAATCTATAATGACAATAAAAACATTTTATTTAATTTGACCACGTTACAACAAAGATGAATTCTCTTTATCATAATCTTTTTATTCTCTCTAATTTAAAAGTAAAAATGATACTTTTAATTTTTTATTCTTTCATTTACCTCTAAAATGTAAATAAAAATGTAACTTCTTAAACTATGCCTTTATTTGTTTCTAAAATGCAAATAAAAATGTAATATTTTAATTTATGATTTATTTGCATCAAAGAATGCAAATAAAAATGCAACTTCTAATTCAAGGTTTTATTTGCATCAAGGAATGCAAATAAAAATTCAACTTTTAATTTCATAGTTTATTTGCATCAAAGAATGCAAATAAAAATTCAACTTTTAATACGATGGTTTATTTGCATCAAAGAATGCAAATAAAAATTCGACTTTTAAATACGGTGTTTATTTGCATCAAAGAATGCAAATAAAAATTCAACTTTAAAATAAGATGTTTTGACCAAAAATGTCATTTTATGTAATCCTTTTTAATGTAATCATCTTACAAAATGAAATATTTATTTCGTTGCAACAATCTTACAAAGATGACATTTTTAAATAAAATGACCTTAATAGCATTATGTACCAAAAATGACATTTTATTCTATTCAAACATTTTAAACAAAAATGTTATTTTATTCCAATCAAACATTTCATACAAAAATAAAAAGGTGACTTTTATTGTTAATATAATTCCAATGTTTTGTTTGCATCTAAAATTGCAAATGAAAATGTAATTTTACAAATCTTGTTTCTAATTTATATCTAAATTATAAATAAAAGTATAACCTTTTTAAACTGTGTTTTATTTGCATCAAGAAATGCAAATAAAAATTTAACCTCCAATTCCAATATTTTATCTGTATCAAAAAATGCAAATAAAGTATAGCTTTTTATTTCAATGTATATTTGCATCAAAGAATTCAAATGAATGATCAACTTTTTAATTCAATGAATATTTGCACCAAGGAATGCAAATAAAAGAACAACTTTTTTTTCCAGTGTTTATTTGCATCGAGGAATGCAAATAAAAGAACAACTTTTTAATACAATGTATATTTGCATCAAGGAATGCAAATAAAGGAATAGCTTTATCTTAATTCAATGATATAGACAAAAATGATATATTTTCCATCGTGTTGACAATTCTATTTCAATACAATAAAAATGATAAAATAATGTTTTATGTTAAATTGATAATTCAATTTCAATGCTCAAAAATGTTAAAAAGATATTTTTAATATTGAATTAACAATCTAATTCAATTCAACAAATATGATCAAAATAAAAAATTTATATTGAATTGACAATTCAATTCAATTCAACAAAAATAATCCAAATAATGTTTTTATGTTGAATTGAAAATCTAATGCAATTCAACAACATAACAAAATGATTTATTTTTATTGAAATGGCAATCCTATTCCAAATCAATAATACAACAAATGATTTATTATATTCAACACATACAGATCTGTGTTTATACATCACCAACAAACAGATTAAATCATCCATAATCACATCACATAGCATATCTAAGTCATACACATACAATCACCACATAGCAAATAAATTAATAAATAATAAAAATAATCTCACATCGATCGGTTTTCAGAAATCGTTCGTGTTCAAATTTGGCTGAATTTTCAAAGTACTCCATTTCAGATCTGGTCAGTTCTGAAATGTAGATCTTTTTCCTGCGATTCCAACGCACCAAATTTCATCGAATTCTGATCACGCAGTAAAAAGATATTCGAGTTTTAATCTATACAATTTAAATTAATAATAAAATTACATCATTGATTAATGAAATTCCCTTAATTACCCTCTGATTAAAATTCGGCCATTCAAAACTCCTTCTCCCTTCTTCCTTATCGTTTAACACAGTCCACCGTAACCCATTTTACCGATGTTCTCTCTCCACCAACGCTCCTCCATCCGACCTCTAATTGCCAATCCGAAGCCACCACAAGGAGCGTCGCTCCGTCGTCAACCCATGCCCCAAGCACGGTGAAGCTCGGTGGGCCCCTCCTCCGCGATAAGCCCCCTAATCGACGCGACTTTGCACCAAAAATCCTGGCGTCCTTCTTATTAAAAACTGATCATGGCCGTTGAGATTGAGGGCCTCGGGGAGTTGCTCAGTTTAGTGTTGAAAGATTCGAAGAACGATAGAGAGATTAGAAGAATTGGAGGGATCAAATTGGGAGCAAATCGGCCATAGGAACTGATATGGCAGTGGCCTCAATTCAGAATTAGGGTTTAGAAAACCTTAGGATATTTATAATATAATATTAATAGTGAATATTAGGCTCACATCCCTATTTTGAAAAGTAATTAGGCTCACATCCGGTCATAAACTTATTATAAGTTAGGTCCCTGTTTTTAAAACTTATAAAATAATAATTAAAAAATAAAAAAAATTCGTAAATTAGTAATAAAATAAATTATGCATTATACAAAAAAATTCAGTTCAAAAAACAACAAAAATCATGTCAGAAAGAAGAAAACAGCAAAAAAACAGAAAAAACTGCAGTTAAATGCATAATATTATGCACCTTTTTGAGTTTATTGCATGCATATGTGCAATTATTACAGTTCTTACAGCCCTAGATTTAACTGCATATTTCAGTTCAATTTTATTTGCATCCAAATGTGCAAATATCTCAGAAAACATGCACACATGTGTGCAACATTTTTATAGGATAACACGTTAGCTAAAAGTAGGGACCTAATTTATAAAATAAAATAAAATTAAAATTAAAACCCGCCCCCTATTTTCTGAGTTCCGCCTTTTTTTAAAAAAAAAAAATGTGCGGTACTTCATAAAAAAAAATTCTAAAATCTGGAAATAATTTCAGGATTCCACGGAAATAAAAAAAATAGTTGCATACATTTATGCAATTATTACAGATAATTGCATATATGTATGCAACTTTTCCGTAAGCTGTGTTCGGTTTGGAAATATGAAAATAAACCTGCACAAATGTGTGCAAGTATTTGAAATATTTGCACACATGTAAGCATGTATTTGCATGAATAAAAATCAACGAAGATGAATATAGTGAAAAATAAGCACGGATGTATGCAGGAAAATGATATATCTGCATACTATTATGCATTTAACTGCAAATTTCGTTTTTTCTGTTTTTTTGATTTTTGACGCCTTTTTTGTTGGTTTTTGGTTCTGAATTTTTTAGCGTTTACATGTTTTACTTAAATACGAATTTACGTGATTTTTTTATATTTTTTTGATGAATTTTCAGAAAATAGGGACCTAATTTACAATAAGTTTATGACCGGGTTTTTTTTGTATTTTGAAACTTAATAGGGACCTCTAAAAAACGCACCCATATTAATATATGTTCTAATTTTACAAATAAGTCCGTAAATTCTAACTAACACCAAATTTAACCTAACGATAGTTTTCCCTAGGCAAATACCCTCGTTTCGGATGCAATGGGCTAGGTCTCGTCAGCCCAAGTGAATGTCTTCAGCCTGTTTTATTTAAATTAATATTTAAATCATTTATTTAATTAATTCAATCTTACATTTAAATTCATCGGGGCCACATACAGACTCTAAAAATTCCAAAAAAAATATTTCTAGCTAAGTTTTGACGATATGGTTCTAACAAGACTAATTTCATCGAATTCCGAGACCGTTTGAAAAATAGTCATTTTCTGGTCGATCGAAATTGATTATAATTGACAAAACACGTTTTCTTTCGCCACGCTCACATATTAATTCAAAAAATTATGAAAATTGAAACCTACTAATAATTTGACATTCCAGTTCCAACAAAAGTGGTTTCATCGAAAACGGAGGTCGTTTGTAAATTGGCTATTTTTGATATTAATATATATATATATATATATATATATTCTACAACGACTATTCTGAAATCTAAACTGGGCGTAACTTTTGATTCCCGCTATGAAATTTCGATTTCTTACATTTGTTAGAAAGATATGGTTAAACAGATTTAAATATTTCTTGTTTCACTAAAATCCGATTTATTTTGCATCCCATACAGTCAGTCAAAGTTCAAATTCAAATTTTCAAACTACCGCGCTATTTCTAACTCCTTTTATAATTAAAATAAATATATTCGTTTTAACTTCAATTTAAAATAAATTTTTCGTCGTTATTACTTAAAATAAATTATTTTAACTATTAAAATTTCTAAAATAAAAATTTCAAATTGGTTCAGAATTTGCGGCTTGTTACATGCCCCCTACTAGGTGCGCCAAAGTGTTGACGTCAAAAAGTGGTCTTTTGACAATCAACCTCCATCTGCACAAATCGTACACAAATGACAGATGATAACAGATAATTTCAATTACAGAGAATGGAAAAATAAAGGGAACACATAATCTTTTTATAGTGGTTCGGTGTTAATGAGCCTACGTTCACTTTTTAATCTATTATTTATACTTTAAGAGTACAAGATATAGTTGTTTGTATGAAAGAATGAAGAGATAAGAAGTGGTCTTTATAGCAGGTTTCCCCCTGCTGAGTTTGAATCGACATTTGCCTCATGTTGAACCAAGTTTTCCACATTTGTGATTTGAGGAAAGCTATCAAGTTGAACTCCTGTCACATTTCCATATGTGCAGTGCCATTGGTTCTAGCCAAGTTTTGGCCTCCTGGCCTTCCAATTCCATCAAATCTAGCAAAAAAATTATTCATCATCTCCTCCTGCTTGCTGAGAAGATCATCGTGTTGCTCCATGTGTGATCTTAGCTCAGTTGAAACTCCATCCAACTCTTCCCGGGTGAGATAAATGGATGGATCTCCATTGGAAGAAGCCTCCTGGCTTTCCTCAATCCTAACACCATCAGTGCCAATACCTTCAGTTCGAGAAGACGTCCCATCTTCTGACCATCTTCAAATCTTGAGGCTAGCAATCCAAATCCTCAAGCAATTGAGAGGTTAGTGTATGCCCCTACCTAGCGCGCAAAAGTGTTAACGTCAAAACGTGATCTTTTGACAATCAACCCTCATCTGCACAAATTGTACACAAATTACAAATAATCACAGATAATTCCAATCACAGAGAACAAAAAACATAAAGGGAACAAGCAATCTTTTTACAGTGGTTCGGTGTTAATGAGTGTGCATCCACTTTATAATCTATTACTTATACTTTCAGATTACAAGATACACTTGTTTGTATGAAAGAAAGAAGTAGATAAGAAGCGATTTTTTCTCCATACGCAAAGTCCTTGCATGACATAATTGTAACAATAGTGTTTGATCTCTCATACATGCATTGTCCTTGCGTAGGAAGTAATAAGAGGAATCTCCCCCTCAAAATGTCTGAAAATGTTGTATTTATAAGTGGAGGTCGAGCTCATTTCGGTATGCCATGTGGTGTACGATCCGGGTTGATAGGGTAGTTGTTGACCACATTTTTAGCCTTCTGAAAGTATCCACCTCGGGTTGGATATGGACACATCTTGCTCGATCTGAGCTTATAGGAGTAGCTGACCATGCTTTTAGCCATGAGAATAGGTTCGAGGACCAAGCTAGCCTTCATACCAGTGTCCGAATTGACATGTCAAACCGAGCCTGGTTCGACATAGACGAATCGAGCTCGGATTGACATGTCGAACCGACCTGATGCTATCCTTGTTCCTTGTTTTATGCAAGCCTTCGAGCCGAACTACATGGGTACAAATGAAGTAGCAATGGCATTCCATGCCAAGCCGAGTGTGCCGACCCGAGCCACACCAATCTGAAATTAGTGTTATTGATATAGGTCGATCCGACCTATATCGAGTCGAAATTCAAGCCTTCCACACGTATTTATTTGAGTGCTTTAATGCCTTGATTGAGTGAATTAAAGCTCTCCTGAGCCTATTTTCAAATCCTGAACATTCTGATAATCGACATTCCATGATGTGACCGCCTTGCTAAAGGGAGGGTTAACAATTAACATTTTACTTAGCATATTAGCTTTTCCCATAACATATTTATACAATCAAAGAAAACTATGAAATTCGAAACCCATCTTCAAAATCATACAACATAGATCATACCAAAATTTCGTGGCAATAGGATATTTCTAGCTATACGTTTGACCTAAAACCTATCTGTTTTCATGTATATTAACCATATAATTATGTTCAATGTAGCTGTTGGTGAATCACCAAGAAGCATCATTTCAATCATGAAAAACCGTCATGAACACACATCATTTTCGAATATTTACCAATAACCAAAATACAAGAGTAAGAGTATTATTCATCTTGATTAACAGAGCTTGTGAATTTTTTTTGTTGTTTCCCAAGATCTTAATCCTTACTTTCTTTTCTTCTTCGAATTTCCTAACTTTAATGGTCAGCCTCTGTTAGCTTTCTTTATTTTAGAGAATGAATGAGAAATGAAACAAATGTAGAAGGATATAATACGTATAAGAGGCCAAAAGTTTACCGCTTTGCCTCCTCATGTGGAATTCCTTATACATGTTTTAGTTGATTTGTTTCTTAGGCCAACCTATTAGTTAATTTATTAAACATAAATCTTATTTCCTCTTTCACTACATTACTCCCACTTAATTTAACCAGTTATGTTCCTGAAAATGGTAGGTTAAAATAACGTTTGGGTTATGAACTCCACTATCATGCTTAAAATGTTGAAAATGATAGTTTAATATAACATTCCAATTATAGAATCCAATATCATGATTAAAATATGCAAAATGATATTTAATGTAGTATTTTGATTATAAAGTAGTAATATATTTAAGGTACGTAAAATGATAGTTTAGCATAGCGTTTGAGTTACAAAATCCACTACCATGCTTAAAATATGCAAAATGATAGTTTAATACAACATTTTAGTTATGAAGCCTACTATTATACTTGAGTTGTGGTTTCCATACTTAGCCATAGAGGTATTTTTTTAACCAACAATTCCATCGAATGAAAAAGCTAACTAGATGCTAAATCTACTTGGATATGTATGAATCAATATCCAACATGATATCAAACTCAATCACATATGTATGGATGCAAAAGCAAA
Organism: Allium sativum; assembly: GCA_030737875.1. NCBI lineage: Eukaryota > Viridiplantae > Streptophyta > Magnoliopsida > Asparagales > Amaryllidaceae > Allium > Allium sativum. The sequence continues at coordinate 449,499,397 of CM060921.1, read as the reverse complement.
AATAGTACAACCTAGTAGTTTGATGTAAAGTATAACTTAATTGGGTATTTATGAATGTAAAAGACAACCGAATTCCACATCTAATTGAGAGCCTGTGAAAACCAATCTATAACCAAGATATAATGTTTAATCGAGCAAGCCAAAAAATGTAAAAGAGATCTGCATGTCAAACATAATTGGATACAAATGGATGTAAAACCACACTCCAAACCTAATCGGGTACACATAGAAACCAATTTGTTCCTAAGATATATTGTTCCAATGAGCAGGCCATAGAATACAAAATACATCCGAATTTTATACATAATCAAGTGCCGATAGATGTAAAAGGAAATAGGATTCCAAACCTAATAGGTACTTATGGATGTAAAAGGCAACCGTATTCCATACCTAATTTGGGTGCATATGGAAATTATATGTACCTAAAATATATTGTTTAATCGAGTGAACCATGGAATGCCAAAAAAACATCCGGATTCCAAACCTAAGAGAGTACCTATGGATGTAAAAGACAATCAGATTCCAAACTTGATTGGGTATCTACGGATTTAAATGATAATCGAATTTCAAACCTAATCGAGTACATATGGAAACTGATACCCAAGATATATTGTTTAATTACCAAACTATGGAATGTGAAAGACATCTGAATTCTTAACCTAGTCGGGTACTTATGGAAATTGATCTGTATCCAAGATATATTATTTAACCGACAAAGGATGGAATGTAAAAGACGTCCAGATTTCAAACCTAATCAGCTATTTATGAATGTAAAAGACAATCAGATTCCAAACATAATTTGATATTTATGGTAACAAATCTATACCCAAGGTATATTGTTTAACAGAGCAGACATCTGGATGCCAAATCTATTCGAGTACCTATGAATGTCCAGTGGCATGTTTATGATTGGTCCAATAGTTCTTGAATATAGCATTTTAACTTTGAAATCTACTAGCATCATTAAAAATTATAAAATGATAATTCAATGTAGAATTTTTGCACAAGTTCTACTTGAGCATTTGTGATATCTATAAATATAGTTCATATGACATATTAACTATGAAATCCATTAGAATATTCATAATATTAAAAGTGACAGATTAATGTAGCATTTTTTATAAAGTCTACAAGCATGTTTATGGTATTTAAAATGATTGTCTATTGTGGCACTTTATTTATGAAGTACATTAGTCTATTTAAATCATGAAAAGTGATAGTTTAATATAATGCTACATTTACAAGGTTCAACGATATGTATATTATGTATGAAATGATATTTTAATGATGCATTTAACTATGAAGTCAACTATCATGTTTCTAGAATGATGGACTGTTGGATAGTTGCAAAAGTATGAAAAGCATGTAATATAACTTTGGAGTACGCAACAGTATGCTTACTCCTATTACTTTCAGTTATATTTAAATGCAATTCGCAACTAACATTATAGTAAAACTTAATGTTCTATGTCTGTACTGTGAAAATCACAAACAACATATATTTTTGAGTACATAGAAATCCCAAAAATATTTAATATGCCGGCAAATTTAAAAATATTTATGAATGATACAAATAGTTAAGTATTAAATGAAATGCTATATACATCTAGCATTACATTTTAGCAAATTCAAAAACAGTCTCAAGCTTACTAAAAGTACAATTAATGTAGAATACAACAATAAACTAAATTGCACGTATAACAGACTAAATTGCACGATATTCATAGAAATACTAGTTTATATGTCATTATACTCTGAAGAAACAAAAAACTAATTAGAAAAAAAAACCTACAGCAGCAACATCTCTTATTCTTGGCATTTGGGACAAAGACTGAAGACAAGATTGAAGAAGATGGAACTAAAGAGACGACAAAAACATTTTCTATCCTCCGCATATGAGACAAAGATTGAAGATGAGATTAAAGACGACCACAACATCCCCTATTCTCATAATAACAGCAGCTGGCGCACGATTGAAGAAGACAAAATAGAAGATTCACTCGATCTTCAACTAATAGAAATGGTGAGGAAAATGAGATCGATGATGCACGATTATATTTTGGTATGTTGTACATATGATCTGGGAGAAAATTTGATTTATTATTTTGTTTGTATGATTTGAGATCGAGATTGAAGAAGACTCATGATTTACTATTTTGCAAATAATTTCCTTCAGCGAAAATTATAAAGGTCACGTCCTACTGATGTGAAGATAACAACCACGTCCTTCGGTCTAAAAATCGAGCGATGCTTTATCCCAATCCTAATCAAAGCAAATACAAAGGTATTAAAATAAAAACCTAGGTTAGCTCGTAAAAAATTAAAGAGCATACAAGATATAACGCTACAACCTGATATCCACCCCAATACAGGGAATTACAGAGTAATAGTGTCTATTAGAGTGCAAAATAAGGTTGGTTAGGAGAGCCCATTCGTAATCTTGTATTAGACGAGTATTGAGTATGTCGATTGAGTGTATAAATTTTTCTTTCTTACCTCAAGTGGATTGATGCACTCAATTCATCTAATATAAGACTACAATAGCCAAGGATCATAATTAGAATAAATTACAATACATCTCAAATAGCTTATCACAGAACAGAATACATATAAACACAAAAGCAGATTGTATACATGTGTGACTTACCCAAATAGTTTCATACAAACCATACACATATACAACATATCCCAGCTGAATAAATATACATATGATATGAATACACAACTACACATCTTAGGTAATAGTTTCGGGAGAGTAGTCCACGGTGAAACAGCTAGGCACAAATCAGTAGCAAACTATAAACATGAAACAACTCGGTCTGACCTGAGTATAAATACACGGGCCAGTCTAGCTTAAACATATTGGTTATAATATGATAAGTGAAATATAAGGTTATATAGATAAGAATTCCCTTTTATAGAAAAGGAATAAGATAAGCTTAAACATATTGGTTATAATATGATAAGTGAATGACAACAAGTGAAAGTTTACTTCCAGCAACGGGTGCAAAGCATCAAAGCTAAGCATAAAGTTAGAACTCCAAAACATCAAAGAACAACAAAAGAATTCCATCAGATGCCAACATGTAAAACTCATATAAGAGTTTATACAACTACAAGTGATCATTATAAATAAGCATCAAAATAGCTCTTAGGATATAAGAGAATTCAAAATCAACAAACCATCATAAATTGGATCCAAAGAACCATATAGCAACTAAATCAATCAAAAATCATATAGTGCGACTCCTCTCGGTCCAATGCAACTTCATTACGACTTGTCTTGGTCGAGTTAACTTTACTATGAATCATGTCAGTCGAGTATAATCTTGTTACGACCCGTCTTGGTTGAGTATAGCCTTTATACGATCTATCTTGATCAGATTCCATTACTACGACCCGTCTCGATCGAGTATAGCTTCACTATGATCCGCCTTGGTCGAGTGTAACTTGACCACTTCGGTTAAGTGAATACGTGTATATATATAAGACTCTTTCTAGTCTACCATCTCATCAAAGCAGGTACTGGTACTTCAAAACCTATAGAATGTGTCATAGAGTTCCAAACAGTAACTCGAAAAGTGAAAACAATATGTCACATACTACACATTTCACTAATCGGTCCACTACAAGTCAATCTTCTTAACATTGGAAAAATAACAATAACTTCAATCGACGAGTCTGGAATTAAGCAATATAATATGCCTTCTTCTCTCATACCACGAGGTTTGCCACATTGTTTAACCATAATCTCGCCTAGAAAAACGTGTGGTTTTAAATAACAAAATATATTTTGCAAAAGTCGGATTTTTAAATTTATTTTTGGAAAATATTTACAAACCATCAATTTTGAAAAACTCTTTTATAAATATATTTTACTTTATATGGAATTATACTTTAAATGATTTCCCTTAAAATAATGATTATGTATGTTAAATATTTTTTTAAATGGCTTAGAAATACGTACGTGTGTGCTTGGAAATCACAAGGAAAACAACACAGAATATTTACGCAAAACGCATCAAAATGCAACTATTGGTTTTTGATAATCGAGGCTTCTTCATTGTTTGAGCAGGCCAAAACAAACACAAGATGCATGGTTTAATTACTTAACCAAAAGTGAAGCAAAACATTTTGAATAACAATGGATTTTATCACCTAAACCATGCCCAAAACACACTCAAAATGCAAGAAAACCTGAAATAAGAAGCACAAACATATAAGAAAAATGCTTGGCCGTTTACCCAGGCCTCGGTCAACCCGTACATTGCTTGGGTCGACCCAAGTCTAAGTCGGGCTGACCCAAGCATGGAAACGTACTCCATGCTAGAAAACCTCTCTGGGTTTAACTTCGAGATGAAATTCAGCTGATCAAACGATTTCAGTTTTTGCTGATAATTGACATGAACATAACAACAGGACTACTTATTGGAAAATGAGTCACTGCATTTCAACATGGAGTGGAGAAGATATAGACTCACAAACATGGAGTCATGCCATGTTGACACAATTTCAGAATTTACATACCAAAGTTTACTGTAACTATGAATTTTGATTCACAGAAACTAAGACTCAAAAAAAATATTTTAATTAGGAAGTGTGAGTTGAGCAACTCATTTTGATCGGTTTTTAGAGAGATTTACCCTGAATTAGTTGCAAGACAGGAGCTTGAAGAACTACTCAGCTTGTAAGAGAATGTGACATGCAGCAAATAATTCCTCACTGTAACTTCCTTCTTGATTTCTCAAAGAGAAAATAACTTGAATTCTTGTTGGAATTGATTCTCTTATCGTGGAGAAAGGAGATTTAGGCCCCTTTCTATTTTTAATTTGAAGTAGGAGATTTAGATTTTTGAGACTTGAGGAGTAAGCCTTTTTTTTACTTTAACTTCTCTCTACGAAGGAAAAGTGAGCTCCAGGAGAATGTATGTACTAAAATTTGTCACTACAGGCTTCTTTTAGGGCTTTAGGTTTAAATCCCCTTTATCTACTAACCCAAACTCAAGTGTTACAAAATTCCAAGTGGTGCCCCTTTTCTTAATTAGGTTATGCAACAAAATTTACACTATATTTTACTCCTTTTAACATTTAAACAAACGCTTAACACCGTTTTAGGCCTATTAACTTTTACCCAACATGTCAAAAAAAACTAATAAGAATTAACACCTGTTATAACACATAACACCAAAAATTCACAATTCCAAATTGTACGTTTTATCATTTTATGAAAAAAACACATTTTAATTTTAGGAATTGTATAAATTTTATTATTTTGACATAAATAATTTGTACAATTATATTAAAAAATATTTTAGCACATAAATATTGATTTTCATCAATATTTACATTCCTTACATTTTATTTGCAATTTAATTATATTTATAAAATACAACTTTGCACCGAAAATCCATTACATACAAATACTTTGCAATAATTAAAATATAACACAATAAAATTTTACTAATATTTTTCTCATCTTAAATTTCACATTATAAAGTTTTTCTAAACGTTATTTTCCATATTTATATTTATTTAGCAAACATAGATCGGAATAAATTTTCTTATTATACTAAATGAATTTAGTTTATTCCAATGAACGCATAACAAAGTTTTTATTTCAATGAGACTACCACCACTCTAATGGAACCTCTACTCTAATGGTGTCTTCTACCCCCAATTTTGAATCGTCTTCTTCTTCGCCTCTTCTTGATTCGTTCTCCTTCCCTCCTCTACCAAATCGTCCTCCACCTCCTTATCCTCCTTATCCTCCGTCTGTGACATTATCTGACACAGCAATTCTGGTGTTCTCCTTAATGCTAATCATGATCATAATACTCTTAATCTTGATATTTCTAATCATGAAATTCCTAATCTTGACCTTTCTGATCTTGATTCGAACTCATTGTCATTTTTTGGTTATCTTCCTGATAATTCAGCTATTGATTATAAATACAGTGACATTAACTCTGATCCTTTATGTGAGATTCGTGGATCTATGAACACTAGTCATAGTGGATCTTCTGATCAAGTTGATGTTGGTAATGAGAATCTTGTCTCTAATTCTTATAATATTGATAAATCTGAATATAGCATTTCGTCAAACACCATGAAAGTTTATACTGTTGAATCTGATAAAGGAGTAAGTATTTCTAGATTTGATTTGTCAGTTCATAAGAATGTTTATGTGCCTTCTTTAGCTAACGTTGACAATATTTGTTCAACTACCAATAATTCTAACTCCTCTTATATTACTATGAAAGTTAATTACCTTTCCCTCTTTAATTCTCTTCCAAGAAATGCTGGATCCTTCAAACATATGGAATTTGAGAAAGTGAAAGATGCCCAGAAGAGAATTCCTTTAGATCTGGTGAAAATGGAGGGAATGAAATATTGGCAACATCATTTGGTGGGTTTTTTTATTGATGGTTCACTATCATTTTTGTCAGTTGCTAATTTTCTTCGTGGTTACTGGAAATTACTTGGTGAAGTCGACATTAAATCTGATGGAAGGTATTTTTATTTGAATTCTCAAATGATCTTGATAGGGAGAAAGTCCCGAAAGTTGATCCTATTTTCATAAAAGGACGTATTTTCATAATCACTAAATAAATCCATCTATTGGAGATGCACAATCACACATCAAGAAGGTCCCTATTTGGATTCATCTTCATCGCTACATGTTCAACTTTGTACTCTTACGGGCATTAATTGGTTGGCGTGTCAAGTAGGAAAGCTCATTTGTTTTGATTATAATACTGAAAAGATGCACAGGATAAGGTATGCAAAAGTTTTTGTGGAAACTGATACTGAATCGGATTTGCCTCATTGTATTGATTGGGTGGACTTGGTGATAAATGTCCCCCTGTAGTGGTATCAAATGATTGGAAGCCTATATTTGCACTCTTTCCAAGGTTTTTGGACATTAAACTTCACAGTGTGATATTCATAACAAAGATGATAACATTTAAGGAGTACAATCTGATGTTAGGTTTATGAATTCAAGCATTCCAGTTATTCACAAAGATGATAGTCTTAAATTTAAAGCTCCAGTTTCAGGAAGCCAGCAAGGTTGGACTAAAGTAAATAATAAAAAGAAACAGATGTGGAAAAGGAAGGAAGGTAAATTTGGAAGAAAATGTTGAGAAGGAAGTGAATAAAGCAATGCATGAGGTAGTTGAAATTGATGGGATTGGAAACTTTGATGATCTAGTTAATAATGAAGGGCAAATGGATAATAGAATTAGCAAAGGAAAAGGATGCCAGAATATTATAATAGTTGATAAAGATGGTAATTGTGTGGTGCGTCAAAAGGAAAATCTTGTTGATAAAAAGAAAAAAGGGATTCAAGAGTTTGATGATATTTTGTATGAAGCAGTGCAGAATGAATTTCATGTTAAGAATCCATTTTCAATTCTAAATGATAATTCTACAAGGCTTTAACCTCAATGAGCAATTCATTCCAGTATAACAACAATTCCTCCTTTTCTCATTCTATGTTTTGCTCTTCTAGTTTGTCATCCTCCTCATGTAGTCACAATGCCACCACTGATTCTTCCTTTAGATTTCAGATACCATTGAATTCTTCTTTCAGTCGTAAACTGAATGATCCTTCTATTTCATCCTCGTCACCTTATAGTCACTTAGCTCCTCCTTCCAATATCATCATACCTCCTCCTCCTTTAACTTTCAATGATCCTCTTACTTCCAAAGATCGTTTAACTTCCAATGATCCTCCTTCTACAACTTTTTCTGATAAATTATCTCCTTTTGAATCCCTTGGCATTGACTCATTAGCTTCTGCATCTCATTCTGAAGTTAAATCAAAGAGGGGAAGGAAAAAGAAATCTAAGAAGAAGTTAAATAATCCTGATGGTATGGATGATGGTATTGATTTTAACCAAGATGATGTGATTCCCTCTGGAAGTCAGAAATATATTTCTAAAAGATATACAAGGAAGCATCCAGCTCCATTAGTAGATCCAATCCAACTCAAGTTATGATGCACAATATATCATTCTGGAATGTGAGAGGGATGAATTTTCCCTCTAAGCAAAGTGAGATAATGTTTTTAATCAGAAATATGAATATTCATTTATTATGCTTATCAGAAACGAAACTTGACTTGATTACAATTGCTAAAGCTGTTTCATTCATTTCCACTGGTTGGCAGTTTGATCATAATCTACCTGAAGCAAATTTTGGTCCGTTACTAACAATTTGGAATCCATTTATTTTCAAACTCTCCAAATTATCATCTTCTGATTAGTTCATTCACTACTCTTGTATTTATCTTCCTACAAATTCTACCTTCTTTCTAACATCTATTTATACCCAGTATGCTCTATTCTTGAGGCATTCTTTCCTTTCCAATCTTTATCATATTCATTCTCAAACTGACCCCTGGATTTTGGGAGGAGATTTCAATTGTATGTTTTCTTCCTCTTAAAAATTGGGTGGGTGTGCTCTCTCCATTAAAGATCTAGCTCCTCTTAATTAAGCTATTATCTAGTCAAAAAAAAATTTCCTCTTCGAAGCTTTGGACATACCTTTGCTTGGTCAAATAAAAGTCATTCTGGACCCCCTACATTGTGCAAACTTGATCATATATTTGTTAACTCTTCCTTTTTAATCACTTGGCCTAAGTCCTTTTATCATATTCTACCACCTTATATTTCGGATCATTGTGCCATTGGAAAAGGGAAGTCCTCATTTAAATTTTTTTAATTTTTGGTTAACACACAAATTTTTTCCTAGTATTCTATTGCAGGTTTGGGGTAATTCATATGTCGAGAATCCTGTGCAAATTTTAGTATACAAGTTGAGGTTGCTTAAGATACACTTAAAGGCCTGGTCTACCCTGTTGTATATAACAGTGTTGTATACACAATTATATGATTTTTGTTTGATGATAACAACCAAATATATTTTATTATTGAATGTGTTTGTAAATGCACTGATTTACTACACAACAAACTGTACAGAAATTTGAACAATCACACAGTATTTTATTTAAATAAAAATATTTTATTTCAATATCAAAAAGTACATCTTTTTACTCCACTATTTGACATACTACATTTCATTCATACAACTCTGTCACTCACTCTATACAACTACATTTACACTCACATATACAAACACTTTCATACATTGACACTGTTTTTTTTTACTGTCTTCTATCGTCCATCTTCTGTCTTCACAGCCTTCAGTCAAATCTTGTCTTCATACCTGTCACAAGAAGAACACACAGTAGACTGCAACAAAAATAAAATAGAATAAAAGCAAATAAAAATTTATTTTTAAATTTTATTTGCCTCAGAATTACGGTGTGTTTCTCATCACTTTTCTAGACTTGGTCTGATATGCAGGGACAGAAAAACTCGTCTGGATGGCTGCATATACACACGTGTATACACGTGTGCACTGCCACACCAATCCAGTGTCGCGACTGAGGAGTAGCCACAAGGACCGTCTCAACCCAGTGCAAATCAATGAGCAAATGGCAGAGCATTTAAGCACAAGTAATCAAATCAATACAGAAGTGAAATTGTTCAAAAGCATTAAACATGGCAGATGGAAAAATACAGCAGTACAAGTAGCATGGTCGAGTTCAAGTCAACATATTCATTAAAACAAAATGGATTCAGCAACACATGAAAATTGCATGGACCACATGTGTAAAACAGCATTGTCAAGGTCATCAAATACAAAATAGCAACAAGGAAAATTCAACATGTATGGTGACTCAAAGCATTGTACAGCAGACAATCGGGCTAAGTGTCTGTACATGATCAAGTAAAGTAAGTCAAGCATGAAGGATTAAGTGAAGATTGGCAAATGGAAGCATGGCAGGACAAAGAGGTCTGACATGTCTCAAGTGTTAATACACTACTCACAAAGTCATGAAAGTGCAAACACAAACAGCAGCATAAAGACAATGAATCAGTACCATGAAAAACAAGGATGGCACAGCAACAAATCTAGAGTACACATGGACCATTCATGCATATATACAAGTTTCCAAATGTAACTCAAGTAGAGGAAAGAAATATATGGTGCAAACAACATACAAGCTCCAGGTTCACATATGTAATGCAGCTCTCAAAATGGATAAGGCAAATATGAAGACAGGTCTGCCAGGCTCAAATGCAAGATAGCAAAGTGGCATACATGTTAAGCGCAGCAACTAATGCAGTGTTGGAAACATGCAAGTAAAACTAAGCTAATTAGTACATAGCAACAAAGGCAACTCGACCACAAAACTCAAGTCTGAAGTGCAATATACAGCAAGTCAAGCACAAAAGGGAAATACAGACAACATGCTAACAGGAAAACAGTTTGATCAAGGCAGTACCAAGTTCAAATGTAGCATCTGTTCGTATAATTTTTTATAAAGCAATTAATCCAAGGTCGAGGCAAAAGTGTCATGTGCAACAATACAGTATACAGGATATGGAGTAGCAAGCATAAGTTTACACAAGTTTCAGGTTCGAGCGTGAAGCAAATGCAAGAATTTCAGTCAATACTAAAGTGGCCAAACCAAGACAAGTGACACAAGTTCAAGTAAAGGACTTGTGCAAATCTGTTTTATAGAGTAACTGTTCTTATCAGTTCAAAATCATCTGGACCAACTCAAAGCAATAAAGTCACACGCAAATTTCCAAAAATTCAAGACCGAGTCTAAGTTCCAGAAGGAATAAAAATCACAAGAAGTAATCATGGAAATATATTCAGAAAATCAGGAGAATTCAAGACCATTTAATTTGAATAATTTTATCACGCAAGTATTCCACAAAAATATATTCGGTTTTTTGTTTATAATAAAATCCAGGTTCATCGAGCAAATCCAATTTAAATCGTGCAATTAAAAAGGGGGAAACAAGCATAATCAAGTTCAAATAATCCGAGGAAATTTCCAGAGAAATCACAAGTTCAAGACCAGTTCAAAACCGAAGATTTCAAGCCAAAAATTACTCGAATATCAAACCAAGTCTAAGCTTAAGAAATCAGAGAATATTTAGGATTTTTAATCCTATTTAAACACCAATCCTCATCGGCAGAAGAGCATCTGAGTTCCAACGCAAATAAAAGCAAAAATTCGAAGTGAAAAATCATACCAGAAAACTTGGATCCAAAATCAGAGTCCATAAAATCAATCGAAGAAGATACAAGCCGCCAGAGATTGAAGCCAAGAAGAATCGAGCAGCAAAGAACTGATTGTCATCAACCAAGCATCTCGATTCAGTGATTTAAGAGAAACCCTAATTTGATTTCCTTGAAGCCGCCGCCATTTTTAAGGAAAGTGATCGGGCAAAACTCAAGTGGTCAAGTGAAAATAAAAGAGGTCGGCCAAGGGTTAAACAAAAGGAGGATAACCCTAATTTAAACTCTAAGGGTTTCTAAATTTATAAGGGTTTTTTATTCGTTTTTTTTAATTTGCAATCAAATCTGTAAGTTTTCTAGTTTGACTCTGAAAACTAGGGAGACGAATTACAGGGTCTGTAATTCGGAGAAATCTGGTTTTGGGGGATAAAAACCAGTGCAGGGTTTTGAGCGTAGGGTTAAGAACAGTTGGGAGCGAGTGTCGCGAGTTTACAGGGGATTGTAAGCGTAGAGATTGTTTTAACTCCTAGTAGAAACCTTGGGGAATGCAGCAGTAGGCAGGGTTTTGCCGAAGCTGGGTATATCCGTGTGTTATTTATTTTCCGCATTTATTCTGATTATTATCTGTGCTATTTTTATTTAATTATTTTGCAAAAATCTGCGATAAACCCTATTCACCCCCCCTCCCCCCCTCTAGGGTTAATTTAGATCCTACAAGTGGTATCAGAGCAGGTATTTTTCATTTTATTTTAACTCTAGAGTCATGAATTTGTCTAACAACGCTTTTTCTGAGGGTCAGTCCATAGCTAGGCCACCAATGTTTAATGGAACTGATTATGCCTATTGGAAAGCTAGGATGAAAATTTACTTAAGTTCAGTTGATTATGATGTATGGGATATCGTTGAAACAGGCTACAAACCTCCTGTTACGATTATCAATGATATTGAAATTCCTAAACCAAAAGATAAGTGGGATGCTAATGATAAAAAACTATTCTCAACTGATGCCAAAGCAATGAATGCTTTAATTTGTGCTCTTGATAAAACTGAATTTAACCGTATATCTCACTGTTCAACTACGCAGGAAATTTGGCATACTTTGGAAGTTACACATGAAGGAATCTCATCTCGCACTACTCTGCAACGAATATGAAAATTTCACAATGCGGAAAGACGAAGATATAAAAGAGATGTATGGCCGTTTTTCCACACTAATTTATAATGCAAGGGCTCTTGGTAAAGTCTACACTGAAGTAGAATTAATACGCAAGATACTGAGAGTACTGCCAATGAATTTCGAAGCCAAAGTAACTGCCATTCAAGAATCAAAAGATCTAAATAAGTTGAAAATAGAAGAATTGATTGGAAACTTGATTGCTTATGAAATGGAGTTAAAATCCAAAGAAGGACGCGATGATGCAGAATCAAAGAAAAAGACAATTGCTCTAAGCAACACTGCTGAAAGTAACGATGAAGCTGAGAATCCTATCGAAGAGTTGGCCATGGTTCTTAAAAAGTGGACTAACAAAAAATACAAGTCACGAAAGAAGAGTTCAAAATCCAACAAATCCAAGAATTCCGACAATTCAGACGATGAAGTCATATGCTACAACTGCAATAAACCAGGCCATATCAAACCAAATTGTCCATTACTTCAGAAAGACAGAAAGAAGAAGAAGAAAAAGAAAGCTTTTGCAGCTACATGGGACGATGAAGAAGGAGAAGAAGAAGACTCTGACAGTGATAAAGAGGAAGCCAATTTGTGTCTTATGGCACAGTCAGATTCAGAAAGTAGCGAAGATGATTCCACTGAGGTACCAAATTACTCTTATAAAGATTTAATTTTAATGTGTCATGATCTTACCAAAACCGTTGATTCACTTGAACTAAAAATCAAGAAATTAAAATCTGATAGGTTAAAATTGGTCCACGAAAACAATAGGTTAGAAACTGAGCTTGAAAAAGTGACAAACCTTGATTGTGAAAACTGCAAGTTATTAAAACAAGAGCAAACAGAATTTAAGGCAAATTTTGAAAAATTAAAACAAGAACACTTGGCTTTAAAAGAAAGTGATGACACAAAAAGAAAGAACTTCATTAACAGATGCACTTCTCTTGTAAATGAAAATGAAGCACTTAAAACCAAAGTAAAAAATATGGAAATAACATTGAGTAAGTTTTCAAAAGGGGAAAAGTCATTTAGGATGCTGCTTGGAAATCAATTATATGCTAATAATAAGAAAGGATTAGGATTTGGGAAAACACATATTAATATGGATGATAATGCAAAAGGTGGAAGTGTTTTTCCTAAATGTATAAAATGTGGAAAAATTGGACATAGCTATGAAAAATGTCAAAATAGGAACAATAATAAAAAATTCATACAAATTTGGGTTCCAAAAGGGTCGACAAGTAATTGTAATAGATTTGGATTTGATAAGAACAAACAAATTTGGATTCCAAAAGGATCTGTTGTTCAAAATCAAATTTTTTCAGTTACTAATTTTATTAGACCTATGAGTTTCTCTAGGTCATTCTCTTCTTCTTGTGTGTAGGTATGTTGGCGGGCTAAGGAACAACAAGAATGGTACTTGGGTTCAGGTTGTTCCAAACATATGACAGGAGATAAATCAAAGTTCCTTAGCCTTGAAAAATATAAAGGAGGAAGTGTGATAATGGGCGATAACAGAAAATGTAAAATTATCGGTAAAGGTAAAGTAGGTAATAGTACTTTCTCCTTAACTGATGTTTTATATGTTGAAAACTTGCATCATAATCTCATTTCCATAAGCCAACTATGTGACAAAGGAATGAGTGTGATATTTGATAATGAATCTTGCAAAATTATTGAAAAATCCACAAACAATATTGTGTTCACGGGAAAAAGAAAAGGAAATGTTTATACGATTTCATTTGATGATTTGACTCTCTCACGATGTTTAGTAGCTACGGATGAAGAAGTTTTCTTATGGCATAGGAGATTGGGCCACGCTAGTATGAGTCTCTTGGAAAAACTTGAATCAAAAGAATTGGTAAGAGGTCTACCACATCAGAAATATAAAAATAATAAAGTGTGTAAATCATGTGCTATGGGAAAATTCAGTCGTTCATCATTTCATCCCAAAAATGTTGTTAGCACTAATAGGGTACTTGAATTGATTCACATGGATTTATTTGGACCAAATGAAATCGCTAGCTTGAATGGAAAAAGGTATTGTTATGTGTTGGTTGATGATTATTCTAGATTTACATGGGTTTATTTTCTAGCCAAAAAATCCGAAACTTTTGATTACTTTTCAAAGTTTGCAAAACTCGTTCAAAATGAAAAAGGTGTTTCAATAAAAAATTTAAGAAGTGATCATGGTGGTGAATTTGAAAATTTGGATTTTGAAAATTTTTGTGAAGAAAATGGTTTTAAACACGAATTTTCTGCTCCTCGAACACCCCAACAAAATGGGGTAGTCGAAAGGAAAAATCGTACATTACAGGAATTGGCTAGATCTATGTTAAGTGAATATAATTTGCCTTTGACTTTTTGGGCAGAGGCAGTTAATACATCCTGCCATGTAATGAACAGAGTAATGATTAGACCAATACTTAACAAAACATCCTATGAATTATGGTTTGATAGAAAGCCTAACATTTCATATTTTAGAGTTTTTGGATGCCCTTGTTATCTTCTTAATACAGGTGATCATCTTGGTAAGTTTGAATCAAAGGCTGACGAGGGAATTTTCATGGGTTACTCGTCAAGAAGCAAGGCTTATCGAATCTTCAACAAACAATCAAAAACCATTGTTGAAACCATAAACGTGAAATTTGATGAATCAGATCTGGATACGGTGGACAAAGAGAAAAACGATGAGGGAATTACATATGAGGGTGAAAAAGAAAATAGCAAAGAGAAGACTGGCAGTGATGATCAAACAAAACAAATGTTTGAAGTCGAAAAGTTAAAATTCAAAGCCAACCATCCTCCAGAATTGGTGATAGGAAATCCAACGGCAGGTATACGAACTCGTTCATCATTTAATAAAGATATATGTACTTTTTGTATTCACAGTTGTTTTATCTCAGAAATCGAACCTAAAAATGTTGAAATTGCACTTAATGATGAAAGTTGGATTTTAGCGATGCAAGAAGAACTTAATCAATTTGAGCGGAATAAAGTTTGGAAATTAGTTCCTAGACCGAATGACTATCCAGTAGTAGGAACTAAATGGGTGTTCAAAAATAAACTTGATGAATCCGGAAATGTAATTAGAAACAAAGCTAGGTTAGTTGCAAAAGGATATAATCAAATTGAAGGCATTGATTTTGATGAGACATTTGCACCAGTAGCTAGGTTAGAAGCCATTAGAATTTTGCTCAGTTTTGCGTGTTATAAAGGTTTCAAACTTAAACAAATGGACGTAAAAAGTGCGTTTTTAAATGGAGAATTAAAGGAAGAAGTTTTTGTGGAACAACCCCCCGGTTTTGAAAATCATGAATTTCCAAATCATGTATTCAAACTTGAAAAAGCATTATATGGTCTTAAACAAGCTCCTAGAGCTTGGTACGATTGTTTAAGTGCATATCTTTTGGAAAACGGTTTTAAAAAGGGCAGTGCTGACACTACATTGTTTCTATTACATGAAGGTGATGACTTTTTAATAGTCCAAATTTATGTTGATGATATTATATATGGTGCTACTAATGATTGTTTGTGTGAGAAATTTGAAAAAGTCATGCAGGATAAATTCGAAATGAGCTTAGTAGGTGAATTAAAATACTTCCTTGGATTTCAAATCAAACAAAGCTCCAAGGAAATTTTCATATCACAAACAAAATACATTGCTGAATTGCTGAAAAGATTTGGACTAGAAAATGCAAAACCACTCAGAACACCGATGAGTCCTTCAACCAAGCTTGACAAAGACGAGAAAGGAGTTGCAGTTGATCAGAAAAAATATCGTGGAATAATTGGTTCACTTCTTTATCTCACTGCATCTAGGCCTGATATTATGTTTGCTGTTTGTTTATGTGCACGCTTTCAATCCAATCCAAAAGAATCTCACTTAATAGCCACAAAAAGAATATTAAGATATCTTTTGCACACACACAAATTTGGTTTATGGTACCCCGCATGCAATAATTTCGAATTAATTGGATATTCTGATGCTGATTATGCTGGATCCCTTGTTGCTAGAAAAAGCACTAGTGGGACTTGTTTTATGCTAGGACACTCGTTAGTCTCGTGGTCAAGTCGAAAACAAAATTGTGTTGCTTTATCCACAATTGAGGCTGAATACATTGCTTTGGGAAGCTGTTGTGCACAAATACTATGGATGATGCAAACTCTTTCAGACTTTGGTCTAATTTATAAAAAAGTACCACTAAAATGTGATAGTAAAAGTGCTATAGACTTGTCTAATAATCCTGTTCACCATTCACGCACTAAACACATAGATGTGAGACATCATTTTATTAGAGATCACATTTCACAAGAAGATATTTGTATTGAGTTTATTTCAACTGACTGTCAACTTGCTGATATCTTTACAAAACCTCTTCCCGAAGATAGATTTTCACGATTACGCTTAGATTTGGGAATCATAGAAATTGATTGATCATTATCCATTTTTTTTTAAAAAATTCATAAATGGTTATTCGAGAGTTAAATGATTGATTATTTGAACTATTTTGGAACTCGTTAAATTATATCAGATCTTGGAATTGTGATGAGTATTGACTATAATTGTTTTTATCATGAGGAAATATTTTTAAATCTCATGATGATTGGACAAATTTTATAATACTTTTGAATTAGAGCTTATTTTACGACCATCTTCTATATCTACCATACTTCTGTCACTCATCATGGTTTTATTTAATCTGGGGAGTTCTAATTATTCTTGGAATTTAGAAATAAATAAATAAATAATAATTTATCCTTGGTACTCACTCCCATTTAAAAGTCCTCGCGGTTATGCGTGGGTGAATTACCTTAATCTCTATGTACTTCCATTCTCACTTAAAAGACCTTTGGGCTATGCATGGATGGAACTCATCAGAGAGGATAAAGTTAAGTTACTACTAACCCCATTTAAAAGACCTTTGGGCTATGCATGGTTAGGAAGTGCTTAACACATTTTTAAGCATATTTAAAATCTTTAAATTTTATATTCAAATAGTCAATTTTTATTGAACTCTCCTAATTCTATAAAATCCATAGAAAATCCATTCGTTCTGAAAGTGAAATTTGTCTCTGATTCCAAGAATATTATGATTTTTGTTTGATTCAATGAGATTTATGATATATTATCCTCTTGATCTGAATTTATATTTCTAGTTTATATTCATCACTGTTTTAATTTCTGCTATTCTTTTGATGATAACAAAAGGGGGAGAATGGTCAAGATTTTGATGGATGAGTAAACATTTATAGAATATTTTGAAATTTGGGATTGATTAATTCATTTCAAAATTTTCAAATCTATGCATCAATAAGGGAAGCTTAGTTGTAGGGGGAGCATACAAATAGGGGGAATAACATACTTCACGTTTCAAACACATTCATACATTCAAAATCTTTTATTTGTTTGTCATCATCAAAAGGGGGAGATTGTTGTATATAACAGTGTTGTATACACAATTATATGATTTTTGTTTGATGATAACAACCAAATATATTTTATTATTGAATGTGTTTGTAAATGCACTGATTTACTACACAACAAACTGTACAGAAATTTGAACAATCACACAGTATTTTATTTAAATAAAAATATTTTATTTCAATATCAAAATGTACATCTTTTTACTCCACTATTTGACATACTACATTTCATTCATACAACTCTGTCACTCACTCTATACAACTACATTTACACTCACATATACAAACACTTTCATACATTGACACTGTTTTTTTTACTGTCTTCTATCGTCCATCTTCTGT
Organism: Allium sativum; assembly: GCA_030737875.1. Lineage (NCBI taxonomy): Eukaryota > Viridiplantae > Streptophyta > Magnoliopsida > Asparagales > Amaryllidaceae > Allium > Allium sativum. The sequence goes on along the minus strand of CM060921.1, from coordinate 449,481,355 downwards.
CTTCATAGCCTTCAGTCAAATCTTGTCTTCATACCTGTCACAAGAAGAACACACAGTAGACTGCAACAAAAATAAAATAGAATAAAAGCAAATAAAAATTTATTTTTAAATTTTATTTGCCTCAGAATTACGGTGTGTTTCTCATCACTTTTCTAGACTTGGTCTGATATGCAGGGACAGAAAAACTCGTCTGGATGGCTGCATATACACACGTGTATACACGTGTGCACTGCCACACCAATCCAGTGTCACGACTGAGGAGTAGCCACAAGGACCGTCTCAACCCAGTGCAAATCAATGAGCAAATGGCAGAGCATTTAAGCACAAGTAATCAAATCAATACAGAAGTGAAATTGTTCAAAAGCATTAAACATGGCAGATGGAAAAATACAGCAGTACAAGTAGCATGGTCGAGTTCAAGTCAACATATTCATTAAAACAAAATGGATTCAGCAACACATGAAAATTGCATGGACCACATGTGTAAAACAGCATTGTCAATGTCATCAAATACAAAAGAGCAACAAGGAAAATTCAACATGTATGGTGACTCAAAGCATTGTACAGCAGACAATCGGGCTAAGTGTCTGTACATGATCAAGTAAAGTAAGTCAAGCATGAAGGATTAAGTGAAGATTGGCAAATGGAAGCATGGCAGGACAAAGAGGTCTGACATGTCTCAAGTGTTAATACACTACTCACAAAGTCATGAAAGTGCAAACACAAACAGCAGCATGAAGACAATGAATCAGTACCATGAAAAACAAGGATGGCACAACAACAAATCTAGAGTACACATGGACCAGTCATGCATATATACAAGTTTCCAAATGTAACTCAAGTAGAGGAAAGAAATATATGGTGCAAACAACATACAAGCTCCAGGTTCACATATGTAATGCAGCTCTCAAAATGGATAAGGCAAATATGAAGACAGGTCTGCCAGGCTCAAATGCAAGATAGCAAAGTGGCATACATGTTAAGCGCAACAACTAATGCAGTGTTGGAAACATGCAAGTAAAACTAAGCTAATTAGTACATAGCAACAAAGGCAACTCGACCACAAAACTCAAGTCTGAAGTGCAATATACAGCAAGTCAAGCACAAAAGGGAAATACAGACAACATGCTAACAGGAAAACAGTTTGATCAAGGCAGTACCAAGTTCAAATGTAGCATCTGTTCGTATAATTTTTTATAAAGCAATTAATCCAAGGTCGAGGCAAAAGTGTCATGTGCAACAATACAGTATACAGGATATGGAGTAGCAAGCATAAGTTTACACAAGTTTCAGGTTCGAGCGTGAAGCAAATGCAAGAATTTCAGTCAATACTAAAGTGGCCAAACCAAGACAAGTGACACAAGTTCAAGTAAAGGACTTGTGCAAATCTGTTTTATAGAGTAATTGTTCTTATCAGTTCAAAATCATCTGGACCAACTCAAAGCAATAAAGTCACACGCAAATTTCCAAAAATTCAAGACCGAGTCTAAGTTCCAGAAGGAATAAAAATCACAAGAAGTAATCACGGAAATATATTCAGAAAATCAGGAGAATTCAAGACCATTTAATTTGAATAATTTTATCACGCAAGTATTCCACAAAAATATATTCGGTTTTTTGTTTATAATAAAATCCAGGTTCATCGAGCAAATCCAATTTAAATCGTGCAATTAAAAAGGGGGAAACAAGCATAATCAAGTTCAAATAATCCGAGGAAATTTCCAGAGAAATCACAAGTTCAAGACCAGTTCAAAACCGAAGATTTCAAGCCAAAAATTACTCGAATATCAAACCAAGTCTAAGCTTAAGAAATCAGAGAATATTTAGGATTTTTAATCCTATTTAAACACCAATCCTCATCGGCAGAAGAGCATCTGAGTTCCAACGCAAATAAAAGCAAAAGTTCGAAGTGAAAAATCATACCAGAAAACTTGGATCCAAAATCAGAGTCCATAAAATCAATCGAAGAAGATACAACCCGCCAGAGATTGAAGCCAAGAAGAATCGAGCAGCAAAGAACTGATTGTCATCAACCAAGCATCTCGATTCGGTGATTTAAGAGAAACCCTAATTTGATTTCCTTGAAGCCGCCGCCATTTTTAAGGAAAGTGATCGGGCAAAACTCAAGTGGTCAAGTGAAAATAAAAGAGGCCGGCCAAGGGTTAAACAAAAGGAGGATAACCCTAATTTAAACTCCAAGGGTTTCTAAATTTATAAGGGTTTTTTATTCGTTTTTTTTATTTGCAATCAAATCTGTAAGTTTTCTAGTTTGACTCTGAAAACTAGGGAGACGAATTACAGGTTCTCTAATTCGGAGAAATCTGGTTTTGGGGGATAAAAACCAGTGTAGGGTTTTGAGCGTAGGGTTAAGAACAGTTGGGAGCGAGTGTCATGAGTTTACAGGGGATTGTAAGCGTAGAGATTGTTTTAACTCCTAGTAGAAACCTTGGGGAATGCAGCAGTAGGCAGGGTTTTGCCGAAGCTGGGTATATCTGTGTGTTATTTATTTTCCGCATTTATTCTGATTATTATCTGTGCTGTTTTTATTTAATTATTTTGAAAAAATCTGCGATAAACCCTATTCACCCCCCCCCCCCTCTAGGGTTAATTTAGATCCTACATACCCAACATTTTAGTAGTGGTCAATCATCTGTCGTAAGGAAAGAGTTATTCAAGGTGCAGGAAGCGTTAAATGTGAAGCCATTTGATAATCAGCTTCAACAAATGGAATATGAATTGCAGAGTAGGCTTAAAAATTTATTGGACTCTGAGTTGCTACAACTAGGCAACGCTCATATTTAAGGAAGGAAAAAGATGCTGATAGGAATTCAAAGTTTTTTCACAACTCTTTAAAAGTTGCCAAGATTAAGGAGGCTATTATTATGATTAAGGATACTCAAGGTAAAGTTCATACTTCTGCTGAAGCTATTGACGAAGCATTTGTCAGTTACTTTAACTTAATATCAGCTCCTACTTCTTTACCTGCAAGCCATATTGATCCTCTTAATCATATAGAACTTTCTTTTATTTCTAATCAGCAATCTAAGGAGTTTGTAACAACCCACATTTTTCGCATCGGGGGATCGTAGAATATTTATTTCTTTCCCATATGAAGTCGTATGGTCATGTAACTTTGGGAAACAACCATTAGAGTCATTTCCCATGTTTATGATTTTTGCCGATTTTTAAATGACCATTTTGCCCCTAGCTGATCTTGTTTCGGCCATAACTTTTGATTGGAAAGGAATTTTGACCTGAAACAACTTCCATTAGATTCGTTTGATGGTTTACCTTTCCGTAGAGTGGTCATATGTGAAAAACGAACTTACAGTTTGGGAGATATGGCTGAAATAAGGTTTGTAAGGTGAAAAACTGCTTAACCGGGCCAAATAGGGTGATTAGTGAATAGGCCCATAACCCATTTCGGGATTAGGGTTATGGGGAGGCTGAAATGAGTTAGGGTTTCATTTCATTTCAGTTTTCTAGCCTCCACTTACCTCTTAGAAACTCTAAAAATGGCCTCCAACCTCTAAATACCTCCAAATCACTTTCTACTTGAAGATTGGGCTTAGCAACATCAAATTAAGAGAGATCAACACCAAATCAACATTAGAGCTGCTGTTTAGCATTGGGATTCGCATCAAATCAGAGATTTATTTCAGATCTAAGGTTTATTTGTGGCTAAGGTGAGTGATTTGCATAGTTCCTCACTAATTATGGCTAATTAAGGGTAATTAGTGTTAATTAGCGAAATTAGACATGATAAAATTCTAGAAAAATATTTATAAAATTTGAAATGATGTTTTAGACCTCTGATATGAATTTGGGTTAATTTGGTTAAGTTTTGCTAATCATATCATAAGTTTCACCTAAACATGCTTAAGGGAAAATATGGGGTTTTGGCTATGTTTGATCCAGTTTAACCTATCATATTGATGTTTTGGTGTTAGAGGTCACTTCTACTTGTTGATATGACTCTGTGGTATGCTTTTTGATTGATTAGAATAGTTAGAATGGTCGAAAACGTCGTCGAGAGGCGTATAAACTGTCGCTGGAAGTTGCAGGAATGTTGCAGGAACCGGACCGAATCGGACTTAACGACCCGATCGTGATTAGCCTCTCTGACCCAAACCGCCAGTAGCTCCCCGACCCGATCCGCGTGGAGATGGAGACCGATCCAATGTTGGGGGAAAAAGGGTGAAGCCCGCGCTTCGAACCGATCCGATGTGCCACCCCGACCCGATCCGTGGCGATTGAGCTTGGAGACCCCGACCCTACCCGCTGGGGGTATTCACGATCCGATCCGTCACCAGGTGGACGCCATGAGCCTAACCGTGTTGATGATGGAGAGCTGAAGGCCGAACCGAACCGACGCGTGGTGAATGGAATTGAAGAACCCGACCCGATCCCCTGGGGGCGACGTCTGCCTGTTATTGCTAACTCTTTGGTTGCAGGTTCAGGTATGGTTTAGTCTACCTGTTATTGTTCTGTTTAGATGCTTATCGCTCATACCAGGCTTTATGTCTGACCCAGAGTTTTATGTTTCGTATTATTACTCTGGGTGCTCACACGAGCAGACTAGAGACAGGTTAGCTAGCGATGCGCGAGTAGCTGATTCGGAGGCGAGCAGGAGGCTCCTACGTATGATATCTACATATATTCTCCCTGTGTCGTTGGTGGTCACTACTTGGACATTAGTAGTGTACCTTCTTCGTCTTGCTTTTGCTTTAGAGACAGTATTTTAAAAGTTGTAATAAGCTGTATTTTGGATTTCCGCTGCTATGATGCTTAGTTCTGGTTTTCATCTTATGCACTGTCTCACTTGTTTTATGTCAAGTATGTTGTTATTATATTTTGTTCTATGCGCTGTGAGACATTCTACAGGTTCTTTGTTGATTCTTCGTCTTCTTTCCTTTCCTTGGCGACCGTCCCGTGCTAACTGGACATGTGTACAACGCACCTTTGGAGTAAATGTCGGTTGGTGCGGGGCGGGCCGTCACACTTAGTATCAGAGCTCTAGGTTGCGTAGTTAACCTAGGGAAAGACACTAGGGGGAGATAGTACGTATATGAGAGCGCGTATTTGTGATTACTTTGGTTTTCAAAAGCTATATATATATACTATTAGTAGTATAAGAATGAAGTCGTACTGCACTAGCACCACTATGGGGTCGTTAATCGTTTTCTCTTTACAGATTGAACGATGAGTAGAGACACCAGGGGTGCTGGTAGAGGGACCAACCATGGGAATGCTCCTGACATGAGGGCAATGTTCACCAACTTCGTGATGGAGATGCTTAGGGATGTTCAAGGGGCAGTTCCCAATCCCGGAAATGGTGGTGGTCCAGTAGTGCATGCGCCTAGGGTCGATTTCGCCAAGTTGTGCAAGGATTACACTAATCTTGGTGGGAAGCCGTTCCACGGAACGGAGTCGGCCACAGATGTTTAGGATTGGTTGGATAGTTGTGATCATATCTTCGATGACTTGGGTATTGAGGATGCGATGAAGAGAAGGCTAGCGTCTCGTCAGCTGCAAGGGCGAGCGATGAATTGGTGGAATGCCATTAGAACAACTACTCCAGAAGATCAAGTTACTTGGGATCAGTTTAAGGCTCGCTTTAGCGAGAAGTTCATTCCAGTTGCCCAGAAGTCAGTGTTGTTTAAGAGATTCTTGGAACTCAAGCAGAATGGTAGGGCAGTCTCCGACTATATTGCTGAGTTCGACACCTTGTCGAAGTATGGACTATCTCTTATCGATACTCCTGAGAAGAAGAATGAGAAGTTCATTACTGGGTTGGATGGATACTTGGAGGAAAGGCTTATCAACCACATCGATGAGACTTTTGAGTCGATTGTGGGAAAAGCTTTGAGATCAGAGAGTCTTTACCCTAAGCCAAAGACTGAGGCTGCATCTGCAGAAGGGCCGAAACCGCAAGCAGGTGGTGGAGGCAAAAATAACTCTCAGAGTAAGAGGAAACAGAACCAATCTAAGGATGGCCAGAAAAAGAGCAAGAAAGATGTTGAGTGCTTCAGCTGTGGAAAGAAGGGCCATTATGCTGAAGAATGTCGGGCCAAGCCAGCGGAAAAGAAGTGCTACAATTGTGGCCAAGTTGGACATCATAAGGATAAGTGTCCGCAACCTCTTAAGGAGAAGAAGATTGTGAAAGCATATGCTATCGATGTTGTTCCTTCTTCGTCGAATGCCCCAACTGCGGCGGAGAAAGGAAAGAATGTCATCATTCAAGTTATGCTTTCTATTTATGATGTACCAGTTCGAGTTTTGTTTGATACTGGGGCTTCCCGTTCCTTCATATCTAGTGACCTGGTGAATAGGTTGGGACTGGAACCCGAGATAGTCGATAGACCGTTGGTTGTGACGAACCCGATTGGTGGTTCTACTAACCTTAGTATGATTTGCCGAAATTTGGTCTTATCGAGTCATGGATGTATGTTTGTTTGTGATTACTTTGTTTTGGGCTTTACTAGGTATGACATTATATTGGGGGTCGATTGGCTCCAAAGATACGGGGTGGTGGTAGACTGTGAGGGCTTTTTGGTGACAGTTAGGGCGGATGATGGGCGGAGGGTAGTGTTTGGTAGTCTACCTAGTGATGGGGTAATGACTAGTTTTATAAATTCCCTCGACATCCCGCATGATGAGTTGTCAGATGTGCCCGTGATTGGCCAGTATCCGGACATCTTCGAGGAGGTGACCGGGCTTCCACCACACCGAGAGATTGAGTTCCGTATTGATTTAGTGAAAGATGCCAGACCTATAGTGATGCCACTTCGTCGTATGGCACCAAGGGAGCAGCAAGAGCTCGGGGTGCAAGTCAGCAATCTTTTGAAGAAGGGGTTTATTAGAAGAAGTGTCTCCGAGTGGGGAGCACCAGTTGTGCTTGCCACCAAGGCAGATGGTTCCCTTCGTTTGTGTGTGGACTATCGCGAGTTGAATAAAGTGACGAGGAAGAATAAGTATCCTCTACCGTGGATAGATGATTTGTTTGATCAACTGGAAGGAGCAAGAGTGTTATCCCAGTTGGACCTCACGACAGGATTTCATCAGCTCCGAATAGCAGATGAGAGTGTTTCGAAAACGGCATTTAGGACGCCGTCTGGATTCTATGAGTGGTTGGTTATGCCATTTGGGTTGACCAATGCACCAGCATATTTTGTGGATCTTATGAATCGAGTATTCAGAGATCAGTTGAATAAGTTTGTTCTTGTGTTCGTAGATGATATCCTTGTTTACTCGAGGACAGAGGAGGAACACAAGGGACACTTGAGGATAGTGATGGAGGTGTTGAGGAAACACCAATTGAAAGCGAAATTCTCTAAGTGTCACTTCTGGAGGAGGGAAGTGAGATTCTTGGGTCATGTTGTTTCAGAGAATGGTATTGCCGTGGACCCTGCGAAGGTGGCTACGGTACAAGATTGTTCTACGCCCAAGTATGCAACAGACGTAAGAAGTTTCTTGGGGTTAGCTGGGTATTATCGTAAGTTTATCCAGGACTTCTCCAAGATAGCAGCACCATTGACTCAGTTGACTAAGAAGAATCATGCCTTCGTCTGGGACGGAGTGTGTGAGAATGCATTCAAAAGTCTAAAAGAAAAGTTAACGCGTGCGCCAGTGCTAGTCATTCCTAAAGGGAATGAAGAAATGACGGTATACACGGATGCTTGTGGTACCGGACTAGGTGCTGTATTGATGCAAGCAGGTAGGGTTGTAGCTTATGCTAGTCGGCAATTGAAGCCGCATGAGAAGAAGTACCCTACCCATGATTTGGAATTAGCAGCGATCGTGTTTGCGCTGAAGATGTGGAGACATTATCTCTTGGGAGAGAGATTTGAGTTGTTTACCGATCATAAATCGTTAAAGTATCCCTTCTCTCAGAAAGATCTGAATCTCCGTCAGCAGAGATGGTTAGAGTTCTTGGCTTCGTATGATTTTGATATCGCATACACACCTGGGAAAGGTAATGCGGTAGTCGATGCCTTGAGTAGGAGACATGCCAGTTTAGGGGCTATGTTTCTTGAATGGAAGCAACAGCAGTATATCGCAGGGTTTGATTTCATACCAAAGTGCGAATTGGATCCAGACATGCTAGCTAGTTTGACGATCAGACCCACTTTGATAGAGCGGATTGGTTCCAGTCAGAGGGACGATCCTAATCTATTGGAGATCATCTCCAAGTTAGAAATGAATATTGACGGTGAGGAGATGAATTTGTATGGGCTTGATCGAGAAGGATGGCTTCGAAAGAAAGGAAGACTAGTTGTACCCAACATGAATGGTTTGAGAGATGAAGTGCTTAGGGAATGTCATCACTCAAAACTGACTATACACCCCGGTGGTGATAAGATGTATCGAGACATGAGACAGACTTACTACTGGGAAGGGATGAAAAGAGACGTTGGGAAGTTTATATCCAAGTGCATGAATTGCCAGCTAGTTAAAGCCGAGCAAAAGAAGCCTAGTGGTTTGTTGCAACCATTAGAAATTCCCGAATGGAAATGGGAGCAAGTCTCGATGGATTTCATCGATGGTTTACCGAGGACTAGATCGGGACATGATAGCATTTGGGTAATTGTGGATCGATTGACTAAGAGTGCAAGATTTATACCAGTCAAATCGACCAGAACGGTAGCTAAGTTAGCAGAATTGTATATGAAATGGGTAGTGAGATTTCATGGAGTACCTAAAAGCATTGTGAGTGACCGAGACCCGTTGTTCACTAGTAGGTTTTGAAAGAGCTTACAAGAGGCTCTAGGGTCAGGATTACATCTCAGTACTGCATATCATCCTCAGACTGACGGTCAGACGGAGAGGGTGAATCGTATATTGGAAGATCTCTTGAGAGCTTGCATATTGGATTTTGGTGGATCATGGGATGACCATTTGCATCTAGTAGAGTTTGCATATAATAATAGCTACCAATCCAGTATCGGTATGGCTCCATATGAAGCTTTGTACGGAAGATCGTGCAACTCACCATCATGTTGGATAGAGACCGGTGAGAAGTTTGTGCTTGGACCAGATGTGGTAAGAGAAACCTCGGATAAGATCAAGATCATTCATCAACGAATGAAGGCTTCCCAAGATACGCAGAAGAGTTATGCTGATAAGAGGAGAAGAGACTTAAAATTCTCGGTTGGTGACTTGGTGTTTGTCAAGATTTTTCCGTTGAAGAGCGTGATTCGATTTGGAAGGAGAGGCAAGTTAGCACCATGATTTGTTGGTCCATTCCCAGTTCTCGAACAAGCTGGGAATTTGGCATATAGAGTTGACTTACCAGAAAAGATGGCGGGAGTTCACAACGTATTTCATGTTTCCCAACTAAGGAAGTTCGTTCACGACTCAGATATGACTATTTCACCTGATCAGTTAGAGGACTTCGAAGTAGAACCCGAGGCGGTTGGGAACCGCAAGCCGATTCGTATTGTCGAGCATGATACGAAGCAACTTCGAAGGAAGGCGGTGAAGCTAGTCAAGGTTCAGTGGGATGAGAACAAGAATGATTGTACTTGAGAGATAGAGGAGAGCATTAGGAAGACGTATCCAGAACTCTTCGCCTGGTAAGATTTACTTTGCAATTTAGTTATTCCGCATGCTAGGATAGATTTGTTTTGCATGTTTGATTGTTGTTTTATGGCTGATAGGCATGCGGGACCCTTTGTGTGTTTTGGTTAGGGAATTTCGGGGGCGAAATTTCTTAAGGGGGGGAGAATGTAACAACCCGCATTCTACGCATCGGGGGATCCTAGAATATTTATTTCTTTCCCATATGAAGTCGTATGGTCATGTAACTTTGGGAAACAACCATTAGAGTCATTTCCCATGTTTATGATTTTTGCCGATTTTTAAATGACCATTTTGCCCCTAGCTGATCTTGTTTCGGCCATAATTTTTGATTGGAAAGGAATTTTGACCTGAAACCACTTCCATTAGATTCGTTTGATGGTTTACCTTTCCGTAGAGTGGTCATATGTGAAAAACGGACTTACCGTTTGGAAGATATGGCTGAAATAAGGTTTGGAAGGTGAAAAACTGCTTAACCGGGCCAAATAGTGTGATTAGTGAATAGGCCCATAACCCATTTCGGGATTAGGGTTATGGGGAGGCTGAAATGAGTTAGGGTTTCATTTCATTTCAGTTTTCTAGCCTCCACTTACCTCTTAGAAACCCTAAAAATGGCCTCCAACCTCTAAATCACCTCCAAATCACTTTCTACTTGAAGATTGGGCTTAGCAACATCAAATTAAGAGAGATCAACACCAAATCAACATTAGAGCTGCTGTTTAGCATTGGGATTCGCATCAAATCAGAGATTTATTTCAGATCTAAGGTTTATTTGTGGCTAAGGTGAGTGATTTGCATAGTTCCTCACTAATTATGGCTAATTAAGGGTAATTAGTGTTAATTAGCGAAATTAGACATGATAAAATTCTAGAAAAATATTTATAAAATTTGAAATGATGTTTTAGACCTCTGATATGAATTTGGGTTAATTTGGTTAAGTTTTGCTAATCATATCATAAGTTTCACCTAAACATGCTTAAGGGAAAATATGGGGTTTTGGCTATGTTTGATCCATTTTAACCTATCATATTGATGTTTTGGTGTTAGATGTCACTTCTACTTGTTGCTATGACTCTGTGGTATGCTTTGTGATTGATTAGAATAGTTAGAATGGTCGAAAACGTGTCGAGAGGCGTATAAACTGTCGCTGGAAGTTGCAGGAATGTTGCAGGAACCGGACCGGATCGGACTTAACGACCCGATCGTGATTAGCCTCTCTGACCTGAACCGCCAGTAGCTCCCCGACCCGATCCGCGTGGAGATGGAGACCGATCCAATGTTGGGGGAAAAAGGGTGAAGCCCGCGCTTCGAACCGATCCGATGTGCCACCCCGACCCGATCCATTTAGCCACCTCGGAACCGATCTGTGGCGATTGAGCTTGGAGACCCCGACCCTACCCGCTGGGGGTATTGACGATCCGATCCGTCACCAGGTGGACGCCATGAGCCTAACCGTGTTGATGATGGAGAGCTGAAGGCCGAACCGAACCGACGCGTGGTGAATGGAATTGAAGAACCCGACCCGATCCCCGGGGGGCGACGTCTGCCGATCCGAACCGACGTACTGTGAGGGAGCTTGAGGTATCCGACTCAATCCAGTGAAGAGGAGCATTCCGATCCGAATCGAACTGATGACTAGGGGTAGATCCGAACCGATCCGGTGATGACCCATAACCCGAGATGCAAAGGTAGTCCAAATGGGAAGTTAGAGCTCAGGATCCAGTTGGGAACCAATGAGTTCACTTCATGATTAGGCTTTGCTGCGGGACGTGTGCTAAGGAGTTGTCGACGTTCATAACTTCGTTTCACCACTAAAAATGGATGATGGGCTACTTATCAGTGCAGTAGAGTCACTATGACTCGAGGGGCAAGGTGATGGTAGCAAGACTACGTTATCAGTGCAGTAGAGTCATTACGACTTGAGGGGAAAAGTGATGCGTAGTATGACTATGAGCCAGTGCAGTGGGGTCATTGTGACTCCATGGGGCAGAGTGGACATAGTAAATGATTAGTGAGGCTATGAGCCAGTGCAGTGGGGTCATTGCGACTCCATGGGGCAAAGTGGACATAGCAAAGGATTAGTGGCTTATGTATCAGTGCAGTGAAGCCATTTATGACTTCATGGGGCAAAGTGATCATAGCAAGGTATGTTGGGTGATCGAAGTGGTGAATATCGTATGCTTTATGCACTGAGTGAGAGATGTGAGGATGGTTGCTATGTTTGATTGTTTGCCATCACTATGACATGCACACCCCCACCCCCGTTATCTTTACACTATTTGGAATGGCACCTTAGAGTGTTGTACAATATGTAGTGCTAACTCTTTGGTTACAGGTTCAGGTATGGTTTAGTCTACCTGTTATTGTTCTGCTTAGATGCTTATCGCTCATACCAGGCTTTATGTCTGACCCAGAGTTTTATGTCTCTTCTTATTACTTTGGGTGCTCACACGAGCAGACTAGAGACAGGTTAGCTGGCGATGCGCGAGTAGCTGATTCGGAGGCGAGCAGGAGGCTCCTACGTATGATATCTACATATATTCTCCCTGTGTCGTTGGTGGTCACTACTTGGGCATTAGTAGTGTACCTTCTTCATCTTGCTTTTGCTTTAGAGACAGTAATTTAAAAGTTGTAATAAGCTGTATTTTGGATTTTCGCTGCTATGATGCTTAGTTCTGGTTTTCAGCTTATGCATTGTCTCACCTGTTTTATATCAAGTATGTTGTTATTATATTTTGTTCTATGCGATGTGAGACATTCTACAGGTTCTTTGTTGATTCTTCATCTTCTTTCCTTTCCTTGGCGACCGTCCCGTGCTAACTGGACATGTGTACAACGCACCTTTGGAGTAAATGTCGGTTGGTGCGGGGCGGGCCGTCACAGAGTTAGTTTCATTGATAACTGGTGATGAAATTAAATCTATGTGTTTAGCCTAGATTTGAATAGTTCAGGAGGGCCAGATGGGTATAATGCTTGTTTTGTGCAAAAGTGTTGGTCTATTATTGGTCATGATATCATTGAAGCAGTACATTACTTCTTATGAATAGCTATCTACCTGCAATGTTATCTGCTACTTTTATAACATTGGTTCCCAAAATTCAAAATTCTTTCCTAATATCTGATTTTAGGCCTATTTCCTACTGTAGTGTTTTTTATAAGATCATTTCGAAGGTGCTAGCTAATAGACTTCACTCAGTTCTGCCCTCTGTTATTTCAAGTAATCAGTCTGCTTTTGTTTCTGGAAGATCTATTAGTGACAATATTCTGATCACTCAAGAATTACTACTTGGCGATGACAGGAAAAATATATATCCTGGATGTATGTTAAAGCTTGATATCATGAAGGCTTTTGACAGTGTCTCTTGGTGATCTATTTTAGCTATTATGTCTAAAATGAACTTTGCCAAACCATTTCTATCCTGGATCTATACATGTATCTCGTCTCCTATGTTTTCAATCTCTAGGAATGATAGGATGCATGGATATTTTAAAGGAAAGCACGGTGTCAGACAGGGGGATCCTATTTCATCCTATCTATTCATCATAGTAATGGAATTGCTGAATTCTCTAATCATACAGCAGGTGAAGATAGGGAATCTTGGGCTCCATCCTCGGTGTAAAAACCCACAGATTACCCATTTATTATTTTCAGATGATTTAGTGATCTTCACTAAACCAACAATGGGTAATATTCAACGTACACTTTCCATTCTTCAATTTTTTCATGAGATTACAGGGCTGCAGATTAATTTGAATAAGTCTTATGTTAAATGCTGGGTTGTCTTCGAATAAAAAGGAAGAGCTCATCTCCTTATCTGGTTTGAAGGAATTGCCTGACAATTCTACATATTTGGGACTTCCTCTGTTCAGTTCTAGAATTACCAAGGAAAAGTGTATGCCACAATATGAGAAAATCATTGACAAGCTAAAGAAGTGGCATGCTTGCAAATTATCTCAAGCGGGAAGGTTAACTGTTATTCAATCAATTATAACTTCAATGACTTCTTATTAAACAAGACACTATATTCTTCTTGTGAAGCTTTTTAATATGGTAATCAGTGCAATGAACAAGTTTTTGTGGCATGGAGATCCATTTGCTAAAAAGATTGTTCCAATTTCTTTTGCAAAATTATTTGAAAGCAAGAAGTATGGAGGACTGGGAATCATAAATATTTTACAAAGGAAGAAGGCTGCAGTGTCTTTATACATAGATAAGCTATTCTCTAATGATAATTGTCTTTGGACTAGATTTGTGAGGAACGATCTGATAGGAAGGAAAAATGTTTGGACAATGTAGATTCCGAAAAACTGTAGATGGAGTTGGAGGCAAAATTTGAAGTTGCGAAGAGTTTTCCTTCCTTTTATTCAATGTAATGCAGGCATGCATGTTGATTTATCGTTTTGGCATTCTCCTTGGGCTAGTTCTAGTCTTATTTTAAGTGACATAGTTGATTATAATTTGCGTAGAAACAGTGGAATAGCTGAGGGTGCTTTAGTTGAGGATTTAATTCATGAAGGTGAGTTGATATTGCCACATAGTACTTCAACAACAACTTTACGTAGACTTTGGAATGAAATCTCAAGTACTTTCAAGACTGTTGGTAATCTTAATGTTGCATGGTCAGGGAAAGAGCATTCAATTAATCATGTTTATGGTCTTCTGAATGGTGATAGGCCATTATTTCCTTGGTATAAAAGAATTTGGAGTTTGATGAGTTCGGCTAAGTGTAACTTTTTGCTATGGAAAGTTATGTCGAATTCATTAAACACTAAAGGCAAGCTATCCAAAATGGGGATTATTGCAGATGATACTTTTGTTTTGTGTAAAATGGATGTAGAGTGTAATACACATTTGTTCTTCGAGTGCATGTATGTTCATCAGATTTGGAGGAGAATATTGGCAAATGGTAACTTCCATACTCCTTTGAATAATAGTAGAGATGAATGGTTCTTATTATTCAAATCAACTAAGTGGAAGACGAGAAAAAGTATGCTTCTATTGAAAATCCTGAAGATATTTGTATATGAGATGTGGGTTGAAAGGAACAGAAGGGTGTTTAGTAATTCAAAATTAAGTACTAATGAACTCTTTGATATCATACATAGAAGGATTGTGAAGAAACTGAATTCAGATTGAAGTTGATTAGCAAGTGAACTTTATATCTTGCTTTGAAGATAGTTGTTGTTGCCATTGAGGTTTTTGGTGCAGTATTGAGTTTTTTTGGGGCTGATTGTTTCATTCAATTGTTTTTTTTCTCAAAGTTGTATAGTGTATAGTCATTGAGGTGTGTATTGTATGTTTTGTATAGATTGTTTGTTGTAAACTTTGTAATTTTTTAAGTGTAAATAAAGTCTGATTGCCGTTCTAAAAAATTCAGTTTATTCCAATACTTACAATTTCTTGTAAATCTCAAATTCTTTATTTTCTTAGCCTAAATTATTATACGGTTTAGGCTCTTGAACTTGTGTCTATGCAGTTAAAGCTCTGCTAAAGCCCGCAATATCTCCGCTATATCCAATAGTGCTCTTCAATCGCTATGCTATTTCAATTTAGCGTTGGTGAAAAGTAGATCTGCTTTTATCCTCGCTATTTTCCGCTACTTCCGCTAAATCAAGGCTTTTTAGCGTCCAATTTAGTAGTATTAATACATAGAGCATGATTTGACTAGTTCTCTTTTTAAAAAATTAGTAAATTTAGCATAAAGAGCGAAATCTAAGGCATAAGTGCCAAATATGTAGTAACAATCAATTACACTCATCAAATTTAGCATGCATAACTATGATATTCCTTGCTTTTGTTATATAACATTAATTGCTATAATTTTCTCATACACATATAATGTGACAAAGATGATCAATTAATTTTTGAACATTTGGTTTTACATTTCATGAACCTTATTGCGCCTCCGCTACATCCCCATTATTTCTCCGCTTTATCCCCGCTACATGTTTTTACACCTCCGCCGCTATAGAACCGCTAAGTGCTTTAACTACACAGACTTGTATTTTATTTTCGTGATTGTAAAATTCTAAAATAGGTTACAAGAAGTCTGCTTCTCCATTCTTTGCTTTTTATTACCAATTTTATGTCTACAACCGTCATTTAAACCCCAATATGAGAGGGTATTTCAAAAATATTGCCTATATTCAAGATAGTTGTTTATTTAAAACAAATCTTTATACCCAAAAACACTTTCTATTTATTTTGTTAAGTTTTGTTTTCAAAACACAAATTTCCACTTGACAACTTATTAGTTCATTTCAAATAATGTTAAACCACTAATTTATAACGGTCCTCCTCATTATTTGGCTGCAGAGTCGATCAATATTAACATTGTCTTGCCATCACTCCTATTTTCCTCATCTCATCTAGTCGTTTAACACTATTCTCACATGAATATTTTATATCACCCTCTTCCAACTTTATTTATTTTACTCTACATAATGTGTCTGATCGTCTCATATGAGTGCTTAAGAAATTCTTGTTGATATCGTTGATCAGACATACCGAGCCGAACTCTTAAAATACTTAACAGACAGTTTAACACAATAGATAATTGTAGACTTTTGGGTTTACACATGGTTGTATTAATTATTCCATCATCACAAGTACTCTTGATTTATTTTTAAATAAGTACAACCCATCACTAAGTCACACTATTAATCATTGATTTAGCTTCACTCCTCGACTAGTTCTTAATCCAAATTTAATCATTTATTCACCATCCCTTAATACATCATTTATATTCATTAAATTTAGCTCAACCAAAACAATCTATTGGTTTCCTCTTGCACTATGTTTAATCTCAAACTATTAAACCTATAACAAATAGAAATTTTTTCTTTTCAAAATTTTCTAAGTGTTAACATTTATGGAAAATTCGGCTGAGTTTCCTTTGTACGAGAAGCCATTTACAATATTACGAAAATGATTTATATGATATAAATCAACCATTAGGTCGAAAACACAATATATATCAACATTTATCACTTAAAATTTTAATCTGAAAACATATCTTTATTTATAGCATTTTTAATGCGAGTTAGCTTAATCTAATATATGAGCCTTTTACTCAAAATAAAGTCTAACTATCCATTTCCACCCATACTTAACTCAAATAAGATTAGTTTTCATTCATAAAATACGAAGCACTACATTTAATTATTAAGGGTAACAAATCATCTTATTCTATTTCCAATTTGCTTTAAAGAATTCAATTTTTGCTATAGAAAACTTCAAAATCTGGAAATATTTATAGATGAAAATTGTTATACTAAGTCTAAGCTTTCTGGCAATATAAGGATCATCAAAATCGGACTAACGATCCGAAAGTTATGCTAAAATTTCTTTTAGTTTAAATATCATAAATTTTATAATAGGACAGAGATGTCCATTAATTTTCAAACCCATTTTAGACTGAATAAAATGTAAAATCTTCCAAAGTGGAAGAAGCTTACTGAAAGCACTTTTATTTACAAAATGATTGAGCTCATTAGGAGTTACAAATCTTAAGTTATCGTTGTTTTTGTACAACACTTTTCACAATGAAATTTCAGCTTTAAATATCAAATTTAAAATTTGAAATTCTCAAATCATTCTAACTCCAAACCATATTTCTAAACAAGGTTTTTATGCTAATGCGTTTAATATATGATTCCGTTTCCCGAAAAGCTAAGATATTCAAAATCTAAATTATTCTTATGCAACCATCTTTTTAAAGAAACAATTCACTAATTAGAGACACTCTCATCACTTTACACAATCAATTTTTTTTGTACCATTAATTTTGAAAACTCGTCTTGAATGAGATAACTAACTCTTCCATTAACACGAGATAATCATCCATCCAAAATAAATTTTGGAGTCACATATTAATTTTTAAAAATTTCACATAATTTAAAATGATTTTATCTCATGCCTTATTCATTTATTATACCTTGCACTTTTTAATATAGCACTTTTTCATTTTTGTAACACTTTCATCCCAATATGAATTTTGATTTTTATTATTATCTCGGATTTAATTTATTTTCTCATCCCACTTTATTTTATTAAACTCGATCATCAGTATACTTAAGAGGTTTAAGTTTCATCAAGTTTTTAAATCTTAGCTTTCAACATCGAAAGGATTTAAGAAGATGGAAATTTCTACGAAGATAAACCATAGATGCTAGGATGCAACTAATGGAATCCTATGGAATGAAATACATTCCTAGACGCATTCCCAAAGCTGATAATTACTTAAGACCTAGATGGCAAGGAACATAAGTCAAGGATAACAATGGAAGTAATAAAAGTATACACAATTGTTATCCTTCCTTATTGTAACACATGTACCATTTCGGTTCCATTCTATGTTTATCATAATTTGTTCTGAATTTTTCTTTAGTACCAGTTTGTAACGCGCCACCCTGAGACCCACCCCAATAAAGAGCATTATAGAGTAATGATGTCTATTAGAGTTGAGAATAGGGCAGGTAAGGAGCGACCATCCGTAATCTTGTATTAGTTGAGTATTGAATACATTGATTGGGTGTATAAATTTTCTTTCTTACCTTAAATGGATCAACGTACTCAATTTATCTAATATAAGACTACGGTGGCTAAGAATCGCATTCAGAACAAATTACGATACATCATAGATAGCAGATCATAGAACATATTACATATGGATACAATAGCAGAATACAACATATACATTGTTACATACCTAAATGGTTTCATATGAACCATATACATATACATGTTGTAATGACCCGCATTTGCAGAGGTATTATAATTAATTTATTTAATTGTATAAATAGTGATATAGTGAATTAAATGGTGGTTTAATTAAATAGATGGGAATATTTAATTAAAATAATAATTAAATAACATATTTAATTCTTGAATAATCAGAATTGGCTGAAATGACGATATGGTGTGAACCGGATCATCTGTGATATTTAATTCAGCTTGGAATTTAATTTGAATAACGAATATATTATATGAACGACAGTTTGAACATATAATTATATTATAATTAAAATCGAGCTTGAAATGGCGCTGCAGTTCGTAAGTCGGCGATTCGAACTTCAACTGAAGGTACAGGATTCGTTTTAAGCTGGATTTCTATGAAACAAGAAACGTGTGGAGTTGGTGGAGTATATCTTTCTAGTGTAAGAAAAAAATCAAGATTTCGTCATGTAGAATTTGATTTATGTCCAAATCAAATTTTATAAAAGTCGTTGTGGAATTCCTTTATAATTTGCAATGCTTTATATATGTTATAAAAGGGAATTTCAATATAAATTGAAATTCGATTCAACCTGGACTTGGAATATCGAATATATAATTACCCTGGAGCTATATGATATTCTATTGTGAATATATACGATAATATAAATTTATTTATATTTAATTTAATTTAATTTAAATATATTTATATATTTAAATGAATTATTTAGGGGTTTAAAAAATAGCCACTTTTGCAAATGAAGTCGGAATTCGACGAAACTAATTTTGTTGGATCCGCAACGTCAAATTATTGTTAGATGTCAAGTTTCGTGATTTTTAGAGTCAATATGTGGCCGTACGGATTTTTAGAGTGAAAAACAGTCAGTATTTCAACGGTTAAAAATGCGTTGTGTGACCAAACGGAATCGGAATTCGACGAAACCAGTTTCGTTGGGACCATAATGTCAAACTCCAGTTGTATGTCCATTTTCATGATTTTTGAATATTTTATGTGGTCACAGGAATTTTTAAAAGACAGATAAATTAGAAAATGACTTGAATAAAATATTATAAACTAATAAAAAATATCTAAGCACCCTATAAATACTCCTTAAACTTTTCTAAAACCTAATTAGATGTTTTCTTCTGGTCAAAGAAAAAGGAGCCGTCAGTTTCTTTCTCAAAAACCAAATCTTGTTCTTCTTAAATCCACTATAATCCAACCAAAAATATATAAATCATAAAACAATAGTTTTTGAATTCATAGTGCAAATCCCTTCGGCCTTATATAAGTATTCTGGCATTCGAGATTTTGTTCTGTCGATGCCGACTGTTCACAGTAGCTCCTAGGGTTCGATAAATTGTAGGATTGAAGCATCGAAGTGGAAATTTTAATTTGTATTTGAGTTTGTAAGTTCGATTGGCAGCTTACATCAAAATTTTGGGCGGTTTCATGATTTTTTTTATGCCGATGCTGCTAAGAACCCATCAGCGAGTTGTTCGAACGCCGGTCTTGAAAGGAGATCGAGCTTGACCAAAATAGCGTGGGCAGGAAGATGATGGGAAGAGAAAAATGGTGATGACGTTGGTTTTTTAAATGGTAGAGGGTCATTCGGTGATTGCCAGGAAGGAGCGTTGGAGATTTGAGTAAGTCTGGAGTCGGATGGATTTCAGCGAAGAGGAGAGGAGGAATAAAGGAGCGGGTTCAGTATTTTCATGGGCCGAAGTGAAATAAATTGGGTGAGGCCCAATATGAATGGAATAATATAAGTTTTGTTTTATTTAATTAAGTATATATATACCCAATCTTGTAAATGTTATATCTCGCTCGTACGTGGTCAAATTTACAAACGGTTTGTCGCGTTGGGATCGTAGGGATGGACACTAGACCATGGAACTGACAGGGAGCGAATCGAAGCTCGTTACAATTTATGGAAAATAAATTGTCCGTCTGAATCAAGCGATGGTTATCGTTATTAACGATGATCGTCCAATGTGAGTAAAACTCACCAACTCTGAACAGTTATATTTTTATATAACGTATTTTTAGAACTGTTAATCATCTGTTGATTATTGTGTGTTGACTGTTTGATTGAACTGCTAGTCAGTTAGTTGAATTTCTATATTGATTCTATTTATCAGAATATATCATATGGAACTGAAAGTGATGTTGATTTTATTGTGTAACATTTGTGATGCAGGGAAACAGGTTGGAGGAATCCAACTGGATTTCTCAACATTTATTTTATTGTTATTCATATATTGTGATATATGATGTGATATATAATCTGATGTTGATTATGTGTGTTTGGACGATATTTATCGTTGTTATATGGTATGTTAAATACCATAAGAAATACCAGAATGTAGGAAGGGGATTTTCAAAGCATATTTTGAAAATAATTTATTTATATAAAATCACTGGATTTTATATATATAGGAAAAAAGAATTTTATAAAAGGAAATAATTATAAAAATAAAAAAGGGTTAAAAGAATATATTTGTCAAACAAATATAAAGGAAATATATTTGTCAAACAAATATAAAGGAGAAATATTTGACAAACAAATATAAAGAAAATTGTTTGTAAAATAAAAGTATAAAAAGGGAAATATTTGCAAAACAAATAGATTAGAAAAAGAAAATATTTGTAAAACATTTGCAAATAGAATAAATAGGATTATTTATTTAGGAAATAAATAAAAGTATAAAAGGGAATATTTATTTGTTAGAATAAATAGAATTAAAAGGAGATATTTAGTTGTTAAAATAAATAGAATCAAGAAGAGATATTTATTGGTTAAATAAATAGGAAGGATAAAAAGGAATATTTATTTGTTAAATAAATAGAAAATGGAAATCTGTTTTTAATAGATAAATAGAAAAGATTAATTTATAAATAACAGTTATAAATTAAATTAAATATTTATCATTTGATAATTGGAATATACAAGTCTGAACTTATATAGAGAAGAGATATTTGTTTCAACACCGATAGTTTTAAACAGAATATGTACACAACACTTGTATAAGTGAAGTAACATTATTAAAAAGAACATTTATAAAGTGAAGAACCGTTACTAAAAGTAAATCTTTATAAATGGATAAACATTATCAAATAGGAGTTATTCGAATAGGAGAAGTCGATTAGAGTTAGAAAAAATCGATTAGAGTTAGAGTTAACCAGTTAGAGTAAATCAGTTAGACTTAACCAGTTAGAGTTAGAGTTAACTCGTTAGAGTTATTCAAATGGAATTAATCGAATGTAGTGTATTCGAGAGAAGAGTAGTCGAATAGTTTATTCGAGAGAAAAGTAATCGAATATAGTTTATTCGAGTGGAGAAATCGAATATTGTTCATTTGAGAAGAGTTATCAAACATTATTTATTCGAAGAGGAGTTATCGAATATTGGTTATTCGAAGTTTGTTAATCCAATGGAGTTAGTCGAAGTTAGTTAATCCAAAGGAGTTAATCAAAGTTAGTTAATCCAAAGGAGTTAGTCGAAGTTAGTTAATCCAAAGGAGTTATTCGAATATAGTTTATTCGAAAAGAGTTAATTGAAAAGAGTTAATCGAAAAGGATTACTTGAGAAGAATTTATCAAATAAAGTTAATCGGTTAAAGTGAATGCAATAGGGTAAATCGAATAGAGTAAATCAAATAGAGTTAATCAAATAGAGCTAATCAAAAAGGAGTTAATCGAATAGAGTTAATTGAAAAGAGTTAATCGAATATAGTTATTCGAAAGAAAGGTTAAGTAAGGAAGTTAGTTAAAGAAATTTAAAGTGAACTTTGCCTATTTCAAGGTTAGAAATGTTGTTCAGTTAAGGTCTGAGAGGTAGTTCTACCCCAACTTGATTGGCTTCGTTTTTAACCAAGGAATGGTTAAGGTTCAGCAGTAAAGGATGGTTAAGTGAATTTGGTAATTAAAGGAAATGGTTTGAGTTGGCATAGTGATGTTTTATCTAAACATCTGCTTAATCTAAACGTAGGAGTTTTGGAAATGTTTTCCAAACAAGAATCAGAAATGTTTTCTAATACAGAAAACAAGAAATGGAAATATTCCCAATGTAAATAATGTATATTTTCTAAATTTAGAAAATAGCAAATGTTGAATATAGGAAAATAGGAGATGAAAAATTAACTTAAGAGACAAATGTTAAATGATGTTTGATCGATATAATTTCCATCTGGAAATAATATCATTGTTTGCACACGTATTATTCTTTGATAGTTAACTCACCGACTATCGAAGTTTTTTGACCATTTTAACGTTGTTAATATGGAGAGATCGGTTGGATTATTATCCAAAGAACCACTTTGTATTGGCATAAGCGTTGCGAATCATATATGCCAAAAATAATTGAAGACGAAGTAAAGTGCAAGGGCTATTGTATAAGTCTTAGATAACTGTAATAACCTGGAAATTCTGAACCAGTTTAAAATTTTTATTTTGGAAATTTTAATGAATTTTGAGCATTTAAAATAGATTATTTTAAATAATATCGACGAGAAATTTATTTTGAATATAATACGAACGTATATATTTATACGCGTCGTCGTTAGAATATAAATAATTATATATAATTATAAATAGAATTGAAAATGGCACGGTAGTTCGATAATTCGATTTCAAACTTCAATTGAATGTACCGGGTGCAAAACAATCCGGATTTTAGTGAAACCAAAAACATTAGGATCTATTTGAGAATATCTTTCCGACGAATCCGAAAAATCGAAATTTCAAAACGGAAATCAAAAGATATGTCCAGTTGAAAATTCTGAATAGTCGCTATGGAATTCAGGCCCTTATTGCAAACGACCTCGGATTTCGACGAAACCACTTTTGTTGGATCCGTGATGTCAAATTATTGCTAGATTTCAAATTTCATAATTTTTCGAATCAATACGTGAGCGTGGCAAAGGAAAACGTGTTTGACCAGTTTTAGTCGATTTTAATCGACTGGAAATTGGCCATTTTTTAAACGGTCTCAGAATTCGACGAAACTAGTTTTGTTAGGACCGTATCGTCAATACGAAGCTAGATAATATTTTTCTGGAATTTTTCGAGTTAGTATGTGACCCCGGTAAATTGAAATGCGCGTTAAAATTCAATATATAGTGTTATATATTGATTTTGACGAAAACAGATCGAAACGATCGAATCAGCTTAAGATGCATATCCCATTGTGTTCGGAATGGGGGTGAAACGCTATGGACGACAGGCGGTGGGCTTCGTTTCGAGGTCGAAAATAAAAGTTGCTTTTTGGTGAAAAATAATAATAATAATTAAATAAAAAAAAAATAAAATAAAACCCTTATCTCTTTAACACCCCCCAGCCGTAATTTCTCAGAATAAAAAAAAAAGAAATCGCGCAGCCGCTTCTCCCCCCCTCCCCCACCCCCCCCCCCCCCCCCCGCTGGTGTTCACCGCCGCCTAGAGCCACCGCCCCCCTACCCCCCGATTGACCGCCAACCTCCTCTCGAACCCCCCCCCCCCTCTCGAAGTCGACCAACGAGAAGCCCCCCCCAGCGTGCGACGCAACCGAGCCCCCCTCGCCTGCTCCGCCGCCGCCACCGGCGAACTCCAGCCCCTCCGATCCCTCTTCTCCCCCATCCACTGTAAGTATTTATATTTATATATATATATACAATTTTGTTTTAACAGTCTAATTTATTTTATATAAATTAAATTGTTTTACAAATCTGATTTTTCTTTTATAGGATATAGAGGTAAAAATATTTTTTTTTATTTTTATTTTTTTTATAAAAAGAATGATTTTAGTTCATAAAAATATGATTTTTATATTTTTAAAGTATTAAAAATATAGTCTTTACTATATAGATGATATAAAAATATGATTTTTGTTTGTGTAGAGAATTAAAAATATAATTTTTACATGATAGAAATATTAAAAATATCATTTTTATATGAGTAGCAAAATAAAGATGTGATTTTTATAATGATATTTTTGAAAAGGCGAAATCTTTATTTTTATAAAGGCGAAATCTATATTTTTGAAAAGGCGAAATCTATATTTTTGAAATGGAATTTTTATCTATATGACATCGTAGTAAAAATTCGATTTTTATATATTGAATAACGAAGTAAAAATTCAATTTTTATATATTGAATAGCGAAGTAAAAATTCGATTTTTATATATTGAATAGCAAAGTAAAAATTTGATTTTTATATATTGAATAGCGAAGTAAAAATTCGATTTTTATATATTGAATAGCAAAGTAAAAATTCGATTTTTATATATGTAGTAAATACGGGTGACGAAAGTGAAGAAAGGCGAGAACGTTGAAGATTTCTATCAATCAAGAGTCGTGGTATTGGATAGCTATTGGTGAGAATTTCTCACTTTTCAATTTCATTTTCTAGTTATATATATATATACTAAGATGCAGACGGTGTTTAGTAGCACCCGACACAATCGTCCACAGACCATGGACTTGTTTGTTTGATTGTGTAGTTGGTTAGATTATTTGGTTTGAATTGAATTGTTTGGTGAATTGAATAGATTTGATTGATGTGTGAATGGCGTGGGCCTTCACTAGACCGGGGATAAGGCTAGGCCTCGTCCCGTTTCTAGTATCGTGCCGTTATGCCGCCGAAATTTCCTAAAAATATGTTAGAAAAATAAAAATATCATTTTTATTGTGTAAATGAACTGAATAGAAATCCATGTGTTGAAATAAAATATTTTATCGTTAAAAATATAATTTTTAACGTGGAAGTGAATAAAATAAAATATTCATTTACAAACCGGACGGTTTGTTTATGTACACCTATTTGAAGGACATTGATTGACCGTCTGCACTTTGGTTGATGGTTGATTATGTATCGTTGCTATTATATACATGTGTGGTATGCAATCCATATAATTAACATTATATGGTGATTGATTGGGCCTCATTCCAATTTGAAAAATAAAGAATATTATAAAATAAAGGTTCACGTGTTGACCGTACTCATCCGTTGAGATTAGTCATGTGTTGAACGAAATATTTTAATAATAATTTACATCTTTATTAATATAAAATAAAGGTTCATGTGTTGACTGTACTCATCCGTTGAGATTAGTCATGTGTTGAACGAAATATTTTAACAATAAAATTCACATCTTTATCATATATGAAATCAGAAATTAACTGGAAGTTAGATAAGATGAGTGGTCTCCTGAATATTGATCTGATGTTGGTTTCGGCCTTCGGGGTTAATATTTAGGGAATCGTTCTCTTACTAATTTACGGTTGGAGTCTGATTTGATATCAAACGGTAGATACCCTAATTTTTATAAAATATATTAAATAACAAAAATAGTCACACGTGGACAGTACTCATTCGTTGAGATTAGTCATGTGTTGACAAAAATAAATATTCATTTGTTGAATAGAATATTTGAAAATAGAAATATATGAAGCCGTGTTGATTAGATTGACGCCATTTTGACGTGAACGATATTTATATCGATTTTATTCATTTTAAAAGGAATTTTGAAAAGTGATTTCGAAATCGAATATATTGAAAACGATTTCGAAATGAATTGAATTGAAAACGATTTCGAAATGAATTGAATTGAAAACGATTTCGAAATGAATTGAAAACGATTTCGAAATTAATTGAATTGAAAACGATTTCAAAATGAATTGAATTGAAAACGATTTCGAAATGAATTGAATATGAAACGATTTTGAAATGAATTTGATTCAAATAGATAACGAAATGAATTGGATTCAAATAGAAAACGAAATGAATTTGATATGAATAGAAAACGAATTCGAATTGAATTGAAACGAATTCGAATTGAATTGAAAACGAATTCGAATTGAATTGAAAACGAATTGAAATGAATTCAAATTGTATTAAAATTTGAATTGAATAGAAATGAATGTTAAAACGAATTTATAAGGAAAAATTCAATTTTGATTTGAATTGAAATGGAAGTTGAAAATGTTTTTGAAACGAATTCAAAACTATTTATATAATTCGTTTTAAATAGTAATCGACGAAATATATTATATATATATTATATATATAATATAATGGCCTGAATAGAACGCGCCGCGCCGCGGCAGTTCGTGAATTTCGACCATTTATTTCAAATGAACATTACGGGAGATCCGACCGTCGGATTCTCCTAAAACCGGAACCGTTGGGTTCGTATCGAAAAGAGCTTTCTAACGAATATTAGAAATATAAAATCTAACGGTTGCATTTGGAGATACGTCCAAATCAAATTCGGAAAAGGTCGTTATAGGAGCAGTTCGATGGCCGTTGATGGAAATCGACTGTCGGGCCTTGATAAAATTATTAAAAATAGTAATAATTTGTGTAAAATCATAAGAAATGATTTGGGAAAAGTTGGGATGAAAAACTCCATATTTGAAAAGATAAAAATAATTTTTTATCAAAATGAACTAGTTTGAACTAAATTTAAAACCCAATTATTTTTAAATAAATAAATTAGATTTAAAAGGGGTTTTAAATAATCGGAATTCTTAATATATTTGATTTGAATTGAATTAGAATTGATTTGTGGGTTTATTGTGAACGGTGTTTTAAATAACACTTGTTCTTTAACCCGATAATAAATAGAATGTGATTTGGGTTTGTCGTGAACTGTGTTTTAAATGACATTAGTTCTTTAACCCAGTAAAAGGTGTTTTAATGAATCTGCAATTAGATTGAAATGTGAATAGATAATCTAAATTATCAAATTTAGAAATTGAGCGAGAATGAAGTATCACCAGTTTTGCTCCAAAGCGATAGTTAAATCTTTAATCAGATTTGAACGTGAAATGGTAATCAATTTTACCGATAACACCATAGTATTAGAAATGGAGTATTACCAGTTTTGCTTCATGGGATGAATAGGTTGGGATTGGGAAATAAAATAAATAATTACTTCGGTACGGTTCGCTAATCTCGACTAGTTCAGAAAACCATAATTTGGTTTGAAACGACATCCAAAGGAGGATTAAAGGATAAATTTTAAAGAACTTATCTTGGATAAAATTAATGGGAACCTTTCCCTAAGAATATTCTGAATTGGAATGAGGCGTTCGTTGTGTTTGTGTAACATTTTTTTTTAATATACGCGGGTTGTTCGGAAAGTCCGGGTTTATACCCATTCTGAATAACCGATTCGACGATATGTCGAAGATGAAGACGGTGGTCGAAGGCCGGAAGACTTCACATCGTTTGGATAATTACTGACGATCCTGATTGGGCTGTACACCCAAGAGGATGGAAATAGTTGGTGGTCGTCCGGACGTACTTGGAGATGGATGGATATGCGAGGAAAGTGCCTCCGGTTTCGTTCAGACCCAGAACGAACTTGTAAATGGATTGTGTGTCTGACATTGGATTTTATTCTGTGTTGATTGATTTCTGTTAAATATATATCTATTTGGCGGCGGAGAATTTATTCTCTTGCTTAACGCCCTTCTCTGAGACGTACGAGCTTAGAGGTTATATATCGATAGATATCAATCACATGGCATGAATTGTCTGTGTGGCACACTGAGATGCAATGATCAAGGCTTCTGTTGAAAAGCAAAGTCTTGTGGTTGATGATTAAAGCACGGCCTACGTGGCAGCTTTGTGTATAACGTGAATTCGCGAGCCTCACATCTCGGTATGAGTTAAAAACGGGATACGGACCGCTGGGAGAGCACGACGTTTCTTTCTAGCTTTGGTGGTGTCAGTGACTTACCAGCCCTGACATTTATATACTTTTCACCTATGTGGTTCTTGGATGCGAGGCGCCTCGATTATAGGTCTGTAAGGACCGGGAAACGTGTGTTCAGGCATAACTAATCCTCTAACGTAAGTGAGGACCGGCCCAGCCGAATCCGGGGTTGCCCAGAGTGTGTAGTCCCGAGGCATTTGCTAGAGTGTCTCGAAGCGGAGAGGATCTTGCCCCTTGCCTCGACTCATGACGGAAATCCAATTTCCAATACGTGTATTGCGGTTTTAATTGTAGAACTAGTATGGCGACATAGTAGATGGTAGCTATGCCGCCTATGATTGATATTTATGATTGAAATTGTTTTGACACTATACACTTATTATAGTATCAAATGATTTGTTTTTAAACGTACCAAGCATGTTTGGCTATTATAAGGGAAAACCCTATCCTCCGGCTTGCGTTGCATTGTGTGATGGGACCTGGGTCTTATAATAGCTTCATTTTTCGAAAAGCATTGCGTTGTTTTATCCTATGCACTGATATTCTTGGGAGGAAACCCGTTCCGTGGTATACGGCGTGGTCCCTTGAATTACTCTCTTTTGAAGTAAAGTTTTAAATAACTGTTTTAGTTCTCACACCAGTCACATGACTGACCTGGAGTTTATTATTTTGACCTAAACTCTGGGTGCCCCTATTTTCCGCACGGGCAGCTAGCAGTTTTGGTTTTGCAGATTTATATTCGCAGGATCTTGGTTTACAGCTGGAATGATATCCGGAAAGCTCTGTATCCGTATATCACCTTCAGTTGTGCTTTGTATTATTTTTCCGCTGCTATGTAATTTATTGTAATCTCTGATATTTATTCGAATGTATAATATTCATTTATACTCTGTATATTCTTGTATCTGATGGAATTGTTGTAATAACAATGAAATGTTCTTCCGTCTGCGTTCTATTTTGTCCAGTTCTCAAACGATCAGGGGTTTCGAACGGTCTAGATCGGTTTAACGACTGATTCGGATCGAGCGAAATCCCAGGCCGTCACAATAATAGTGTCTAAAATGGATGTACTGAATAGTGCCTTTGGTTCATCCTGTTCCTGGATGACTTGTATGGATGAATGTCTGACAGAGTATTTCCAGAAAGGTCACGTACATTGATTTCTTCAACCATACCAAGAGTGGAAGCGGAGAAGGAAACTTCTTTAGCTAACACGTAATGTACTGTTGTAGACGTCAATTAGTGATTTTCGATGGATCTGACAATGTGGCATTCGAAGTGAATATGATGTGATGATAAAGCGTAGCTTCTAGCCTCACATCCGGTAAATGACAGAAATCGGGCAGGCAACATAGCTATGTAGGTCGCACCTATTAGGGTGTATAATCACCTGATCTAGAATTTCATTTATTTCTAAAAATCTATTATCGATACTATCCCATTCGGGAAACGGTTGCTGATCCCAACCGTTGGTGATATACATTCGATACACTCAAGCGAAATGAGTGGTCGGTCATGTGTGGCCGGGTTGCAAGATGTTCTTGTTGAACCCAGTGTATTCCTTTCTAGAGGTACACTAGTGAAAGGTGGTTCCATACCTTGTCATAGGTGGAAATCCATTACCCAATACGTGATTGCGGTTTTGATTGTATACTATATATGTAGAATGCGAGATGAAAGCGTTTCTACTAGATGATTATTATATTGTGTTGATAGACATTATTATAATATCAAAAGGTTTTTGATATAAAGATATTTTGGATTCTCATAAGGGAGAAACCCGTTCCGTTATACGGTGTGGTCTTATGAGATATCATTTACCTGCTTGAACTGTTTTAAACTGTTTTACTCACACCAGTCCCATGACTGACCCGAAGTTTTTTTTTCCCTAAACTCTTGGGTGCCCAATTTTGTACGGGCAGTCACGTAGTCGGGATTTACAGATACTTGAAGAGCTAGAGCAGGAGGCTTCAGGATCATATAGCTATAGTTTATTTCCGCTGTGTTGTAAGTGCTGTACTTGATGATGATATGTATATTCAAGTAAAAATCTTTTATTTCAAAGATATGTTATCTATTATATGTTATTCGTTCCGCTGTGAGGTTCGTGTTACTCTGATGTTGTGTTCTTCTTCTTCTATTCTAAGTTTCTATCTTATCTTTCCTCACCCTCTAATTTCTTTCATTGATTTTCCGGTATTTTTCGATGTTTGGTTAGTCATCATTGAGTTTATGGTGATAACCAA
This sequence comes from Allium sativum, assembly GCA_030737875.1. Lineage (NCBI taxonomy): Eukaryota > Viridiplantae > Streptophyta > Magnoliopsida > Asparagales > Amaryllidaceae > Allium > Allium sativum. Next base: position 449,451,112 of record CM060921.1, on the reverse strand, counting down.
AGTCGACAAAATCCGGGTCATTACAGTAGGTATCAGAGCTTAAGTTAAGTGAATTACCTTGGCTCTGTGGCGTAACTCAGTAGAGATGGGGTTAGTAATACCCTAGATTGAGTTTGAGTGTGTGTGTGTATATATATATATATATATATATATATATATATATATATATATATATATATATATATATATATATACGAGCGCGTATTTGATATTCAATATTAAAATGATTTTATACTATGAAGATTTATTGGTTGAGTTGTTTATGGGTTCTGGTCGATCAGTTTGATCCACTGTATCGGTAGGAGTTGATAAACACTTGAATACGATGAACCGTCATGGTATGATTTGAAAAGTGGGTAAATGAAATAATTTTACCTAAATTAGATTTTGATATAAAGGATTTATATTGAAATGATTATAATATATTGGTTGTGATTATAATCGAGTAAGATTATAAATTAAATGGTTATGCAAATACCCAATCAGAATTCATATAAGTGAAATACGTGAAATCAGATGAGTTAAATCTGAAATTTAAACTAGAAATTGAATTAAAATTCGGGAAAATTGGATAATTGTTTGTAAATGGATTTGGATTAAGAATAAGGATAATTTAAGATCCTGGGAGATTTTAAATTGTTTTACAAGCAGTGTGAGTTATATTTTGAAATGAATTTCAAAGCGGAAATGTTTAGAAATGATTTTATAGTATTGAACTCACTTCGATCGCTGGAAAATAGATTCTGATGATGACAGCTGCATCATCAGTATTCATTTTCAAGTTGTAAGTGACGAATTACTACCAGAGATACTGTTTTGAATTTGTTTTGGGAAAGACAAGTTGTGTTGAATTTCAAAAAGGCAATTTGATTTTTGAAAAGAGTAAACTGTTTAAAAAAACTCCCAGGGAAAGACTGTTTGAATTAAAAACAAATTTAACAGAAATTTATGAAAGAAAGTTTGAATTAAAGTAAAGCTAGTAAAGTGGTAACTAAGATTGAACTAGAATGATATCAAGACAAATTGGATTGTGAGATTCAAATTTGAAGTGTAATGTGATAATCAAGTTAAGAGTTGGGAATCGAGAAAAAACTCGAGTTGAAATGATATTTGGCTCGGATATAAGCGAATGGTTGTGTTGTGGATAAAAGCAGATTGGAATTTGATTGGGATGACCCTTGTATCCGCTGAATTGATAACAGGTGGAAAGGATATAATGATATGCCGACAAAAGGTACAAGTTTATATTTATATTAGATATAAGATTTATGAGCCGAATTGGCAAGCCGCTTGGCTGTTTGATTTTCTTTTGGGATGGAGATGGCCCAGAGAGGCGAGTTATGGTTTTACCGATTGACCAGTATAAAGGAGGTGCTAGCGAAATTTTTCGAAGAGTTAAGGCGTTAGAAAATTTTCAGGATTTTTGAAAATTTTCGTTGATAAGAATTAAATAAATTTTTAATTAAAATTAAATTGGTTCGGTTGAAACTGAAGTTAAGAAGTGAACAAATATGTTCTAACCAGTCGATAGGGTCGTTCTCTACCTTAGCAATTTCGAGGACGAAATTATTTTAAGTGGGGAAGATTGTAATGACCCGCATTTGCAGAGGTATTATAATTAATTTATTTAATTATATAAATAGTGATATAGTGAATTAAATGGTGGTTTAATTAAATAGCTAGGAATATTTAATTAAAATAATAATTAAATAATATATTTAATTCTTAAATAATCAGAATTGGTTGAAATGACGATATGGTGTGAACCGGATCATCTTTGATATTTAATTCAGCTTGGAATTTAATTTGAATAACGAATATATTATATGAACGACAATTTGAACATATAATTATATTATAATTAAAATCGAGCTCGAAATGGCGCTGCAGTTCGTAAATCGGCGATTCGAACTTCAACTGAAGGTACAGGATTCGTTTTAAGCTGGATTTCTGTGAAACAAGAAACATTTGGAGCTAGTGGAGTATATCTTTCTAGTGGAAGAAAAAAATTGGGATTTCGTCGTGTAGATTTTGATTTATGTCCAAATCAAATTTTAGAAAAGTCGCTGTGGAATTCCTTTATAATTTGCAACGCTTTATATACGTTATAAAAGGGAATTTCAATAAAATTGAAATTCGATTCAACCTGGACTTGGAATATCGAATATATAATTACCCTGGAGCTGTATGATATTCTATTGTGAATATATATGATAATATAAATTTATTTATATTTAATTTTATTTTATTTAAATATATTTATATATTTAAATGGATTATTTAGGGGTTTAAAAAATATCCATTTTTGCAAATGAAATCGGAATTCGATGAAACTAATTTTGTTGGATCCGCAACGTCAAATTATTGTTAGATGTCAAGTTTCGTGATTTTTAGAGTCAATATGTAATAACCCGGAAAATCTGGGCCAGTTTAAAAATTTTATTTTGGCAATTTTAGCGAATTTTGATTATTTAAAATAGATTATTTTAAATAAAATCGACGAGAAATTTATTTGGAATAGAATTCAACGTATATATTTATACGCGTCGTCGTTTGAATATAAATAATTATAAATATAATTATAAATAGAATTGAAAATGGCGCGGTAGTTCGATAATTCGATTTCAAACTTCAATTGAATGTACCGGGTGCAAAACAATCCGGATTTTAGTGAAACCAAAAACATTAGGATCTAATTGATGATATCTTTCCAACGAATCCGAAAAATCAAAATTTCATAGTGGGAATCAAAAGATATGTCCAGTTGAAAATTCTGAATAGTCGCTATGGAATTCAGGCCCTTAAAAATGGACATTTTGTAAATGACCTCGGATTTCGACGAAACCACTTTTGTTGGATCCGCAGTGTCAAGTTATTGCTAGATTCCAAATTTCATAATTTTTAGAATCAATATGTGAGCGTGGCAAAGGAAAACGCGTTTGACCAGTTTCAGTTGATTTTAATCGACTGGAAATTGGCCATTTTTCAAACGGTCTCAGAATTCGACGAAATTAGTTTTGTTAGGACCGTATCGTCAATATGAAGCTAGAAATAATTTTTGTAGAATTTTTAGAGTCCGTATGTGACCCCGGTAAATTGAAATGTGCGTTTAAATTAAATATGAAAAGATTTATATTTTAAATTCAATGGAAACTTAGCGTAACAGCCGAATTGGGCTATGAAACATATCCCATTGTGTTCGGAATGAAGGTAATACACTAGGGACGACAGGCGTTGGGTCTCGATTGGAGTTCGTAAATTAAAACAAGTAAGGAACGAATTAAATATTATAATATTATTAAAATATATAAATTCCTTTAAAACCTTTTCTCCCTCCCCGGTTGACCATTCAGACAAATCGAAAAGGAAAAAAAAAACCTCACGCACCTCGTCGATCGCGCCCCACCGCCCAGGCGAACGTCGCTCGCCGCCTCCTCCCTCCATCACACCCTCGACCAAACCCTCCTCCCGCCGCCGCTTCCCTTTCTCTTCCACCTCGTCTCCGCCTTCTGACATCGCCCTCCCATCGGAATCCGCCCAGATCCCGCCATCACCGTGACCAACCCCGCACCCCCTCCGCCCTTCGATCCGCCTCCCCCTCCTCAGTTAGGACCCGCAAAACCCTCCCAAACCCAGTAAAACCCTAAACCCTAGATCCAACCGCCACCAGTGCTACACCTCCACCGCCGAACGCAAGCCATCTAGCTCCTCCTGCGCCATCCGCCGCTGTCGTGCCCGCTGCCTCCTCCAATTCGAACAGTGAGCCTCCTTGTTTATATATTTTATCGTTTTTATTTATTTAGGTGAATAAAAATATGATTTTTAAATCATTTCATTGTATAAAAATATTCATGGCATAGTTTTAAATTTATATAAAGGCGTAGTAAAATAAAAATACAGTCTTTACTATATAGAAATATTAAAAATATGATTTTTATATTTTTAAAGTATTAAAAATATAATCTTTATAGGATAGAGAATATAAAAATATAATCTTTGTATATGTAGCGAAATAAAAATCTGATTTTTATTTTATATACGTTGAAATAAAGTGGTGATTTCATAACGATGAAATCTATATTTTTATAAAGGCGAAATCTATATTTTTATAAAGGCGAAAACTTTATTTTCATAAAGGCGAAATTTATATTTCTGAAAAGGAGAAAACTTTATTTTTATAAAGGTGGAAACTTTATTTTTGTAAAGGCGAAATCAATATTTTTGAAATGGAATTTTTATCTATATGACACCAAAGTAAAAATTCGATTTTTATATATTGAATAGCATAATAAAAATTCGATTTTTAAATATATGAAGTGATTATAAAAATATGATTTTTAAATTGAAAGTGAATAAATAAAAATGTGATTTTTATTTTAAAGACATCAGTATATAAAAATGTGATTTTTACGTATGTAGTGAAAGCGGACAACGAAAGCGATAAGAGACGAGAACAGTGAAGATTTCCTGCATTAGAAGAGTCAAGATGATTGGATAGCTATTGGTGAGAACTTCTCACTCTAAACTTCTTTTTTTTCTAGTTATATATATATATATACTAGGATGCAGACGGTGCTTAGTAGCACCCGACACCCGTCATCCACAGACCATGGATGGCTTGTTTGTTTAATTGTTTGGTTGAGTAGTTGGTTAGTTTGTTGGGTTTGAATTGAATTGTTTGGTGAAATGGAATGGATTGATTGATGTGTGAATGGCATGGGCCTTCACTAGACCGGGGATAAGGCTAGGCCTCGTCCCGTTTCTAGTATCGTGCCGTTATGCCGCCGAAATTTTCTAAAATATGTTAGAAAAATAAAAATATCATTTTTATTGTGTAAATGAAATGAATAGAAATTCATGTGTTGAAATAGAATATTTTATCGTTAAAAATATAATTTTTAACGTAAATGTGAATAAATAAAATATTCATTTACAAACCGGACGGTTTGTTTATGTACACTTATTTGAAGGACATTGATTGGGTCGATAAATTTTACACATCGCCCAAATGCACAAATAAAATTTGTGTTTGATTGTTTGAAACCCCACACGGGTGTTGGGATGAAATTTGAAGTTCACTCATCCTGATTGATTAAATATGTCGATCGGTTGATTGACAGGCTGTTATAAGCGTTAGATATTTATATTTGATGCTTATACAGTGTAGTGCACCTTGGTTGATGGTTGATTATTTTTCAATGCTATTATATACGTGTGATGTATGACAATCCATATAATTAACATTATATGGTGATTGATTGGGCCTCATTCCAATCGGGAAAACAATGAATATTATAAAAGAAAATTCATGTGTTGAATATAAAAATAATCATGTGTTGAAACTATTCATGTGTTGAGTAAAATATTTTAAATAAAATAAATTACATCTTTATCACATTTAAGATTAGAACTACTTTCCAGTAGAAGTCTAATTAAAAATCAAACGATAGATACCATAGTTTTATAAAATATTTTACATAACAACAATAGTGATGTGTTGACAGTACTCATGTGTTGAGATTATTCGTGTGTTGGAAGCAATATAGATTCATGTGTTGAATGGGATAAATATTCATTTGTTGGATAGAATAAAGAAGTTTTGAAAAATAAAGCCGTGTTGATTAGAGATGCGTTATTTGGACGCGAACGATATTTATATCGATTTTATTCGTTGTATAATGAATATTGAAAAGTGATTTCAAAATTAAATATTTTGAAATGAAACTCAAATTGAATTAGATTAGAATTCGAATTGAATAGGAAGCGAATTTGAATTCGAATAAAATAGAAATAAATTCAAATTGATTTAAGTTGAAATTGAAATTGAAAACGAACTGAAATTTAATGGAATTCGAATCGAAATTAAATTGAAATCAAATTGAATTGAAAACGATTTTGAATTGAATTGAAAACGATTTCGAAATGAATTGAATTGAAAAACGATTTCGAAATGAATTGAATTGAAAACGATTTCGAAATGAATTGAATTGAAAACGATTTCGAAATGAATTGAATTGAAAATGATTTCGAAATGAATTGAATTGAAAACGAATTCAAATTGAATTGAAAGCGAATTGAAATGAATTCAAATTGAATTGAAATTTGAATTGAATAGAAATGAATTTTAAAACGAATTTATAAAGAAGAATTCAATTTTGATTTGAATTGAAATGGAAGTTGAAATTGCTTTTGAAACGAATTTTAAAACTATTTATATAATTCGTTTTAAATAGAAATCGACGAAGTATATATTATATATATTATATATATAATATAATGGCCTGAATAGAACGTGCCGCGCCGCGGCAGTTCGTGAATTTCGACCATTTATTTCAAACGGACATTACGGGAGATCCGACCGTCGGATTCTCCTAAAACCGGAACCGTTGGGTTCGTATCGAAAAGAGCTTTCCAATGAATATTAGAAATTTGAAATCTAACGGTTGGATTTGGAATTATGTCCAAATCAAATTTGAAAAAGGTCGCTGTAAGTGCAGTTCGATGGCCATTGATGGAAATCGACTGTACAGGCCTTGATAAAATTATTAAAAATAGTAATAATTTGTGTAAAATCATAAGAAATGATTTAGAAAGAACTGGGATGAAAAATTCCATATTTTGAAAAGATAAAAATATATTTTTATCGAAATGAACTAGTTTTGAACTAGAATTAAAATCAATTTATTTTTGAAATAAATAAATTGAATTTGAAAGTGATTTTAAAAATAATCAATATTCCCAATACGTGGATGGGACTGGAGTTGAATCGGAATTATCTTCGGAATATTTCGATGTTGGATTTCGTGACTATACAGATATTGTTATGGGAATTTGAAAGATATATTTTATATCGTTATTTCCAATACGATATTTGTTGGTTTCAGAATTTGATATTGAATATAAGCCGATATATTTTCTATTCAGAGCCTTGTATTTAATATCAAATGTGATTTGGTTTGTCGTGAATCGTGTTTTTGATGACATTGGTTCTTTAACCCAGTTAAAGGCAAGATGTGGATTTTTGAAAAGATTAAAACTAAGTGGAGTTTTAATGAATCTTTAATTAGATTAAAAATGTGAATTGATAATTTAAATTATCAAATCTGAAAAGTGATCGAGAGTGGAGTATCACCAGTTTTGCTCCAAAGCGATAGTTAAATCTTTAATTAGATTTGAACGTGAAATGGTAATTAATTTTACCGATAACACCGTGGTGTTAGATATGGAGTATTACCAGTTTTGCTCCATGGGATATATAGGTTGGGATTGGGAAATAAAATAAATAATTACTTCGGTGTGGTTCGCTAATCCCGACTAGTTTGAAATGATATCCAAAGGAGGATTAAAGAATAAATTTAGAAGAATTTATCTTGGATAAAATTAATGGGAACATTTCCCTAAGAATGTGATTTTGTGAATAAAAGAATATTCTGAATTGGAATGAGGCGTTTGTTGTGTTTGTGTAACATTTGTTTATTATATACGTGGGTTATTCAGAAAGGCCGGGTTATACCCATTCTGAATAACCGATTCGACGAGATGTCGAAGATGAAGACGGTGGTTGAAGACCGGAAGTCTTCACATCGTTTGGGTGATTACTGGTGATCTTGATTGAACTGTACACCCAGGATGAGGGAATCAGTTGGTGATCGTCCAGACGTACTTGGAGACGGATGGATATGCGAGGAAAGTGCCTCCGGTTTCGTTCAGACCCAGAACGAACTTGTAAATGGATTGTGTGTCTGACATTGGATTTTATTCTGTGTTGATTGATCTCTATTAAATAAACATCTGTTTGGCGGCGGAGAATTTATTCTCTTGCTTAACGCCCTTCTCTGAGACGTACGAGCTCAGAGGTTGTATATCGATGGACATCAGTCGCATGGAGTGAATTGCCAATGTGGCATGCGTAAGTGGCAATTGATCAAGGCTTCTGTTGAAAAGAAAAGTCTTGTGGTTGATGATCAAAGCACGGCCTGTGTGGCATAGCTTTGTGTATAACGTGAATTCGCGAGCCTCACACCTCGGTATGAGTCAAAAACGGGATACGGACCCAAGGAGTGCACGACGTTTCTTTCTAGCTAGGGTGGTGTCAGTGACCTACCAGCCCTGACATTTATATACTTTTCACCTGTGTGGTTGTTGGATACGAGGCGCCTCAGATATAGGTCTGTAAGGACCGGGAAACGTGTGTTCAGGAATAACTAATCCTCAAAGGTAAGAGAGGACCGGCCTTGGAGGTTCCAAAGGATCAGAGTGGGGTCCTGAGGCATTGCTAGAGTGTCTCGAACGCGGAGAGGAGCTTGCCCCTTGCCTCGACTCATGACGGAATCCAATTTCCAATACGTGTATTTTGGCTTTATTTGTAGAGCCTAGTATGGCGACATAGTGGGATGGGGCACTCATGCCGTCTATGATTTATATTTATGATTGAAATGTTTTGACACTATACACTTATTATAATATCAAAATAATGTGATTTAAACGTATCAAGCATGCTTTGGCTGTTATAAGGGAAAACCCTATCCTCCGGCTTGCGTTGCATTGTGTGATGGGACCTGGGTCTTATAACAGCTTCATTTTTCTTTATTTAGCATTGCGCTGTTTGTTCTATGCACTGGTATTCTTGGGAGGAAACCCGTTCCGTGTTATACGGCGCGGTCCCTTGATTTACCGAACTTTAAAATAAAGAATTATAACTGTTTTAGTTCTCACACCAGTCACATGACTGACCTGGAGTTTATTGTTTTAACCTAAACTCTGGGTGCCCCTATTTTCCGCACGGGCAGCTAGTAGTTTTGGTTTTGCAGATTTATATTCACAGGGTCCTGATTTACAGCTGGAACGATGCTCGGAAAGCTCTGTATCCGTGCATTACTTCTAGTTGTGTTTTATATATATTTTTCCGCTGCTATGTAATTTATTGTAATCTCTGATATTTGTCGAATGTAATTTATTCAGTTATACTCTGTATATTCTTGTATCTGATGGAATTGTTGTAATAACAGTGAAATGTTCTTCCGTATGCATGCTATTTTGTCTTGTACTCAATTCTATCCGTGCTTTCCTTCACGGGGAAGTTCGGGTCGTCTTAGTTTGGTATCAGAGCTTTGGTTTACAGAGCTCGAGAACAAGGCACATTAGAACCATACGAAAGAATTCATCAGATATTGGATTAGCAATATCCAATTAGAATGACTCGTTAGAGATAGGATTAGTAGTATCCTAGAACGAGTGTGAAGAGTATATTTTTCAAATGAAACCAATTTTGTTTAGAAATTTAAATCACTTTTTACGTATTTGAATATTTATTTATTTTGAATATGGACAATCTAGTATATAAAGGTTTTGCATATACGCGTCATGAACGTATATTCGATGTTTTAATATATTAGATAGATATAGAATCACATTCTAGTTGCCCGGGAATGATTCTGATAATGCTGCAGCGTTACCAGTATTTATTTTCGAGTTTCGAAAGTGTGATTTCTATATATTTCCATTAGACTGGTGTGAGAACCAAACTTATATAGCTAGAACACATTGTTGTGAATTGGCATCAAAAATGTGATTTTCTGTATATGTATCAAAATTATGAATTTGAAACTCTAATCCACTAATTGATTGATGTTTGTGTTGTTTGTTTATTTGTTTGCTAATTTTGAACCATTTAGTCTAATTGAACCGAATACTGAATTGTATTGAAAATTGGTCGCATTTGCTTGCATATGCATATACTTTTATTGAACAGGTCATAGCAAGGAGGCTAGAGCAGAGAATAAAATTTGTTTGCCCGACAAATAGGTACATGTTTACTACATAATTTACTGTTTTGTTTGGGTGATGATGATTTTGTGAGCCTATTGGCTAGCCGCTTGGCTTTTTCTTTTTCTTTTTGAGATCTGAAGGACCGGGGAAGCTATTTGAAATTCCCCGATGCTCCCGGTGCAGGGGAGGTTATGGTGAAATTTTTCGAAAATTTAGGGTGTTAGCCAAATTTTTGAAATTTTGAAAATTCTCAGAAACTGAAAAGTTGGAGAATGGAAGCCAGATCGAGTGTAGAGCTTAATAATAAAACCACTTTCGACTTTGTTCCTTTTCGGGGACGAAAAGTTTTAAGTGGGGGAGATTGTAATAACCCGGAAAATCTGGGCCAGTTTAAAATTTTTATTTTGCCAATTTTAGCGAATTTTGATTATTTAAAATAGATTATTTTAAATAAAATCGACGAGAAATTTATTTGGAATAGAATTCAACGTATATATTTATACGCGTCGTCGTTTGAATATAAATAATTATAAATATAATTATAAATAGAATTGAAAATGGCGCGGTAGTTCGATAATTCGATTTCAAACTTCAATTGAATGTACCGGGTGCAAAACAATCCGGATTTTAGTGAAACCAAAAACATTAGGATCTAATTGATGATATCTTTCCAACGAATCCGAAAAAGCAAAATTTCATAGCGGGAATCAAAAGATATGTCCAGTTGAAAATTCTGAATAGTCGCTATGCAATTCAGGCCCTTAAAAATGGACATTTTGTGAATGACCTCGGATTTCGACGAAACCACTTTTGTTGGATCCGCAGTGTCAAGTTATTGCTAGATTCCAAATTTCATAATTTTTAGAATCAATATGTGAGCGTGGCAAAGGAAAACGCGTTTGACCAGTTTCAGTTGATTTTAATCGACTGGAAATTGGCCATTTTTCAAACGGTCTCGGAATTCGACGAAATTAGTTTTGTTAGGACCGTATCGTCAATATGAAGCTAGAAATAATTTTTGTAGAATTTTTAGAGTCCGTATGTGACCCCGGTAAATTGAAATGTGCGTTTAAATTAAATATGAAAAGATTTATATTTTAAATTCAATGGAAACTTAGCGTAACAGCCGAATTGGGCTATGAAACATATCCCATTGTGTTCGGAATGAAGGTAATACACTAGGGACGACAGGCGTTGGGTCTCGATTGGAGTTCGTAAATTAAAACAAGTAAGGAACGAATTAAATATTATAATATTATTAAAATATATAAATTCCTTTAAAACCTTTTCTCCCTCCCCGGTTGACCATTCAGACAAATCGAAAAGGAAAAAAAAACCTCACGCACCTCGTCGATCGCGCCCCACCGCCCAGGCGGACGTCGCTCGCCGCCTCCTCCCTCCATCACACCCTCGACCAAACCCTCCTCCCGCCGCCGCTTCCCTTTCTCTTCCACCTCGTCTCCGCCTTCTGACATCGCCCTCCCATCGGAATCCGCCCAGACGCTGCTCCCTCCAGACCCCGCCATCACCGTGACCAACCCCGCACCCCCTCCGCCCTTCGATCCGCCTCCCCCTCCTCAGTTAGGACCCGCAAAACCCTCCCAAACCCAGTAAAACCCTAAACCCTAGATCCAACCGCCACCAGTGCTACACCTCCACCGCCGAACGCAAGCCATCTAGCTCCTCCTGCGCCATCCGCCGCTGTCGTGCCCGCTGCCTCCTCCAATTCGAACAGTGAGCCTCCTTGTTTATATATTTTATCGTTTTTATTTATTTAGGTGAATAAAAATATGATTTTTAAATCATTTCATTGTATAAAAATATTCATGGCATAGTTTTAAATTTATATAAAGGCGTAGTAAAATAAAAATATAGTCTTTACTATATAGAAATATTAAAAATATGATTTTTATATTTTTAAAGTATTAAAAATATAATCTTTATAGGATAGAGAATATAAAAATATAATCTTTGTATATGTAGCGAAATAAAAATCTGATTTTTATTTTATATACGTTGAAATAAAGTGGTGATTTCATAACGATGAAATCTATATTTTTATAAAGGCGAAATCTATATTTTTATAAAGGCGAAAACTTTATTTTCATAAAGGCGAAATTTATATTTCTAAAAAGGCGAAAACTTTATTTTTATAAAGGTGGAAACTTTATTTTTGTAAAGGCGAAATCAATATTTTTGAAATGGAATTTTTATCTATATGACACCAAAGTAAAAATTCGATTTTTATATATTGAATAGCATAATAAAAATTCGATTTTTAAATATATGAAGTGATTATAAAAATATGATTTTTAAATTGAAAGTGAATAAATAAAAATGTGATTTTTATTTTAAAGACATCAGTATATAAAAATGTGATTTTTACGTATGTAGTGAAAGCGGACAACGAAAGCGATAAGAGACGAGAACAGTGAAGATTTCCTGCATTAGAAGAGTCAAGATGATTGGATAGCTATTGGTGAGAACTTCTCACTCTAAACTTCTTTTTTTTCTAGTTATATATATATATATATACTAGGATGCAGACGGTGCTTAGTAGCACCCGACACCCGTCATCCACAGACCATGGATGGCTTGTTTGTTTAATTGTTTGGTTGAGTAGTTGGTTAGTTTGTTGGGTTTGAATTGAATTGTTTGGTGAAATGGAATGGATTGATTGATGTGTGAATGGCGTGGGCCTTCACTAGACCGGGGATAAGGCTAGGCCTCGTCTCGTTTCTAGTATCGTGCCGTTATGCCGCCGAAATTTTCTAAAATATGTTAGAAAAATAAAAATATCATTTTTATTGTGTAAATGAAATGAATAGAAATTCATGTGTTGAAATAGAATATTTTATCGTTAAAAATATAATTTTTAACGTAAATGTGAATAAATAAAATATTCATTTACAAACCGGACGGTTTGTTTATGTACACTTATTTAAAGGACATTGATTGGGTCGATAAATTTTACACATCGCCCAACTGCACAAATAAAATTTGTGTTTGATTGTTTGAAACCCCACACGGGTGTTGGGATGAAATTTGAAGTTCACTCATCTTGATTGATTAAATATGTCGATCGGTTGATTGACAGGCTGTTATAAGCGTTAGATATTTATATTTGATGCTTATACAGCGTAGTGCACTTTGGTTGATGGTTGATTATTTTTCAATGCTATTATATACGTGTGATGTATGAAAATCCATATAATTAACATTATATGGTGATTGATTGGGCCTCATTCCAATCGGGAAAACAATGAATATTATAAAAGAAAATTCATGTGTTGAATATAAAAATAGTCATGTGTTGAAACTATTCATGTGTTGAGTAAAATATTTTAAATAAAATAAATTACATCTTTATCACATTTAAGATTAGAACTACTTTCCAGTAGAAGTCTAATTAAAAATCCAACGATAGATACCATAGTTTTATAAAATATTTTACATAACAACAATAGTGATGTGTTGACAGTACTCATGTGTTGAGATTATTCGTGTGTTGGAAGCAATATAGATTCATGTGTTGAATGGGATAAATATTCATTTGTTGGATAGAATAAATAAGTTTTGAAAAATAAAGCCGTGTTGATTAGAGATGCGTTATTTGGACGCGAACGATATTTATATCGATTTTATTCGTTGTATAATGAATATTGAAAAGTGATTTCAAAATTAAATATTTTGAAATGAAATTCAAATTGAATTAGATTAGAATTCGAATTGAATAGGAAGCGAATTTGAATTCGAATAAAATAGAAATAAATTCAAATTGATTTATGTTGAAATTGAAATTGAAAACGAACTGAAATTTAATGGAATTCGAATCGAAATTAAATTGAAATCAAATTGAATTGAAAACGATTTTGAATTGAATTGAAAACGATTTCGAAATGAATTGAATTGAAAAACGATTTCGAAATGAATTGAATTGAAAACGATTTCGAAATGAATTGAATTGAAAACGATTTCGAAATGAATTAAATTGAAAACGATTTCGAAATGAATTGAATTGAAAACGAATTCAAATTGAATTGAAAGCGAATTGAAATGAATTCAAATTGAATTGAAATTTGAATTGAATAGAAATGAATTTTAAAACGAATTTATAAAGAAGAATTCAATTTTGATTTGAATTGAAATGGAAGTTGAAATTGCTTTTGAAACGAATTTTAAAACTATTTATATAATTCGTTTTAAATAGAAATCGACGAAGTATATATTATATATATAATATATATAATATAATGGCCTGAATAGAACGCGCCGCGCCGCGGCAGTTCGTGAATTTCGACCATTTATTTCAAACGGACATTACGGGAGATCCGACCGTCGGATTCTCCTAAAACCGGAACCGTTGGGTTCGTATCGAAAAGAGCTTTCCAATGAATATTAGAAATTTGAAATCTAACGGTTGGATTTGGAATTATGTCCAAATCAAATTTGAAAAAGGTCGCTGTAAGTGCAGTTCGATGGCCATTGATGGAAATCGACTGTACAGACCTTGATAAAATTATTAAAAATAGTAATAATTTGTGTAAAATCATAAGAAATGATTTAGAAAGAACTGGGATGAAAAATTCCATATTTTGAAAAGATAAAAATATATTTTTATCGAAATGAACTAGTTTTGAACTAGAATTAAAATCAATTTATTTTTGAAATAAATAAATTGAATTTGAAAGTGATTTTAAAAATAATCAATATTCCCAATACGTGGATGGGACTGGAGTTGAATCGGAATTATCTTCGGAATATTTCGATGTTGGATTTCGTGACTATACAGATATTGTTATGGGAATTTGAAAGATATATTTTATATCGTTATTTCCAATACGATATTTGTTGGTTTCAGAATTTGATATTGAATATAAGCCGATATATTTTCTATTCAGAGCCTTGTATTTAATATCAAATGTGATTTGGTTTGTCGTGAATCGTGTTTTTGATGACATTGGTTCTTTAACCCAGTTAAAGGCAAGATGTGGATTTTTGAAAAGATTAAAACTAAGTGGAGTTTTAATGAATCTTTAATTAGATTAAAAATGTGAATTGATAATTTAAATTATCAAATCTGAAAAGTGATCGAGAGTGGAGTATCACCAGTTTTGCTCCAAAGCGATAGTTAAATCTTTAATTAGATTTGAACGTGAAATGGTAATTAATTTTACCGATAACACCGTGGTGTTAGATATGGAGTATTACCAGTTTTGCTCCATGGGATATATAGGTTGGGATTGGGAAATAAAATAAATAATTACTTCGGTGTGGTTCGCTAATCCCGACTAGTTTGAAATGATATCCAAAGGAGGATTAAAGAATAAATTTAGAAGAATTTATCTTGGATAAAATTAATGGGAACATTTCCCTAAGAATGTGATTTTGTGAATAAAAGAATATTCTGAATTGGAATGAGGCGTTTGTTGTGTTTGTGTAACATTTGTTTATTATATACGTGGGTTATTCAGAAAGGCCGGGTTATACCCATTCTGAATAACCGATTCGACGAGATGTCGAAGATGAAGACGGTGGTTGAAGACCGGAAGTCTTCACATCGTTTGGGTGATTACTAATGATCTTGATTGGGCTGTACACCCAGGATGAGGGAATCAGTTGGTGATCGTCTAGACGTACTTGGAGATGGATGGATATGCGAGGAAAGTGCCTCCGGTTTCGTTCAGACCCAGAACGAACTTGTAAATGGATTGTGTGTCTGACATTGGATTTTATTCTGTGTTGATTGATCTCTATTAAATAAACATCTGTTTGGCGGCGGAGAATTTATTCTCTTGCTTAACGCCCTTCTCTGAGACGTACGAGCTCAGAGGTTGTATATCGATGGACATCAGTCGCATGGAGTGAATTGCCAATGTGGCATGCGTAAGTGGCAATTGATCAAGGCTTCTGTTGAAAAGCAAAGTCTTGTGGTTGATGATCAAAGCACGGCCTGTGTGGCATAGCTTTGTGTATAACGTGAATTCGCAAGCCTCACACCTCGGTATGAGTCAAAAACGGGATACGGACCCAAGGAGTGCACGACGTTTCTTTCTAGCTAGGGTGGTGTCAGTGACCTACCAGCCCTGACATTTATATACTTTTCACCTGTGTGGTTGTTGGATACGAGGCGCCTCGGATATAGGTCTGTAAGGACTGGGAAACGTGTGTTCAGGAATAACTAATCCTCAAAGGTAAGAGAGGACCGGCCTTGGAGGTTCCAAAGGATCAGAGTGGGGTCCTGAGGCATTGCTAGAGTGTCTCGAATACGGAGAGGAGCTTGCCCCTTGCCTCGACTCATGACGGAATCCAATTTCCAATACGTGTATTTCGGCTTTATTTGTAGAGCCTAGTATGGCGACATAGTGGGATGGGGCACTCATGCCGTCTATGATTTATATTTATGATTGAAATGTTTTGAAACTATACACTTATTATAATATCAAAATAATGTGATTTAAACGTATCAAGCATGCTTTGGCTGTTATAAGGGAAAACCCTATCCTCCGGCTTGCGTTGCATTGTGTGATGGGACCTGGGTCTTATAACAGCTTCATTTTTCTTTATTTAGCATTGCGATGTTTGTTCTATGCACTGGTATTCTTGGGAGGAAACCCGTTCCGTGTTATACGGCGTGGTCCCTTGATTTACCGAACTTTAAAATAAAGAATTATAACTGTTTTAGTTCTCACACCAGTCACATGACTGACCTGGAGTTTATTGTTTTAACCTAAACTCTGGGTGCCCCTATTTTCCGCACGGGCAGCTAGTAGTTTTGGTTTTGCAGATTTATATTCACAGGGTCCTGATTTACAGCTGGAACGATGCTCGGAAAGCTCTGTATCCGTGCATTACTTCTAGTTGTGTTTTATATATATTTTTCCGCTGCTATGTAATTTATTGTAATCTCTGATATTTGTCGAATGTAATTTATTCAGTTATACTCTGTATATTCTTGTATCTGATGGAATTGTAACGACCTGAAATTCCGAACCAATTTGAAAATGCCATTTTAGTCAATTTATAGAATTTGAATATTTAAAGTAATTTATTTTAATTAATAACGACGGAAAAATTATTATAATCGAAGTAAAAACGAATAAATTTATTTTATTATATAACGAGCCTGAAATGGCGCGGTAGTTTGAAAATTCAATTTTTAAATTTCAATTGAATGTATAGTATTCGTTTTAAATCGAAATTGGGACGACCCAGGAAAAGATAACTCTGTTTGACGATATCTTCCCAACGAATGTGAAAAATTGAAATTTCGCCGGATAAATTGCGAGTTATGAGTAAATCAAAATTTCAAGAGGTCGCTATGGAATTTATATAATTATTTATATAGCCCTGCAGTTTGGAAATTTGATTTCAAAGTTCAATCGACTGCACAGGATTCAAAATAAATTGGATTTTAGCAAAACAAGAAATATTTGAATCTGTTTGATAATACCTTTCCAACGAATCCGAAAAATCGAAATTCCATAATTTAAATCAAAAGATATGGTCAAATGAATATTCAGAATAGTCGCTATAGAATATATATAAGGGCCTGTAAAATAGCCATTTTTCAAACGACCTCTGTTTTCGACGAAACCACCTCTGTTGGATCCGGAATGTCGGATTATTGCTAGGTTTCAATTTTCGGAATTTTTCGAATTAATCTGTGAGCGTGGCAAGTGAAACGCGTTTTACCAGTTGACAGTTAAATTGGATCGACCCGAAAAAGGCCATTTTTCAAACGGGCTCAGAATCCGATGAAATTAGTTTCATTAGAATCGTATCGTCAAATCATAACCAAAAATAATTTTTCCGTATTTTTCAGAATTAGTATGTGGGCCCGGTAATGTGAAATGTACGTTAAAATTTGATATACGGTAACGATGTGTGTATTAATCAGTTTGGACCTTATATTTATATATATATTGAGCCCACAAGCACCACATCAGCTCATTTCCTCTTCCCTCCACCAAACCCTCTTTTCCATGGCTGAAATTAGATTTAATTTTTAATTTAAAAACAAAATTAACCTCAAAAATAAAATCTTCTCAAAACCCATCGAATTATATATCAAATCGAAGATCTCGGCGAGTAGAGTCCAGATCTACAATCAGTTTTGACATGCAGCGGAGGAGCTGGCCGGAAATCGCGGTCAAAGGTGGTTATTCTCGGATTTCACGAGGTCAATTTGGGAATTTTCGATCCAGGCTTCAATCGAAGAAATTGGCTTATGGGTTTTGTAGAGATCGTCGATAGGAGTGCGATGATGGTGTCCGTTTGATTTCTAGTGTAGTGATTCGCCGGAATTTCGTTGTCAAAGGGTTGAAAACCCGTTCGTTGCTCACGCTGCCGCCGGGAGAGGGGACCACCGGAGGTCCGGCCACTGGTACGGGGAGATGCGCCTCGGTCTGAGCTTTCGATTGGAGGTGGCCGGCGGAGCTAATTCGGTCGGAGGGAGGAGCAGTTCACGGTCAAAGTTCGGGTTCGATTGGGTTCATTCACGGCCGGATTACTGTAGCCGAGAAGAAGAACGAGCAAGAAGAGGACATCCAGGGTGCTGACGTGGCATCAATTGGTTGGTGAGGAAAATTTATTTATTAATTTATATATTTAAATCTTCAATCTAGTAAAACACTGATAACTCTTGCATATGAACTCGAAATTGGACGCGGTTTGTTGCGTTGGGATCGTGGCGGAGTTGCGGACGTTTTGGCACTGGTTTGGTTGCGATCTGAGACTGTCAAATTTTGGGCCTTTTCTGGACGTCCGTTCGAATTGTAACCCGAAGGTGAGTGTTTCTTCACTCACGTAAGACTAAATTTATCCCATATTTATCGAATTAATGTATGGAATAAATTGTTTACATGGTTGTGTTTGATTTGGTGAATGATTGCTTGAAATTGATATGCCAGTGTGTTACATGCAATAATAATCGATAATTGGTTATTTAAATTTAATTTAAATTTCAAATTTGAAAACTCCGACACCTGTCAACCAGTATGTGATTAGATTTACTGTTCGAATGAATGTTTGTGATGGATGCGTCTGTTTACTTGATTACTGAAGGTGTATTGTTTGAATTGTTCTGTCATTCAGTATATGATGTGGTGTGCCCATGTGACGATAAATCCCAATTACCCTTGATGTTGCGGGCATCGAATAAACCCGGGATTTATCGATAAAATGAATTAAGAACACAGAGTGAAATGATAAACCTCTGTGACCCCGATTTGGATTGAAATGATAGATCCATCCCGAATATCGAGAAATTAAATTTAAATCACTTAGCCATAGGATAGCAAATTATATACGGACACCAGTTGGTTAAATATATTTGTTTAACCATGAATTTTGAAATTTATTGTTTAACGACAATAAGAAATGTTTTATAATTTATTTCCTTTGAATTTGAAATTTGAAATGCAAATAAAAAGGGGAAATGATTTTGGGTTGTAATTAAGGTTAAATATAAGTGAAAATGATTTTATCGAATGTATTGAGATTGAACTGTGTGTCTGATTTGAGATTTACTTTAAATCAGCCTTGATTTGAATTAAAGGTGAATTGTAAACTCGACATTTGTTGAAATTTAAAATCTTGAAACGATGAAATTGAATTGAAAAATTCAAAGTTTGTTATAAATTGAATATTCGAAATGGGAGCATGATTTGAAATTGAATGTTGCTTCGGGATTCAACGTATTGAATTTAAAATAAATATCGAAGTGGGAATTTGAATAAATTGAAATGATCGAAATCGGATTTGGTTTATTTGTTATGAATTAAGATCGTTGAATTGGGCACTCGGGTTAAAAATAACCATCTAATTTGGAATTGGCAAAATTTGAAATGAATGTATATTTGAAATAAAGTCGATCGGGATTGTGAATTCAAATTGATTTACTTGAAGTTGAAATACAACTGCAAGTGTAAACGAAATCTGGGCGAAACGATGCTAATTCCAACTATAGTATGTCAAAACTATTTTTCAAAACTATTTTGTTAATAAATTAAATTTCCTTATAACTATTTATTGTATAAATTATTTAAATAAAATACTTTATAATTATTAATTATTTATTTTATGAATTATTTTAATGTTTTAATTATTTTGTCAAACTCTACTTCTATTACAAACTATTATTTCAAATTATTTCAATTATACCTTTAAACTATTTAAATATATTGTTAATTAATTGGATAAACAAATTTTATAAGTTGGAATTAGTTCAAGATGTTGAGCGTAAATGGGAATATCCCAGTTGAATAATATTCTATTTAGAATATGAAAATGAATTTCGAAACATGATATTTTGATATGAAACACGAACTCCTTTGAAAGGTAAAAACACTGACCGGTGTGAAAAATGTAAACGATGGGTTGTCAAGGAGACCGGAGTCGACATAAGGCATACTCTCTGTCAGTGTCGATACCACTTTGACAACTGTGTACGCGGTGGAAGTTCCAGAACCGAAGTCGGATGGTATGGAGGCGATTACTGGATTTGAAGAAAGAGAACGATGATGGATTAGCCTTGACCTTCGGGTCATAATTGAAATGACTAAAACAGGAGCCATACCCAGGTTAATGAGATCGCTTCTCTGATCGAACCATATATATATGTAATTTTAAACTTGGATTATAAACCCAGAATCAAGCACTTTGAGTCGTCTTAACTAATGATAATGATTGAGATTTAGTACTCGATTCATTGGAATTTTGACCTTGGAATTATGAAATAGACTTAAGTATTAAGTTAGTAGAAGTCGTCATTTAACTCTTAATCCTGGACGATAATTTAATTCAGCAAAACTTTAAGTTCGATCGGTAAAAAAAAAGGGGTAGAGAAAACCTAAATTTACTATGAAATATTGGTTCAAGTGAAGTCAACCAAAATGGAGATTTAGTTTAAGTCATGCTAAAAGAATTGGATTTGAAAACAAACCCTAAATCACCCGAGAACCTTAAGTTTGATAATAAGAGTACAAAGATTTGCTAAGGATATATATATATATATATATATATATATATATATAAATAGTTTAAATAGAAGGCGCAGCGCGACGACCATTCATGAATTTCGACCATTAACTTTGAATGGACGTAGCGGGAGATCCGACCGTCGGATTCTCCTAAGACTGGAACCGTTGGGTTCGTATCGAAAAGAGCTTTCCAACGAATATGAGAGATTTGAAATCTAATGGTTGGATTTGGATATATGTCCAAATCAAATTTGGAAAAGGTCGCTATGGCCGCAGTTCGGTGGCCGCTGTTGGAAACCGACCGAAATATCGAAAATAAAATTTTCAAAAATATTAATAATTTGCGTAAAATCATAATAGGTGATTTGGAAAGAATCGGGATGGAATCTTCGTATTTGAAAAAGATAAAAATATATTTTATCGAGACAACACTTAATTTAAGTCGACTAAAGCGAACTGAATTGGGTGGTGAAACGAAATGGAAATAACTTATGATGTGAAATAGTGAAGACGCAAGTTAGGTTGATCGAGAAGAGGATTGATAAGAAATTTAAGTTGGGAATGAAAGGTAATTGGTAGATAGACTAAAGCGAAGAAATTAAACGGTGAATTAGGGTATGTATGGGAGGATGGTGTAAAAATCAAAATGGGTTAACCCTCACTTGGACGATATATAGAGCATACATCTAAGTATAAATAAGGAATGAAAATAAGTGCGGAAATGGATAGGGTATGAATCGAGGTGTTGAAATAAGAATGATGGGATATGAAAATAAAACTTATGTGAGGTGAATGGAATTAATATAAGGAAATCAATTCAGAAAAATAAAATTTTGATATGTATGTTGTATGCATTTGCTATATATTGTATGTATGTTGATTATCATGTATATGTAAGTATTTGACAGGTGTAAGAAGTCACATATGCTTTGGAGCTCGCTTGCGCAAATACTAAATGCTAAGGTAAATAAAAATGCAAAAATAAACGCTAAACGAGGTATGTACTTGTGGTATATGGTTTTGAGGGTTTTATGTTTTGTTTTTCCCCACTTTGGGGATGCCTCATCGTTGGATGAGATGTATATTGAGTACATATGTTTTGGGATTCTCCCCGGACCTCTCCGTACAAAGGAGATGCTGCCGAAATTTTCTGTGATTTCGGGAGTTAGAAAATTTTACGAGTTTTACAACTACTTGTCTTGAAAATATTATTTTAAGCATGAATTTGAAATCTATATGCGCTTAATATCGATTCGTTCTCTTTTCGAGGACGAAAAGACTTTAAGTGGGGGAGAATGTAACGACCTGAAATTCCGAACCAATTTGAAAATGCCATTTTAGTCAATTTATAGAATTTGAATATTTAAAGTAATTTATTTTAATTAATAACGACGGAAAATTTATTATAATCGAAGTAAAAACGAATAAATTTATTTTATTATATAACGAGCCTGAAATGGCGCGGTAGTTTGAAAATTCAATTTTTAAATTTCAATTGAATGTATAGTATTCGTTTTAAATCAGAATGGGGACGACCCAGAGAAATATAACTCTGTTTGACGATATCTTCCCAACGAATGTGAAAAACTGAAATTTCGCCGGATAAATTGCGAGTTATGAGTAAATCAAAATTTCAAAAGGTCGCTGTGGAATTTATATAATTATTTATATGGCCCTGCAGTTCGAAAATTTAAATTCAAAATTCAACTGACTGCACAGGATTCAAAATAAATCGGATTTTAGCGAAACAAGAAATATTTAAATCTGTTTGATAATATCTTTCCAACGAATCAGAAAAATCGAAATTCCATAATTTAAATCAAAAGATATGGTCAAATGAATATTCAGAATAGTCGCTATAGAATATATATAAGGGCCTGTAAAATAGCCATTTTTCAAAAGACCTCTGTTTTCGACGAAACTGGCGCCATCAGAACCGGAACGTCGAATTATTGCTAGGTTTCAATTTTCAGAATTTTTCGAATTAATATGTGAGCGTGGCAAGTGAAAACGCGTTTTACCAGTTGACAGTTAATTTAGATCGACCCGAAAAAGGCCATTTTTCAAACGGCCTCAGAATTCAACGAAACCAGTTTTGTTGGGACCGTATCGTCAAAACAAAGACAGAAATAATTTTTCCGGATTTTTCGGGGTCAGTATGTGGGCCCGGTAATGTGAAATGTACGTTAAAATCTGATATGCGATAACTGTGTATGTGTTAATCAGTTGGACCATATATTTATATATATATTAAGCCCTTGACCACCTCATCAGCCATTTTACACCTCCTCCACCTTATTTTGCTCCATCCATGGCTGAAATGTTCAAACCCTAGATCTAAAAATCAAAATAAAGCTCAAAAATCAAAACTCTCCAAACTATATCGAATTATATATCAAAACGTAGATCTCGACGATACGAACCCGCGGGTGGTCTCAGATCTGACATGCAGTGAAGGAGTTGGCCGGAATTCGCGGTCAAAGGTGGCAGTTTTCGGAACCCTAAAGCAAAAATTGGGGCTTTTTAATCTAGGCCTTAATCGAAGAATCTAAGATATGGGTATTGTAGAGATCGGTCATGCGAGTTCGTTGGTGGTGTTCTTTCGATCTGGAAGTCTTTGTAGTGGTCGAATTTGGAGTTTCAAGGCCGAAAATGGGTTCCGTCAAATGGCTCGCCGGCGGCGAAGTAGGCCACCAGAGTTGGTGGCACTGGGACCCGAGGACGCGGGCTTCGAGGCAGATCCGAATGGTGGTGGTCGGGGTTGATCTCGTGGCCGAAGGTGATGGATTTTAGCGGTCAAAGTTGGGCTTTAATGGGTTAAATTCACGGCCTGGAGCACGAAGAGAGGAGCGGGAAGATGAAGCAGGGACCCGGTCAAAGGCGCTGACGTGTCCGCTCTTGAGTGGGTGAGAGAAAATATTATTTATTTTATATATTTCAAATTTCAAACGCTAAAACACTGATAACTTCCTTATATGAACTCGGATTTGGACGCCATTTGTTGCATTGGGATCGTGGCGGAGTTGCGGACGTTTTGACACTAATTTCACTGCCATTGGAGACTGTCGAATTTTGGGCCTTTTCTGGACGTTCGATTCGAATTGAAATCCAAAGGTGAGTGTTTCTCCACTCACAAAATACTGAATTAATCCCATATTTATCGAATTAATGTATGAAATGAATTGGATGTATGGTTGTGATTGGTTTGGTGAATGATTGCTTGAAATTGACATGCTAGTGTGTTACATGCAATGATAATCGATAATGTGTTATTTAAATTTAATTTAAATTTCAAATTTTGGAACCCCGACACTGTCAAATCCATATATGATTCAGTTTACTGTTCGAATGAAATGATGTGATGGATGCCTTGGTCGATTTGACTGTTTGATGAATATTATCTGAATTGTTCATTTATTCAGTTCATGTTGATGTATGTTATTGACGATAAATCCCAATTACCCTTGATGTTGCGGGCATCGAATAAACCCGGGATTTATCGATAAAATGAATTAAGAACACAGAGTGAAATGATAAACCTCTGTGACCCCGATTTGGATTGAAATGATAGATCCATCCCGAATATCGAGAAATTAAATTTAAATCACTTGGCCATAGGATAGCAAATTATATACGGACACCGGTTGGTTAAATATATTTGTTTAACCATGAATTTTGAAATTTATTGTTTAACGACAATAAGAAATGTTTTATAATTTATTTCCTTTGAATTTGAAATTTGAAATGCAAATAAAAAGGGGAAATGATTTTGGGTTGTAATTAAGGTTAAATATAAGTGAAAATGATTTTATCGAATGTATTGAGATTGAACTGTGTGTCTGATTTGAGATTTACTTTAAATCAGCCTTGATTTGAATTAAAGGTGAATTGTAAACTCGACATTTGTTGAAATTTAAAATCTTGAAACGATGAAATTGAATTGAAAAATTCAAAGTTTGTTATAAATTGAATATTCGAAATGGGAGCATGATTTGAAATTGAATGTTGCTTCGGGATTCAACGTATTGAATTTAAAATAAATATCGAAGTGGGAATTTGAATAAATTGAAATGATCGAAATCGGATTTGGTTTATTTGTTATGAATTAAGATCGTTGAATTGGGCACTCGGGTTAAAAATAACCATCTGATTTGGAATTGGCAAAATTTGAAATGAATGTATATTTGAAATAAAGTCGATCGGGATTGTGAATTCGAATTGATTTACTTGAAGTTGAAATACAACTGCAAGTGTAAACGAAATCTGGGCGAAACGATGCTAATTCCAACTATAGTATGTCAAAACTATTTTTCAAAACTATTTTGTTAATAAATTAAATTTCCTTATAACTATTTATTGTATAAATTATTTAAATAAAATACTTTATAATTATTAATTATTTATTTTATGAATTATTTTAATGTTTTAATTATTTTGTCAAACTCTACTTTTATTACAAACTATTATTTCAAATTATTTCAATTATATCTTTAAACTATTTAAATATATTGTTAATTAATTGGATATTCAAATTTTATAAGTTGGAATTAGTTCAAGATGTTGAGCGTAAATGGGAATATCCCAGTTGAATAATATTCTATTTAGAATATGAAAATGAATTTCGAAACATGATATTTCGATATGAAACACGAACTTCTTTGAAAAGTAAAAGCACTGACCGGTGGGAAAAATGTAAACGTTTGGTTGGCAAGGAGACCGGAGTCGACATAAGGCATACTCTCTGTCAGTGTCGATACCACCTTGACAACTGTGTACGCGGTGGATGTTCCAGAACCGAAGTAGGATGGTATGGAGGCGATTACTGGATTTGAAGAAAGAGAACGATGATGGATTAGCCTTGACCTTCGGGTCATAATTGAAATGAATAAAACAGGAGCCATACCCAGGTTAATGAGATCGCATCTCTGATCGAACGCGCTCCTTCGAAACCATCTCTATTACTGCTGTGATCGATTTGGGTGCACCCCTTCTGAATATGGGAATGTCGTTCGAGGTGGGCGGTAGTTGCGGCTATGCGTTACCACCGGCCTGGGTCCGCGAATTCGGTAGAATCCTACCGGGGTATTCCTCAGTGCCTTGTCATATTATCCTGATCGAGCCCCTACGATTTTGATTTAACGTTGTCATATCACGGCGCATCCCTATCCACCGACGCACTGGTGTGTTATATGCAAACTGTACGGCAACGGTATAAACGGCGTAAGGGTAACATGGTAAGCCGCTTACGCTATTTTCGATAATTATACTTTACTGAATAAACATTATTGTAATAGCGTATTATACTATGTATGTATTAGTTTAACGGATCCTTGAGAGATGGAAAAATCCCGTAACATCTCTTGAGTTACTGCACCTTGACACCGATATTATTCTGTATTTTAATTTGACTAATATGAGATGATTTAGTGCTGATTCGAGTGTTTGTTGTGTTTTCTTTTATGCAATACGCTCGGGTCAGCAGATGTTGCAGTTAATGAAGATTGCCTTGCCTTGGAGATCGAAGACGGAGTTTGATATACATGTATCCACTACATTCTATTTCCGCTGCATTATGTGTATGTAAGTGTATAACTCTGATTGATTTGAATATTGTAACTCAAATGTATATGTTTAAATGTTTTGAAATATTATTTGTTTATTATATGTTGTCCTTCCACTGTGAGGTTCTGTGATTGTTTTTCTTCCTTTCTTCTTTTTCTTCTTTTTCCCCAAATAACTATCTGGGTTGGCGATTCGTTTGGGTCGACATGTGTGGTTTATTGTCGGTTTAAACGGTCAAAAATCTGGGTCGTTACAGCTGGTATCAGAGCCAGGTTTCGATCCTGGGACCTGTGGGTTATGGGCCCACCACGCTTCCGCAACATCTGCTGTAACGACCCACTATTTCGAATCATTCAA
Source organism: Allium sativum (assembly GCA_030737875.1). Lineage (NCBI taxonomy): Eukaryota > Viridiplantae > Streptophyta > Magnoliopsida > Asparagales > Amaryllidaceae > Allium > Allium sativum. The sequence continues at coordinate 449,424,443 of CM060921.1, read as the reverse complement.
ATCGACAATAAACCTCGCATGTCGGACTTGAATTACTCAAAACAGTGAATTGTTAATTTAATTGAGGCAGATATAAATCAGAACACAGAATTACAGACACAGAAAACAGAGTATTAACAGCGGAAGTAAAACAGAGATATAACAGTACAAGGTTACAACCCAAAATATGTCATACACATATGTACACAAAAAGAGTCATAGCTCATACAGACCATAAGATACATATACATTAGACATAACCACATACTAGACATAAACTAAAGCTGACAAGCTAAACCCAAAAATCACTGAAAGATGATAGAGCTCCAAAATGAAACACCAAGCTCCCAAAGCGCGTCACGAACTGCTGTGATCTTCAGGCTGACCCGAGAATTAAGCAAAGAAACAAAATACCCGGATCAGGACTAATATTCTCATTTAAGTGAATTTACTCAAATTGAATCGTTCACAGAAATGCACTATAACTTAAAGAATGTTGGGATTCCATTCTTTAAGGATCCGTGAAATTATACCAATAATCATACGTTATTATTTTAATGTCTACGGTAAATATAATATAAAAATTAACGTAAGCGGGATTACCATGTTACCCTTACGTCGTTTACACATTGCCGTACAGTTTGCATATAACACACCAGTACGTCGGTGGATAGGGATGCGCCGTGATACGACAAAGTTAAAATCAAATCGTACAGGCTCGATCAGGATAATATGACAAGGCACTGAGGAAATACCCACGGTAGGATTCTACCGTAATTGCGGCTCTCGGATCGGTGGTAACGCATAGCTGCGACTACCGCCCACCTCGAACGACACTCCCAATCAAAGGGGTACCCCAAATCAGTCACATAGTAATAGAATTGGTTTCGAAGAAGCGTGTTTGATCGGAGGGGCTACCTCACTTAATCCGAGCATGGCTCCTGTTTTAGTCATTTAAATTATGACCCGAAGGTCAAAGTCAATCCATCAGCGTTCTCTTCCTTCAAATCCAGTAATCGCCTCCATTCCATCCTACTCCGGTTCTGGAACCTCACCGCGTACACAGTTGTCAAAGTGGTGTCGGCACTGACAGAGAGTATGTCGCTTACCGACTCCGGTCTCTCTAACAACCGAACGTTTACATTTTTCACACCGTGGCCGTTAACTTTGAAATCGTATTTCCAAATATCGAAATTGCTTTGTTCTCAAAACGATTACTCCAACCATTAATCATCAGTTTGATTTATTTTGCAAAATCGGTAATTACCATTTCTGTCAAATGAAATGTCGTTATTCTCAGAAATTTTCATTTTTTTCTTTTGGTTTCCCAAACTGGATTGGAATTTAAAACTTTATTGATTTAAAAATATATTTAGAAAGGTGGATTTTTGAAAACAATGTATGAGTATTAAAGAAATTAATGTATATGAAAAAAATATATATATATTTTTATATATAATTGGGAATTTTATAATTTAAAAACAACTTGAAATAATATATTTTATATAAAAGAATGTTTGTAAAACTCCATACTATTTTATTTAATTATATGAAATACCGAGTTTAAAAGGAGAGTTTATTCTGAAAAATCATTTCTAAATTTCCATTTGTCTTTAAAAACAAATTTTATGCATTTCGCTTCATAATTTCCAAACATTTCTTTTCCGTCATGCGGGACTTCATACGTTACATCTTTCAAAAAGTCGATAATATAATTTAAAATAATTAATTTATATTAACCACGGTGTCTGTATACAATTCTCTACCCTATGGTCAAGTGATTCGGATGTTTATCATTTCAATCCGTCCGTAAATTATTCGAACCCCGGGTATGTATCATTTCAACCCGAATCCCAAACTGGTTCGAATATAACAGTCCGGGTATGTATCATTTCAACCCGCAATGGTTCCTAGTACTAAGTGAACTTGCAGTGATGTCGAATAAAATAGATCACAGAATGTCAGCATATGTTAAACAAGTCGTTTGATCAAATTTGTGTCATATGTGGCATGCATGCGTGTCATCGGTGTACAGTCATAACAGTGCAATCAACATTTCTAAACAGTTTTAACATTTCGCATGTCGGTTCAACAGTTAAATTTACTTAAATAAATAATATTAGTCAGGCATGAGTTGATACTCACCTTTCGTAGCGAACGAGAAGACACGCTCTGAGAAGAACGATGCTAACCGCTATTCGGAGGAGTTTGCGCTACCTAGAACAAAGCGCGATTTTTGATTCAGAAAAGTGAACCAAATTTTCATGCGAAGATTTTTTTTTTTTTTTAAACAAAAGATCTTATTGATTCAAAACCCGCGGCAAAAGTAGTTCTGAACTGTGCATGTACCGGCGAATGCATATATTCACACCGACTGCGAAGTGCACATGCACCGCTAAAAGCATGGCAAAAATAATTTTTAGGACTTGAATACATGCACTAAGTTTTCCGCAAGAGTTTGCATTACACGTCCGCAAATATATAAATATGGTGCTTGCATTCCTAAGTGAACAACTAGTGAATGGACGTCAGAAAACTCACGGTCACTCAAGTAGTAAACTTGATAATAGATTCATGCACACCTAGTTGGCACCCATCTAAGTGGTTCACCCATTTATGTGGTTTACAATTTGCAGTAAGTATATATAATATACTTATATAGTGCATGCATCAGAAAAATGGACAAAATGAGAGGACGGAAGCAAGAAAACTCACAGCACTTGGATTCTGAACAAGGAGTGGAACTCGGCTCCTTCCCAAATCCAAAGAGAATTGGCTGACAGCTTTTGGAACGTGGGATGCTTTCGGCTTCAAGGAACAATATGGATGCTTGCTGAATGAAGTAGAGGTATGGCCGAAACAAACATATAAGGTAAAATAGAAAATAAAAGAAACTAGGAAAGAGTGGTGGACATCAATTAGAGAAACACGTGTGAAATAAAGTCTTTAACATCAAACATGTGTCAGCCGAAGGGTAAGGGTGAAGACACCCTTGCGTTTTGCATGCATTCGCATGCCAGGAGAATGCCACGCGCAAAGAAAGAGAGGAGGGGCACGTTCATTCTCATGCATTTTTGTATGCGTGCGTTCAAGTCTTTCATCAAATTCGAACACTCCGCTTCGTTCCAATATCGGTATCGACCGTTAACCGCTTAACCGACTGCATGCTATATATATATATATATAAATTTTTTCCGGTGCAACGCTCATCAATTTTTTTCGTTAACCGGTTTAACGACCGTAACCCTACTGTATCAACGCTAATTACCAACGGACACTGCACATCTGCGTTGACGGACGATGTTCTGTTCACATACGCTTTATATATATTTTGTCGAACGCGCACTACAGCTGAACAACGCTAAAACAAAACATCGTTATATTTTATTTTCTCTTCAAACATTAAATTTTAATTTAATATTTTATTTTATTTAATTATATATTTTTCTTTTATTTTATTTTCCCTTTATTATTAATTTTATTTACAGAAATTTTGAGATTGTTACATTCTCCCCCACTCAAAGCTTTTCGTCCTCGAAAAGAAATCGGTCCAGGGTAGAAAATAAATTGACAGATATAAAAGATAAATTCAACGAATATTACCTGGGAAAATAATTCCGGATTTGAAGCACGCATATTTTCTTCCGTCTCCCAAGTGCAATCTCGTTCATCGTCACTCCACTGCACTTTGACTAAATTTACTGATTTACTTCTCAACTGCTTTGTGCCTCTGTCAACAATACACAAAGGTCTCTTTTCCACAATTAAGTTTGGCTCGATGTTCATATCATCTAATGCAGTTGGCTGAACATAAGCAGAAGGGTCATGTAGATATTTACGGAGATGGGACACGTGAAATACGTTATGCACCCCCGCAAGTTTTTCTGGAAGCTCTAATCGGTAAGCCAAAGAACCAATCTTCTCAGATATTCGAAATGGACCAATGAATCTCGGAGCCAGTTTTCCCTTCTTTCCAAATCGAATCACTTTGTTTAGTGGGGATATCTTTAAAAAGACTTGATCACCGACTAAGAACTCTAAATCTCTTCTTCTTCTATTGGCATATTTCTTCTGATGATCCTGTGCAATCCTCATTTTATTTCTGATATCAGCGACTTTCTGCGATGCTTCTAAGATCATATCTGGTCCAAGAAGTAGACGATCTCCAGTTTCGATCCAACCTGCAGGAGATCTGCACGGTCGCCCATATAAAGCTTCGAATGGAGCCTCTTTAATACTCGCCTGATAACTATTGTTGTAAGTAAACTCGACGAGATGGAGGTGATCTTCCCACGATCCTCCATAATCCAAAATACAGGCACGAAGGAGATCTTCAAGGATTTTATTCAACCGTTCTGTCTGACCATCAGTCTGCGGATGGTATGCGGTACTAAGATTTAACTGAGTGCCCAACGCTTCCTGAAATGCCCTCCAAAATCTACTGGTAAATAAGGGATCTCGGTCGCATACAATGCTGGAAGGAACGCCATGCAATCTGACTATCTCTCTCATATACAACTCAGCCAAACTGGAAGCGGTACGATTGGCTTTAACTGGGAGAAAATGAGCGGACTTAGTTAATCGGTCAACTATTACCCATATACTCTCGTTTCCTTTTCTTGACCTCGGAAGACCATCTATGAAATCCATAGACACTTGATCCCACTTCCAACTGGGAATTTCAAGAGGTTGCATTAATCCTGCCAACTTCCGATGGTCTGCTTTAATCTGTTGACAAGTCGCACATTTACTGACAAAGTGAGAAATATCGCGCTTCATACCACTCCACCAAAACAATCTTTTCATATTCTGAAACATCTTTGTAACACCTGGATGGATAGAAAGTTTGGACTGATGATTTTCTTTCAACACTTCTTGTCTCAAACCATCTACATTAGGAACACAAATTCTATTCCTAATTCTTAAAACTCCATATCTATCAATTCTTGCATCCATTTCGCTATGATCCTCAACTTTTCTATTGTATATATTTTCTTTCATAAGCTTAAGTTCTGGGTCTTCATCTTGCTTTGCTATGATTCGCTCCATAAGAGGTAATGAGACTGAAATCCGGTACAACATTGCCTTCTTCCGGCTTAAAGCATCAGCTACTATGTTTGCCTTTCCAGGTGTATAATTAATATCGAGATCATATGAAGCGAGAAATTCTAACCATCTAACCTGTCTTTGATTCAGGTCTTTCTGCGAGAAAATATACTTAAGGGATTGGTGATCGGTATATAACTCAAATTTGGTTCCTAAAAGATGATGTCTCCACATGTTCAAAGCGAATACTACGGCGAGTAATTCCAAGTCATGGGTTGCGTAGTTAACTTCATGATTTTTCAACTGCCGACTGGCGTATGCAATCACCCTTCCGTTTTGCATTAGAACCGCTCCCAGACCTTCTTTACAAGCATCGGTATAAACAGTGAATCCTTCATTTCCATCCGGTACTGTAAGTACAGGCGCAGATGTAAGTTTTTGCTTCAACTCTTCAAACGCAGCCTCACACTTTTCACTCCAAACAAATTTTGCCTTCTTCTTGGTCAACGCTGTCAATGGAGCGGAAATGCGAGCAAAATTCTCTATGAATCTACGATAGTATCCGGCAAGTCCTAAGAAACTACGTACATCGGTTGGTGTCTTGGGCACTTTCCAATCATTAATCGCAGCGATTTTGGCTGGATCAACCGATACTCCTCTTTCAGAAACGATATGACCAAGATAACGGACTTCATTCTGCCAGAAATGGCATTTCGAAAATTTGGCTTTCAGTTGGTGCATTCTAAGAGTTTCCAACACAAGTTTCAAATGCATTTCGTGCTCTTTCTCTGATTTAGAGAAAACAAGAATATCATCAACGAAAACAAGAACGAATTTGTTAAGGACTTCACGGAAAACACGATTCATAAGGTCAACGAAGAAAGCAGGAGCATTGGTTAGACCGAACGGCATAACTAACCATTCGTAGAAACCATTTTCGGTTCGGAATGCCGTCTTGGGAATACTTTCCTCAGCTACTCTAAGCTGATGGAATCCAGTTGTAAGGTCAAGTTGAGAGAAAACTTTCGCACCGTAGAGATGGTCAAACATATCATTAATTCGCGGCATCGGGTATCGATTTTTCAAAGTGAGCTTGTTCAGCTCTCGATAATCTACACACATGCGTAAGGAGCCATCGGACTTGGTCACGAATACTACCGCAGCGCCCCATTCTGAATAGCTCGGCCTAATTAATCCCTTGGAATATAAGTCCTCAACTTGCGCTTTCAATTCAGCTTTCTCCTTTGGCGCCATTCTTCTTGGAGGGAGAACCACTGGACGTGCTCCAGGAACTAAATCTATTCGAAATTCAATTTCTCTTTTGGGAGGAAGACACGTCACTTCACCAAAAACATCCGGAAAGCGTTTGACAACTCGAGTGGAATTAAACTCCGCCATATGTGACTCCAGTGAAAAGATAAAACTTCCAGCAAACTCCGTTGGCATACAACATACAATCTTCAAAGAATTTCCGTTATCGTCGACTAAAGAAACCTTCCTCGCCTTGCATGAAATAGTCGCATCGTACTTCTTCAACCAGTCGTTACCCAACAAAATATCAAACGTATCGAAACCAAGAACATAAAAATCACCAACGAATATGCGTCTTTTGTAAAGGAGTTTCACCCCTTTACAAATCATGTTAAGGTTAGTGGGACCGCCAATCGGATTTGATACACACAAAGATTGAAACTCACATAAAGGTTTTAAGGTGTCTTTAAATTTTTCACACAGATCAGAGGAGATAAAACTATGCGAAGCACCAGTGTCGAATAAAACACGTACAGGGTGTGAAAACAAAGTAAAAGCACTAAGAAGCGTACCCTTATTATCATCTCCGGTAGCAAGAGGATTAGATGAGGTCACAGCAAATACTCCCGATGTCTGTCCTTTCTTCTGAGTTGGGCAGTTCTTCTTAATGTGTCCTGGCTGGAGACATGCATGACAAAGGTCGTTACGGGGACTGTAAGGTGGTTGAACAGATGACTTAAGTGGATGAGGATCAGCGCTAAATCATCTCATATTCGTTTAAATTTAATTTAAATTTCTAATTTAAGTTTCGAGCACTTGTTGATCAGTAATACGATTCAATTTACTATTTGAATGAAATGATGTGATGGATGCCTTGGTCTATTTGACTGTTTGATGAATATTATCTGAATTGTTCATTTATTCGGTTCATGATGGTGTATGTTATTGACGATAAATCCCAATTTTACCTTGATGTTGCGGGCATCTAATAAACCCGGGATTTATCGATAAAATGAATTAAGAACACAGAGTGAAATGATAAACCTCTGTGACCCCGATTTGGATTGAAATGATAGATCCATCCCGAATATCGAGAAATTAAATTTAATCACTTGGCCATAGGATAGCAAATCTTATACGGACACCGGTCGGTTAAATGAAATTTTGAATTTTGAAATTTATTGTTTAACGACAATAAGCGATGTTTTATAATTTCTTTTCCGTTGAATTTGAAGTTTGAAATACGAATAAAAAGGGAAATGAAATTGTGTTGTAATTAGAGTTAAATATCAAGTGAAACTTATTTGAATTCGAAATTATTGAAATTGAATTGTTTTATCGGCTTTCGAGATGTGCGTCAAATCAATCTTGAATTGGATTAAATATGGATTTGTAAAAATCAGTATTCGTTATGAAGCTTTGAAAACAATGAAATTGAATTGTAAATTTAAATTATGTGATAAACTGAAGCTTTGAAATGGGAATATGGTTTGAAATTCAAATTTTTGTCTTTGGAATTGCATTGTTTCATTGAAATAAATATGAAAGTGGAATTTGAATAATTGAGATGATTGAATTTGAATTCGGTTTATTTGTTATGAAATCGAGATCTTTGAAATGGGAATGCATATTGAATTCCATTTGAAGTAAATTGGTCGATCTGGAATGAACGAAAAATTGAAATGAAGTCGATAGGGATAGTGAATTTAAATTGATTTACTGGAAGTTGAAATACAACTGCAAGTGTAAACGAAATCTGGTCGAAACTATGCTAATCCCAACTATAGTATATCAAAACTATTTTTCAAACTATTTTGATAATAAAATAAATTTCCTTATAACTATTTATTTTATAAATTATTTAAATAAAATACTTTATAATTATTAATTATTTATTTTATGAATTATTTTAATGTTTTAATTATTTTGTCAAACTCTACTTTTATTTCAAACTATTATTTCAAATTATTTTAATTATACCTTTAAACTATTTAAATGTATTGTTAATTAATTTGATATTCAAATTTTATATAAGTTGGAATTAGTTCAAGATGTTGAGCATAAATGGGAATATCCCAGTTGAATAATATTCTATTTAGAATATGAAATTGAATTTCGAAACATGATATCTTGATATGAAACACGAACTCCTTTGAAAGGTAAAAACACTGACCGGTGTGAAAAATGTAAACGATGGGTTGTCAAGGAGACCGGAGTCGACATAAGGCATACTCTCTGCCAGTGTCGATACCACTTTGACAACTGTGTACGCGGTGGAAGTTCCAGAACCGAAGTCGGATGGTATGGAGGCGATTACTGGATTTGAAGAAAGAGAACGATGATGGATTAGCCTTGACCTTCGGGTCATAATTGAAATGACTAAAACAGGAGCCATACCCAGGTTAATGAGATCGCTTCTCTGATCGAACGCGCTCCTTCGAAACCATCTCTATTACTACTGTGATCGATTTGGGTGCACCCCTTGAATATGGGAATGTCGTTCGAGGTGGGCGGTAGTTGCGGCTATGCGTTACCACCGGCCTGGGTCCGCGAATTCGGTAGAATCCTACCGGGGTATTTCCTCAGTGCCTTGTCATATTATCCTGATCGAACCCCTACGATTTTGATTTAACGTTGTCGTATCACGGTGCATCCCTATCCACCGACGTACTGGTGTGTTATATGCAAACTGTACGACAATGCTATAAACGGTGTAAGGGTAACATGGTAATCCCGCTTACGCTATTTTCGATATTATACTTTAATGAATAAACACTATTGTAATAGCGTATTATACTATGTATGTATTAGTTTAACGGATCCTTGAGAGATGGAAAAATCCCGTAACATCTCTTGAGTTACTGCACCTTGACACCGATATTATTCTGTATTTTAATTTGACTAATATGAGATGATTTAGTGCTGATTCGAGCGTTTGTTGTGTTTTCTTTTTATGCAATACGCTCGGGTCAGCAGATGTTGCAGTTAATGAAGATTGTCTTGCCTTGGAGATCGAAGACGGAGTTTGATATACATGTATCCACTACATTCTATTTCCGCTGCATTATGTGTATGTAAGTGTATAACTCTGATTGATTTGAATATTGTAACTCAAATGTATATGTTTAAATGTTTTGAAATATTATTTGTTTATTATATGTTGTCCTTCCGCTGTGAGGTTCTGTGATTGATTTCCTTCCTTTCTTCTTTTTCTTCTTTTTTCCCCAAATAACTATCTGGGTTGGCGATTCGTTTGGGTCGACATGTGTGGGTTATTGTCGGTTTAAACGGTCAAAAATCTGGGTCGTTACAGCACCGGCCTGGGTCCGCGAATTCGGTAGAATCCTACCGGGGTATTTCCTCAGTGCCTTGTCATATTATCCTGATCGAGCCCCTACGATTTTGATTTAACGTTGTCGTATCACGGCGCATCCCTATCCACCGACGTACTGGTGTGTTATATGCAAACTGTACGGCAATGCTATAAACAGTGTAAGGGTAACATGGTAATCCCGCTTACACTATTTCCGATAATTATACTTTACTGAATAAACACTATTGTAATAGCGTATTATACTATGTATGTATTAGTTTAACGGATCCTTGAGAGATGGAAAAATCCCGTAACATCTCTTGAGTTACTGCACCATGATACCGATATTATTCTGTATTTTAATTTGACTAATATGAGATGATTTAGTGCTGATCCGAGTGTTTGTTGTGTTTTTCTTTTTATGCAATACGCTCGGGTCAGCAGATGTTGTAGATAATGAAGATTATTTGGCCTTGGAGATCGAAGACGGAGTTGGTATATGTATCCACTACATTTTTATTTTCGCTGCATTACTGTATGTAAGTGTATAACTCTGATGATTTAAATGCTGAAACTCGAATGTATATGTTTAAATGCTTTTGAATATTTATTTGCTTATTATATGTGATCCTTCCGCTGTGAGATTCTGTGATTGTTTCTTTCTTTCCTTTCTTCTTTTTCTGCTTTTTCCCAAATAACTATCTGGGTTGGCGATTGGTTTGGGTCGACATGTGTGGTTTATTGTCGATTTAAACGGTCAAAAAAATCTGGGTCGTTACATTTGGTATCAGAGCGATTTTATTTTTGAGGTTTGATAATACCTTTCCAACGAATCCGAAAAATCGAAATTCCATAATTTAAATCAAAAGATATGGTCAAATGAATATTCAGAATAGTCGCTATAGAATATATATAAGGGCCTGTAAAATAGCCATTTTTCAAACGACCTCTGTTTTTGACGAAACCACCTCTGTTGGATCCGGAATGTCGGATTATTGCTAGGTTTCAATTTTCGGAATTTTTCGAATTAATCTGTGAGCGTGGCAAGTGAAAACGCGTTTTACCAGTTGACAGTTAAATTGGATCGACCCGAAAAAGGCCATTTTTCAAACGGGCTCAGAATCCGACGAAATTAGTTTCATTAGAATCGTATCGTAAAATCATAACCAAAAATAATTTTTCCGGATTTTTCAGAATTAGTATGTGGGCCCGGTAATGTGAAATGTACGTTAAAATTTGATATACGGTAACGATGTGTGTATTAATCAGTTTGGACCTTATATTTATATATATATTGAGCCCACAAGCACCACATCAGCTCATTTCCTCTTCCCTCCACCAAACCCTCTTTTCCATGGCTGAAATTAGATTTAATTTTTAATTTAAAAACAAAATTAACCTCAAAAATAAAATCTTCTCAAAACCCATCGAATTATATATCAAATCGAAGATCTCGGCGAGTAGAGTCCAGATCTACAATCAGTTTTGACATGCAGCGGAGGAGCTGGCCGGAAATCGCAGTCAAAGGTGGTTATTCTCGGATTTCACGAGGTCAATTTGGTTATTCTCGGATTTCACGAGGCCCTTATATATATTCTATAGCGACTATTCTGAATATTCATTTGACCATATCTTTTGATTTAAATTATGGAATTTCGATTTTTCGGATTCGTTGGAAAGGTATTATCAAACAGATTCAAATATTTCTTGTTTCGCTAAAATCCAATTTATTTTGAATCCTGTGCAGTCGATTGAACTTTGAAATCAAATTTCCAAACTGCAGGGCTATATAAATAATTATATAAATTCCATAGCGACCTCTTGAAATTTTGATTTACTCATAACTCGCAATTTATCCGGCGAAATTTCAATTTTTCACATTCGTTGGGAAGATATCGTCAAACAGAGTTATCTTTTCCTGGGTCGTCCCAATTTCGATTTAAAACGAATACTATACATTCAATTGAAATTTAAAAATTGAATTTTCAAACTACCGCGCCATTTCAGGCTCGTTATATAATAAAATAAATTTATTCGTTTTTACTTCGATTATAATAATTTTTCCGTCGTTATTAATTAAAATAAATTACTTTAAATATTCAAATTCTATAAATTGACTAAAATGGCATTTTCAAATTGGTTCGGAATTTCAGGTCGTTACATTCTCCCCCACTTAAAGTCTTTTCGTCCTCGAAAAGAGAACGAATCGATATTAAGCGCATATAGATTTCAAATTCATGCTTAAAATAATATTTTCAAGACAAGTAGTTGTAAAACTCGTAAAATTTTCTAACTCCCGAAATCACAGAAAATTTCGGCAGCATCTCCTTTGTACGGAGAGGTCCGGGGAGAATCCCAAAACATATGTACTCAATATACATCTCATCCAACGATGAGGCATCCCCAAAGTGGGGAAAAACAAAACATAAAACCCTCAAAACCATATACCACAAGTACGTACCTCGTTTAGCGTTTATTTTTGCATTTTTATTTACCTTAGCATTTAGTATTTGCGCAAGCGAGCTCCAAAGCATATGTGACTTCTTACACCTGTCAAATACTTACATATACATGATAATCAACATACATACAATATATAGTAAATGCATACAACATACATATCAAAATTTTATTTTTCTGAATTGATTTCCTTATATTAATTCCATTCACCTCACATAAGTTTTATTTTCATATCCCATCATTCTTATTTCAACACCTCGATTCATACCCTATCCATTTCCGCACTTATTTTCATTCCTTATTTATACTTAGATGTATGCTCGATATATCGTCCAAGTGAGGGTTAACCCATTGTGATTTTTACACCATCCTCCCATACATACCCTAATTCACCGTTTAATTTCTTCGCTTTAGTCTATCTACCAATTACCTTTCATTCCCAACTTAAATTTCTTATCAATCCTCTTCTCGATCAACCTAACTTGCGTCTTCACTATTTCACATCATAAGTTATTTCCATTTCGTTTCACCACCCAATTCAGTTCACTTTAGTCGACTTAAATTAAGTGTTGTCTCGATAAAATATATTTTTATCTTTTTCAAATACGAAGATTCCATCCCGATTCTTTCCAAATCACCTATTATGATTTTACGCAAATTATTAATATTTTTGAAAATTTTATTTTCGATATTTCGGTCGGTTTCCAACAGCGGCCACCGAACTGCGGCCATAGCGACCTTTTCCAAATTTGATTTGGACATATATCCAAATCCAACCGTTAGATTTCAAATCTCTCATATTCGTTGGAAAGCTCTTTTCGATACGAACCCAACGGTTCCAGTCTTAGGAGAATCCGACGGTCGGATCTCCCGCTACGTCCATTCAAAGTTAATGGTCGAAATTCATGAATGGTCGTCGCGCTGCGCCTTCTATTTAAACTATTCATATATATATATATATATATATATATATATATATCCTTAACAAATCTTTGTACTCTTATTATCAAACTTAAGGTTCTCGGGTGATTTAGGGTTTGTTTTCAAATCCAATTCTTTTAGCATGACTTAAACTAAATCTCCATTTTGGTTGACTTCACTTGAACCAATATTTCATAGTAAATTTAGGTTTTCTCTACCCCTTTTTTTTTACCGATCGAACTTAAAGTTTTGCTGAATTAAATTATCGTCCAGGATTAAGAGTTAAACGACGACTTCTACTAACTTAATACTTAAGTCTATTTCATAATTCCAAGGTCAAAATTCCAATGAATCGAGTACTAAATCTCAATCATTGTCATTAGTTAAGACGACTCAAAGTGCTTGATTCTGGGTTTATAATCCAAGTTTAAAATTACATATATATATGGTTATACTATTTTAGAAACCATATCATATGGATTTTAAATCCAAACCTTAAATTTACGAAGACATAAAATCTCAATTCTTGTTAAACCTTAAACTCAAATTAAATATCTTATACTTTTTATAAAAACTTATATTATAGGGGTTTAAATCCAAATCCTTTCAAGCTAGATATGAAAATACTGGTGGTCTCTCCCCCACTTAAACTCTTCAGAATAACCATCGATAATGCGTGCACTCATTACCGAAGTCATTCCTAAGGTCTAAGTAGAGGTTTCACACTTATTTGTTGAAAACCATTTGAAAACCATTTCCAAACTATTTTTATCATACGACATTATTTCGAACTTTGGCAACTATCTTCAAAAACACCCAGGATCAAATTCCAAGTTTGCTTCTATTTTAACCTCAAACCTTTCTCACCCAATTATATTCAACAGATTTCATTTCCAAATACTTCTAAATTCTCTTAATTTTCCGTATTAGTTTTTGCGATTTAAATCAACCACAATAGGTAATAACTTTACATTATCACCCACTAAATCAAGTACATACATATTTGAACCATAATATATATTCGATATATTTAAAAATATAATTGAAAACCATATTATGTCAAATCATTCTATTCGATTATTTAGAAATTCCTATCGATCGTATGGCGTCCCATATATCGACCAGAATCCATAAACATTCAACAGAACAAGCCAACACAATAAAAACCATTTTTATATCAAAAATACAAGTACGCTCTCTCATATATCACTCAAACTCATTCTAGGATGTTTCTAACCCCATCTCTAATGAGTTAATTCCCAATAGAGCCAAGGTTATCGATAACCATCGCTCTGATACCAAATGTAACGACCCAGATTTTTTTGACCGTTTAAATCGACAATAAGCCACACATGTCGACCCAAACCAATCGCCAACCCAGATAGTTATTTGGGAAAAAGCAGAAAAAGAAGAAAGGAAAGAAAGAAACAATCACAGAATCTCACAGCGGAAGGATCACATATAATAAGCAAATAAATATTCAAAAGCATTTAAACATATACATTCGAGTTTCAGCATTTAAATCATCAGAGTTATACACTTACATACAGTAATGCAGCGGAAATAAAAATGTAGTGGATACATATACCAACTCCGTCTTCGATCTCCAATGCCAAATAATCTTCATTATTTGCAACATCTGCTGACCCGAGCGTATTGCATAAAAAGAAAAACACAACAAACACTCGGATCAGCACTAAATCATCTCATATTAGTCAAATTAAAATACAGAATAATATCGGTATCATGGTGCAGTAACTCAAGAGATGTTACGGGATTTTTCCATCTCTCAAGGATCCGTTAAACTAATACATACATAGTATAATACGCTATTACAATAGTGTTTATTCAGTTTAGTATAATATCGAAAATAGTGTAAGCGGGATTACCATGTTACCCTTACACTGTTTATAGCATTGCCGTACAGTTTGCATATAACACACCAGTACGTCGGTGGATAGGGATGCGCCGTGATACGACAACGTTAAATCGAAATCGTAGGGGCTCGATCAGGATAATATGACAAGGCACTGAGGAAATACCCCGGTAGGATTCTACCGAATTCGCGGACCCAGGCCGGTGGTAACGCATAGCCGCAACTACCGCCCACCTCGAACGACATTCCCATATTCAAGGGGTGCACCCAAATCGATCACAGTAGTAATAGAGATGGTTTCGAAGGAGCGCGTTCGATCAGAGAAGCGATCTCATTAACCTGGGTATGGCTCCTGTTTTAGTCATTTCAATTATGACCCGAAGGTCAAGGCTAATCCATCATCGTTCTCTTTCTTCAAATCCAGTAATCGCCTCCATACCATCCGACTTCGGTTCTGGAACTTCCACCGCGTACACAGTTGTCAAAGTGGTATCGACACTGACAGAGAGTATGCCTTATGTCGACTCCGGTCTCCTTGACAACCCATCGTTTACATTTTTCACACCGGTCAGTGTTTTTACCTTTCAAAGGAGTTCGTGTTTCATATCAAAATATCATGTTTCGAAATTCATTTTCATATTCTAAATAGAATATTATTCAACTGGGATATTCCCATTTACGCTCAACATCTTGAACTAATTCCAACTTATAAAATTTGAATATCCAATTAATTAACAATATATTTAAATAGTTTAAAGGTATAATTGAAATAATTTGAAATAATAGTTTGTAATAAAAGTAGAGTTTGACAAAATAATTAAAACATTAAAATAATTCATAAAATAAATAATTAATAATTATAAAGTATTTTATTTAAATAATTTATACAATAAATAGTTATAAGGAAATTTAATTTATTAACAAAATAGTTTTGAAAAATAGTTTTGACATACTATAGTTGGAATTAGCATCGTTTCGCCCAGATTTCGTTTACACTTGCAGTTGTATTTCAACTTCAAGTAAATCAATTCGAATTCACAATCCCGATCGACTTTATTTCAAATATACATTCATTTCAAATTTTGCCAATTCCAAATCAGATGGTTATTTTTAACCCGAGTGCCCAATTCAACGATCTTAATTCATAACAAATAAACCAAATCCGATTTCGATCATTTCAATTTATTCAAATTCCCACTTCGGTATTTATTTTAAATTCAATACGTTGAATCCCGAAGCAACATTCAATTTCAAATCATGCTCCCATTTCGAATATTCAATTTATAACAAACTTTGAATTTTTCAATTCAATTTCATCGTTTCAAGATTTTAAATTTCAACAAATGTCGAGTTTACAATTCACCTTTAATTCAAATCAAGGCTGATTTAAAGTAAATCTCAAATCAGACACACAGTTCAATCTCAATACATTCGATAAAATCATTTTCACTTATATTTAACCTTAATTACAACCCAAAATCATTTCCCCTTTTTATTTGCATTTCAAATTTCAAATTCAAAGGAAATAAATTATAAAACATTTCTTATTGTCGTTAAACAATAAATTTCAAAATTCATGGTTAAACAAATATATTTAACCAACCGGTGTCCGTATATAATTTGCTATCCTATGGCCAAGTGATTTAAATTTAATTTCTCGATATTCGGGATGGATCTATCATTTCAATCCAAATCGGGGTCACAGAGGTTTATCATTTCACTCTGTGTTCTTAATTCATTTTATCGATAAATCCCGGGTTTATTCGATGCCCGCAACATCAAGGGTAATTGGGATTTATCGTCACATGGGCACACCACATCATATACTGAATGACAGAACAATTCAAACAATACACCTTCAGTAATCAAGTAAACAGACGCATCCATCACAAACATTCATTCGAACAGTAAATCTAATCACATACTGGTTGACAGGTGTCGGAGTTTTCAAATTTGAAATTTAAATTAAATTTAAATAACCAATTATCGATTATTATTGCATGTAACACACTGGCATATCAATTTCAAGCAATCATTCACCAAATCAAACACAACCATGTAAACAATTTATTCCATACATTAATTCGATAAATATGGGATAAATTTAGTCTTACGTGAGTGAAGAAACACTCACCTTCGGGTTACAATTCGAACGGACGTCCAGAAAAGGCCCAAAATTTGACAGTCTCAGATCGCAACCAAACCAGTGCCAAAACGTCCGCAACTCCGCCACGATCCCAACGCAACAAACCGCGTCCAATTTCGAGTTCATATGCAAGAGTTATCAGTGTTTTACTAGATTGAAGATTTAAATATATAAATTAATAAATAAATTTTCCTCACCAACCAATTGATGCCACGTCAGCACCCTGGATGTCCTCTTCCCGCTCGTTCTTCTTCTCGGCTACAGTAATCCGGCCGTGAATGAACCCAATCGAACCCGAACTTTGACCGTGAACTGCTCCTCCCTCCGACCGAATTAGCTCCGCCGGCCACCTCCAATCGAAAGCTCAGACCGAGGCGCATCTCCCCGTACCAGTGGCCGGACCTCCGGTGGTCCCCTCTCCCGGCGGCAGCGTGAGCAACGAACGGGTTTTCAACCCTTTGACAACGAAATTCCGGCGAATCACTACACTAGAAATCAAACGGACACCATCATCGCACTCCTATCGACGATCTCTACAAAACCCATAAGCCAATTTCTTCGATTGAAGCCTGGATCGAAAATTCCCAAATTGACCTCGTGAAATCCGAGAATAACCACCTTTGACCGCGATTTCCGGCCAGCTCCTCCGCTGCATGTCAAAACTGATTGTAGATCTGGACTCTACTCGCCGAGATCTTCGATTTGATATATAATTCGATGGGTTTTGAGAAGATTTTATTTTTGAGGTTTGAATCTAAGTCATGCATAACAAAAGACTTTTGTGAATGATAGAATTGTTCCCGGAAATGTGTTTATATAATTTGGATTTTCAAAGTTAAGCGAGTTTGAAATTTAATTAAGGAAGTGAGTTTGAAGGAATGATTTTATTTAAGTTTCAAGTTTTGAAATAGAGCATTTGGAAGTAGTTTAAGAAATTTATAAACTATCATCGTTTGAATTGGGTTTGAATTTAAGCTCAAAGAAATGATTTGAATCAAAGGTTTGTTTCCTTTAAAATAATAGGTTCTATTATTTGAATAACGACTAGCAAAATTTTTGGAAATGATTGAATAAACTTGGAAGAATATTACCATTATATAAGTTGTCAATTTGATTTGAAATAGAGATTTTGATTTGAGTCATGAAAATTTAAATTTATTTTTAGGGAAAGATTCTAACGAAAAAAAAAATTAATTAATTTGTTGAATCTGAGAAATTTGGCTTAATCATATTTTGTGATTTGAGTTGAGAGAGATTAATTTTGAAGAGTTTTCAAAATTATAATTTCCACAGTATTTTAAGAATTGCTTCCACATTTGTCGGGATGGGTTTTGAAATTATGATTGTAAACCATTATTTAAATGGTTAAAAGATTTGAAAATGGTTCGGAAGAGTTTAAATAATTGAACTTGGAATTATTTATAAATTCTAACATTAGAATTTAAGGGAAATGAGTTGGATGGAGTTCGTGACGGATATTCGATATGTAATTCCAAATTTGAACAAATACTATTAGAAGCATTAGAAATTTTACCTAAATGTTCTGATAGTATTTGATTGAGTGGTGAATTTATATCGAATATAAGTTGATTCAATTCTATCAAACTTATGTTCGAATATAAATGGTTTGGATTATCATAAATGAATTTTAATCCGAATAGAGATTTGGTAAATTTAATGACTTGAGGAAACGAATAAAGAAATATGAGAATTGAAAGGCATGTTTTGAAATATAAGGTTGGTAAAGCGAATCTTTGATTTGAAATAAAGAGTTAAGATGAAAACTGGATTTATGACAAATTCCAACCTTGACATTTTTGATAAATTGAAACGATTGGAAGGAAATTGAATTGATAGGTCCGTGGAATCCATGACCATCGATTTAAGAATACGCTTATTACTTGGGAAGTCCGGGATCGGATTTTAGTCTGAAAACCATCCCAAGTAATAATACGACGTTTGAAGCAAAATTCAAGACCTGGAATCGATAAATGAAGACTGTGGTTCTTCACATCGAACGGACTGATTGCTGATTGGTTTCTTTACTGATAGCTACAGTAGAGAGATGCCCCTATTCGGAGTGGCAGGAAGTCTGAACGTATGGGGAGAATTTTCGGATTTTGTTCCGTTCAGACCCAGGACGGACTTGTATGGATGGTGTGTCTGACGTTGAAATTGACCACATAGCACTGATTTCCGTTAATGTATACCAGATTTGTGGCAATTTATTATCCCCGTCTCTAAGTCATATGAACTTAGAGGGTATACATTGATTTAAATCAGTGATATGTCGTGAATTGTTAATGTGGCATACCTGAGTTATGAAACGAGCTAGTGATGATCAAAGAATGACTTATCAAAGCATCGCTTTGTGTATGACGCAACATCGATAAACCTCACACCCCGGATTGATGAGAAACTGGCGGTTAGGTTTTATACCTATATAGGAATTGATGATGAAACTGTACAGCAGTGGGAAACCACTTATGAACCTGGGGAAGTTGGGTATGTTCGGGGGGCCGTGTCTGGTCGAAAACCGTTGATCTGCCCTGACGATGTGTAGTCGGTGTCCGCGTATGGTCGAAAAAGCCGTTGAGGCACTTCGTATTGTATCCCTGATTGATCTTTCGTGCCAGGAATCATCAAGTTGGAAAACCAAATCTCCAATACGAGCCATACGATTTTGATTGTATCTATACATATATGGCGACATAATAGTATGGGATATTATGCCGTCTAGGATTAATACATTTATTTGCGAAATGTTTCCACACTATATATATGTATTATGGCACTGAAAAGAGGATTTTAACGTATGAAAGCATGTTTGGTTATCATAAGACAAACCTTGCCCATCTGGTGTGCGCTTGCATTGTGTGATGTGGGACGAGCTTATGATAGCTTCATTTCCAAAAGTCATTACGAATTTATGTGCACGGGCATTCACATGGAGTAAACCCGTTCCGCGTTAGCGGCGTGGTCCGGTGAATTTCCCAACTTTAAAATAAATCCTTAAACAACTGTTTTATGTTCTCACACCAGTCCCATGACTGACCTGGAGTTTATTGTTCCTTCCTAAACTCTGGGTGCCCATTAATTTTCACACGGGCAGCTAGTAGTTTAGTTTTGCAGCTATGATTCGTTGGAGCAAAGTTCGAAGCGCTTTCTGAGTTGGCGTCCACGCTAGAGTTAAAGTTTCCGCTGTAACATATGTTCTTCCGCTGAGAGTAAATTTCTTTCTTCCGCTGTAAAGTATATATGTATGTGTAACTCTGATATTCATGTAACTCTGATGTAATATTGTTTTTGAGCAAAGAAAAGTTCTGTTATTTTGTTCAATGTATGTATGTACCCATAACAATTCGTCTTTCTGAACGGTTTAAGTTGGTTTAATTACCGACGAGAACCGGGCAAAAAGGCGGGTCGTTACAGTTGGCCAGCTGTAACGACCCAGATTTTTGACCGTTTAAATCGACAATAAACCACACATGTCGACCCAAACAAATCACTAATCCGGATAGTTATTGGGAAAAGAGAAGAAAAAGAAGACAGAAAGGAAAAACAATCACAGAATCTCACAGCGGAAGGATCACCTATAATAGACAAATAAATATTCAAAAGCATTTAAACATATACATTTGAGTTACAACATTTACATCGTCAGAGTTATACACTTACATATAGTAATGCAGCGGAAATAGAATGTAGTGGATACATGTATATCAAACTCCGTCTTCGATCTCCAAGGCAAGACAATCTTCATTAACTGCAACATCTGCTGACCCGAGCGTATTGCATAAAAGAAAACACAACAAACACTCGAATCAGCACTAAATCATCTCATATTAGTCAAATTAAAATACAGAATAATATCGGTGTCAAGGTGCAGTAACTCAAGAGATGTTACGGGATTTTTCCATCTCTCAAGGATCCGTTAAACTAATACATACATAGTATAATACGCTATTACAATAGTGTTTATTCAGTAAAGTATAATATCGAAAATAGCGTAAGCAGCTTACCATGTTACCCTTACGCCGTTTATACCGTTGCCGTACAGTTTGCATATAACACACCAGTACGTCGGTGGATAGGGATGCGTCGTGATACGACAACGTTAAATCAAAATCGTAGGGGCTCGATCAGGATAATATGACAAGGCACTGAGGAATACCCCGGTAGGATTCTACCGAATTCGCGGACCCAGGCCGGTGGTAACGCATAGCCGCAACTACCGCCCACCTCGAACGACATTCCCGTATTCAAAGGGGTGCACCCAAATCGATCACAGCAGTAATAGAGATGGTTTCGAAGGAGCGCGTTCGATCAGAGATGCGATCTCATTAACCTGGGTATGGCTCCTGTTTTAGTCATTTCAATTATGACCCGAAGGTCAAGGCTAATCCATCATCGTTCTCTTTCTTCAAATCCAGTAATCGCCTCCATACCATCCTACTTCGGTTCTGGAACATCCACCGCGTACACAGTTGTCAAGGTGGTATCGACACTGACAGAGAGTATGCCTTATGTCGACTCCGGTCTCCTTGCCAACCAAACGTTTACATTTTTCCCACCGGTCAGTGCTTTTACCTTTCAAAGGAGTTCGTGTTTCATATCAAAATATCATGTTTCGAAATTCATTTTCATATTCTAAATAGAATATTATTCAACTGGGATTTTCCACTTACGCACAACATCTCGAACTCATTCCAACTTAAATAATTTTTGAATATCAAAATAGTTAACAATATATTTGAATAGTTCAAATGCATAATTAAAATGGTTTGAAATAATAGTTTGAAATAAAAGTAGAGTTTGACGAATTTATTAAAATATATAATTAAACAATAAAATAATTCATAAAATAAATAATTTATTATAAAAGAATTACTTATTCAAAATAATTTATAAAATAAATAGTTATAAAGGAAATAATATATAAATAAATAGTTTGAAAAATAGTTTGACATACTATTGTTGGAATTTGAATCGTTCGCTCGATTTCGATTACACTTGAAATTCCATTTCAACTTCAAGTACATAAATTCAAATTCACAATTTCGATCGACTTCATTTCAAAATTTACATTCATTTCAAATTCGCCAATTCAATTCAGATGGTTAACTCTAACCCGTGTTCCCATTCCAACAATTTCAATTTATTACAAATAAACCGAATTCGATTTCAATCCATATTCCCATTCAAGATTCGATTTATAACATATATCGAAATTACAAATTTATTTCATTGTTTCAAAGATTTTCACATGTATAACAAGTGTCGAATTCAAATTCATATTTTAATTCAAAATCAAGACCGACTTACAGAAAATTTCAACTGCAGGCAAAACAATTCAATCTCGATGAATTCGATTAAATACAATTATACCCCTTTATTTGCTATCATTTCGACACAGATTTATTTCCCTTTTTACTTAAAATTCCAAATTCAAATTCAAAGGAAATAAACTTTAAAACATCACTTATATTGTTGTTAACAATAATTTCAAAGTCCATGGTTAAACAAGATTTTTATTTAACCGACCGGTGTCCGTATATAATTTGCTATCCTACGGCCAAGTGATTTTATATTTAATTTCTCGATATTCGGGATGGATCTATCATTTCAATCCAAATCGGGGTCACAGAGATTTATCATTTTACTCTGTGTTCTTAATTCATTTTATCGATAAATCCCGGGTTCATTCGATGCCCGTAACATCAAGGGTAAATTGGGATTTATCGTCAATAACATACATCAACATGAACTGAATAAATGAACAATTCAGATAATATTCATCAAACAGTCAAATCGACCAAGGCATCCATCACATCATTTCATTCGAACAGTAAACTGAATCATATATGGATTTGACAGTGTCGGGGTTCCAAAATTTGAAATTTAAATTAAATTTAAATAACACATTATCGATTATCATTGCATGTAACACACTATCATGTCAATTTCAAGCAATCATTCACCAAACCAATCACAACCATACATCCAATTCATTTCATACATTAATTCGATAAATATGGGATTAATTCAGTATTTCGTGAGTGGAGAAACACTCACCTTTGGATTTCAATTCGAATCGAACGTCCAGAAAAGGCCCAAAATTCGACAGTCTCCAATGGCAGTGAAATTAGTGTCAAAACGTCCGCAACACCGCCACGATCCCAATGCAACAAACGGCGTCCAAATCCGAGTTCATATAAGGAAGTTATCAGTGTTTTAGCGTTTGAAATTTGAAATAAATCACTTTAAATATTCGAAATTCTTTAAATTAGCCAAAATGACATTTTCAAATTGGTTCGGAATTTCAGGTCGTTACATTCTCCCCTACTTAAAGTCTTTTCGTCCTCGAAAAGAGAACGAACTGATATTAAGTGCATATAGATTTCAAATTCATGCTTAAAATATGATTCCTTCACAGCGGTTTGTTGCCTTGGAGATCGAAGACGGAGTTGGTATATGTATCCACTACATTTTTATTTCCGCTGCATTACTGTATGTAAGTGTATAACTCTGATGATTTAAATGCTGAAACTCGAATGTATATGTTTAAATGCTTTTGAATATTTATTTGCTTATTATATGTGATCCTTCCGCTGTGAGATTCTGTGATTGTTTCTTTCTTTCCTTTCTTCTTTTTCTGCTTTTTCCCAAATAACTATCTGGGTTGGCGATTGGTTTGGGTCGACATGTGTGGTTTATTGTCGATTTAAACGGTCAAAAAAATCTGCGTCGTTACATTTGGTATCAGAGCGATGGTTATCGATAACCTTGGCTCTGTTGGGAATTAACTCATTAGAGATGGGGTTAGAAACACCCTAGAATGAGTTTGAGTGATATATGAGAGAGCGTACTTGTATTTTTGATATAAAAATGGTTTTTATTGTGTTGGCTTGTTCTGTTGAATGTTTATGGATTCTGGTCGATATATGGGACGCCATACGATCGATAGGAATTTCTAAATAATCGAACAGAATGATTTGACATAATATGGTTTTCAATTATATTTTTAAATATATCGAATATATATTATGGTTCAAATATGTATGTACTTGATTTAGTGGGTGATAATGTAAAGTTATTACCTATTGTGGTTGATTTAAATCGCAAAAACTAATACAGAAAATTAAGAGAATTTAGAAGTATTTGGAAATGAAATCTGTTGAATATATTTGGGTTAGAAAGGTTTGAGGTTAAAATAGAAGCAAACTTGGAATTTGATCCTGGGTGTTTTTGAAGATAGTTGCCAAAGTTCGAAATAATGTCGTATGATAAAAATAGTTTGGAAATGGTTTTCAAATGGTTTTCAACGAATAAGTGTGAAACCTCTACTTAGACCTTAGGAATGACTTCGGTAATGAGTGCACGCATTATCGATGGTTATTCTGAAGAGTTTAAGTGGGGGAGAGACCACCAGTATTTTCATATCTAGCTTGAAAGGATTTGGATTTAAACCCCTATAATATAAGTTTGTATAAAAAGTATAAGATATTTAATTTGAGTTTAAGGTTTAACAAGAATTGAGATTTTATGTCTTCGTAAATTTAAGGTTTGGATTTAAAATCCATATGATATGGTTTCTAAAATAGTATAACCATATATATATGTAATTTTAAACTTGGATTATAAACCCAGAATCAAGCACTTTGAGTCGTCTTAACTAATGATAATGATTGAGATTTAGTACTCGATTCATTGGAATTTTGACCTTGGAATTATGAAATAGACTTAAGTATTAAGTTAGTAGAAGTCGTCGTTTAACTCTTAATCCTGGACGATAATTTAATTCAGCAAAACTTTAAGTTCGATCGGTAAAAAAAAAAGGGGTAGAGAAAACCTAAATTTACTATGAAATATTGGTTCAAGTGAAGTCAACCAAAATGGAGATTTAGTTTAAGTCATGCTAAAAGAATTGGATTTGAAAACAAACCCTAAATCACCCGAGAACCTTAAGTTTGATAATAAGAGTACAAAGATTTGCTAAGGATATATATATATATATATATATATATATATAAATAGTTTAAATAGAAGGCGCAGCGCGACGACCATTCATGAATTTCGACTATTAACTTTGAATGGACGTAGCGGGAGATCCGACCGTCGGATTCTCCTAAGACTAGAACCGTTGGGTTCGTATCGAAAAGAGCTTTCCAACGAATATGAGAGATTTGAAATCTAACGGTTGGATTTGGATATATGTCCAAATCAAATTTGGAAAAGGTCGCTATGGCCGCAGTTCGGTGGCCGCTGTTGGAAACCGACCGAAATATCGAAAATAAAATTTTCAAAAATATTAATAATTTGCGTAAAATCATAATAGGTGATTTGGAAAGAATCGGGCTGGAATCTTCGTATTTGAAAAAGATAAAAATATATTTTATCGAGACAACACTTAATTTAAGTCGACTAAAGTGAACTGAATTGGGTGGTGAAACGAAATGGAAATAACTTATGATGTGAAATAGTGAAGACGCAAGTTAGGTTGATCGAGAAGAGGATTGATAAGAAATTTAAGTTGGGAATGAAAGGTAATTGGTAGATAGACTAAAGCGAAGAAATTAAACGGTGAATTAGGGTATGTATGGGAGGATGGTGTAAAAATCAAAATGGGTTAACCCTCACTTGGACGATATATCGAGCATACATCTAAGTATAAATAAGGAATGAAAATAAGTGCGGAAATGGATAGGGTATGAATCGAGGTGTTGAAATAAGAATGATGGGATATGAAAATAAAACTTATGTGAGGTGAATGGAATTAATATAAGGAAATCAATTCAGAAAAATAAAATTTTGATATGTATGTTGTATGCATTTGCTATATATTGTATGTATGTTGATTATCATGTATATGTAAGTATTTGACAGGTGTAAGAAGTCACATATGCTTTGGAGCTCGCTTGCGCAAATACTATATGCTAAGGTAAATAAAAATGCAAAAATAAACGCTAAACGAGGTATGTACTTGTGGTATATGGTTTTGAGGGTTTTATGTTTTGTTTTTCCCCACTTTGGGGATGCCTCATCGTTGGATGAGATGTATATTGAGTACATATGTTTTGGGATTCTCCCCGGACCTCTCCGTACAAAGGAGATGCTGCCGAAATTTTCTGTGATTTCGGGAGTTAGAAAATTTTACGAGTTTTACAACTACTTGTCTTGAAAATATTATTTTAAGCATGAATTTGAAATCTATATGCGCTTAATATCGATTCGTTCTCTTTTCGAGGACGAAAAGACTTTAAGTGGGGGAGAATGTAACGACCTGAAATTCCGAACCAATTTGAAAATGCCATTTTAGTCAATTTATAGAATTTGAATATTTAAAGTAATTTATTTTAATTAATAACGACGGAAAAATTATTATAATCGAAGTAAAAACGAATAAATTTATTTTATTATATAACGAGCCTGAAATGGCGCGGTAGTTTGAAAATTCAATTTTTAAATTTCAATTGAATGTATAGTATTCGTTTTAAATCGAAATTGGGACGACCCAGGAAAAGATAACTCTGTTTGACGATATCTTCCCAACGAATGTGAAAAATTGAAATTTCGCCGGATAAATTGCGAGTTATGAGTAAATCAAAATTTCAAGAGGTCGCTATGGAATTTATATAATTATTTATATAGCCCTGCAGTTTGGAAATTTGATTTCAAAGTTCAATCGACTGCACAGGATTCAAAATAAATTGGATTTTAGCGAAACAAGAAATATTTGAATCTGTTTGATAATACCTTTCCAACGAATCCGAAAAATCGAAATTCCATAATTTAAATCAAAAGATATGGTCAAATGAATATTCAGAATAGTCGCTATAGAATATATATAAGGGCCTGTAAAATAGCCATTTTTCAAACGACCTCTGTTTTCGACGAAACCACCTCTGTTGGATCCGGAATGTCGGATTATTGCTAGGTTTCAATTTTCGGAATTTTTCGAATTAATCTGTGAGCGTGGCAAGTGAAAACGCGTTTTACCAGTTGACAGTTAAATTGGATCGACCCGAAAAAGGCCATTTTTCAAACGGGCTCAGAATCCGACGAAATTAGTTTCATTAGAATCGTATCGTCAAATCATAACCAAAAATAATTTTTCCGGATTTTTCATAATTAGTATGTGGGCCCGGTAATGTGAAATGTACGTTAAAATTTGATATACGGTAACGATGTGTGTATTAATCAGTTTGGACCTTATATTTATATATATATTGAGCCCACAAGCACCACATCAGCTCATTTCCTCTTCCCTCCACCAAACCCTCTTTTCCATGGCTGAAATTAGATTTAATTTTTAATTTAAAAACAAAATTAACCTCAAAAATAAAATCTTCTCAAAACCCATCGAATTATATATCAAATCGAAGATCTCGGCGAGTAGAGTCCAGATCTACAATCAGTTTTGACATGCAGCGGAGGAGCTGGCCGGAAATCGCGGTCAAAGGTGGTTATTCTCGGATTTCACGAGGTCAATTTGGGAATTTTCGATCCAGGCTTCAATCGAAGAAATTGGCTTATGGGTTTTGTAGAGATCGTCGATAGGAGTGCGATGATGGTGTCCGTTTGATTTCTAGTGTAGTGATTCGCCGGAATTTCGTTGTCAAAGGGTTGAAAACCCGTTCGTTGCTCACGCTGCCGCCGGGAGAGGGGACCACCGGAGGTCCGGCCACTGGTACGGGGAGATGCGCCTCGGTCTGAGCTTTCGATTGGAGGTGGCCGGCGGAGCTAATTCGGTCGGAGGGAGGAGCAGTTCACGGTCAAAGTTCGGGTTCGATTGGGTTCATTCACGGCCGGATTACTGTAGCCGAGAAGAAGAACGAGCGGGAAGAGGACATCCAGGGTGCTGACGTGGCATCAATTGGTTGGTGAGGAAAATTTATTTATTAATTTATATATTTAAATCTTCAATCTAGTAAAACACTGATAACTCTTGCATATGAACTCGAAATTGGACGCGGTTTGTTGCGTTGGGATCGTGGCGGAGTTGCGGACGTTTTGGTACTGGTTTGGTTGCGATCTGAGACTGTCAAATTTTGGGCCTTTTCTGGACGTCCGTTCGAATTGTAACCCGAAGGTGAGTGTTTCTTCACTCACGTAAGACTAAATTTATCCCATATTTATCGAATTAATGTATGGAATAAATTGTTTACATGGTTGTGTTTGATTTGGTGAATGATTGCTTGAAATTGATATGCCAGTGTGTTACATGCAATAATAATCGATAATTGGTTATTTAAATTTAATTTAAATTTCAAATTTGAAAACTCCGACACCTGTCAACCAGTATGTGATTAGATTTACTGTTCGAATGAATGTTTGTGATGGATGCGTCTGTTTACTTGATTACTGAAGGTGTATTGTTTGAATTGTTCTGTCATTCAGTATATGATGTGGTGTGCCCATGTGACGATAAATCCCAATTACCCTTGATGTTGCGGGCATCGAATAAACCCGGGATTTATCGATAAAATGAATTAAGAACACAGAGTGAAATGATAAACCTCTGTGACCCCGATTTGGATTGAAATGATAGATCCATCCCGAATATCGAGAAATTAAATTTAAATCACTTGGCCATAGGATAGCAAATTATATACGGACACCGGTTGGTTAAATATATTTGTTTAACCATGAATTTTGAAATTTATTGTTTAACGACAATAAGAAATGTTTTATAATTTATTTCCTTTGAATTTGAAATTTGAAATGCAAATAAAAAGGGGAAATGATTTTGGGTTGTAATTAAGGTTAAATATAAGTGAAAATGATTTTATCGAATGTATTGAGATTGAACTGTGTGTCTGATTTGAGATTTACTTTAAATCAGCCTTGATTTGAATTAAAGGTGAATTGTAAACTCGACATTTGTTGAAATTTAAAATCTTGAAACGATGAAATTGAATTGAAAAATTCAAAGTTTGTTATAAATTGAATATTCGAAATGGGAGCATGATTTGAAATTGAATGTTGCTTCGGGATTCAACGTATTGAATTTAAAATAAATACCGAAGTGGGAATTTGAATAAATTGAAATGATCGAAATCGGATTTGGTTTATTTGTTATGAATTAAGATCGTTGAATTGGGCACTCGGGTTAAAAATAACCATCTGATTTGGAATTGGCAAAATTTGAAATGAATGTATATTTGAAATAAAGTCGATCGGGATTGTGAATTCGAATTGATTTACTTGAAATTGAAATACAACTGCAAGTGTAAACGAAATCTGGGCGAAACGATGCTAATTCCAACTATAGTATGTCAAAACTATTTTTCAAAACTATTTTGTTAATAAATTAAATTTCCTTATAACTATTTATTGTATAAATTATTTAAATAAAATACTTTATAATTATTAATTATTTATTTTATGAATTATTTTAATGTTTTAATTATTTTGTCAAACTCTACTTTTATTACAAACTATTATTTCAAATTATTTCAATTATACCTTTAAACTATTTAAATATATTGTTAATTAATTGGATATTCAAATTTTATAAGTTGGAATTAGTTCAAGATGTTGAGCGTAAATGGGAATATCCCAGTTGAATAATATTCTATTTAGAATATGAAAATGAATTTCGAAACATGATATTTTGATATGAAACACGAACTCCTTTGAAAGGTAAAAACACTGACCGGTGTGAAAAATGTAAATGATGGGTTGTCAAGGAGACCGGAGTCGACATAAGGCATACTCTCTGTCAGTGTCGATACCACTTTGACAACTGTGTACGCGGTGGAAGTTCCAGAACCGAAGTCGGATGGTATGGAGGCGATTATTGGATTTGAAGAAAGAGAACGATGATAGATTAGCCTTGACCTTCGGGTCATAATTGAAATGACTAAAACAGGAGCCATACCCAGGTTAATGAGATCGCTTCTCTGATCGAACGCGCTCCTTCGAAACCATCTCTATTACTGCTGTGATCGATTTGGGTGCACCCCTTCTGAATATGGGAATGTCGTTCGAGGTGGGCGGTAGTTGCGGCTATGCGTTACCACCGGCCTGGGTCCGCGAATTCGGTAGAATCCTACCGGGGTATTTCCTCAGTGCCTTGTCATATTATCCTGATCGAGCCCCTACGATTTTGATTTAACGTTGTCGTATCACGGCGCATCCCTATCCACCGACGCACTGGTGTGTTATATGCAAACTGTACGGCAATGCTATAAACAGTGTAAGGGTAACATGGTAATCCCGCTTACACTATTTTCGATATTATACTTTACTGAATAAACACTATTGTAATAGCGTATTATACTATGTATGTATTAGTTTAACGGATCCTTGAGAGATGGAAAAATTCCGTAACATCTCTTGAGTTACTGCACCATGATACCGATATTATTCTGTATTTTAATTTGACTAATATGAGATGATTTAGTGCTGATCCGAGTGTTTGTTGTGTTTTTCTTTTTATGCAATACGCTCGGATCAGCAGATGTTGCAGATAATGAAGATTATTTGGCCTTGGAGATCGAAGACGGAGTTGGTATATGTATCCACTACATTTTTATTTCCGCTGCATTACTGTATGTAAGTGTATAACTCTGATGATTTAAATGCTGAAACTCGAATGTATATGTTTAAATGCTTTTGAATATTTATTTTCTTATTATATGTGATCCTTCCGCTGTGAGATTCTGTGATTGTTTCTTTCTTTCCTTTCTTCTTTTTCTGCTTTTTCCCAAATAACTATCTGGGTTGGCGATTGGTTTGGGTCGACATGTGTGGTTTATTGTCGATTTAAACGGTCAAAAAAATCTGGGTCGTTACAGGAATTGTTGTAATAACAGTGAAATGTTCTTCCGTATGCATGCTATTTTGTCTTGTACTCAATTCTATCCGTGCTTTCCTTCACGGGGAAGTTCGGGTCGTCTTACAATATGTGGCCGTACGGATTTTTAGAGTAAAAAACAGTCAGTATTTCAACGGTTAAAAATACGCTATGTGAGCAAACGGAGTTGGGATTCGACGAAACCAGCTTCGTTGGGACCGTAATGTCAAACTCCAGTTGTATGTCCATTTTCATGATTTTTGAATATTTTATGTGGTCACAGGAATTTTTAAAAGACAGATAAATTAGAAAATGACCTGAATAAAATATTATAAACTAATAAAAAAATATCTGAGCACCCTATAAATACTCCTTAAACTTTTCTAAAACCTAATTAGATGTTTTCATCTGGTCAAAGAAAAAGGAGCCATCAGTTTCTTTCTCAAAAACCAAATCTTGTTCTTCTTAAATCCACTATAATACAACCAAAAATCTATAAATTATAAAACAATAGTATTTGAATTCATAGTGCAAATCCCTTCGGTCTTATATAAGTATTCCGGCGTTCGAGATTTTGTTTTGTCGATGTCAGTTATTCACAGTAGCTCCTAGGGTTCGATAAATTGTAGGATTGAAGCGTCGAAGTGGAAATTTGAATTTGTATTTGAGTTTGTAAGTTCGATTGGCAGCTTACATCAAAATTTTGGGTGGTTTCGTGATTTTTTTTATGTCGATGCTGCTAAGAACCCATCAGCGAGTTGTTCGAACGCCGGTCTTTAAAGAAGATCGAGCTTGACCAAAATAGCGAGGGCGTGAAGATGATGGAAAGAGAAAAACGGTGATGACGCTGGTTTTTGAAATGGTGGAGGGTCATTCGGTGATTGCCAGGAAGGAGCGTTGGAGATTTGAGGAAGTCTGGAGTCGGATGGATTTCAGCGAAGAGGAGAGGAGGAATAAAGGAGCGGGTTCAGTATTTTCATGGGCCGAAGTGAAATAAATTGGGTGAGGCCCAGTATGAATGGAATAATATAAGTTTTGTTTTATTTAATTAAGTGTATATATACCCAATCTTGTAAATGTTATATCTCACTCGTACGTGGTCAGATTTACAAACGGTATGTCGCGTTGGGATCGTAGGGATGGACACTACACCATGGAACTGACGGGGAGCGAATCTAAGCTCGTTACAATTTATAGCAAAATAAATTGTCTGTCTGAATCAAGCGATGGTTATCGTTATTAACGATGATCGTCCAATGTAAGTAAAACTCACCAACTGTGAACAGTTATATTTTTATATAACGTATTTTTAGAACTGCTAATCATCTGTTGATTGTTGTGTGTTGACTGTTTGATTGAACTGCTAGTCAATTAGTTGAATTTCTATATTGATTCTGTTTATCAGAATATATCATATGGAACTGAAAGTGATGTTGATTTTATTGTGTAACATCTGTGATGCAGGGAAACAGGTTGGAGGAATCCAACTGGATTCCTCAACATTTATTTCACTGTTATTCATATATTGTGATATATGATGTGATATATAATCTGATGTTGATTATGTGTGTTTGGACGATATTTATCGTTGTTATATGGTATGTTAAATACCATAAGAAATACCAGAATGTAGGAAGGGGATTTTCAAAGCATATTTTCAAAATAATTTATTTATATAAAATCACTGGATTTTATATATATAGGAAAAAAGTATTTTATAAAAGGAAATAATTATAAAAATCAAAAAGGGTTAAAAGAATATATTTTTCAAACAAATATAAAGGAAATATATTTTTCAAACAAATATAAAGGAGAAATATTTGTCAAACAAATATAAAGAAAATATATTTGTAAAATAAAAGTATAAAAAGGGACATATTTGCAAAACAAATAGACTAGAAAAAGAAAATATTTGTAAAACATTTACAAATAGAATAAATAGGATTATTTATTTAGGAAATAAATAAAAGTATAAAAGGGAATATTTATTTGTTAAAATAAATAGAATTAAAAGGAGATATTTAGTTGTTAAAATAAATAGAATCAAGAAGAGATATTTATTGGTTAAATAAATAGGAAGGATAAAAAGGAATATTTATTTGTTAAATAAATAGAAAATGGAAATCTGTTTTTAACAGATAAATAGAAAAGATTAATTTATAAATAACAGTTATAAATTAAATTAAATATTTATCATTTGATAATTGGAATATATAAGTCTGAACTTATATAGAGAAGAGATATTGGTTTCAACACCGATAGTTTTAAATAGAATATGTACACAACACTTGTATAAGTGAAGTAACATTATTAAAGAGAACATTTATAAAGTGAAGAACCGTTACTAAAAGTAAATCTTTATAAATGGATAAACGTTATCAAATAGGTGTTATTCGAATAGGAGAAGTCGATTAGAGTTAGAAAAAGTCGATTAAATAAACCGATTAGAGTTAGAGTTAACCAGTTAGAGTTAATCGGTTAGAGTTAATCAGTTAGAGTTAGAGTTAACCAGTTAGAGTTATTCAAATGGAATTAATCGAGTAGTGTTATCGAATATAGTGTATTCGAGAGAAGAGTAGTCGAATATAGTTTATCCGAGAGAAGAGTAATCGAATATAGTTTATTCGAGTGGAGAAATCGAATATTGTTCATTTGAGAAGAGTTATCAAATATTATTTATTCGAAGAGGAGTTATCGACTATTGGTTATTCGAAGTTTGTTAATCCAAAGGAGTTAGTCGAAGTTAGTTAATCCAAAGGAGTTAGTCGAAGTTAGTTAATCCAAAGGAGTTAGTCGAAGTTAGTTAATCCAAAGGAGTTATTCGAATATGGTTTATTCGAAAAGAGTTAATTGAAAAGAGTTAATCGAAAAGGATTACTCGAGAAGAATTTATCAAATAAAGTTAATCGGTTAAAGTGAATGCAATAGGGTGAATCGAATAGAGTAAATCAAATAGAGTTAATCAAATAGAGTTAATCAAATAGAGCTAATCACAAAGGAGTTAATCGAATAGAGTTAATTGAAAAGAGTTAATCGAATATAGTTATTCGAAAGAAAGGTTAAGTAAGGAAGTTAGTTAAAGAAATTTAAAGTGAACTTTGCCTATTTCAAGGTTAGAAATGTTGTTCAGTTAAGGTCTGAGAGGTAGTTCTACCCCAACTTGATTGGCTTCGTTTTTAACTAATGAATGGTTAAGG
Organism: Allium sativum; assembly: GCA_030737875.1. Taxonomy (NCBI): domain Eukaryota; kingdom Viridiplantae; phylum Streptophyta; class Magnoliopsida; order Asparagales; family Amaryllidaceae; genus Allium; species Allium sativum. Next base: position 449,390,453 of record CM060921.1, on the reverse strand, counting down.
TTCGGCAGTAAAGGATGGTTAAGTGAATTTGGTAATTAAAGGAAATGGTTTGAGTTGGCATAGCGATGTTTTATCTAAACATCTACTTAATCCAAACATAGGAGTTTTGGAATTGTTTTCCAAACAAGAATCAGAAATGTTTTCTAATACAGAAAACAAGAAATGGAAATATTCCCAATGTAAAAAACGTATATTTTCTAAATTTAGAAAATAGCAAATGTTGAATATAGGGAAACAGGAGATGAAAAATGAACTTAAGAGACAAATGTTAAATGATGTTTGATCGATATAATTTCCATCTGGAAATAATATCATTGTTTGCACACGTATTATTCTTTGATAGTTAACTCACCGACTATCAAAGTTTTTTGACCATTTTAACGTTGTTAATATGGAGAGACCGGTTGGAGTATTATCCAAAGAACCACTCTATATTGGCATAAGCGTTGCGAATCATATATGCCGAAGATAATTGAAGACGGAGTAAAGTGCAAGGGCTATTGTATAAGTCTTAGATAACAGTGCCTAAGATGGATGTACTGAATAGTGCCTTCGGTTCATCCTGTTCCTGGATGACTTGTATGGATGAATGTCTGACAGAGTATTTCCAGAAAGGTCACATACACTGATTTCTTCAACCGTACCAAGAGTGGAAGCGGAGAAGGAAACTTCTTTAGCTAACACGTAATGTACTGTTGTAGACGTCAATTAGTGATTTTCGATGGATCTGACAATGTAGCATTCGAAGTGAATCTGATGTGATGATAAAGCGTAGCTTCTAGCCTCACATCCGGTAAATGACAGAAATCGGGTAGGCAGCATGGCTATGTAGGTCGCACATATTAGGGTGTATAATCACCTGATCTAGAGTTTCATTTATTTCTAAAAATCTATTGCCGACACTGTCCCATTCGGGAAACGGTTGCTGATCCCAACCGTTGGTGATATACATTCGATACACTCAAGAGAAATGAGTGGTCGGTCATGTGTGGCCGGGTTGCAAGATGTTCTTGTTGAACCCAGTGTATTCCTTTCTAGAGGTACACTAGCGAAAGGTGGTTCCATACCTTGTCATAGTTGGAAATCCATTACCCAATACGTGATTGCGGTTTTGATTGCATAATATATATGTAGAACGTGAGATGAAAGCGTTTCTGCTAGATGATTATTATATTGTGTTGATAAACATTATTATAATATCAAAAGGTTTTTGATATAAAGATATTTTGGATTCTCATAAGGGAAAAAACCGTTCCGTTATACGGCGTGGTCTTATGAGATATCATTTACCTGCTTGAACTGTTTTAAATTGTTTTACTCACACCAGTCCCATGACTGACCCGGAGTTTATTTTGTTTTGTTTTCCCTAAACTCTTGGGTGCCCAATTTTGTATGGGCAGTCAAGTAGTCGGGATTTATAGATACTTGAAGAGCTGGAGCAGGAGGCTTCAGGATCGTATAGCTATAGTTTATTTCCGCTGTGTTGTAAGTGTTGTACTTGATGATGATATGTATATTCAAGTAAAAATCTTTTATTTCAAAGATATGTTATCTATTATATGTTATTTGTTCCGCTGTGAGGTTCCTGTTACTCTGATGTTGTGTTCTTCTTCTTCTTCTATTCTAAGTTTCTATCTTATCTTTCCTCACCCTCTAATTTCTTTCATTAATTTTCCGGTATTTTTCGATGTTTGGTTAGTCGAGTTTATGGCGATAACCAAAGTCGACAAAATCCGGGTTATTACACATGTCCCAATAGAATGAATATACATATGACATGAATACATAAGTACACGTCTTAGGTAATAACTTTGAGAGAGGAAGCCCATGGTGAAACAACTAAACACGAATCAACAATAAGCTATAAACCTAAAATAACTCGGACTAACCTAAGTTTAAATCCACGGATCAGTATAGCTTAAACATATCAATTATAATAATGATAAGTGAAATATAAGGTCATATATATAAGAATTTCTTTATATAGAAAAGGAAAAAGTTAAGCCTAAATAAATAATTAGTTCATGAGATAAGTACAGCCAAACAACATATATGATCTCATAAACAACATGAATGACAACAAATGAAAGTTTATCGTCAAAAAAGGGTGCAAAGCATCAAAGCTAAGCACAAAAATAAAATGTCTAAAACATCAAAGAACAACAGAAGGACTCCATCAAATGCCAACATGTAAACGTATATGATAGTTTATTCAGCTACACGTGATCTGTAACATCCCGTATTTTTACCACTTAAATGTTGAATATTTAAATTAGTTTAAATATTGGATTAGTAATATAAATGGAATTTTATATTAATTAAAACGAAGTTAAACGTATAAATATATATTAAATATAAACGAGCTCGAAATGGCGTGGTAGTTAGTAATATTTAATTTTGAACTTCAGTTTAGTGTACAGGATCCGTTATAAGTCGGAATTCGCTAAAACAAGAAATATTCTAATCTGTTGAACTATAATTCTGTAATAAAAAAGAAAAATCATAATTTCGTATCTTATATTGAGAGTTATGGCCAAATCAAATTTTCAAATAGTCGTTGTGGAATCGCTTGTAAATCGTAACGATTTATTTAATAAAATAAATCGATTTTAAATCAATTTAATATTGGTATAACTGGGGAATGGAATATCGTGTTTAAAATTTAAGCTAGTATATTCTGGAAATTTTATGAATTCAGTTTGTGTATATTTATATGATAATATTAATTTATTTGTTATTTTAAGTCGATTTATATTAAATTGAATTTAATGTTAAATCATTAAATTAATTTAATATCTTCTTTATATGGTCGAATTATACTACGAAACCTGTCCCATTGTGTTCAAAATAGTGGTATAACCCTAGAAATGTCGTTCGTTGCATTCAATTCGGAGCACAAAATCGCATGATATTTTAATTTAAGGTACGCCAGTTAAATTAATTAATAAATTAAATTAAATCAAAATAAAACAAAATAAATAGGGGATGACCTATTTCTATCGCTACTGTAAGCTAAAACCATCTCCTCTTTCATTTCACGTGTACGATTCCATTTCCTTCTCCATGAAGCTTTCAGCAATGGTACGCACTATGCCTGAACCTACCTGTAACATGTAGAAACGACGTCGTTCTAATCCTCTCATCGCTCTCCTATATAATCACCTCTAGTGGTCCATTTTTCTTCATTCCTCAAACCAATTCAGTCTATTTTCTTTTGTTTCCCTTTTCCTCTTTCACTGTTAAATCATGAAATCCCTTCTCTGATCAAAAAAGAAATCGAATCAAATTTGGGCATCAAGATCGAGACCGCCGACTTCCTTTGAGCTCGACGACGAAGTACATCCACTTTAGTTGCGAAGGGGGGACGATAATGATTTGAATAGGGAGTTTTGCGTGACTGAGGTAGAGCGCTGGTCTGTTGAATTTTGGGGATTTGGGTGCGCATTGTTGATCTGGTACTGACGATAGAGTTCGATACTGGATGATGTAGTGGAGTTGCATCTGTGAAATTCAACCTCATATTTTGGCAAAGGGATTACGTTCAAACTGGGTGCGAAAGTGGGATTAGTGGGAGGATGGGTCTGCATACGTGATGACGGGGGGATTAGAAGTGGTGTTCGAACTGATGTTTGGATGAGGTGAATTAGGGGAGTTGAGGCTGTTGAATGGGGTCTATAAACTGGCGGACGTGGAGCTCGACATCACAGGAGGTAGAGACTGTCAATGGAGTGGGAGCGATGTCTAGAGGAGTTCCAGTGGATTGAAGTTAAGATTGTGCGATTTTGCAGTGGGGAAAGTAGAAGTTCGATGAACTGGAAATGGAATATCTAATGAGTTGGACATGATGAATTTGGGATAGTAGCAATGGAGCATAGTGGGATTCGATTTGTGAATTTAGGATCAGTGGATGTTGTCTGAAAAGTAAAGAGTTTCTTGCTTTCAAAGCATTTCAGCAAGTGGGCAATAGAAGATCGAGTTGCTGGATGTACGTTTGATGGAAGTATCGGTTAGGAGGAAAAATAAGTGTCTTGGACAAGAATAAACAACAAGGTATACCGTTTTCACGAAAATTAAATAACTTATTTATTTGTTAAATAGTTAATTTAAATTAACACAGCCTAATTGATAAATTTGAATTAAATTATCGTAGGCACTAGAAAATTTTATTCGAGATAATGCATAGCTGAGACAATACAGAATTTAATTGGATATTCAGGAAAGGAAAATCGAGGTGAGTTAAACTCACTTAGTTAAATTATTGGGAACTATTCTTAATAGTTCAAAATTATTTATTGCTTAATGGATGATAACTTGATTAATATAAAGTGACAGTATATATATATAATATTATATAATAATATTCGTGATTGGTGATTGTGTATTCCCGCAGTACCATTAGCGGATGCCCGCAGTACCATTAGCGGAGGATTTCACTATGCGCCCCATAATATATATAATGGATGACCTTTTATACCGCGATATCCTGCCTCGAAGCAAGATGGGTATTATTATTGTTGACTAACATCTGTGGATGTAGGAAAAATAGGTTGGAGGAATCCATATGGATTCATCACATTTAAATTATTTGTTTTCATATATATGCTTATGTATGATGTGTTCTAGAACCTGTGACAGTTTATAGTATACTTGGATGTGTTAGTGACAGTGATTGTTGATTTTGGATATTTTAAATATCCTAAATAATAATATTTGGATTTCAAAACAGAAATTGAAATATAAAAAGAGTTTTCAAATATTTATTTCCAAATAGAAATATTTATTTAGAATCCAAATTAAATAGGATTTAATATTAAATATATTTTTAAACAAATATCGTGAAGAGGTGATTTTATAACCGACATTTTAAGTGAAATTATTTTTATTGAGGGATTTAAGGAAAATGGAAATTGTGTAAAATTTGAAATAGAAATGGAACTCGAATAATAAGCCGATATTTTAAAATAGATTTAAAGTTTTCCAATTGCAAGAAAAATTATAAAAGGGGTTATATGAGATAAATTTAGAATTAGAAATTATAAATAGACTTTAAACTTGAAGTTACAGGTATGAATTCAAGTTGACTAAATAAGAATGAATTGTATAAGGAATATTCTTCAACGTTCGATAAGGGGTAAGGCAAATAGTTGCAAATGGGAATCATTAGAAGGAAGAGTTTTCTTTCTAATTGAATTTAAATTAAACTAGTAAGAACGATATAGATTTTATTAAAGAATTTGTATAAGATTTTGAATAATAAATATTAATAGTAAGGAATTTACAAATAATATTTATATACATATATTTTAGATATGGAATGTGGTTTATACAAATGAAGCTGAATTAAGTTGTAACTAAAATATAAAAGTATGTAGGAATATTTATTTAGTAACTAAATAATAAATATTATTGCACAACAAGGATTTATTTTAACAAATAAGACAAGAGGTTGATTTTGTAAGCGATGTTTATGAAGAAGGGAAATTATTATTTTTATTCAGAAAAATATAATCTGAGTATGAAGATATAAGGGAAATTGGGTTTGAAATCGGTATTGTTAATGAATTTGAATTTTCGAAGTTCAATGGGAATTATAAATTGGATTATATGAAATAACTCTACAATTATATATTATAATGGATTGAAAACTTGAAATCTAATTTATGAAATCAAGTCTAGTGTGATTTGTATTGAAATTAATATCCACGATTAAGTCGAATAAAGATAATAAAGTAAGTGTTGTGAAAAATAGAAATTTATGAAGGGTTTTTGAAATATTAAATTCTAATTGAATTTAGGTAGAATTAATTTGAATAAGATTATACTAAAGAATTTTACATATGGTTTATAAATAGTAAATATTATTAGAATCTGCAAATGGTAGGTAAATACAGATATTGTAGAATATAAGTTATAAATAGAATGGAATGGAGTTTTAAACATATATAAATGTTTATAAAAATTATTTTTGAAATAAATACTTGATATAGGACTTGGTTTATGAAGATTAAAATGAAATGGAATTGGATAATGAAAGTACATCACTATAAGAAAAAACATGTTTCAGTTTAGAAATAAGTATTAGCAAATGTTTTGCAAATCAAATCCGAAAAGGAATATTGTATAAAGATTGTAGTAATGTTTTGTAAATATTATTTTTGAGAGAAATATTTGAATGGTCATAAATTTGAGATAAACATCTCTTATGAAAGTGGTAAAAAAATATTGGAAATTTAGAAATGAAGTTAAGGAGAATTAGGAACTGATTGGAGATTGGTGAGTTGAATGGTTTTCTGAGTGTCAATCTGATGTTGGTTTCGACCTTCGGGGTTGATACTTAGGGGATTATTCTCTTACTAGTTTACGGTTAGAGACTAATGACCGAGATGAAAATATGTGCTTAAAAGGATTTTAAAATGGAAGGGGATTTGAATATTCTTATAAATATAAGAAGAGAAAATGGGAATTTCATTTATTGGAAAAATGGAGAAGTTTTGAATTAACGAATGGTTAATCGAAAAGAGGCTAAAATGGTAATGGTAATGAATATTAAATCGGTGAATTCAATTTTCTTTTATGGATGAATGGTCGTTTTATTTGATAGTTAAATAACCAACTATCAAATCTGGCCTATACAATTGTTGGTACGAAAAGAACGGGATCAAATTTATTCGCAAACCATTCTGAACCAACTAATACGTAAACGTGGAAGACGTTGATTGAAGATACAGCAGTGAAACCATAGATCTTCACAAGCGAAAGGACTACTTGTCGAATTCTCTGGAGTCGCGCTCGGAGATATTTTGATGGTGATCCTGTCGTGGTTGAAATCTACGGAGTGCAAGGACTACTCGCTACTGATCCAAAGGGTGATTCCTAGGATGTGGTAAGAGAGTGCCTTCGGTTTGTCCAGTCCCAGGACAACTTGTATGGACGAATGTCTGATAGAGTATTTCCTAAAAATTATGTACGTTGATTTTTACAAATATACGAGCTGGTGATAAAGAGGGGCACTTCTTTTAAACACCCAGAGTATATTTGTGGACGTCAATTAGTGATTTGACGGATGTGACAATGTGTCATAAAGTGAATGGTGACCAGATATTCTAAAAAGGAAATTTAAAACCTCAAGCCTCAAAACTGGGAAATGACAAAAATCGGGCAAGCAGCATGGCTATGTGGATCACCCCCATTAGGGTGTATTGTCACCATCTAGAGAATATTCATATTTGTTACTTCTTTTTGCTTCTGTATCTCCCGGGAATGGTTATGTTGCTAGCAACCGTAGGTGACAATATATTTGATACACTCAAGAGAAATGAGTGGTCGGTCATGTGTGGGCCGGGTTGCAAGACGTTCTTGTTGAACCCAGTATATTCCCCTCTAGAGATACACTATCGATAGGTGATCCCATACCTTGTCATAGTCGGAATACAGTCTCCAATAAGCGCCCGCGGTTTTGATTATATACTATATAGGTGGAGCGTGAGATGCAAGCGTTCTGCTAGATTGTTATTTATTTGTATTTAGACACTATCATAATATCAGAATAAATAAGATTTCAAAAAAATGGTTTAGGTTATCGTAAGCTAAAAATCGTCCGTGTTTATGTGTGGATTGGTCTTACGATTATCTTTTTTTCAAAAGGATTTTTAACTTTAAAATCAAGTTGGATGATACCAATAATTTAATGAGTTTTTCTCACGCTGGTTCACCAGACTGACCTGTGGCGTTTGTAATGCTCGGGTCAGACCCAGTAGGATCAGACCAAGTTGTACAAGTTCAGGGTAAGATGATACAGATTTCGGGAGATAAGCTGAAGGAGTTCATACGTATAATATATATAGTATTCTGCTGTGTGTTGTAAATGAGGGCAGACTGTTATAACTATCCAGAGGAATTGAGCGTGTACTCTGATAAATTGTAAGTGTTATTCCAAGTTTTTCAATAAAGATTTATTTCTGTATTATATTTTATTCCGTTGAGATGTGAGACTCTGTGTATTGTGTTTGTTATTTCTTCTTCTTTTCTTCTATTCTAATCCTTCTTTCTTATCTTTTTCTCATCCTCTATTTCCTTTCTATTAGCTTTCTGGGTTTCCGATACTTGAATTTGGACACGTGATGTATTAGTGTATGAATTCGAGAGTCGAATTCCCCACGACGCTACATGATCACGATATATAAATAAACATCAAAATAGCTATTACGCTATAAGAGAATTTCTACGTCAACAAACCATCATAAATTAGATCTAAAGCATCATATTTTCGAAGCAAGTATTGGCACCTCATTACCTCTAAAATGTGTCACGAACTTCTAAATAGTAACTCAAAAAGTGAAAACAATACGTCACATACTGCGCGTTTCACTAATTGATTCACTACAAGTCAACATACTTCACATTGGAAAAACAACGGTAACTTCAGTCGAAGAGTCTGGTATTAACCGATATAATATGTCTTCTATCTCATACTACGAGGTTTACCACATCGTTTAATTACAATCACGCCTTCTCGAAGGGTACAAAAACATATGGTTTTATATAGGAAAGTATACTTTATAAAAATCAGGTTTTAAATCAATTTTTGGAAGATATTTAAAAACCATCAATTTTGGAAAAAAAATTATAATTGAAGTTATTCATATAATTTACTTTACATAAAAATCACATTGTAAAATAATTTCTCTTAAAACAATGATTATACACGTAAAATGCTTTTTATAACGGATAAAAATACATGCATGTGTGCTCGGAAATTACAAGGAAAAAAACATCGAAAATTCACGCAAAATGCATAAAAATGCAATGATTGATTTTTGATAATCAAGGCTTCTTCATTGCTGATGCATGCCAAAAATAAACACAAGAAGCATGGTTTAATTACTTAATCAAAGGTGATGTGAAATATTTGGAATAACACTTAGTTTCATCACCAAAACCATGCCTAAAGCACACTCAAAATGCAAGAAAATCTGGAACAAGAAGCACAAACATACAAGAAAAATGCCTGGGCATTTACCTAGACTTCAATCGGCCCACACATTGCTTGGGTCGACCCTTGGATCGACCCAGGTCTAGGTTAGGTCGACCCAGACATGGGAATGTGCCCAAGCAAGAAAACCTCTCTGGGTTCAATTTTCAGATGAAATTCAGGTGATTAAATGACTTCAAATTGTGCTGAAAGTTGACGAGCACATACTATAACAACAAGACTACCAACAGGAAAAATAATCACAACATTCTGATATGGAATGGAGAAGATGTAGACTCATAAACATGGACTCAGGTCATGTTGACATAATCTCAAAATTTACACAACAAAGTTTACTATAACTACAAATTTTGATTCGCAGAAACTTAAAAAACTTAGATTCAACCGAAATATTCATATTTAAACTAGAACGTGTGAGTTAAACAACTCACTTTGATTGGTCTTTAAAGAGATTTTCCCTGAATTAGTTGCAAGACGGGCGCTTGATGCACTACTCAACTTGTAGGAGAAGAAAAATCTGACGTGCAACAAATAATTTCCGACTATAACTTCCGTCTTGATTTATCAAAGAGGAAATAATCTGAATTCTTACTGGAATCGATTTTCTTGTAGTGGAGAAAGAAGATTTAGAAACCCCCCTCCCTTCCCTTATATTTTTGATTTGAATTAGTAGATTTAGATTTTAGACTTGAAGAAGAAGCCATTTTTGTTTTTGTTCTATTGTAACTTTTCTCCAGGAAGAAGAAGTGAGTTCCAAAAGAAAGTATGTACAAAACTTTATCACTCCAGACTTCATTTTGGGTTTTGAGTTTAAATCCCCTCCATCCAATAACTCAAACCCAAGTATTGTAAACTTTTTAGGTTAGACTATGCAACAAAATTTACATTATATTTTACTCCTTTTGTAATGACCCGGGGAAGACTCGACGCTCGAATTTTCGATAACAATACATAAACCCGTATTTCTTACCAAAAATCCAAGTATCGAACCCCAGATTGTCATGAGAAAGAATTTAGAGGGTGAGAATAGAAAGAAAGAATATTAGAATAGAAGAAAGAAGAAGAACACATCATCAGAATCTAACAGCGGAACGAATAAAATATAATGTCAAATCACTTTATACAAAAGAACTGTATATACATACCAATCATCATAGTACAACATATATCAGTCACAGCGGAAAAATATCTGTATATATAACTAGCGGTGAGGCCGCCTGCTTCTAGCTCCTGAAACTCCAAGCGAATATAACCTGTAAATACACTCGGTCTGACCCGAGCACATTTGAAGCAAAGCAAAATACACTGGGTCAGTCTGGAATACTATCAGTGATAAATTCACAGAACACGCACTTGTTTAACTTTGGAAAATTCTTTTTGAAATCAAAGGATAATAGTAAGACCAGCCCACACATAAACACAAACGGTTTTTACCTTACTGTAACCCAAAACATTTTTGTAACCAATATCCTTTCTGATATTATCATAATGTCTAAATACAATTAATTAACAATCTAGCAGAACGCTTGCATCTCACGCTCCACATATATAGTATACAAACCAAAACCGCAGGCGCTTATTGGATATTGGATTCCAACTTGACAAGGTATGGGACCACCTTCCGCATGTGTATCTCTAGAGGCGAATACACTGGGTTCAACAAGAACGTCTTGCAACCCGGCCCTCACATGGCCGACCACTCATTTCGCTTGAGTGTATCGAATGTATATCACCGACGATTGGGATCAGCAACCGCCTCCCGAAAAGGGACAGCATCGAAATATAGATTAAAGAAGCAAATGGAATTTCTCTAAATAGGTGATCATACACCCTAATGGGAGCGACCCACATAGCCATGCTGCCTGCCCGATTTTTGTCATTTCCCGGTTGATGAGGCTTGAGGCCAGAACTTAACTTTAAAACATCTGGTCATCATTCACTTTGAATGCCACATCGTCAGATCCGCCAGATCACACTGATTGACGTCCACAAAAATACTCTAGTTTATTTGGCTAGAGAATAACTATTTCTCCGCCATCAACTATGGTACGTTTGGAGAAATCAACTCATGTAATTCCTTTGGAAATACTCTGTCAGACATCCTTCCATACAAGTCATCCAGGAACAGGATGAACCGAAGGTACTCTCCCACCGCATCCTTATAGGAATCACCCCAAGGATCAATAGCGAGTAGTCCTTGCAAACCGCAAAATCTCAACCACGACCGAATCACATCAGAATACCTCTGCGTTGCAACACAAAGGATATTCGTCAAGTAATCCTTCCGCTTATGAAGATCTACGGCCTTCATTTGCTCCGTCTTCAATCAACGTCTTCACGTATTTGCTGGTCGGATTGGCTTTCGAATATAATTCGATCCTGGTCTTTCCGTACCAACAATCGTATTGGTCAGGTTTTGATAGTCGGTGTTTTAACTATCAAATAACAAATGTGTTCATAAAATGATCTTGCTGATTCGGTACTTAACATGACTTGGCGCTTTTAAATATATATATATATATATATATATATATATATATATATATATACTTAACCAAGTTTTTAATCAACTTTTAAATCTTCTCATATATTTTAACATTATCTTTATTCTTAATTTTGTTATAACAAAAACTATTCGATAGGTTTCGAGTTAGTATATACATATATACCAAACTTTCCATTTCCTTTACTATAGGAAATATCATTATATTTATCAAAACCCTTATTTACATTTTCTTAAATTCGACATCTCGATGTATACATATGTGTGTATATATATATATATATTACTTAATGTTTTAAAACAAATTACCGATTCCGATAAGGCAAAGCAAGTGTCGAATTAAAATTTAAAACCAAATACTCTTATTTGCATTATAACTAACATTGTAATCTTATTTATCTTCCAAAGTCTCGCCCTTATGTTTCACCTCTCTCGTATGGGATACTACACCAGTTTCAACATTTTTTCCTCGTTTCAAACCAATATTATTCCTCGATAATAATGAAGCCGTTCAAGTTGGGGTATTTTATTTACCTCTCAGACCTTGATCGACAACATTCTTATCCCAGAATAGTATCAGTTCGTAACTTAAATCCTTATAAAAAATTTGTTTACCATCTCGATTCCAAATCTGGTTTCATAACCCTTTTTCTTACATTAGAAATCTTCCCTTCGATAAATCTCTTTACTTGATAATTAAGAACAAATCTTTTTTGACTTTATATTCACTTACACATCCTAATTACAAATCTCGGTTTGAAGCTTGGATTATACATTTCTCTATAAAACCCTTATCGCCCTTTTTTACCAAACCTTATCGCTACTTAAATCATTCTTAGTTGAATTCCAACAAGAAGTTATCATTTTGATTATTAAAAATAATCAACTTTAACAATTCCTATACGAAAGATTGCAAACTTAGCCATTAACTAAGAAGTAGTATAATTATCCTTTAAAGGCTAATTAAATAATTAATTTATGTTACTAACACTAACCAATTCAGTAATCTCTTTAATTTAGTTAATCGGGGATTAACCAATAATTTAACACTATTTGTTAAACTTTAACGAATCTTCAGAATATTTAAATCAATTTCTTCCATCTGTCAATTTTACTCAAAACGGTTGATTTTATCGACCGTACACATCAGTTAGCAGTTAACTGATTTTCATTTGTCATTTCCCCCTTTTTAAATTAATTAAATAACTTAATTAATTTAAAAATCACTATTTAATTGTTTAAAAACAATTATTTCTATTTTACAACCCGTAGGTAAGTTTTCTGGTTTTCTAGCTTTCAGCACATGTACAAACATACGGTCTTATCACATAAGATCGTTTAAACTATTTCTTTTATAAACCTGATTAAAATATTTATTTATAAATTTCGAATTTAATTAATTATATAAAATGACTGAAAAACTTCAGTCAGTTATAAAATAATTTGTAACTTTAAAACTGCGTCGATTCACCTAACGGTAAACCGATGTCTGAAATAACACATTTTAGGCCATTCACTGCCAATTACCAAATCAACACTGTCAGTTGATTTTAAACACAACACAGGTTCAACCATCACGCTCAAACAGGTTTTATTATCATATGGGGTTCAACCTGTTCAAATATAAACAATATTGTAATAACCCGGAAAATCTGGGCCAGTTTAAAATTTTTATTTTGGCCATTTTAGCGAATTTTGAATATTTAAAATAGATTATTTTAAATAATATCGACGAGAAATTTATTTTGAATATAATTAGAACGTATATATTATATACGTCGTCGTTAGAATATATAATAATTATATATAATTATAAAAGGAAATGAAAATGGCGCGGTAGTTCGAAAATTCGATTTCTAATTTCAAATGAATATACAGAATTCAATATAAGTCAGAATCGAACGAAACAAGAAGTATTTGAATCTGTATAGCTATATCTTTGTAACGAAGTTAACAAACTGAGATTTCATCTTAGAAATGATAAGATATGTCCAGTTTAAAATTAGAAATAGTCGCTGTGGAATTTATATATATTTTTATATATATAAGGCCCTTAAAAATAGCAATTTTGCAAACGACCTCGGATTTCGACGAAACCAGTTTTGTTGGGTCCGTGATGTTAAGTTATTGCTAGATTCCAAATTTCATAATTTTTCGAATCAATATGTGAGCGTGGCAAAGGAAAACGTGTTTGACCAGTTTCAGTTGATTTTAATCGACTGGAAATTGGCCATTTTTCTAACGGTCTCAGAATTCGACGAAACTAGTTTTGTTAGGACCGTATCGTCAATACGAAGCTAGAAAATATTTTTCTGGAATTTTTCTAGTTAGTATGTGACCCCGGTAAGTTGAAATGTACGTTTAAAATTCAATATAGTGATTTAAATGTAAGTTAAACGGAAACTGACTCAAATGGTCAAATCAGCTTGCGATACCTATCCCATTGTGTTCGGAATGGGGGTAAAACGCTATGGACGATAGTCGGTGGGTCTCGTTTCGTGTTCGAAATAAGAAGTTACTTTTTGGAGAAATTTATTAATTAATTAATATATATATATTATATAATTTCCTTTCCTTTCTCTCTCACTATTCAGTCAACACTTTTCAAAAAAAAAAAAAAACCGCAGATCCACAAATCGCGCCTCCACCCTCCGCCTTCTCCATCGCCGTCGCGCCACCCTCCCTAGTCGCTGACCTCCCCGCCATCTTCCACCTCCGTTCGTGCTCCTCCACTTGAGAACCCTCCCACCTGAAACCCGTCGATTCCCCCCGACTATTCATCGTCGCGCCACCACCACTCACCGGAGAGCCTCCGACCCCCTCGCCTCCTCCGCCTGCTCGCGCTGAACCCCCCCTTTCCCTTCTCCAACTCGCACGCGTCGCCCCCTTGTGGTGACCACCGTGCTGACCGTCGGGCCCCCCCCCCCCCTCCGTTCGTACCCTCTTCCACCGCCGCCAGAGGCCAGAACCCCCCCTCTCTGTAAGTCCTTTTTATTTTTATTTATTAGTTTATTTTATTTTTATTTTATATAAACAGAAAATAAACTGATTTTTTTTTTTTTAGATTTTTAAACTTTTTTTTTAGGATTTTAAACTGAATTTTCTAAGAGGTTTAAAAACCGAATTTTTTTGAAAAGCATTTAAAAACTGATTTTGAAAAGGTTTTAAAAACTGATTTTATTTTTAGACTTTAGAATAGAAAAAGATTTAAACTTTAAAAAGAGAAAGGTTTGAACTTTAAAATAGAAAAGATCAGATTTTTAAAATAGAAAAGACGGAATTTTTATTGAGTAGAAGAAGTAAAAATATGATTTTTATATTTTTAAAGTAATAAAAATATGACTTTTATATTTTTAAAGTATTAAAAATATAGTCTTTACTATATAGATGATATAAAAATATGATTTTTGGTTAGGTAGAGAATTAAAAATATAATTTTTACATGATAGGAATATTAAAAATATCATCTTTATATAGGTAGCAAAATGAAAAGGCGATATTTTTAGATATGAAAAGACGATATTTTGATATGAGTAGTGAAGTAAAAATATGATTTTTACTTCGAGGAAAATATAAACTTTATTTTTATAAAGGGAAATCTTTATTTTTATAAAGGCGAAATATATATTTTTGAAAATTCTATTTTTACAAATATGAAATAGCGATGAAAATTCTATTTTCACAATATGAAGTTAGCGATAAAAATATGATTTTTATATAATAGAGAATATAAAAAGGTGATTTTTATATATACAGTGTATACGGGCAACGAAGATGCGATAGCAATGAAGATTTCTATCAATGAAGTGCCGTGGAGCTAGGATAGCTATGTGTGAGAACTTCTCACCTTTCAATTTAATTTCTCTAGTTATATATATATGCTAGGATGCAGACGGTGCTTAGTAGCACCCGACACAATCGTCCACAAACCATGGACTTGTTTGTTTGGTTGCATAGATTAGTTTGATTATGTGATTGAATTGAATTGTTTGGGTGAAATTGAATGGTTTGATTGATGTGTGAATGGCGTGGGCCTTCACTAGACCGGGGATAAGGCTAGGCCTCGTCCCGTTTCTAGTATCGTGCCGTTATGCCGCCGAAATTTTCTAAAATATGTTAGAAAATAAAAATATCATTTTATTTGTGTAAATGAATAATAGAAATTCATATGTTGGAATAAAATGTTTTATCGTTAAAATTATAATTTTCAACGTGAATATGAATATAGTGAAAGTGAATAAAATAAATATTCATTTACAAACCAGACGGTTTGTTTATGTACACCTATTTGAAGGACGTTGATTGAGTCGATAAATTTTACACATCGCCCAACTGCACAAATAAAATATGCGTTTGATTGTTTGAAACCCCACACGGGTGTTGGGATGAAATTTGAAGTTCACTCATCCTGATTGATTAAATATGTCGATCGATTGATTGACAGGCTGTTATAAGCGTTAGATATCTATATTTGATGCTTATACAGTGTAGTGCACTTTGGTTGATGGTTGATTATTTTTCAATGCTATTATATGTGTGTAATGCATGAAAATCCATATAATTAACATTATATGGTAATTGGTTAGGCCTCATTCCAATTTGAAAAACAAAGGATAATGTAAAATAAAAGTTCATGTGTTGACAGTACTCATCCATTGAGATTGGTCATGTGTTGAACGAAATATTTTAGTAATAAAATTTACATATTTTATCAATATAAAATAAAGGTTCATGTGTTGACAGTACTCATCCATTGAGATTGGTCATGTGTTGAACGAAATATTTTGATAATAACAACTATTTTGAAAAAGAAATATTTGAAATAGAATATTTGAAAATAGAAATTTATGAAGCCGTGTTGATTAGATTGACGCCATTATGACGTGAACGATATTTATATCGATTTTAAACGATTTCGAAATGAATTGAATTGAAAACGATTTCGAAATGAATTGAATTGAAAACGATTTCGAAATGAATTGAATTGAAAACGATTTCGAAATGAATTGAATTGAAAACGATTTCGAAATGAATTGAATTGAAAACGATTTCGAAACGAATTGAATTGAAAACGATTTCAAATTGAATTGAAAGCGAATTGAAACGAATTCAAATTGAATTGAAATTTGAATTGAATAGAAATGAATTTTAAAACGAATTTATAAAGAAGAATTCAATTTTGATTTGAATTGAAATGGAAGTTGAAATTGCTTTTGAAACGAATTTTAAAACTATTTATATAATTCGTTTTAAATATAAATCGACGAAATATATATTATATATATTATATATATAATATAATGGCCTGAATAGAACGCGCCGCAGCAGTTCGTGAATTTCGACCATTTATTTCAAACGGACATTACGGGAGATCCGACCGTCGGATTCTCCTAAAACTGGAACCGTTGGGTTCGTATCGAAAAGAGCTTTCTAACGAATATTAGAAATTTGAAATCTAACGGTTGGATTTGGAGATACGTCCAAATCAAATTCGAAAAAGGTCGCTGTAGGTGCAGTTCGATGGCCATTGTTGGAAATCGACTGTACGGGCCTTGATAAAATTATTAAAAATAGTAATAATTTGTGTAAAATCATAAGAAATGATTTAGAAAGAATTGGGATGAAAAACTCCATATTTGAAAAGATAAAAATAGTTTTTATCGAATTGAACTAGTTTTGAACTAGAAATATAATTCTATTTATTTTTAAATAAATAAATCGAATTTGAAAAAGGGTTTTAAAAAATAACCAGAATTTCCAATGATTGCATTGGAGTGGATTTGAATCGAAATTGTCTTCGGAACATTTCGATGTCGAATTTCGTGATTATACAGGTGTTGTTATGGAAATTTGAAAGATATTTATATATCGTTATTTCCAATACGATATTTGTTGGTCGTAGAATTTGATATTGAATATAAGCCGGGATATTTTTCTATTCAGAGCCTTGTATTGAATATCAAATGTGATTTGGGTTTGTCGTGAATGGTGTCTTCACTAACACTGTTCTTGAACCCAGTTGAGAAAAGATTAAATCTTTTTATTTAGATTTAATGAAGTGTACCAATTAAATAATATTTAATTGGAATTGAATTGATATTGATTTTTGGGTTTATCGTGAACAGTGTTTTAAATAACACTCGTTCTTTAACCCGATAATTAATGGGATGTGACTTTGGGTTTATCGTGAACAGTGTTTTAAATAACACTCGTTCTTTAACCCGATAATTAATGGGATGTGACTTTGGGTTTATCGTGAACCGTGTTTTAAATGACACGGATTCTTTAACCCAGTTAACGATTAAACCTAAGTGGAGTTTTAATGAATCTTTAATTAGATTGAGATGATCGAGAATGGAGTATCACCAGTTTTGCTCCAGGCGATAGTTAAATCTTTAATTAGATTTGAACGTGAAATGGTAATTGAATTTACCGATAACACCGTGGTGTTAGATATGAAGTACTACCAGTTTTACTTCATGGGATGAATAGGTTGGGATTGGGAAATTAAAACAAATGATTACTTCAGTAAGATTCGCTAATCCCGACTAGTTTTGAATTGATATTCAAAAATAGATTAAAGAAATTTATCTTGGATAAAATTAATGGGAACCTTTCCCTATAAATGTGAAATTTAGAAACTAACTGTCGGTTAGCCAAGCAGAATGGTTTTCTGGATATTGATCTGATGTTGGTTTCGGCCTTCGGGGTTAATATTCGGGGAATTATTCTCTTGATTAATTTACGGTTAGTGATTGATGAATTGGAATGAGGCGTATGTTGTGTTTGTGTAACACTTATTTAAAATATACGCGAGTTGTTCGGAAAGACCGGGTTTATCCCATTCTGAATAACTGATACGACGATAAGTCGAAGATGAAGACGATGGTCGAAGACCGGAGGTCTTCACGTCGTTTGGGTCATTACTGACGATCTTGATTGGGCTGTACACCCAAGAAGATGGAAACAGTTAGTGATCGTCCAGACGTACTTGGAGATCGATGGATATGCGGGGTACTAGGTGCCTCCGGTTTCGTTCAGACCCAGAACGGACTTGTAAATGGACTGTGTGTCTGACATCGGATTTCATTCTGTGTGACTGATATCGGTTGCATAGGATGGTTTGCCTGTGTGGCATGCTAAGATGCAAATGATCAAGGCTTCTGTTGAAAAGCAAAGTCTTGTGGTTGGTGATCAAAGCACGGCCTTTGTGGCGTAGCTTTGTGTAGCGTTGATTCGCGAGCCTCGCACCCCGGTATGAACCAGAAACGGGAGAAAGGACCTCAGGGAGGGCCTACGTTTCCTCCTAGCTAAAAGTGGCGTCAGTGGTTTTACACGCCCTGACGAGTTTGACTTATGTGGTTGTTGCTGTTGCGAGGCGCCTCGGTTAGATCGGACGATCCGGGTCCGATGGAGTCACTTGTTGGCTCGCTTACGCCCCAAAGGGCGGCGAAACGTAGTGCTCAGGCATTTTTAATCCACTCCGTGTGGACCGGCCCTGTCGCTCCAAGGGTCGATGCGTTCTGATCCTGAGACTCGGGCTAGGCAGTCTCGGATTCGGTAAGGACTATCTTTTGCCTTGGTTCATGACGGAAATTCAATTTCCAAATACGTGATCTTGCGGTTGTAGTTGTAATCCTATATATGGCGACATAGTGGGATGGGGCGCTCATGCCGCCTATGATTGATACTTATGATTTGAAGTTGTTTTATACACTATGCACTTATAATAGTATCAAACGATTTGTTTTAACCGTATCAAGCATTCTTTGGCTGTTATAAGGGAAAACCCTATCCTCGGCTGCGTTGCATTGTGTGATGGGACCTGGGTCTTATAACAGCTTCATTTTTCTTTATTTAGCATTGCGCTGTTTGTTTTATGCACTGGTATTCTTGGGAGGAAACTCGTTCCGTGTTATACGGCGTGGTCCCTTGATTTACCTAACTTTAAAATAAAGATTAACTGTTTTAGTTCTCACACCAGTCCCATGACTGACCTGTAGTTTATTGTTTTAACCTAAACTCTGGGTGACCCTATTTTGGCACGGGCAGCTAGTAGTTTTGGTTTTGCAGATTTATATTCACAGGATCCTGGTTTACAGCTGGAATGATATCCGGAAAGCTTTGTATCCGTATATCTCTTCTAGTTGTGCATTGTATTATTTTCCGCTGCGATGTATTTAAATGTAATTTAAATCTCTGATATTTCTGTGTAATATTTATTCATTTATACTCTGTATATTCTTGTAATCTGATGCATTGTTGTGACATACAGTGAAATGTTCTTTTATATGCGTTCTGTTGTAGCTTGTTCTCGAACTATCCGACGCTTTCCCTTACGGGGAAGTTACGGGTTTTCACAAATATAGAACAAACAAACAACATATAATATTTGAGGAATCCGGTCGGATCCCTCCAACCTATTCTTCCCTGCATCACAGCTCGTTATACGTTTCATAATGATATATGAAATAAATTTCAACCATCTATAAATTTAAAATGATGAATTATAAATAACCGCAACCAATCAACCAATTTATATTTTTAAATGGTAAATTATATTCTAATATGAATTTACCACATCACAGGATTCGAGAAGGTGTGAGAATTAACTCACCAGTTTATATTCGGCTGACGGTTGACGCGTTTGTTGCATTTAATCTGAGTCGAGCGTTCAAAATTAGCTGAAATTTCAATAGCGTCAGATCAGTGCCTAGTCAGTGCCATCACCTAGGCCTCGTCCCTGCGATCCCAACGGATCCAGTTTCGTCAAATTTCGTAAACGTATGAAGAAGATACGTTCGTTTAAAGTTTATATAAACTAAACGATAATTAAATAAACTAATAATTAATTAAATAAATAAATTCTTACAGTTAATAACCTTAAATGGCCACGTCAGCCTTGAATTGGTCTTCACGCGTTTTCGTTTCTCTGTACTCCCTCAAACCCGATTCTTCCACTTCGAACCCAGGCTACGCCAAAACATCCTTCAATTCTTCGATCGCCGGACCCACTGTAGACCACCGGAACCCTAACTGCTCCGCCGCCGAGACCCTCGCTCCAGGCCGACCCCACAGCCGGTGGCCCCACCCATATCGATGCCCCACCGTGCCAGAAATTGTCCTCGACCGGAATTTGTTCAATCGTCACATTCTGCCACCTCCGACCCCCTGACACCACACCACCGCCACCATTGTGACCGCCTGCTCATCCTCCTTCACCAGCCCCCAGGCTTCGACCCCCACGACGCCTCCTCCGTCGTGAAAATCATCCAAACCGACCGTCACTTTCAAAACAAACCCTCCGTTCATCTACCAATTTCTCTCACCTCCGACCCGCGGAAGACTTGAGACCAGTGCCAAACGAAAGTTGAAACTCTCCTCTACAAAACCCCCAAGGTCTCACCACCTCAAATCAACCCAATCCTCCTAATTTTGGCCAAGAACGAAACTGGTTTCATGGCTTTAAACCACGATTCCGGCTACCTCCGACCACCATAGGTCCCCAACTTTCTCCAGTAGGCAGATATCGTCGCGATCTACCACTTTCGCTTTGGAACCCCCCTCGAATTCATCACGGATTTGCGAATATAAATTATTTTGTGTTTGAGGACTTTTTTGCAAAATTACATGGATGGAGGAAAATGTTTTGGGCTGAGTTCTGATTTTAGGTGTATATATAATTGTAAAAATTATTATTTTAAGTCGACGTGACGCGTGATGACGACTAACGATATTTATTTCGTACCTATCGCTATTTCGAACCTCGTTTATTCGCTGCTGCGCTCATATACAAATCTCGTTCGAGACGCGAGTGGATGGCATCGTATATTTTGACGATACGGTCCTAATGAAATTTGTTTCATCGAATTCCGAGTTCGTTTGCTCGAATGACGCTCGTCCACGTTCAAATGGTCATTTTTATTTGTATTTTATTTTGCCACGCTCACAAATTAACCCCGATTGACGCGCCACTTGAAACCTAGCAATAATTTACTATTGCGGTCCCAATAAAATTTGTTTCGTCGAAAACGAAGGTCGTTTGAATAAAGTCCCGTTTATAACTGGCCAGTCCAAATAAAATAAACCAATTTTAAAATACTTCAATATAATATTATTAAAATACTGAAATTGGCCATACACGACCAGAATATCATATACTACCACAATAAAATATCACGGGTTGAATTTCAAGTCAAATCAATATTTAAAAATTTAATAACCCCTTTATTTAATATAAATAACGATAAAATATATAAAAGAAATCCACAACGACTTTTTCAAAATTTGATTTGGACATAAAACAAAATCTACAACACGAAAACTCGATTTTTCTCTTTCATTAGAAAGATATTATCCAACAGATTCGGACGTTTCTTGTTTCGAGAAAATCCGACTCATATTGGGCCCTGTACAGCCGTTTAAAGTTCAAAATGCCAAATTACGAACTACCGCGCCGCTGCAGCTCTTTTTATAATTAAATTATAAATTAAACGTTATAACGTCGTTTTAATAACGAAATCGCCACTCTAATTTAATATAAACGATATTCAAACCCATTTAAATCGTCCGCTCACTCTATACTGCGAATTCAACATTTTCCCAAATATCCCAAAATAAAATATTATTATATTATTAATTTAATTTTAATATTCACATTAAAATAGTCGAAATCGATTATTTAAACTCAAACCAATATTTTAAATAAATAAAATATTTCAAATAAATGATCAGAAAATACGGGACATTACACCTTTTAACACTCAAACACACACTTAACATTGTTTTAGGCATATTAAAATTTACACAACATGTCAAAATCTTTTTAACAATATTTAACACATATTATAACATATAACACAAAAGATTCACAATTTTAACACAAATTGCACGTTTTGTTATTTTATGAACAAACGACACATTTTTATTCTAAGAATTGTACAAACCTTGTTATTTTGACACAAATGGCTTATACAATCATATTAAAAAATATTGTAATACGCGAATATTGATTTTCATCAATATTTACATTTCTTGCGCTTTATTTGCGGCTCCATTAATAAAATACAGCTTTGCACCAAAAATCCATTATACACAAATACTTTGCCATTATTACAATATATAACACAATAAATCTTACAAATATTTTTCTCATCTTAATTTTCAAATTATAAATTTTCTAACACATTTATATTTATTTAGCAAACACAAACTAAAATAAATTTTATAATTACACTAAATTAATTCAATTTATTCCAATACACATAATTTCTTATAAATCTCAGATTCTTTATTTTTTCAGCTTAAATTATTGTAAGAGTTAGACTTTTGAACTCATATTCTATTTCTCTTGATTATAAAATACCAAACAAGTTACAAACAGTCTATCTCAAGTACTCAGAAACCTGAATTGTTACATAAGATTGTCCAATACATGTACAGTATTGGAAGAACATTAAAAATATAAACTATAATCTTAAAAAGAAGCAAATAAATGAATAATTTTTAAATGCGAATATCTTTGTATTTACATTTAAATTTTCAAATATAAAATATTTATCTACTTTTCAAATACGAACGAATTTTGAATTTTTTTGATATAAACTAAAAGCCCTATTTAAATAGCTTGCAACAACATATGAACGGAATTCAACAATTAGCACACGTTCCGCTAGCTACCACCAAAAAAGCACTCAATAGTCAATACAAACTTTACAAGCATATGCCTTGCTTTGACAAAATATAGTTCCATCAATCCAGATGTTTGTTTCACTGTTTTTAGTTTTGGCTTTTCAATCATATAAAAATGCAAACGATATACATACATCATGAAAAACGAACGTTTGAAAAAACAAAGATGAACACAGAACAAAGAACAAATATTATTTTGTGTTTTCGGAAGTCATAAAAAACGAAAGGCGGCTCATTCCGTCACCCCTTCATTCTCTCCACCACCGTGCCCAACTTTTTTTAATCTTTTGTAATTAATGTTAAAAACTCAAAAACACAATATAAATAATACGACACCTTAACTTTGAAAAAAAACAAATCATCAAAAATATTTGAACTCATTTTTCCTGGTAAAACTTGCAGAAATAGAATAATTATATATACCAAAATTTAAAGAGCACAAGATCTCTATGTTAAAGGAAATTATACAAAATTACTAATAAAGCTGTGAATATGATAAATCAAAATTGCACCATGAACCATAAATATGAGCAAAGCATGCGTAGCGCACAAGTATTGACCTACAGGAGGATCTAGGAGTACATAAGCATGTCACTGCCACATAAATGATCATTGTAGCCCGCTGGTATTCTTCACTGTTCCCTGGCAGACAGAATGACATATTCTTTTATGAATTGTATCAACGCACAATGAAATTAAGATCTTTTCTAAAGCAATTTATGTATAATTACGACGACAAACCAGTAACAATTTAAGACTAACCATGTACCTCCTACATGGCTACAATTGCGGGTTAAAGCCACAACATGATCTTGTAAATGTGTTATCATCTAGGGCATTTTAACCATCTTAAACTCATCAACCCAAGAACCCACGCAAAATTTGAGGTGGTATAGGGCACAGAGTTTCATCCATTTTTTAAGGATTATTTTGGCTCACTTTTTAAAGCATATCTCGAACATTGATCTGCATTTACCGCTTAAGTCAACAATTTGTGCCGGAGCAACTCAAGAATGCTCCAAAGTTTGTCGTTCCTTTGTTCATTTCTTTTTCTTTTTATTTAAGAGCAAGCAAGAATAAAAGAAAATTTGGAAGCACGTCATTTTTTGGTTAAAAAATTGATGAAACTGCATTAGTGCATTCTAAAAGTGCTAACTACAAATTGTTTAACCAAAGCCAACAAGGCAAAAACGGATCTATATCCACAATATGTATTTGAAACAAGTGTAAATTTGATATATGTTTTTAAAAATGGGTTAAACTGACAAAAGAAATCCTGATTTTTAATAACTAAGGGGAAATCTGATACCTAGCTCATCCATAACTTGAGCACTCTATCCTTGCCTCCAGATGCAACTTTCTCACCATCTGGACTCCAATCAACAGCAAAAACCTATAATCATAAAAGATACTTGCATATAATTAAAGGCCAGATGGTACTTTCCTTTGAAAGAATTCTAGAGTGAATACCTCATCTGCATGCCCAGGTAGATCTTGCTTCAGTTTTTTTGTCCGAATATCCCACACCTGAAATCCAGGCTCAAATTAGATAACACATAGGAAAACAAAGGACAAAATAATCTGATTATGCTGATAAAGAAGTTTTGCATGGAACAAACATCATGGATGAGGTGTGTGTAATTTTAGCAAGCTGACTACTTGACATAACCAAGTGGTCAAAACGATAGAATGCCAGCAGACTCAGCACGCATCTATAAATAATAGCTGAGCACATTTGTTACAACATATTTCAAATTTTAAAGCTACCGTGACTGACCCAGAGTAGTGGCAGATTAACTAATCGATTATAGAATCCAAGGTAGCTTTTAAGAAAAAATTTGCAGCCAAATATATTGACAGAAGCCGTGTTATGTGTGCATGCAAAGTACATATACACAGTCCATAGTGCATGTTATGGATAAATGGCGTATCAGTTACTCTATTACTGATCATCATGTGTGTAAATACGCAACAATTAAAACTCAAAATAAAAAGCTAATATTTAGGAGGTGTATGTGTATTGATGTGTGTTTACACATGCATCAGTTCATATACATGTACACATCAGTTCTGGTTTAAACATAAGACTATACCAGCTTAATGATTTCTATGCATTAAACCAAAATTTTGTTAATACATTGATATATTTATCAAAACTGACACGCACACACACGCAGCACGCGCGCACACAAGCGTGTGTCAGTTTTGATATAGGTATATAACAGTTTTAATTTGAGCATAAGGTCATGCCTAGCTTTAACATGACCTTTGATACATTATTAAACTAAAATTCCATTAATGTTCATCAGCATTGAGATGTGTGTGTGTGTGTGTGTGTGTGTGTTATCAGTTTTGGTACATGTAAATAGCAGTTCTGATTTGAATATCAGACCATGGCTAGCTTTAAATAGCTTCTGATGTATTATACCAAAATTTCATTTATGATAATGATATTTATCATCCTTGATATATATGTGTATACACCCAAATGTATGGATAGAGAGGCTTATGCATTAAATTAAAATTCGATTTACGGTACTTATTAACCTATCAACTTCAAAACACACACGCATGCGCACACACATATTTTACATATATGAGTAGGGAGACTGCATGCATGCAAACCAATTCTAATATGTATCAGTTAGTTATTACTTAAATATGATAATATACCTGTGTGGTTAAAGCGCTTAGCGAATATACATACATATACATATATATATATATATATATATATATATATATATATATGAGGAGGGTTAGGGTGCGTTCGCAGCAAAGTTTTGGCACGCTCAACTTTATGTTCACGTCCGACGCGTCGGACGCGAGCACTTTTTTCCACTTCCAAATGGAACGATCGCTGGATGTTGGAAATCAAGCCGTTGGCGTCCGACGCGTCGGACGCCAACGGCTTTCTTTCCAACATCTCTTCCTCCCTATATATTACCCCCTCTATCTTAACACCTTACACAATACTACTTCTTCAACTCTTTCTACTTATTCGACTAATGTCAAACTCCGATTCATCCTCCGAGAACGACGATTTGATGGAGCTCTACGGGGTTTATCTGGTTCAGAATGAAAGGAGAAATCATATGACGCGGATTAATACTTCGGAGTTCACTGGCTTATCTTGGATCAACGAAATTTTGAATGGCCATCAAAGCCGTTGTCAAAATAATTTTCGGATGAAAAGGCTTTGTTTCTACGCATTATGTGAGAAACTGCAACATCATAGTCTCGCTTCCAGACCAGAAATCTGTGTCGTCGAAATGGTTGGAATATTCATTTATACAATGGCTACTGGGCTTTCAAATAGACAACTACAAGAAAGATTTCAACGATCAGGTAGCACAATTTCCGTCTGTTTTCATGATGTCCTAAACGCTTTTCAATTACTCGCTGCTGATGTAATAAAGCCAGCGGAACAACAATTTAATACTGTTCCACATCACATCAGAACTTCCACCCGGTATTACCCGTATTTCAAAAACTGTATTGGCGCTATAGACGGTACCCACGTATCTGCACATTTACCCGCTGATCAAATTATCCCTTATATTGGAAGAAAAGGGTTTGCAACTCAAAATATATTAGCGGTTTGTGATTTTGATTTACAGTTTACGTATGTTATGGCTGGTTGGGAAGGGACTGCACATGATAGCAGAATTTTTAATGCTGTTACAAACAATAGAAACTATAACTTTCCTTACCCTCCAGCTGGACAGTATTATTTAGTTGATTCGGGCTATCCACTACAGACTGAATATTTACCGCCATATCGAAATATGAGATATCATATTCCGCATTTCCGTGATACAATGAATCGACCAAAATCGGCCAATGAAGTGTTTAATTACTACCATTCGAGTTTACGGATGGCCGTAGAACGAACATTTGGCATTTGGAAGAAAAAAATTACCATTCTCAACAAGATGCCTACATATCGGTTTCAAACTCAAGTGAAAGTTGTGGTGTCTACAATGGCCTTACACAACTTCATACACAAATACAATAGTGGTGACCCAGATTTTATGGCTTTTGATGATGATCCTGAACGAATACCCGATAATTACTTGACGGAATATTATAGTATGAGAAATACGACGAATAGAGGCACGGAACGTGTTCAAGCAGAAGGATCCCGAGAAATGTCATTAGTTCGAGATACCATTAGAGATCGGTTGGTTGCTGCGGGTCTGCACTAATTTGTGTTTGTATTTGTAACTGTATTAGAAACTATATTTGTATTTGTATTCAAATTTGCCAAACCATCTCTATTTAAATCTTATTTTAAAAATACCACGCTCAAATACCTCGTTCGTAGCTAAAAACACAATTCCCCTTCGCTACAGTACCACGCTCAAATGGCACGCTCACGTTCGTTAAGAACGCACCCTTATATAGCACCCCTTTTTATGGGCACCCCTTTTGCACCCGAATGGGGGCCAAGCATTTATTATTAAATATGTTAGTGGGGGGAGAGAGAGTTAGTGGAAGGAGAGAGAAACGAGAATGTGGTGGAAATCAGAGAGGCTAAAGGGGTGCTGCACTATTTGAGGTGCTCTTGAACGCTCCTCTCTCTCTCTCTCTCTCTCTCTATATATATATATATATATATATATATATATATATATATATATATATATAGGGGCAGGTTCAATGGCACCCCAAATAGTGAGCACCCTTTTAGCCTACCACTTTTCCACCACACATTTCCTCCCTCTCTCACCTCCCACTCACTTTCTTTAATATAAATTAATGGCTGAAATTGAGGTGCAAATGGGGGGTTGAAATTTATGGGGCTCGGTGATCCTATCCCATATATATATATATATATATATATATATATATATATATATATATATATATATATATATATATATATATATATATATAAGTTTATAACCCGATATTAAGAAAAAAATTCACTGGTTAATATATTTTGAACTTAAAATTTATAGTTAGTTTGTATGCAAGTATAACTGGTAAATTGAACGTTTGAAAAATAAACGACTTGGTTGAATTCTTTATGATTAAAGAATAATAAAACTACACAAATAAGTGTAATGAATCCAATGTGTACGAATATAAGTTGATGCGTATAAGTAGTAATTCGACAGTTGAAGCTCCGCCTCCGGACGAGTTCACTAGCGACTGTCTGGCCTGATCGACGCATCTCCAAAGTTCCGACACTCCTCCGACGAGCAAGCTTTATTTAGCGTGAGTTTATACTTCCTTTGACTTGCTGAAACAGTATATATATTCATATATATACTTAAATACATATGTAGAGTGGTTTTATGCTTCAGCTTGGGTTAGATCGATATCAACCTGTTTTTCCCAATACCATTGGATTTCAATTTAATTTATTTAATACCATAAGATATTTAACACTTAGTTGTTTGTTCAAGTTTAAACTCTTATGCCTAATCTTAATTCGATTCGAGCTAAGTTCAAACATAAGCTAGGTGTTGAACGAACAGATGGACCAAATCAAACGATTTATCAAGGATAAGCTAAATGAATTAAGAAAGATTTGGTATGTCAAAAGCGAAAAATTCTAAACTAAGATCTAAAAAGTCATAGCGGGTATAAAGTGAAGAAATAGCAAAACATAGTGGATGACTATAATAGCGCATATAACTCGTTCTTAATGTTGTTACGAATATATAAACGATAATTAAACGTAAAACTAACACTCAGTTTAACTATAATTACCGCATTCTTAATTTAAAAAAAAACATGTGAAAATATCTATAAATAAACGTAAACAGCTATTTACTTTAATTAAATTTAATAGAATATTAGAGTATTTTTGTTTCTAAAAATCTATATTAAAAAGTACAATTAAAAATCCTAATTAGAACATTTTTATAATGTATAAATGTAATTTACTAGTTCATTTCTTTCACCAAAGATATAGCGGGAACATCGTAATACAGCGGAAATAACGGGATATATCGAGAATAACATAATATAGCGGGGCTTAAAGCGGAAAGGCTGTATTTGATCCTATTTGGGAAAAGAGTACCGGTAAAAATCCGCTACGGGATATAACAGGGTTATAACGGGGTAATAACGGAGCATTAACTGCACAGTACCATACTCAAATCTAGAATAAAATTTGATGCATTTACCAAAAATTCGTTTATTATATAGATATTTTTCAGCCTTAATCTGAATATACAAGTATCAAAAATGGGTTCTGAATTGATGGCGTGTCTGTGTTCTAAAATATACATATCAGTTCTGATTTGACTATGTCCATACCTATGTCATGATACTGGATCGTCGGCTGTTTAAAAGATAAATAAACACATCTCCAACAAAATTTTATTGCTTAATAAAAATGTATTTGAAGGTACTGAATTTTTTTGAAATGATTACTTGGGATGCAAATTAATGGAATAGAAAATAAAAAATGGCAAATTGCAGTATTTCCATATACGTTTGAACTGCATAGCTCGAACTGAATTAAGCTGATTCCAGAAATATATCAAATATAAACTTAGATCAAAATTGTTATAAAAGGAAATACTAAGGCAATTGAAAAAAAGTAACGAAATTATAGCAGAAACAGTAAACTAATTAAAGATCTAAACATTAAAGAATGCATGAAAATTGCACATTAAGCAAGTATGTTATTGGAAAAAATTGAAATGGTGTCACTTAGCATTTGGTGTTGGTACGCATTTGCATCCAATAATTTGCAGACATCACAATGAGTTATAAATTGAATCCTTTGATACATAAAAAGGCCACAAAATAACAAATATTTTGTTATCATGCATAGCAAGAAAAAAGTACCTTAAGAGTGGAATCCTTACTTCCACTCAGTAGAAGCCTGCTATCAGCTGACCAACTGTGCCAAGAAATAAGAGCATAAAATGAATTACAAAAAATGATTCAAAAGAGAATTTTCTTTTATTATGCAAACCTAATTTGGTATACAGGTCCCACATGCCCCCTAAATGACGTGACAAAACTCCCTGTAATGCCATTCCACAACTTAACAGATTTGTCAAAAGACGCACTTGCAATCCATTGCCCGTCGGGAGAAAAATATACATGGTTTACTAGCTGCAATAATTAAAGTGTAAAACTGTCAACTAGTGCAGAATGGATGGCATTATACATAAGTTACAGATGGATTAAAGCATTTGCAATATAGACACCAGTAACAAAGCTGTATGCACACTAGAACCAAAAACATACATGTCAATCTTTCAGATAAAACCATTTAAGGGGAATTGCCAAATTCACCTTCATACGCCTTCGCCTTCCACTATAAAACCACCTAGCATTGGAATGGCAACGTTATCAAAGTAATTGGTCAAATTAGCTATGTCTAAATCCTAAAGTAGGTAAAATACGAGTGTGCTTTAGGGCTGTCAATGAGTGGCTGAAAAAACTGAAATCCATCCGTAATTGTATCAGAAATACAAAAAATATCCTAGATCTGGAAAATGGATACGAATGCGGATATGGCCACTCCGCATCCGATGATTATCCATCTGATTTTTATCAATGTTATAGTTATTTTTTGTGTATTTCAGTACATAAAATGATTGTAGTTTACTATTTTATGTAAAAGAAAAAAAATACGTATAAAAATCAATTTTGCTGCTTAAAATTATTTTATTAGCACATTACTGCTTTTTTATATTTGTACTGCTAAAATGGGTTCACAATGAATCCAATTCTTCTATTTATTTAGATTTATTAGTTGTGAAAATGATCGAAAAATGTCCAATATATATCCGATATCCATCTGCATCCGCAGATTTAGATTATCCAATATCCAAAATGATTTCGGACTATAGATATAGATATGACACTACCCAAATGTGTATCTGACCGTTACAGGTCTAATGTGCTTGAGCCAGATTGACTGAGTTATGATAAATATTCACTGAAACAAACTGCACCTTAACCAACAGTTAAACTTATGTCGGCAAGAGCAGATCAAAATTCAGTTCACCTGCATGTTTATTTTGCATTTTTGCCAACAAGCAAGGGTAATACAAATATTGTGCCTTCACGTTTGAATCAACTAAGTTCTTGAGCAGATTGTATATATACTATTTGAAACGTTTGAATCGACTAAGTTCTTGAGCAGATTGTATATATACTATTTGAATCAATGTATTGTACAATCTCCTAAACATCGATAGATGGAGACAAACTCTTACGTGCTAGCTCAACACAAACATAGGCATCAGCTTGGTGAGGCTTGGTGCCTAAGTATACAGCTTTTAATAGAATAACGACAGCTAACTCACACAGGTCCTAACTCCTAATGAATTCAAATTTCAAACTCATCGAATTAAATATAAGTGGGTACTAGTTAGACCAAACCCATATGCTGAGTTAAATAGTGCTAGGGTCATGTCACAAATGTACAAATAAAATAAAATAAAATAGCACCACTTTTGCTTCCAACCTTCATTCACATAGGTGTGTATGATCTACGAACCCATGAAAGAAAGCGATGGGCAGGGGTGAGGTGCAATAATCCATATAATTCGGTCCATATTATTGGATAAACCTTCAAAATTTTACGTTGTGAAACTGTGATAGAAAATTGGATTCACCCAAAGAAGCAATAGTCAGGTGCATACTCTATGACCTCAAAAAATAAGGCAGCCATGAAAAATAAAGTTATCATGTGTCTACGGGTGAAGCCACTTGGGTTGAATGTCCAGATCAACATTATACAGATTTTACTCTTATTCCAAGCATAAAAATTTGGGACAAACAGAAGCAAATTTCAGGGAAAAAAATGTTGTGTAAGCATTGTCACACCAAGGAAAAGCACTCGGGACAAAGGAAGAAACCAGAGACGATGCCTTGTATGGATTTTGCATGTAATAAAGGCCTATCTATCATTTTACCATATGCTCCCTTCACGACGTTAGATAAAAATATTGAAATGTGACCGAGAATTCTGTCGACTTACCTTTCTCTGTTGTTTTTCCTGATCAGAAGTTTCTAATAACTTTCATGTCTGAATGGGCAAAAAAAAATTTGTAGTAATAAGACAGTTATAAAGAGTTAATGCTTTCAACTTTGTCGACACAGGGTCATGTTTGAATTTCAATCAATGCATATAATTCAACCAGCTTATCCTATTAACATGATTCTAGTAACACAAACAATTATAAATTTCAAGGAATAAGGTACCGACCAGCTTATCCTATTAACTTAGATTAGAAGAGTAATTTCTCAATACCTGCTGATGTCCAGTCATATGAGCTTTTGGTTCTTTGCTAATTTCAGGTTCCCACAAATACATGGTAAAATCATCTGATCCTGAAACTAATCTCTCAGGGGCATTACCCTTCACTTTTTTGTATTTTGCAAGCGCTGCCTGACATATCAATCATAGCAAACATGAGAATGATTGGATAGCGAGAAGAAATCATATTTGGTTCATATGAGGGGGCATTTAGGACGTGTATCGCTGATTATATGTTAGTTTTATTTTGTTAATTACGCTGACTAAATAGTGGCTTAAAAAGGGGATACTTTTGACTAAATATAGTGATCACGCATCTGATTGTCCAATTGAACACTAGTTTACCTTTATCCCCTTATTATAACCCTAATAGCATTTACATCATATAGAGTAGGGATGACAACTAAACTTAGCCAGACTAGACTTCGCCATTTCCACACTGTTGATTTTGCATCCAACCAGGTGTTGTATATCCAAGTAACACGTAGTTTTTTTTTAAAAAAGAATTATATTTCAAGTCCTTGCATTAAAATTCTTTCAAAACACAATTTTCCAAAGAAAGCTGATTTTTTTTCCTCTTTTTTTAAGATTGACATGCATTTATGTTTCTAAATAAGTTCTCTAGTTTCAACTTTATTTAGAATATCATGCCATCCCTCAAGTAAATTAATTTCAATATTCAAGATCTACAAAGTACAATATTTCTAAATAGATACAGTTAATTGAAAAAAATGAATTTGTATACCAGCGGACCTTTGCGATAAAACTCACTTCTTCAGAAAATAATTGAATTTTGTAGGTATACGTGATTTTTCTAAAAATACAGTGCAGTTTTAGAGTTCAGGGGCAAAAAAAAAAAGTTTATGTAATTTTATTTGCTGATAATAAAAACAGCCTTGAAAGGTTTTTTTTTTATTTCATTTTTTATTTTTTTGGGAGAGAGAGGGGGGCTTATAAAAAAATGTAGTGACCTTATTTTGTTTATATTAATCATATTGGATGCAAAACCAAACGCCTTTTTTTTTAAAGTTTACTATTAATTAGAGCCTTGCATCTTATAATTAGACACAAAAACATGTGTCCCTTAGTAGAGTGGTATTCAAACAACTGGTAACAGAGACATGGTATTAGCGATACACAAGCAATTTTTTTATTAACAACTAAATCCTAGAACGTTTATGCATGCTAAAAAAACTAAATTTTATATAGTTTACCTCTTTCATTTCCTCAGGAGAGGAAAAGCTTTTTCCTGTATGATCAAATGCCCCAGTACGAAGAGTATATTCGGTGCTCAAAGCTAGTGAGTTAACCCAATGCCCATGCTTCTGGAAAGAGAATAAGAAAACGGACAGTTAGAAAATAAATGTTAAGGAAAAATATTAAATATTGTTGTGCAATAGCTCTTAACCAAATATGATCAGGCTAACTAGAACATCAATGTTGTTGTGCAATAGCGATCGCAATCACTCAAAGAGTGCACGAATATAGGTAATGTGTATTTAACTGTGGCTTAAATTATTAGAAATTTGGGCATTCATCCTTGTAACTGTAAAAGCTAAGTTTCATGTCCCTCACAATTTCCTTTTATAAAATAAAATAAAATACGTGCCTAATTTCAGAAAACTGAGTGCAACTTACAGAGCACTTGGGTAATTTTACCAATCTTAATACGCATTCATATTATTATTTTTCATAACTCGTAATCGCATGAGATACATGCGTTGACAACCACACTTAAATTTGGGAACAAAAGATGTAAAATAGAAATAATTATAAGAAAGAGGGATGTATAACAAAGTTTCCAAAAGGAAGGGGTGTAAAACAAATAAATTTAAAAGGAGGTCCGTGTCCCTAATTTCCACTGGATCATTTTACTAAGAACTTGCATAGACTACCCTGCAGATTTGTAATTACTTGTGCTAACAAGTAAGAATCCAATGTTATAGCAACAGTGTTACACACCTACCAAATTTCATGCGCTTTTACATGGTATAATAGGATATCTTTCGACGAATTTGGAGATGCCCAGAGAAACGTTGTATTAAGAAAAAAGGAACTTGAAATATCAAAAAAAAAAAAAAAAAAAAAAAAAAGACACAAAACCAATGTATTAAGAAAACCAACTGTTGACGGGTCATTTTCCAGTCAACCCGAATTTGACTCGTTTATAAATGGGTGGGTTTTGGGTTTCCCCAGTGACCCGATTTTGACCCGCCAAACCCGATTATATGATGTATCTCTTCCATACCGTTAGTCTTTTATGTGTGCTGTTAGTGTTGATCTTTCATGTATGCAATAATCAGTATGCTCATATATTCTTATGTAAGCTGTTATATTTTACTAATTTATTCATGTATGCTGTTAGTTATATTTTACTTATAACAACCGTATCTCTTCCATACTTTTAGTCTTTTATGTATGCAGTATGTTCATATATTCTTATGTATGAAGAATGATTTTTAGATATGGTGATTTTATGCTTTATATATGTGCTGCTTGTTGGTGATTTTGTAACTTGTTGCATGTTGATGATTTTGTAACTTACTGTCTGTTGGTCATTATATAATAGTGCTGCCTATTGGTAATTTGGTCCTTTTGTTGTTTAGATTAGTAGGCAATATTTACCAATGGATCAAATGGATAGATCCGACCCGACACGACCCGTTTAATTAAACAGGTTACACGGGTCGGTTCAACCCGTTTATAAACGCATCGGGTTCGGATTGGGAAAAAAATGACCCATATAACAAACAGGTTGACCCGACCAGTTTATAAATCAACCCGAACCCAACTTGACCTGACCCACCACGACCTATTGACAGCCCCTATTTGTGAAGGAAAAAGTTAAGATATTTTAGATATCATAAAAAATATTATTAGCCAACCAATTTATGTTTAACGACGAGTTGGGAACTGAATCCATCAAGCAGGTGCATGCAATCAACATATTACCTTTAATATGTGTGTACCTATTGGGAGGGATAAAGCAAGGTTTAGATATCTCAGAAAATATTATTAGGCAGCCAATTTATGGTTTAATGAAGAGGGAGGAGCTAGATTCATCAAGCAGGTGCATGTAATCAACATTTACCTTTAATGTGCGTATACACTTTCCTTGTTCGGATTCCCATACTCTGATAGTGCAATCTTGAGAGCTACATTTGAAATATAATATATTAGACACATTAACTTATACCAGCATGCATCGTTAAAAGTGGTTAGACGTGCACTCCACCAAAAATACATCTAAGAAACCAAATTGTTGAGTGAGAAGGACAATGCAGTAGATGTTTTCGATTCAAAGAAGACAAGTCTATTATAAGTTCCGGTCTTTATTTTCATGATCATGCACAAAAAAGAGAAGAAAAATAGAACTCGTATGTATTTAGAAGGCGGCCAGTCACATCTAAGAAACCAAATTGCTGCAGAATATGTTTCAGATTCAAAGAAAACAAATCTATTATAAGCTCCAGTCTTTATTTTCATGATCGTGAATAAAAATAAAAAATAAAAATAAAAAACCATGTATATTTAGGAGATGGCTAGTTTTGCCAATCAGTATACCTGAGATACCTGTTGGATATTCATACGAGACACACATGCACAATGTATTACACAAACAAGGGATAAAATATCCAAGGATGTGTAATGCATAGGTCAATATTTTATGATAACATAACATTAGTGACGGGTAGTCGCATACATACATTTGGCTTATAAATATTACTAGCAATGCAGCCTACCTAATATGTATTTCCTCTAAATGGGAAAAAAACATCTAAAACCAATTTATGTTTTGCATATTAAAATAAATGGTGTTAATAGGTTTACTTGATTCACCATGAATCTTGAATACTGAATTCCAGTTGAATCCATCCTGAACCTTTATATGTTGAACTTGTAGTTATATCTCTTTTCATAAGGGATACGAATGGGTATTTGATAGCACAAGACAAATTTCTCTCAATGGGGCAGATAGAAGAGATTTCTTTTAAAACATGAGATTTAGCATTAGTTAGCAAGTAAAAAAAATGGAAATAAATAAAGAAAAATAGTATAAAACTGTCTGAAAACACAAAATGGAGTCATTCCCAATAGGCAATAACCCCTATTTCGGACGGTAATTGAAAAATATAAAAATATCTATATTATCTCAGTGACCAATCTCAGCTCAATGTAATTCAGGCTAGTCACTGGACAGTGATAACAGTGAACATGATGTATTAAGAGGATTAAAAACAGCATACTGGTGAATTCTTATCATACTTAAATTAAATATGTGAAGAACGCTTCATTAGCTGTTGTAGTAACATCAGACGGATCAAAAACAACATAATGTGAAAGTGTGCCTTAGAAAGCTTCAGCGGCTAAGTTCTCTCCAAGCAAATAAATGTTAAACCAGCCATAAAGCTGGCCTACATAGCACAATGAGGCAAAAATGGAAATTACTCTATCCCACATTTCAATATTGACAGTGATTCGTCTCTTTTCTGTTCCTCATGGTTTCTCCTATGGCTTTATAGAGAAATAAAAATAAAGAAGTTATGATTACACACAGTAATACAGTATATTAACTTTTTCTACATTTTCCTTAGCCCTCCACAGCTACATCAGTAATGAAAAATGAAGTAATTGGGGTTTTCGCACAACAAAAAGGAGGGTCCCAGGAATGGCATACAGCTGTCAAAATAAAAACGGTAACACTCAAAGAGAAACAAAATGAATACAAGAGGATACCCTGTATAGATCTTTCCATTGCCACCCCATTTCACACATGTAACTGCGAGTGTGTGACCTGCAAGGACAATAGATTTGTGTAGTATAACATCCCAAATACGTGCATCTCCATCCTTGCTAGAACTAACAAAACGACGACTTGGAGCATTCAAATGCACAGGCTCCCATGAAATTCCAGTAATCCACTTCTTGTGGCCTTTGAGAGGGTTGCCAAGTTGTTTGCCAGTTTTCGGATCCCACAGAATAAGCTCTCCTGTTTTACTACCACTCACTAGATGGTTCCCATCTGCTGACCATGCAACGTACAGCACCCAATTTTTATGTCCTGACCAAAACATATCATTAGGTGATAAAACTACGTAACCTTAAAATTAAGAAATTTATTTAACATTAGAATTTAGAACACCTCGTTATGCACAAAGAGAGAAGCGTTACTTATAGAAATGTCAAGAACTGCTACAACTTCATCAACCAGTTTTAAAACATTCATTATTTTTATTATGATGCTACATGGAACATTTGGAACATTAGTTCTGAAGTGTAAAAAAAGAAAAACTGTAATTCTTTACCCTTAGAAAGACACTACTAAATATAAGAGCACGCACAATTCTAAATGTATAGGAGTTATGTCCCTAGCTCCGCAGGCTTAAGAAAAAATGACAGCTCGAAATTTAATTAGTCGAGAACCAAGAGACTCATAACAACTAGCCAACTGTTGAATATTAGCACTTCGTAGGTTAACATGGAATCTTAATAAAACCAGCAAACTTACCAGTACATGTGAACAACGGAGTTTGTGTACTAAGATCCCACAACCGTACGTTAGTGTCCCCAGATCCGCTAGCAAGTTGCCTACTATCAGGACTAAATGCAACTGAAAGAACTGCTTCAGTGTGACCTGTGATAATTGGTTAAACGCATAAAACAATTAGCAGCCAATACACAACACAACAAATATCGCAAATAAACAACCACAGGACATTCATCCCTTCCTAGGCTATAAAGTTCAGAGTGGACGGTTGTTAGTTTCTAGCAAGTTGTATTATATGCCGCTTTACTTTTTAAAGAGTAATAACATTCAGGTCGAGCAACTAATTTCATAATGAATCACTATTCACATTGATAAGGAAGAAGCCAGTGAAGTTTTAACATAGATGTTAGGCATTGATAACTTCAAACAATGGAAGAAATGACTCCAAAAAAATTAATTATATTATTCGAGTGACATACTTGATAACAACCTATGCAACTATCTAAAAACATAACTGGAAGCTAAAAGTAGAATCAGTAATACAGTCAAAGCGGTACAATTTGAATGGTATTCCAAGTAATGAGTACCTGCTATAGTAGCAGAACATCGATTCACTGGACGGATTCGAAAAATTGCTTGCGGCTGGTAGATAATCCGTAACACCTTCTCAACCGAAACTGCACAAACATCCCCAGAAACATAACCAGTCAATTGCATGTCAAATGTAAAACAGAACTTACAACAACGAACAAGTTGAAAACAAATTTTAAATACAAACATCACCCACCCTTATTCTTCTGCAAGTAAGCACCAAGCTCAACCACAAGCTCTTGGTCATCTATGTAAAATGCATATGGCAATTTCTCCTCCTAAATCCCAAAAAGAAAAAGAAAATAATAGCAGCAGCAGCAATTATAAATAAAATAATTTGTTGAAAAAAATTCACCATACGAAATTAATAAATCGCATAAAAGGTCTAAAATTTCAAAAATAGTTACGTTTTGGAGAAGGGTGTTGACGAGCTGTTGAAGCTGAGCAGGCCCTGCGTTTTGTGGAAGATATATGGCATCGCCAAGTGGGTTCCCTTCAGGATCCGTAAGCCGACAAATAATATTGCTGTTAGTGTAGCCATCGCCACTACGTTGCCCATTCATATCTTGATTACTGATTGCAACCGCCATCAGATTTTGACACTGAATTTAATTCAGGTCTTCAAACTTTTGTACGATTCTCGAAGAGAAGCCCCAGGAATCAATAAATATTACTACAAAATAATAACAGAAGGAAGAAGATACTTAACAGCAAAAAAAAAAAAAAAAAAAAGGCCCCACTTATCAAAACAATTAACCAAACTATTAAAAAGTTCAAAATTATCTAAATCAATGTTGAGTAGTACATGTAAGCTAAGCCAACAATTCAAAAATTAATTTATGAAAAAATAATTTAAAGCACAATCACCTTCTTTTTTCGGCTACCGCGGCGGAGAAAGGAGCAGAACGGAAGAAGAGGACACACGGGTTGAACTGAGCGGAGACCCTCGGGGCGGCTTTTGATATGCGGTATAGGGTTTAGTTCGGTGTAGGCTTGTTTTTCTATTGGATTTTCTTGGGCTTTGTTAATGAAACCTCCTATTTGGGTAAGGGGTGTCATATTTTAAGTACACACCCGTCCAATATTTTAATGCTAAGGGGCAACATAGGTATTACTTTTAAGAGACAAAATTACCCATGCTGTATTTCAAAGCTCGTGCTCGAACCAATAAAAACGGTAAGAGTATACCGTTTTTATTTAATAAAAACGGTAGCATTAGAACATCTTTTCTATCTCTATAACAAACTTAACAAAAACAACGAAAACAGTTATACTCTACCGTGTTTGCACACTAAAAAGGTTATACTCTACCGTTTTTCGTATTTTCACATCTACGTCTTGCTTCGGAAAACGGTGACTCGCGATCGAATTTCACCACGTCGTGCTTCTTCTACAGATTAAGGGTAATTTTGTCTTACTATTGTGTATTGTTAAGTGGTGTTTAGATTGTAGTGTATTCCCCTTAACAAAATTTTAAAAACTAAAATCTGTGTCACCCCTTACCCAAAAACGAGGTGTCATTAACAAAGCCCATTTTCTTTGCTTTTCCGAATATGCTTGGCCTGCGCTACAGAAAAATCAAAACCTAAGCGGGATTTGGTTTACGCTTTTAAGTTTTTAGTTTCCCTATTTTCGGAGTTAACACAAGAAAGAGAGATGGTATATCATTTCATCGTCCCTTTCTCCTTTACTTGGTCCCCTCCGTCACTCTTTCACTTCATTCGTCATCCCTTAATTTTTCATATGTTTTGTTATCAAATTGAAAACTCAAAACTCAAAATATACTTTAAAGGATTGTTAAAGTTCCTAAAACTTAATGAATGAAATATACTATAGTCCCACATTGGCAAGAATGAAGATAAGATTAGTGTACATATACTAAGTTCTCATTCCCTATATTGGCCCTTAGGGTCAAGTAATTTTGTGCGAGGGGGAGGACCTATATCATATGAACCAAACACACGCGCGGCGCGCGCCGCCCGCCCGTTCCGTACCGAACCGGGCCGGGCTTGGGCTTGGGCTTGGGCCCAGTAAAGAAATCTTATTTTTGCTTCGAAAAACAAAGCAATTTTTTCGAACGAATTTTTTGGGCACGATTGCGGATACGGGTGCGACCCGTTGGGAACAAGCGGGTGCAACCCGTTACGGTTCAAATGGACGGACGCGTTCATT
This sequence comes from Allium sativum, assembly GCA_030737875.1. Taxonomy (NCBI): domain Eukaryota; kingdom Viridiplantae; phylum Streptophyta; class Magnoliopsida; order Asparagales; family Amaryllidaceae; genus Allium; species Allium sativum. The sequence continues at coordinate 449,349,775 of CM060921.1, read as the reverse complement.
TGAATTCAAAAGACAACAGACGCGGTTTTTCAAACGGGTGCGACCCGTTAACGCATCCATTTGAAAATTATATATACATAATGATTCTGATCAAATCAGACCACCGATAATTTTCTTCTTCCTTCCGCTGTCTGGTTCCTCAATCTGTCATTACTAATCATCACCGATCGTACTCAGTCGCTACAATCTCGAGCAGTTCTCGTCTGTTGTATCCTGGGAGGCTTCGACTGAAAATCTTAAGGAAACTGATAAGTTTCATGCCTCGGACGAACTCGGTTAGACATCAACTTTTCTTGTTTAACCTTTAATTAGTGTACTATATTATAGTTACATTGTTTGATAGAAATAATATTTCTGTCGCTGATTTGATTTGTGTGCAAATCATTTCTTACTACAGTTTCTGATTTGGAATGATTTACTTTTGTTACAAATTAGAAGCGCTTGTGCTCTGTTACAAATTTTCTGTTGAGTACAGAATAACAATAAACACCACCTAATCTTCGCGAATTCTCTCACACGCTGGGCATGCACATTTCAAATGTTGAATGTTACTTGCATTTAGTGTTGGCCTTGTCCTAGGCAAAAATAGCAAACTCAAAAAAAAATTCAACAATACTCAGAACTGAACCGTAGATTTCTAACGAACTAAACATGCATGCAATACCTCCTCCGAATGTTACACATGTCGGGCCGATTGCCCTAGACGAAATCTTGCGCGTCTGGCCCTAGAGTCGGGCCTGCACGCATTGTATTATAATGGATACATAAATTGATTTTGCAATTTGTAAAGAAGATAAGTATGTACATATGAGGTCGATGACAGGTAAAAACAAAAGACTTCCTTTTGTTACAATTAAACATTGTCATGAGATATGTAACAATAAAAGAATTCGTTTGTTACAATTAAACGTTGTCATAAATATGTGTGTGCTTTAAGAAGATGTAGAGATATCCTCTCATAACGTTGGCACCAACAAAGCTATGTTAATCGGTCTTGCTTGATTTTACCTTGTACGAAGTGTGTGCACGATTAGGATGCCGAAAAATTTCAACAGCACCTATATTTTTTTTGCAAAATAGTTCAATGTTTTTTTTTTCTTTCAATTAACTCTAGTAAAATCATTATTTCAAATGAGAATATTTACATTTAAATATTCTTCTTCATATTTTTACTAATTAAAATTAGTTGTACATAAAACAAATTGTGTGTCATTGTATACGTCTATGCGAGTACATTTACAAACCATAGAAAGAAACTAAAAAATAATCTTGCAATACAATCTTGATTAATTATGCAGATGCACGCATCAAAATTTAAACTATAAGGCTAAAATGTAGATTTAAAGTTCATTATAGATAAAAATAACTCGTACATAATGGCTCAATTCAAGTAACAATGTGCACACATAAAAAGGAATTAAATCACGCATATGCTAGCAACATAAAATAATTGAAAGGAAATTAGCCTACTTTGTTTAATAAATGTAAAGGTATAATGCCAAACATTTAGAAAAAATTGAGCAGTAAATTATTATTTTTAAGCAAAGCAATACGATTTTACAATGGGACATGCTAGTTTTATTAATCGACTTTAAAACAGATGATCTATACGTGCATAGAACAACTAAGAAAAAGAAAGGAACAAGAATATGGCAAATACGTCGTTACCACTATAACACAAACATGCCAGTCTCCTTCGATCGAAAGAGATATGCTGCCTTCGTCCTTAGATTCAAGTCCAATAACATGTTAGAACTCTGAAAACATGGTAAAAGGAGCCGAATCATAATGATCTGAATTGAAGCCATATAGAAATTTACAATCCTAAGATGTATCCACTAATAACTTACCATTTTCTGAGTCATACTCACTAGAAGTGTACAAAGCTAAATCATCATTCGTGGGCACATAAATAAGACGTCGATATTCTCCTTCCTCTCTAACATATTATAATATAGTCTTACAAAAATAAAACATATTTTAATATACTTAATATTTGATAGAATCTCATGTCTGAAATCAAGTGTTGTCAAGTTTGATCGAAAGAGTTCCACTGATAGGATTGGTTGTAACCAAAGTGGCAGAAGCCTCAGAAGAAGGGACACGTACCACCAATAGAAGTATCAAGAGAAAAATGAGAAATGTCACTGATAGTTGAAGGAAGAGACAAAACCAAAACTTTGGGACCCAATTTTGACAAGAGGATGAAAAGGAGTAATCTTCTTTGGAACAGGTTCATCAATAGCTAATTTACTTAATTATATAGAAAGATCGTGACATTCAATGTTGCCTTTAGTTGAGAAGGAAGAAGTTTATCCAGAGTGATATATTGATGTGTTAGCATAAACAAGGTTCCTTTTGGCTACTGTATTAGCGTCAACGTATTTGAGTTTATCTATGCAACTAATGAGCCAAATAAGGCCAAGCAATATCGAAGAACATAGGGAATATGAGCAAAGATGACCGAAACAAAAATCAATAATACATGTTCTTTTGCTCTATCAACAAACGGACCCCATGTCGTGATAATGAAAGGCTTATTGTTAATAATGGAATGACTAGATATAAGAATTTGTCATCTTTTTTTTTCGCTATAAAGAATTTAAAATAGTACGCTTTATCTACGTAATTGCACGTAAACCTCCTTTAAGTCTCTACCTACTACAGTGTTCGCGAACATCTTGATAAGTGGCTACCAAGTACGAGAAAAACCAACCAGATACTTCTTCCAGCAATTAGCTCACTCTAGATTAACTTTTGCGGTGCATTATCATCATTTGGAGAATCAAAATCAGACGAGATGAATTCTCCAACATTCTATAGACAATGATGTCAATAATGAAAATCGATTACATTTAATAATTGAAGCAGTCATATTTTTGGCTTGCAAAGAAGATAACTAGGAGCAGCAACATAAGAACCATTATTGACAGAGCTTACTACGACATTTATAGGAGCACTAGAAGGGCATATAGCCTTGTTCCTAGAATCGATCATCCCAGCCATATCCTCATCACATAATTTATCATTATCATAACCCAAATTGTTAGCAACCCGACGTTGTTCTATATTTCTATCATCACGTGTCATTATCATAACACAATTTGTTAGCAACCTGACGTTGTTCCATATTTCTATCATCATACCAACCAGGACTACCATCTAAGGTTGTCGCTAGCAAAGTGAAGCGGATTTACTAGGCATCGGTATATCTTGCAAATTATGATCTACATAACGTATTTCATTGGCAGGAACATGAAGTGGATTCAGAGGTACCTCAGAAGTTACATCTAGATTTAGATAGCAGACATTAAAGCACCAACATGAGATAAGGAGATCGAGTAATGTGACAGCCACACATTGACATACCCCTTATAAGTCATGCCAAAGAATGTGGATTGTCTAGGCGTAGCTAAAGCATACAGAGACTAAGGTAACAGGCCATAAAATCACATATCACAACAAAAACAAGATAAGTTAATTTAAAACTTTTCAGAAAAGTAGCATTTAATTACATGGATGAATAAAATATATATACATTCAAGTCTTAAAATTACTATAATATTAGAGTACGAAAGATATATCAAAATATCCCTCTCTCAAATCCAAATACATTAAATCAAGATATGGATAAAATAAAAATGATAACACACAGAAATGGGGCGTCCAAGCAATGCTTTAAGCTTATCAAGAATCGGCTACTTCCTTACATGCCTATGGTGGAAGAGAGAAAATGAATGGGTCGGATTGGCGAACGAGGGTAAACTACTAGAAAGGGAAAGATCAAGTGATAACAAACTCAAACTATTCTAGGTATTACAAAGGTTCTATATTCATGTTTTCTTAAAACTACTGTTTGCACTAAAATTCCTACTGTAAAAGTTCTGATGAATAAATTATTCCTTATTCTACCATGTGATCTACCTATCTGACTTATGTCCTTTTACCACTCTTCTATCATGCCTAGTATAATGCCTCATATACTAACTGAACTCCGCTCGGTCAATCGTCGTTAGAACGGTACCCTTGTTGTAGTCAAATATTTTCAACACCAAAGTTGTTTGTGTATCCATTTAGATGGACCTCTATTTTCGCTCGAGAATCTAAAGCGAAATATTTCCAACATTGCTGCCTATACGCTTGGATATCGTTAGGACGCACTTCCTCTAGTTCTCCTCTCTACTAGACCATTTGTTTCCTACTCCGACGTGCGTATCTATTCGTTATTAGAACAAACCTCCAAACAATAATCTTATTTGCGCTTTCATCTTAATACCCACTGAATCTTTGCTTCTTTTTAAACATCATGAATGCATGTACTACACCTAACATGATAATGTCTGTCTTTTATATCCATTATGAAAGTTCTTGTATTATACCTGACATGATAGTGTCTGTCTTTCTTATCCATCATGAAAGTGCTTGTACAACACCTGATATGATAACATTTGCCTTTTCTTTCTCTTGAAAATATTTATTTCAATTTCAACCCCTACAATTCAGAGGGAAACTGGGCATAGAGAAAGAAGAAAATGCTTGGAATGAAATGAGAATTAGGTCTGGTCACTTATTTATAGTCTTAATCCTAGCCGTCAGATTAACTTTTAGGTTCAAATCAAGGCTTAGGTTTATTTTAAGTTTAAATTTGACCATTTATCAAATTTTGAAACTTAGATCTAGCCATCCAAAATTATTAAGATCTTAGATCCAGTTCTTTGATACGTACCTGACCAATTTTATATCCAGATACGACATGTTCGGGTGGACCGTTGCTCTGGGAGTTCAACGGTCCCTAGGTTGATTGACCTAGGCAAGTTAAACCTTTTTAAGTAAAATCCTACTTTATCCTTGTTAGAGTACTTTGTGATTAGGCTACACAAAGCTAAGGAATTAATAGATGAATGTATTTGAAGATATAAAGCATGATAGGCAGCCTTTTGGATCGGTTCGGAGCCCACCGATCCGACCCTTGCTCTCTACCACGCGCGAATTGGAAGATTGGCTATAGGCAATCTGCGCAGATCGGTTCGAAGTGATAACATTCGATCCGACCCCCCTTTTATTACATAACTGATCTGAATTGAAGACCAAACTGCAATGATCACACCATATTCCTATGATATCGGAACGGTTATGCTCCACTATCCCATGTTTTTGATGTGTTGGCAACATCTCTGAGCATCTGATCCCCAATCACACGGGATGGACCCCACGTGGCACCGAAATCGAAATTTAGCCTATAAATACCCCCCCCCCCCCCCCACAAAGCACCATTTTAAAGGATCTTTTGGCAAATTAATCACTCTAACCCCCAGACCAGCGAATTTCATTGTTTTATTCAGATTATACCCAAACTTTTGGAGTATAATTCCACAAATTAAAGAGAGATTATCAATTGTATAAGTGAGATTGAGAGGAAATTATCATTGTATTTGTATTTGAATCATCAATCAAAGAAGTATAAAGTGGACGTAGGTTCTTTAACGCCGAACCACTATAAATTTGGTGTTCTCGATGCTTTTTCTTTCTATTTTATTTAAAATTATTGTTCATTTGGGTGTTTGAACCACTTTCTGATCTAACATTTTGGTTCTTTCATTGAGAAACGTCGAATTTTCTACGTTTTGGACTATCGTTCTACTATTTGTATTTTCAAATTCGATGAAGCTAGTCCACTTTTTCGATATCTTTGAAGCTTTATTTGGTAAAAATTCAAAGGAATTAGATTTCATGACTAAAGGAAAAGGAAAAGGAAAAGAACCACAAGTTTCTCGAGAAAATGAGATGAGAGAAGATCAACAAGCCATGGTTGTCACAAGATTGAGGGGACAAAGTTCAAGACCGAACCGGTCCGGGAGGGCATCACCGATCCGACCCGAGGATGATGATCTGAACCGAGCTGAGAATGTAAATCCGAACCGAACCGGAACCCTGGACATTTCTGGTAACTCCCCTCTGATCCGAACTGGAAGTGCAGCTGTGACTTGATCCGAACTGAATGTGGCAGAGGATGGTACTTTACTCGAGCTCCTGCAAATGCTCCAATTCCAGCCGCAACAACTAGTAATCAGCCTACTCCCTTTGCGACGGTCACACAGATGGATTTCTTGCACTTACTCGATATGCTAGACAACACCAGAGATGCTTTAGAGGCCCATAAACACGGTAGCGTTCTTATATGAGAAAACATGAAAGCTATGACTAAGGAAATATGTGAACTTCGTAGACAAAGAGCGCCCTCTCCAACTCATCGCCTCGCTGCGGATCATTCATCCTCTTCAGGCAAAGAATGCCCACGTCAGAGGAGGCCATATGAAAGTCACGTGAATCTTGACCAGTTACGTTTGGATCATTGGGATCCCGCGAGGACGCGAGTGTTCTCAGACTTAATGACCCTAGCCTGAGAGAACCAATGTTTTTGCCGATGCGAGGATCCCACGTCCTTCGCAAAGATCCTGACATCACTAATCCTACTCAAGGACAACTTCTCCAGCCCACTTGTCCTATGAATGACTGGGATCGTAGAGGGCAGGGGAGTTCAGCTGCATCCCGAAACCAAAGAACGTCACCCGATGTAGGAACTGGGCATGTTAGAAGGAATAGGAGAGTGGATCCTGAACCAAATTTAACCAACACTAAGGTAGAGGCGATGGTGCGCCAGATCATGGCTGATAGTCGGCACTACACCAATGAGGACTGGGATATTGAACATAGCCACACCCCATTCACCGATGACATCCTGAATTTCCAGTTTCCCCGATGATTTAATATGCCGTAGATGGATTGATATGGAGGAAGAACCAATCCAGGACAATATTTGATGAGGTATGCATGGTATATGAATGCTGCAGAAGCACCTGACATGGTGAAATGTAAAGCTTTTCTGATATATCTAGAAGATGTTGCATTGATGTGGTTCACTCGGCTCCCTCCCCGATCGGTATCGAGCTTTAAAAAACTAAGTGGACGTTTTATGAACCAGTTCCGACTCCATGCCCGGAAATCTAAAAGCGTCATTGAACTATCCAGAATCAAGCAGGCTTCTGGTGAATCTTTGAAGTCATATTTAGACCTCTTTAACCTAGCAGTTACCGAAGTAAGCGACCCACATGAGCTAACCATTCTGATGGCGTTAATAGATGGGGTCGATCCAGACATGGAATTCAGAGGGTATCTGGCTGGAAAACCACCATTGACTAGGGAATCATTCTATGAAAAGGACAATATTCGCCTGAGGCGGGAGGAGATATACGCCAATCAAAAAAGAAATTCTGATGGAGCTTCCAGAGAAGACATCCAAAGTAATGTCGTTGTGAAACAGACCAGCGGCAATATGGGGAAAGTCAAGGTGAACGTCGATAACAATAGTGGAGGAAATGACAATTGGGATGGAAACGGCGGTAAAAGGAACAGGAATCGGGGGAACAACTCCGGAAAAAGGCCTCGATTTCATACTTCCGAAAATTACACACCGTTGAGCGACACTTTAGAGAATATTTACTTGGATACTTATAACGTCTTACAATACAAGAAATCTCCGCCCAGGGACTCTACTGAGAAGGAGCTTATGACTGGGAAATTCTATTTGTTTCATGGAACTCATGGACACTCTACTAATGAGTGTCATTATCTAAGAGACATTGCTGAAAAATTGCTTCGGGAAGGAAAGTTGGATGAGTACGAGGTCTCCCCAAGAGACAGAGGGCATGGAGGACAAACCCCGAATCAAAATCAACCTGCCTCCAAACCCACTACCCAACAGAAGGGGAAGAATATTGTCATCAATATCATGGTTGGGAGACTGCATCCAGCTGAGTCCAGTAACATGACAATGGAATAGTATGTTAATGCAGCCAAGCATCCTGAAATAAGGGAATGTAGTAACCTTGAAGAAACCACACCAGTAAAACAGCAAAAGACAGCAACTGATTACATTGTCTTTCGAGACAGAGAGAGTGTTGGAGTTGAAGCGCCGAGCACTGATCCATTAGTAATAACTACCGTTATCGGACCTGCAATAGTCAAGAAAGTCCTTGTGGATAACGGGAGTTCTGTTAACATCCTGTTTAAGAAGGCTTTTGACCAGATGAAACTGGAGATCAAGGACTTAAAGCCATATGAGGGGTGGATTCGTGGCTTTAATGGAACCTCAACCGCCCCGATTGGAGTGATGGACTTGCCCGTAGAATTAGGTGAGGGAGAGCGTAGAAGAGTGAGGATTCTCCAATTCGTCATCATGGACATTGACTCGCCCTACAACGCTTTCCTAGGACGAATACACTTTCGGAATTCAGAGCTTGCATCGCTCCCTGGTGCCTGTTAATGAAATTCCCCACGGATGCCGGGGTGGGAATGATTTGTAGCGATCAAGTTACTGGTAGAGCCTGTTATATGACAGAGTTGAAGATGTTACGTAACGGAAAAAGCTCAGAGCCCAAGAATACTTCCTCTCCTCCCAAGGAGAACTCGGCATAGCAACTAAAGACAATACCATCAAGGGAATCGCCCGACGACCAACCTGAAGGTATCGACCCCGGAGAGGACGAGGAACCAGGAGCCAAAAAGGCGACGCCCAACGAGGAAACTGCGGACATTCCAATCGATAACGATGATTCGACAAAGGTCTTGAAGATTGGATCTCATTTGGATTCTTTCCGGATGAAAGAATTAATTAATTTTTTAAAAGCAAACCTTGATGTGTTTGCTTGGACCCATGCAGACATGTGTGGAATTTTTCCCTCGATCATGAGTCATTCACTAAGCCTAAACCCAAAGCATACCCTGATAAAGCAAAAAAGGCGTATGTTGGGTCTAGAGAGGTCAGCAGCCTTGAAGGAAGAGGTGGAGAAGTTAAGGAATAATGGATTCATCAGAGACTTAACACATCCTGACTGGATATCAAATCCTGTCTTGGTTAAGAAGTCAAATGGGAAGTGGCGAACCTGCATTGACTTTTCTGATCTCAACAAAGCTTTCCCAAACGACAGCTTTCCACTCCCCAGGATTGATCAATTGGTAGACTCAATGGTGAGACATGAGCTTCTCTCCTTCATGGATGCATATTCAGGGTACAACCAGATCCCCATGCATGTACCAGATCAGGAACACACCAGTTTCATTACGGACTTAGGGTTGTGATGTTATGTGGTGATGCCATTTATACTAAAGAATGCTGAAGCCACGTACCAACGTTGGTGAACCGAATTTTTACAAACAGATCGGGAAAACGATGGAAGTTAAAGTTAATGAAATGCTTGTGAAGTCTAGGCATTCCTCCAATCACACAAAAGTCTTGGTAGAGATGTTCGACATTCTACGGCGGTACGGGATGAAATTGAACACTCTAAAATGTTCATTCGGGGTTTCATTAGGAAAATTCCTTGGGTTCATAGTCAGTTCTTGGGGGATCGAGATTAATCCCGACCAGATTGTAGCAATCAGGATCATAGAAGAGCTATGAAAGATTAGGGATGTTCAGAGTTTGGCCGGAAAAGTTGCGGCGTTAAGCAGATTCATTTCTAAAGCTACAAACAAATGTGTTCCTTTATTTGATTTAATTAAGCGAGGGAAGCGAAACTTCGAATGAACCCCTGACTGTGTAGAGGCCATTCAAAACTTGTTGGATCTGCTAGAGAAACCCCCAGTTTTGTCTAAATCGGTAGACCATGAGGACCAATGCATATATTTAGCAGTGTCATCTCATGACATCAGCTCAGCTCTGGTGCGCGAGGAGGACAAAATTCAGAGGCTGATGTATTATGTAAGCAAGAAATTAGCAGTAGCAGAGCGCAATCACCCCAGGATAGAAAAACTTGCTTATAGCCTCCAGATTGCATCCCGAAAACTCCGTCATTATTTTCAGGCTCATCCAATCGTTGTGTATGCTAATCAGCTGCTCCAACAGGTCCTACAATGATTAGAGGCGTCTGGGAGATTGCTTAAATGGAACATCGAGTTGAGCCAGTTCGATTTAAACTTCCAGCCCAGGGGATCGATAAGGGGACAAGCTTTAGCCGATTTTATCGCTGAATTCACAATCCCCGAAAAGCATGTATTAGATGATAAGGCTAACCCCTCGGAGCAGAGTTTAGAACTTAACCGTTGGAAACTATATACAGATGGGGCTAAGAATGATCGAAGATCCAGTGCCAGAGTCGTTTTAACGAATACTGAGGGACGATCTATTTACTATGCTTTGCGGTTGGAAATCTCTGCCACCAATAATGATTCCGAATACGAGGCCCTGATTGCCGGGCTAAAACTCGCTAAGGAGTTGGGGTGACCATGCTAGACATTTTCTATGATTCCAAAATAGTTGTTTGCCAGGTCTGAAAGGAATTCCAGGCTAGGAGACCTCGACTCATTACTTACCTTGAAAAAGAAGAGGAGTTGATGGATAACCTGGAGCATTACAGCATAACTCACAACCCGTGGATAGAAAATCAGAAAAAGGACAGGATAGCTAAATTAGCAAGCTCTGACAATCCATAAGAGACAGAGATGGTTCTAATAGAGGTACTAGAGTCGCCAAGCTTTGATCGAATGGAAGTCAACCCAGTATTGGAAGCCGAACCAGAAAGGGAGTGATGGATGACACCAATTAAGAACTTCCTTAAAAGCGGAGCACTCCCAGTAAAAAAGAGCGAGAGGCAAGCTTTGATTCGTAAAGCTGCAAGATATATCTTACAGGACGAAATTCTTTATCGCCAGGGATTTTCTATGCCCTTGCTCCGGTGTATAGCACATGACGACATCAAACGTGTACTAAGAGAAGTACATGAAGGTGAATGTGGAGACCACACCGGGGGCCAAACTTTGGCATAGAAAGTATTACAGTATGGATATTTCTGGCCCACAATAAATAAAGACACAACTGATTATTCACGACGCAGCGATAAGTGTCAGAAATTTGCAAAAGTTCATAGGGCACCTCCGACCAAACTTAAATTAATGGTGAGTCCATGGCCATTCGCTATGTGGGGGATAGACATCATTGGAACCCTACCAATCGCTAAAGGAGGAGCCAAATATGCAATCATGGTCGTGGATTATTTTCACAAAATGGGCAGAAGCCGAGTCCTTAACTACGATCACGACAAAGCGGGTGATAAACTTTGTGGTCAGGAACATCATCTGTCGATTTGGAATACCAAAAACCATCATAACTGACAATGGAACACAATTTGACAACACGAAATTCAGAAATTTCTGCCAAAAGTATAAGATTGACAAAAGATACACTGCAGTAGCTCACCCGCAATCAAACAGACAAGTTGAGGCAATAAACAAAACTATTAAGTTCATTCTTAAAAAACGACTGGAACAGGCGAAGGCCATGCGGGTCGACGAATTACCATTGGCATTATGGGATTATCGAACAACTTACACGATGACAACGGGTCATACCCCTTTTCACTTTCTTTTGGATTAGAAGCGGTCATTTCGGTGGAGTTGAAAGTTCCCTCTCACAAGACGACGTATTATGATCCGATGACAAACAAAGCACTTCTCCTTGAATCCCTAGATATGGTTGAAGAGAAGAAAGACGAAGCGGACTTGCACGCCTCGAGGCACAGGCGCCAAGTGGCACGTTACTATGACAAAAAGATTCGTCCTTGGACCTTTGAACCTAAAGACTTAGTACTGAAGCGTGTCTTTCCACCCCCAGTCCATCTGAGTCGAAGTGGGAAGGACCATATACCATCCAGCGGAAGCTTGATACAAGAGCTTTCAAGTTAACGACCGTGGATGGTAAAGAGATTCCCAGAGCTTGGAATACCCAACACTTGCGGCAGTACTTGACTTAGATCTGTATTGTTTTCTTTTGTTTTATGAACCACGTAAAAAGGCACGAGTTTCCTAGAAAAGTCTGGTTGACATAAACAAAAGATTATAAAGTGGACGTAGGCCACGACTTGGCCGAACCACTATAAAAATATCATGTGTGATTTACTTTCCCTGCATGAATATCCTTATACTCTATGATTGTTGTGATCTGAGTACAAAATATTGAATTTGAATTAATTTTTTTTGAGTCCAACCGGTGAAACTCTACCATTAGAAATTATGTGTGGAAAGAAACCAGAGCGAACGATATGACCGTTTGCACAACAAGATAAAAAAGACGGGAAGACGACGTCCTAAACTCTAACTCTCATGATTCGGGATAGAGTATAGAGGACGGGTAGACGACGTCCCTAAGGCATGAAAGTGCACCACTACAAAAGACCGCCTTGAAATACTCTAACCTGACCATACGACAGGAGAGTATAAAGGTGCTAAAAATAAGTACCAACGAAAAGGAATCTTGGTCCCACTAAAGGGCTAGAGGCAATTTAATGTCGAGCCTAATCAGTCTCGAATAAGCCTTGGCCAAGCACTTTATTCAAGATTGATTAGGGGCATACACCTTACATCCCCTGTTAGCGATTGTTTAGTTAAGCAGTGATTTCTGCACATTATATTTTGTTGTTTATGCATTTGTAGGGAAGCTCAATCATGACGTGAGCTGTTATTTACTACTTATGTTTTTAATACTTTGACCATTACCGGACTTAACTGAAATAAATGACAAACTTGCAAGTGTTACATAGTGGGAAATAAACTATTTCACTGGGTGCAGGTTTGTACAAGAGGATTAAACAAGGAAATGCGAGGGTCGCGCTCGCTACAACAACAACGGACCAATGGAAAATCAAAACCAAAGGCGAAACCAAGTTTTATTTGGGGTTTGGCGTAGACTTAGCTTTCTTGGCAGCCTTGAGCTTATCCCTTTCTTCTTTTTCAGCTTCGGAAAAGATACGCTTCGACTTCTTTTTCCCTAAAACCGAAGTGCTGGGATTAGTTGAGGATTTTTGAGCAAGCTATTCAGTAATCAATCGGGTTGAAAGCTTGACAACTAACTTTGACCCAGGAGGGATTGTCGTGAGAGGTTTAAGATTTTGGGGATCCTCCTTCTAAACTTTTTCTTTTAAAAGCAAATCTTGCTTTTCCTTCATCTTAGCCAAAGTCATGTTATCGGCTCCCTCCAAGCCTCCGGTCAGCACAACATCGTCGTCTTCCTCATTGCCACCATTGCCGCCACCATCTTTCAAGGCGTCTATCATATCCCGGTCTTTGGGAATCTTGATGCTATATGGCATGGGGGCTTTGCTAGTGACCTCCCCCTTTTTATCCTCGGTCTCCGCAGATTTTGAACCAGTGGCTTCTCCATGTTTCTTCTGTGTCTCCTCAACAGATTTGTACTGATGACTTCTTCTTACCGTTCATCGGTCTTTCCAGTTGGTTCTACACCTATATAGCGAGAAGTAACAGTTATTAGCTCAAAAGAAAAAGTAGGGCCCTCAATTGTTTGTCCAACTATATGATGAAAGGTTGAAATAGCTCTAACGAATTGAGGTGAAAAGGTGGAGATACCTTCTAATGACTTTTCCACGTGAGCAGTGGGAGTCTCTAAGGATGTTTTAACGATCGGGGATAGAAAAGGTACTTGAGGAAGCTCTGGATTCTCGGGAGCATACCCCTCCGATTCAGCAATCTTGGTAGCTGCAGATGAGGATCCAGTTTCAATTATGTGTTTTCCTTTAAGTTGACGCCTCTCTTCCTCCATAGCAGCAGCAATAAGCTTACGCCCTTCGGCTAAGCGTGTCTTCTCCTCATCTCTCATACTTCTCCATGAGTTTATCCTCGTCAACGGAGTCCACTTTGAGCTCTTGTTTTCCCATTTGACCACCTGATCCCATACATATACCAGAGTGGTGGGGTAATCTTCGATCCATGCAATATCTGGATGTTGGATCACCTAAGCAAAGAATCCTATCTCAGCACTCTCATCCAACTCTTTATGGGCTTTTGCAAGTTGTGCAATGGTCGCCTCGACAGATTTTAAAGCTATATCTGCATTCCCCTTGGCAAGAGTTGCTCTCGCCTCGGCCTCCATCGGCTTGGCTTCTAGCTCTGCATTCTTTTTAGCCAACTCTGCCTTCTTCTGTTCAAGACGAGTACAAGCCAACTTTGCCGTGGTGCTTTCAGACTTAGCATCCTCGACTTGCTTCTTTAAGTCTGTGCTCTCCTGGCTATCAGAATCAAGCTCGGTATGGTAACGCTTTTGTAATTCTTCAAATTGCTTCTTATAAGTGTCTGCATCACGTTGTACAAGGGAAAGTTTGGCTTGAGCATCCTCGAGGTCTTTCTCGGAGTTTTCAGTAGCCTTTGCATCATATTCAACAACGTCCCTCTTGGTTTTTGCATCGGCTATCAAGTCACTAATGATTTTGGAAAGGTTCTTCGAATATCACTTCATCTCCTTATACTGAGTATCCACGAAATCTATTTTAGCTTTGACTTTGGTGGCCTAGTCGGGATCAACTGGTTTAAGAGCTGGAACAAAGTGTATGTTCCCAAAATGATGCTCGGGAAATTGTTCCTTTAGAAGCTTCAATCTGTCCTTGTTTTCATCGTCAAGTATGACCGGCCTTGTAGTAGTAATGTCAATGCTGCGACGCTTCGATGGCACAATAAATTTGCTCTTCTCTGCTTCTTTCCCTGGTTCCTTTTGTTTCTCTTTCGAATAAGACCCTTTCTTCGAAGGTCTGTCTTGATAAGTTTTATCCTTAGACGAAGTAGAGGCTTGGGGGCATTTTTATCTCCTTCGCGATATGTTGGTTAGCTCTTATGTTTGTCTGAGTCTGTATGATGCGGAGATCGAGAACAAGAAGACCGATAAAGATGAGGAGGCTGATTCCTCCTGTCATCTCTGCCCCGATTTTCATGTTGATCATGCCCTGCACCAGAGTCCATCGGGGGTATGCTCGAGCGAACATCTCTCATATAGTAGTGGTGACGTGTCATTTGTCCTGCAAAGCGATACATGTAAATGTTAGAATCAAGATTAATATAAGGCACAAGTGTTGTGACGTGCAGTGCTAGAGTGTTGTGTATATCCTAAGTGACACCCCCTAACAGACCAGAGCCTGGAGTTTGGCCAGTATGCACAGTTTCCCTGGCCTTCACGGGGGTAACTTCTTCTTCACAAGTGAGAGAAAGAGGATCTTTGCCAAAATCTTCGGAAGTATAAATAGTGTCAGACAGGGGAAGATCCCCCAAACCCCGGTATATAGAATCATCCATGACGGAATCATCGCCACGAGACGTGATTGATGGTAGTTCCTTCGGGGAAATCGGTTTTTCAGGAGTAGCTGCATCCTCAAGAGTAATGTACTTGTCCCTATCTTTGGCAGCTATGTTGGCTAATATATCGTCTTGGGTCGAAGTGGGAGAAGGACTCTTTTGAGGCACCGTTACATCTTTCGAACTCGCTCCCTTCTCATGTAAAATTTCAATTGGCCTCTCAACTGGGGGTATATATACATAGGGGCCTTCTCCGTGGCCTATGCTACGGGTGATAGCAAGTAAGCGGTGGCGGTGAAGATACTCATCCACTAGACAGTCTCTGATGGTCAAGAATTTTTGATCGCCATTGAGCAGTTGGTTCAAACGATCAAAGTACACCTGATGTGCTTCCTGTTTCGGGTTAGGGACTACAAGTGAAAGTGAACGACAATCGATATATTTACTATAGTAACTGAAGTTAGAAATCAAAGACTGAAATTTTTACTTGATTTAAGCCATCTCCTGGCACATCCTGGCTGCTGCTTAATATAGAACCATTCAAGTCTCGGATCACCACTTTGCTGCTGAACTGTAACGACCCGCATTCTACGCATCGGAGGATCGTAGAATATTTATTTCATTTTCGTATGAGGTCGTATAGTCGTGTAAATTTGGGGAACGACTATTGGGGTCATTTCCCGTGTTCACGATTTTTGCTGATTTTTAAATGACCGTTTTATCCCTAGCGAATCTTGTTTCGTCTATAATCTTTGATTGGTAAGAAGTTTTGACCTGAAACCACTTCCAATGGATTCAGATGATTGTTTAACTTTCCGTAGAGTGGTCACATTAGCCAAAAGAACTTACCGTTTGAGAGATATGGTTGAAATAAGGTTTGAAAGGTGAAAAACAGCTTAACCGGGCCTAATTAGGGCGATAAGCAGCTATGCCTATAACCCATTTCGGGAGTAGGGTTATGGGAGGGCTGATAGGGTTAGGAAATTCAGTTTTATTCATTTTTCCAGCCGCCATTTACATCCTTGAAACCCTACAATGGCCTCCACCTTCTAAATTCATCCCAAACCACTCTCTCTAATCGCGTATTAGCTTAATCTACACCAAATCAAGGAAGATTAGCATCAAATCAGAGTTGGAGCTGCTGTGTTGCATTGGAAACCACGCCAAAACAGTAGAGTTTCAAATCTAAGAATTTATATGTGGCTAAGGTGAGTGATTTGCATTGTTTTGCACTAATCACGGCTAATTAGGAGTGATTATTGTTAATTAATGAAATTATGCATTATAAAAATCTGGAAAAATATGTAGAAACTCTTAAATGCCACTTTATGCCTCTGTTTGAAATTTGGGTTAATTTGGACATGTTTTGCTAATTGTATGGCTAAATCATGATTAAGGGGATTAAGGGGAAAACATGGGTTTTTGGTATGTTTGATCCATATCGACATGTTAAAATTGTTGTTTTGGTGTTTATAGTCGATTTTACATGTTGCTATGACTGTTTGGAATGATTTGTGATTGCATAGAAAAGTCAAAATGGTCGAAAATGCCGTCGTATGGTGTAAATAGCTTGCTGGAAATGGTGCAGAATCCCGTTCGTGACCAGGGTATCATGACCCGACCCCGACCATGAAGCATCATCACGAGCCAGGCCACTCACCACGAGTGCACCCAAGAACCACGAACTGGACCACCCCTCACGAGTCGATCACCATGATGCACCACGATCAGAAGCTTGGTCACGACCGGAGATGTTTGTCACGAACCACTTGGCAACCACGAACCAGAAGATCACGACCAGGACATGGATCATGAGTGGGGCCCACGAACCGAATGTGGCCCATGATCCATCTATGTGTCAGGAACCTCGAGTCGAGGACAGGAGGGGCAAGCTGTGAACCGATGCCTAGGGGGATCACGATCTGATCTTCGAGTCTGAGTAGCGAACGAACTGAATGGAAACTGAAGTGCGAACGGGATGATGACCAAAACCCGAGATGCAAAGGTAGTCCAAATGAGAAGTTGTGACTTAGGATCCAGACAGGAACCAATGAGTAAACTTCATGATTGGACTTTGATGCGGGACGTGTGCAAAGGGGTTATCGATGCCTATAGCTTTGACTCACCACTGAGAGATGGATGTTGGCTATGGATCAGTGCAGTGGGGTTGTCATGACTCCATGGGGCAAAGTGATCGTAGCAGGGCTATGAGCCAGTGCAGTGGAGATGTCATGACTCCATGGGACAGAGTGGACATAGCAAAGTATTAGTGGTTACGGATCAGTGCAGTGGAGCCGTCATGACTCCATGGGGCAGAGTGATCGTAACAAAGAATTAGGTGATCAAAGTGGTGGATATCGTATACTTTACGCACTGAGAAAGAGATGTGAGGATGATTTCTATGTTTGATGTTTGATATCACCATGACATGCACACCCCCTCCCCATTATTTTCACACTATGTGTTAGTGTCACCTTAGAGTACCGTACATCTTGTTGTGCTAACTCTTTGGTTGCAGGTCCAGGTTCAGGTATGGTTATGTATACCTGTTATTGTTCTGTTTTTGCTGCTTAACGCTCATACCAGACTTTTGTCTGACCCAGAGTTTTATATCTCTTCTTATTACTCTGGGTGCTGCTAAACAAGCAGACTAGAGATAGATTAGCTGGTTATGCACGAGTAACTGTCCCGAGACGAGCATGAGGCTTACATGTATTATTTCCATATATTCTCCCTGTGTTGTTGCTGGTCACTACTTTGGACATTAGTAGTGTGCCTTCCTATTTTGCTTTAGAGACAGTTTTTAAAAGTTGTAATAATGATGGTCTGGATCATAAGCTGTATCTTAAATTTTCCGCTGCTATGATGGTTTAGTTTTCAACTTATGTATTGCCTCACCTATTTTATATCAAGTTATGTTATTATTATATTTTGTTCCATGCATTGTGAGATATACTAAATGTTCTTTGTTGGTTCACCGCTCAATTTCCTTCCCTTTTCCTTTCTTTTGATGACCATCCCATGCTAGTTGGACGTCGGCACAACACGTTTCTTTGGAAATGTCGGCTGGTGCGGGGCGGACCGTCACATTTGGTATTAGAGCTCTAGGTTGCATAGTTTACCTAGGGAAAGACACCAGGGAGAGATAGTACGTATATGAGAGCACGTATTTGTGATATTTTGGTTTTCAAAAACTATATATATACACATACTATTAGTATATGTAAGGATGAAGTTGCATTGCACTGGCACCACTATGGAGATGGTTAATCGTTTTCTCTTTACAGATTGAACGATGAGCTGATATACGAGGGGTACGGGTTCAGGGGCCAGCAATAGGAATGCTCCTGATATGAGGACGATGTTCACTGACTTCATGAGAGAGATGCTTAAGGATGTTCAGAGGGCAGTTCCTAATGCTGTTAACGATGGTGGTGCGGCAGTGTAGGCGCCTAGAGCCAATTTCGCCAAGCTCTGCAAGGATTATACTAGTCTTGGTGAAAAGCCGTTCCATGGAACGGAATCAGCTACGGATGTTCAAGATTGGCTCGATAGTTGTGAGCACATCTTCAAGAACTTAGGGATCGATGATGCAATGAAGAGAAAGTTAGCATCACGTCAACTACAAGGACGGGCTATGAATTAGTGGAATGCTATTAAAGCAGCTACTCCTAAGGATCAAGTTACTTGGAATCGGTTTAAGAACCGCTTTAGTGATAAGTTTATCCCAACTGCCCAGAAGTCAGAGTTGTTTAGGAAGTTCTTGGAGCTTAAACAGAATGGTAGGGCAGTCTCGGAATATATTGCTGAGTTCGATACTTTATCGAAGTATGGATTATCTCTTATCGATACTGCCAAGTAAAAGAATGAAAAGTTCATAACTTCCTTAGATGGGTACTTGGGGGAAAGGCTTATAAACCACATCAATGAGACTTTTGAATCGATTGTTGGGAAAGCATTGAGATCAAAGAGCCTTTATCCTAAGCCCAAGACTGAAGTCGTTGTTGCATCTGCAGAGGGGCCAAAGCCGCAGGCAAGCGGGGGAGGCAAGAATAATTCTCAGAATAAAAGGAAGCAGAACCAAGCTAAGAATGATCAGAAAAAGAAAGACAGGAATGATGTAGAGTGCTTTAGCTGTGGCAAGAAGGGCCACTACGCTAAAGAATGTCGAGCAAAGCCAGCAGACAGGAAGCGTTTCAATTGTGGCCAAGTGGGACATCATAAGGATAAATGTCCACAACCCCCTAAAGAGAAGCAGATCATGAAAGAATATGCTATCAATGATGTTCCTTCTTCGTTGAATGCCCCAACAATGGTGGAGAAAGGAAAGAATGTCGTTATTCAAGGTATGTTTTCTGTTTATAATGTTCCTGTTCGAGTATTGTTTGATACTGGGGCTTCCCATTCCTTCATATCTAGAGACCTGGTAGATAGGTTAGAATTGGAACCCGAGATAGTCCATAGACCTTTAATGGTGATGAACCTGATTGGTGGTTCGACTAGCCTTAGTATGATTTGTCGAAATTTAGTCTTATCGAGTCATGGATGTATGTTCGCTTATAATTGCTTTGTTTTGGGCTTTACTGGGTTTGGCATTATTTTGGGAGTCGATTGGCTCCAAAGGTATGGGGGTGGTAGACTGTGAGGGATTTTCTGTGACTATTAGGGCGGACGATGGGCGGAGGGTAGTGTTTGGTGGCCTACCTAGTGATGAGGTAATGGCTAGTTTTCTAAATTCCCTCGACATTCCGTAGGACGAGTTATCAAGGGTTCCCATTGCTGGCCAGTATCCGGACATTTTCGGGGAAGTGACCGGACTTCCACCACACCGAGAAATTGAGTTTCGTATTGATTTAGTGAAAGATGCCAGACCTATAGTGATGCCACTTCGTCGTATGGCACCAAGGGAGCAGTGAGAGCTCGGGGTGCAAGTAAGCGATCTTTTGAAGAAGGGATTTATCCGAAGGAGTGTTTCCGAGTGGGGAGCACCAGTTGTATTTTCCACTAAGGCAGATGGTTCCCTTCATTTATGTGTGGACTATCGCGAGTTGAATAAAGTGACTAGGAAGAATAAGTATCATCTTCCATGGATAAATGATTTGTCTGATCAACTGGAAGGAGCAAGAGTGTTCTCTCAGTTGGACCTCGCGACAGGATTTCATCAGCTCGGAGTAGCAGCTAAGAGTATTCCTAAAACTGCATTTCGGACGCCGTCTGGATTCTATGAGTGTTTGGTCATGCCATTCGGGTTGACCAATGCACCAGCATATTTTGTGGATTTTATGAGTAGAGTTTTCAAGGACCAATTGAATAAGTTTGTTCTTGTGTTCGTAGACGGTATCTTGGTTTACTCGAGGGCAGAGGAAGAACACAAGGAACATTTGAGGACAGTGATGGAGGTGTTGAGAAAACACCGATTGAAAGCGAAATTTTCTAAGTGTCACTTCTGGAGGAGGGAAGTGAGGTTCTTGGGCCATGTTGTTTCGGAGAATGGTATTGACGTGGACCCTGCGAAGGTGGCAACGGTACAAGATTGGTCTACGCCTAAGAATGCAATGGACGTGAGAGGTTTCTTGGGATTGGCTGGGTATTATCGTAAGTTTATCCAAGACTTCTCCAAGATAGCGGCACCGGTAACTCAGTTGACCAAGAAGAGTCAAGCTTTTGTCTGGGATGAAAGATGTGAAAATGCATTTAAGAGCCTAAAGGAGAAGTTAACGTGCGCACCAGTATTGGTTATTCCTAAAGGGAACGAAGAGATGACGGTATACACGGATGCCTGTGGTACCGGACTAGGTGATGTATTGATGCAAGGGGTTAGGTTTGTAGCCTATGCTAGTCGGCAACTGAAACCGCATAAGAAAAAATAACCTACCCATGATTTGGAATTGGCAGCGATTGTGTTCGCATTGAAGATGTGGAGACATTATCTCTTGGGAGAAAGATTCGAGTTGTTTACCGATCATAAATCGTTAAAGTATCTTTTCTCTCAGAAGGATTTAAATCTCCAACAACAGAGATGGTTGGAATTTTTGGCTTCCTATGATTTCGATATCGCATACACACCTGGAAAGGGCAATGCGGTAGCTGATGCATTGAGTAGGAGACATGCCAGTTTAGGAGCTATGTTTCTTGAATGAAAGCAATTAGGGTATATCGCAGAGTACGAAGACCAAAGTGCGAACTAGATCCAGAAATGTTAGCAAGTTTGACGTTCAGACCCACTTTGATTGAGAGGATTGGTTCTAGTCAGAGAGACGATCCTAATATATTGGAAATCATCTTCAAGTTAGAGATGGGTATCGACAAGGAAATGAACAAGTATAGGCTTGATTGAAAGGGATGGCTTAGAAAGAATGGGAGACTGGTTGTGCCCAATGTCAATGGATTGAGAGATGAAGTGCTTAGGGAATGTCATCACTCAAAACTGACTATACATCCCATGGTAACAAAATGTATCGAGACATGAAGCAGACCTGCTACTGGGAAGGGATGAAAAGAGACATTAGGAAGTTTATATCCAAATGCATGAATTGCCAGCTAGTTAAAGCCGAGCAAAAGAAGCCTAGTGGTTTGCTACAACCGTTGGAAATTCCTGAATGGAAATGGGAACAAGCCTCAATGGATTTCATTGATGGTTTACCCAGGACTAGATCCAGCCATGATAGCATTTGGGTGATTGTGGACCAGTTGACCAAGAGTGCAAGGTTTATACCCGTCAAGTCGAATAGAACAACAACTAAGTTAGCAGAACTGTATATGAAGTGGGTAGTGAGATTTCATGGAGTACCCAAAGGCATTGTGAGCGATCGAGATCCGTTGTTTACTAGTGGATTTTGGAAGAGCTTACAGGAGGCTTTAGGGTCAGAATTACATCACAGTACCGCATACCATCCTCAAACCAACGGTCAAACAGAGAGGGTGAACCGAGTATTAGAAGATCTCTTGAGAGCTTGCATATTAGATTTTGGGGGATCATGGGATGACCATTTGCATCTAGTGGAATTCGCATATAACAATAGATATCAGTCCAGTATTGGTATGGCTCCATTTGAAGCTTTATACGGAAGACCGTGCAACTCACCATCATGTTAGTTAGAAACCAGTGAGAAATTTGTGCTTGGACCGGATGTGATAAGAGAAACCTCAGATAAGATCAAGGTTATCCAACAGCGAATGAAGGCTGCCCAAGATAGGTAGAAGAGTTATGTAATAACCCACGTTCCGACAGACCAATTTTTTTCTTTCAAAAATCCAATCCATCGAAACCCGTGTTGTTTTGCTCTGGTATCCTATAGAAAAGACAGAGACATAAAACATGTCAGAGTTCGGAAAACATCTCATAGTGGAAGGAACAAAATATAATATAATTAAAACATAGCTTTACCTTAATAACAATATTGCTAAACCAGTATCCAAAGATATACAGTCTTTGTCATGAACCTAACCAGCGAATGTTATGAGGAGGGGGTCAGAACATAAGTTCTGTGTGAATGAATTTAAACTACAACTCTTGAATAATCCTACATATACCGTTCAGTTACATTTTCTCATTTATTAGGTTATCTGTGTTATTAGCACTCAAGGCTTTCACACACACGACTCACCCATCTACCCCCTAGTAGATTATAATGTATATGTAGCTACCCCCAAACTGAGTACCCCACTCGCACGGTCTCCTCCGTATCGCCACAGTAATATGCGCAGTCCCTCATCCTATGCCATAGTAACGTACAACGCTACATCCGCATAGAACCACTATCGATGTGCTACGTAAGCGTACTGACTGCTATCCTCGAACTATTCGATCGAGTTTGGTTCCATCACCTAATAATGCCCTCTAGTCTACGATACACCACCCAGAGCAGACATGGTTGTATCTAGACCTTCCCGCATACGTATCATCAATCGTACTCGATGTTTCAACTGCACATAACCTCTACTTGTGTACCCGAGTTCCGTGGTAGGGCTACACCAGAAACTTGGAACTCGGTCGGGAGCTTTTCTATATCTGTATGGGCCAGCCCCTAAGAGTGTCCAATGTGCAGATATCCATCGGGTCTAATTTTTCTATGGTGGCTATGGCCCCACCTCAGCCCATCCCTCAACTAGTAAAGAACACACGAGCTAAGCGACCACCCCTAACAAGCAAACAATCTAAACATCCATGTGAGGTCTCCCTGCACCCGTCCCTTGATAGTAAAGGTTAACGATCTCTAGGGGTTAGCTCTTGCCTTTTCGCATTCCTTAGGCTGCTGGTGACAAGCGTCCGATGATCTTGCTATCGTTTGGTCTTGACCCTCCACCTCCGCCTAAGGCAACCGCCGAACCATCCTTAATGCCACCACGTACAACATTCTGATTGCCCCCTTCTTGTGCGGTCAAGGCCCACCCACCTGGTACTTCCACGTAGACACAACCTCTGTAATCCTAGCCTAAAGCTAAACCACCACAGGGGACTACCAGGAGCACCTTTAACATCTCAGGAAGCCGCCTGCCTCCCCATCCAGTCCGTTGGAGCCGCCAGAATAATGAACGTGCGCTCCCCTCGTGCCTTATGACACCGTGATGATCTATCTGGTTAGGCTATTCATCCTATAACGTACGGAATGCTTCAAGCGCCTTAGTTTTATCTGTCATTAGACCCTACATCTAATCATTGATTACGCGCTTGCGCCACTTCATCAGTTTTCTCATTTAACTTGGTTATTCACATTTACTTCATTTTCAAGTTTACTAAGTTGTCCTTGCTTATTAATTCCATTTATAACTTAATCCTTTTAAGTTCATTAATAAGCCTACGACATGTTATTCTCATAATCTAATAATTATCCCTCTTATGGTTATAATAACATGTTTTTACTTAATTTATAATTAAGTACATCTTAATTCACATATACAATGGTTAAGAGAATAACCCCCTAAATGTCAACCCCGAAGACCGAAATCAACATCAGATTCACACTCAGAGAATTACTCAACTCAACCAATCTTCTGTTATGTCATTCATATAACTTATGTTATCTTCATTTGTAGATTTATTCTTGCCTTTACAGATTACTTAATCTTTAATTAAGTACAACTTTCCTTGTTACATAATTTATTTCATCTTCCCTTATCGTTCTTTATAACTTACCTTATTCCATAAGTTATTCTGTTTTCTCCATCGTTCATTATAACCTACCTTATTCCATAAGTTATAATTCCCACTTGTTCCTAGGACAAGCCTACCTATTATCGTTTCCTTTTCTTAAGTTCATTCATAATAGGTTATTATTATTATTCCCCATTTTGGCATTAATTAAGATTAACTTAACCCTCCCCACTTTTTTAACACGTTTACTTAACCCCTACTCAATTCAACTGGTTCGTAAGACCACTAAAGATTTAATTGGGTTAAGTATTCTAATTTATCAAATTATCCATGCTACCCATGTTACCCACTTAACCCCTTTATTATATCCATATCAACCTTACATGTGTCCCCTTGGTTAAGTGTTCATTATTATTTATGATGTCCGTAAATGCGCAAGACCTCTCACATTAGATTACCGTTTGCAGTTGTTGGATATGCCGAGCGGTTCCGGGCAGACTTCTACCGCATCCAAATCTAACCTCGTGTCTTGACACCATTACGGGTCCAAGTTCCACCTAAGACCTCTCACATTAGATTACCGTTTGCGGTTGCTGGATATGCCGGGCGGTTCCGGGAAGACTTCTACCGCAAACAAAACCTAACCTCGTGTCTTAGGCGTTCATTATCTTTTTCTTAATTCATACCCAATTTCAAGTCTTGGATTATTATGATTTCCAGTTACCCATAAATTCCAATTCAAATTTATGCTTATAATTCTAATCCAATTTATACCTATAATCCTACGTATACAAGTTGCGCCCAATTATGCCCAAATCAATTTCCACAATTTATGCCAACTTTCATTTTATTACAAATTTTCCCAAACTTTTCCAATTGTTCATATTTTATATCAATAATGCCCTAAATTGCAACCATCAGTTTTTGCCCCAAATTACAATCTTATATTCTCAATTTGATTTATATACATAAATCCCACCATACTTTTATTCATAATTCTAAGTATAGTTATACCTATAATTCCAATTCAACTTATAATCCCAATTTACATTCATAATTACAATTTGATTCATATACCCATAGTTATATTTATGATTCCAATCAAAGTTACTCCCAAAACCTCATTATAAGTTCTTTCCCCAAGCCTCCCAATCACATATAATACCCAAATCAACCTTTTCCCTTTTATTCTCAATATCGTTCAATCGCAAAAATCCACAATAGGCATAGGCTCGAAGATAGCCTAGCTATATAAAAATAAAAAGGGAAGAATAAAAGGAGGAAACCCAACGTAGGCATAAAATGACTGATCATAATAAAGCATATGAAAACAATATTAGGCATAGGTGAACTTTATCAGATTAGATCTTCCAATAGGTTTATTACATGTGTAAATGGGGAATGGCGAACGATAGATCCATTACTATACAAAAAATGTATTTTAAATCCACTCACTTGTATGCTTTCCATTTCTAGATCTGATCCATGGTTTTCTCCCTTTTTTCGTAGCATAGATCCAGGCATCTGAATTCTTTTCTCTTATTTTGGAGTAGAGGAATCCTAGATCTATTTTTTTATTTTAAGAACATATTTGGAGAGGAAGAGAAGAGATTAGATCTAAGAATTGCTTGGGGAAGAAGAAGAATCTAAATTATTTTAGGTTGGAGCAGCGTCATGCGTTTCCATTAGTTTAGGTCAAGAAAACAATAGGGTTAGGGTCCATTATATAGCTTCTAAGCCAATGAACCTGGTCAGAAAACGTGCCTACATACAAAACGATGTATTTCGCTCGGATCTAGGAGGGGGTCTACCCCTATACAGAGGGTCGACACCTGTGTCTTCCCCCCTATAGGGGGGTCGACACCTATGTCGACACCCTTCGAGCGGGATTTTTCCCGCTCACCCGCTTTTGACTGTTTTTGAATATTTTTGAATTCTGGAGATATTTTGTATATATATATGAGCCTTATATGTATACAAACTTCTAAAGCTCATAACTTCTTCATACGTTATCCGTTTTACGCAAACTTGGACTCTATCCCAAGCAGAATTCCGAGACGAATGCAATGATGATGTCCGTTTTACTTAATTTTTGATATTTAAATTAAGTATCTTTATTTTATTACCTCTTTTGTTACATAGATCGTTAACGTATTAATTTTTCCATCTCTTCCACTAATTTAAATTGCACATCACCATTATTTATATTTCCATGCATATAAACATTTCTAATTATATTGAAAATGCGGGGTGTTACAAGTTATGCTGATAAGAGACGAAGAGAATTGAAATTCTCCATTGGCGACTTGGTGTTTGTCAAGATTTCTCCATTAAAAAGCGTGATTCTATTTGGCAGGAGAGGTAAGTTAACACCAAGATTTGTTGGTCCATTCCCAGTTCTCGAGCACGTTGGGAATTCATCCTATAAAGTTGGAAACCACGCCAAAACAGTAGAGTTTCAGATCTAAGAATTTATTTGTGGCTAAGGTGAGTGATTTGCATTGTTTTGCACTAATCACGGCTAATTAGGAGTGATTAGTGTTACTTGACGAAATTAAGCATTATAAAAATCTGGAAAAATATATAGAATTCTTAAATGCCACTTTATGCCTCTGTTAGAAATTTGGGTTAATTTGGACATGTTTTGCTAATTGTATGGCTAAATCATGATTAAGGGGATTAAGGGGAAAACATGGGTTTTGGGTATGTTTGATCTATATCGACATGTTAAAATTGTTGTTTTGGTGTTTATGATCGATTTTACATGTTGCTATGACTGTTTGGAATGATTTGTGATTGCATAGAAAAGTCATAATGGTCGAAAACGCCGTCGTATGGCGTAAATAGCTTGCTAGAAAAGTTGCAGGAAATGGTGTAGAATCCTGTTCGTGACCAGGGTATCACGACCCGACCCCTACCGTGAAGCATCATCACGAGCCAGGCCACTCGCCACGAGTGCACCCGAGCACCACGAACCGAACCACCCCTCACGAGTCGATCACCATGATGCACCATGATCAGAAGCTTGGTCACGACAGGAGATGTTTGTCACGAACCACTTGGCGACCACGAGCTAGAAGATCACGACCAGGACATGGATCACGAGTGCGGCCCACGAACCGAATGTAGCCCACGAGCCATCTATGTGTCACGAACCTCGAGCCAAGGACAGGAGGGGCGAGCTGCGACCGATGCCTAGGGGGATCACGATCTGGTCTTCGAATCTGGACAGCGAACGAACTAAATGGAAACTGAAGTGCGAACGGGATGATGACCAAAACCCGAGATGCAAAGGTAGTCCTGTTGGATCTAGATTAACACTGGAGGGGGTGAATAGGGTTAATTACAGTTTTTACTGAGTTCAAAAATTACGGGATAATAAACAGATTACATATAATAACAGAAATAGAAATGCAGAAAGTAAGTGACACAAGAGATACCCAGCTTCGGCAAAACTCTGCCTACTGCTGCATTCCTAAGGTTTCTACTAGGTGATAGAACAGATCCCGCATACGAGACCATGTACGTTGGCAATCCCTACTTCTATTCTAACCCTACGCTCAAAACCGTAGACTGATCTAAACCCCTAGATCAGATTCTCCCTGATTACAACCCCGTAACCAGTAAATCCTAGATTTTACAGACTCTAGCAACTGTCAGTCAACACCCTGACTGATTCCCCTAGATTTTTACAGAATTCTAGAAACTGTTCAGAATTGTTTTACAAACAAAAAAAAACGAAACAAATACAAATTCAAATGGAAAATTTAAACCCTAGGAGATAAATAATAAGGGTTATCCCATTTTGAAAAATAAAGCCGACCACTATTCAACTGGTTGCACCCTTTCGCTTTGTCCCGATTCCTTTTATTCTCTGGAGAAAGAAAATGGCGGCTGCCCTAGGGTTAGCAATTTAAATCTCCAAATCGAAATCGATTTTAGAAAGAGATTTCTCTGGCTAAATCTATGAAGCTCGTACGAATGATGCTTGGCTCTCTCTTGTCACCGATTTGAGGTTTTTGTTCTGCAATCGAAAACCGATGTGAGTTCTCTGGATTTTTCTTCGAATTCCTTGAATTTATTTTGTGGGTTTTCAATCATCTGTTGCCGGTAATGATATGGTGCTTAAATAGGATTTTTAAAATCCTCAATCACTCTGATTTCCTAAGTGGCTCGATCTGATTGCTGCGTGTTTCCACTTTTGATTTGTTGCCTGATTTTGCTCTACTTTGAATGTGTGATGATAAAAACTGGAAACAATTGATTTAGAATTTATTTCTTCCCAGAAACTTGCTTGCCCCATTTAAAAAAGTTCCCAAATCTGTTTTGTTTGATTGAAAATGCTGTAAGTAACTCTGGGAAAATTGAAATCTAAAAATGATTTCTTTCCTTATTCGAAATTCCATATTTCTGGAATAATAAAAAGCACATAAAAAAACCATTTGTGTCCCTTTGAAATCAATTGAATCATTTTCTGGAAGATAATAATGTTTTCCAAAAATGCTTGTGTGATTGCTCAATGAACTTGGATGGCTTTATACACTATTTTGGACGTTGGCAGAAACAAAAATCGATTTTCATAATTAATGTTTGCCAAATATATCCTCTTTGATTGCACAGATGTATTCTTGGTTGATTTCTGGAAATTGATGACATGCCTTCATTTCTGCATTTCATATCCATATACTAATTTGTACTGCATCATGAATGCATTTTGAAAAACTGGGAATAATTGAAACTTGCCAAAAAACATGAATTGTGAATTCCTGGATATCACATTGTATTCTTGCATAGCATCATACTGAAAAATGATCATTTTCAGGAAATTAAGAAACTTGATATATATTTATAGGACTGTTTTGATCATGCACCATAATGTAGTGTACTCTTTGGTACTCTCCATTGTGTACATCCGGGCTTCTTGCTGTTTGATACCATCCACCACTGCTCTTGTCATCTGTTTATAGAAATGAGTTGTTGTACCATCAGTTCACCATGTCCAGTAGAAGATATGTACACATTTGTACATGCTTATCATGATGTAGCTTGAAAACTTCCTATATATGATGCTTTGAGTGTTGTTTACACTTGACTATTTGAGTGCCATGCAACAATGAACTATGTTGTACTTATGAACATTCATGCATATGAATTCACACTTAGCTATTCATGTATTCTCTTTATCCATGTTGTATTGAGTTGATCTGTTTGTTACTTGCTGCATCTACATACAGACCACCTTCATATTTGCTGTGAACACCATGAAATTTTCCTTGATCATGCTTTCCCACTGAACTGCTTGTGCACACTTGTATATGATGTAGAGAATATGATACTTGCACTTGGAAGCTTTGCCTTGACACTATGAACTTGAGGATGATCACCCAGATTTGATTTGCATGAACTATTTGACATGAGCTCCTACTTGTACTCCCCTTGTGCTTAGTTGATCATGAATGTTTTGACATGCTTGCATATATAGTACATGCTGCATCTTCTATCCTGCATGTATATGTTGGCTTAATTCTTGTATAATCCGATGCCACCACTTGATCTTGTTGTATAGACCATGTACTTGTTCACCCTGAAGACTTGCCATGTTTCATTGCTTGAAATAGCTGAATGTGTTGTTTTGCCTCGACCATTTGTGTAGCTCCACTACTATGTTGTTGCTATTTGTGTGTACACCATCTCTTTTGTTGTCTTCATGTTGCTGTCCATTTTTGACTTTTCTTTGGATGTTTGCTGAGTGTACACTGAGTCGAGTTAGTCTACGTGACTACTCCTCAGTTTCACACTGAATTGGCGAGGCAGTGCACATGTGTATATACACACGTGTGTATATGCAGCCATTCAGACAAAATTTTCTGTCCCTGTATTGAGATATATATGTTGTCTGCCTTGTGATATTTACAGTGTATCACTGTGAATATCACAAGCTGTCTAGACACAGTCAGATAAATCAGATCGAGTCAGAAAAATGATGAGAAACACACCGAAATCTGAGGCAAATAAAATTTTAAAAATAAAATTTATATTCGCATATATCCAATTTAAATTCTATTGCAGTCTACTGTGTGTGTGTTTCTATATTTGACAGGTATGAAGACTGGACTGACTGTGAAGTGAAGATAGAGGCTTAAAGACAGAAGATAGTAAAAAAAATGTATATCTGTATATGAGTGAAAAAGAAATTATATATATATAATTGTATAACTGAGTGTGAGTGTTGTAGTGAGGAGCTGTGTATATATATAAATTGTACTGAAGTTTGTAATAAACAAATTTGTTTGAAATAAAATATTATTTTATTGTTGTCAAACAAACTTGTCTATTTTACTCAGTTTATTTACAAGTACAATATTCAGTGAATTATCCGTGATGTGTACAAATAGCGGAGTTGTAAATCTATACTGTTTAGTTATTGAAATAGAATATTCAATTTAAATAGAATACTGTATGAATATATAAATGTCTGTATGGTCGTATTCCATTTAAATATAAATATTATATTCCTGTCGGTGATGTATATATAAAACAATACAATAACAAACACATTTATATTAATATATATTTGGTTGTTATCATCAAACAAAAATCATATAATTGTGTATACAACAACATTATATACAATAAGTCCAAACGAGAAGTTGTGACTCAGGATCCAGATGGGAACCAATGAGTTAACTTAATGATTGGACTTTGCTGCGGGACGTGTGCAAAGGGGTTATCGATGTCTATAGCTTTGACTCACCACTGAGAGACGGATGTTGGCTATGGATCAGTGCAGTGGAGTTGTCATGACTCCATGGGACAAAGTGATCATAGCAGGGCTATGAGCCATTACAGTGGAGTTGTTATGACTTCATGGGGCAGAGTGGACATAGCAAAGTATTGGTGGTTACAGATCAGTGAAGTGGAACCGTCATGACTCCATGGGGCAGAGTAACTGTAACAAAGAATTAGGTGATCAAAGTGATGGATATCGTATACTTTACGCACTGAGTGAGAGATGTGAGGATGATTGATATGTTTAATGTTTGCTATCACCATGACATGCACACCCCCTCCCCATTATTTTCACGCTATGTGTTAGTGTCACCTTAGAGTACCGTACATCTTGTTGTGCTAACTCTTTGGTTGCAGGTCCAGGTTTGGTTATGTATACCTGTTATTGTTCTGTTTTTGCTGCTTATCGCTCATACCAAACTTTTTTCTGACCCAAAGTTTTATGTCTCTTCTTATCACTCTGGGTGCTCCTAAACGAGCAGACTAGAGATAGGTTAGCTGGTTACGCACGAGTAGCTATCCGGAGACGAGCATGAGGCTTACACATCATTTCTATATATTCTCTCTGTGTTGTTGCTGGTCACTACTTTGGTCATTAGTAGTGTGCCTTCCTATTTTGCTTTAGAGACAGTTTTTAAAAGTTGTAATAACGATGGTCTGGATCATAAGATGTATCTTAAATTTTCCGCTGCTATGATGGTTTAGTTTTCAGCTTATGTACTGTCTCGCCTGTTTTATATCAAGTTATTTTATTATTATATTTTGTTCCATGCGCTATGATATATAGTACAGGTTCTTTGTTGGTTCACCGTTCAAATTCCTTCCCTTTTCCTTTCTTTTGACGACCGTCCCGTGCTGGTTGGACGTCGACACAATGCTTTCCTTTGGAAATGTCGGCTGGTACGGGGTGGACCGTCACATGAACGGTACGCTAATGATCTTCCTCTTTGGTACCGATTCGAAATATACAAAAGATGGAGTCTCTTATGTTCCATGTTTGAAATTATAGAAGAAGCGGACATCTTCGAAGGTAATCTCTGTACCCAGAATTTCCCTATAAGCGATATACAAGGTGTACAGATAAGCATAGGGGTTGGGTTGAAGCTGCATTGGAGCATTTCGCATTCGTCTCATAAAATCGATGACGAATGGCGGAAACGGAGGTATCGCCCCAACAATGCACATTAACATACTAATCGCCATATACCCTTCAGGCGGATTATGAGGTCGTTCGGTTTTAGCGGGCAACTCAGTGTCTCTTCGGAGAATTCCATGCTTTAAGCATATTCGTGCGTGTTTGGCGTCGTCAATTGTCGATTCGACGGAATCACCAGGCGACTCCAAGACAATAATATTCTCAAACTCGTCGGGAGCGTGACTGTCTCCTACACCTCCTTCCTCTTCTTCATCCATAGAGATATCACCTCCGAATAATGCTCCACATTCATGAATTTCCATTTCGTAGTCTGGACCCTCACTATCTCGTTCCGGATTTGAAGTGGAAGGTATGTCTTCGATGATAAAAATTCCAGATGATCCTACGGCTTCTTTCCTCTCTGCTACCCTGGTTGAACGTCTTATAGCCATGATCGCTGTACTATCCAAGAGGTAACAGAATTAGAGTACAGTTACCCGTGCCCCCAGTGCTTGTATGTGTGCTAAAGTGTGCAAATGTGTACAATGTAGAAATCAGAGAATACAAGATTAACAGAGAAGTCAAGCAATATGGAAAGTGGCCATGTGTTCATTAAATTCCAGGTGATCAAGTTATGAAGGCTCTATCCTAACCGTTCACAAGTTGACGATCATGATTTATTTGTGTCGAGCTATTTACAAGTTATGCATATGTTTCACATGAAAGATATCCAAAAATATTCGGGTCGGTTCGAAAGTCCTAGCCTTAAACAGCGGCTCGGTTAGGAAGTTTATATGCAGGCATCACGACATAACGAAAGTATTCATGTAGGCTTGTCAGTTCGGTTCGAAGGAGAAAGGAAAACAAGGTCAAATCGGATCTTATGAAGTTATAAAGGTTTGGAACAACACCGATCCGACCCGACGCAACCTTTTGGAAGCTGACTCCATTCCTTAAGTATTTACAATCTGAATTGACCCAATGTCATCAACGCTTCCCTCTATGTACGCTTGGATAAGCCTCAACTCCTTTCATTTCTAACCAATCCAAACCGATTCCACGTGCCTCATTTTAATTGATCTGACCTCCTCCGCTCCGTCATATACCCATCCACTCTCCCACTCTTATTTCCGTCTTCTTCTTTTCTACTCCTCCAAGAACACCTAACCCGTTGACCCTCGAATGTTCACTTATAACGAAGTATTCATGGATTAATACCCTCAGCGCCAACTCAGATCATCTCCATCACTGTCTTGAAGTGGCGATAGAGCCAACAACAACGACAATGGCGAATCGATGGGCCCCAGCGACGTATTGGATATTGAATTGGGCGAAAACATCCAATTTGATCCCAGTTTCGAGTTAAGGTTGGAAGACATATCGTGAAACAAGAATTGAAAACCCACTTATGGATTTATTGCGGAAACTAGAGATGTTCCTGGAGGTTTGATAATTAAGGTTTTCTATTAAATTCAGAGGATATGATAATGAAAATAAGGAGAGAGATAATCGTGAATTTATATGTAAATAAAAAGACTCTTCGTGTTCTATTGGACTAGACAATTCAGTCTGACCCGAACGGAGAGAGAGGCCAGATAAGTTCAAGGCCTTTTCGGCCCAAAATAGTGACCAAGGACCAAGCATGATACGGGTCAAAGAGAACCGATCCGAACCCGAGCACAAAAGTTAATTAAAAAACATTACTCAACACGTGAAAGGGAAATTCAAGAGAGGATGCCGTAATCACCCTAAATGTCAGAAATTACCTGAAAGAATTGCTCGGACTTTGAGCGAAATCTTGAAATTATTGAGAACAACAGGAGTAATTCATACATTCCATGGTATGTTTATAGGCTCTACCAACAACAAAAGATACTACTTCATGAAATGTTGTGATTTTATTGATAGATGGAAGCAACTCTTGAATGGCCTTGATTCAAAAGTAAATAAGTTAACCATTTCGAAGCACAGTTTATCTCCAATAAATGTGTACTTCGAGGGGGCAAAATGTTAGCTTACTTTGTGATTAGGCTACAAAAAGTTAAGGAATTAACAGATGAATGTATTTGAAGATGTAAAGCAAGATAGGCAGCCTTACGGATCGGTTCGGAGCCCACCGATCCGAACCCCTGCTCTCTACCACATGCGAATTGGAAGAATGACTACAGGCAATCTGCGTGGATCGGTTTAGAGTGATAACATCCGATCCAACCCCCCCTTTTTATTACATAGCTGATCCGAACTAAAGATCAAACTGCAATGATCACACCACGTTCCTATGATATCGGAATGGTTATGCTCTGCTATCCCACGTTTCTGGTGTGTTGGCAACGTCTCTGAGCATCCGATCCCGAATCACATGGGATGGACCCCACGTGGCACCGAACCGGATCGAAATTTAGCCTATAAATACCCCCACAAAGCACCATTTTAAAGGATATTTTGGCAAATTAATCACTCTAACTTCCAGATCAACGAATTTCATTGCTTTATTCAGATTATACCCAAACTTTTGGAGTATAATTCAACAAATTGAAGAGAGAAGATCAATTATATAAGTGAGAATGAGAGGAAATTATCATTGTATTTATATTTGAATCATCAATCAAAGAAGTATAAAGTGGATGTAGGCTCTTTAACGCCGAACAACTATAAATTTGGTGTTCTCATTGCTTTTTCTTTCTATTTTATTCAACATTATTGTTCAAATGTGTGTTAGAACCACTTTTCGTTCTAAAAATCCTTATCATTCATTTTAAGCCTGAAAATCTGGATTTTAAAATTTGCAATCTTATTTCTCTCATATTTCTTTGTCTTAGCTCGGATCAAAATAAGTTATATGTAAAATGTGTCTAGAAAATCGCCATGGACACAATGTTAAAAAAACTATAGCCAAATTCGCACAGTCTTCTTTTTATTTCGCTTCTCCATTAGTCTGTTTCTTATTATTTTTTAGGGTGTTACATTCTCCCATCTTTAAAAGATTTCGTCCCTGAAATATCTAAAGACAGAAAAATGTAATATCAATCACATCCAAATCTACAACCATCTGCTCAAACAACATCCAATGCTTTCATTGTCCTTAGGATTTCTAATGCGGATTATGTATTTATGCAATCGTGAAATGCATATGTCACTTTGTAATAGAAAAGATTAGGCGGTCTACTGACTTAGTCGATCTCCTATTATGCAAGTATGCTTATATAATGCTTCAAAATGTATGCAAAATTCCTAGTGATGATTGGTAGTTTCATATGCACGATAAATCCATTATCCATATCTAACATACATATGTTATTCAATCATGTATATAACAACCATGTAATAATAAATGCAATCACATATCCATATTCATATGTATTGTGCACCTTGTTGGTCGATCAATATAAATAATGCCTAGCGTATGTATATGTAATCATTTGCATCCACTAGCAAACACTTGCATCGACATGTTCTAATAACTTGTTTACATTCATCTTTACCATTTACCAGCTCAATCCTAAGGTCTATTCTCTCATAAGATAAACAAAGAAAGATCCTAACAAGGATAAATTAAATGATAGAATATCTGAAGTGGATTGTCAAATAGATATGAGTAAGAAACTTGGATCCTCTCCTTTGACTCTCAAGTTGCTTCATCTGAATCTTCTAGTCATGAATCTTCATACCGACTCATGTGATTTTTCCACCTCTTTTAATTGATTGCTTCTATTGTACTTGTTGAATCATACAAATCTCATACATCGTAACCAACTTCATCGAAAGCCAACTTATCAATTCTAAATTATACAAAAAAGTCTTACAAGCCTTGGAGAAAATTTACCAGTTTACCCCATAAAAAAAATTCTCCATTTCTGACTCATCATCCATCCATACATCTCCTTCCAACCTTAAACCCATTCTTACTAGTCCCATATGACCCAGTCACTGTTACTACTTGGTCTGAAATTTCAGAGTCTACTCCACTCTCCAAGTAAAAGTTTCTTGCTTTCAATACTTTTACAACATTCACGTTTCAGTTCCACTCTTTAACCTTTTAACTTATAATTCTTTTATTTGTCCCATTTGTATTCTCCAATCCTTATAAGAGTACACTTTGTAATTTTTTTTTGTAAAACTCAATTTACCATTCAAATATATTATTTAAAATATTTCCGGAAAAACTAAATATTCTTATGGAGTTACAAGGATACGAATTTCTTAAAAGGTTCCATTTCTAAAACCATACACATGGTTATACTCAAAGCGGACTTATAATTTCTTTGTTCTTTTTTACCAAAACACTTACTTCTCTAAATCTTATTGATCTTTAGCAATTTCTTTCTAAATATTGTTTGTCTTCCCTTTTCCTTACTAAAATTCTTTTCTTCAAATGTCTTTCCTCGGGACATAAGTATATATCTGGTTATTCTTATGGAATTTCTATATCTCTATTGCTTATAACATAGGAGTATTCAACCTTTTTCTCAATATCTAAACTTGTCGTACACTTCAAACGACGGTTACATAAGGATCCAACACTCTTGGATTTTATCAACCTGATTTGACAATTATGTATTAACCCATCTTCAAAGACCTTCCATATGTCATTACTCTACAAATTGGGTTTATAGGATCCACTAGCATCATCTCAACTTTAATGAACACCAAACCCTAGTAAGGTAGTGTAACACCCCACACCCGCTAAGGTCACTCACTAAGGGAATGCCTTAACTTCGGTGGAGTATTTTAAGTGAATATAGAACAGAAAAATTACAACAAGACAGATATAAATAATACTTGAAAATCTAAAACATCATTTCATTGCAGCAGAAGATAAACATGTTTGGTTACAATACCAAAACCAACTAAAACAAGAGTCAAGTACTAAATATCCATCCTGATAAAAACAAAAGTACATAATCCCACTACCTACTAATAGCCATAATAGAAAAGATAAGCTGAGCTCTACATCAACGGTCCAAGCTCCAAAAGATAGATAAAGCAATCTGATCAAAGCCCACTAGTGCTAGGCCCAACCTGGGGACCTGAGGGGGGGAAAAGATAAAAACAACGGGGTCAGACATAAGTCTGAGCGAGTCCTATAACTTTAACAATACAATCATTAAAGTAATTAGGGTATGATATAAACTTGGTACGGTAACGACTGGGGATAAATGACTACACTAAGCAGCCAACTAGACATAGGAAGAACCAAGATAACGGTAAAGACGCATCTACCCACCCAAGGATAATTACTAAACTGCACCACACCAGTCATTCCTACTTAAAGGTTGATCCCACCCATGGACTTAGAAAATATAACTAGTAGTTTCGTGTACCCCTAGCTGACCACATAGGTGCCGTCTGCCCCTATCTCCACTGGGTGTACCCACTACTCCCCAAGCGGTCGGCTCCCTAACGTAGATACCCATGCTGGCCCCACAGTGGGGTGTATCACTCCCCAAAGTGGCAACCCGATACAACCAATGGTGCACGGCTTATACCTACATGATGCAACAACGTCTTACCTACTAGCCCGGGCCCACACACGCATATGAAACCCGTTGGACTTGCGTTGCCACCACTACCCTGTTTTGGCCTCTTATAGTCAAGCCCAGTACGCGTGTCCCGTCCTCGACATGGGTCGAGCCCACAAAGATACATATGGGTTACTGGTTGAAATGGGCCCCCACAAGCTACCCACCTAAGCTTGCTTCCTCTAGTGTATCCCACTTAACCCTTTAATCATGTTTAATTACATGTTTCCACTTTGGTTAAGTATTCTAATCGTATTTTCTATTGCCACCCAAGGCAACCACTAGATTTCCACATGCCACCCAAGGCACCCACTTAACCCCTCATGCCCCACTACATGCTTATCTGGTTAAGTGTTTCTTAATTGATTAAGACCGTAACCTTTGTAAAGACCTCTCACATTAGACTGTCTTTTATGGCAGCTGGATTTGCCGGTCGGGTCCGGGCAGCCTTACGCCATAACAGAGTCTAACCTCGTGTCTTTACACTTGTCACGTATTTAGTTTATGCCTAAGACCTCTCACATTGGGCCAATCATTTGTAGCCGCTGGATTTGCCGGTCGGGTCCGGGCAGTCTTATGCTACAAAAGGGTCCAACCTCGTGTCTTAGTCGATTAATTACACCTAATTAATCACCCCCATATTTTGAATTAATTTTCCCTAATTAATTCCAATGTAATGATGTACATAATTGACTCAATTATGTCCATCCACTTATGGTATGCAACATCATACCAATTTCACCACAATTTTGTTAACATGAATATTAACCCCATTGTTCCCCACGTAATACGCTAACATGACATACTTAAAAGGGAAGATTCATCACAAATACAATGGGTTCAACTTAGCATAACATTAGCATCAACATGGGTTTTAAAGGTGTCAACTTGCATATATGACCATAGCATCAAACCCAACTAGCATAAATAATCAACCCAAACTTGCATGAATCACATATGTCATAAAGAGGGTAACTTGCATAGATGTTCATGTCATAGACCTATCATAAAGGGATGAACTTGCATACATGTCATAGGTCTAAAAAGGGATGAACTTGCATATGTTACTCATATCATAAAAAGGGGTAAACATGCATATATATGCATGACATACAAAGGGTTAAACTTGCATATGTATGCATATCATACAAAGGTGTAAACTTGCACATGTTACTTGCATATAATCAAACACCAAACTTGCATAACATGTCATATATGAACTTACATATAATCAAACACCAAACTTGCATAACATGTCATATATGAACTTGCATATAATCAAACACCAAACTTGCATAACATGTCATATATGAACTTGCATATAATCAAACACCAAACTTGCATAACATGGTGTCATAATGGACCAATGTTTATCATAGTGATTTTCATAACTAGCATCATGAACATATAGCATAAAACTTGCATAACTAGCATCATGGACATATAACATAAAACTTGCATAACTAACATCATGAGCACATAGCATATGATAACATAACTTGCATTGATCCACATTCATAACCATAACCTCATTACATCCTATCATAATTAGTTTAGCAATTGCTTGCTTGAGACGACCCGATTTCCCGTTCTCACGGAAACAAGGTTATCTTTGGAATATAACTCAGAAACAGATAATAGCAGAACAGAATTAAATAAATACACCAGAATGAACAACAAAATATACTGGATAAAAGTAATCATCAGAGTTACACAGTATACAGGATCTTACTTAGTACAAATACAGTTCAGCTATACATAAATGTCTACAGCGGAAATAAACAAAATATGTACAATAGGAGCTGAACAGCATAAAAAGAATAAATGATAGAATCCATCTTCAGCTCCAGCTATCCAGAAAAAGAACCAGCTAAACCTGAATACAAGGCTGCCCGTGTAGAAAAAAGGGCACCCGAGTTTGAGAGTGAAACAAACTACGAGTCAGTCATGGGACTGGTATGAGAAATCTACTCAACACATATATAATATGGCTAATCACAGGACCACGCCACTTTCGCGGAACGGGATTACTCCATTGGATTGCCAGTGCTTTAAAACAAATCTTTCTTTTAAACATCGCTATGCTTTTTATAAAAATGAAGCCGTTATAAGACTCAGTTCCCATCACACAATGCAACGCAAACCGGAGGATAGAGTTTTTACCTTATAACGGTCAAAATATGCTTGATACGAATAAACAAAGGCATTCGATATTATTGCTAGTGTTTATATGTTTTGAAAACAATTTCAAATCATAACTATCAATCATAGACGGCATGGGTACCATATATCATGTCGCCATATATATATACAATCAAAACCGCACGATGTCGTATTTGGAAATTGGATTTCCGTCATGAACCAAGGCAAAAGATAGTCCTTACCGAATTCGAGACGCTCTAGCCCGTGTCCCAGGCAAGTACTCAGTCAAGCCTTTGGATCGTCAGGGCCGGTCCACTGATGTGGATTAAAATGCCTGAACAATACGTTTCCCCGCCCTTTGGGGCGTCAACGAGCCAACGAATGACTCCATCGGACCCGGATCGTCCGATCAAACCGAGGCGCCTCGCAACAGCAACAACCACATAGGTGAAAAGTATATAAATGTCAGGGCTGGTAGGTCACTGACACCACCCTAGCTAGAAAGAAACGCATGCCCTCCCTGAGGTCCTTCTCCCGTTTTAGGTTCATACCGGGGTGTGAGGCCCGCGAATTCACGTTATACACAAAGCTACGCCACACAGGCGGTGCTTTGATCATCACCACAAGACTTTGCTTTTCAACAGAAGTCCTGATCACTGCATCTTAGCATGCCACACAGGCAATTCATGCCATGCGACTGATGGCTATCAATCACACAGAACAAATTCCAATGTCGGACACACAGTCCATTTACAAGTCCGTTCTGGGTCTGAACGAAACCGGAGGCACTAAATACCTCGCAAACCCTTCGATCAACACGTACGTCTGAACGATCACCACTCATTATCCATATTTCGGGATGCCTCCCAATCAGGACCTCGGTTACCATCCAAACGAGGTGAAGATCTCCGGTCTTCGACCATCGTCTTTATCTTCGACTTTCAATCGTCGGCCAATTATTTGAAATGAGAATTAACTCGGCCTTTTCAAATAATTCACGTATATTTAGAATCTCAATTCAATTTATTTCAATGGTTAAATTATTCGACAACACCAATTTTGTCCTTTAATGTAATTTTCACACCAAACACATTCAACCATCAAAAGCCACATAAATCAAGCAAATTCAGTTTATTTCCATTCCATATCGCTTACGATATTTTATAACTATTTATCGCTATTTTTATTTATTTTAAAATAGCCATTTTATTCAAAACGACGTTTCGGGCCATAACGTGGCCGTGGCGCTGTTTTTCTTCAGATTTGATTTACACATATCTGAAAATCTAACCGTTGGATCTTCGCAAAATTTACATCATTAGAAAGGTCTTTTCAAAACGAATCCAACGGTTCCAGTTTCGGGAAAATCCGACGGTCGGATCTCCCGGTACAATCGTTTGAAGTTTCGATTTCAAAATACGAACTGCAGCGTCGTTATTCGATTAAATATAATTATATATATATATATAAATAAATATAATCGTTTCTGGCGCTGTTTTTCTTCAGATTTGAATTAAACATTCCAGACAATCCAACCGTTGGATTTTAACAAGGTTGGTGCCGTTGGAAAGATTATTCCAAGGCGAACCCGACGGTTGAGGTTTCGGGAAAATCCAATGGTCGGATTTCCCGCACTAGTCGTTTGAAATCACGGTTTCAAAATACGAACTGCACGGCCTCGTTTCGTTTTAATTTTATTTATATTTATATATTTATATAAATATAGTTCATTCAATGATTTCAATATCGTTTTCACTTCAAAAAATTTTCTAACACCTTAAATTTTGGAAAAATTTCGCCATAACCTCCCCTGCACCGGGAGCGTCGGGAAATCGCAAATAGCGTCCCGGTCCTTCTAATCTCAAAAAGAAAAAGAAAAAGCCAAGCGGCTAGCCAACAGGCTCAAAATCATCACCCAAACAAATCAGTAAATGTGTACCTATTTGTCGGGCACAAATTTTATTCCTCTTCTCTAGCCCCTTTGCTATAACCTATTCAATGAATATGCATGTACATATATATACAGTCCATATCATTTTTCATTTCTATTCGACTTCATATTTGATTTCTATTTGGTTTAAAAACTCCATTCATTCTAATGTTACATAAATAGGTGCAAATCATTTCATTAGCTAATTAATGAATATTTCAACTCATATATGTTTATCTTGAACAAGTGGCTATTTTTAACACTTCACATTTTAACGATTTATGCATACAATAAAAATGTGATTTTTATTGTAAAACGATTCATTTCAAAACACTATTTTTCTATATAGTTCATATAGTCGATAAAAGGTGATTTTTATTATCAAACAATTTATTTCAAAATATGAATCTCATTCAACACATGAATTTCTAAACAACGAATGAATATCAATTCAACACATGAATGTTTTCAATAGTTTTTATATATAGATAAAAATGTGATTTTTATTATCGAACAATTTATTTCAAAATATGAATACCATTCAACACATGAATTTCTAAACAACGAATGAATATCAATTCAACACATGAATGTTTTCAATAGTTTTTATATATAGATAAAAATGTGATTTTTATTATCGAACAATTTATTTCAAAATATGAATACCATTCAACACATGAATTTCTAAACAACGAATGAATATCAATTCAACACATGAATGTTTTCTATACAATGAATAAATATAGTTTAAGCATATGAAAATAATTCAAACACACAAATATTATTCAAAATTTCGGCAGCATAACGGCAGGGTAGTTACACCGGCACCGTCCCTAGTACGGCTCCTCGCTCTACCTTAAAACCTCGCGGTTTTTGACAATGGGAATCATGCATCTAGTTCGCACGCAGGCGGCATGTATATATTTATTTCATTTCCACAAACTAATCCTATGTGGTTTCAACCAAATATTTCACAACCACAAATGGGTATTTTTCAACCACAATCAAATCAATATCCATCACAAACAATCCCAAACAACCATTCGCTATCAATCAATTTTCACAACAATTTCAACCAATAAACATCGTCCATGGTTTGTGGACGAGGGGCGTATATATATATATATATTTATATATAGCAATTCACTTTTACTTCACACATATATAATTATTTTTAAATCAGAAATCTCACCAATAGCTATCCAACTGCACGATTCTTCCTTTATAGAAATCTTCGCCTTTTGTCGCTTTCGCCCGTATTCTCTACACATGTAAAAATCGAATTTTTACTATGTTATTCAATATATAAAAATCGAATATTCAATATATAAAAATCGAATTTTTACTTCGGCTTTCAATATATAAAAATATGATTTTTACTTCGGCTTTCAATAAATAAAAATATGATTTTTACTTCGGCTTTCAATAAATAAAAATATGATTTTTACTTTTAAATTTCTAATCTCCTTTTAGTTTATAAATCATTTTAAAATCAGTTTTTAAAATGTTTTTCAAATCAGTTTTTTTTTATACTTTTATAAAATCAGACTTTATTTCCTTTTTTAAAAATCAGGCTTTATACTTAAAAAAAATCATTTCAGTTTTATACTTTTTTAAAAAAAATCATTTCAGTTTTAAAATACTTTTTAAAAATCCAGTTTTAAAAATCCAGTTTTAAAATACTTTAAAATTCAGTTTTAATATACTTTAAAATTTAGTTTTAA
Source organism: Allium sativum (assembly GCA_030737875.1). Taxonomy (NCBI): domain Eukaryota; kingdom Viridiplantae; phylum Streptophyta; class Magnoliopsida; order Asparagales; family Amaryllidaceae; genus Allium; species Allium sativum. The sequence continues at coordinate 449,306,313 of CM060921.1, read as the reverse complement.
TATACTTTTAAAAATCATTTCAGTTTTTCTTCTTTTAAAAATTTCAGTTTTTCTTCCTTTAAAAATTTCAGTTTTTAATTCTTTTATAAAAAATCTGTTTTAACTTGCTTTTATAAAATCAGTTTTTAATTTTCAGTTTTTAAACCTAATTTTATAAATTCAGTTTTTATTTTTTTAAAAAAATTCAGTTTTTAATTTTTAAAAACCAAATCAGTTTTACTTCTTTTTTTAAAATCAGTTTTAAGCTTTTAAAAATTTCAGTTTTAAACTACTTTTAAAAATTCAAAACAGTTTTCATTTTTTTTTTTTTAATTCTGTTTTAAAAACCTAAAACAAAAATCAGTTTTTGTTCTTTTATAATTTCAGTTTATAAAACTAAAAAAAACAGTTTTCAAATCTAAAAAATAATAATACAGTAATTAGTTTTAAATCGGTTTATAAATCAGTTTTATAAAACAAAAATAAAAATAAAATAAATTAACTTAAATCTTACCGAGGTATGCGAAGTGGAGGGAGGAAGAAGAGCGTCGGCGGCAGGGTTGGTGTTCGGAGGTGTCGCGAGGGTTCGTCGGTGAAGGCGCTGCCTCGATTCGCGAGGGCGAGGGTTCTTCGATGATGTCGGCGATGTCTGGAGGGAGGAAATCTGGCGGTGGGGGCTTCGGCGAAGGGTTGAGGGTCAGGCGGCGCGATTTAGGTTTTTTAGGTTTTCTCTTTTTTTTTTTATTTGTTTGTGAATAACTGAATCGGGGGAGGGGGGCAGTTGAAGAAGAAAAGGAGGGAAGGTAATTTTTTTTATTTATTTTATTATTATTTAATTATTAAATTTTGCAAAAGGGTTGACTTTTACATACGACCTCGAAACGAGGCCCACCGCCTGTCGTCCATAGCGTTTTACCCCCATTCCGAACACAATGGGATATGTATCGTAAGCTGGTTTGATCCTTACAATCAGTTTCCGTTGAATTTACAATTTAAATCCTTATATTGAATTTTAAACGTACATTTCAAATTACCGGGGTCACATACTAACTAGAAAAATTCCAGAAAAATATTTTCTAGTTACGTATTGACGATACGGTCCTAACAAAACTAGTTTCGTCGAATTCTGAGACCGTTTGAAAAATGGCCAATTTCCAGTCGATTAAAATCAACTGAAATCGGTCAAACGCGTTTCCCTTTGCCACGCTCACATATTGATTCGAAAAATTATGAAATTTGGAATCTAGCAATAACTTAACATCACGGACCCAACAAAACTGGTTTCGTCGAAATCCGAGGTCGTTTGCAAAATTGCTATTTTTAAGGGCCTTATATATATAAAAATATATATAAATTCCACAGCGACTATTTCTAATTTTAAACTGGACATATCTTATCATTTCTAAGATGAAATCTCAGTTTGTTAACTTCGTTATAAAGATATAGTTATACAGATTCAAATATTTCTTGTTTCGTTCAATTCTGACTTATATTGAATTCTGTATATTCATTTGAAATTAGAAATCGAATTTTCAAACTACCGCGCTATTTTCAATTCTATATATAATTATAATTAATTATATTCGTTTTCAAATGTCGATTCAACTCAGTTTTCATCGCCATTACTTAAAATATTTATTTTAAATATTTAAAATCCATTATTTTAGCCAATTTAAAAATTTTAAATTGGTTCAGATTTTCTGGGTCGTTACAATCTCCCCCACTTAAAACTTTTCGTCCCCGAAAAGGAATAAAGTCGAAAGTGGTTTGATAAATCTACAATCTCACAATACAACAACCAATTTGTTTCTAATATTCAGAGTATAGAATAAACAATGCACATCCATGGGAAGAAAATAACAACAGAATAGAGAATTAAATGGTGAGGTAAAGTATGGTAAATATACCTTGCACCGGAGTCAATCAGAGATATCCACTCGGCATCTAGGATAAGCTTTCTGAATGCTCTCCTCAGTTTCCCAAGTACAATCTCGCGGATCTCCACTCCATTGCACTTTGACTAAGTGAACTTTCTTGTTTCTCAGCTCTTTGGTTTCTTTGCCGATAATCTTTAGCGGCTCTCGCCTCACAGCTAATTCTGGAGTAATTTCAATATCCTGCTGAGCTGCTTCTTCCACGATCAAGTCTGGATCATGAACGTGCTTTCGAAGTTGAGATATATGAAATACATCATGGACTCCAGGCAACCAGTCAGGCAGTTTGACCCTATATGCGAGAGTTCCAATCCGTTCCAGAATAGGAAACAGACCAATGAATTTGGGTGCCAACTTTCCAGTTTTACCGAACCGGATAACTCCTCTCATCGGCGATACCCTCAGATATACATAGTCGCCAACTTCAAAGGATATATCTCTTCTTCTTCTATCGGCATAGCTCTTTTGTCGGCTTTGAGCGGCGAGTAATCGCTTCTTAATAAAATCGACTTTGTCGGCAGCTTCTCGAATCATATCAGGACCCAACACAAGTCTATTTCCAGGCTCGACCCAACAAGCAGGAGATCGGCACGGTCTACCATACAATGCTTCGAATGGCGACATTGTCAGACTCGCCTGGTAGCTGTTGTTATAAGAGAATTCAGCCAAATGCAGATGGTCTTCCCATGATCCACCGAGATCTATAACACAAGCCCGCAATAGATCTTCTAAAATGCGATTCACCCTCTCAGTCTGACCGTCTGCTGAGGATGATAAGCGGTGCTCAAGTTTAACTTCGTTCCTAGCTCGACTTGAAATGCTTCCCAGAATTTGCTAGTGAATATTGTATCTCTATCACTTACTATACTGAGCGGCACTCCATGCAGTCTAACTATTTCCCTGAAGTAAATCTGCGCCAGACTCTGAGCAGTTCTGTTTGATTTGACAGGTATGAAATGGGCGGTCTTCGTGAAACGATCTACGATCACCCAAATACTGTCATTTCCCTTTCTGGTTCTGGGCAAACCATCAATGAAATCCATAGAAATATGTTCCCACTTCCAGCCAGGAACTTCTAGCGGTTGTAATAATCCAGCCAATTTCTGTTGATCACTCTTGACTAGCTGGCAAGTAGGGCATCGGCTAACATATAAGGAAATGTCCCTTTTCATCGACTTCCACCAGAAAGTGCGTTTAATGTCATTATACATTTTGCTTACTCCCGGATGGATACTGAGTTTTGACTTGTGGCATTCATCCAATACTTCCTTTCGAAGTTCAGGAATGTTAGGAACACATATTCGACCTTTGAGCCTTAGAATCCCATCGTTGTCTATTTGAAAACTCGAGGGTTCGCCTTGTTGAATTATCCCTCTGATCTTCTGAATGAAGTGATCATCCCCCTGAAGAGCAGATATCTTATCTAGCAATGGAGTCATGATAATAAAACTGGCGATCATTACATTCTTTCTGCTTAATGCATCGGCCACGACATTGGCTTTTCCTGGAGTATATATAATTTCAAAGTCATATGCTGCAAGAAACTCCAGCCAACGTTGCTGTCTCAGATTTAAGTCCTTCTGAGTGAACAGATACTTTAACGACTGGTGATCTGTAAACAGTTCAAACCTCTCGCCCAGAAGATAGTGTCTCCAGATTTTCAAAGAGAATATGATAGCCAATAACTCAAGATCATGAGTTACATAGTTTTTCTCATGTGGCTTCAGTTGACGGCTAGCATAAGCAATTACTTGGCCCCTTTGCATTAACACTGCGCCAAGGCCTTCTCTAGAAGCATCAGTCCAGACCTTTAAATCTTGGTTGCCATCTATAATGGTTAACACCGGAGCTGTGGTTAATCTCAACTTAAGCTCTTCGAAAGCCTCCTCACTCTCTTGAGTCCATTTGAATTTAGAATGCTTCTTTGTAAGCTTCGTTAAGTGGCCAGATATCTTCGAAAAGTCTTTAACGAACTTCCGATAATAGCTAGCCAATCCGAGAAAACTACGGACTTCCGTGGGAGTACTGGGCTGTTTCCAATTCTGAATAGCTGTGATTTTGCTTGGATCCACAGCGATCCCTTCTTTCGATACAACGTGGCCCAGAAATTTCACTTCATCTTGCCAGAATATACATTTGGAAAACTTGGCTTTTAATACATTCCGTCTGAGGATTTCTAGAACCTGTTCCAGATGCTTTTCATGTTCGGCCTTTGATTTAGAGAAGATTAGAATATCATCAATAAAAACCAGAACAAATTTGTTCAGTACTCCTCTGAATACTCTATTCATCAGATCGACGAAGTAAGCGGGAGCGTTACATAAGCCGAACGGCATTACTAACCACTCGTAGAATAAGTCGGGGCCTCTGAACGCTGTCATTGGAACACACTCTTCGGCAATACGAAGTTGATGGAAGCCTGTTGCTAGGTCCATCCTTGAGAATACTTGTGCTCCATTCAGACGATCCAACAAATCATCAATCCGCGGCAATGGATATTTGTTCTTTATTGTCTGTTTGTTCAGATCACGATAATCCACACATAGCCGTAGAGTACCGTCAGATTTTGGGACAAACACCACTGCTGCACCCCAATCAGAGAAACTAGGCCTGATCAGACCTTTCCATACTAGCTATCGTGTTTGATTGTCTAATTCCTCCTTCTCTTTCAAGGACATTCTTCGAATAGCGTGAACTACCGGCCTTGCATTGGGAATTAAAGCAATTTTGAAATCTATTTCTCGCTGCGGAGGTAAGCGAACAACTTCTTCGAACACATCCGCATAGTTCTTGACAACAGGAATGTCTTTAATGAGGTCAGGAATATTCTCTGTGACTTCAGGAACATTTTCTATTTGAGCTGGAGAAACATCGAGAGCTGCCCAGAAGTCTTTTCTATTAGCATTCTGACCTTCACAGGGAATGGTTATATAATCACCTGATTTAATCTTCACCTTCACGACTCTGTCGGCGCATTTAACTTCAGCTTCATATTTGGTCAACCAGTCTAATCCCAAGATAAGATCAAACTCTTTAAAATTCATGACGACCGCGATGGTAGGAAACCGATAACGAGAGAAAGAAACCGGCACTCCACAAACCCAACTGAGATCAATGGAACCCCCAACCGGATTCTGGACAGTCATTGGTTCCTTGAGCTTCTTCAAATTCAAATCCAGTTTCTTAGCTGCATCTTTGGCAATGAAACTTCGCGACGCGCCTGTGTCAAACAGTACTTTGACTGGAATGTTTTTGACAGTAAGCGTGCCTTCAAAAACATCGGGCCTTTCTTGACTAGCTGAGGGCTCAGAAGTTTCTGCTACTTCATTTATACATATGGTTTCAGATTTCTTTGAGAGTTGGCACTCCCGTGCAATATGACCTGCCTGGCGGCACTTATGGCATCTCCTTTCCCCATGGGGGTTCCTTTGTTTCTTAGTGGGCTTGGATCCACTTTTTATCCGCTTCTTTAAGGGCCCGCAATTTATCGACAAATGCCCCTTCAGATGGCAGTTAGAGCAAGTAGCAGTTGTTACGGGTTCCTTCTCAGATTTAGCCCATTTTCTCTTGGCACTGGGCTTCTTACTGGCTTCAAGAATATCAGTTTCCGACTTTTCTTTGTCACTAGAGCAGACTTCTTCTTCGTCGTGTAACATTCCTTTCTTATCGAGATCTTCGTACTGATAAGCCATGTATATCATTTCTGAGAAAGGAAGCTTCACATGCCCCAATACTTTATTCTGGTATTTCCTTTGAAGGCCATGAATAAATCTCAGATTTTTCCTCTTTGGGTTTTGAATTAGATGAGGAGCAAAGTGAGCAAGTTCGTTGAATTTCTTATGATATTCGGGAATAGTCATGTCACCTTGTATCAGATAAGAAAATTCATCACATAGTCGTTCGGTTGCTTCGGGAGGAGTAAATCTTTCCAAGAATATCACTTTGAATCTATCCCAGGTGATATCACCTTCTGGATTATTCTCTATAACTGAATCCCACCAGAACAAAGCTTCGTCTTTAAGTGCCCAGGAGGCCAGTAATCTTTTCTGGTCATCCTTAAGCTTTAATCCTTCGAAAATTTTCTCAGCCGAACGAATCCAAGCTTGTGTCTTCATAATAGATTCTTCACCAGAGAACGGTATTCCACCCATATTTCGATATTTGATTAATAGGGCCTCAATATCCGGTTCTGCATTCCTTCTGCTTCTGACACTCATTTTTCTAGTACCTCTGCAAATAGCAGATCAAGTGTTAGGTCACAGAAAAGGTATTTTAAAATATAGAAACACATACTTCAAATGTAAATGCGTCTATTGAGGTGTATTCATTCTGCTTTACTCATACTAGGATATTACTGATCCTATCTGTATAGAGTTGCCCGTCCTAGAACACTACTGGTTCTATTTCTGACGAGTTCGTTCAAATGTTATATTCCAGAACTAAGCTTAACCAAAGCTCTGATACCACGTTGAGACGACCCGATTTCCCGTTCTCACGGAAACAAGGTTATCTTTGGAATATAACACAGAAACAGATAATAGCAGAACAGAATTAAATAAATACACCAGAATGAACAACAAAATATACTGGATAAAAGTAATCATCAGAGTTACACAGTATACAGGATCTTACTTAGTACAAATACAGTTCAGCTATACATAAATGTCTACAGCGGAAATAAACAAAATATGTACAATAGGAGCTGAACAACATAAAAAGAATAAATGATAGAATCCATCTTCAGCTCCAGCTATCCAGAAAAAGAACCAGCTAAACCTGAATACAAGGCTGCCCGTGTAGAAAAAAGGGCACCCGAGTTTGAGAGTGAAACAAACTACGAGTCAGTCATGGGACTGGTATGAGAAATCTACTCAACACATATATAATATGGCTAATCACAGGACCACGCCACTTTCGCGGAACGGGTTTACTCCATTGGATTGCCAGTGCTTTAAAACAAATCTTTCTTTTAAACATCGCTATGCTTTTTATAAAAATGAAGCCGTTATAAGACTCAGTTCCCATCACACAATGCAACGCAAACCGGAGGATAGAGTTTTTACCTTATAACGGTCAAAATATGCTTGATACGAATAAACAAAGGCATTCGATATTATTGCTAGTGTTTATATGTTTTGAAAACAATTTCAAATCATAACTATCAATCATAGACGGCATGGGTACCATATATCATGTCGCCATATATATATACAATCAAAACCGCACGATGTCGTATTTGGAAATTGGATTTCCGTCATGAACCAAGGCAAAAGATAGTCCTTACCGAATTCGAGACGCTCTAGCCCGTGTCCCAGGCAAGTACTCGGTCAAGCCTTTGGATCGTCAGGGCCGGTCCACTGATGTGGATTAAAATGCCTGAACAATACGTTTCCCCGCCCTTTGGGGCGTCAACGAGCCAACGAATGACTCCATCGGACCCGGATCGTCCGATCAAACCGAGGCGCCTCGCAACAGCAACAACCACATAGGTGAAAAGTATATAAATGTCAGGGCTGGTAGGTCACTGACACCACCCTAGCTAGAAAGAAACGCATGCCCTCCCTGAGGTCCTTCTCCCGTTTTAGGTTCATACCGGGGTGTGAGGCCCGCGAATTCACGTTATACACAAAGCTACGCCACACAGGCGGTGCTTTGATCATCACCACAAGACTTTGCTTTTCAACAGAAGTCCTGATCACTGCATCTTAGCATGCCACACAGGCAATTCATGCCATGCGACTGATGGCTATCAATCACACAGAACAAATTCCAATGTCGGACACATAGTCCATTTATAAGTCCGTTCTGGGTCTGAACGAAACCGGAGGCACTAAATACCTCGCAAACCCTTCGATCAACACGTACGTCTGAACGATCACCACTCATTATCCATATTTCGGGATGCCTCCCAATCAGGACCTCGGTTACCATCCAAACGAGGTGAAGATCTCCGGTCTTCGACCATCGTCTTTATCTTCGACTTTCAATCGTCGGCCAATTATTTGAAATGAGAATTAACTCGGCCTTTTCAAATAATTCACGTATATTTAGAATCTCAATTCAATTTATTTCAATGGTTAAATTATTCGACAACACCAATTTTGTCCTTTAATGTAATTTTCACACCAAACACATTCAACCATCAAAAGCCACATAAATCAAGCAAATTCAGTTTATTTCCATTCCATATCGCTTACGATATTTTATAACTATTTATCGCTATTTTTATTTATTTTAAAATAGCCATTTTATTCAAAACGACGTTTCGGGCCATAACGTGGCCGTGGCGCTGTTTTTCTTCAGATTTGATTTACACATATCTGAAAATCTAACCGTTGGATCTTCGCAAAATTTACATCATTAGAAAGGTCTTTTCAAAACGAATCCAACGGTTCCAGTTTCGGGAAAATCCGACGGTCGGATCTCCCGGTACAATCGTTTGAAGTTTCGATTTCAAAATACGAACTGCAGCGTCGTTATTCGATTAAATATAATTATATTTATATATATAAATAAATATAATCGTTTCTGGCGCTGTTTTTCTTCAGATTTGAATTAAACATTCCAGACAATCCAACCGTTGGATTTTAACAAGGTTGGTGCCGTTGGAAAGATTATTCCAAGGCGAACCCGACGGTTGAGGTTTCGGGAAAATCCAATGGTCGGATTTCCCGCACTAGTCGTTTGAAATCACGGTTTCAAAATACGAACCGCACGGCCTCGTTTCGTTTTAATTTTATTTATATTTATATATTTATATAAATATAGTTCATTCAATGATTTCAATATCGTTTTCACTTCAAAAAATTTTCTAACACCTTAAATTTTGGAAAAATTTCGCCATAACCTCCCCTGCACCGGGAGCGTCGGGAAATCGCAAATAGCGTCCCGGTCCTTCTAATCTCAAAAAGAAAAAGAAAAAGCCAAGCGGCTAGCCAACAGGCTCAAAATCATCACCCAAACAAATCAGTAAATGTGTACCTATTTGTCGGGCACAAATTTTATTCCTCTTCTCTAGCCCCTTTGCTATAACCTGTTCAATGAATATGCATGTACATATATATACAGTCCATATCATTTTTCATTTCTATTCGACTTCATATTTGATTTCTATTTGGTTTAAAAACTCCATTCATTCTAATGTTACATAAATAGGTGCAAATCATTTCATTAGCTAATTAATGAATATTTCAACTCATATATGTTTATCTTGAACAAGTGGCTATTTTTAACACTTCACATTTTAACGATTTATGCATACAATAAAAATGTGATTTTTATTGTAAAACGATTCATTTCAAAACACTATTTTTCTATATAGTTCATATAGTCGATAAAAGGTGATTTTATTATCAAACAATTTATTTCAAAATATGAATCCCATTCAACACATGAATTTCTAAACAACGAATGAATATCAATTCAACACATGAATGTTTTCAATAGTTTTTATATATAGATAAAAATGTGATTTTTATTATCGAACAATTTATTTCAAAATATGAATACCATTCAACACATGAATTTCTAAACAACGAATGAATATCAATTCAACACATGAATGTTTTCAATAGTTTTTATATATAGATAAAAATGTGATTTTTATTATCGAACAATTTATTTCAAAATATGAATACCATTCAACACATGAATTTCTAAACAACGAATGAATATCAATTCAACACATGAATGTTTTCTATACAATGAATAAATATAGTTTAAGCATATGAAAATAATTCAAACACACAAATATTATTCAAAATTTCGGCAGCATAACGGCAGGGTAGTTACACCGGCACCGTCCCTAGTACGGCTCCTCGCTCTACCTTAAAACCTCGCGGTTTTTGACAATGGGAATCATGCATCTAGTTCGCACGCAGGCGGCATGTATATATTTATTTCATTTCCACAAACTAATCCTATGTGGTTTCAACCAAATATTTCACAACCACAAATGGGTATTTTTCAACCACAATCAAATCAATATCCATCACAAACAATCCCAAACAACCATTCGCTATCAATCAATTTTCACAACAATTTCAACCAATAAATATCGTCCATGGTTTGTGGACGAGGGGCGTATATATATATATATATATTTATTTATATATAGCAATTCACTTTTACTTCACACATATATAATTATTTTTAAATCAGAAATCTCACCAATAGCTATCCAACTGCACGATTCTTCCTTTATAGAAATCTTCGCCTTTTGTCGCTTTCGCCCGTATTCTCTACACATGTAAAAATCGAATTTTTACTATGTTATTCAATATATAAAAATCGAATATTCAATATATAAAAATCGAATTTTTACTTCGGCTTTCAATATATAAAAATATGATTTTTACTTCGGCTTTCAATAAATAAAAATATGATTTTTACTTCGGCTTTCAATAAATAAAAATATGATTTTTACTTTTAAATTTCTAATCTCCTTTTAGTTTATAAATCATTTTAAAATCAGTTTTTAAAATGTTTTTCAAATCAGTTTTTTTTTATACTTTTATAAAATCAGACTTTATTTCCTTTTTTAAAAATCAGGCTTTATACTTAAAAAAAATCATTTCAGTTTTATACTTTTTTAAAAAAAATCATTTCAGTTTTAAAATACTTTTTAAAAATCCAGTTTTAAAATACTTTTTAAAAATCCAGTTTTAAAATACTTTAAAATTCAGTTTTAATATACTTTAAAATTCAGTTTTAATATACTTTTAAAAATCATTTCAGTTTTTCTTCTTTTAAAAATTTCAGTTTTTCTTCCTTTAAAAATTTCAGTTTTTAATTCTTTTATAAAAAATCTGTTTTAACTTGCTTTTATAAAATCAGTTTTTAAACCTAATTTTATAAATTCAGTTTTTATTTTTTTAAAAAAATTCAGTTTTACTTCTTTTTTTAAAATCAGTTTTAAGCTTTTAAAAATTTCAGTTTTAAACTACTTTTAAAAATTCAAAACAGTTTTCATTTTTTTTTTTAATTCTGTTTTAAAAACCTAAAACAAAAATCAGTTTTTGTTCTTTTATAATTTCAGTTTATAAAACTAAAAAAAACAGTTTTCAAATCTAAAAATAATAATACAGTAATTAGTTTTAAATCGGTTTATAAATCAGTTTTATAAAACAAAAATAAAAATAAAATAAATTAACTTAAATCTTACCGAGGTATGCGAAGTGGAGGGAGGAAGAAGAGCGTCGGCGGCAGGGTTGGTGTTCGGAGGTGTCGCGAGGGTTCGTCGGTGAAGGCGCTGCCTCGATTCGCGAGGGCGAGGGTTCTCCGATGATGTCGGCGACGTCTGGAGGGAGGAAATCTGGCGGTGGGGGCTTCGGCGAAGGGTTCGTCGGCGGGTTGAGGGTCAGGCGGCGCGCTTTAGGTTTTTTAGGTTTTCTCTTTTTTTTTTATTTGTTTGTGAATAACTGAATCGGGGTGGGGGGGGGGGGGGGGCAGTTGAAGAAGAAAAGGAGGGAAGGTAATTTTTATTTATTTATTTTATTATTATTTAATTATTAAATTTTGCAAAAGGGTTGACTTTTACATACGACCTCGAAACGAGGCCCACCGCCTATCGTCCATAGCGTTTTACCCCCATTCCGAACACAATGGGATATGTATCGTAAGCTGGTTTGATCCTTACAATCAGTTTCCGTTGAATTTACAATTTAAATCCTTATATTGAATTTTAAACGTACATTTCAAATTACCGGGGTCACATACTAACTAGAAAAATTCCAGAAAAATATTTTCTAGTTACGTATTGACGATACGGTCCTAACAAAACTAGTTTCGTCGAATTCTGAGACCGTTTGAAAAATGGCCAATTTCCAGTCGATTAAAATCAACTGAAATCGGTCAAACGCGTTTCCCTTTGCCACGCTCACATATTGATTCGAAAAATTATGAAATTTGGAATCTAGCAATAACTTAACATCACGGACCCAACAAAACTGGTTTCGTCGAAATCCGAGGTCGTTTGCAAAATTGCTATTTTTAAGGGCCTTATATATATAAAAATATATATAAATTCCACAGCGACTATTTCTAATTTTAAACTGGACATATCTTATCATTTCTAAGATGAAATCTCAGTTTGTTAACTTCGTTATAAAGATATAGTTATACAGATTCAAATATTTCTTGTTTCGTTCAATTCTGACTTATATTGAATTCTGTATATTCATTTGAAATTAGAAATCGAATTTTCGAACTACCGCGCTATTTTAAATTCTATATATAATTATAATTAATTATATTCGTTTTCAAATGTCGATTCAACTCAGTTTTCATCGCCATTACTTAAAATATTTATTTTAAATATTTAAAATCCATTATTTTAGCCAATTTAAAAATTTTAAATTGGTTCAGATTTTCTGGGTCGTTACATTGCTAAAGGCATAGAAACTCACAACTTGTTGATTAGCACTCCTATGAAGAAGATTTAGTTGCTAGAGTTGATTAGATGTTGATTTGAGAAGCTATCTTCCTCTCTAATTTGTGGAGGCTCCTTCTAAGTTGCATTTTGACGGCATGATGACGTTGTATCTATTTTTAGTATGGATTAGGGTAGTCTTAGGGTGTATTTATAGATTTAGGATGTAGTTTAGGCCCTTAGATTAACCCTAATTTAGGTTAGAGCCGTCAGATTTCGTCACAAGCCCCAAAACACAGCCCAACAGCCAAAACAGTGCACCCAGGCCAAACCTGCCTGGCCACTTGTGTCGACTCCCAAGTCGACTGGGCAGTCGACTTGGGTCCTGCTGTGTCGACTCCCAAGTCGACTCCCCAGTCGACTTGGGGTGGCTGGCGGGAATTTTCCCGCCCAGCCCGCCTGGCCTGATTTTCGAATTTTGAACCTGAAATTTAAATCTGTTTTGAACTTAGAATTTTTCTGAAAACTTACATGGACCATAACTGGGTCATACGGACTCCGATTTACAAAAACTCGGACTCTATTTCGCGTATTTTTTCTGAGACGAACGCAATGGCGCAACCCATTTCCTCTAATTCCCACATCTGGGATTAGTTATTCTTTAATTTGTGAATGTTAATATTAACTGAAATTCGGGGTGTTACATTCTCCCCTACTTAAAGGATTTCGTCCCCGAAATCTCTAAGTCAAGAAGAACGTATCCTACCAACCAAACAACCATCTACTAACCATCAAACACTGGCATCCATTGTCCTTAAAGTTTCTAATGCTGTATGAACATATGCAAAAAGTGTGTGTATATGTTCCCTGTTTAATGCAAAATCAGGTGGTCTACTGATTCAGTTGACCTCCTTAATGCAAACCATGATAGTGCCATGCATCCAATATGTATGCGAAAGAACCCTATCGACACATACTATTTCTACATGTGTGCACAACCATACACCAAAATGCATCATCCATATGATAACAAAACCATTATACATCCATTAATATAGCTACCTACACACAATTATATGCAATATGCAATATGAAGTGACTGAGCCGATCTAGTGTCTAAAGTGTGTGTATATGCATCCACGAGCAACCACTAGCAAACACTTGCATCCACCCGCATCCATCAATCATAACATGTCTCAAACACATGTTTCAACCATAGGTTTACCCTATCTAAAGGTCAAAGGTACTAATGAGAGGACATACTAAAGATAAGATAAGAACTAGACAAACAATAAAGGAGAAATTAAAAGACATACCCTCAAAAAGGAATGGGTACAGTGAACGCATCTTCGCTTCTGTCTCCCAAGTAGCGTTGCTCTCATCATCTCCCCATTGCACTTTGACTAGTTGAACCTCTCTGTTTCTCAACTTCCTAATATCTGACCCAAGGATGCGAGTAGGAGCTCGTCGAATCGTCGCATCACACTCTACCTCCACTTCTCTAAGCAAGCTCGGCTCTACCACCTCTGCGGTCTCATGTAGGCACTTCCTCAAATGTGACACATGGAATACGTCATGTACACCACTAAGTCTCTCGGGCAAATCCACTCTATATGCCATCTGTCCAATCCTTTCCTTAATAGGAAACGGTCCTACAAACCTTGGTGCTAACTTTCCAACGGACCCAAAGCAAACAACATTCCGTAATGGAGATACCTTGACAAAGACCATGTCCCCAACATCAAACTCAAGATCTGTTCTCCTCTTATCCGCATAAGATTTCTGTCTGTCTTGCGCCGCTTTCATCCTTCTTCAAATCAAATCAATCTTTTCCGAAGTTTCTCTAACCATATCGAGCCCAAGCAAGATCTTATCCGTAGATTCCCACCAACATGTAGGTGATTGACAAGGCCTTCCATAAAGAGCTTCAAAAGGAGCCATACCAATACTAGACTGAAAGCTGTTATTGTACGCGAACTCCACTGATGGAAGATGCTCTTCCCATGTACCTCCAAAATCTAAGATACATAGCCTCAAAAGGTCTTCTAGAACACGATTCACCCTCTCGGTCTGGCCGTCCGTCTGAGGATGATATGCGGTGCTCAAACACAACTGAGTCCCTACCGCCTCTTGCAAACTCTTCCAAAACTCGCTAGTGAAGATGGCATCTCGATCACTCACTATGCTTGAAGGTGCACCATGCAATCGAACTATCTCTCGAAGGTAAACTGAAGCTAGCCATGGAGCAGTCCTCTTACTCTTCACGGGTATGAAATGGGCGCTCTTAGTAAGTCTGTCTACCACAACCCAAATTCCCGTATTACCCTTCCTCGATCTCGGTAACCCATCAATAAAATCCATCGAGACGCTATCCCACTTCCATTGCGGAACTTCCAATGGGTGAAGCAACCCACCAGGTTTCTTTTGCTCTGCTTTCACTTGTTGGCACACCAAGCATCTAGCGACATACTCGGCCACATCTTTCTTCATACCGGCCCAAAAGAAAACTCACTTCATGTCTTGGTACATCTTGTCCCCACCGGGATGAATGGTCATCTTCGAACGATGCGCATCATCAAGAATAGCCTTCCTCAAACCCTCGTCTTGCGGTACACAAAGTCTACCGTCTCTACGCAACCACCCCCTATCGTCTAGGGTGTACCTACTCAAATGGCTGGACGACTCCCCCCTTATGAGCTTCTCTACTAACTCAACCAACTGTGGGTCGTCCCGCTGTGCCTCGCCAATCCGTCCCAAAAGAGTAGGTCTGACCTCTAAGGATGCTAGCAAACCGGGTATAAAGTCAACGGAAGGTATGAAGTCAAACATCGAGATAAATTCCAAGCTTCGTCGTTCAATGAACAATGGACTCAAGGACAACCTTTTTCTGCTTAAGGCGTCTGCAACCACGTTACCCTTGCCAGGGGTATACGCTATCTCAAAATCATAGGATGCTAAGAACTCCATCCACCTTTGTTGCCTTAAGTTCAAATCCTTTTGAGAAAACAAATACTTCAAAGATTTGTGGTCAGTGAACAATTCGAACCTCTCGCCAAGAAGATAATGGCGCCAAGACTTAAGCGCAAAAACAATAGCGGCCAACTCTAGATCATGTGTAGGGTAATTTTTCTCATGCGCTCTCAACTGCCTTCCCCCATAGGCTATTACCCTTCCCTCTTGCATTAAGACTGCGCCTAGTCCTGTCCCACAAGCATCGGTATAAACAACAAATGGCTTACTCCCATCTGGCAACACTAAGACTGGAGATGTGGTTAAAGCTCTCTTTAACCGTTGGAACGCATCATCACAATCTACGTCCCATGTGAAGACTAGATTCTTCTTTGTCAAGCGAGTTAATGGGGCTGATATCTTCGCGAAGTCCTTGATAAACTTCCTATAGTAGCCAGCCAACCCCAAGAAACTCCTCACCTTGGTAGCAGTCTTCGGAACTTTCCAATCTTGGATGGATACTACCTTAGCGGGATCCACAGCTATCCCTTCCTTAGAGACCACATGCCCTAAGAACCGCACTTCCTTCCTCCAAAAGAGACATTTAGATAATTTATCCTTAAGGCTATGCGCTCGAAGAGTCTCCAACACTTCCCTGATATGTAGGGCATGCTCTTCTTCACTCTTAGAAAAGACTAAGATGTCATCCACAAAGACCACCACGAACTTATTAAGGTACTCCCTGAACACCCTACTCATCAGATCAACAAAGTATGCGGGGGCGTTCGTCAAACCAAAGGGCATCACCAGCCACTCATAAAAACCATTCGGAGTCCTAAAGGCAGTCTTGTCTATGCTATCCTCAGCCACTCTCAACTGATGAAACCCCGTGGCTAAGTCCAACTGCGAAAACATTGAGGCGCCAACCAATCATCAATCCTCGGCAATGGGTGTCTATTCTTCTTTATAAGCTTGGTGAGTTCTCTATAGTCTACACAAAGTCTGAGGGACCCATCCGCCTTCGTGGCAAAAATCACTGGAGCACCCCACTCCGATATACTTCGTCTTATGAACCCCTTCTCAAGCAACTCCCCTACTTGCTTATGGAGTTCCCTCCTCTCACGAGGAGCCATGTGGCGCACTGGCAAAGATACTGGTTTAGCATTGTCTACCAGATATATTCGGAAGTCTATCTCCCGCTCCAGAGGTAAGCCCTTCACCTCCTCAAACACATCCGAGTATTCCCGGACCACTCTAACAGATCGCAAACTCTCGACCGAAGCGTCAAGCGATTCAAGATAACTTAGCATAACAGAATCCATGGGATTACAAGAGATCTCGAGAGTGTTACCCAAGCGGGTCATGAGCCTAACAACTCTCCTTTCGCAATCAAGAACGACACCATTACTGGATAACCAGTCCATGCCCAAAATCAACCCATAGCCCGTGAAGCCCAAAACAAAAGCATCACATCTAAACTCAACGCTAAGTATAGAAATCTTCAAACCCAAACATATCATGGACAAATAAGTGGAGCCCCCAATTGGGTTTGAAACAACCAAGGGATCATCTACTAGACTGGTGTCTATGTGCTGTGACTCAACTAATGATGATGAGATAAACGAATGCGATGCGCCAGAGTCGAATAAAGTACGGACAAGATGATCAAACAGAAAAACCAGACTTTCAACGGAAATAGTTCTACCTCTTTCCTGAATCGGTGGAACCGCGAGAGCCTGAACTTGCCCCCTTGCCTGACCTGGTGCCATAAGAGCTTGCACCTGTCCTCCTGAGGTAGATCCCGTCCTCTGCTCCTTCTTAGGGCAGTCCTTCACTAGATGCCCTGCTTCGCCACAGTGGAAGCAGCCAGTCTTCTTCTTCTTCCGACAATCTTTGCTTAGGTGGCCTGGTGTCCCGCAATTGAAGCACTTCTTCTTTCCCTTGCCACCGTTGCCTTTCCCACCCTTGTTTTGCTGTTGCTGTTGAGGTCTCTTCTGATCTCCTTTCTTTTCGGGTGCCTTATTAGCATTGGGACCCTTCTCTTCCTCATGCATAAGTGCCATGTCTACTAGCTTCTCAAAGGTGGCCCCCATAGGGATGTGAGTCATAGCCAATCCATGCATCGGTTCATTCAAGCCTTTAACGAACCTCAGAGCCTTCTTCTCCGGTGTATTCACCATGTCCATGCCAAACCTTGCTAGCTGATTAAACTTGTTGACATATTCCTTCACTGATAAGTTTCCTTGCTTTAATGTCAAGAACCTTTCCATATAAAGATTTTCTTCTGCTCGTGAGAGAAACTTTGCCTCAAACCTTTGCCTGAAATCCGCCCAAGAGTCAACTAGGCGTTCTCCATTAGTGACCTCCCACCAGAACGAGGCCTCTCCCTTCATTAACCAAGCAGCTAACTTGACTTTCTTTCCTTCTTCCATCTCAAAGATATCTATCAACTCTTCCGTTTCCTTAAGCCAATCCCTAGCTTCCACAAAAGTTTCTGATCCTTGAAAAGGTTTCCCTCCCATAGCCTTAAATTCCTTGCAAGTCTTAGCAAAAGTATCCGCGCGAGGAGGAGGAGGAAGATCGGGTGCAACTGGTGGTGGAGGAACATTTGCTGGACCCGCAGTGGCGGCCCTAGCCTCCACCAATCTCTTATACCATACTGCTATCGTCACACCCTCCGGAAAGTTAAGATCTTCAGCCATGCTGAAACGAAAAAGGAAAGATTCAAAACGGAGAATTCGAAAGATAGAGATATGGCTATTGGGGATTATGCTTTTCTTTCAAAAACTTTTCTCTTAAAAGACATGTTTTTGAAAATACTTCTTCCAAAAATGTTTTTAGAAAAATAGTTTTTCTAAAAAAAATATCTGTTCTGGTAACCTTCAGCTCTGATACCACGTGTAACACCCCACACCCGCTAAGGTCACTCACTAAGGGAATGCCTTAACTTCAGTGGAGTATTTTAAGTGAATATAGAACAGAAAAATTACAACAAGACAGATATAAATAATACTTGAAAATCTAAAACATCATTTCATTGCAACAGAAGATAAACATGTTTGGTTACAATACCAACACCAACTAAAACAAGAGTCAAGTACTAAATATCCATCCTGATAAAAACAAAAGTACATAATCCCACTACATACTAATAGCCATAATAGAAAAGATAAGTTGAGCTTTACATCAACGGTCCATGCTCCAAAAGATAGATAAAGCAATCTGATCAAAGCCCACTAGTGCTAGGCCCAACCTGAGGACCTAAGGGGGGAAAAAGGTAAAAACAACGGGGTCAGACATAAGTCTGAGCGAGTCCTATAACTTTAACAATACAATCATTAAAGTAATTAGGGTATGATATAAACTTGGTACGGTAACGGCTGGGGATAAATGACTACACTAAGCAGCCAACTAGACATAGGAAGAACCAAGATAACGGTAAAGACGCATCTACCCACCCAAGGATAATTACTAAACTGCACCACACCAGTCATTCCTACTTAAAGGTTGATCCCACCCATGGAATTAGAAAATATAACTAGTAGTTTCGTGTACCCCTAGCTGACCACATAGGTGCCGTATGCCCCTATCTCCACTAGGTGTACCCACTACTCCCCAAGCGATCGGCTCCCTAACGTAGATACCCGTGCTGGCCCCACAGTGGGGTGTATCACTCCCCAAAGTGGCAACCCGATACAACCAACGGTGCACGGCTTATACCTACACGATGCAACAACGTCTTACCTACCAGCCCGGGCCCACACACGCATATGAAACCCGTTGGACTTGCGTTCCCACCGCTACCCTGTTTTGGCCTCTTATAGTCAAGCCCAGTACGCGTGTCCCGTCCTCGACATGGGTCGAGCCCACAAAGATACATATGGGTTACTGGTTGAAATGGGCCCCCACAAGCTACCCACCTAAGCTTGCTTCCTCTAGTGTATCCCACTTAACCCTTTAATCATGTTTAATTACATGTTTCCACTTTGGTTAAGTATTCTAATCGTATTTTCTATTGCCACCCCACTAGATTTCCACATGCCACCCAAGGCACCCACTTAACCCCTCATGCCCCACTACATGCTTATCTGGTTAAGTGTTCCTTAATTGATTAAGACCGTAACCTTTGTAAAGACCTCTCACATTAAACTGTCTTTTATTGCAACTGGATTTGCCGGTCGGGTCCGGGCAGCCTTACGCCATAAGAGAGTCTAACCTCGTGTCTTTACACTTGTCACGTATTTAGTTTATGCCTAAGACCTCTCACATTGGGCCAATCATTTGTAGCCGCTGGATTTGCCGGTCGGGTCCGGGCAGTCTTATGCTACAAAAGGGTCCAACCTCGTGTCTTAGTCGATTAATTACACCTAATTAATCACCCCCATATTTTGAATTAATTTTCCCTAATTAATTCCAATGTAATGATGTACATAATTGACTCAATTATGTCCATCCACTTATGGTATGCAACATCATACCAATTTCACCACAATTTTGTTAACATGAATATTAACCCCATCGTTCCCCACGTAATACGCTAACATGACATACTTAAAAGGGAAGATTCATCACAAATACAATGGGTTCAACTTAGCATAACATTAGCATCAACATGGGTTTTAAAGGTGTCAACTTGCATATATGACCATAGCATCAAACCCAACTAGCATAAATAATCAACCCAAACTTGCATGAATCACATATGTCATAAAGAGGGTAACTTGCATAGATGTTCGTGTCATAGACCTATCATAAAGGGATAAACTTGCATACATGTCATAGGTCTAAAAAGGGATGAACTTGCATATGTTACTCATATCATAAAAAGGGGTAAACATGCATATATATGCATGACATACAAAGGGGTAAACTTGCATATGTATGCATATCATACAAAGGTGTAAACTTGCACATGTTACTTGCATATAATCAAACACCAAACTTGCATAACATGTCATATATGAACTTACATATAATCAAACACCAAACTTGCATAACATGCCATATATGAACTTACATATAATCAAACACCAAACTTGCATAACATGTCGTATATGAACTTGCATATAATCAAACACCAAACTTGCATAACATGTCATATATGAACTTGCATATAATCAAACACCAAACTTGCATAACATGGTGTCATAATGGATCAATGTTTATCATAGTGATTTGCATAACTAGCATCATGAACATATAGCATAAAACTTGCATAACTAGCATCATGGACATATAGCATAAAACTTGCATAACTAACATCATGAGCACATAGCATATGATAACATAACTTGCATTGATCCACATTCATAACCATAACCTCATTACATCCTATCATAATTAGTTTAGAAATTGCTTGCTAAAGGCATAAAAACTCACAACTTGTTGATTAGCACTCCTACGAAGAAGATTTAGTTGCTAGAGTTGATTAGATGTTGATTTGAGAAGCTATCTTCCTCTCTAATTTGTGGAGGCTCCTTCTAAGTTGCATTTTGACGACATGATGACGTTGTATCTATTTTTAGTATGGATTAGGGTAGTCTTAGGGTGTATTTATAGATTTAGGATGTAGTTTAGGCCCTTAGATTAACCCTAATTTAGGTTAGAGCCGTCAGATTTCGTCACTAGCCCCAAAACACAGCCCAACAGCCAAAACAGTGCACCCAGGCCAAACCTGCCTGGCCACTTGTGTCGACTCCCAAGTCGACTGGGCAGTCGACTTGGGTCCTGCTGTGTCGACTCCCAAGTCGACTCCCCAGTCGACTTGGGGTGGCTGGCGGGAATTTTCCCGCCCAGCCCGCCTGGCCTGATTTTCGAATTTTGAACCTGAAATTTAAATCTGTTTTGAACTTAGAATTTTTCTGAAAACTTACATGGGCCATAACTGGGTCATACGGACTCCGATTTACAAAAACACGGACTCTATTTCGCGTATTTTTCCGAGATGAACGCAATGGCGCAACCCGTTTCCCCTAATTCCCACATCTGGGATTAGTTATTCTTTAATTTGTGAATGTTAATATTAACTGAAATTCGGGGTGTTACAGGTTGTTTGCTATAATTTCCATAAATTTTCCCAAAAAATTATGTTGACATATTTAAAATTACAAGGAATGGATATTGTCTTATTTCAATAGATAGTATAATCCACGTGCAAATACGTAAAATTATACATCACATCCTTTATATTTTAAGCATATTCTTTATAATTTTGAATATAGTCCCCTTTTTTTGAAAAATGACAAAATGAGTAATTTATAAAAGTAAACAAATATCCTTAAGAAAACCAAAACGCAGTCATATTCAAACTAAAAAGGCTAATACAAACCCAGTTAACAAAGTCTTTTCCTTAATCTCATACTTATTTTTTAGGGTGGCATTTTATAAGGCTAATTTTCTCAAAACTCTAAAAATCATAAGACCAATACATTTCCTCCTTAATCTCATACAGTAGTAGTAACATATAGGATCAATCAACAAGGTCAAAACATCAAGCATATAGGTTATTATCGATCAAACATACCTAAAACCCATGTTTTCCCCTTAATCTCCTTAATCCTGATTTAACCACAGGATTAGCAAAACATGTCCAAATTAACCCAATTTTTATCAGAGCCCTAAAATAATATTTAAGAATTTTTACATATTTTTATGGAATTTTATCATGCATAATTTCACTAATTATCACTAATCACCCTAATTAGTTATAATTAGTAAAAAAACAATGCAAATCACTCACCTTAGCCACAAATGAATTATAAATCTGAACTTCTCTGCTGTTTTGGGTCGAATTCCTATGCAACACAGTAGCTCCAACTCTGATTTGGTGTTGATTTGCCTTGATTTAATGTTGATTAGGCTAATATATGCTTAAACGGTGATTTGGGGGTGATCTAGAAGGTGGAGGCCATTGTTAGGGTTGAAGAGAGGTAAGTGGCGGCTGAGAAAATGAAAAATAAATCATTTCCTGACTGATTCAGCCTCCCCATAACCCTAATCCAGAAATGGGTTATGGGCCTAGCTGCTAATCACCCTAATTAGGCCCGGTTAAGCTGTTTTTCACCTTTCAAACCTTATTTCAGCCATATCTCCCAAACGGTAAGTCTGTTTGATCAATGTGACCACTCTACGGAAAGGTAAACCATCATCTGAATCCAATGATGTTGTTTCAGGTCAAAACTCCTTACCAATCAATAGTTATAGGAGAAACAAGATTTGCCAGGGGCAAAACAATCATTTAAAAATCGGCAAAAAACATGAACATGGAAAATGACCCATAGTCGTTCCCTAAAGTTACACGACCATACGACCTCATACGAAAATAAAATAAATATTCTACGATCCTCCAATGCGTAGAATGTGGGTCGTTACATTCCTCCCCCCCTCCCCCCGAAATTTCTTAACTAACAAACAACAATGGGTTCCGCATGCCTATCAATCATTTGCAACAATCAAACATACATAGTAACATAATAAGCCTATCCTTGCATGTGGTTTACTAACAAGAGGATAACTAAATGGTCTTTAAAATCTTACCAGGCAAAGGTTCTGGATACATCTTCCTTATGCTCTCCTCTGTTTCCCAAGTACAGTCATTCTCATTCTCGCTCCACTAAACCTTGACCAGTTTCACCGCCTTTCTTCGAAGTTGCTTTGTGTCATAATCGACAATACAGATCGGCCTGCGGTTCCCAACCGCCTCGGGTTCTACTTCGATGTCATCCAACTGATCCGGTGAAATAGTCATATCGGGGTCGTGCACGAACTTCCTTAACTGGGAAACATGAAATACGTTGTGAACTCCCGCCATCTTGTCAGGTAATTCAACTTTATATGCTAAACTCCCAACTTGTTCGAGAACTGGGAATGGACCAACTAATCTTGGTGTTAACTTACCGCTTCTACCAAATCGAATCACGCTCTTTAACAGAGAAATCTTGACAAACACCAAGTCGCCAACGGAGAATTTTAAATCTCTTCGCCTCTTATCAGCATAACTCTTCTGCCTATCTTGGCCAGCCTTCATTCGTTGTTGGATAACCTTGGTCTTGTCTGAAGTTTCTCTTATTACATCTGGCCCAAGTACGAATTTCTCACCGATTTCCAACCAATATGATGGTGAGTTGCACAGTCTTCCGTACAAAGCTTCAAATGGAGCCATACCAATACTGGACTAATAACTATTATTATATGCGAATTCAACCAGATATAAATGGTCATCCCATGACCCTCCAAAATCTAATATGCAATCTTTCAAGAGATCTTCTAATACTCGATTCACCCTCTCTGTTTGACCATCGGTTTGAGGATGGTACGCGGTACTGAGATGTAATTCTGACCCTAAAGCCTCTTGTATGCTCTTCCAAAATTCACTAGTAAACAACGGATCTCGGTAACTCACAATGCCTTTGGGTATTCCATGATATCTCACCACCTACTTCATATACAGTTCCGCTAACTTAGCTGCTGTTCAATTCGACTTGACAGGTATAAACCTTGAACTCTTGATCAATCTTTCCACAATCACCCAAATACTATCATGGCTCGATCTAGTCCTTGGTAACCCATCAATGAAATCCATTGAGACTTGTTCCCATTTCCATTCTAGAATTTCTAAGGGTTTCAACAAACCACTAGGCTTCTTTTGTTCGGCTTTAACTAGCTGACAATTCATGCATTTGGATATAAAATTCCCAATGTCTCTTTTCATCCCTTCCCAGCAGTAGGTCTACTTCATGTCTCGATACATTTTGTTACCACCAGGATGTATAGTCAGTTTTGAGTGATGACATTCTCTAAGCACTTCATCTCTCAATCCATTTACATTGGCCACAACTAGTCTCGCATTCTTTCTAAGCCATCCATCTCGATTAAGCCCATACTTGTTCATCTCCTCTTCGATTTCCATTTCTAACTTAGAGATGATTTCTAATAGATTAAGATCGACCCTCTGACTGGAACCAATCCGCTCAATCAAAGTGGGTCTGATCGTCAAACTTGCTAACATTTCTGGATCCAATTCGCACTTTGGTCTGAAATCATACCCAGCGATGTACTCCGGTTGCTTCCATTCCAGAAACATAACCCCTAAACTGGCATGTCTCCTACTCAATGCATCAGCTACCGCATTGCCCTTTCCTAGTGTATATGCGATATCGAAATCATAGGAAGCCAAGAATTCTAACCATCTTTGCTATTGGAGATTTAGATCCTTCTGAGAGAAAAGATACTTTAATGACTTATGATTGGTAAACAACTCGAATCTTTCTCCCAAGAGGTAATGTCTCCACATCTTCAACGCGAATACGATCGCTGCCAATTCCAAATCATGGGTAGGATATCTTTTCTCATGCGGTTTCAGTTGCCGACTAGCGTAAGCTATGACTCTTCCTCCTTGCATCAATACAACACCTAGTCCGGTACCACAGGCATCCATGTATATTGTCATCTCTTCATTCCCTTTAGGAATGACTAACACTGGCGCACGCGTCAACTTTTCCTTTAGACTCTTGAATGCATTTTCACACCTTTTGTCCCCAACGAAAGCTTGATTCTTCTTGGTCAACTGAGTTAATGGTGCCGCTATCTTGGACAAGCCTTGGATAAACTTATGATAATATCCAGCTAATCCCAAGAAACTTCTTCCGTCTGTTGCATTCTTGGGCGTAGACCAATCTTGTACCGTAGCCACCTTCGCAGGGTCCACGACAATACCATTCTCTGAAACAACATGGCCCAAGAATCTCACTTCCCTCCTCCAGAAGTGACACTTAGAAAACTTCGCTTTCAAGTGGTATTTTCTCAACATCTCCATCACTACTCTCAAATGTTCCTTGTGTTCTTCATCTGTCCTCGAATAAACAAGTATATTGTCCAGAACACAAGAACAAACTTATTCAATTGATCTTGGAATACTCTATTCATAAGATTCACAAAATATGCTGGTGCATTGGTCAACCCGAATGGCATGACCAACCACTCATAGAATCCACGCGGCATCCGAAATGTTGTTTTAGGAATACTCTCAGTTGCTACTCGGAGCTGATGAAATCTTGTCGCGAGGTCCAATTGGGAGAACACACTTGCTCCCTCCAGTTGATCAAACAAGTCATCTATCCGCGGAAGAGGATACATATTCTTCCTAGTCACTTTATTCAACTCGCGATAGTCCACACATAAACGAAGGGAACCATCTGCCTTGGTAGCAAATACAACTAGTGCTCCCCACTCGGAGACACTCCTTCGGATAAATCCCTTCTTCAAAAGATCGCTTACTTGCACCCCGAGCTCTCGCTGCTCCCTTGGCACCATACGACGAAGTGGCATTACTATAGTTCTGGTATCTTTCACTAAATCAATACGGAACCCAATCTCTCGCTGTGGTGGAAGTCCGGTCACTTCCTCGAAGATATCCGGATACTGGCCGGCAACGAGGACCCATGATAACTCGTCATGCAGAATGTCGAGGGAATTTAGAAAACTAGACATCACCTCATCACTAGGTAGGTCACCAAACACTACCCTCCGCCCATCATCCGCCCTAATAGTCACCAAAAACCCCTCACAGTCTACCGCCACCCCATATCTTTGGAGCCAATCAACTCCCAAAATAATGCCAAACCCAGTAAAGCCCAAAACAAAGCAATCACAAGCATACATCCATGACTCGATAAGGCCAAATTACGACAAATCATACTAAGGCTAGTCAAACCACCAATCGGGTTTGTCACAAGTAAAGGTCTATCGACTGTCTCAGGTTCCAATCCCAACCTATCTACCAGGTCACTAGATATGAAGGAACGGGAAGCCCCAGTATCAAACAATACTCGAACAGGAACATCATAAACAGAAAGCATACCTTGAACGACGACATTCTTTCCTTTCTCCACCGCAGTTGGGGCATTCGATGAAGAAGGAACAACATTAATAGCATATGGTTTCACAATCTACTTCTCTTTAGGTGGTTGTGGGCACTTATCCATGTGATGTCCCACTTGGCCGCAGTTGAAGCACTTCCTGTCCGCTGGCTTTGCTCGACATTCTTTGGCATAGTGGCCCTTCTTGCCATAGATAAAGCACTCAACATCTTTCTTATCTTTATTTTTCTGACAATCCTTGGTCTGACTCTGCTTCCTTTTATTTTGAGAATTATTCTTGCCTCCACCGCTTGCCTGCGGCTTTGGCCCCTCTACAGATGCAACATTGACTTCAGCCTTGGGCTTAACATAAAGGCTCTCTGATCTCAATGCTTTCCCAACAATCGATTCAAAAGTCTCATCAATATGGTTTATAAGCCTTTCCCCCAAGTACTCATCTAAGCCAGTTATGAACTTCTCGTTCTTCTTCTCGGCAGTATCGATAAGACATAATCCATACTTCGATAAAGTATCAAACTCAACAATATATTCCGAGACTGCGCTCCCATTCTGTTTAAGCTCCAAGAACTTCCTAAACAACTCGGACTTTTTGACAGTTGGGATAAACTTATCACTGTATTGGGTCTTAAACTGATCCTAAGTAACTTGATCCTCAGGGGTAGCTGCCTAATAGCGTTCCACTAATTCATAGCCCGTCCTTGCAGTTGACACGATGTTAGCTTTCTCTTCATCGCGTCATCGATCACTAAGTCCTCGAAGATGCTCTCACAACTATCGAGCCAATCCTGAACTTCTGTAGTCGATTCCGTTCTGTGGAACGGATTCCCACCAAGACTAGTGTAGTCCTTATAGAGCTTGGTGAAATCGGCCCTAGGCGCCTACACTGCTGCACCACCACCATTTGCAGCATTAGAAGCTGCCCTCTGAACATCCCTAAACATTTCTCTCATGAAGTCAGTGAACATCGTCCTCATATCAGGAGCATTCCTATTATTGGCTCTTGAACCAGTATTCCTCGTATATTGGCTCATCGTTCAATCTGTAAAGAGAAAACGATTAACCATCTCTTCAGTGGTGCCAGTACAGTGCGACTTCATCCTTAGATATACTAAGAGTATATATATATATAACTTTTGAAAGCCCAAAATATAACAAATACGTGCTCTCATATACATACTATCTCTCCCTGGTGTCTTTCTCTAGGTTAACTACGCAACCTAGAGCTCTGATACCAAGTGTGACGGCCCGCCCCGCACCAGCCGACATTTCCAATGAAACGCGTTGTGCCAACGTCCAACCAACATAGGACGGTCATCAAAAGAAAGGAAAGGGAAGGAATTTGAAACTATGTATCATAGAAGAACCTGTACTATATCTCACTGCGCATGGAACAAAATATGATAATAACATAACTTGATATAAAACAGGCGAGACAGTGCATAAGCTGAAAACTAAACCATCATAGCAGCGGAAAGACTCAAAATACAGCTTATGATGTAGACCATCATTATTACAACTTTTAAAACTGTCTCTAAAGCAAAATAGGAAGGTACACTACTAATGCCCAAAGTAGTGACCAGCAACAACACATGGAGAATATATGGGAACTATATGTGTAAGCCTCTTGCTCATCTCCGGAAAGCTACTCGTGCATAACCAGCTAACCTGTCTCTAGTCTGCTCGTCTAGGAGCATCCAGAGTAATAAGAAGAGACATAAAACTATGGGTCAGACAAAAGTCTAGTATGAGAGATAAGCAGCAAAAACAGAACAATAACAGGTATACGTAACCATACCTGAACCTGGACCTGCAACCAAACAGTCAGCACAACAAGATGTACAATACTCTAAGGTGACACTAGCACATGGCTTGAAAATAATGGGGAGGGGTTGTGCATGTCATGGTGATAGAAAACATCAAACATAGTAATCATCATCACATCTCTCACTCAGTGCGTAAAATATACGATATCTACCACTTTGATCACACAATTCTTTGTTACGATGACTCTACCCTATGAGGTCATGATGGCCCCACCGCACTGATCCGTAACCACTAATTCTTTGCTATGTCCACTCTGCCCCATGGAGTCATGACACCTTCACTGCACTGGTTCATAGCCCTGCTACGATCACTTTTCCCCATGGAGTTATGACAACTCCACTGCACTGATCCATAGCCAATATCCGTCTCTCAGTGGTGAGTCAAAGCTATAAACATCGATAACCCCTCTGCACACGTCCCGCAGCAAAGCCCAACTCATGAAGTTAACTCGTTGATCCCCATTTGGATCCTGAGTAATAACCTCACATTTGGACTTCCTTTGCATCTCGGTTTTTGGTCGAATTGGAGTTGGTCTTCAGAAGAGTCATCGCGTAGAAGTAAAAGTATACATCTGGTTCGGTTCGGTACTCCATACCCGGTTTGGTTCGGTGCTCATAGCCCACGCCTTGGTTAATATGCACAGTACTCTTGTCCTCATCGGTTCGGTTCGGGTCTCTCATTCGGTTCGCTTCGGGTGTCATCCTCCATTCGGTTCGGTTCGATTGCTCCAGTCCCGGTTCGGTTCGTGCTCACCATTTCCGATCCGATCCCCACGCCCTCGCTTCTGATCCGAACCCAACTCCAAGATGGCGGCCTTCGTTTGTTGCCATACTCTTTCTTCTACCTGAACTTCGGTTCGGTTCGGATTCCTTGTCTCTGGTGTTGGTTCGATTCGACCAATCCTATCCGATCCGAACCCTTTTCCCACATCCGATCCGATCTGGATCCCTGTAGTTTTTCCAGCGAACTTATATCGTCCATTCTTGCTATACGACGGCGTTTTCAACCATTCTAACTGTACTAATCAATCATACAACATTCCAAACAGTAGTAGTAACATGTAGGATCAATCAACAAGGTCAAAACATCAAGCATATAGGTTATTATCGACCAAACATACCCAAAACCCATGTTTTCCCCTTAATCTCCTTAATCATGATTTAACCATACGATTAGCAAAACATGTCCAAATTAACCCAATTTTTATCAGAGCCCTAAAATATTTTTTAAGAATTTTTACATATTTTTCTGGAATTTTATCATGCATAATTTCGCTAATTATCACTAATAACCCTAATTAGCCATAATTAGTGAAAAACAATGCAAATCACTCACCTTAGCCACAAATGAATTATATATCTGAACTTCTCTATTGTTTTGGGTCGAATTCCTATGCAACACAACAACTCCAACTCTGATTTGGTGTTGATTTTCCCTGTTTTGATGCTGATTAGGCTAATATATGCTTAAACGGTGATTTGGGGGTGATTCAGAGGGTGGAGGCCATTGTTGGGGTAGAAGAGAAGTAAGTGGAGGCTGAGAAAATAAAAAATAAACATTTCCTAACTTATTTCAGCCTCCCCATAACCCTAATCCCGAAATGTGTTATGGGCCTAACTGTTAATCACCCCAATTAGGCCCGGTTAAGCTGTTTTTCACCTTCCAAACCTTATTTCAGACATATCTCCCAAACTATAAGTCCGTTTGATCAATGTGATCACTCTATGGTAAGGTGAACCATCATCCGAATCCAACGGAAGTGGTTTCAGGTCAAAACTCCTTACCAATCAAAAGTTATAGGTGAAACAAGATTCTCCAGGGGCAAAACAGTCATTTAAAAATCGGCAAAAATCGTGAACATGGAAAATGACCCCAATAGTCGTTCCCCAAAGTTACACGACCATACGACCTCATACGAAAATGATATAATTATTCTATGATCCTCCGATGCGTAGAATGCGGGTCGTTACAATTATGCAGCTTGATTCTATAATTGAAATGTCAAAATTCCGTTTTTCAAAATAATTTAATAGTGTGTCGAAAAATTACTTTATAGTTTTCCTAATAATCTTTATTTTTTCGTCTAAACTTTCTGTCACACTATTCTAAGGAAGTATATTCCTTTTATTACATCCTGTCTTCCATGTTCTTAAATTTTTAGTTCTTGACATTCCTAATAGCTGCCACTATAAATGTCTTTAATGCCATTTTATCCATTAAACAACACTCATTCTTATGGACATTTAAAAATTGAATATTTATAACTTTGCACAAATGGCCTTAATTACTTCCTTAATACTTTCCGATTTCGATATCCTTTTTCTTGTCGATCATTTAGTGCTCTTTTGAATTTCAAAATCCATTAATTACTCATGCAGAAGTTTTATCCTATTTGATAAAGATATTCTTCCGCTTTTTCCTGAAACCTTCACACCTTTATGTTATGGACATTAATTTGTCCTATTCCAAATTCTTACTACTTATTTCTCCCTTATCTCTTCCATGAATGATAATTAAATCATTTATTTACTCCCATTAACTACCTATTAAATTAGAGAGTTTCTTTCCACTTTCGAACTTTCTAGTTCCTACCACCCTTAGGTACTTATAGGCTTCCAAGTTGATAAAGGAACTACTGAATCACTGCATGGCTTCTAGGGATTTTCTAAATATTAAGGTAAATGTTAGGGAATGCAGAATGGATCTTAAGGAAAAATTAACGCTAGAGGGGGGGGTGAATAGTGTTTTAAAGGAATTTAAGAAAATTTAAAACTTATATGATCTACTGTATGAATCACACACCACAGAGATAATCACAAACACAGAATCAAACACAAACACAGAAATAAACAGAAATAAAATGTAGAAAATGAAAGAATGCACCGGATTTTATACTAGTTTGGATTGCTCCTACGTTCAGTCCCACGCAACGTTGGATTGTGCAATTTTATTACTAGATCAAAATCTCAGTACAATCCCTTTGATTTCACGGCTACAAGGTTAACACCGTTCCCACCACCCTTGATTTCCTGACTACAAGGTTAACACCGTTTCCTTCCTTGATCTCATGGCTACAAGGAACATATTGTTTCCAAACTACCCAAAAACAATCCTAAATGATTACAACAGCCCTATAACTCTTCAATAACACTTTAATTTAGAGAGTAATGAGTAGAGAGTAAGAAGAGAAGAAGTTTTATGTATTTATAATAGAAATTGGCAGAGTATAAGTGTAGAAATCATAAAGATATGAAATAATAATGGAGGATGAAAAGGGATGAAGATGGAGAAGAAGAATGAATAAAAAATTCAAAATCAAACCCTATTTATAAGATTTGAAAGGTTGCAACGCTTCTGGAACATTACAAATGGTGAAAAGACAATTCCTTTCAAAACTGAAAATATGATAGTTGTATGTCGACATCCCTATATATGTATGTCGACATATGTGTTCATAAATTTGAAATTTGAGTATTTTTCAAGTGTTTTAATATATATACAATTCTGGAAATTATTGAATTAAAACATAGTGATATAAATAAGTATTATGAAGTAGAAAATCATATGTAATCATAAACATACACTATATAAACATATTTGTCAAATTATAAAGTTAAAACTATATATTGATAAAAGAATGTAACTATATATATATAAACTTATAAACTTTAAAACTTAAGTTTATAATCAAAGGTAAGATAGAAAAACTTAATTAAAATTAGAATTTGAAATTGGAAAATCTGAATTTGAAAAACAAAATTTGAATTTGAACCTGTAGTGTTATTCAGAGTCTTACATATAAACTAGACTCTATTACTATATTTATCTTGAACTCTTGATTTCTTGGTTACTCATGAGTCTTGAATCTTCTCTGAATTTCTTGAGTCTCTAAAACTCTAAAACTGTACAGTCTTCAGTATTAATTCCTGTATACAAATCCTACATATATGTATATACATATACATATATATATATATATATTCCAGATAGAGATGTTAGTGTATATTTTATAATTAATATTGAAATAAGGTTATTGTCATCAAAACTCCATTCTCCAACAATCTCCCCCTTTTTGATGATGACAACCTTAGTTTATAAAATATTCGTACCTGTTGATGTCGATCCTTCTAATACTCCCCCTATCAATATGAATCCTATATACTCTACTTAAACTAAGTCCATATTTTATAATTTCCCCCCTATGGCATTATCTAAAAGAAATTCTAAAAATACTCCCCCTAGATCTTATATCTATCTATATCGTATTATTATTCTATACTAAAGTAATAAGATATATATGTATAACTTGTGATCAAAATACTTAATGTATATGACTCCCCCTAAATTCGTGCCTATATAACAAACTAATGAAAACCTTATAAAGATCAAGCAAGCATTATATTAATCATTGTTTTTCAATACAAGTGATACGCACGAATTACTATACACATAGTTCATCGGATAAACAAAAATAAACCTAAATTCTATTTGTTCCTAACGATAGGGAGACTTATGGGTTGGACAACTTGGGTAATGGAGACAAAAATCCTCATTTCATTCGATGATATTTCCATGTTGATTGAACAAGACTTCACCAACGCATACAACTTGATCATCCTCGTCCGTGGCTTCTTGTTGTACCTCTTTTGGTTCCTCTTCTTCCATCATTTCTTCCTCCTCCTATTTTTGCTCTACTTCTTCTTCCATTGCTTGATTATCATCTTCGATGATGATTGGATTCACTTGATTATCCATTACGAACTTATGAAGATTCCTTATCATATTTCCTTGTTTAATTTGCTCTTGACTTATCCGAATTTGGAGCACTTGAATCTCAGCAAGCATTTAAAGAGTATATTCCATTTTCTCTTCTAATTTGATTACACAAGAGAGGGTAGAACGTTGGAAAGGACCTTTGGATGGTCCAGCGGATGATTCGGGGTTAATTTGGTTATTATAATTGGTGGAGGCCATGATTTATTTTTGTGTTGAGTTTTTACAGAAGTGAAATAAGAGAATGAAGAAGAAAATTTGAAATGGAGAGTTTAAAAGGTTATTGTAACTAACTTTTGGTAGGAATTAATTTTAAAAAACTAGGAGTTATATGTCGACATAGTGACATATGTTGTTGACATATTTGTGTTTTTTATTTTATTTTTCTGATTTTTAATGTTATTCTTATATATATTAATATATTTAATTATTCTAATTCTCTTAATGAACAAATACCTAATTCTCTTCTAAATTTAGTAAAGGTTGCTTCATTTAATGGTTTCGTCAATATATCTACTACTTGTTTAACTGTTTCTATAAATTCGAGTGAAATTTTCTCTTTACTTACATTATCTCTTTGAAAATGATGTCGTATATCGATACATTTAGTTCTTGAGTGATGAGTTGGGTTCTTAGACATATTTATAGTGCTCGTATTATCGCAGTATATTGGTGATTTATTTATTGTTAATCCAAAAATCATTTAGAGTTTGTTGCATGTATATTACTTATGAACAAGCCAAAGCAACAGAGATATATTCTGCTTCAGTTATTGATAAAAATACGGTATTTTGGTTTTTACTAAACCACGGGACTAGTGAATGTCCTAAGAAATGACATGTTCCACTAGTGCTTTTAAGATCGGATTTCCATCCCGCATAATTAGCGTCATAATAAGAAATTAAATCGAATGAGTAATCCTTAGGATAAAATAATCCAAAGTATGGCGTATATTTTACATATCCTAGAGTACGTTTTAAAGTCTTTAAATGTGTTTCCTTGGGTTTTGATTGATATCTTGCACATAGACATACACTATGTATTATATCTGGTCTACTAGCAGTTATAAATAATGGCGATCCTATCATTCCTTTATATAATTTTTGGCAACGTATTTTGACGTATCTGTTGGAGAATGGAGTTTTGATGACAACAACCTTATTTCAGTTATCATTGATTATAAAATATAGACTAGCATCTCTATCTAGAATATACAGACATATATATATATATATATATATATATATATATATATATATATATGCAGGTTTTGTATACAGGACTTAAGTACTGAAGACTATACAGTTTTAGAGTTTTAGAGATTCAAGATTCAAGACTCATGAGTAATCAAGATTTCAAGAGTTCAAGAGCTCAAGATGAATATAGTAATAGAGTCCAGTTTATGTAAAACTCTGAATAGCACTCCAGGTTCAAATTCTGTTTTTCAAATTTCAAATTTCAAATTCTCCTTTTCAAAATTTCAAAATTCTAATTTTCAAATTCTAAATTATTTTACTTATGACTTAAAACATATAAGTTTAAAGTTTTAATTATATTATATATGTTAATATAAGTTTATATAATTATATAGTTTTATAGTTTTAGTTTTAAAACTTATAACTTTATAAGTATGTATATGATTTCATATGATTTTACACTTTAGTATATTTATTTGTATTATCAAGTTTTGATT
This sequence comes from Allium sativum, assembly GCA_030737875.1. Taxonomy (NCBI): domain Eukaryota; kingdom Viridiplantae; phylum Streptophyta; class Magnoliopsida; order Asparagales; family Amaryllidaceae; genus Allium; species Allium sativum. The sequence continues at coordinate 449,271,915 of CM060921.1, read as the reverse complement.
AAATAATTTCAAACTTATGATTTCAAATATATTTTCTAATTTATATGTATTCTTATTTTATAGTTTTATTAAACATATTTTACTAATTTTATACTTGATTCTTCATATAACCTTTTGTTTATATATAGTTTATAAATATCTCTTTATAAATTCCTATATATATGTTTATAATTATATTATATATGTTTACAATTATATTATATATAGTTTTCATATCACATATATTACGTATTTAATCATATGTTTAAATAATATTTTCTTATGATTTTATAGTTGAAAAATAATGTTTTAGCAACTAGTTTTGTTTCAGGAATTCCAAAATTTAAATATTGATTTAAATACTTAAAAAATACTTTAACATTCATAAAAATGATAAGTATGTCGACATACAAAAAGGATATGTCGACATATAACTGTCAGAAATTTAAATTTGAAAGGAAGTATCTTTTCACCGTTTGTAACGCTCTAGAAACGTTGCAACCTTTCACACACTATAAAAAGGGCTTGAATTCGAATTTTTAATCATCTCTTCTTCTCTAACTCATCCTCATTCTTTATACCATTATTCTTTATCATTTTTATGATTTCTACACTTATATTCTGTCGAATTCAATTTCGTTTTGATCAAACTTCTTCTCTTTACACTTTCTACTCTCCACTTTCTGAATCAAGTGCTGTTGAAGAGCTATAGGGCTGTTTGTAATTTTTTGGGTTGTATTTGGGGGTTAAACGGTTTTATCCTTTATAGCCGTGAAACCAAGGACGGATCGGTGCTATCCCTTGTAGTCATGAAATCAAGGACGGAATCAGTGGTATCCCTTGTAGCCGTGAAATCAAGGAGGTTGTAACTGACTATTAATATAGTAATAAAACTCTGTGCAATCCAGCGTTGCATGGGACTGGACGTAGGAGTAATCCGAATCAGTATAAAATTCGGTGTGTTCTTTCCATTTCTGCATTTTTATTTATGTTTATTCTTTTGTTCGTGTTCAAAATACTAGATGCCCGTGTGGAAAATATGGGCACCTGGAGTTTAGGTTGGAAACAAAAAACTCCAGGTTGGTCATGGGCTGGTGTGAGAACCAAAACAATCATTATACTTTATTTTAAATTTGGGTAAATCATGGGACCATGCCATATAACACGGAATGGGTTTTCTCCACATAAATACCAGTCATAAAAATTCGCAATGCTTTTGAAAAATGAAGCAATTATAAGACTCAAGTCCCATCACATAATGCAAGCGCAAACCAAAGGATAAAGTATTACCTTATAATAGCCAAACATGCTTGATATGCGGAATTTCTCTTTTATTATCTGTAACACCCTGTGATTTTAAATATTAAAAATTAACTAATTTAAGAATACTTAATTTCAAATGTGAGAATTGAGATAAACGGGTTACGCCATTGCGTTCGTCTCAGAATTCAGCTTGAGATAGAGTTCAAGTTTGCGTGAATTAGACTCCGTATGAAGAAGTTATGGCCTTCCGAAGTTTCAGAATTTAAATAAATTGAAAACAGCTCAGGTTCAGAAAATTTGAAATTCAAATTCAAGCAGGGGAGCTGGCTGGGCGGGAATTCTCCCGCCCAAGGGCCAGGTCGACCTAGGGGTCGACCTGTCCCCCCCGGGAGATCTGAAAGATGACGCTGTTTCGACTCATTGCTGAGTCATTAGTGCTGAGGTGCTATTCTATCTTGACTGGATGGTCTTGATTGATTTTAGGTTAATCTGATGACTCTTAATCAATTAAAATTCTATATAAGCAACCTAACTCTCAACCTAAAATCACACAAATTCATACCAAGAGCCGCCATGCCGTCAATGGAGAACCTAGAGTAGTCGCCGTTCTCTTTCAACTCAAAAGCAGGATAGAAGCAAGAATCAAAATCAAACCTAATCTAAATTGGAATAACAATTAGTCTACATCAAAGGCGAGCAATTCAATTTCAAAATATAGATCCCAGAAAAACAAGACTGTTCTTTCGTTTGTAAGTACTATTTCTTTCACAATATAATTAATAAATTAATTATGACGGGTTGTAATTGGATTATGAGAACATGTCTGTTGAATCACGTGATGATTGTTTAACTTTGTTATCTTATGTTAATTTGTGAATCTTATGCAAGTTTGGGATGTTAAATCATATGTTAATTTGTGAATCTTATGCAAGTTTGGGATGTTAAATCATATTTTATTTTGTGAATCTTATGCAAGTTTGGATGTTAAATCATATGTTAATTCGTATGTGAAACCTTATGCAAGTTTGGGATGTTAAATTGTATGCTAGTTTAAATATGAATCTTATGCAAGTCTATATGTGAATTGTACACGAGTTCATATGTGAATCAAGTATATACATATGCTTGTTTATATGAAAAACATGTGACATTAATTTACGTGTTTAGATCCATATGCAAGTTTGTAGGAATCTATATGCAAGTTCACATTTTTATATTAGAGATCCATGGGTTTAGGTGAAAAACCATATTTATGCACAAGTTCACATCTTTATTAGATCTATATTTAGATCCATGGCAGTAACATACTATATAAATTTATGACCATTTCCTATGCTAGTTTTGTATGTGAATCATATGTTAGTTTTAATGTAAGTTTGTATGAAATTCATATGCAAGTTATAGGAAAACCATATCCATATATGCAAGTTCACGACTACATGTTTAGATCTATATTTAGATCTATGATAGTTTATGCAAATTTATGTTATATATATATCCATTGCCTATGCAAGTTATTGGCTATGCAAACTTATGTTATGATCTATTTTATGTGTTATGCAAGTTGTGATGTTGCTTTTCTTTTTATAAGTTAGACTATTTTCGAGTTTAACATATATCGTGTTAAAACATACGAATAGCGTGGGGACAATGGGAAAATATTAATTTTGCGAAATTGTGAATTGGCATATAATTAATTTGAGACATTAATTGGCCTAATTTATATGCATAGAAATTATGGACATAATTTAAGTGACATTTATGGACATGGATTAAAATTGGAAGTTATTGGCAATTTGAAATAGGGATATTAATTCAAATTGGGGTTGAATAATAATGTGTAGTAATAAATGCCTAAGACACGAGGTTAGACTCGTTTGTGGTATAAGACTGCCCGGACCCGCCCGGCAAATCCAGCAACCACAAACGGTAGTCTAATGTAAGAGGTCAAAGGCATAAATTAAATGTGTAATAAAGGCCTAAGATACGAGGTTAGACTCGTTTGTGGTATAAGACTGCCCGGACCCGCCCGGCAAATCCAGCAACCACAAACGGTAGTCTAACGTGACAGGTCAAAGGCATAAATTAAATGATGCTTAGACACTAGGTTAAGTCTGGCTTGTGGTGGAAGTCTGCCCGGAACTACCCGGCATATCCAGCGGCCACAAACAATCGACTTAATGTGAGAGGTCTGTGCATTAATAATTAATTAATGCTGATCAAAGACGAATATGAGGGATGAACAGAAGTTTGGTTGAGTTGAGTAATTCTTTGAGTACCAATCTGATGTTGATTTCGGTCTTCGAGGTTGATACTTAGGGAGTTATTCTCTTAACCAATGTATCTGTGAACTAAGATGTACTTAATCATAAATTAAGTAAAACATTATAAGTGGATAGGGTTAAGACCATCTTAACCAATAATTTTATAAGTGGGTAGGGTTAAGACCAGCTTAACCAATAATATATATATTAATCTGATAAGTGGATAGGGTTAAGACCAGCTTAACCAATAATACATAAGTGGATAGGGTTAAGGCTAGCTTAACCAATAACATATATATTAATCTGATAAGTGGATAGGGTTAAGACCAACTTAACCAATAATATATATATTGATCTGATAGGGTTTGTTGAGTCAAGGATTTCAAAGTATTTTGTTTAATAACAAGGAGGAGTTTATCGGCAAAAAGAAGAGAATGATATCATAATTTAGAGCGTAAGTAAGAGGTTTATTATTTAGTGTTTTAGCTGTGTTATAAATGTTAAAATCTATCCTCAAATAATCATATACCTCATTATTGTGAATGTATATATGTATATATATGAATGCACAATTGTTGTGCATATTGCCAGAAACCGGTCGACCGGTTTCGAAATAGGCAGTCGACCGTTTCTGGGTAAAAATGCACAAAAATGTGCACACATATATGTAACATATATATATATATATATATATTCAAATTTTAGTCTACTGGTTAATTTTGACCTATCGACCGATTTTTGAACTGAAAGCAACACTTTGAATAGACATCTCTTTTCATCAAAAGTTGCTTCTTTTTCCTTTCATCAAAAAATCATTTCTCTTCTATGCTTCTCTTCACTAATGGTTACGACTGTTTAATCATTATATAAACATCATTAAATCATCATCCAAAAAACTTAATTATTCTCAATTCTTTGATCTATCTTGCACTCTACTCTGTATTTAAAAAGTGCTCATATTCAATATACTATCGTTTGAATCTCAAAGCTTACATAATATTCTTGTGATTCAATATGATATTCACTTCCAAATCTTCACATACATCAAATTATATTTGAGGATAAGATTATAGGAAGGGTGTACTATAAGTGACAAATCCGTGTTGAAAAGAGCACAAGTTGTCAATATACAAATTGTAATCTTAGTTGTTGAAGTCCTCAGAGTTGTAAGAGGCGAGTTGTGAAGTCCTCGTGTTTATAGAGGCATGAAATCCCGTTCGGGTGTTGTAAACCTGTTTACTCCGGGTGAAGTGAGGTTATTTGTTTAGTGAAAATCCAGATAGAAGTCTGGGACTAGACGTAGGACGGTGCTCCGAACCAGTATAAAAATCTCTGGTGTGATTTTTTCTTTTTACTGCATTTACTATTATATAGTTCTGTGATTAACTATTGCTTCATTCTTGAATATTGTTCGTCATATTACACGATCCTTGTGTGTATTATACTTAGCACATATACATGCACAATTCTTTCAATTGGTACCAGAGCACGATCATCTTATAACCGTAACACAGTTATTTGGTATATTCTTGTAATATGGCAAATAACCCAAGTTCTAGCACTCAAAACACCACCTACACGGAAGGTCAATCAACACAAAGACCTCCATTCTTTAATGGTCTTAATTATAGCTATTGGGCAACACGTATGTCATTTTATATGCGGTCAAATAGTTATGATGCCTGGAATGCTACACAAAAATAAATAGTGAATCCAACAACTGAGTATTCAGAATGGACACCGGCTGAGAAAATGGCAGCAGCCATAAATGCAAAAGCAATAAATATGTTGTTTTGTGTGTTAGACCAAAATGAATATAACCGTGTTAGTATTTGCACCACTGCTTATCAAATTTGACAAACACTAAAAACCACCCATGAAGGTACTAACAAGGTTAAACAATCCAAAATAGCCATGCTGAACAGTCAGTTTCAAAATTTCAAAATGAAGTCAAATGAGAATATCAATGATACGTATTCACGATTTCAAACTATTCATCATGCACTTATTGGCTTAGGACAAAAATATTCAGATTTTGATGTTGTCTTGATAGTCCTACATTCTCTGACTAGTGAATGGGAAGGAAAAGTATTAGCGATTGAAGAAGCTAATGACCTTTCCGTCATGAAGCCAGATGAATTGATAGGAAATCTAATGTCCTATGAAGCTAATTTGCAGGCTAGAAAAGAACAGAAAGGAGAAAAGAAAAATGTAGCATTTCATGCTGAGAAGGATGAAAATGAATCAGAATCTGAAGAAGAATACTTAGCTTTTATTGCAAAAGGATTCAAAAAATTCCTAAAACATCGGAAAGCTAGTCGATATAATAAAAGAAAAACTAGTTCAAATAAACCTTCATCATTAGCTATAGAATGTTTCAACTGTCATAAAAAGGGGCACATACACAAAGATTGTCCGGAGCAAAAGAAGAAGTCAGGAAATGACAAGTTCAAACACAAGATGGACAAATCCAAGAAACGAGCTTTCTCAGTTATATGGGATGACTCAGACTCATCTTCATCAGAAAGTGACAGTGATTCAGAAGATGAACAAGCAAATGTTTGTTTCATGGCAACAGAAGATGAGGTACAAATTCCTACATTTGATGAAGTTCTTGATATTAATGCTGAATTAATAGTTAGATTCAAAGATATGAAACGACAACGCAAACAAGCCAAAGCAAATTTAAGTAGAGCAGAATTTGAACGTGATATGTTAAGAGACGAGAAGAAAATATTAGAAGAGGAACTTGAAACAGTTCAAGAATCATCATCTAATATTGATTCTCAATTATCTCTTTTGAGTCAAGAAATTGAAACTCAAAAAGAGAAAAATGATGCTCTTACTACTGAAAATCATGAGTTTAAGGCAAAAGTCAAAATTCTAGACTTAGAAAATGCTAGTTTACAAACTAAGTTAGACGACATTACTCAAAATGTTTCTAACTTCAACAAAGGTCGAGAAAATTTGAAAAAGATTATTGAAAATTCATAGTCTGCATCAAATAAGCAAGGTTTGGGATATAAGAAACAAGGAACTCAGAAAAATCATTCTTACAAAAAGTATAATGTAAAAGCTAAGAAAAATACTAGTTTATTATATTCCAAGCCAAAACCAATTGTGAATTCTCAAAAGAAAAATGTGAAGACTATCGAAATATAGGTTCCTAAAACAAATAATAATTTGATTAGGAACAAATATATTCAGCAGTTCATAAATACTGTTCATCTTAATTCTAATTATATATACAAAGGGGATACCGGACCCGTATGGGTTTGGACTCCTAAGACCTAACTCTTAGGACCCCATAAAAAGTGGGTACCATGGACTTAATTCTATTTTTTGCAGGTCCCACTAAAGAAAAGAGGAAAGTGGATATTGGGCAGTGGTTGCTCGAAGCATATGACTGGAGATAAGAGCTTATTGACAAATATCACTTATTCAGATGGTGGCTCCGTCACTTTTGGAGATAATTCAAAAGGCTATATCATCGGCAAATGCGATGTGAGCAATTGCGGTACATCTAACTTACCTCTTATTACTAATGTCATGCTAGTTAAAATTTTGAAACACAATTTGCTTAGTATTAGTCAGTTATGTGACAAGGCTTTACCATTTCCTTTTCTGATAATAAGTGTAGTATCTTAGATAAAGATCATGAGTTAGTTTTCGAAGGATATAGAGACAGAAATATTTATATTCTGAATATGAATATCAATCATAATTCAGATATGTGTCTTGTAGCAAATGATAATGATCCATGGCTATGACACAAATGTTTATGTCATATAAACTTCAGAACTATCTACAAGCTAGCCAAAAATCATCAAGTTAGAGGACTACCCAAAATGAGCTTTATGGTTGATAACATTTGTGATGCATGTCAATTAGGAAAATTGACTAAATCATCATTTAAATCCAAGAAAGTCATATCAACATTACAACCACTTGAACTACTACATATGGATTTATTCGGACCAACACACGTTCATTTGATAAATCATAATCGATATGTGTTTGTAATTGTTGATGATTACTCTCATTATACTTGGGTAATTTTCTTGAAAAACAAAAGTGACACTTTCGATCATTTCAAATCTTTCGTCAAGAAAATTCAAAAATCAAAAGGGCTTAAAATTAAGAATATAAAAAGTGATCATGGTGTTTATGAACCTATGCCTCATGTTCCTTCATCATCAAGGAGTCCTAATTCATGGGATAGGAATTATAGTAGAAATGAAGGAGCAAAGGAAACTTGGTCACCATGGACACCAAGAGTTACCAATATCAAAGAAGTTTCCGAGAACAACTCCTCCACTTCTAATTGATTATATATCGTGAATGATTTATTGCTCTAATAAGTGTTTTATACACTTATCTATTTCATGTTTGTTGTTTTTTCATTTCAAAATTTTGAAATAAATTCATTTTATATCAAATATTAGAGACCCGGAAAAATCTTCGAAAAATAGGAAAAACAAGGCACGGACGAACCAATCGACCGTTAGGATACAACCAGTCGACAGTTTATGTTTCTGGAACCAATTTTTTTTCACATCAAACCAGTCGACCGTTTGGCTATAATCATTCGACTGTTTATGTTTCTGGAAACAAAACGTTTTTAACATCAACCAGTCGACCGATCGAAAATTCACCAGTCGACCGTTTTAGTCTCTGTTTCAAAACAGTCGACCAGTGAATTCATAGCGGTCGACTGGTCACGCTTTTTTCTGTTTTTAGAATTCAAACTTAAAACGTCGATTCCCCACTCTCACCTATTCATTTACCCTTTTCCTCTTTCAAACTCACAAACCTTTAACAACCCAAACATCCCCAAATTCAAATTCCTTCAAAATCAATGGCTCCACCGCAAAAGAGATCGAAGAAATCATCTTCTACACAACTTCAACCTATTGATTCCAATATAAAACCATGGTTAATAGATCCAATAGCAGTCAAGAGATGGAATGAAATGAAAGACTATACGATTCATGAAGGTTCATTCATCAAATTCTCTGATTTCCTTCTCTATAATGTTAAGGAATTAGCAATCAAAGCCTGTCTTTAATCTCTTCTTAACTTTGATTAGAACAACGTGGAAATCAATCATATCATTATCAAGTTGTTCTATGCTAATCTTAACTTAGAAAAATTTAAACCCGAGAATTCTACTCATTGTCTATGGTCGGTTGTATGCGGTGAGCACGTATTTATTTCAAAGGAAAGGATGGCAATGGTTCTTGGTTCGGATAACAATGGAAGAAAGTTTTCTACCGATTTTTGTACTATTCATACTCGAGACAAGGTAAGTCATCTATTTATTGAAGATCGCAAACTTAGTACAAAAGCAATCAACTTACGGCCTCCTGCTAGAATTTTACATCATGCTATTACGCATTCTTTATTACCGAGAGTTGGTAACTTCGACGCGGTTTATAAAGAGAATTTTAAGGCTTTGTACGCTATATATGGAGATATGATAATTAATTGGATCAGCATGATCTTTGATGAGATTTTATTCGTAAATGATCGTATGAGACCACATTTATTCTACAATGAATATATCATGCGACTACTACTCGATTGTGGTATCAAATCTCCCGAATCTAAAGTCTCCAAACCAAAATGTATCAACAAAGCATCGAAAAAGAGAATGAAGCTTCCTGAACCATGTTTAAGTTTCGAACAGTATAAGGAACAAAGTCGCCAAGAAAGCACTTCTTCACAGCCCTCTAAACCTAAACCGGAAGAGGTTAAGCTTCTTCAACCGTCTTCGTCGACTAAAGATTCACTTGAACAAATTGCTCGAAATCAATTTCTTCTTGAAGCAAGACTTAAGCGTACAGATAATAAGATTGATAATTTAAATACAAAACTTGACAAACGCTTTTCAAAACGTGAGTCTTCCTTTGGTATACTTTGGGATGCAATATCCTGTGGAGCATCATCCTGCTCTACGCATATACAAGACCCAGGCAAACGTCCAATGCCTCCTACTTTTACATGGTCATCTTCAGAGGAAGGCACAAGTTCTGGAACAAGTAATGGACGTGGCCGTTGATCATCTTATAGTGAGGAAAAAGACGGCGAAGAAGAAGAGGACGAAGAAGAAGTAGGAGATAAGACTGAATCTGAATCACCATCTCACTAGTTCTTTTTATCCATCTTTTATGGTATTATGTCTATTATATTTAATCCTAAATCAGCACTTGTACATAAGTAGTGCTGTATTATATTTTGGGTTTGTTTGTATTAACTCATAACTACATGACTTGTTGGGTATGTATGTGTGCTTTGTGTGAGGTTGATATATGGTATGTGTGTCTTAACTCTTTACATTGCACTACTCCTTTTGCCAATGACAAAGGGGGAAAAAGATGTTTCTACAATATTTTTTTGCAGATTTTCTTATCTATATATTTCAGGGGGAGTACATATACAGGGGGAGAAAGCGTTGTGTTGTCATCAATAAAAAAGGGGGAGAACCAAAAGATGTTTCTAACAATATTTTTTTGCATATTTTCTTATATATATATATTTCAGGGGGAGTACATATACAGGGGGAGAAAGCATTGTGTTGTCATCAATCAAAAAGGGGGAGAATGTTGAGTCAAGGATTTCAAAGTATTTTGATTAATAACAAGGAGAAGTTTCATGATTGACAAAAAGAAGAGAATGATATCATAAGTTAAAGCTTAAGTAAGAGGTTGATTATTTAGTGTTTTAGCTGTGTTATAAATGTTAAAATCTATCCTCAAATAATCATATACCTCATTATTGTGAATGTGTATATGTACATATATGAATGCACATTTGTTGTGCATATTGCCAGAAATTGGTCGATCGGTTTCAAAATAGGCGGTCGTCCGTTTCTGGGTAAAAATGCATAAAAATGTGCATGCATATATGTAACGTATATATATTCAAATTTCAGTCTACTGGTTAATTTTGACCTGTCGACCGATTTTTGAACTGAAAGCAACACTTTGAATAGACATCTCTTTTCATCAAAAGTTGCTTCTTTTTCCTTTCATCAAAAAATCATTTCTCTTCAATGCTTCTCTTTACTAATGGTTACGACTGTTTAATCATTATATAAACATCGTTAAATCATCATCCAAAAAACTTAATTATTCTCAATTCTTTGATCTATCTTGCACTCTACTCTGTATTCAAAAAGCGCTCATATTCATTATCCTATCGTTTGAATCTCAAAGCTTACTTAATATTCTTGTGATTCAATATGATATTCACTTCCAAATCTTCACATACATCAAATTATATTTGAGGATAAGATTATAGGAAGGGCGTACTACAAGTGACAAATCCGTGTTGAAAAGAGCACAAGTTGTTAACATACAAATTGTAATCTTAGTTGTTGAAGTCCTCAGAGTTGTAAGAGGCGAGTTGTGAAGTCCTCGTGTTGATAGAGGCGTGAAATCCCGTTCGGCTGTTTGGGTGTTGTAAACCTGTTTCCTCCGGGTGAAGTGAGGTTATTTGTTTAGTGAAAATCCAGATAGAAGTTTGGGACTGGACGTAGGACGGTGCTCCGAACCAGTATAAAAATCTCTGGTGTGATTTTTCCTTTTTACTGCATTTATTATTATATAGTTCTGTGATTAGCTATTACTTCATTCTTGAATATTGTTCGTCATATTACACGATCCTTGTGTGTATTATACTTAGCACATATACACGCACAATTCTTTCAGGGTTAAGACAAACTTAACCAATAATATATATATATATTGATCTGACAAGTGGATATGGTTAAGACCAACTTAACCAATATATAAGTGGGTGGGGTTAAGACTAACTTAACCAATAATATATTGATCTGATAAGCGGATAGGGTTAAGACAAGCTTAACCAATAACACATGTTGATCTGATAAGTGGGTGACATGGGTGGCATGTGGGATATAACTATAAACACTTAACCAAGTTGAAACATGTAAGAAGACATGAATAAGAAGGGGTTAAGTAGGGAAATCTTAGTGGGGACCAACCATAGGTGGAAAGCTTGTGTCAAACATGGGGACCCTTTTCAAACCAGTAACCCATTAAGTATCTTTGTGAGCTCGAGTTAGATCGAGGACGGGACACGCTTACTGGGTTTGATTGTAAGAGGTCAAAACGGGTTAACGGTGGCAACGCAAGTCCAACGGGATCATGTGCGTGCGTGGGCCCGGGCTGGTAGGTAAGACGTTGTTGCATCGTGTAGATATAAGTCGTGCATCTCTAGTGGTATCGGGTTGCCACTTTGGGGAATGATACACCCCACTGTGGGACCAGCACGGGTATCTACGAGCTAGGGAGCCGATCGAATGGGTAAGGTAGTGGGTACGACTAGCGGAGATAGGAGCAGGCGGCACCTGAAGACAACTAGGAGTATAACTACCATATTATGAATAAAAGTTGTTTTAAAATTTTCAAGTACCAATATATATATATATATCTGTCTTGTTATATTCTGTTCTATACACTAATAATGCTCCATGAAAGTTAATGCATTCCCTTTGAGAGTGACATTAATAGACGTGGGGTGTTACACGTGGTATCAGAGCTGAAGGTTAACGGAACAGATAAGGGATTTTAAAAAACTATTTTTCAAAAGCGTTTTTATAAAGAAATACTTTCAAAGATATGTTTTAAGGAGAGTATTTTCAAGAGAGAAGTTTGTTTTAGAAACATAACCTCCAAGAGCCATATATCTTTCTTTCGATTATCCGTTTTGGATCTCTTCCTCTTTCCTTTTTGAATCTCTTCCTCCGCATATAGACGCTTTTTCTAAGATATGTAAGAACTTCCGTACAATGGGCGGAAAACCGCTTCATGGGACTAGGACGTTTGTCAAAGCTAGAAGGAAGTGGAGGACTTGTAGGTACCTTGAAGATAGACGATGGGTGGAAAGTTCAATTAGCTACTTGGTTAATAAAGGACGAAGTCTCATTTTGATGGAAGGTCGTGAATGGAGAGCGTCCAGTGGAGACATGGATGGATTTCAGGCGTAGGTTCGAGATGAAATTTCTCTCATGTGCAGAAGAAAATTTATATATGGAGAGGTTCTTAGCGTTGAAGCAAGGAAATTTGTCAGTAAAGGAGTACGTCAACAAGTTCAATCAGTTGGCAAGATTTGGCTTAGACTTGGTAAACACACCTGAGAAGAAGGCCCCGAGGTTCATCAAGTATTTCAATGAGCCGCTACATGGGTTGGCTATGACCCATATTCCGATGGGGGCTACCTTTGAGAGATTGGTTGACATGGCACTTATGTATGAAGAGGAGAATGGTGCTAATGCTAATAAGGCACTGGAGAAGAAAGGGGATCAAAATAAATCGCAACAGCAAAACAAGAAAGGTGGTAAGGATAATAATAGCAAGGGAAAGAAAAGGTGCTTTAATGGTGGGACACCAGGCCATCTGAGCAAGGACTGTAGGAAAAAGAAGAAGACTGGCTGCTTCCACTGTGGAGAGGTAGGACATCTAATTAAAGACTGCCCGAGGAAACAAGGGCAAGGGCAAAGGACATAGTCCATTTCTGGAGGGCAGATTCAGGCTCTCATGGCACCAGGACAGGCAAGAGGGCAGATTCATGCTCACATGGCACCAGTACAGGAGAGAGGTAGAAACATTTCCATTGAAAGTTTAGTTTTTCTGTTTGATCATCCTGTTCATACTTTGTTTGACTTTTTCACTTCACACTCGTTTGTATCAGCTTCGTTAGTTGAAACACTGCACCTAAATACTAGTCTAGTTACGGATCCCATAGTAGTCTCAAATCCTATTGGTGGTTCGGCTCATCTTTCAATGATTTGTCGGGATTTGAGAGTGTCTATCTTGGGCGTTGTGTTTGAATGCAACGCCTTCGTTCTTGGCTTCATGGGATACGGCTTGATTCTAGGCATGGATTGGCTAGCTAGATACGATGCCATCCTAGATTGTGAAAGAAGGTTAGTTAGATTGTTGACTCGTTGTGGAAAGACCCTCGATCTTTCTTGTGACCCTAGAGGTCCGGTAATGCTTAGCTACCTAGAATCCCTTGACGCATCCAATGAAGATTTGGAATCTGTTCATGTGGTCCGTGAATATAGTGACGTCTTCGATGAGGTTCAAGGTTTACCCCCGAGGCACGAGATAGAGTTTCGAATATACCTAGTAGATAATGCAAAGCCAGTTGCATTACCAGTGCGCCACATGGCTCCGAGAGAGAGAAAAGAACTCAGTAAGCAAGTGAAAGAGTTGCTTGAGAAGGGGTTCATAAGAAGAAGTATTTCGGAGTGGGGTGCTCCAGTCATTTTTGCTACGAAAGCTGATGGTTCACTTAGATTGTGCGTGGACTATAGAGAGCTGAATAAACTAACAAGAAGAATAGACACCCATTGCCGAGGATAGATGATTTATTCGATCAGTTGGTGGGTGCTTCGGTTTTCTCGCAACTGGATTTGGCTACAGGGTTTCATCAGCTAAGGCTGGCTGAAGACAGCATAGATAAGACTGCATTTAGAACTCCTGACGGTTTCTTCGAGTGGCTCGTCATGCCTTTTGGTTTGACGAATGCACCTGCATACTTCGTTGACTTAATTAGTAGGGAGTTTCTAAACAAGTTTGTGGTAGTCTTTGTGGACGATATCTTGGTTTTCTCTAGAAGCGAAGAAGAATACGCCCTACATCTTAGGGAAGTCTTAGAGACCCTACGAGTGCATCAACTCAAAGCTAAGTTCTCCAAGTGCCATTTTTGGAGAAAAGAAGTGAGGTTCTTTGGACACGTGGTCTCTAAGGAAGGGATAGCTGTGGATCCCGCAAAAGGTGGTGGCAATCCAAGATTGGAAAATTCCTAAGAACACAACAGAAGTAAGAAGCTTTTTAAGGCTAGCTGGTTATTATAGGAAGTTCATTAAGGACTTCGCGAAGATATCAGCCCCACTTACTCAGTTAATGAATAAGAACTTGACTTTGGCTTAGGGATGTTGACTGTGAAGATGCTTTCCAGCATTTGAAGAGGATGTTGACGACAGCTCCAATTTTAGTTTTGCCAGATGGAAATAAGCCATTCGCAGTGTATACCGGTGCTTGCGGGACAGGGGTTGGAGTAGTTTTCGATGCAAGGGGAAAAGGTGATATGCAAAAAGCGGCAAGTATGAGCATCGCTTATCATCCACAGACGGATGGACGGATAGAAAGGGGTGAATAGAATCCTTGAAGATCTTTTGAGGTTATGTATCCTAGATTTTGAGGGACATGAGAAGAGGTAACGAGCTTAGTGGTGTTCACGACGTGTTTCACGTATCGCATTTGCGGAAGTGTTACATGAGACCGCGGAAGTAGTGGAGCTGGACATGCTTAGAGAAGTGGAAGTAGAAGGAGATGCCATGATTAGACGATCTCCTACATGCATCCTCGGGTCGGAGGTATAAAAGCTACGCAACAAAGAGGTCAAAGTGCAATAGGGAGATGATCAAGGAGACATGACTTGGGAGGCGGAAGACAAGATGCGTACGTTGTATCCTTTCCTTTTTGAGAGTTAACTTCTCCCTTCTCTACCGCTTTGTTGATACTTGTCCTATCGTTTAATATGTCCTTGCGATGATATCTTCGATCTTTAGTTAGGAAAAACCCTATAGTTGTAAACATGTGTTTGAGACATGTTATGGTTGGTGGATGCAAATGGATGCAAGTGGTTGCTCATGGATGCATGTACACACACATTAGGCACAAGATTGGCTCAATCACTTTCATATTGCATATGAATGTGTGTGCATATTTAAATTAATGGATGTATGATGGTTGTGTTATCATATGGATGTTGCATTTAGATGAATAGTTGTGCACACATGTAGTAATATGTATCGTTAGGATTCTTTCGCATACATAAAGGACGCACGGCACTATCACGATTTGCATTAAGGAGGTCAACTGAATCAGTCGACCGCCTGATTTTGCATTAGATAAGGAATATATACACACACTTTTTGCATATGTTCATACGACATTAGAAATATTGTAAGGACAATGGATGCCTATGTTTGATGGTTGAGTAGATGGATGATTGGATGTTAGGATATACATTCTCCTTAACTTGGAGATTTCGGGGGAGAAATCCCTTTTAGGAGGGGAGAATGTAACACCCCATGATTTTAAATATTAAAAATTAATGAATTTAAGAATACTTAATTTCAAATGTGAGAATTAAGGGAAAGGGGTTACGCCATTGCGTTCATCTCGGAATTTTGCTTGAGATAGAGTTCGAGTTTGCGTGAATTGGACTCCGTATGAAGAAGTTATGGCCTTCCGAAGTTTTAGAACTTAAATAAATTAAAAACAGCTCAGGTTCAAAAAATTAAAAACAGCTCAGGTTCAAAAAATTTGAAATTCAAATTCAAGCAGGTGAGCAGGCTGGGTGGGAGTTCTCCCGCCCAAGGGCCAGGTCGACCTGGGGGTCGACCTACTAAACAGGTCGACCTGCCCCCCCCCCCGTGGGCAGATCTGAAAGATGACGCTGTTTCGACTCATTGCTGAGTCATTAGGGCTGAGGTGTTATTCTATCTTGAATGGATGGTCTTGATTGATTCTAGTTTAATCTAACGGCTCTTAATTAATTAAAATTCTATATAGGCAACCTAACTCTCAACCTAAAATCACACAAATTCATACCAAGAGCCGCCATGTCGTCAATGGAGAACCTAGAGTAGCCGCCGTTCTCTTTCAACTCAAAAGCTGGATAGAAGCAAGAATCAAAATCAAACCTAATCTAAATTAGAATAACAATTAGTCTACATCAAAGGCGAGCAATTCGATTTCAAAATACAGATCCCAGAAAAACAAGATTGTTCTTTTGTTTGTGAGTACTATTTCTTTCACAATATAATTAATAAATTAATTATGATGGGTTGTAATTGGATTATGAGAACATGTCTGTTGAATCACGTGATGATTGTTTAACTTTGTTATCTTATGTTAATTTGTGAATCTTATGCAAGTTTATGTTATATGAATCTTGTGCAAGTTTGGGATGTTAAATCATATGTTAATTTGTGAATCTTATGCAAGTTTGGGATGTTAAATCATATTTTAATTTGTGAATCTTATGCAAGTTTGGATGTTAAATCATATGTTAATTCGTATGTGAAACCTTATGCAAGTTTGGGGTGTTAAATTGTATGCTAGTTTAAATATGAATCTTATGCAAGTGTATATGTGAATTGTACACAAGTTCATATGTGAATCAAGTATATACATATGCTAGTTTATATGAAAAACATGTGACATTAATTTACGTGTTTAGATCCATATGCAAGTTTGTAGGAATCTATATGCAAGTTCAAGTTTTTATATTAGAGATCCATGGGTTTAGGTGAAAAACCATATTTATGCACAAGTTCACGTCTTTATTAGATCTATATTTAGATCCATGGCAGTAACATACTTATATAAATTTATGACCATTTCCTATGCTAGTTTTGTATGTGAATCATATATTAGTTTGAATGTAAGTTTGTATGAAATTCATATGCAAGTTATAGGAAAACCATATCCATATATGCAAGTTCACGACTACATGTTTAGATCTATATTTAGATCTATGACAGTTTATGCAAATTTATGTTATATATATCTATTGCCTATGCAAGTTATTGGCTATGAAAACTTATGTTATGTTCTATTTTATGTGTTATGCAAGTTGTGATGTTGCTTTTCTTTTTATAAGTTAGACTATTTTTGAGTCAAACATATATCGTGTTAAAACGTACGAATAGCGTGGGGACAATGGGAAAATATTAATTTTGCAAAATTGTGAATTGGCATAAAATGGCATAAAGGCATATAATTAATTTGAGACATTAATTAGCCTAATTTATATGCATAGAAATTATGGACATAATTTAAGTGACAATTATGGACATGGATTAAAATTGGAAGTTATTGGCAATTTGAAATAGGGATATTACTTCAAATTGGGGTTGAATAATAATGTGTAATAATAAATGCCTAAGACACGAGGTTAGACTAGTTTGTGGTATAAGACTGCCCGGACCCGCCGGGCAAATACAACAACCACAAACGGTTTTCTAATGTGAGAGGTCAAAGGCATAAATTAAATGTGTAATAAAGGCCTAAGACACGAGGTTAGACTCGTTTGTGGTATAAGACTGCCCGGACCCGCCCAGAAAATCCAGCAGCCACAAACGGTAGTCTAAAGTGAGAGGTCCAAGTCATAAATTAAATGATTCTTAGACACGAGGTTAAGTCTGGCTTGTGGTGGAAGTCTGCCCGGAACCGCCCGACATATCCAGCGGCCACAAGCAATCAACTTAATGTGAGAGGTCAGTGCATTAATAATTAATTAATGCTGATCAAAGATGAATATGAGGGACGAACAGAAGTTTGGTTGAGTTGAGTAATTCTTTGAGTACCAATCTGATGTTGATTTCGGTCTTCGAGGTAGATACTTAGGGAGTTATTCTCTTAATCAATGTATCTGTGAACTAAGATGTACTTAATCATAAATTAAGTAAAACATGATAAGTGGATAGGGTTAAGACCAACTTAATCAATAATTTGATAAGTGGGTAGGGTTAAGAACGACTTAACCAATAATATATATATATTAATATGATAAGTGGATAGGGTTAAGACCAGCTTAACCAATAATATATAAGTGGATAGGGTTAAGACCAGCTTAACCAATAATATATATATATATATATTAATCTGATAAGTGGATAGGGTTAAGACCAGCTTAACCAATAATATATATTAATCTAATAGGGTTAAGACAAACTTAACCAATAATATATATATATTGATCTGATAAGTGGATAGGGTTAAGACCAACTTAACCAATATATAAGTGGGTGGGGTTAAGACCAGCTTAACCAATAATATATTGATCTGATAAACGGATAGAGTTAAGACAAGCTTAACCAATAACACATGTTGATCTGATAAGTGGGTAACATAGGTGACATGTGGGATATAACTATAAACACTTAACCAAGTTGAAACATGTAAGAAGACATGAATAAGAAGAGGGTTAAGTGGGGAAATCTTAGTGGGGACCAAGCATAGGTGGAAAGCTTGTGTCAAACATGGGGACCCTTTTCAAACCAGTAACACATTAAGTATCTTTGTGGGCTCGAGTTAGATCGAGGACGGGACACGCTTACTGGGTTTGATTGTAAGAGGTCAAAACGGGTTAAAGGTGGCAACGCAAGTCCAACGGGGTCACGTGCGTGCGTGGGCCCGGGCTGGTAGGTAAGACGTTGTTGTATCGTGTAGATATAAGCCGTGCATCTTTAGTGGTATCGGGATGCCACTTTGGGGAGTGATACACCCCATTGTAGGACCACCACGGGTATCTACGAGTTAGGGAGATGATCGAATGGGGAAGGTAGTGGGTACGACTAGCGGAGATAGGAGCAGGCGGCACCTATGAAGATAGCTAGGAGTATAACTACATATTATAAATAAAAGTTGTTTTAAAATTTTCAAGTACCAATATATATATATATATGTCTTGTTATATTCTGTTCTATACACTAATAATGCTCCATGACAGCTAATGCATTCCCTTTGAGAGTGAAATTAATGGACGTGGGGTGTTACATTATTACTAGTGCATTCGAATTGGAAGTTGGATTTCCATCAATAACCAAGGCAAAGGATCTTCCTTATCCGCTTTGGACCATCTCTAGCAAGGTGTCCAGGGATCACACCTTGTGTCCCATGATAGGTAGAGTCGACCCACAAATTCTCGGTGATTTAGATAATTACCTGAACATAACGTTCTGGTCGTATTTGACCATCATCCGAGGCACCTCAATTCCAACATCCACATAAGTAAGTTGTCTGGACTCCATTCCATGACATCACTTATTAGCTAGAAGGAAACATATCCCCTTACTCTACTGTCTTTCATCCTGTTTTCGGCCATTCTCGGGTTGTGAGGCTTGCCGAAGTCAAGTTTTAACACAAAGCTATGCTATATCAGTCATGCTTTGATCATCATCCACAAAGCTCTGCTTTTCAACAAAAATTTTGATCAATCAACAACTGCATGCCACGTTGTCAATTCACCCATATAATCAGTTTCTATTAATAATATAACTTTTGAGCTCATACGTCTCAAAGAAGGGAGTTAAGCTAAGAGAATAAATTCTCCGCCACCACAGATATATCATCAATAGTAATTAATCGGTTATGTTATGAAATACAACGTCAGACACACATCCATTTACAAGTTTTTCCTGGGTCTGAACGAAACCGAAGGCATCTTATTCCTCGTCCCCTAAGGGAGAGAGGCCCTTCCATATCCGGTCAATCTCCAAGTACGTCCGGATGACCACCACTTTAACCATATAATGGGATCTACCCAAGGCATCAACAATAATCCAAATGATGTGAAGATCTCCGGTCTTCAACCATCATCTTCAATGTCTTTGAAAATCGTCGCATTAGTTATTCAGAATGGGTTGAAACCCAGTCTTTTCGAATAACTATCGCATCATTAAAATCAAGTGATATATAAACATATCATAAGTCTCATTCTTACAATACTCCCTTAAATCTTATCAAAGATTTACATCATTTAAACTTCTTGTTTAAATATTTCCTTGTAATTCATTTCAAAAGATTATACAATCTCTTTTCACAAACTTAGTTCAAATTAAGTTTTATAACCCTTATCGGGATTATCAATCCTTAAAAAAGGTAATCTCTCATATCGTGATCCCATTCCATGGAGCAAAACTGTGGTACTCCATATCTAATACCCATCATGTTTTGGTAAGTTTAATTACCTACTTTCATTCCAAATATTTGTTTAAAGCTTTACTAAAATTCTTACATAGTTTTAGTCTCCATTTCATTCATTCAAATCTTTATTGAAAGATTTATTACAACTCAAACATGAGAAATCTACTTTCCTTTAACTGGGTCAAAGAACAAATATTATTTAAAACAAAGTTCAGGATAAACCCAAAATCAAACTTCCATTCAATTCCAATTAAATCTATTAATTGGAAAACTTTATTATTTTAAATTAAAAGATTAATTCCATAAACTTCATTTTCAACCGGGTTTAAGAAAGTGTTATTGAAGACACGATTCACGGCAACCCAAAATCTAATTTGATATCAAATATAAGGCTTTAAATAGAAATCGTATCGACTTATATTCAATATCAAATTCTGAAACCAACAGATACCATATAGAAAATAACGACATCTCTACCTTCCAAATTCCTCAAAATAGTATATCTATATAATTACGGAATCCAATATTGAAATATCCAAAGATTAGTTCCATTCAAATCCAATATTCATACATTGGAAAAACTTAACTTGGTTAAGTACTTATTAACTTTAAACTGTTAATTTAATCACTTTGTTAGAATAGATAATTTTCACAAAATAACTTTATATTGACCAAAACTAGATATATTTTGTCCAAATCACTTTTAAACAATTTATTATGATTTATCATAATTTTTCCCTATTTTAATAATTTAAAAATAGCTCAATCCGCTAAAAACCAATTTCAGGTCATTTACGGCACTTACGCTGTTTTTATTCAAATTTGATTACAATTTATCTTAAAATCTAATCGTTAGATTTTAAAACTGTATATATCATTGGAAAGCTCTTTTCATTCTGAACCAAATGTTTTTCATTGAAAATCCGACGATCGGATCTCCCGGTACATCAATTTGAAGTTTATAGTTGAAATTCATGAACAAACGCTGCGCGACTCGTCCTATTCAAACCATTTTATTACTTATAATAAAATTTATTGATTCAATTCAAAAGTATTTTATATAACATTTGTAAGCTCGTTTAAAAACGATTTCAATCCTAAATTCAATTTTAAATCAAAACTGAATATTCTATATTATTATAATATTAAAATACTAATATTTTCAAAGTATAATATTTTGAAATCTAAATTTTCTCGACATCCATTATAAAAATAAGTAAGATCAATGGAAGAGTCCGTTCGAGTTAAAAACGTCGTTTATATACCTAACTCGAATTCACAATTTTAATTTACTATTCATTTCAAAATAAATTTGAAAACTTACCGTTATTAATTGAAAATTAATTTAAATCAAATTATTACATTTACGAAAATTATTTGCAACTGCTTAAACTATAGTTCCAAACTAATTTGAATTTAAAATTCAAACTTCCATTTTTCACTGAATATTTTATTAATAAAATATTCAAAGTAATTACAAATTGGAATGAGATTCAACCAGTTACCATATAACTGAATTTATATGGATTTCACACATCATTAACATCCGATAATAGTTATTACCAATTATGAACTTTCATATCAACTACCATCCATCAACCAATAGTTATAATATATTCTATCGACAACGCTTATATTCACAGTTTAATAATAATAACAACAATAACTGTAAATATCATCCATCAATCACAAAGCAAACATTACAATCACATGTAATAAACACATATCAAAATATGATTATAATAACTATAAGAAAATCAATTGAGTAAGTGAGTTCTCACATTGATCTATTTGAAATCGTTAAAAAACGATCATTTTTAATTAAATTAAACAGTGCATTTAATTTAACCAAAAGTTGCAGCTAGCTCCAAATTCCTCTAAATCAGCTTCACTGCGAAGCTCTCATCTTCATGACTCTAGCGTTTCCAGTTTAGTAGAATTCTATTTTCGTTTGAAAAAGTTATAATGTTTTAAACCTTAATTACATCATTTAAATAAACTCCAGATAATTAATAAAATTAATTAACCAAATTAATTTTGAATCCTCCTTCCCTTCTTCGTATTCACACTAGGCAACAACTGAAACCCAACATGCACGCCATCCTCCACCACACATACCACCACTCCCCACCTGTCGTCGATCAGGATACGCCACGTCGGATCCCTCAACCTTCTCTCCCCATGCCTGGCCCCATGTCGAACCTCCCCAATCCCCAGAAATCGCGTGCGAATGCAACATGTTTGAGCATGAAGTTCGAGCAAAATACAATATCAAATCTAATCATATCCATATAGATTGAAAGCTCTTGAAATGGTCTACACTTTTCATGTTATAAGTTTTAATTAACAATCAGTGAATTGTACGTGATTAAAGGATTAGTTTTCAAACGATTTCAGCCACTGAACTAAGGGCGGCGGCGGCTCTAAGATTAGCTAGGGCTTAGAAAATGGGCATTTATACCCTTATTTTATTATTATTTTATTCCAAAATGACTTAGCTTTGAAGTTTAATGTTCCGAGCTCCAAACGAATCCCAACGACTGTCGTTCCTAACCAAATACCCCTATCCCAGACTCGGTGGAATAGGTTACAGAAGCCAACTGCATTGTTTTAATTAGTTTTTCTTAAAATTAAAATATAAATCAATATAACGTTAAATATTGAATTTCAACGTGCGTTTTAATTTTCTATGATCATACACTAACTACAAAAATTACGAAATTTGAAATCCAGCTATGTTTCGTAGTTACGGTTCTAACAAGCCTGGTCTCGTCAAATTTGGAGGGCAATTAAAAAATGACCTTATTTCAAGCTATTATTGAATTTTAGTATGCGTTAATATTTACCGCGATCACACAATAACTCCGGTCGACATGAAATTTGGAATTCTACAATAATTTAACGTTCCGGATCTGATAAAATTGGGTTCGTCGATAACGGAGGTTATTTGAAAAATGACTACTTTTAAGGCTAAATAAAACCAAATAAAATATAAATAAATTCAAAAATAGTTCAAATAAACAATAATAAATTAATATTATCGTATATATCCAAATAAAATATCATATCATCCCAAAATAAACAAACTTGGGTTTATAACTCAATAATTTCAAAATCCAAGTCAAATCTATATTAAATTTCATAAGAAATCATTTTAGTTAATTTAATAAATCATTATAATTTATAAACGTTTTCATAGCAACTTTTGAAATTTTGATTTGGACATAATTCACAATTTATAACACGAAATCTCGATTTTTCGCTTTCATTAAAAAAATATAATTAAATAGATTCAAAAGTTTCTTGTTATAATGAAGTCTGGCTTATATTGAATTCTGTATATTCAATTAAAATTCAAAACTAAATATTTCGAACAACCGCGATGTTACGAGTTCATTTTATAATCATATAAATTTATAAATTCAAACTTTGTTTTAAATAGATTTTAAGTCGTTAATTCTCAAATAAATCATTTTAAATATTTTAAATCCATTAAATATTTCTTAATAAATTTTTGGTTGTTACATTCTCCCCCACTTAAAAGGATTTCGTCCTCGAAATCGAATACGGAACTGAATGTCGTTTACTTAACCAACTAAGCCTACCTAAGTTCTTTAGCTTTTCAGTTTTCCAAGAACTTCCCAATTTATTGAAATTTGGCAAACACCTTAAATTTTCAAAAAAAATTCGCCATAACCTACCCTGTACTGGTTGATCAATACAACTACTACAACTTACCTCTTAGGGCCCTCATCAATCAAAAAGAAAATCCAAAAGCCAAGTGGTTCATAAAATTATCAAACCTAATTAATACAATAAATATGTACTCACACGACCCGAAATCCCCGCCGGCCTAGAGCAAACTGTAACGCGGATTGCGTGAGAACACAACGCATTAGAACACAGAACAACATAACTTTTCATTGCTATTACAACAATTTACATCTGAGAATATCAGAGTATGAATAAATATTACATAGCAGAAAAATAATATCAGAGAATAAATTACATAGAACGGAAATAAAAATGTATAAATACAATTCACAGCAGAAATACATCAACTAACACAACTGAAAGAAATACACGGATACAAAGCTTTTCGAATATAGCTCCAGCTGTAAACCAGGATCCTGTTAAATAAAAATCTACAAAACCAAAAAAACTAGTTGCACATATGGAAATTATGGGCACCCAGAGTTTAGGGGAAAACAATAAACTCCGAGTCAGTCATGGGACTGGTGTGAGAACTAAAACAGTTATTAAATCTTTCTTTTAAAAGAGAAAATCACGGGACCACGCCGTATGTCGTGGAACGGGATCACTCCCATGAATAGTCTGAAATAAAACAATTTATAAATAACGCAACGCTTTTTTGGAAAATGAAGCTATTATAAGACCGAGGTCCCATCACACATTGCAACGCAAGTCGGAGGATAGAATTTTACCTTATAATAGCCAAACATCCTTGGTACGCTTTAAAAACAAATACTTATGATATTAATATAAGTGCATAGCGCAGAAAACAACTTCGAATATAAATGTATCAATCATAGACGACATAGTAACCTATCCTACTATGTCGCCATATAGGTTTACAACTAAAACCGAAAAGTCGCGTATTGGAAATTGGATTCCATCTATGAGTCAAGGCAAGGGATGTCTCCTTACCGATTCGAGACACTCTAGCATATGTCTCAGGATCACACCTATGGGAAACCCTTGGATCTTCAGGGCAGGTCCACACCTAACGTTTGTGGATTAGTTATTCCTGAGCAAACCGTTTTCCAGTCCTATTAGTAGGATTTATATCCGAGTCGACTCTCAATCCATCATCCACATAAGTAAAAAATGTCTGGGCTCAATACCATGACACCACTTCTAGTTAGAAAGAAACGCATGCACTCCCTGTAGTCACTATCCCGTTTTTGACTCATATCGAGGTGTGAGGCTCGCAAATTAACGCTATACACAAAGTTATGCTACTTAAAGATGTGCTTTGATCATCAACCACAAGGCCATACTTTTCAACAAAAGCCTTGATCATTTGCATCTCAGCATGCCACATTGCCAGTCCATACCATACGATTGATTTCCACCAATATATAACCTCTAAGCTTGTACGTCTCAGAGAAGGGTGTCAAGCAAGAGAATAAATTCTCAGCCACCAAATAGATAGATATTTAGTAGAGACCAACATATACAATACACAATACAGTGTCAGACATAATCCATTTACAAGTTCGTTCTGGATCAGAACAAAACCGGAGGCAACTTATTCCTCATCCCATATGTCCAATATAGGAGAGAGGTCCTCGAATATCCGGTCGATCTCCAAATAATTTTGGATGATCACCATTCAATGTGAAGATCTCCGGTCTTGAACTACCGTCTTCATCGTCGACCTTTAATCGTCGTAACGATTATTCATAATGGGTTATACACGGTCTTTCCGAATAACTCGTGCATCTTTATAATCATGTAATAAATTCATAAAGATAGCACACATCTCATTCAAATCCAGAATATTCTTTTATTCATATATTCTTGGAAATCATTTCAAAAGATTTTATAATATCTTTTCACAACTTAAACCAAATTAAGGTTTATCATCTGGCCGGGATTACAAGCCTTACCAAAGTAATTATTTATTTTATTATTCCCAGTCTGAACCTATTCATCCCTTGGACCAAAACTGGTAGTACTCCATATTTAACACCCATCGGGTTATTGGTAAATTTAATTACAATTAAACGTTCAAATCTAATTAAAGATTTAACTATCGCATGGAGTAAAACTGGTGCTACTCCATCTCACAAACTGACACGACCCGAACTTCCCCATGAAGGAAAGCACGGATTGAATTGAGGACAAGACAAAATAGAACGCAAACAGAAGAACATTTCATTGTTTATTACAACAATTCCATCAGAATACAAGAATATATAGAGTATGAATGAATAAAATAAATTCGATAAATATCAGAGATTACAATAATTTACGTAGCAGCGGAAAATAATACAAAACACAGCTGAAAGTAATACACGGATACAGAGCTTTCCGAGCATCGTCCCAGCTGTAAATCAGGATCCTGTGAATATAAATCTGCAAAACCAAAACTACTAGCTGCCCGTGTCAAAATAAGGGCACCCAGAGTTTAGGTTAAAACAATAAACTCCAGGTCAGTCATGTGACTGGTGTGAGAACTAAAACAGTTATTAATCTTTATTTTTAAAGTTCGGTAAATCAAGGGACCACGCCGTATAACACGGAACGGGTTTCCTCCTAAGAATACCAGTGCATATAACAACAGCGCAATGCTAAATAAAGAAAAATGAAGCTATTATAAGACCCAGGTCCTATCACACAATGTAACGCAAGCCGGGGGATAGGGTTTTACCCTATAATAGCCAAAGAATGCTTGATACGTGAAATTTCATGTTTTATTATCACTATAAGTGCATAGTGTCAAAACAATTTCAAATCATAAATATCAATCATAGACGGCATGGGTACCATATATCATGTCGCCATACTAGTTTTACAATTTAAAACCGCAAAGTCACGTATTTGGAAATTGGATTTCCATCTATAAACCGAGGCCAGGGATCGTCCTCTACCGATTCTGTAACGACCCGACTTTTCGACCCTCGAATGTCGACACTAATACATCCACGGTATTCACGTGCCGAGCACCCAAGTGTCGGAAAGACGAAAAGTTAGGGTGAAATAAAATAAAAAGCAAATAGACTAAGGAAGAAGAGGACACAATATCAGAATCTCACAACGGAACGATAAAATATAAAGAATGATCTTTACAAAATAAACTGTATGTTTACAACTATCAGAGAAGACCAACCTATCATCAACTTGAACAGTCATAACAACATGTCCTCATCACTGTTGATGTACAACATATAATGCAACGGATATAAAAAGTACGGTAATTTGAACTCCAACTCTCTTCCAGAAGCTCCAAAGCATCCAAAGTAAAACCTGCTATACTCAGTCTACTCGAAGGAGTACGTGAGGGTTTTAGGGAAAACAGAAACTAAGCGTCAGACATCAGTCTGGTATGAGAAACTCAAGATACATATTGCATGTAACAACACTGAGGGAACTGTGCAGATTACCGCTCCAGTTTTCCCCTCAATTGAAACCAACCATTTATTATGAAAAGTATAGTTGTATTATAAATAATGTCTAGGGTGTAGAATATAAATAAATTCACATAGAAGGAATGGTTACATTGGTTACATTCAACAACTATTAAGTGTACAAACAAAACCGATAAAGCACGTTCGCATATTGGATTTTCCATCGGAGATCTCTCAATATAGATCCGAACTCCATGCACAAGGGTCAGAAAGTACCTCCGAGCGTCGTATATCTCTAGATGAAATATACCATAAGGTAAACACAACTGACCCACGCACGAAAACACCGGAGTGCACCACGTGGAACCAAATATACCCAACTCCCGCGCGCAACTTCAAAGAGCTCCCGCAACGATTCGATAATAAGCATACACTAGATATGGAGTCAATATATCCTGCCGTAGGTTAGCAAAACCCCAGATTGTGCTCCTACTATGTTTTTAGCCATTTCCGATGTCGAGGTTTCGTTCAGCATCGTTCACATGAATCTTCACCACTCGAACAGAACAAGAATTCCCAGTTGGAATCCCACAGCTCAATAGATCTTGGAATCACACATAGATTTCTTCACAGATCTTGGAATCACACATGGATTCCAATACATCAACATATCTTAGAATCACACATAGATTCTTTCATAGACCTTAGAATCACTATATGTGTTCGAGCATCTCAATAGATCTCGAATCACCACATAGCCTTCACTTCCCAGCCGCTTCCAAAACATAGAACCCATATACTAGTTTTGAAGTGGTTTTCGATAAGTAGAACACTTACAATCCCAGTCTCCTCAAAACTAGTCGCTAGATTTAAGGTCAAGTTCTATAGTCAATTAACTGACTACAATTCACACAATAGACGATTGTATATGGAAAACAACCTCGCTTAATTTCCATAACAATTGAATAAACATCCAAGGCACTATGAAGGTTACAAAGCGTGTTAAACAATCAAATCACTATCAAGTCACATAGCATGATAAACAGTTGAAGCACGGTTAACTCATATAAACGACTTCTAATCCCATTCCCATTTAATTAACCTTTCATTAATTAAAACTTTTGTTATTAGTAAAACTCCTTTTATCTAATAAAACTTCATTTGTCAAATACGACTTCGCTTATGTAACAACCCGGAAAATCTGGGCCAGTTTAAAATTTTTATTTTTGCCATTTTAGCGAATTTTGATTATTTAAAATGAATTATTTTAAATAATATCGACGAGAAATTTATTTTGAATTGAAATTCGACGTATATATTATATACGTCGTCGTTAGAATATATAATAATTATATATAATTATAAAAGGAATAGAAAATGGCGCGGTAGTTCGAAAATTCGATTTCTAATTTCAAATGAATATACAGAATTCAATATAAGTCAGAATTGAACGAAACAAGAAATATTTGAATCTGTATAACTATATCTTTGTAACGAAGTTAACAAACTGTGATTTCATCTTAGAAATGATAAGATATGTCCAGTTTAAAATTAGAAATAGTCGCTGTGGAATTTATATATATTTTTATATATATAAGGCCCTTAAAAATGGACATTTTGCAAATGACCTCGGATTTCGACGAAACCAGTTTTGTTGGGTCCGTGATGTAAAGTTATTGCTAGGTTTCAAATTTCATAATTTTTAGAATCAATATGTGAGCGTGGAAAAGGAAAACGTGTTTTGACCATTTCAGTTGATTTTAATCGACTGAAAATTGGCCATTTTTCCAACGGTCTCAGAATTCGACGAAACTAGTTTTGTTAGGACCGTATCGTCAATACGAAGCTAGAAAATATTTTTCTGGAATTTTTAGAGTTAGTATGTGACCCCGGTAATTTGAAATGTACGTTTAAAATTCACTATAGTGATTTAAATGTAAATTAAAAGGAAACTGATCGAAACTGTCGATCCAGCTTACGATACATATCCCATTGTGTTCGGAATGGGGGTAAAACGCTATGGACGACAGGCGGTGGGCCTCGTTTTGAGGTCGAAAATAAAGGTTGCTTTATAAAGTAAAATTTAAAATAATTAAAAAAAAAAAAAAAAAAATATCTCTCATCCCCTTTTTAACCAGGCCCCCCCCCGTAGTTTTTTTCAATTGAGTTTTCGAAGAAGAAAAAAAAAAAAAAAAAAAGAAGATCGAATCGAGAGCGACGGGGGGGGGGGGGGGGGGGGGGGGAAGGGAAGCCGCCGCCCCTCCCCGATGAACCGCATCCCCCTCCGACCAGCTCGCCGCCCTCCCCTTCTCCTCCAGCCTCCACCTCCCTCGCGCGCGAAGATGAAGCCGCCTCCCTCGGAATCGCCACCACGCCTCGACGAAGCCGACCCCCCTCCGAACCCTCGACGAAGCCGACCCCCCTCCTCCGAACCCTCGACGAAACCCCCCCCCCTCTATCACCAGAAGTGACGCGATACCCCCCCCCCCCCTGTCGAATTCGAACTGTAAGTCCCCTGATCTTGTGTTTTTACTTTATTTTCTTTAAAACTGTTTTTGTTATTTTATTTTCTTAAAAACTGAATTTTATTTTTTAGTTAAAAACTGAATTTTATTTTTAGTTAAAAACTGAATTTTAATTTTAAGTTAAAAACTGAATTTTATTTTTAGTTAAAAACTGAATTTTAATTTTAAGTTAAAAACTGAATTTTATTTTTAGTTAAAAACTGAATATTATTTTAAGTGAAAACTGGAATTTTAAATAAAGTGAAAACTGGAATTTTAAATAAAGTGAAAACTGGAATTTTAAATAAAGTGAAATCTGAAATTTTATATAAAGTGAAAACTAATTTTATTTTAAGGTTTAAAATAGGAAAAGGGTTTTAACTTTAAAATAGAAAAAGGTTTTAACTTTAAAAAGGAAAGGGTTTTAACTTTAAAAGGAAAAAAAATTTTGATCTTTATTAGAAAAGAGGAAAACTTTTTATTAGAAAAGGCGAAGTCGATATTTTTGAAATGGAATTTTTATCTATATGGCATCGCAATAAAAATATGATTTTTATCTATTGAACTTCAAACTAAAAATTCGATTTTTATATATTGAACTTTGAAATAAAAATTCGATTTTTATATATTGAACTTTGAAATAAAAATTCGATTTTTATATATTGAACTTTGAAATAAAAATTCGATTTTTATATATTGAACTTTGAAATAAAAATTCGATTTTTATATATTGAACTTTAAAATAAAAATTCGATTTTTATATATTGAACTTTGAAATAAAAATTCGATTTTTATATATTGAACTTTGAAATAAAAATTCGATTTTTATATATTGAACTTTGAAATAAAAATTCGATTTTTATATATTGAACTTTGAAATAAAAATTCGATTTTTATATATTGAACTTTGAAATAAAAATTCGATTTTTATATATATAGTGGCCTTGGGCAACGAAGGTGACAAAAAAGGCGAAACGACGAGGACTTCTGCAAATGAAGAGCCGTGGAGCTAGGATAGCTATCAGTGAGAATTTCTCACCTTTCAATTTATTTTTCTAGTTATATATATATATACTAGGATGCAGACGGTGCTTAGAAGCACCCGACACCCGTCCACATACCATGGACTTGTTTGTTTGGATGTTTGGTGATTGATTGAGATATTGGTTTGAATGTGGTTTGTGGTGTGAAAAATCGAATCGATAAATTGGTTAGGATTAGACGTGCGCCGTTATAAGGCGAAGGAGTAAGACTAGGTTAGACTCTTACTCCAAATTTTGTGGTTTGCATAACGAGAGTGATTTGATTGATGTGTGAATGGCGTGGGCCTTCACTAGACCGGGGATAAGGCTAGGCCTTGTCCCGTTTCTAGTATCGTGCCGTTATGCCGCCGAAATTTTCTAAAATAAGTTAGAAAAATAAAAATAGCATTTTATTTAACGAATGAACTGAATAGAAATTCATATGTTAAAATAAAATGTGTTATCGTTAAAAATATAATTTTTAACGTGAATGTGAATAAATAAATATTCATTTACAAACCAGACGGTTTGTTTATGTACACCTATTTGAATGACGTTGATTGGGTCGATAAATTTTACACATCGCCTAACTGCACAAATAAAATATGTGTTTGATTGTTTGAAACCCCACACGGGTGTTAGGATGAAATTTGAAGTTCACTCATCCTGATTGATTAAATATGTCGATCGATTGATTGACAAGCTGCTGTAAGCGTTAAATGTCTATATTTGATGCTTATACAGGGTAGTGCACTTTGGTTGATGATTGATTATTCATCGTTGTTGATATATACATGTGTTGTAGAAAATCCATATAATTAACATTATATGGTAATTGATTGGGCCTCATTCCAGTTTCGAAAAAAGAAATATTTGAAATAGAAATATTTGAAATAGAAATATTTGAAATAGAATATTTGAAAATAGAAATATGTGAAGCCGTGAGGATTAGATTGACGCCATTTTGACGTGAACGATATTTATATCGATTTTATTCATTTTAAAATGAATATTGAAAAGTGATTTCGAAATCGAATATTTTGAAATGAATTGAACTGAAAACGATTTCGAAATGAATTGAACTGAAAACGATTTCGAAATGAATTGAACTGAAAACGATTTCGAAATGAATTGAACTGAAAACGATTTCGAAATGAATTGAATTGAAAACGATTTCGAAATAAATTGAATTGAAAACGATTTCGAAATGAATTGAACTGAAAACGATTTCGAAATGAATTGAATTGAAAACGATTTCGAAATGAATTGAATTGAAAACGATTTCGAAATGAATTGAATTGAAAACGATTTCGAAATGAATTGAATTGAAAACGATTTCGAAATGAATTGAATTGAAAACGATTTCGAAATGAATTGAATTGAAAACGATTTCGAAATGAATTGAATTGAAAACGATTTCGAAACGAATTGAATTGAAAACGAATTCGAATCGAATTGAAAGCGAAGTGAAATAAATTCAAATTGAATTGAAATTTGAATTGAATAGAAATGGATTTTAAAACGAATTTATAAAGAAGAATTCAATTTTGATTTGAATTGAAAAGGAAGTTGAAATTGCTTTTGAAACGAATTTAAAACTATTTATATAATTCGTTTTAAATAGAATCGACGAAATATATATTATATATATTATATATATAATATAATGGCCTGAATAGAACGCGCCGCGCCGCGGCAGTTCGTAAATTTCGACCATTTATTTCAAACGGACATTACGGGAGATCCGACCGTCGGATTCTCCTAAAACCGGAACCGTTGGGTTCGTATCGAAAAGAGCTTTCTAACGAATGTTAGAAATTTGAAATCTAACGGTTGGATTTGGAGATACGTCCAAATCAAATTGGAAAAAGGTCGCTGTAAGTGCAGTTCGATGGCCATTGTTGGAAATCGACTGTACGGGCCTTGATAAAATTATTAAAAATAGTAATAATTTGTGTAAAATCATAAGAAATGATTTGTGAAAGTTTGGGATGAAAAACTCCATATTTGAAAAGATAAAAATAGATTTTTATCGAAATGAACTAGTTTTGAACTAGAATTATAATTCTATTTATTTTTAAATAAATAAATTGAATTCGAAAAGGGTTTTAAAAGTAACCAAAATTCCAATGATTGCATTGGAGTGGATTTGAATCGAAATTGTCTTCGGAATGTTTCGATGTTGGAATTCGTGATTATACAGGTGTTGTTATGGAAATTTGAAAGATATATATGTATATCGTTATTTCCAATACGACATTTGTTAGTCGTAGAATTCGATATTGAATATAAGCCGATATATTTTCTATTCAGAGCCTTGTATTGAATATCGAATGTGATTTGGGTTTGTCGTGAATGGTGTCTTCACTAACACTGTTCTTGAACCCAGTTGAGAAAAGATTAAATCTTTTTATTTAGATTTAATGAAGTGTACCAATTAAATGATATTTAATTGGAATTGAATTGATATTGATTTTTGGGTTTATCGTGAACAGTGTTTTAAATAACACTCGTTCTTTAACCCGATAATTAATGGAATGATTTTTGGGTTTATCGTGAACAGTGTTTTTAAATAACACTCGTTCTTTAACCCGATAATTAATGGAATGTGACTTTGGGTTTATCGCGAACCGTGTTTTTAGATGACACTGATTCTTTAACCCAGTCACAGATTAAAACTAAGTGGAGTTTTAATGAATCTTTAATTAGATTGAAAAGATCGAGAATGGAGTATCACCAGTTTTGCTCCAGGCGATAGTTAAATCTTTAATTAGATTTGAATGTGAAATTTAGAAACTAACTGTCGGTTGGCCAAGCAGAATGGTTTTCTGGGTATTGATCTGATGTTGGTTTCGGCCTTCGGGGTTAATATTTGGGGAATTATTCTCTTGATTAATTTACGGTTAGTGACTAATGAATTGGAATGAGGCGTATGTTGTGTTTGTGTAACACTTATTTAAAATATACGCGAGTTATTCGGAAAGACCGGGTTCATCCCATTCTGAATAACTGATACGACGATAAGTCGAAGATGAAGACGATGGTCGAAGACCGGAGGTCTTCACGTCGTTTGGGTGATAACTGATGATCTTGATTGGGCTGTACACCCAAGAAGATGGAAACAGTTAGTGATCGTCCAGACGTACTTGGAGATCGATGGATATGCGGGGTACTAGGTGCCTCCGGTTTCGTTCAGCCCCAGAACGGACTTGTAAATGGACTGTGTGTCTGACATCGGATTTCATTCTGTGTGACTGATATCGGTTGCATAGGATGGTTTGCCTGTGTGGCATGCTAAGATGCAAAAGATCAAGGCTTCTGTTGAAAAGCAAAGTCTTGTGGTGATGATCAAAGCAAGGCCTTTGTGGCATAGCTTTGTGTAACGTTTGCTTCGCGAGTTTCACACCCGGTATGAACCAAAAACGGGAGGGACATCAGGGAGGACTTGCGTTTCTTTCTAGCTAGAAGTGGCGTCAGTGGTTTTACACGCCCTGACGAGTTTGACTTATGTGGTTGTTGCGGTTGCGAGGCGCCTCGGTTATATCGGTTTCGGCCGAATGCATTCTGGTCGGCTGACGGACCAGACTTACACCCCATAGGGTGGGGAGACGTATTGTTCAGGCATAATAATCCACTCCGTGTGGACCGGCCCTGACGATCCAAGGGTCAGTTGCGGCTGTTCCTGAGGCTCGGGCTAGACAGTCTCGAATCGGTTGAGGACTATCTTTTGCCTCGGTTCATAGACGGAAATCCAATTTCCAAATACGTGACATTTGCGGTTTTAGTTGTAATCCTATATATGGCGACATAGTGGGATGGGGCGCTTATGCCGCCTATGATTGATACTTATGATTTGAAGTTGTTTTATACACTTATAATAGTATCAAATGATTTGTTTTAAAACGTATCAAGCATCCTTTGGCTGTTATAAGGGAAAACCCTATCCTCGACTGCGTTGCATTGTGTGATGGGACCTGGGTCTTATAACAGCTTCATTTTTCTTTATTTAGCATTGCGCTGTTTGTTTTATGCACTGGTATTCTTGGGAGGAAACCCGTTCCGTGTTATACGGCGTGGTCCCTTGATTTACCTAATGATTTAAAATAAAGATTAATAACTGTTTTAGTTCTCACACCAGTCACATGACTGACCTGGAGTTTATTGTTTTAACCTAAACTCTGGGTGCCCCTATTTTGACACGGGCAGCTAGTAGTTTTGGTTTTGCAGATTTATATTCACAGGATCCTGGTTTACAGCTGGAACGATATCCGGAAAGCTTTGTATCCGTATATCTCATTCTAGTTGTGTATTGTATTATTTTTCCGCTGCGATGTATTTAAATGTAATTTAAATCTCTGATATTTCTGTGTAATATTCATTCATACTCTGTATATTCTTGTAATCTGATGCATTGTTGTTAAATACAATGAAATGTTCTTCTGTATGCGTTCTGCTGTGGTTTGTTCTCGAACTATCCGTCGCTTTCCTTTACGGGGAAGTTGCGGGTTTTCACAGTTTGGTATCAGAGCTTTGGTTTACAAAGCTCAGAGAACAAGACACATTAGAACCCTACGAAAGAATTCATCAGATATTGGATTAGTAATATCCAATTAGAATGACTCGTTAGAGATAGGATCAGTAGTATCCTAAAACGAGTGTGAAGAGTATATTTTTAAAATGAAAACAAATTTTTTGTTTTGAAAATTTAAATCACTTATTCGTATTTGATTATTTAATTATATTGATGTGGACAATCCAGTATATATAGATTTTGCGTATACGTCTGATCCGCGTGTATTTGAAATTTTAATATATTGGATAGATATGGAATCACACTCTAGTCGCCCGGAGATAATTTTGGTAATGCGGCCGCATTATCAGTATTTATATTCGTGTTTCGAAGGTGTGATATCTATATATTTCCATTAGACTGGTGTGAGAACCAAATCTTATATATATAGCTAGAACACATTGTTGTGAATTGGCATCAAAAACATGATTTTCTGTATATATATCAAAGTTATGCATTTGAAAAACTAATCAACTAATAGATTGATGGTTGTATTGTTTGGCTATTGTTTGGCTATTGTTTGAATAATTAAAATTTGAACCATTTGGTTCATTTGAGTCAAATATTGAATTTTATTGAAATTGGTCGCATTTGCTTGCATATACATATACTTATATTGAACAGGTCATAGCAAGGAGGCTAGAGCAGAGAATAAAATTTGTTTGCCCGACAAATAGGTACATGTTTACTACATAATTTCCTGTTTTGTTTGGGTGATGATGATTTTATGAGCCTATTGGCTAGCCGCTTGGCTTTTTCTTTTTCTTTTTGAGATCTGAAGGACCGGGAACGCTATTTGCAATTTCCCGATGCTCCCATTGCAGGGGAGGTTATGGCGAAATTTTTCGAAAATTTAGGGTGTTAGCCAAATTTTTGAAATTTTGAAAATTCTCAGAAACTAAAGAGTTGGAGAATGGAAGCCAGATCGAGCGTAGAGTTGAATTATCAAACCACTTTCGACTTTGTTCCTTTTCTGGGACGAAAAGTTTTAAGTGGGGGAGATTGTAACAACCCGGAAAATCTGGGCCAGTTTAAAATTTTTATTTTTGCCATTTTAGCGAATTTTGATTATTTAAAATGAATTATTTTAAATAATATCGACGAGAAATTTATTTTGAATTGAAATTCGACGTATATATTATATACGTCGTCGTTAGAATATATAATAATTATATATAATTATAAAAGGAATAGAAAATGGCGCGGTAGTTCGAAAATTCGATTTCTAATTTCAAATGAATATACAGAATTCAATATAAGTCAGAATTGAACGAAACAAGAAATATTTGAATCTGTATAACTATATCTTTGTAACGAAGTTAACAAACTGTGATTTCATCTTAGAAATGATAAGATATGTCCAGTTTAAAATTAGAAATAGTCGCTGTGGAATTTATATATATTTTTATATATATAAGGCCCTTAAAAATGGACATTTTGCAAATGACCTCGGATTTCGACGAAACCAGTTTTGTTGGGTCCGTGATGTAAAGTTATTGCTAGGTTTCAAATTTCATAATTTTTAGAATCAATATGTGAGCGTGGAAAAGGAAAACGTGTTTTGACCATTTCAGTTGATTTTAATCGACTGAAAATTGGCCATTTTTCCAACGGTCTCAGAATTCGACGAAACTAGTTTTGTTAGGACCGTATCGTCAATACGAAGCTAGAAAATATTTTTCTGGAATTTTTAGAGTTAGTATGTGACCCCGGTAATTTGAAATGTACGTTTAAAATTCACTATAGTGATTTAAATGTAAATTAAAAGGAAACTGATCGAAACTGTCGATCCAGCTTACGATACATATCCCATTGTGTTCGGAATGGGGGTAAAACGCTATGGACGACAGGCGGTGGGCCTCGTTTTGAGGTCGAAAATAAAGGTTGCTTTATAAAGTAAAATTTAAAATAATTAAAAAAAAAAAAAAAAAAATATCTCTCATCCCCTTTTTAACCAGGCCCCCCCCCCGTAGTTTTTTTCAATTGAGTTTTCGAAGAAGAAAAAAAAAAAAAAAAAAAGAAGATCGAATCGAGAGCGACGGGGGGGGGGGGGGGGAAGGGAAGCCGCCGCCCCTCCCCGATGAACCGCATCCCCCTCCGACCAGCTCGCCGCCCTCCCCTTCTCCTCCAGCCTCCACCTCCCTCGCGCGCGAAGATGAAGCCGCCTCCCTCGGAATCGCCACCACGCCTCGACGAAGCCGACCCCCCTCCGAACCCTCGACGAAGCCGACCCCCCTCCTCCGAACCCTCGACGAAACCCCCCCCCTCTATCACCAGAAGTG
Organism: Allium sativum; assembly: GCA_030737875.1. NCBI lineage: Eukaryota > Viridiplantae > Streptophyta > Magnoliopsida > Asparagales > Amaryllidaceae > Allium > Allium sativum. The sequence continues at coordinate 449,234,183 of CM060921.1, read as the reverse complement.
ACGCGATACCCCCCCCCCCCCTGTCGAATTCGAACTGTAAGTCCCCTGATCTTGTGTTTTTACTTTATTTTCTTTAAAACTGTTTTTGTTATTTTATTTTCTTAAAAACTGAATTTTATTTTTTAGTTAAAAACTGAATTTTATTTTTAGTTAAAAACTGAATTTTAATTTTAAGTTAAAAACTGAATTTTATTTTTAGTTAAAAACTGAATTTTAATTTTAAGTTAAAAACTGAATTTTATTTTTAGTTAAAAACTGAATATTATTTTAAGTGAAAACTGGAATTTTAAATAAAGTGAAAACTGGAATTTTAAATAAAGTGAAATCTGAAATTTTATATAAAGTGAAAACTAATTTTATTTTAAGGTTTAAAATAGGAAAAGGGTTTTAACTTTAAAATAGAAAAAGGTTTTAACTTTAAAAAGGAAAGGGTTTTAACTTTAAAAGGAAAAAAAATTTTGATCTTTATTAGAAAAGAGGAAAACTTTTTATTAGAAAAGGCGAAGTCGATATTTTTGAAATGGAATTTTTATCTATATGGCATCGCAATAAAAATATGATTTTTATCTATTGAACTTCAAACTAAAAATTCGATTTTTATATATTGAACTTTGAAATAAAAATTCGATTTTTATATATTGAACTTTGAAATAAAAATTCGATTTTTATATATTGAACTTTGAAATAAAAATTCGATTTTTATATATTGAACTTTGAAATAAAAATTCGATTTTTATATATTGAACTTTAAAATAAAAATTCGATTTTTATATATTGAACTTTGAAATAAAAATTCGATTTTTATATATTGAACTTTGAAATAAAAATTCGATTTTTATATATTGAACTTTGAAATAAAAATTCGATTTTTATATATTGAACTTTGAAATAAAAATTCGATTTTTATATATTGAACTTTGAAATAAAAATTCGATTTTTATATATATAGTGGCCTTGGGCAACGAAGGTGACAAAAAAGGCGAAACGACGAGGACTTCTGCAAATGAAGAGCCGTGGAGCTAGGATAGCTATCAGTGAGAATTTCTCACCTTTCAATTTATTTTTCTAGTTATATATATATATACTAGGATGCAGACGGTGCTTAGAAGCACCCGACACCCGTCCACATACCATGGACTTGTTTGTTTGGATGTTTGGTGATTGATTGAGATATTGGTTTGAATGTGGTTTGTGGTGTGAAAAATCGAATCGATAAATTGGTTAGGATTAGACGTGCGCCGTTATAAGGCGAAGGAGTAAGACTAGGTTAGACTCTTACTCCAAATTTTGTGGTTTGCATAACGAGAGTGATTTGATTGATGTGTGAATGGCGTGGGCCTTCACTAGACCGGGGATAAGGCTAGGCCTTGTCCCGTTTCTAGTATCGTGCCGTTATGCCGCCGAAATTTTCTAAAATAAGTTAGAAAAATAAAAATAGCATTTTATTTAACGAATGAACTGAATAGAAATTCATATGTTAAAATAAAATGTGTTATCGTTAAAAATATAATTTTTAACGTGAATGTGAATAAATAAATATTCATTTACAAACCAGACGGTTTGTTTATGTACACCTATTTGAATGACGTTGATTGGGTCGATAAATTTTACACATCGCCTAACTGCACAAATAAAATATGTGTTTGATTGTTTGAAACCCCACACGGGTGTTAGGATGAAATTTGAAGTTCACTCATCCTGATTGATTAAATATGTCGATCGATTGATTGACAAGCTGCTGTAAGCGTTAAATGTCTATATTTGATGCTTATACAGGGTAGTGCACTTTGGTTGATGATTGATTATTCATCGTTGTTGATATATACATGTGTTGTAGAAAATCCATATAATTAACATTATATGGTAATTGATTGGGCCTCATTCCAGTTTCGAAAAAAGAAATATTTGAAATAGAAATATTTGAAATAGAAATATTTGAAATAGAATATTTGAAAATAGAAATATGTGAAGCCGTGAGGATTAGATTGACGCCATTTTGACGTGAACGATATTTATATCGATTTTATTCATTTTAAAATGAATATTGAAAAGTGATTTCGAAATCGAATATTTTGAAATGAATTGAACTGAAAACGATTTCGAAATGAATTGAACTGAAAACGATTTCGAAATGAATTGAACTGAAAACGATTTCGAAATGAATTGAACTGAAAACGATTTCGAAATGAATTGAATTGAAAACGATTTCGAAATAAATTGAATTGAAAACGATTTCGAAATGAATTGAACTGAAAACGATTTCGAAATGAATTGAATTGAAAACGATTTCGAAATGAATTGAATTGAAAACGATTTCGAAATGAATTGAATTGAAAACGATTTCGAAATGAATTGAATTGAAAACGATTTCGAAATGAATTGAATTGAAAACGATTTCGAAATGAATTGAATTGAAAACGATTTCGAAATGAATTGAATTGAAAACGATTTCGAAACGAATTGAATTGAAAACGAATTCGAATCGAATTGAAAGCGAAGTGAAATAAATTCAAATTGAATTGAAATTTGAATTGAATAGAAATGGATTTTAAAACGAATTTATAAAGAAGAATTCAATTTTGATTTGAATTGAAAAGGAAGTTGAAATTGCTTTTGAAACGAATTTAAAACTATTTATATAATTCGTTTTAAATAGAATCGACGAAATATATATTATATATATTATATATATAATATAATGGCCTGAATAGAACGCGCCGCGCCGCGGCAGTTCGTAAATTTCGACCATTTATTTCAAACGGACATTACGGGAGATCCGACCGTCGGATTCTCCTAAAACCGGAACCGTTGGGTTCGTATCGAAAAGAGCTTTCTAACGAATGTTAGAAATTTGAAATCTAACGGTTGGATTTGGAGATACGTCCAAATCAAATTGGAAAAAGGTCGCTGTAAGTGCAGTTCGATGGCCATTGTTGGAAATCGACTGTACGGGCCTTGATAAAATTATTAAAAATAGTAATAATTTGTGTAAAATCATAAGAAATGATTTGTGAAAGTTTGGGATGAAAAACTCCATATTTGAAAAGATAAAAATAGATTTTTATCGAAATGAACTAGTTTTGAACTAGAATTATAATTCTATTTATTTTTAAATAAATAAATTGAATTCGAAAAGGGTTTTAAAAGTAACCAAAATTCCAATGATTGCATTGGAGTGGATTTGAATCGAAATTGTCTTCGGAATGTTTCGATGTTGGAATTCGTGATTATACAGGTGTTGTTATGGAAATTTGAAAGATATATATGTATATCGTTATTTCCAATACGACATTTGTTAGTCGTAGAATTCGATATTGAATATAAGCCGATATATTTTCTATTCAGAGCCTTGTATTGAATATCGAATGTGATTTGGGTTTGTCGTGAATGGTGTCTTCACTAACACTGTTCTTGAACCCAGTTGAGAAAAGATTAAATCTTTTTATTTAGATTTAATGAAGTGTACCAATTAAATGATATTTAATTGGAATTGAATTGATATTGATTTTTGGGTTTATCGTGAACAGTGTTTTAAATAACACTCGTTCTTTAACCCGATAATTAATGGAATGATTTTTGGGTTTATCGTGAACAGTGTTTTTAAATAACACTCGTTCTTTAACCCGATAATTAATGGAATGTGACTTTGGGTTTATCGCGAACCGTGTTTTTAGATGACACTGATTCTTTAACCCAGTCACAGATTAAAACTAAGTGGAGTTTTAATGAATCTTTAATTAGATTGAAAAGATCGAGAATGGAGTATCACCAGTTTTGCTCCAGGCGATAGTTAAATCTTTAATTAGATTTGAATGTGAAATTTAGAAACTAACTGTCGGTTGGCCAAGCAGAATGGTTTTCTGGGTATTGATCTGATGTTGGTTTCGGCCTTCGGGGTTAATATTTGGGGAATTATTCTCTTGATTAATTTACGGTTAGTGACTAATGAATTGGAATGAGGCGTATGTTGTGTTTGTGTAACACTTATTTAAAATATACGCGAGTTATTCGGAAAGACCGGGTTCATCCCATTCTGAATAACTGATACGACGATAAGTCGAAGATGAAGACGATGGTCGAAGACCGGAGGTCTTCACGTCGTTTGGGTGATAACTGATGATCTTGATTGGGCTGTACACCCAAGAAGATGGAAACAGTTAGTGATCGTCCAGACGTACTTGGAGATCGATGGATATGCGGGGTACTAGGTGCCTCCGGTTTCGTTCAGCCCCAGAACGGACTTGTAAATGGACTGTGTGTCTGACATCGGATTTCATTCTGTGTGACTGATATCGGTTGCATAGGATGGTTTGCCTGTGTGGCATGCTAAGATGCAAAAGATCAAGGCTTCTGTTGAAAAGCAAAGTCTTGTGGTGATGATCAAAGCAAGGCCTTTGTGGCATAGCTTTGTGTAACGTTTGCTTCGCGAGTTTCACACCCGGTATGAACCAAAAACGGGAGGGACATCAGGGAGGACTTGCGTTTCTTTCTAGCTAGAAGTGGCGTCAGTGGTTTTACACGCCCTGACGAGTTTGACTTATGTGGTTGTTGCGGTTGCGAGGCGCCTCGGTTATATCGGTTTCGGCCGAATGCATTCTGGTCGGCTGACGGACCAGACTTACACCCCATAGGGTGGGGAGACGTATTGTTCAGGCATAATAATCCACTCCGTGTGGACCGGCCCTGACGATCCAAGGGTCAGTTGCGGCTGTTCCTGAGGCTCGGGCTAGACAGTCTCGAATCGGTTGAGGACTATCTTTTGCCTCGGTTCATAGACGGAAATCCAATTTCCAAATACGTGACATTTGCGGTTTTAGTTGTAATCCTATATATGGCGACATAGTGGGATGGGGCGCTTATGCCGCCTATGATTGATACTTATGATTTGAAGTTGTTTTATACACTTATAATAGTATCAAATGATTTGTTTTAAAACGTATCAAGCATCCTTTGGCTGTTATAAGGGAAAACCCTATCCTCGACTGCGTTGCATTGTGTGATGGGACCTGGGTCTTATAACAGCTTCATTTTTCTTTATTTAGCATTGCGCTGTTTGTTTTATGCACTGGTATTCTTGGGAGGAAACCCGTTCCGTGTTATACGGCGTGGTCCCTTGATTTACCTAATGATTTAAAATAAAGATTAATAACTGTTTTAGTTCTCACACCAGTCACATGACTGACCTGGAGTTTATTGTTTTAACCTAAACTCTGGGTGCCCCTATTTTGACACGGGCAGCTAGTAGTTTTGGTTTTGCAGATTTATATTCACAGGATCCTGGTTTACAGCTGGAACGATATCCGGAAAGCTTTGTATCCGTATATCTCATTCTAGTTGTGTATTGTATTATTTTTCCGCTGCGATGTATTTAAATGTAATTTAAATCTCTGATATTTCTGTGTAATATTCATTCATACTCTGTATATTCTTGTAATCTGATGCATTGTTGTTAAATACAATGAAATGTTCTTCTGTATGCGTTCTGCTGTGGTTTGTTCTCGAACTATCCGTCGCTTTCCTTTACGGGGAAGTTGCGGGTTTTCACAGCTTATTAATCAATAACTCATACTCGATCTAATAAAACTTCATTTGTCAAATACGACTTCGCTTATTAATCAATAACTCATACTCGATTAATATTCCTTTATTAGTATAACTTCTTTTAACTAATAAAACTTCATTTGTCTAACTAGACTTCCTTATTAATCAATAACTCATACTCGATTAATATTCCTTTATTAGTAAACTTCTTTTATCTAATAAACTTCATTTGTCTAACAAGACTTTGCTTATTAATCAATAACTCATACTCGATTAATATTCCTTTATATACTTGCGTATATATTCAACTTATACATATAAAAGGTGTATATGTATATATTCTACTAATTCACTATCCCTTTATAGTCTTGAATACTTAAAATCGTATTCATATACTTATACCTCCGGTATAAGTATATCCATAATTCACTTCTAAGATTCCCTCTATAACTTCAATACTACAAAACGTATTCATATACTTATCCCTCCGGTATAAGTATAACCATAATCAATTTATAAGATTTTTCTTAAAATATAATCAAAGAGGTTAAAACCATTGTTTAATAAAGAACCTCTTCTCTTTATAAGTTAAACATCTTATTCAATATATTTATTCTGAAAGATTTCTATACTTGTTTCTATCTTTAAAATAAATTATTAAAGATCTAAGTATATTCAAAACCATTAAACCGTATATTCCAGTTTAACTACATTCCAAGGGTTTAAAACAAGTGTTGCTAAAACAATGTTTACAACAAACCCAAAACAATCCTTTATAATTTATCTTTAAATGTTTGTTTAAAGATTCAATTATATTTACTTCCATGATATAATCTGAGAGGGTTAAAGACTAATGTAATTAACACATTGTCACGGCAAACCCAAAACCATTTTATGCTTATAGAAATCACACTTCGTGCACTCAACTCGTTTCCGACATTATCAACTTAACTATCCCTCGGTCAAGAGTGAGGCTAGGTAAGTTAGAGCACTGGTTGCATATCACCCCGTGCCTAGACACACCATTCTTGACACTCACAGATAGATAAGCCTACTCGTCGGCTTATTAGAATTAAGCACAGTAACCATGATATTCAATAAACAAGTAATTAGGAAGTGCACTCATATCACTATTCTAGCTTCACACACTTTCAAACTTACTTCAATTTAACATACAAGTTAAAAAAGCATTTTAATATGATAAGAAATCACTAAGGACGTCATTACAAAGTTCCATACAATGTATTGAAAACACAACAATTAAAACTGCATATATAGCGACTATCGCTATAAGTGCACTTTCTAATTCAAGTCCACAATATGTCAATTCCCTACTAATACTTATGTGCTTTGTTTCCAGTCCATTCCACTTATTATACAAGTCAATTCAAGTCCAATTCCAATTCCATTCAAGTCCATTCCAATCCACTAACATGGATCACATATGTCGCTTACTTTTAAAGTAAGAATCAAGTTAACATTTTTAACATAAGTTACCAACATTCAAGCAACTTTAAGCATAGTTAAGAACATGCAAAAGGGTTTATGTTTGTTGTCCTAAATAGTGAGTAAACTCACCTTAATCCTTAGCAAATCCTAGCTCCAAGAATAAGAACCATGATCCAAACTAGCAACCTCCTTTCTTTCCTTCCTTTCCTTGCTTTTCCTTGCTTCCTTCTTGTATATAGCTCACGGCCTAAAATAGAGAATGGAGAGGTTCTTCGATTTTTCAACTTCTAACTAGCTAGAAGATCTTGTAATGGTGTAGGAAGGCTTCACTCAAAGTTTGGCTTGATTTGAAGTTCATTTGAGTGTACTTTGAGAAAGTTAGTAAGGAAGAGGAAGAAGATGAAGATAAGCCATTAAAAGCTTCACTTTTGCTTAGTAATTTTGTGTAAGAAAGAAGGAGGTATACCCCTCCTTATATAGGAAAAAGAAGGTGGATGGGAAAAGACCAAAATGCCCTTAAAACCCTAAACGTACTCATGAAAGAAGTGAAAGGTATGTAAGAGAAGTGAAAGGTGTGTAAGAGAAGTGAAAGGTGTGTAAGAGATGGTAAGTTTGATTTTTTTCAAAGACTTTAAGTAAGCATTCATTTGTATACATATAAGAAGCTTATATGCATACACTTAGGATATTTTATAAACCTTTGATGTGACTAATTATGCATACATTTATGTGTATAAGCATGTATGTGCATATATATCATACAACGTTGCAACGATGTGAAACAACTTCTATTCAACGATAGGATGCGAATCTGGAAGTTGAATCTCGATCATATTTTTAGTTCTTTATCAAATGATTTATTCAAGTAAACAAAACTTGGAAATAAATTCATTAACTTATTTAAACAATTAAAACAAGCATACTTAAATTATAAATCACTTATTTGAATATTTAAATACCCAAAATACAAAACTTTCCTTAAATGCTCATTTTTGAAAATGATGACATCATCAAAATAGTTAATCATAAATATGAAAAATAATTTTTATTTACTAATTACTTTCCTAATGAATAATTAGACATCCACTAAAATTTTCAACAACTTTTATTGAGAAAACAGCCATTTATCAATAAAATGATTTTCGGTCATTTTATCAATATTTTACCAAAAATATATTTTTGAAAGCATTTTTCTAAAATGAGTCTAGTATCTTTAATTACTTGTTAAATGATATTTTACAAGGTTATAAAATCACATTTATAACATTTAACAATATTACAAATTGTTACGATATTCGAAGATTAAGTGTTCGATTTTTCGGGTCTTTACATTCTCCCCCACTTAAAATATTTCGTCCTCGAAATTGCAACACGAGTAACCAAAGGAACAATCAAACATCGATACTTAAAAGTATAATACTACTAGAATACAAATCTCATGTTTTGATTAAGTTCAAACCCTCTTATCGTATAAGGATGATAAACAATTCATTAAGTATCACCTTATGCTCAACAACCTCGGGTTAACACTTAACCAATCATTCACTCTACCTCAAACAATTCAAGGATTCAATTCTCAAATTTTCCACAAGTCAACAACATAGCATGAATTGTTTAAAAAGCCCGTACGATATACATAAGCCATCCGTACGCAATATCAAATTCAATCACTTATTCGATCACACAATTTCACTTCCAGACTAGTATCGCTCACTCGATCACTCTAGTGCGGACTCAGGTCTGGTTTCATGATTAGAAACCGCAATTCTCCTTACATGGCTATACTATGATAGAGAATCACAGAATCAAATCAAGAATCCTGTATCTAACTTCATCGTCAAGAATCGAGTGAAAAATACCAACTCTGATCGGTATAAGCTACCACAAAATCACACACTCGAATCTGGATCAAACCGTAAAGCGAATAAAGCAACCTATGTAAATCTTACATATTCCTTCCAATTGGTTTATTATTACTCCAATTATTTTATTCACCTTCGTTCTCATACTTAGTATATTCTTCTATACTAATATTCCTTTGTGTATCATATCATAATACTTCAAGCTATTAACCGTTATATAACTTAAAAGTATATACAAATGACCAATTTGTCTTACTTAAATAAGCATGCTAACAAATTTGGACTTTTCTTACTTAACTTCTGAACTACTCACTATAATGAATACGATTATATTTCCATAGTTCTTTCTTATTAAACTCTTATTATAAACTGGTTCGACTTCATATACGTTTATAATTCATTCAATACTCGAATTCAAATTTCAACATACACTTATATTCGCTTAGTGTACAAATATTAACATAATCAGTTTACTAAACTGAACTAGTTCAATAATCGCAAAACTAGTTAAAACTTAATAATTCTCAAATTCAATATTTTAAACTTCCCTAAATTTATAAATTATTAACCAAGTCTCTTACGCTTTCACATAAACTAGTCAAGCATGTAAATTCACTTGGAAACATTGACTATCCAAAACCGTCGAACATTCCATTCCATTAACAAATGAAATCTATCAAACATCATATCAACTGAGATGCAAAATCATACAACTCCAATATATAAACTATATGCATCCATACATAACTTAGTTGAAAACTTCAGGATTGAACTTCCGGGTTTTATACTTCAAATAATATGTATCCAAAACATAAATCTATTCAAGTCCAAACTATTATCCATGGGAGCTAGTTCATACTTAGAAACTCGAAAATGAACCTCGATGATGCTGCAGTCATCATCAACATTATTTTCCAGCAACTCAAGTAAGATCAAAGCTTTTCTATCTTTTAAAGTCATTTAAAACCCTAAAACACTTTCAAACCGACTTCAATATGTATTTCAAGCTTTGAAAATCAATTTCAAACTTACCGGAATTCCAAATCCTTTGGTTTTCAACACAAATACATTTCATATTTATAAATCTCGTTTATAAATTTCACTTGCATATTTCTTGTTTAAATTCGTTTTAAACAACTTCCATTCAGATTTAATTCTTACCCAACATCATTACCGAATGCCTTATAGTCAAATTGTGAAACTGAATTCACAAAGTGTTCATTTCCAATGTTCCCCCAATTATAAATCTACCTAACCCATGCAAGCAAATGGATAAGATTACTCTTATCCAAACACAGTAATCGATACCCATAAACTGGTCCGGGCACAACTAGAAATCAGCCAATAATAGTCAACGCTCCTAAGCGAGCATGACCAATCAATCAATGAATGATAATAATTTAATATCATCCTTCCCTAACAACAACTCATCTATATAACTGATTTAGTTATGAAATCTTTCTTTATATATAAAATAAATACTTCTTGGTAACTTATTTCATTTACCAAATTCGAAAACAATATCGAATCAAATGACTTGTTCGAGTGTTTCAGAATCTTCATCAAAACGATGATCAATCGATTGATTCAGATCCAGAATTCAGACTTACAAGTCAAAACACCCAATACAAAATATTTTGTATTCACTAACAAGTACGCGCTCTCATATATATAATACACTCTACTCATTCTAGGGTGTTGCCAACCCCATCTCTAATGAGCCATACCCAACCAAAGCCAAGGTATTCGCTCAACCTTGTGCTCTGATACCAAATGTAACGACCCGACTTTTCGACCCTCGAATGTCGACACTAATACATCCACGGTATTCACGTGCCGAGCACCCAAGTGTCGGAAAGACGAAAAGTTAGGGTGAAATAAAATAAAAAGAAAATAGACTAAGGAAGAAGAGGACACAATATCAGAATCTCACAACGAAACGATAAAATATAAAGAATGATCTTTACAAAATAAACTGTATGTTTACAACTATCAGAGAAGACCAACCTATCATCAACTTGAACAGTCATAACAACATGTCCTCATCACTGTTGATGTACAACATATAATGCAGCGGATATAAAAAGTACGGTAAGTTGAACTCCAACTCTCTTCCAGAAGCTCCAAAGCATCCAAAGTAAAACCTGCTATACTCAGTCTACTCGAAGGAGTACGTGAGGGTTTTAGGGAAAACAGAAACTAAGCGTCAGACATTAGTCTGGTATGAGAAACTCAAGATACATATTGCATGTAACAACACTGAGGGAATTGTGCAGATTACCGCTCCAGTTTTCCCCTCAATTGAAACCAACCATTTATTATGAGAAGTATAGTTGTATTATAAATAATGTCTAGGGTGTAGAATATAAATAAATTCACATAGAAGGAATGGTTACATTGGTTACATTCAACAACTATTAAGTGTACAAACAAAACCGATAAAGCACGTTCGCATATTGGATTTTCCATCGGAGATCTCTCAATATAGATCCGAACTCCATGCACAAGGGTCAGAAAGTACCTCCGAGCGTCGTATATCTCTAGATGAAATATACCATAAGGTAAACACAACTGGCCCACGCACGAAAACACCGGAGTGCACCACGTGGAACCAAATATACCCAACTCCTGCGCGCAACTTCAAAGAGCTCCGCAACGATTCGATAATAAGCATACACTAGATATGGAGTCAATATATCCTGCCGTAGGTTAGCAAAACCCCAGATTGTGCTCCTACTCTGTTTTTAGCCATTTCCGATGTCGAGGTTTCGTTCAGCATCGTTCACATGAATCTTCACCACTCGAACAGAACAAGAATTCCCAGTTGGAATCCCACAGCTCAATAGATCTTGGAATCACACATAGATTTCTTCATAGATCTTGGAATCACACATGGATTCCAATTCATCAACATATCTTAGAATCACACATAGATTCTTTCATAGACCTTAGAATCACTATATGTGTTCGAGCATCTCAATAGATCTCGAATCACCACATAGCCTTCACTTCCCAACCGCTTCCAAAACATAGAACCCATATACTAGTTTTGAAGTGGTTTTCGATAAGTAGAACACTTACCAATCCCAGTCTCCTCAAAACTAGTCGCTAGATTTAAGGTCAAGTTCTATAGTCAATTAACTGACTACAATTCACACAATAGACGATTGTATATGGAAAACAGCCTCGCTTAATTTCCATAACAATTGAATAAACATCCAAGGCACTATGAAGGTTACAAAGCGTGTTAAACAATCAAATCACTATCAAGTCACATAGCATGATAAACAGTTGAAGCACGGTTAACTCATATAAACGGCTTCTAATCCCATTCCCATTTAATTAACCTTTCATTAATTAAAACTTTTGTTATTAGTAAAACTCCTTTTATCTAATAAAACTTCATTTGTCAAATACGACTTCGCTTATTAATCAATAACTCATACTCGATTAATATTCCTTTATTAGTATAACTTCTTTTAACTAATAAAACTTCATTTGTCTAACTAGACTTCCTTATTAATCAATAACTCATACTCGATTAATATTCCTTTATTAGTAAACTTCTTTTATCTAATAAAACTTCATTTGTCTAACAAGACTTTGCTTATTAATCAATAACTCATACTCGATTAATATTCCTTTATATACTTGCGTATATATTCAACTTATACATATAAAAGGTGTATATGTATATATTCTACTAATTCACTATCCCTTTATAGTCTTGAATACTTAAAATCGTATTCATATACTTAAACCTCCGGTATAAGTATATCCATAATTCACTTCTAAGATTCCCTCTATAACTTCAATACTACAAAACGTATTCATATACTTATCCCTCCGGTATAAGTATAACCATAATCAATTTATAAGATTTTTCTTAAAATATAATCAAAGAGGTTAAAACCATTGTTTAATAAAGAACCTCTTCTCTTTATAAGTTAAACATCTTATTCAATATATTTATTCTGAAAGATTTCTATACTTGTTTCTATCTTTAAAATAAATTATTAAAGATCTAAGTATATTCAAAACCATTAAACCGTATATTCCAGTTTAACTACATTCCAAGGGTTTAAAACAAGTGTTGCTAAAACAATGTTTACAACAAACCCAAAACAATCCTTTATAATTTATCTTTAAATGTTTGTTTAAAGATTCAATTATATTTAATTCCATGATATAATCTGAGAGGGTTAAAGACTAATGTAATTAACACATTGTCACGACAAACCCAAAACCATTTTATGCTTATAGAAATCACACTTCGTGCACTTAACTCATTTCCGACATTATCAACTTAACTATCCCTCGGTCAAGAGTGAGGCCAGGTAAGTTAGAGCACTGGTTGCATATCACCCCTTGCCTAGACACCCCATTCTTGACACTCACAGATAGATAAGCCTACTCGTCGGCTTATTAGAATTAAGCACGGTAACCATGATATTCAATAAACAAGTAATTAGGAAGTGCACTCATATCACTATTCTAGCTTCACACACTTTCAAACTTACTTCAATTTAACATACAAGTTAAACAAGCATTTTAATATGATAAGAAATCACTAAGGACGTCATTACAAAGTTCCATACAATGTATTGAAAACACAACAATTAAAACTGCATATATAGCGACTATCGCTATAAGTGCACTTTCAAATTCAAGTCCACAATATGTCAATTCCCTACTAATACTTATGTGCTTTGTTTCAAGTCCATTCCACTTGTTATACAAGTCAATTCAAGTCCAATTCCAATTCCATTCAAGTCCATTCCAATCCACTAACATGGATCACATATGTCGCTTACTTTTAAAGTAAGAATCAAGTTAACATTTTTAACATAAGTTACCAACATTCAAGCAACTTTAAGCATAGTTAAGAACATGCAAAAGGGTTTACGTTTGTTGTCCTAAATAGTGAGTAAACTCACCTTAATCCTTAGCAAATCCTAGCTCCAAGAATAAGAACCATGATCCAAACTAGCAACCTCCTTTCTTTCCTTCCTTTCCTTGCTTCCTTCTTGTATATAGCTCACGGCCTAAAATAGAGAATGGAGAGGTTCTTCGATTTTTCAACTTCTAACTAGCTAGAATATCTTGTAATGGTGTAGGAAGGCTTCACTCAAAGTTTGGCTTGATTTGAAGTTCATTTGAGTGTACTTTGAGAAAGTTAGTAAGGAAGAGGAAGAAGATGAAGATAAGTCATTAAAAGCTTCACTTTTGCTTAGGAATTTTGTGTAAGAAAGAAGGAGGTATACCCCTCCTTATATAGGAAAAAGAAGGTGGATGGGAAAAGACCAAAATGCCCTTAAAACCCTAAACTTACTCATGAAAGAAGTGAAAGGTGTGTAAGAGAAGTGAAAGGTGTGTAAGAGAAGTGAAAGGTGTGTAAGAGATGGTAAGTTTGCTTTTTTTAAAGACTTTAAGTAAGCATTCATTTGTATACATATAAGAAGCTTATATGCATACACTTAGGATATTTTATAAACCTTTGATGTGACTAATTATGCATACATTTATGTGTATAAGCATGTATGTGCATATATATCATACAACGTTGCAACGATGTGAAACAACTTCTATTCAACGATAGGATGCGAATCTGGAAGTTGAATCTCGATCATATTTTTAGTTCTTTATCAAATGATTTATTCAAGTAAACGAAACTTGGAAATAAATTCATTAACTTATTTAAACAATTAAAACAAGCATACTTAAATTATAAATCACTTATTTGAATATTTAAATACCCAAAATACAAAACTTTCCTTAAATGCTCATTTTTGAAAATGATGACATCATCAAAATAGTTAATCATAAATATGAAAAATAATTTTTATTTACTAATTACTTTCCTAATGAATAATTAGACATCCACTAAAATTTTCAACAACTTTTATTGAGAAAACAACCATTTATCAATAAAATAATTTTCGGTCATTTTATCAATATTTTACCAAAAATATATTTTTGAAAGCATTTTTCTAAAATGAGTCTAGTATCATTAATTACTTGTTAAATGATATTTTACAAGGTTATAAAATCACATTTATAACATTTAACAATATTACAAATTGTTACGATATTCGAAGATTAAGTGTTCGATTTTTCGGGTCTTTACAGATTCGAGACTGTCTAGCCCTAGCCTCAGGCAAGTACTCAGTCAAGCCTTTGGATCGTCAGGGCCGGTCCACCGATGTGGATTAAATTCCTGAACACTGCGTTTCCCCGCCCTTTGGGGCGTAAATGAGCCAACGAATGACTCCATCGGACCCGGATTGTCCGATCAAACCGAGGCGCCTCGCAACAGCAACAACCACATAAGTCAAACTCGCCAGGGTGTGTAAAACCACTAACGCCACTTCTAGCTAGAAAGAAACGCATGTCCTCCCTGAGGTCCTTTTCCCGTTTCTGGTTCACAACCAGGGTGTGAGGCTCACGAATCAACGTTACACAAAGCTACGCCCCACAGGCCATGCTTTGATCATCAACCAAAAGACTTTGCTTTTCAACAGAAGCCTTAATCAATTGCATCTTAGAATGCTACACAGGCAAACCACTCCATGCAACCGATATCCATCAATCACACAGAATGATATCCAATGTCAAACACACAGTCCATTTACAAGTCCGTTCTGGGTCTGAACGAAACCGGAGGCACCTAGTACCCTGCATATCCATCGATCTCCAAGTACGTCTGGACGACCACCAACAGATTCCCTCCTCTTGGGTGTATGGCCCAATCAAGATCATCAGTAATTATCCAAACGACGTGAAGACCTCCGGTCTTCAACCACCATCTTTATCTTCGATACCACGTCGAATTAGTTATTCAGAATGGGATAAACCCGGTCTTTCTGAATAACTCGCGTATATAATAAACATGTGTTACACAAACACAACATACGCCTCATTCCAATTCATTTATTGGAAATTCTGGTTACTTTCAAAAAACCATTTCAAATCCACTTTATTTATTTTAAAAATAAATAAATTATTATTCTAGTTCAAAACTAGTTCATTTCGATAAAAATCTATTTTTATCTTTTCAAATATGGAGTTTTTCATCCCAATTCTTCACAAATCATTTCTTATGATTTTACACAAATTATTGATATTTTTAATAATTTTATCAAGGCCCGTACAGTCGATTTCCATCAACGGCCATCGAACTACACTTACAGCGACCTTTACTAAATTTGATTTGGACATAATTCCAAATCCAACCGTTAGATTTCAAATTTCTAATATTCATCGGAAAGCTCTTTTCGATATGAACCCAACGGTTCCGGTTTCAGGAGAATTCGACGGTCGGATCTCCCGCCACGTCAATTCGAAGTCAATGGTCGAAATTCACGAACTGCCGCGGCGCGACGCGTTCTATTCAGGCCATTATATATATAATATATATATATATATATATATATATTATATTTCGTCGATTTCCTTTTAAAACGTATTTTATAAATTCGTTTTAAATTCGTTTTCGAAACGATTTCAACTTCTTATTCAATTTTGAATCAAAATTGAATATTCCACATCATCGATATACAAATGATAATATTTTCAAAACGTTATATTTTGAAATCATTTCCTTTTCTATATTCATTATAAAAACGAATATAATCTATATAAATATCGTTCATGTCAAAATGGCGCAACTCTAATCAACACGACTTTATATATTTCAATAAATTCGCTATTCTATTCAACAAATGAACATTTATTCTATTCAACACATGAATATATTCTATTATTTTCTTTATTTTTCCGATTGGAATGAGGCCCAATCAATCACCATATAATGTTAATTATATGGATTCCTTACAACACATGTATATAATAGCAACGATAAATAATCAACCATCATCCAAAGTGCACAACGCAACTGTCTGTCAACCTATCGATCGACACACAACTTATTATTGGGACTAGTGTACGTCAAATATCATCCCAATACCCGTGTGGGGTTTCACATCAACAAACACTGAATATTATTTGTGCAGTTGGGCGACGTGTAAAATTTATCGTCCCAATCAATATCAGTTAAAACAGTGTACATAAACAGACCGTCTGGTTTGTAAATGAATATTTTATTTTATTCACACACACGTTAAAAATTATATTTTTATTTTTTTCTAACTTATTTTAGAAAATTTCGGCGGCATAACGGCACGATACTAGAAACGGGACATGGCCTAGCCTTATCCCAGGTCTAATGATGGCCCACGCCATACCCAAATCAAATTATCTCAATTCGTTCATTTTCCAAACCAATTTCAACCAAACCACTCAATTCACAAATCAACCAAACATTCATGGTTTCAAACAAAGGTGTCGGGTGCTTCTATTAAGCACTGTCTGCATTCTAGTATATATTTCTAACTAGAAAATGAAATTTGATTGAGAAGTTCTCACCAATTAGCTAAACCAAACACCACGACTCTTCTTATGTAGAAATCTTCGTCGTGCTTGCCTTTTTGCCAATTTCACTACCCGTAGTCACTACATATATAAAAATCACATTTTTATATTGTTGCTATGTATATAAAAATCACAATTTTATACTATTACTATATAGATAAAAATTCTATTTTTATACCGCTGTTCATATAGTAAAGATCAAATCTTTACTATCTATATAATATAAAAATCGTATTTTTATTATCTCTAGTATATAAAAATCATATTTTTATTCTTTCTATAATATAAAAATCATATTTTTATATATTTCATTCTTCAAAAACCATAGAAGCTTTAAAACGGAGAAAACTCACATTTTTTCTAACGCCCGGATTCGCTGTTCTGTTTCCAGAATTTGCAATCGAGCTTCAATCTTCACACCTTCCTTTTTTCTAGCTTAAACGCGCCATTCCGGACAACTTTCGCCTAAGAGACTTTTTGCCAAAAATGCTCCAATTCGCCAGAATTCGCGGAAGTTCACGAATTTTACCGCTTTTGAACAGCACACTTCGAACGCGTTTTCCGAGTAGCTCCGTACTCCAAAACACGACTTCCATATAGCCAAATCGAAGAGAATTTCGTGCTCTACAACTTTGGTCTAGAGAGACTTTGGCCAAAATCGCACCGTTTGAGAGATATAGGCCAAAACAGTCCAGGGACTTATTTGCAAAACGGGAATTTTGGTGAAAATGAGTTTTTGAGTGTAGCGGGGCCCACGGCCGGAGTTGGGTGGCCAGCGGGCGGTGGCGGGCCTGATGGACGTGGGGGAGGGAGCTAAGGGCGGTGGTGGGGCCCGCGGTGGCCGCGGTGGTGGTGGTTGATGATTTGGGGGTTTAGGGTTCATGAAAGAGGAGAGAGAAGGAGGAGGAGGAAGAGGAGGAGGAGGGGGTGCGGGGGGCCGGCGGTGGGCGGTGGAGGCCGGTGGTGGCGCTGGTGGAGGAGGGCGGTGGCGGTGGGAGGGTGGAGGTCATTTTTGAGTTTTTGAAGAGGAAGAGGAAAAGTGAATTTATGAAATAGAAAAGGAGGAAAAGTGATTATATGCTAGTTTCTCGCGTATCGCCTGAACGCTAACGAACTCCAATCGCCGTAGATTTCAGATAAGAGATAGTAGACGTGAAGACGAGTTCAACGAAACAAGTTTCGTCGAATTCCGAGTTCGTTTGACCGTTCAAAAAAAATCACGAATATGCTCAGATATTGCTCAAAAATGCGATTTTGGCGCACCTTTTCTTCTCGCACGCTCACACACTGTAAAAACCCGTAACTTCCCCGTGAAGGAAAGCGCAGATAGTTCAAGAACAAGCCACATCATAACCCAAACGGAAGAACATTTCATTGTATATTACAACAATTCCATCAGAATACAAGAATATACAGAGTATGAATTAATATTACACATTATAAAATATCAGAGATTACAATACATTACATAGCAGTGGAAAATAATACATTACACAACTGAAGGAGATATACGGATACAAAGCTTTCCGGATATCATTCCAGCTGTAGACCAGGATCCTGTGAATATAAATCTGCAAAACCAAAACTACTAGCTGCCCGTGTCAAAATAAGGGCACCCAGAGTTTAGGTTAAAACAATAAACTCCAAGTCAGTCATGGGACTGGTGTGAGAACTAAAATAGTTATTATTCTTTATTTTTAAACTTAGGTAAATCAAGGGACCACGCCATATAACACGGAACATGTTTCCTCCTAAGACCACCGGTGCATAAAACAACAGCGCAATGCTAAATAAAGAAAAATGAAGCTATTATAAGACCCAAGTCCTATCACACAATGCAACGCAAGCCGGGGGATAGGGTTTTCCCTTATAATAGCCAAACATGCTTAGTACGTTTAAAACAAATCATTTGATACTATTATTTTTGGTTTCACTAAAATCCGGTTTATTTTGAATCCTGCACATTCATTTGAAGTTTGAAATCAAATTATCGAACTACCGTGCCATTTTCAATTCCTTTTATAATTTAAAATAAATATTTATATTCTAACGATGTCGTATATAAATATATACGTTCTAATTCTATTCGAAATAAATTTCTCGTCGTTACTATTTAAAATAATTCATTTTAAATAATCAAAATTCGCTAAAATTACCAAAATAAAAATTTTAAATTGGCTCAGATTTCCAGGTTGTTACACACACTAACTCCAAAAATCATGCCCTCTTGGATTTAACCATTATTAGACGATACGAATCCCGAAAAAAAGTAGAATCAAATTCTGAGTTCGTATCAGTAATGTTCCTTTGTAAAATGACTGCTTGTTTTACCCTGAACTGTTTTAGCTCGCACGGCCACATACTGACTCCGTTCGACGCACCCTTTGGAACTCAACAATAATTTGTCATTATGAATCCATAAAAATTTATCTCGTCGAATTCTGAGCTCGTATGCAAAATTTCACTTTTTAAGGGCTATGTATTGTTAACCGAACAACTCCAGCCCATAGCCACTATTCCGAATATCGTAATATATCGGAGCTTATACTTTTCGGAGTTCTAAACGGCATTTTGAACTCAATGGAAGTGGTTTCGAGTCCAAATTCATCCGTATGCAAAATGTGACTTTTTGGCGCCGTATATAATTTACATAGCGACTATTCTGAATTTTCAACTGGACATAACTTTTGATTCCCGCTATGAAATTTCGATTTTTCAGATTCGTTGGAAAGATATTCTCAACTATATTCTAATATTTTTGGTTTCGCCAAAATCCGGTTTATTTTGAATCCTGTACATTCATTTGAAGTTTGAAATCGAATTATCGAACTACCGCGTCATTTTCAATTCCTTTTATAATTATAAATAAATATTTATATTCTAACGACGATCTATATAAATATACACGTTCTAATTCTATTCCAAATAAATTTCTCGTCGTTATTATTTAAAATAATTCATTTTAAATATTCAAAATTCATTAAAATTGCCAAAATAAAAATTTTAAATTGGCTCGGAATTTCCGAGTTGTTGTAGTCTCCCCCACTTAAAACTTTTCGTCCCCGAAAAGGAACGAAGCCGAAAGTTGTTTTAAAAACCAACTCAACGTTCATTCTGGCTTCCATTCTCCAACTTTTCAGTTTTTGAGAATTTTCAAATTCTTCCAAAAATTTGGCTAACACCCGGAATTTTCGAAAAATTTCGCCACAACCTCCTTTGTACGGGGAGGGGTTTGTAAATTTATTGGGCCGTATTAGGTACCCAATAAATCCTATAAAGCATACACATATTTATAGTGATATATTCTGGTGTTTACAGGGGAGCGTGTATAGATAATAACTCCAGAGAATAAATTCTCGTCACCCTGTCAAAGCCTGAGGGAGTGTGTATTTTAATTGCTCTAGAGAATAAATTCTCGTCACCTCGCCCCGTGTGGGAAATAAATAATCCATATACCGTATCTAATGACTAGAGAGACGTGATTATTGTCAACTCCAGACCCGTGTGGTTTTTTTTATTAATCTGACAATTTTATCGTTACAATTTTAAATTGTCCATATCAGTCATCAGTTCAACCTGTAATATATAGTCCATATCTGTCATCAATTCAACCTGTAATATATAGTCATCGCCATACAAGCCTCTCGCTCATATGGTAAATCTTCCACCTCGTCACACAATCTCCAAATGCTTGTGTGGTATATGATGAAGTATGCGATATTAAGAAGTATGCCATCTTCAGGAAGTGTGCCATGCAGTGTAGTTCAAATTTAATTGTTACTATCCTATGGCGACATTTATTAATTACACACAGAATAACCAGCACTCCGCATCCAATGGCACTCACAGGAGTTGATATAATAATAAAAGTGCGCATCCAACTCATTAAGGCTTTCCTATTTGTCGGGCACGCAAATAAATTCTTTACTCAACAGCTAATCCATTTACCTGTTCAAACATGTATATGTATATGCATGCATTTGCAAATAATTTACAATGCAATTCAATATTTGGTTCAATTAGGCCTAAATTCACCATTCATTCACATAATGGTTTAAATAAATAATCATACAACACAACCATCAATCAATTAGTGAATTAGCTTTTCAAATTCATAATTTGATATATATACAGAAAAACATGTTTTTGATGTCAAATCACAACAATAAACCTATCTAGTTTTGGTTCTCACACCAGTCTAATGGAAATATATAGATATCACACCTTCGTCACTCGAAAACAAATACTGGTGATGGTATACTTCATCATCAGGACCATCTCTGGGCGACTAGAGTGTGACTCTATATCTATCTAATATATTAAAACTTCGAATATACGTTCATGACGTGTATATGCAAAACCTTTATATACTAGATTGTCCAAATCAATATAAATAAATTATTCAAATACGTATAAAACGATTTAAATTTCAAAACAAAATTGTTTTCATTTGAAAAATATACTCTTCACACTCGTTCTAGGATACTACTGATCCTATCTCTAATGAGTCATTCTAATTGGATATTACTAATCCAATATCTGATGAATTCTTTCGTACGGTTCTAATGTGTCTTGTTCTCGAGCTCTGTAAACAAAAGCTCTGATACCAAACTGACACGACCCGAACTTCCCCGTGAAGGAAAGCACGGATTGAATTGAGGACAAGACAAAATAGAACGCAAACAGAAGAACATTTAATTGTTTATTACAACAATTCCATCAGAATACAAGAATATACAGAGTATGAATGAATAAAATACATTCGATAAATATCAGAGATTACAATAATTTACATAGCAGCGGAAAATAATACAAAACACAACTGAAAATAATACACGGATACAGAGCTTTCCGAGCATCGTCCCAGCTGTAAATCAGGATCCTGTGAATATAAATCTGCAAAACCAAAACTACTAGCTGCCCGTGTCAAAATAAGGGCACCCAGAGTTTAGGTTAAAACAATAAACTCCAGGTCAGTCATGTGACTGGTGTGAGAACTAAAACAGTTATAAATCTTTATTCTTAAAGTTCGGTAAATCAAGGGACCACGCCGTATAACACGGAACGGGTTTCCTCCCAAGAATACTAGTGCATATAACAACAGCGTAATGCTAAATAAAGAAAAATGAAGCTATTATAAGACCCAGGTCCTATCACACAATGCAACGCAAGCCGGGGGATAGGGTTTTACCTTATAATAGCCAAAGAATGCTTGATACGTGAAATTTCATGTTTTATTATCACTATAAGTGCATAGTGTCAAAACAATTTCAAATCATAAATATCAATCATAGACGGCATGAGTACCATATATCATGTCGCCATACTAGTTTTACAATTTAAAACCGCAAAGTCACGTATTTGGAAATTGGATTTCCATCTATGAACCGAGGCCAGGGATCGTCCTCTACCGATTCGAGACTGTCTAGCCCGAGTCTCAGGCAAGTACTCAGTCATGCCTTTGGATCGTCAAGGCCGGTCCACCGATGTGGATTAAAATTCCTGAACACTGCGTTTCCCCGCCCTTTGGGGCGTAAATGAGCCAACGAATGACTACATCGGACCCGGATCGTCCGATCAAACCGAGGCGCCTCGCAACAGCAACAACCACATAAGTCAAACTCGTCAGGGCGTGTAAAACCACTGACGCCACTTCTAGCTAGAAAGAAATGCATGTCCTCCCTGAGGTCTTTCTCCCGTTTCTGGTTCACAACCGGAGTGTGAGGCTCGCGAATCAACGTTACACAAAGCTACGCCCCATAGGTCGTTCTTTGATCATCAACCACAAGACTTTGCTTTTCAACAGAAGCCTTGATCAATTGCATCTTAGCATGCCACACAGGCAAACCACTCCATGCAACCGATATCCATCAATCACACAGAATGATATCCAATGTTAGACACACGGTCCATTTACAAGTTCGTTCTGGGTCTGAACGAAACCGGAGGCACCTAGTACCCCGCATATCCATCGATCTCCAAGTACATCTGGACGACCACCAACTGATTCCCTCCTCTTGGGTGTATGGCCCAATCAAGATCATCAGTAATTATCTAAACGACGTGAAGACCTCCGGTCTTCAACCACCGTCTTTATCTTCGACACCACGTCGAATTAGTTATTTAGAATGGGATAAACCCGATCTTTCTGAATAACTCGCGTATATAATAAACATGTGTTACACAAACACAACATACGCCTCATTCCAATTCATTTATTGGAAATTCTGGTTACTTTCAAAAAACCATTTCAAATCCACTTTATTTATTTTAAAAATAAATAAATTATTATTCTAGTTCAAAACTAGTTCATTTCGATAAAAATCTATTTTTATCTTTTCAAATATGGAGTTTTTCATCCCAATTCTTCACAAATCATTTCTTATGATTTTACACAAATTATTGATATTTTTAATAATTTTATCAAGGCCCGTACAGTCGATTTCCATCAACGGCCATCGAACTGCACTTACAGCGGCCTTTACTAAATTTGATTTGGACATAATTCCAAATCCAACCGTTAGATTTCAAATTTCTAATATTCATCGGAAAGCTCTTTTCGATACGAACCCAACGGTTCCGGTTTCAGGAGAATCCGACGGTCTGATCTCCCGCCACGTCAATTCGAAGTCAATGGTCGAAATTCACGAACTGCCGCGGCGCGGCGCGTTCTATTCAGGCCATTATATATATAATATATATATTATATATATTTCGTCGATTTCCTTTTAAAACGTATTTTATAAATTCGTTTTCGAAACGATTTCAACTTCATATTCAATTTTGAATCAAAATTGAATATTCCACATCATCGATATACAAATGATAATATTTTCAAAACGTTATATTTTGAAATCATTTCCTTTTCTATATTCATTATAAAAACGAATATAATCGATATAAATATCGTTCACGTCAAAATGGCGCAACTCTAATCAACACGGCTTTATATATTTCAATGAATTCGCTATTTTATTCAACAAATGAACATTTATTCTATTCAACACATGAATATATTCTATTATTTTCTTTATTTTTCCGATTGGAATGAGGCCCAATCAATCACCATATAATGTTAATTATATGGATTCCATACAACACATGTATATAATAGCAACGATAAATAATCAACATCATCCAAAGTGCACAACGCAACTGTCTGTCAACCTATCGATCGACACACAACTTATTATTGGGACTAGTGTACGTCAAATATCATCCCAATACCCGTGTGGGGTTTCACATCAACAAACACTGAATATTATTTGTGCAGTTGGGCGACGTGTAAAATTTATCGTCCCAATCAATATCAGTTAAAACAGTGTACATAAACAGACCGTCTGGTTTGTAAATGAATATTTTATTTTATTCACACACACGTTAAAAATTATATTTTTATTTTTTTCTAACTTATTTTAGAAAATTTCGGCGGCATAACGGCACGATACTAGAAACGGGACATGGCCTAGCCTTATCCCAGGTCTAATGATGGCCCACGCCATACCCAAATCAAATTATCTCAATTCGTTCATTTTCCAAACCAATTTCAACCAAACCACTCAATTCACAAATCAACCAAACATTCATGGTTTCAAACAAAGGTGTCGGGTGCTTCTATTAAGCACTGTCTGCATTCTAGTATATATTTCTAACTAGAAAATGAAATTTGATTGAGAAGTTCTCACCAATTAGCTAAACCAAACACCACGACTCTTCTTATGTAGAAATCTTCGTCGTGCTTGCCTTTTTGCCAATTTCACTACCCGTAGTCACTACATATATAAAAATCACATTTTTATATTGTTGCTATGTATATAAAAATCACAATTTTATACTATTACTATATAGATAAAAATTCTATTTTTATACCGCTGTTCATATAGTAAAGATCAAATCTTTACTATCTATATAATATAAAAATCGTATTTTTATTATCTCTAGTATATAAAAATCATATTTTTATTCTTTCTATAATATAAAAATCATATTTTTATATATTTCATTCTTCAAAAACCATAGAAGCTTTAAAACGGAGAAAACTCACATTTTTTCTAACGCCCGGATTCGCTGTTCTGGTTCCAGAATTTGCAAACGAGCTTCAATCTTCACACCATCTATTTTTCTAGCTTAAACGCGCCATTCCGGACAACTTTCGCCTAAGAGACTTTTTGCCAAAAATGCTCCAATTCACCAGAATTCGCGAAAGTACACGAATTTTACCGCTTTTGAACAACAGACTTCGAACGCGTTTTTCGAGTAGCTCCGAACTCCAAAACACGACTTCTATATAGCCAAATCGAAGAAAATTTTGTGCTCTACAACTTTGGTCTAGAGGGACTTTGGCCAAAACCGCACCGTTTGAGAGATATAGGCCAAAACAGTCTAGGGACTTATTTGCAAAACGGGAATTTTGGTGAAAATGAGTTTTTGAGTGTAGCGGGGCCCACGGCCGGAGTTGGGTGGCCAGCGGGCGGTGGCGGGCCTGATGGACGTGGGGGAGGGTGCTAAGGGCGGTGGTGGGGCCCGTGGTGGCCGCGGTGGTTGGTGATTTGGGGGTTTAGATTTCATGAAAAGAGGAGAGAGAAGGAGGAGGAGAAAGAGGAGGAGGAGGGGGTGCGGGCGGCCGGCGGTGGAGGCCGGTAGTGGCGCTGGTGGAGGAGGGCAGCGGCGGTGGGAGGGTGGAGGCCATTTTTGAGTTTTTGAAGAGGAAGAGGAAAAGTGAATTGATGAAATAGAAAAGGAGGAAAAGTGATTATATGCTAGTTTCTCGCGTATCGCCTGAACGCTAACGAACTCCAATCGCCGCGGATTTCGGACACGAGATAGTAGACGTGAAGACGAGTCCAACGAAACAAGTTTCATCGAATTCCGAGTTTGTTTGACCGTTCAAAAAAAATCACGAATATGCTCAGATATTGCTCAAAAATGCGATTTTAGCGCACCTTTTCTTCTTGCACGCTCACACACTAACTCCAAAAATCATGCCCTCTTGGATTTAACCATTATTAGACGATACGAATCCAAAAAAAAAAGTAGAATCGAATTCTGAGTTCGTATCAGTAATGTTCCTTTGTAAAATGACTGCTCGTTTTACCCTGAACTGTTTTAGCTCGCACGGCCACATACTGACTCCGTTCGATGCGCCCTTTGGAACTCAACAATAATTTGTCATTATGAATCCATAAAAGTTTATCTCGTCGAATTCTGAGCTCGTATGCAAAATTTCACTTTTTAAGGGCTATGTATTGTTAACCGAACAACTCCAGCCCATAGCCACTATTCCAGATATCGGAATATATCGAAGCTTATACTTTTCGGAGTTCTAAACGGCATTTTGAACTCAATGGAAGTGGTTTCGAGTCCAAATTCATTCGTATGCAAAATGTGACTTTTTGGCGCCGTATATAATTTACATATCGACTATTCTGAATTTTCAACTGGACATAACTTTTGATTCCCGCTATGAAATTTCGATTTTTCAGATTCGTTGGAAAGATATTCTCAACTGGATTCTAATATTTTTGGTTTTGCCAAAATCCGGTTTATTTTGAATCCTGTACATTCATTTGAAGTTTGAAATCGAATTATCGAACTACCGCGCCATTTTCAATTACTTTTATAATTATAAATAAATATTTATATTCTAATGACGATCTATATAAATATACACGTTCTAATTCTATTCCAAATAAATTTCTCGTCGTTATTATTTAAAATAATTCATTTTAAATATTCAAAATTCATTAAAATTGCCAAAATAAAAATTTTAAATTGGCTCAGAATTTCCGGGTTGTTACATCGATCATTTCTCAAATTCGGTAAATTTAATTACCACTTTTTATGTTTTAATCTAATGAAAGATTCATTAAAACTCTAGTTCAGTTTTAAACCCAAAAATCATTATTTAATGATTATTCAACCTTTGGAAACTAATCTTTCTTTAGTTGGGTTAAAGAACAAATGTCATGTAAAAATCATCTTCCATTAATATAAAATCTTCACGGAAATCTGAACAATTTCTAATTGATATAAATTTCTGTATCTGACCATTACTATAAGTGGAATAGCGGCGAAGCCTTTTAAATTCCATAAATAGTAAACGCCTTTCTTCATAGAAACTCATCTCGATTATTATTAATCGAATTCCACTTAATTCCAATTTAATTAAATGAACTGGAAGACTTTCTCCAAACCTTAATTAAAAGATTTATTCCATTCATAAATTGGTTTAAGAACATTATTATTTAAGATACCGTTCACAACAAACCCAAATCCAATTTATTATTTCTAAAAATAATTGGATTATTATTCTAGTTATTAACTAGTTCATTCGGATAAAAATATATTTTATCTTTTCAAATGTGGAATATTTTGTCCAAAACATTTCCAAATCATTAATTATGATTCTACGTAATTTATCCATATTTTTAATTATTTTACTAAGGCCCTTACAGTCGGTTTCCAATATCGGCCAACTAGCTGCATCCATTGCGACCTTTTCCCAAAACTGATCTGGGCATATTTTAAAATCTAACTGCTCAAATTCAAATCTAATATATTCATTGGAAATATCTTTTCGATATGAACCCAATGATTCCGGTAACCCCCCGTAATTTTAACAACACTAAAGAGGACAAATTAAAGAATAATTAATTTAGTATCCAAAATTAAGGGAAATGGACAGTGCCATTGCGTGTGTCTCGGAATTCTGGTCAAAATAGACAACTGGTTTGCGTAAAACGGACAACGTATGAAGATGTTATGAAGGTTTGAAGTTTGTATACATGCAAGAAGAATATATATATATATATCCAGAATTCAGTTCAAAAATCAAAATTGGGGAGGGCGGCAAAAATCCCGCTCAGGGGTGTCGAACCACGAGTCGATCCCCCTGCGTCAGATGTGGCAAATTAGGGTTTCAGGGATCTATAAATATGGCCTCATTTTTCATGTTTTTGCACACCAAAAATAATGGCGAACTAGATGCTGCCTCTGCTTTGATCAAATCAAGTCTTTTCTTCTTCTGCTATCAAGTTATTCATGCTTAGAGATCTGTGATTCAACGCTCGCAATCCCTTCTCTATTTTCCTAGATCCAAACACTGTGAGTTTAAGTTACTTTTAGATTTAAATAATTAAAAAGTTAACCTTGATATGACTATAACTTGTATTTATGCCTATGACCATTCGAATCACATCAGATCTGCTATAACCTGTTTATCTTAGTTATTCTAACATGATTATGAACTTGATCTGAACCTCACTGTTTAGATCACCTTATACCTGTTCTATTATGTTTATAGCCAAATCAGATCTGTTGTTAGTTGGACATCTAAACCATTGTTTAGATTACATCATGTCTGTCCCTATTATGTTAGAATCAGTTATATTATCATATGTTCATTAGATCAGTTCCTATATGCATACCTTGTCATTATGCCACTACATGTTTTATGCTTGTTTCTGCCATTATATGTCCATCATGTTAGTGTGTCTCTGTTCTATTCCCTCTATCTTTTCCCTTTTATTTTTATATACAGTCAGGCTACCTTCGAGCCTAGGCATGCCGCTGAAATATGCGAATGCGTTAGATTTGGGAACGAGGCGAAAACTTTGAATTGGGGCATAACTTGTAATTGAGAATTTGGGCATAACTTGAATAAATAATATTAATCTGGGGCATATGGTTCATTATGAACATAACTTGGGAAA
The DNA here is from genome assembly GCA_030737875.1 of Allium sativum. Taxonomy (NCBI): domain Eukaryota; kingdom Viridiplantae; phylum Streptophyta; class Magnoliopsida; order Asparagales; family Amaryllidaceae; genus Allium; species Allium sativum. The sequence continues at coordinate 449,205,190 of CM060921.1, read as the reverse complement.
AGATGCATGAAAACCTATAACAGCATTGGTAAATTTGGTAAATAATGGAAATGCCTAGGATTACAGTAATTAAGAACTGTAATCGCACTTAGACACGAGGTTAGGTTACACTTGTGGTGGAAGTCTGCCCGGAACCGCCCGACATATCTAGCGACCGCGAGTGGGGTATCTAATGTGAGGGGTCTAAGTGCATAAACACGAGACATGTTAAGACACGAGGTTAAGTCCGACTTGTGGAAGAAGTCTGCCCGGAACCGACCGACATATCCAGCATCCACAAGTGGTAGGCTTAATGTGGGAGGTCTAGCACATTATAACCATAAATGAATATGCCAATAAAGTTGAATACTTAACGTAGTTGAATCCATAGGGATTGTATGAACATGTTAAACTGAATAGGGGTTACGTAAACTTATTTGAAACAGTGGGTGGGTTAAGTATATCTAGGGATGGTAGGTAATATTTATATATATAGGCCTACAAACTTAACCTGTAAGGATTATGCAATTTTATGATACCAGTAGGTAGGCATAATCTGTGGAAAACCTGGTAGTGGGAATGCAAGACAAAGGGGAGAGCTTGCATCATCTTGTGTGTGGGACCCATTTCAGTCAGTAACCCATATATAGGTATCAAACGAGTACTCCGAACTAGGTCGGAGTCGGGGCATGCTTACTGGGCTGATTGTAAGAGATCCAAAAGTGGGGATAGTGTCTGACGGCGCGTTCCATCGGGGTCATGTGCTTGCATGACTCCGTTTGCTCGGGAAGATAAGACGTTGTGACATCAGTAGATATGGTTGTGCACATCCGAGAAATGAAGGGTTGCCACTTTAGGGAGTGATACACCCTACTATGGGGCCAGCACAGGGTATCTACGGGGTAGGGAGCCGATCGATTAGGGTAGTAATTATGGTAAATTTAGACTCCAGTATGTTTAGGAGCCCGTTATTACCGTCAGAGGTGATTCTGGAACGTTGGGCTGCCTGTTGATTGTATGGGGTAAAAACCTCTCACTGGAAGTACACCTAAGTCTGCCATCTTATAATTGTTGGGATCATAGATGTATTTCTCGAGCTCTTATCTTTTCTACTATGGCTGTTTCTTTTGGGGATTATGCTTCGTTTATTATTGTACTCTGATGTCTTAAGTATAAAATAGAAATTTTATTGATGTACTAGGTTTAAGTATTTTCAGACTTATGATGTTTTGAACTACAATGCTTTAAGATTAATAAAGTTTTTAAATTCCGTTGCTATTTTATATATGTCTTGTAATATTTCTGTTTACCTATAACGCTTCACGAAACTTAATGAATTCTCTTAATAAGTGACACTAATGGACGTGGGGTGTCACACTTGGTATCAGAGCTGAAGGTTACCGGATTAGATAAAAGTTTTTGAAAATTATTTTCAAAAAGGTTTTAAAAGAAAGCATTTTCAAAAAGAAAAGTCTGTTTTGAAAAACATATTCCCCAAAGCCATATGTAATATCTTTCGATCCTTTGTCTGAATCTCTTTCCTTTTCTTTTCAGCATGTCCGAGGAACCTAATATTCCTGAGGTCGTTACGATACCAGGCTGGTTCTGTAGGTATCTAGAGGCCATGGCACCTGCCGGTGGTCAAGCTGACGTTCCTCCCCCAGTTGCACATGTCTTTCCTCCTCCTCCTCCTCCGCTTGCAGATAACTTCTCTAAGATCTGCAAAGATTTCTATGCTATGGGAGTAAAGCCATTCCATGGAACCGATATGTTCGTAAAGGCAGGGAATTGGCTCAAGGAAACGGATGATCTGTTTGGAATTTTTGAAGTAGAAAATCATAGGAAGATTCAGATAGTCACCTGGCTATTGAAAGATGAAGCTTCGTTCTAGTGGGAAGTAACACAAACAGGGTGTTCGGTGGAAACTTGGGATGATTTTAGATAGAGGTTTGAAATGAAGTTTCTTTCTCAAGCTGAGAAAAGCATGCAAGTGGAAAGGTTCTTGACGCTAAAGCAAGGAACCATGACTGTCAAAGAATATGTGAACAAATTCAACCAGCTAGCAAGGTTTGTATTGGAACTGGTAGGTACTCCACATAAGAAAGCTTTGCGGTTTGTTAAAGGACTGAACGGACCCCTTCATGGGTTAGCTATGTCCCATATTCCAATGGGAGCAACTTTTAAAAGGCTCGTCGATATGGCCTTGATGCATGAGGAAGACAAAAGCGATAAGAAGGAAGTTAGGGTTGAGGAAAAACAAAACAAGAAATTATGGCCCAAGAAAGGACAACAACAACAATAGAAGAAGGGAGGAAAGAATGACAAGGCTAAAGATAAGAGGAAGTGCCATAGTTGCAGACGCGAGGGTCACTTGGTAAAAGACTGCAAAAGAAGGAAGAATACTTGCTTCAATTGTGGAGAGGTCGGACACTTTGCTAAGGAGTGCCCAAAGAAACAGGGAAAAGGTCAAAGGGCAAGAGCTTCTGAAGGGCAGGTGCGTGCTCTCGCGACCAGTGCTCTACATAGAGGTAGGAAAGTTTCCGTGGAAGGTTTGATTTCTCTTTCCGATCATCCTATTAGAACTCTTTTTGATTCTGGCGCTTCGCATTCATTTGTACCTAATTCTGTGGTTGAGTCTCTACACCTAAATACTAGTATGGTAGTGGATCCCATTGTTGTCTCAGCCCCCATTGGTGGTTCGGCTCATTTGTCCATAATTAGTCGAGGTTTGAGAAAATCTGTGTCAGGCATCGAATTTGAGTGTGATGCATATGTGCTCGGTTTTATGAGCTATGGATTGATTCTAGGGATGGATTGGTTAACCATGTATGGTGCCATTCTGGATTGTGAGAGGAGGGTCGTTAGGCTTTTGACTTGCCATGGGAGGATCCTCGAGATTTCCTGTGACCCGCAAGGGTCTGTTATGCTTAGTTTCCTAGAGTTCCTTAATGCATCTATCGATGATTTGCGATCTGTACCAGTAGTCCGTGACTACCCTGATGTTTTTGATGAGGTACGTGGATTACCTCTGAGGCGCGAGATCGATTTCCATATATATTTGGTGGACAATGCAAAGCCAGTTGCATTACCTATGTGCCATATAGCTCCAAGAGAAAGAGGGAGCTTAGTAAGCAAGTAGGGGAGCTACTTGAGAAAGGGTTTATTAAGCGAAGCATATCTGAGTGGGCTGCTCCAGTGGTATTTACAACTAAGAAGGATGGTTCGCTTCGCTTATGTGTGGACTATAGGGAGTTAAACAAACTCACTAAGAAGAACAGGCACCCACTTCGAAGGATAGATGATCTGTTTGACCAGCTTGTTGGTGCATCAGTATTCTCTCAGTTAGACTTGGCCATGGGGTTTCACCAGTTGAGGGTGGCCGAGGATAGCATAGATAAGACAGCTTTTAGAACTCTAGATGGTTTCTTTGAATGGCTCGTTATGCCTTTTGGGTTGACGAATGCACCCGCCTATTTTGTTGATCTAATGAGTAGGGTGTTTCGGGAATTTCTAAATAAGTTCGTCGTGGTCTTTGTTGATGATATCTTGATCTTCTCAAAGAGCGAGGAAGAACATGCCCAACATTTGAGAGAAGATTTGAAAACTCTGTGTGCGCATCAGCTTAAGGCAAAGTTCTCCAAATGCCATTTTTGGAGAAAAGAGGTGAGATTTCTAGGTCGTGTGGTCTATAAAGATGGGATAGCAATAGACCCCGCAAAGGTAGTTGCAGTTCAAGATTGGCAAATTCCTAAGAATGCAACAGAAGTGAGGAGCTTTCTTGGATTGGCAGGCTATTATAGGAAGTTCATTAAGGACTTTGCAAAGATATCAACCCCGCTCACTAGGCTGACGAAGAAGAATCTGATGTTTTCATGGGATATGGATTGTGATATTGCTTCCCAACGATTGAAGAGGGCTCAGACAACAGCCTCAGTCTTGACCTTGCCCGATGGAAGCAAAGTGTTTACAGTATACACTGATGCGTGTGGTACATGGCTTGGTGCAGTTCTGATGCAAGAGGGAAAGGTGGTATGTTATGGGGGTAAACAGCTAAGGGTTCATGAGAAGAACTATCATGACTTAGAGCTAACTGCCATAGTATTCGCGCTTAAGAAGTGGCATCACTATTTGTTTGGAGAGAAGTTCGAGTTGTACACTGATCATATCTCTCTCAAGTACTTGTTCTCGCAGAAAGATCTTAATTTAAGGCAACAAAGGTGGATGTTGTTCCTAGCTTCTTATGATTTCGAGATTGCTTATACCTCTGGCAAGTGTAATGTGGTGGCAGATGCACTAAGTAGGCAGAGGATGGCCTTAAGTCCTCTATTTGTGGAGAGGAAAAACTTGGAGTTCATATCGACTTTTGACATTAGACCCTCCACCGAGTTTTTGACTGGTTTGTTTGCATCGCTAGAGATACGACCTACTCTTATGGATCATATAGGAGCTTCGTAGCGAGAGGTCCACATATTTTAGACATCTCGAATAGGCTCAATAAAGGGGAGACTTCTAGTCACCTCAGTAGATATTCCATAGACGATAAAGGGTCGTTGCGAAGAGATGGAAGGCTTTGTGTTCCCCAAATTGGGAGTTTATTAAAGACAGTCCTAGAAGAAGCCCATAATTCCAAGATGACTATTCATCCAGGCGGTGATAAGATGTATAGAGACATGAAGAGGGTTTTCTTTTGGGCTGGGATGAAGAAAGATGTGGCAGAGTTTGTTTCTCGATGTTTAATTTGCTAGCAAGTTAAAGTTGAGCAAAAGAAGCCCGGTGACTTACTTCATCTTTTGGAGGTTCCATAGTGGAAGTGGGAGAGCATCTCTATGGATTTCATAGATGGTTTGCCAAGATCAAAGAAAGGCAACACCAGTATTTGGGTTGTAGTGGATAGACTTACTAAGAGCGCTCATTTCATTCCGGTTAAGACAAAAGGACGACATGTTGGTTGGTGGCAGTTTACGTTCATGAGATAGTCCATCTTCATGGAGTACCTTCCAGCATCGTAAGCGATCATGACCCCATTTTCACCTGTGAATTTTGGAGAAGCTTGCAAGAAGCATTAGGTACACAGTTGTGTTTGAGCACCGCTTATCACCCACAGACTGATGGATAGACAGAAAGGGTGAATAGAGTTCTTGGGGATCTTTTAAGGCTATGTATCCTAAACTTCGGAGGGACTTGGGAAGAGCATCTTCCTTTAGTAGAGTTCGCCTACAATAATAATTATCAAGCTAGCATTGGCATGGCACCCTTCAAAGCATTATCCGGACGACCCTGTAGATCACCAACTTGTTGGTGGGAATCTACAGAAAGACTACTACTTGGACCAGATATGGTTAGAGAGACGTCCGAGAAGATTAACCTTATTAGACGGCGAATGAAGACCGCTCAAGATAGGCAGAAATCCTACGTAGAAAAGAGAAGGACTGACAATGAGTTTGAGATAGGAGACATGGTTTTCATTAACGTGTCACCTTTAAGGAATGTGGTTCGCTTTAGATCTGTAGGGAAATTAGCACTAAGATTTATAGTGCCATTTCCCATAACAGAAAGGATTGGCCAAATGGCCTATAGAGTAAAGCTACCAAAGAGTCTGTCCAGTGTTCATGATGTTTTCCATGTTTCTCATTTGCGAAGTGCTTGCATGATACTACAGAAGTAGTTGAGCCAAGTAGATTAGAGGAAGCAGAAGTGGAACGGGAGGCGACAGTTAGGCCAGTTCCTACCTGTATTCTTGGATTAGAAGTTAAGAAGCTATGCAACCGAGAAGTCAAGTTAATGAAGGTTCAGTGGGGAGATAACCCTGGGGATGCAACTTGGGAGACCGAAGACAAGATCCATGCTTCATACCCTTTTCTTTCAAAGGGTACGTTCTTAACTTCCTTTCCAAAGCTTTTATTTATGCTTGTTTCTATCATTTAAAGTATATCCTATCGATCTAATCTTCGACCTTTAGGTAGGAAACCCATGGATGCAAACATGTGTTTGAGACATGTTATGTTTGATGGATGCAAGTGTTTACTAGTGGTTGCTTGTGGATGCATATACCCACACATTAGGCACTAGATCGGCTCAATCACTGTCATACTGCATATGGATGTGTGTGCATTTTTCTTCCTTTTATGGATGGAAATGGATTTATCATCATATGGATGTTGCATTTGGACGATGATTGTGCACACATATAGAACTTACAAGTTATAATAGGAGTATTTGCATACATGTTGGATTCATGGAACTAACATACATTGCATTAAGGAAGTCAACTGAATCAGTAGGCCGCCTAATCTTCGCATTAGTATTAGGACATATACACACACCTTTGCATATGTTCATATAAGCATTAGGAATCTTTTAAGGACAATGGATGTCTGTGATTGGTGGATGAGTAGATGGATGTGGATGTTAGGATATACATTCTTCTTAACTTGGAGATTTCGGGGACGAAATCTTTTGAGTAGGGGAGAACGTAACACCCCGTAATTTTAATAACACTAAAGAGGAAAAAATTAAAGAGTAATTAATTTAATATTCAGAATTAAGGGAAACGGACTACGCCATTGCGTTCGTTTTGGAATTCTGGTCAAAATAGACACCTGGTTTGCGTAAAACGGACACCGTATGAAGAAGTTATGAAGGTTTGAAGTTTGTATACGCGCAAGAAGAATATATATGTATATTAATCCAGAAATTCAGAAATCAATTCAAAAATCGAAATTGGGGAGGGCGGCAAAAATCTCGCTCAGGGGTGTCGACTCCTCAAGGGGGTGTCGACCCCTGGGTCGACCCCTCAAGGTGGGTGTCGACCCTTGGGTCGACCCCATAACGGGGGGGCGACCCCCCTGCATCAGATCTGGCAGATTAGGGTTTCGGGGAATCTATAACAATGGCCTCATTTCTCATGTTTTTGCACACAAAAAATAATAGAGAACTAGATTTGCCTCTGCCCAGATCAAATCAAGTCTTTTCTTCTTCTGCAATCAAGTTATTCAAGCTTAGAGATATGTGATTCAACGCTAGCAATCCCTTCTCTATTTTTCTAGATCCAAACACTGTGAGTTTAAGTTACTTTTAGATTTAAATAATTAAAAAGTTAACCTTGATATGACTATAACTTGGATCTTTGCCTATGACCATTTGAATCACATCAGATCTGCTATAACCTGTTTATCTTAGTTATTCTGACATGATTATGAGCTAGATCTGAACCTATACCTATTTATCATGTCAAATCTGCCTTTAATTGTAGATCTAATTCACTGTTTAGATCACCTTATACCTTTTCTATTATGTCTATGGCCAAATCAGATCTGTTGTTTGTTGGACATCTAAATCATTGTTTAGATCACATCATGCCTGTCCCTATTATGTTAGAATCAGTTCTATTATCATATGTTCATTAGATCAGTTCCTATATGCCTACCTTGTCATTATTCCACTATATGTTTTATGCCCGTTTCTGCTATTATATGTCCATCATGTTAGTGTGATCATCTCTGCTCTATTCCCTCTATCTTTTCACTTTTATTTTTATATATAGTCAGGCTACCTTCGAGCCTAGACATGCCGCTGAAATATGCGAATGCGTTAGATTTGGAAACGAGGGGAAAACATTGAATTAAGGCATAACTTGTAATTGGGAATTAGGGCATAACTTGAATAAATAATATTAATCTGGGGCATATGGTTTGGGAATGAGGGGAAAACGTTGAATTGGGGCATAATTGGGAATTTAGGCATAACTTGAATAAATAATATTAATCTGGGACACATGGTTCATTATGAACATAACTTGGGAAACGGGGCATGAAAACCTATAACGACATAGGTAAATTTGGTTAATAATGGAAATGCCTAGGATTACAGTAATTAGAAACTGTAACTGCGCTTAGACACGAGGTTAGACTGCACTTGTGGTGGAAGTCTGCCCGGAACAGCCCGGCATATCCAGTGACCACAAGTGGTGAATATAATGTGAGGGGTCTAAGTGCATAAACACGAGACGTTTTAAGACACGAGGTTAAGTCTGACTTGTGGAAGAAGTTTGCTCGGAACCGACCGACATATCCAGCATCCAAAAGTGGCAAACTTAATATGGGAGGTCTAGAACATTATAACCATAAATGAATATGGTAATAAAGTTGAATACTTAACATAGTTGAATCCATAGGGATTGTATGAACATGTTAAACTGAATAGGGGTTAAGTAAACTTATTTAAAACAGTGGGTGGGTTAAGTATATATGGGGTTGTTGGGATATATATATATATATATGCCCACAAGCTTAACCTATTGGGATTATGCAATTTTATGACACCAGTAGGTAGGCATAATCTGTGGAAAACCTAGTAGTGGGGATGTAAGACAAAGGGGAGAGCTTGCATCATCTTGTGTGTGGGACCTGTTTCAGTCAGTAACCCATATATAGGTATCAAACGAGTACTCTGAACTAGGTCGGAGTCGAGACACGCTTACTGTGCTGATTATAAGAGATCCAAAAGTGGGGGCGGTGTCTGATGATGCATTCCATCGGGGTCATATGCGTGCATGACTCCGCTTGCTCGGGAAAATGAGACGCTATGACATCATTAGATATGGTTATGCACATCCGAAAAATGAAGGGTTGCCACTTTAGAGAGTGATCGCCCTACTGTGGGGCCAGCACAGGGTATCTACGGAGTAGGGAGCCGACCGTTTAGGGTAGTAATTAGGGTACATTTAGATTCTGGTATGTTTAGGAGCCCATTATTACCCTCAGAGGTGATTCCGGAATGTTGGGCTGCCTGTTGATTGTATGGGGTGAAAACCTCTCACTAGAAGTACACCTAAGTCTACTTATTTATATGCTAAAAGTAACTGGACTAGCCAGACTTTATGTTTGACCCATTTTGTTTTCTCTTATTTCTCTTCCATTCCCCCCCACCCCAGGTTCTCAGGATGGGAATACTCAAGCATGATCAGGATTCTGTTTTGTCTTGCTTGGAGCTGCTTAGATGTATTGCCCGAGCTCTTATCTTTTCTACTATGACTGTTTCTTTAGGGGATTATGCTTCTTTTATTATTGTACTCTTATGTTTCAAGTACAAGACAGAAATTTTAATGATGAATTGGGTTTATGTATTTTCAGACTTATGATGTTTTGAACCACGATGCTTTATGATTAATAAAGTTTTTAAATTCCACTGCTATTTTATATCTATCTTGTAATGTTTCTGTTTCTGTTATCTATAACGCTTCACAAAACTTAATGCATTCTCTTAATGAGTGACATTAACGGACATGGGGTGTCACAATTCTAATTTTAGGAGAATCTGACGATCGGATCTACCGTTACGTCCATTTCAAGTAAATGGTAGAAATTCACGAACGGTCGCTGTGCGATACGATCTATTCAAACCATTTAAATATATGTATAATATATTTCACCGATTCCCATTCAAAAATGTATTTTATAAAATGTTTATAAATTCGTTTAAAAACGATTCCAACTTTCATTTCAATTTTAAACAAAAATTGAACATTGCATTTTATTATGATCTCGAAATGATAATATTTTCAAAATGTCATATTTTGAAATTTAGTCTTCTCTATATTCATTTTAAAAATGAATAAAATCGATATAAAAATCCGTTCGAGTTAAAATAGCGTTTATATACTTAACTCGGCTTCATATTTTCCAATATTTTCGTGTCCATCCAAAATCGGACATCAAAACCAAGTTTCAAATTTCATCGAATGTTATATTATTTAACCATTCATATTTATTCCAGATTGGAATAATATTCAACCAATGACCATATAAATAAATTTATATGGATTTCATTCATCATATACACCCAACGATAGTTGTAAACAACTATCAACATCCAAAATGACATCCAATGTTTATTTTATTTTCATATAAGCTTAAATTAAATAATTAATGCTTACATAAATCCGTCAATCAACCGATTAATCTCCATTTCACACAAGGGAGATGTGTGAGTCAAATATCATCTCAAGACCCATGTGGGATTTTCAACCAACAACAATTATTTAATTAATCATTTATTTCATCTCATCCATATCATAACATAACCAATGATCCAATGTCATTTACGATGCCATAAGTGTCCATACAGATTGTATCAAATGCGAGTGTCACATATTCATACAACGCTTCTAAGCAAATGATTTGTGAATAGTTCAAGTGTTGAACTCCAAAGGGATATTACACGCAATGGGTAATATAACTACATGAAGGTTCTAAATGTCATTCTAATTGTAACATAATACAATCTAACTTGCAACTTACTAATTTTCACCGCATTACTAAGCAACTTAAAATGCATAACTAATTAACAACTCTAATATACTAATTTAAGATAGAAGTTTTCACCCCAAACTAAACCAATCATCACGACACTTCATATGAAGATTTCTTGTCGCGCACTCCCCGTTTGTCGCTCTCCGCAACTCAGATTCACCTTTTTGGCTCTAGAATTTGCATACGACCTCCAATCTTCACCAAATCTAGTCTCTGGCACAAAAACGTCATTCCAGACAACTTTCGCTTAATGGACTTTCTTTCCAAAACGCTCCAATTCTCCAGAAATCGCGAATGTTTGCATCAGGTCTACGGACTTTGATCGCGTTTTTCGAGCAGCTCAAAACTCTAAATCTGATTTTGATATATCAAATTCATAGATAAAAATGAGATCTACAACTTTCCTTTATAGAGATTCGACCAAAAATGGACTGATCAGGAGTTACTGCACGAAGAAGAGGAGGGTATATTGTGCAAAACGGGAAATTGGAGAAAGAGGGGTATTGGCCATGGTATGGCTACAGTCGGGGGGGGGGGGGGCTTGACGGTGGCCAGAGGCAGCTGGTGGTGGCGGCGGCGGCGGGAGCGAGGGGAGGCGGCTTTGGGCTTTTAGGTTTTGCAAGAAAGTAGAGAAGAGAAAGGAGGGGAGAAGGAGGGGTAGCCGGGGGGAGGAGCAGCGGCGGGGGAGGGAGAGAGGGCGGTGGCTGCAATAGGGAAAGAGAGGAAGCCATTTTTTCTTTGAAGAGAAAGAAGAGAGAAGTGAGAAGCAATGAAGAGAGAAAGGAAGAAAAAGCGATTATATGCTCGTTTCTCTCCGAATCACTCAAGTACAAACGATCTCCGTTTACTACAAAATTCGGACACGAGATAATACACGTGATGACGGGTCCAACGAATCAAGTTTCGTCGAATTTTGAGTTCGTTTGACCTTCCTTTTAATTTCTCAAGCAGGCTCAAATAAGCTTCAAAATTGTGATTTTAGAGTACCTTTTCTTCTTGTACGCACAAATGCTAACTCAAAAGATTATGAAATTTTGGATTCTACCATTATTTGACGATACGAATCCGAAGAAAAATGTGAAATCGAATTTTGAGATCATTTCAATAATGTTCCTTTGTAAAATGACTATCATTTTTACCCAAAACGGGTTTTCCCCTCACGGCCACATACTAACTCCATTTCGCGTGAAATTTGAAATCTAGCCATGACTTATTATTATGAATCCATTGGTCCCGTCGAATTTTGAGCTTGCTAGCAAAATTTCACTTTTTAAGGGCTATGTAATGATTTTAAAAATTGAATTTTTAAAATTTTCAAATACAAAGCTTATAAATCAATTTAGTATTTTAACTGAGTTTGTTTTAAGTCAAATAAAATATAAAAACTAATTTTAAAATTATTCTCAAATTTTATTTAGCAAAAATAACCAATTTATATTTTCATATTCATTAAAATAGCATAAATCAAAATTTTACATTGGTTCTGAAATTCCCGGGTTGTTGCAACCTTCCCCACTTAAAACTTTTTTGTCCCTGAAAAAGAACGGAGCTGAAAGTTGTTTAACTAACCAACTCAACTTTCATTCTGGCTTCCGTTCTTCAACTTTTCAGTTTCTAAGAACTTCCAGTTTTCTTTGAAATTTGGCTATCACCTTAAATTTCTGATAAATTTCGCCATAACTTCCTTTGTATGGGTTGATCTGAAAAATATATTCGGTCGTTCTAGGCACCCAGTAAATCATATATATTGCATATAAATCAATAGTGCGCACCCATTATAATTTATATACCCTGCTTCCCCATACCAGCGTCATAGCCAAAAAAAGAGAGACGTGACATGTGTATTTTTGTCATCTCAAGACTTGTCTAGGGTTTGATATTAAATGTTTCACTCTTAACCCATTCTAGGGTGTTACTAACCCCATCTCTAACGAGTTTCTCATTTTAGGATACTATAGTTCCCATCTCTAATGAGTATTCTTTAATGCAATATTACTAAATCTATCTCCGATAAAATTTTTCGTTCGGTTCTAATGTGTCTTGTTCTCAAGCTTTGTAAACCAAAGCTCTGATACAAAGCCTGACATGACCGGAAATCCCCACCCGGCCTAGAACGAACTAGAACGCAGACAACATGAGAACACGACGCATTAGAACATAGAACAACAGAATTTTACATTTCTATTACAACAATTTACATCAGAGTACAAGAATATCAGAGTACGAATAAATATTACACAACGGAAAAATAACATCAAAGAATAAATTACATAGCAATGAAAATAAAAATGTATAAATACAATGCACAGCGGAAATCTAACACAACTGAAAGAAATACACAGATACAAAGCTTTCCTAATATAGCTCCAGATGTAAACCAAGATCCTATTAAGTAAAAAATCTTCAAAACCAAAACTACTAGCTGCTCGTATGGAAAATATGGGCACCTAGAGTTTAGGGAAAACAATAAACTCCGAGTCACTCATGAGACTGGCGTGAGAACTAAAACATTTATTAAATCTTCCTTTTAAAAGTGGAAAAAACACGGGACGACGTCGTATGTCACGGAATGGGTCACTCCCATGAATTCTATGAAATAAAACAATTTATAAACAACGAAATTCTTTTTGGAAAATGAAGCTATTATAAGACTAAGGTCCCATCACACAATGCAACGCAAGCTGGAGGATAGAGTTTTACCTTATAATAGCCAAACATGCTTGGTACGCTTTAAAAACAAATACTTATGATATTACTATAAGTGCATAGCGCAGAAAACAACTACGAATATAAATGTATCAATCATAGACGACATAGTACCCCATCCTACTATGTCGCTATACAGGTTTACAACTAAAACCAAAAGTCACGTATTGGAAATTGGATTCCATCTATGAGTCGAGGCAAGGGAAGTCACCTTACCTATTCGAGACACTCTAGCATATGTCTAAGGATCACACCTATGGGCAACCCTTGGATATTTATGGTCGGACTACACCTAACGTTTGTGGATTGGTTATTTGTGAACAACGTTTTCCGGTACTATCGGACCTATCACTTGAGCCTTTTAGTCGGCTTTATATCCGAGGTGCCTCGTAATCCATCATCCACATAAGTAAAAAATGTCTGGGATCCATACCATAACACCACTTCTAGCTAGAAAGTAACGCATGCACTCCATGTAGTCACCATCCTGTTTTTGACTTATACCGGGGTGTGAGGCTCGCGAATTAACGCTATACACAAAGCTATGCTTCTTAAAGCTGTGCTTTGATCATCAACCACAAGGCCCTGCTTTTCAACAAAAGCCTTGATCATTTGCATCTCAGCATGCCACATTGTCAATCCATACCATACCAATGATTTCCACCAAAATATAACCTCTAAGCTCATACGTCTCAGAGAAGGGTGTTCAGCAAGATAATAAATTCTCCGCCATCGGACAAATATATATTTAGCAGAGATCAACAGATACAAAACACAATACAATGTCAGACATAATCCATTTACAAGTTTCGTTCCGGGTCAGAACAAAACTAGAGGCGCCTTGTTCCTCATCCCATATGTCTAATACAGGAGATAGGTCCTCGCATCCGGTCGATCTCCAAGTACGATTGGGTGATCACCACTTATTACCTTGTCTCGGGGGATCTGTCCAATCAAGACATCAGTAATCATCCATTCGATGTGAAGATATCTGGTCTTCCACCACCGCCTTTATCGTCGACCTTTAATCGTCGTAACAGTTATTCAAAATGGGTTAAACCTGGTCTTTCCGAATAACTCGTGCATCTTTATAATCACGTGATAAATTCACAAAGATAGCACACATCTCATTCCAATCCAGAATATTCTTTTATTCATATATTCTTAGAAATCATTTTAAAAGATTTTATAATATATTTTCACAACTTAAACCAAATTAAGGTTTATCAACTAGTCGAGATTACGAGCCTTACCAAAATAATTATTTATTTTATTATTCCCAACCCCAACCTATTCTTCCCATGCAGCAAAACTTGTAGTACTCTATATATAACACACATCGGGTTATTGGTAAATTTAATTACCATTTAACGTTCAAATCTAATTAAATATTTAACTATCACATGGAGTAAAACTGGTGGTATTCCATATCGATCATTTCTCAAATTCGGTAAATCTAATTACCTATTTTTATGTTTCAATCTAATTAATGATTCATTAAAACTGTAGTTCAGTTTTAATCCCAAAAATCATCATTTAATGATTATTCAACCTTTGGAAACTAATCTTTCTTTACTTGGGTTAAAGAACAAATGTCATGGTAAAAACACCGTTCACAATAAACCAAAAATAATCTTCCATTAATATGGAATCTTCACGGAAATTAAACAATTTATAATTGATATAAATTTTTGTATTCGACCATTACTATAAGAGGAATAACAGCAAAGCCTTTTAAATTCTATAAATAGTAAACGCCTTCCTTCACCGAAACTCATCTCGATTATTATTAATCGAATTCCACTTAATTCCAATTTAATTAAATAAACTGGAAGACTTTCCTTAAACCTTAATTAAAATATTTATTCCATTCATATTTAAGAACATTATTATTTAATATACCGTTCACAACAAACCCAAATCCAATTTATTATTTCTAAAAATAATTGGATTATTATTCTAGTTATTAACTAGTTCATTCAGATAAAAATATCTTTCATATTTTCAAATGTGGAATATTTTATCCAAAACCTTTCTAAATCATTAATTATGATTCTACGTAATTTATTCATATTTTTAATTATTTTACTAAGGCCCTTATATTCGGTTTCCAATATCGGCCACCGAACTTTGTCTATAGTGACCTTTTCCCAAAACTGATCGGGACATATTTTAAAATCTAACCATCCAAATTCGAATCTCATATATTCATTGGAAAGATCTTTTCAATACGAACCCAATGATTCTAGTTCTAGAAGAATCCGACGGTCAGATTTCCCATTACGTCCATTTTAAGTAAATGGTCGAAATTCGCGAACGGTCGCTGTGTGATACGATCTATTCAAACCATTTAAATATATATATATATATATATATAATATTTCGTCGATCCCCACTCAAAAACGTATTTTATAAAATGTTTATAAATTTGTTTAAAAATGATTCCAACTTTCATTTCAATTTTAAACTGAAATTGAACTTTACATTTTATTATGATCTCGAAATGATAATATTTTAAAAATGTCATATTTTGAAATTCAGACTTCTCAATATTTATTTTAAAAATGAATGAAATCGGTATAAAATCCGTTTGAGTTAAAAATAGTGCTTATATACTTAACTCAGCTTCATATTATCCAATATTTTCGTGTCCATCCAAAATCGGACATTAAAACCAAGTTTAAAATTTCATTAAATGTTATATTATTTAACCATTCATGTTTATTCCAGATTGGAATAATATTCACCCAATATTGTGACGGCCTGCCCCGCACTAGCCGACATTTCCCTAAAAATGCGCTGTGCCAATGTCCAACTAGCACGGGACGATCATCAAATGAAAGGGATTTGAAGCCATGAATCACCAAAAAATCTGTAGTATATCTCACAGCGCATGGAATAAAGTGTAATAATAACATAACTTGACATAAAACAGGCGAGATAGTTCATAAGCTGAAAACTAAACCATCTTAACAACGGAATCCAAAATACTGCTTATGATCCAAAACATCATTACATCTTCAAAATACTGTCTCTAAAGCATAATAGAAAAAGGTACACTACTAATGCCCAAAGAGTGACCAACAACAACACAGGGATAATATATTTAAATAGTATATGGAAGACTCCTACTCGTCTTCGGACAACTACTCGTGCATAACCACCTAACCTGTCTCTAGTCTGCTCGTTTTGGAGCACCCAGAGTAATAAGAAGAGACATAAAACTCTGGGTCAGACAAAAGCCTGGTATGAGCGGTGGCAGCAAAATAAAGCGATAACAGGTATAAATAATCATACCTGAACCTGGACCTGCAACCAAAGAGTTAGCGCAATAAGATGTACAATACTTTAAAGTAACACTAACATAAAGTATAAAATGGGAGTGCACATGTCATGGTGATAGCAAACATCAAACATAGCAGTCATCCTCACATCTCTCACTTAGTGCGTAAAGCATACGATATCCACCGCTTTGATCACCAAATCCTTTACTACGACCACTTTGCCCTTGGGAGTCTTCATGACCACATTGCGCTGGTCCATAGTTGATAATCCTTTGCTACGATCACCTTGCCCTTGGGAGTCCTAATGACCCCATTGCATTGATCATAGTCATACTACGATCACTTGCCCTTGGGAGTCTTAATGACCCCATTGCACTGATCCATAGCCACTAATTTATCTCTCAGTGGTGAACCAAAGTTATAGATATTAATAACCCCTCTGCACACATCCCACAGCAAAGCCCAACTCATGAAGTTAACTCGTTGGTTCCCATCTGGATCTTGTGTAATAACTTCTCATTTTGGACTTCCTTTGCATCTCGAGTTTTGATCCTCTTCAGTTTGTGGTTCAGTTTCCATTTAGTTCGCGATACACAACAGCTCGCGGCTCGGAGTATGCTCGGCTCGTGACCCCATTCGGGTCGTGATCTAAGGTCGGCTCGTCGATCCCATTCGGTCCACGGTTCGTGAGTGCTCCATCAGGGTTCGGGTCGCGGTCTTCATCACAATTGTTAACCGGCCTTTTGGTCCGGTTCCCAAAAGTGCGCAGGGCATGCTCAACTCAACCCATCGCGTGGAGTCAAGGTCAGGAGGACATCTAGAAGCGAAGGAAATAGGTTGGAGGAGGATCGCGCCAACAAAAGACCTCGCAGTCCAAGCCCTGAGCCCAAACCACGAGCCACCAGAGCATCTACGCCCAGGACCTCTGCACCCTCCAATAAGCGCCCTCCGTACCCTTTGGGTGCGAAATTCGCACCCTCAGGGTCCAAAATTCACACCCCACTGGGTGCGAAATTCGCACCCAGTGGGGTACAGAATTCGCACCCCATAGGGGTGTGAAATTCGTGCCCTGCGGTGCGAATTTCGCACCCCTGCAGGCTAGAATCCCGCACCCCCATGGGGTGCAAATTTCGCATCCCACGAGGTGCGAAATTTGCACCCCAGGGGGCGGGGTGTGAAATTCTGGCATATGTGCAAGTCAGGCGCAAATTTCTGGGTGTGGGCCTCCTTTTTCACCTACTCCTACCTAATCTTTGTCCTATAAATACCCCATGGCCTCACACTTTAAGGGGGTTGGATTTTGTGACCTCGAGACTTCATGAGAGCTCCATTAATGGCATCTCCACTCCGAGGAAGAAGAAGGGCAAAAGTGTCTTTTTCCAATATTCCTTAATATATGCCAATTATGACATCATACGTGATAATGATGACATTACCTAGCCTACAAACAAATGTAATGAGGTGTCGTGTGACGGGCTCAACCTTGTAATCTTTTGTGATCAATAAACTCCAACGACGCTTCAAAGTGGACGTAGGCCCCTCAAGAGGCCGAACCACTATAAATCTCTTGTGTCATTTACCTTTTTCATGCTCTTTTCTACATGACATAGTCAACTATTCCTAGTAATTGGAATTTTTGGTGTTTACGACATTTTTTGCCTTCAACATTTGGTGCTTTCACTGAGAATTGAACTCAAGATTTGCGTCTTTCTCCCACATTATCATCTCGACTTCGACGAGCCTAAGGTTCCTTGCTTAACCTGCTGTCAAGTCCGCTTACGATGGTAAAGAAGTCAAAGAATGCAATGGTCGGCTCTTCAGCCGTAGACGAGGCCGGTACATCCCAATAACCTCAACCGGTAGACATCCTGGCCACTAATGAAACCGTCCCTCCTATTGTGGACCCCGAAGTGCCCATCATTCGCGCACTTAATGAAAGATATGAGAACACAGCAGTCGAGTTCAACTAAGCATTAAGAAATAACATCGACTTTATGCGGCAACTACAAGAAAGTCAACGCGTCGTCGCTCGCCTTCAACTAACTCGGAACAATGCTCGACCCCGACCAACTATCGAAAACCTCCTCTTTCGAGTCAAGGGGCCCGCATCAAAGGAGGAGGTTTAGCCTCATCAACAACGTCGCTGCTCACACCCACGCTCTCGGCAACGGCCATGGCAATGCTAACAGAAATGGGAACGACAACGGTGACCGAACTACAGTCACATACAATGAGGGGGCACAGTACCGAGACCACTCTCGCTTGATCATCAACGACGAACCAGATCCTACAAACCAACCACTTCTTTAACACAACCCGATGGTCATTAATCAGGGTGATGGGCCCGCTATTCCAACAACCCGCTCTCCTCCAGAACAGGATCCGTGTCACCCCGCTCCACCTCACCATCCACATCAAGACCCGATCATAGACGTCGAGGACATGGAGGAAGATGATCTGGACATCCATCATAGAAGACGCCCTCGCAACAGAACTCCGGAACCTCGCCAAAACCCATGGGTCCCAATGGCGGATGCCCATCCAACTTACGTTCCCGACATGGTCCGAAGAATTATAAGGGAAATGCGAGGGAATGTGCACAATTCATGGGAAGCGCACATTATGTGTAATCCCTTCACAAGAAGGGTAAATGAAGCTGAATGGCCACGATGCTTTAGCATGATGCAAATGCCGCTCTACAATAGCATCACTGACCCCTGTGTCTTCCTCAATCGGTATGAATGGAAAATGGACTCAAGTCGGGGCAACAATCTGGTCAAATGCAAGTGTTTCCCGGTCTTCTTGTCAGGAACTGCCCTGTTATAGTTCTCTCGCCTCCCACTTGATTCCATTAACAACTTCGGCCAGTTAGCGATGCAGTTGATCAAGCAATTCAGGATGCACATACCAACTCCGAAGAATGCCCTCACCCTTTCCAACTTATACCAAGGGTCCGCTGAGTCACTCAAAAGCTACCTCTCCAGGTTCAACATCGCCCCTCGCCGAAGTCGAGGATTTGGACCCTCGCACCATACTCTTCCAGTTGGCCAAAGTTGTCCTCCTTACTTCCGAATTCGAGGCTTGGATCGATTGGAAGCAGCCAAAAAGCATCGACTCCTTCTACGAGAAGGCAGAACAGTACTTGTGCCAAGAAGAGGCGAGACGCAACCGGCTCTCAGCCACCAGTCGCCCAAACGGCTCTCAGGCAGACGCTGCAAATAACAGCCTCAGAAGTAAACAAGTAGGAGAGCCCTTTGATCAAAACAAGGAGGCAGGTCCCAGCAGGCAAAGACTAAACAATGGTAGCCAAGGTGGTCGGAACAACGTTTAGGCCCCGATCGAGCCAAGAAAGCCCGACTCTTACCGAGCCTTCGAGACATACACCCCGCTAAACGAGGACCTAGAAACAATTTACTTGGATACATGCAACACTTTGCCATATAAGTAGCCGTGCACCAGGGAATCAAACGACCTTGAGAAGAATACTGGGAGGTACTGCCACTACTATGACGTGTACGACCACGATACCAAGGAGTGCCGCCAGCTCAGGGATGCAATTGAGAAGCTCATCCGTGAGAAGCGACTTGAGCAATACGTCCAAGAACCTTTCCCTCCCGAAGCAAATTCAAAGCCTCAGGCACCAGCGCCTCAAGCAGCCGCCAAGGAAGCTCCAGGTCCTTCTAACCCAAGGCGTGGGATTGTAATCAACACCATATGTGGAGGACCTTATCCCACACATGACAGCTTTCAAAAAATGCAAGAGTACGTTAGTTCAATAAAGCATGCTACTTATGAAACTTGCTCCACGCTCAACGAATCTGTCCCAGCTAAGCTCCAAAAAACCATGCGAGATGACATTGTTTTTCGAGAAAGAGATTCTGCTGGGGTGGAAATCCCAACCACCGATCCGCTAGTTATTACAGCTCAGATCGGTGCCGCTTCCGTCCAAAAGGTGTTAGTTGATTCCGGAAGCTTGGTCAATATCATTTTCAAAGCTGCTTACGACCAGATGAAGTTGGAAACAAATGACTTGAAGCCGTGTCACACGTCCATCCATGGCTTCAATGGGGCTTCTAGTTCCCCAGTGGGAATGATCGTTCTACCCGTGGAACTAGGCGAGGAGGACCGAATCCGGGTCTGAATCCTCACTTTCATGGTTATAGACATCGAATCCTCCTACAACGCCTTCCTTGGACGCCCTTTTCTCACAGAGTTTCAGGTCTGCATGTCGCCATGGTCCCTCCTAATGAAATTCCCAACGGAAAACGGGATCGGAACAGTCAGAGGTGACCAAGTGAGTGCTAAAGAGTGTTATGCAAAAGAATGGAAGAATGCACGCAATAAGGACAAGGGAAAAGCAGTACTCACACCATCTTGCGCCAAGACAATTTCAGCATAGCAATCAGCGGCGTCTGGGCTGTGGCTCTGGCGCCACTGTCGTCTTTTCGAGGACCTCGACCCTCGGAAGGACGAAGAGCACGAGTACGAGAGGGCTACCCTGGTCGAGTCTACAATAGACATTCCCGTCAACACCGATGACCCGTCTTGAGTGCTAAAGATAGGATCGCAACTTCACCCGAAAATCAAAGAGGATCTTGTGGATTTCTTGAAGGCAAACCTAGACGTGTTCGCATGGACTCATTCCGACATGAAAGGCATCGACCTTGCAATCGCTTGCCATTGTCTAAATATCAATCCTACAACAGTTCCAGTCAAGCAGAAGCGCCGCTTCTTGGGACCAGAGAGGTTCGGGGCACTTGAGGAAGAGGTAAACCGTCTACTCAACAACAACTTCATTCGCGAAGTCGATTACCCCGAGTGGGTCTCCAACCCGGTTCTGGTCAAGAAAGCCAACGGTAAATGGCGGACATGTGTCGACTTCTCCGACTTGAATAAGGCGTGTCCCATGGACAGTTTCCCACTCCCGAAGATCGACCGACTTGTCGATTCAACCGCCGGATACTAGCTACTATCTTTCATGGACGCCTACTCAGGCTACAACCAAATTCCGATGAATCTTCACGACCAGGATCACACCTCCTTTATAACAAACCTTATACTTTACTACTATGCATCATGCCCTTCGGCCTCAAGAATGCCGAAGCTACTTATCAACGAATGGTTAATAGACTCTACAAAAACTAGATCGGAAAGTCCATGGAGGTGTACGTGGACGACATGTTTGTAAAATCTAAAGTGTCAAGAGGTCACGTCCACGACCTCTCTGAAATGTTCGATATCCTCCGCCGGTACGACATGAAACTCAACCCCTTGAAGTGCTCCTTCGGAGCTGCTTCAGGAAAATTCCTGGGTTTCATCGTCAACTCCCGGGGAATCAAAGCCAATCCAACGGCCCATCTACTACATAAGCAAACGATTGACAGGAGCAGAGAAGAACTACCTAACATTGGAAAAGCTGGCGTTCTGCTTGCTAATCTCCTCTAGAAAGCTTCGACCGTACTTCCAGTCTCACCCTATAAAGGTTTTCACCGATCAGCCACTACGACCGGTCCTGCAGCGACCCGAAGCGTTTGCACGGCTATTGAAATGGAGCATGAAGCTAAGCCAGTTTGAGAAAACATTCATCCCCCGCCGAGCCGTCCTCGGCCAAGCTCTCGCTAACTTCATAGTAGAATTCACTACCTCTGAAGAAACTCTTGCAGAAAACACAGAGTCTCTCAACACCCAATGGAAACTATTCGTGGACGGGTCCTCCAACAGCAAACGCTTTGGGGCCGGAGTTGTATTCATCACCCCAGAAGAACGCCCAATATGCTACGCGCTGAAACTAAACTTCCCCGCTACCAACAACAACGCGGAATATGTGGCCTTGATTTCCGGACTTAGAATCGCGATCTAGCTTAAGCTCAAAACGATCCAAATCTTCTCCAATTCACAACTCATCATACGTC
Source organism: Allium sativum (assembly GCA_030737875.1). Taxonomy (NCBI): domain Eukaryota; kingdom Viridiplantae; phylum Streptophyta; class Magnoliopsida; order Asparagales; family Amaryllidaceae; genus Allium; species Allium sativum. The sequence goes on along the minus strand of CM060921.1, from coordinate 449,182,999 downwards.
AAGTAAAAAGAGAATATCAGGCTTAGAGGGAACGATTCGCCTTATACTTAACCAGGGTTAAGGAATTACTTATGTACCTCGACCACTTCATCATTACTCACATACCCCGAGAGTAGAATGAAAGACCAGATTCACTAGCCAAGCTAGCAAGCTTCGAGGATCCGCAACTCTTGACATTCACCCCCGTCAAAGTGCTCAACTCTCTTAGCATCAAGCCGATTCAAGCTGAAGCAATCATGAACACTGAACCCGAGTCTGAGTCTTGGATGATGGCAATCAAGAATTACCTACAACACGGGACCCTTCTGGGAAGCTACAAGGAAAGGCGTGCGCTCACCCACCAATTAGCTCGCTACCTTCTTGTAGATGGGGTGTTATACTGTAGAGGTTTCTCTGTCCCACTGCTCAGAAGTGTAGCCCATCATGATGCAATCAGAGTGTTAGCCGATGCACATGAAGGGGAGTGTGGCGACCATACTGGAGGGCAAACCTTGTCCAGGAAAATACTTAGACATGGTTACTACTGGCCCACGCTCGATTAAGATGCCACAAACTATGCACGCAAATGCCAAGTGCCAGCGCTTCTCGAAGATCCCAAGAGCCCCACCTATAGAACTGACACAAATGGTTTGCCCGTGGCCTTTCGCCATGTGGGGAATCGACATCATTGGAACTCTCCTGATGGCTAGAGGCGGGGTGCGATACACCGTCGTCGCAGTTGATTATTTTACCAAATGGGCAGAGGCCGAAGCTCTCGCCACGATTACCACCAAGAAGATGATCAACTTCATTGTACGCAACATCATTACTCAATACAGGGTCCCTCAAGCCATCATCTCTGACAACGGGACTCAATTCGAGAGCGCCTAATTCAAAGCCTTCTGCCAGCGGCACAACATCGAAAAGAGATTCTCGGCAGTAGCTCATCCTCAAGCCAATGGACAGGTCGAAGCGGTCAACAAAGTCATTAAGTCCATCATCAAGAAGCGGCTGGAAAAGGCTGGGGGGATGTGGGCAGATGAGCTTCCTTTAGCCCTATGGGCATACCGAACCACCCAAAAGACTGCGACCGGACATACTCCCTTCGCCCTGGCCTACGGATCAGAAGCCGTCATTCCTATCAAGCTCAAGCTTCCTCCCCATCGAGTCACCTATTTCGATCCAAAGACAAACCAAGATCTACTTTTGGGATCACTTGACTTGTTGGAAGAGATAAGGAACAAAGCTGATCTCTGAGCTGCTGCCCAACGGCAACGAGTCGCCCGATACTTTAATTCCACGGTTCGTCATATAGGTCTCAACGTCGGCGACCTCGTCTTGAAATGGGTCTTCCCTCCACCAACAAGCCTCGCCTCTCGTTAGGAAGGTCCGTACTCCAAACAACGGAAGCTCAGCAATGGATCTTTCAAACTCGCAACCGTGGACGGAGCTGAACTCCCAAGGGCATGGAACAGTGAACATCTCCGCCGCTACTTTACATGACTTAATGCGCAGCTATTTACACTTTCCAACAATGTGTTATTTTCTAACAATTCTAGGCATTGTAAAGGCTGTTACTGCCAAAGTTATTAGTGGAAACGATGTTCAACTTCCCATCTCTTCCTGACTGTTTTTACTCCACGCATGACGCATTTGATTAATCCTGAGAGCTAGCTTACGTTCAAACAGTTGGTTGTCGTATCGGCCTCCGAGCATGGAGTCGGTACCGCCGTCCGAATATCAAGCTAGCCTCGGGACCTAAAGTACAATGGCTACGCCCGGCACCTCGAGCATGGGAGCCGGCAACGCCACTCGAGTAGCCGGCCCACGGCGCTACCGAGTATAAATAACCATGAACTCGAATCTTGGCTCCGTGCCGAGACCGAGGATAAATCGTTCCGCGCCCAACCCCCAAGCGACTTGGGGCCACCCAACAGCTAGACAGGAGCGATGTATATCCCTCCCTCGGCTATGGGTATCAGTCTAATCTTGGCGCATCACCGAGACCAACCCTTAAACCGTCTCTCAAGCTGAGGGGTAGCCCATGGCTATGATCGGTCCCTACGGGCTGATGATCCGGGCTTTAATTCTCAGGCGAATAAACGGCGCCTGCGGCTCGCCTCAACCCGATGAACGACGGGAGAGCCATACACCGGACGGACCACATAACGCGATGTCATATGCCTTCGCTACACTTGGGATTAACCCCGGGCAACCCAAACACAGCAGGCGCTTAGCCTGGCTTCACAAACTACAGGTTTCCTGAGCTGAGGGAAACTTACTAGAAGCCTGCACTCTATCACACCCCTCTGGAATAATGACCCAGAGCATGGTAGACAACCACACCCCTCTAGAATAATCAACTCAGAGCGCGGTACACAATCGCTTTTTTGTTAAATGCAACAATAAGTATGCTTATGCAAGTATGGGACGCCTGAAAACATAAGAGGAACATCTGAACACTTAACACAAATTGCGAACTTTACTATTTCATATTTCAATTTCAACACACACACACACTAGAACATACTACGTGTCTAACATTTCTTCTTTCTAATGACAGGGTGCACAGGAGAACCACACCGTGTCTTGAAAAACCAAAAAGAGAGGGTCGTACTTGCGTAAACTATCGGTTTACACTACCAAAATAAAACGGTAACTCCTACGTAGGAAGCTGACACTAATCATGCTTCTTCCTCTTGTGCTTTTGCTTTTTCGCAGATTCAGCGCTCGACGATTCATCCTTTGCACCGGGCCTCTTCTTACCAGACCCGCTCCTTCCATCTCGGCCCCTCCAAGAAGTGGTCGACTCATGAGAAGCCGAGACACACCTCTCGCCCGTTCCATCGTCACTTGAGACCTCGGTAATATCGATGAGAGGGGCATGCGGCGTGGGCTTGGGGTCACTCCCAGCAGCGAGGCCGACCACAACGTCACTTGTTTTTGGGACCACCTTGCCTTCCCACTCAGCTTTCTGCTTGGCCTCCTTGGCGGCCCGTCGTGCAACGAGCTTCTAGAACTTATGCGGCGTGACCTCACCAGCCTTGGCTTTCTCAAGGGACTCAGTAGTCCTCCGTTGTGCTTACTCATCATCATCCCTCTTCTTCTCGACCTCCTCATCGGTCTTCCTCTTGGAAACTGTGTCGGCAGCTCTCGCCTCAGCATCCTGCCTGGTCTGCGCCATGACCTCCCTTCTGGCAGCCTCATCATGCTCTCGCTTCTCGTCCATGTAATGACCCGGATTTTGAGCGACTTTGGTTATCGACATAAACTCGATGTCGATAACCAAAACATCAAAAAATCCTGGTAATTAGTGAAAGAAATTAGAGGATGAGGATAGATAAGATAGAAACTTAGAATAGAAGAAGAAGAAGAACACAACATCAGAGTAACACGAACCTCACAGCGGAACGAATAACATATAATAGATAACATATCTTTGAAATAAACATCTGTACTTGAATATATATCATTATCAAAGTACAACACTTACAACACAGCGGAAATAAACTATAGCTATATGATCCTGAAGCCTCCTGCTCCAGCTCTTCAAGTGTATCTGCAAAATCCCGACTACTTGACTGCCCATACAAATTTAGGCACCCAAGAGTTTAGGGAAAACAACAAAGCAAACTCCGGGTCAGTCATGGGACTGGTATGAGTAAAACAGTTTAAAAACAGTTCGAATAAGTAAACGATATCTCATAAGACCACGCCATATAATGGAACGGGTTTTCCCCTTACGAGAATCCAAATTATCTTTATATCAAAAACCTTTTTGATATTATAATAATGTCTATCAACCACAGTATATATATAATCATCTAGCAGGATCGCTTTCATCTCACGTTCTATATATATGGTATACAATCAAAACCGCAAGCACGTATTGGGTAATGAATTTCCAACTATGACAAGGTATGGAACCACCTTTCGCTAGTGTACCTCTAGAGAGGAATACACTGGATTCAACAAGAACATCTTGCAACCCAGCCACACATGACTGACCACTCATTTGCTTGAGTGTATCGAATGTATATCACCAACGGTTGGGATCAGCAACCGTTTCCCGAATGGGACAGTATCGACAATAGATTTTTAGAAATAAATGAAACTCTAGATCAAGTGATTATACACCCTAATAGGTGCGACCTACATAGCCATGCTGCCTGCCCGATTTCTGTCATTTTCCAAATGTGAGGCTAGAAGCTATGCTTTATCATCACACCAGATTCACTTTGAATGCCACATCATCAAATACATCCAATCACCAATTGACGTCCTCAACAATACATTATGTGTTAGCTACAAGAAGTTTCCTTCTCCGCTTCCACTCTTGGTACGGTTGGAGAAATCAATATACGTGATCGTCTGGAAATACTCTGTCAGACATCCGTCCATACAAGTCATCCAGGAACAGGATGAACCGAAGGCACTATTCAGTACATCCATCTTAGGTAGTGTTGACTTATATAATAGCCCTTGCACTTTACTCCGTCTTCAATTATCTTTGGCATATATGATTCGCAACGCTTATGCCAATACATAGTGGTTCTTTGGATAATGATCCAACGGTCTCTCCATATTAACAACGTTAAAATGGTTAAAAACTTCGATAGTCTGTGATTTAACTATCGAAGAAAAACACGTGTGCAAACAACGATATTATTTCCAAATGGAAATTCTATCAATCAATCATCAATCATATATATATTTCCTTATTTTCTATGTTTATAAAATATATGTTATTAACACTGGAAAACATTTCCATTTACATTTACATATCACTATCATTTCACAACTATCAGTCCCTGACTGTAAACTAGTAGGAGAACAATTCTCTAAGTATAAACCCCGAAGGCCGAAACCAACATCAGATCGATACTCAGAAAACTATTCAACTTAACTAATCTCTAGTCAGTTTCTAATCTTGTTTAACTCTATTTCAATTAACTAATATTCGATTTAACTCCATTCGCTTAACTCTAGATCGCAGCGATCACAATGGTTACGCCTGATTCCCTCAGGAAACATCCGACCGCCGTAGGCTATCTACAGCCCTGCGAATTACGCTAGCAGTCGTGCTAAATGGCACTTATTCTGAATAACTATGTTTGACTAACTTCTTTGAATAAACTATATTTGATTAACTTCTTATCGACTAACTCTTTCCTATCTTGTTAATTTCCTTTTATCCTATTTATTTTCTAAATAAATGTTCCTTTTACAATTCCATTTATTTTCTGAATAAATATTCTCCTTTATAATATCCTATGATTTTATAAATGCTTTATTTTCAAATTATTCCCTTTTATAAAATCGGTTGATTTTATAAAATTCCTTTATTTCAATATACATTGAAATATTTCTTTTTACATCCCAGGGTCCCTTATGATATTAAAATATCGAATAACAATGATCCACAACATTCCAATCATACATAATCAAACAGATTAGATATCACATCACATATTACACTATATGAACAGAACAATATCATAAATATTGAGGAGTCTAGTTGGACTCCTCCAACCGGTTTCCCTGCATCGCAGATGTTAAACAATATAGACAACATCACTTTTAGTTCCCTATGATATATTCTGTTAAACAGAATCAATATAGAAATTCAACTAACTGACTAGTAGTTCAATCAAACAGTCAACACACAGTCAATCAGTCAATATCTAACAGTTCTAAAAATACAACGCTAAATTATAAACTGTTCAGAGTTAGTGAGATTTACTCACATTGGACGATCATCGTTAATAACGATAACCATCGCTTGATTCATACGGACAATTTATTTCACCATAAATTGTAACGAGCTCGGATTTGCTCTTAGTCAGTTCCACGGTGTAGTGTCCGTCCATACGATCCTATCGGATCTTACGGTTCGTCAATCTGAAACCGTATGACTAAGATATCGTCATTACAAGTTAATACACTTTTAAATTGAATTAAAACTTAAATGAATTTAACATATGGCCTCACCCCTTCTAACCGGCCCATCAGCCCAAACCTCTCCTCTTAAAACCTGACCCGCCTTCTCCTGGTTCTCCTTCCTCCAACGTGTTGAGATAAACTCCGGTCCATTACCGTGCCTTCTCAGCTCCACCGCACCCTCGTCTCAACATCGATCTCAAACCCAACACCACCACCTCGATACTTAGTCGATTCTCTACACTCCTATACCCTCACTTCAAAGGTCGCCGTACCCTTTCACTTTCCGTCTAAACGACGTCAAACCGAAACCATCGACATCAAATCGAATCGAATCCCACCAATCTTCGCAAGCAAGTGTGATTTTCTTTGCTGAACCCAAATAAAATACCCAAATCGTGAATCCATGACCCAATTAGCCATGAACGTGAACCCTAGTTCACGCTGGTCGTAATCCCGAGCTCGGAAAATGGCATCGAGCTGTGCAAAATGGGTATGAGCGTGTACCCCCGGTCATCACGAATCAAATGAATGGTGTTTCGAGATTTTTAGAGGATCAAGTGATTTTTAAAAATTGTTTGAAGATCAGAAAAGTTTACTGGAAGAAAAGAACTTGCGGCGCATTTATTCTGTTGACCAAGGAAATAAAATTAGGTTAGAGGAGGTAGTTAAGGAGTATTTATAGGCAAAACAAAATATCTAGATATTTTGTAGAATGGAATATTCTCGGTATATTCTCATTTCTATACTCATTTTGCTTTTCTAAAAATTCTCGTGATTACATATGATATTCAAAAATCACGGAACTGGACATGTAGCTAGAGTTCGACATTACGATCCCAACGAAACTGGTTTCGTCGAATTCCGACTCCGTATGCTCACACAGTGTATTTTTAACCGTCAAAATATCGACTGTTTCTTACTCTAAAAATCCGTACGACCACACAGTGTCTCTAAAAATCACGAAAACTGACATCTAGCAACTATTTGACATTACGGATCCAAAAAAATTAGTTTCATCGAATTCCGACTTCGTTTGCAAAAGTGGCTATTTTTAAAGCTCTGGATGACCCATTTAAATATAATTAAATTTAATATTTTAAAAATAAATATTATCGTCTATATTCACAGTGGAATACCATACGGCTCTAGAATATTCTTATATGAATTTCTAACTTGATATTTTAAATTTGGGTCAACCCGATATTCGATTTATATTGAAATTCCTTTTTAAAATATAAATAATTCCTTTATAAAATATAAAGGAATTCCACATGGACTTTTCTGAAATTTGATTTGGACATATCTCAAAATCTACACAATGAAATCTCGATTTTTCTCTTCCACTAGAAAGATATACTCCACTAGCTCCACACGTTTCTTATTTCACAGAAATCCGGCTTAAAACGAATCCTGTACATTCAGTTGAAGTTCGAATCGCCAATTTACGAACTACAGTGCCATTTCAAGATCTATTTTAATTATATTATAATTCTACGTTCAAACTGTCGTTTATATAATATATTCGTTATTCAAATTAAATTCCAAGCTGAATTAAATATCATAGTTGATCCAGTTCACACCATATCGCCATTTTAGCCAATTCTGATTATTTCAGAATTAAATATATTATTTAATTTATTATTTTAATTAAATATTCACCATTATTTAATTAAACGGCCATTTAATTTCCGATATCACTATTTATATAATTAAATAAATTAATTATAATACCTCTGCCAATGCGGGTCATTACAATCTTCGCTACTTAAAATAATTTCGTCCTCGAAATTGCTAAAAGGTAGAGGACGACCCTATCGACAAGTTAGAACATATTTGTTCACTTCTTAACTTCAGTTTCAACTGAACCAATTTAATTTCAATTAAATTATTTATTAATTCTTATCAACGAAAATTTCCAAAAATCCTGAAAATTTTCTAACTCCTTAACTTTTCGAAAAATTTCGCTAGCACCTCCTTTGTACTGGTCAATAGGTCAAACTCCAACTCGCCTCTCTGGGCCATCTCCATCCCAAATGAAAATCAAATAGCCAAGCGGCTTGCCAATTCGGCTCATAAATCTTATATCCAATAGATATATAAACTTGTACCTTTTGTCGGCGTATCATTATATCCTTTCCACCTGTTATCAACCCAACATATACCAATATCAATCCAGTCAAACTCTGATCAATTTATCCCCAACACAACCATTCGTTTATCCAAGCCAAATCAAATTTCAAATTCTTAATCATCAACCAAATATCGTTTCAAATTCCTATCTCATAAATCCCATTTGTTTCGATATATTCTAATTCAATTTCAGTCACCACTTAACTAATTTCAACTCAATTCCGATTGCTTTACCAAATTTTAATTCAATTTGGTTTTAACTCAACAATATTTTTCCTGGGAATTTTAAATAGTTTACGATATCAAAAATCAAACTTTCCTTTTCAGGATTCAAAACACTTGCTTTTCTAAAAAAATTCAAAAACAACCTCTTTGGTAGTAATCTGTCACTTACAACTCGAAAATGAACACTGATGATGCACCTGTCATCATCAGAATCTATTTTCCAGCGATCGAAGTGAGTTCAATACTATAAAACCATTTCTAAACATTTCTACTTTGAAATTCATTTCAAAATATAATTCACACTTCTTGTAAAACAATTTAAAATCTCCCAGGATCTTAAATTTTCCTTACTTTTAATTCAAATCCATTTACAAACACTTATCCAATTTTCCAGAATTTTAATTCAATTTCTGGTTTAAATTCAAATTTAACTCATTTCGTAACACTTATACGAATTTTGATTGGTTATTTACATAACCATTTCACTTTTTATAATCTTACTCGATTATAATAACAACCAATATATTCATTATATTGTAAATTTTTTCAATATAAATCCTTTATATCAATATATTATTTGGGGAAAAAATCATTTTATTTACCCTCTTTGCAAAACATACCATGATGGTTCATCGTATTCAAGTGTTTACAAAATCCCTACCGATACAGTGGATCAAACTGATCGACCAGAACCCATAAACAACTCAACCGATAAATCCCCACAGTATAAAACAATTTTTATATCAATAACAAATACGTTCACTCGTATATATACACTCAAACTCAATCTAGGGTATTGCTAACCCCATCTCTACTGAGTCACGCCACAAAGCCAAGGTAATTACTTAACTTAAGCTCTGATACCAACTGTAATGACCTGGATTTTGAGCGACTTTGGTTATCGACATAAACTCGATGTCGATAACCAAAACATCAAAAAATCCTGGTAATTAGTGAAAGAAATTAGAGGGTGAGGATAGATAAGATAGAAACTTAGAATAGAAGAAGAAGAAGAACACAACATCAGAGTAACACGAACCTCACAGGGGAAAGAATAACATATACTAGATAACATATATTTGTAATAAACATCTGTACTTGAATATATATCATTATCAAAGTACAACACTTACAACACAGCGGAAATAAACTATAGCTATATGATCCTAAAGCCTCCTGCTCCAGCTCTTCAAGTGTATCTGCAAAATCCCGACTACTTGACTACCCATACAAATTTAGGCACCCAAGAGTTTAGGGAAAACAACAAAGCAAACTCCGGGTCAGTCATGGGACTGGTATGAGTAAAACAGTTTAAAACAGTTCGAACAAGTAAACGATATCTCGTAAGACCACGCCGTATAACGGAACGGGTTTTTCCCTTATGAGAATCCAAATTATCTTTATATCAAAAACCTTTTTGATATTATTATAATGTCTATCAACCACAGTATATATATAATCATCTAGCAGAAATGCTTTCATCTCACGTTCTACATATATGGTATACAATCAAAACCGCAAGCACGTATTTGGTAATGGATTTCCAACTATGACAAGGTATGGAACCACCTTTCGCTAGTGTACCTTTAGAGAGGAATACACTGGATTCAACAAGAACATCTTGCAACCCAGCCACACATGACCGACCACTCATTTGCTTGAGTGTATCGAATGTATATCACCAACGGTTGGGATCAGCAACCGTTTCCCGAATGGGACAGTATCGACAATAGATTTTTAGAAATAAATGAAACTCTATATCAGGTGATTATACACCCTAATAGGTGCGACCTACATAGCCATGCTGCCTGCCCGATTTCTGTCATTTTCCGAATGTGAGGCTAGAAGCTACGCTTTATCATCACACCAGATTCACTTTGAATGCCACATCATCAAATCCACCCAATCACCAATTGACGTCCTCAACAATACATTATGTGTTAGCTACAAGAAGTTTCCTTCTCCGCTTCCACTCTTGGTACGGTTGGAGAAATCAATATACGTGATCATCTGGAAATACTCTGTCAGACATCTGTCCATACAAGTCATCCAGGAACAGGATGAACCGAAGGCACTATTCAGTACATCCATCTTAGGTAGTGTTATCTAAGACTTATACAATAGCCCTCGCACTTTACTCCGTCTTCAATTATCTTTGGCATATATGATTCGCAATGCTTATGCCAATGCAGAGTGGTTCTTTGGATAATGATCCAACCGGTCTCTCCATATTAACAACGTTAAAATGGTTAAAAACTTCGATAGTCTGTGATTTAACTATCGAAGAAAAACACGTGTGCAAACAACGATATTATTTCCAAATGGAAATTCTATCAATCAATCATCAATCATATATATATATATTTCCTTATTTTCTATGTTTAGAAAATATACGTTATTAACACTGGAAAACATTTCCATTTACATTTATATTTCACTATCATTTCACAACTATCAGTCCCTGACTGTAAATTAGTAGGAGAACAATTCTCTAAGTATAAACCCCGAAGGCCGAAACCAACATCAGATCGATACTCAGAAAACTATTCAACTTAACTAATCTCTAGTCAGTTTCTAATCTTGTTTAACTCTATTTCAATTAACTAATATTCGATTTAACTCCATTCGCTTAACTCTAGATCGCAGCGATCACAATGGTTACGCCTGATTCCCTCAGGAAACATCCGACCGCCGTAGGCTATCTACAGCCCTGCGAATTACGCTAGCAGTCGTGCTAAATGGCACTTATTCTGAATAACTATGTTTGACTAACTTCTTTGAATAAACTATATTTGATTAACTTCTTATCGACTAACTCTTTCCTATCTCGTTAATTTCCTTTTATCCTATTTATTTTCTAAATAAATGTTCCTTTTACAATTCCATTTATTTTCTGAATAAATATTCTCCTTTATAATATCCTATGATTTTATAAATGCTTTATTTTCAAATTATTCCCTTTTATAAAATCGGTTGATTTTATAAAATTCCTTTATTTCAATATACATTGAAATATTTCTTTTTACATCCCAGGGTCCCTTATGATATTAAAATATCGAATAACAATGATCCACAACATTCCAATCATACATAATCAAACAGATTAGATATCACATCACATATTACACTATATGAACATAACAGTATCATAAATATTGAGGAGTCTAGTTGGACTCCTCCAACCTGTTTCCCTGCATCATAGATGTTAAACAATATAGATAACATCACTTTCAGTTCCCTATGATATATTCTGTTAAACAGAATCAATATAGAAATTCAACTAACTGACTAGCAGTTCAATCAAACAGTCAACACACAGTCAATCAATCAATATCCAACAGTTCTAAAAATACAACGCTAAATTATAAACTGTTCAGAGTTAGTGAGATTTACTCACATTGGACGATCATCGTTAATAACGATAACCATCGCTTGATTCAGACGGACAATTTATTTCGCCATAAATTGTAACGAGCTCGGATTCGCTCTTAGTCAGTTCCACGGTGTAGTGTCCGTCCATACGATCCTATCGGATCTTACGGTTCGTCAATCTGATACCGTATGACTAAGATATCATCATTACAAGTTAATACACTTTTAAATTGAATTAAAACTTAAATGAATTTAACATATGGCCTCACCCCTTCTAACCGGCCCATCAACCCAAACCTCTCCTCTTAAAACCCGACCCGCCTTCTCCTGGTTATCCTTCCTCCAATGGGATGAGATAAACTCCAGTCCATTACCGTGCCTTCTCAGCTCCACCGCACCCTCATCTCAACATCGATCTCAAACCACCACCTCGATCCTTAATCGATTCTCTACACTCTTATACCCTCACTTCAAAGGTCGCTGTACCCTTTCACTTTCCGTCTGAACGACGTCAAACCGAAACCATCGACATCAAATCGAATCGAATCCCACCAATCTTCGCAAGCAAGTGTGATTTTCTTTGCTGAACCCAAATAAAATACCCAAATCATGAATCCATGACCCAATTAGCCATGAACGTGAACCCTAGTTCACGCTGGTCGCAATCCCGAGCTCGGAAAATGGCATCGAGCTATGCAAAACGGGTATGAGCGTGTACCCCCGGTCATCACGAATCAAATGAATGGTGTTTCGAGATTTTAAGAGGATCAAGTGATTTTTAAAAATTGTTTGAAGATCAGAAAAGTTTACTGGATGAAAAGAACTTGCGGCGCATTTATTCTGTTGACCAAGGAAATAAAATTAGGTTAGAGGGGGTAGTTAAGGAGTATTTATAGGCAAAACAAATATCTAGATATTTTGTAGAATGGAATATTCTCGGTATATTCTCATTTCTATACTCATTTTGCTTTTCTAAAAATTCTCGTGATTACATACGATATTCAAAAATCACGGAACTGGACATGTAGCTAGAGTTCGACATTACGATCCCAACGAAACTGGTTTCATCGAATTCCGACTCCGTATGCTCACACACTGTATTTTTAACCGTCAAAATATCGACTGTTTCTTACTCTAAAAATCCGTACGACCACACAGTGTCTCTAAAAATCATGAAAACTGACATCTAGCAACTATTTGACATTGCGGATCCAACAAAATTAGTTTCATCGAATTCCGACTTCGTTTGCAAAAGTGGCTATTTTTAAAGCTCTGGATGACCCATTTAAATATATAAATACAATTAAATATAATTAAATTTAATATCTTAAAAATAAATATTGTCGTCTATATTCACAGTGGAATACCATACGGCTCTAGAATATTCTTATATGAATTTCTAACTTGATATTTTAAATCTGGGTTAACCCTATATTCGATTTATATTGAAATTCCTTTTTAAAATATAAATAATTCCTTTATAAAATATAAAGGAATTCCACAACGACTTTTCTGAAATTTGATTTGGACATATCTCAAAATCTACACAATGAAATCTCGATTTTTCTCTTCCACTAGAAAGATATACTCCACTAGCTCCACACGTTTCTTGTTTCACAGAAATCCGGCTTAAAACGAATCCTGTACATTCAGTTGAAGTTCGAATCGCCAATTTACGAACTGCAACGCCATTTCAAGATCTATTTTAATTATATTATAATTCTACGTTCAAACTGTCGTTTATATAATATATTCGTTATTCAAATTAAATTCCAAGCTGAATTAAATATCACAGATGATCCAGTTCACACCATATCGCCATTTTAGCCAATTTTGATTATTTCAGAATTAAATATATTATTTAATTTATTATTTTAATTGAATATTCACCATTATTTAATTAAACGGCCATTTAATTTCCGATATCACTATTTATATAATTAAATAAATTAATTATAATACCTCTGCCAATGCGGGTCATTACAGTCGACTTCTTCGCTCTTAGCCACCATCTTGGCCTTTTGAGCTTCCACCATAACTGCCATCGAAGTCATATCGGCCTCCACCGGACCTCTGGCATGAAAGCTCTGTCCATCAACCGTCTCCTCTTCATCCATTAGACCCTCATAAAGACTAGTGGTTATCCGTATATCCGAGAAGGTGTCAAGCTAATCCTATCCTCCTCCAGACTGCGCTTCCACAGGCTCTCGCCCAGACTCAATCACTTGTGGGACCACTGGGGGCAGGGCCCGGTGTCATGGTCGGTTCATGAAAGGCTACATGGTAAAAACACAACCAGTTAGTCTGTGAATTTGGTAATCACATCATCCTCTGGGATGCATTGCAAAGGGAATTTACCTCCGGTCAGGGATGGCATGGGTAGAATAGAAAGGGCACTCGGTGCCTTAGGCAATGTGAATCCAGTCTCTTCCAGCCCGGGGTGATCCGGGTCATACTCAGTCGAAGTCTGAATCAAGGCTGTAGGACTGCTTACCACCACGATTAAGAGACTATTGGCCGATAGAAGATTGCCTCTTCAAATGTCTCCGTAACCCTGATGCTCTCAGTCATGGTTGCTTTCCCTTTCTCAGTTGTGAGCCTTTCTAGTCTCTCTCGCTCGACATCCTCAAGCAACAACCTCTCACCCTCCCCCATCTTCTCGCACTCCTCAACATTGAGAAGATCAATTCTAAGATGTCATTCGTCCAAGGACCCAACATCCACTCGGCGCAAGTGGGCCTCATATGGAACCAACCTCTTCCAAGTCCGAGCTAGTTCTCGGGATAATCATCGACCCACGAGAGTCCATGGAACCTCAGAACTTCGACAAACATGTTTCAGATATCTTCCTCCATAGACGATTGCACTCGGACCTAGGTATCCGTAAGCTCCTCATTCAGTTGCTCCACCTCTCTCAGATGAGCCGCTCTCAATCCATTCATTGTGCCTAGCACATCCCGAATACTGGCCTCTGCATTCTCCTTGGCCTTTCTCATCTCCTCAAGTTGCCTTTTCAGACTGTCGTTCTCTGCTCTCAGAGCATTGTTGTCAGTTTGGAGATCGAAGACTTGCGCGTTTTCCTTTTCCAGCTCGGCGCATACTTTATCCACCTCGGCCTTGTCCCTCTTTAAGGCCGTATTATGGGTAGTTAGGTCGGCTATAGTTTCCATGTAAACAGCGCGGGAGTGATCAACCTCCTCCTTGAGTATCTCATACCCTTGTCTTATCTTAGCTGAAAACAATGAGATTCAAGAATTAGTATTCAAAGATAGAGGAACAAGTAATTGAAACTTCCCGAATGTCAGCAGGTAGACTTACCTTTCTCCCTTTTTAGAGTGGCAATGGTGGTCTTCTCGCAATCAATGGTCAGTTGTTGGTTAAGCATCTCCAGGTTCTTCTTCTTGATCAGCTCTGAGAGATGAAGAGAGTACTTGGTGAATTCATTAGCCTGGTGATACGCAGCCTTCACATGAATCCATATTTCCCCAGACTCCCTAGATGGGGTGGGGGCGGAGATCGGGAAGAAACTTCAGCTCATCAAAGTAATGACGTGGGAAGTAATACTTCAAGAATGCCTTCCGTTCCTCTATCGAAATTTCTGAAACTTGAGCCTCTGTCAGATCCCCCATCTCTACCACGGCCGCCTCATCCGACCTTGGCCTAACAAGCGGTGGCTCCTCCCCCCTAGTAGGCTGAACAAGAACCTCGAGAGCGGTGCGAGAAGAAGTTGTTAATGACATGCGCCTCGATCCCCCCAGGTTAAGACGAGAATTTCCCACGGACACTCGGATTGGAGGAGGGGGAGGAGGAGACAAAGGTAATGAGGGTATGCTAGGTTGACGGCTCCCGCAGCTACGATCTATGAAGGTGGGGCCTCACCATGCAAACTAACCCCTCTCTTAAAGGCACCAAGAAAAGTACTCGGAGGTCGTCGTCAGTCTCCAGATCCGTGACTTCTTCCTCTCTATCCTCTAGCCATATCACCTGATAAGAGAAAGAAATAAGACCAGTCAGAGGAATTGCTATGCTATGCAGTGGTTATGAGTGTATGCCCTAGGTGTTCTCTCAACAAACCAGATTGTGCTCCACTCGAAGGAATTAATTCCCCCGCGGCGAGAGCTAAGTCATCCATGCCAGCCGGAGTCGACCACAGAGATACATCCAGGTCAAGTTTATTTAAGCCATCAAACCGGCGTTCATCTTCGAGTGGAGTCGCGGCTCCAGAAATGGTCACTGGGTACAATGGCCTGATTGACACTCCCGCTCCCCCTGCCGAAGGCGGATGGGAGCACTCACCGATCCCTTATCTCCAGACGCAGCCTCCTCACTGCGAGCCCCATCTCCACCAACATCTCCTTGGAACTTTACAACCTTCTTTGGCTTGAGCCCCGCAGCGGGCATCTTTCCTTTTTGACCAAGGGTCGCATGGTCTTTCGCCAAAGCCTTATTTGGCATACTGCTTACCACAACGGGCCTAATTACAGCCCGATCATCCGGGAGCAGCTCGACACGACAAAGGCGCTCTAGGCTCGTCACAGTATCAGTTTTGCGAAAATCTTCCGGGATCGCTCGTAGAGCGTTAAGACGTTGCTGGTACTCCCCACCGGTGGGTGCCTCTGGATTCCTTGCCGCGATCAAAGAATGATAAGACACGAGATCCAACAATTTTGTAGCAGGAAACGGAGTTCGAAAATACTTACTCCGTTCTATCCATCTCCTTGCGAATCTGAGAGGGCAACGCACGAAGAACCAATCATACTTAATCACTGAGGGCTTGGGCCACTTCCCGACAAAGAATTTAGTGGGGGCCGATGCCTCCAGAAACCATTGAGAGGGTGATCCACTAGACGTTCTCCTCAGGCTGAAAAAAAATACCGAATGTCCTCTCTGGTGGGTTCGATGTTCAAATACTCTCGGTATAGGACGTACGTGCCTAGGCGCAAGGAGTAAGCATTCAGATGTAGTTGCAAAGGTGCAAGGCGGATGTAGGAAAGCATTTCTCGAATGAAGCCGTTGGCCGGGGGCATGCATCCCTCGAAACAGGCTTGTCTATTCCAAGCAGTCAAACCCTCGGGCGGTGCGTGAACTCTTTCACCCTCACCCGTTGCGTGGGCATCGCCCGTCAGAATATTGAACCGCTGTGCCATTTTCGCAACTTCTGTAGCGTCCCGGCGCGACGGTGTCGAGTCTGTCGGATTGTCCAATATAACAGCATCAGGAAACATATCTAGAGCAACTGGAGCCGTCGGTGCATCTCCACCCATGATGTCTACATTCTCCATCTCTTCGCGTACGACCGGAGAATATAACTTCTCAATTTGTTCCCCGCGATCAGATACTTTGGGCGAACTAGCTGATCGGGAAGAAATGGATCTTTCGGTAGTCTCAAGCTCGCTGCCACTCGAGTTACCGCTATTGGTAGAGTCAGATGTGTGTGACGACGGGGGGGAAGCCTCGGCCTCCAAGGACTTCCCAGTCTTTAATCTTGTTTGCATCACTAGCTATAATACACTGGTATTAGACATCGCAAGAGAGTAACATGTACCCCTCATGTCAGTGAAAACTAACAAGTGCGTGCAGTGTCATGCAAAGTCAAGATGTACAGAAAACATTTAAACAGGCGAACGGTTCGGTTACAGTTCAAGTATATGCGTTATCCTATGTGTAAGGTCCAACTCCCTGCCCGCACAGTTAACTGTGTGTGCACTAGGCGCAGCCATACGAGTGAATAAGCAGTATGCAAAACTAAGAGCGGAGAGTCAGGAGATCGAAGTTTCGCAAAGAAAAAACAACATCCCGCCAAGGGCAGCACGAGGCAACCTCTCCACCAGGACCCAGCAAAGAGACCAAGCCACCCCGGGATTCGAGAACCCGAGCCTCTCTCGAGGTTCGAAAATTCGAACCTCCTAGGGTTCGGAAATTCGAACCCCATCAGGGCTCGGAAATTCGAACCCATCAGGGTTCGAAAATCGAACTCCGGGGTCTCGAATAATTGAACCCCATCAAGGTTCGAAGATTCGAACCCCAGAGTTCGAAAGTCGAACCCGGAGATTTGGATATTCGAGCCCCCTTAGGGTTCAAAATTTGGAACCTATAGGTTTGAAATTTCGAACCCCATGGGGGTTCGAGAGCTCGAGTCTCTGAGGGGGTAGGCTCTTCGAGGCTCCGGTCGATCTCAACCCTCCAACTTCCCTTCTCCCCTCTCCTTCGACCCGTTCATTACCTAGGTGTGGTTAAAAGTGTTGAGTTCTGAAGCTTTCACAACAATGGTGGCCAAGGAAAAAAATAATGGAAGGAAGGGAATGAAGAGAGGGGCTGTTTATAATAAAAAGGGGAAAGTCCCTCCGACTTCCCCCGAATTTCGAACCCGCGGGTTCGAAATTTCGAACCCCCAGGGTTTGAAATTTCGAGCCTATAGGGTTCGAAATTCCGAACCCCTTGGGCTCGAAATTCTGAACCTCCATGGTTTAGGGGTTCGAAAAAAAGGGGACAGAGAAAAAACTCTCATACCTCTGCACTCCAAAGCGTCGTACCACGCACTCACGTACACGTATTCCGTGCGCATATCGACCATCGCAAACACGCGAAGACCACGCATTGCGAATACTTAGCGACGTGAGCACGTTGCCATGCCAACACTAGCGCGCCCGCAAGTCTGCAGCAAGCAAACCCTACAATTAACATCTGTTCTTCTCTTACACGATAAGTCGACAACCCGACTACTATCTTAACCGATTCAAAGCACATCGTGTCAAGACAAGACATACTTTGGGGGTAAATGTTAATCGACCTTTTGGTCCGGTTCCGAAAAGTGCGTAGGGCATGATCAACTCAACCCATCGCGTGGAGACAACGTCAAGAGGACATCTAAGAGCGAAGGAAACAGATTAAAGGAGGATCGCGCCAACAAAAGACCTCGCAATCCGAGCCCTGAGCCCGAACCGTGAGCCACCAGAGCATCTACGCCTAGGACCTCCGCACCCTCCAACAAGCGCCCTCCGTACCCTTCGGGGTGCGAAATACGCACCCCTCAGGGGTGCGAAATTCGCACCCCTCAGGGTCCAAAATTCGCACCCCACTGGGTGCGAAATTCGTACCCAGCGGGGTGCGAAATTCGCACCCTACAGGGGTGTGAAATTCATGCCCTGGGGTGCGAATTTCGCACCCCTGCAGGCTAGAATCCCGCACCCCCCATGGGGTGCGAATTTCGCACCCCACGAGGTGCGAAATTCGCATCCTAGGGGACGGGGTGCGAAATTCTGGCATATGTGCAAGTCAGGCGTGAATTTCTGGGTGTGGGCCTCCTTTTTCACCTACTCCTACCTAACCTTTGTCCTATAAATACCCCTTGGCCTCACACTTTAAGGGGGTTGGATTTTGTGACCTTGAGACTTCATGAGAGCTCCACTAATGGCATCTCCACTCTTAGGATGAAGAAGGGAAAAAGTGTCTTTTTCCAATATTCCTTAATATATGCCAATTATGACATCATACATGATAATGATGACATCACCTAGCCTACAAGCAAATGTAATGAGGTGTCATGTGACGGGCTCAACCTTGTAATCTTTTGTGATCAATAAAACTCCAACAACGCTTCAAAGTGGACGTAGGCCCCTCAAGAGGCCGAATCACTATAAATCTCTTGTGTCATTTACGTTTTCATACTCTAGTTTACATGACCTAATCAACTATTCCTAGTAATTGGAATCTTTGGTGTTTACGTCATTTTTTGTTGTCAGCAACAATCACGGTTCTCTTGTTCGATTCGTGATCACGGTTCATGCTTCACGATCGGGGTCGGCTCGTGGTGAGCACGAGTCGTGGTTTCCTTTCCTGGTCGTAGTTCGGTCCGTGGTGGTGGAGCGGGTCGGTTCATGAAAGAGGGTTCACGAGTGGGGGTTCGGCTCGTAGTGGACCTCCACGATCGGATCAGGTCGGGTCGTGAGTCACGAACAGGTCGTGGTGTCCATGTCACGAGCGGGGTCCTACACTGTTTCCTACAACTTTTCAGTAAACTATTTACGTCATACGACGACGGCGTTTTCGATCATTCTAACTTTGATAAACAATCATTAAACATTGCAAACAGTAGTAATAACATGTGTAATCAATCACAAATACCAAACCAACAATCTAACATGTTAATATGGATCAAACCTACCCAAAACTCTTGTTTTCCCCTTAATCATGTTTTACTATATCTAGAAATCAGATTAGCAAACTTAATCCAAATTAACCCAAAATTTTATCAGTAACATAAAATAATATTTTTGAATTTCTACGTTGTTTTTCAGATTTTTATGATGCATAATTTCGCTAATTATCACTAATCACCCTTAATTAGCCGTAATTTGTGAATAAAAGTGCAAATCACTCACCTTAGCCACAAATAAATTTCAGATCTGAAACTCTAACTGATTTAGAATGGATCCTAATGTATTCCAACAACTCTATCTCGATTTCTATGCTAATCCGCCTTAATTTGATGTAGATTAGCTTAATATGTGATTAGAAAGTGATTAAATATGAATTTAGAAAGTGGATGCCATTGTTAGGGTTCAAGGAAGGTTAGTGGTGGCTGAAAACTGAAATGAAATGTTTTCCTGAACCCTTTCAGCCCTCCCATAACCCTAATCCTGAAATGGGTTATGGGCTTAGCTGCTAATTACCCTTTTAAGCCCAATTAAGCTGTTTTTCACCTTCCAAACCTTGTTTCAGCCATATCTCCCAAGCGGTAAGTCCGTTTGATTAATGTGACCACTCTACGGAAAGGTAAACCATCATCTGAATCCAATAGAAGTGGTTTCATGTCAAAACTCCTTGCTAATCAAAAGTTATAGACGAAACAAGATTTGCCAGGGGCAAAACAATCATTTAAAATTCGGAAAAAATCGTGAACATGGGAATTGACACCAATAGTCGTCTCCCAAAGTTACAAGACCATACGACTTCGTATGAAAATAAAATAAATATTCTACGATCCTCCGATACGTACAATGCGGGTCATTACACTCTCCCCCCTTAAGAAATTTCACTCCCGAAATTCTTTAACCAAAACATACAATGGTGGCCCGCATGCCTATCAACCATTTACAAATAATCAAACATACATAACAACACAACAAGCCTATCGTAGCATGCGGTTTACTAACAAGGGAATAACTATATCGCGATTTAAAATCTTACCAGGCAAAGAGTTCTGGATATAACTTCCTTTTGCTCTCCTCTGTTTACCAAGTACAGTCATTCTCATTATCTCCCCACTGGACCTTGACTAGTTCCACCATCTTCCTTCGAAGTTGTTTCGTATCATGTCCGACAATACGAGTCGTCCTGCGGCTCCCAACTGCCTCGGTTCTACCTAGATATCATCCAACTGATCTGGTGAAATAGTCATATCAGAATCATGCATGAACTTCCTTAACTGGGAAACATGAAATACGTCGTGAACTCTTGCCATCTTGTCAGGCAATCCAACTTTATATGCTAAATTTCCAACTTGTTCGAAGGACTGGAAACGGACGAACAAATCTTGGGGCCAACTTACCTCTTCTACCAAATCTAATCACATTCTTCAATAGAGAAATCTTGATGAATACTAAGTCGCCAATGAAGAATTTCAAATCTCTTCGTCTTTCATCAGCATAACTCTTCTGTCTATTTTGGGCAGCCTTCACCCATTGTCGAATTACCTTGATCTTATCTGAAGTTTCTCTTATAACATCTGGCCCAAGCACAAATTTCTCACTGGTTTCCAACCAAAATGATGGTGAGTTGCACGGCTTCCATACAAAGCTTCAAATGGAGCCATACAAATACTGGATTGATAACTATTATTATATGCGAATTCAACTAGATGCAAATGGTCATCCCATGATCCTCCAAAATCCAATATACAAGCTCTCAAGAGATCCTCTAATACACGATTCACTCTCTCTGTTTGACCGCCGGTTTGAGGATGCTACGTGGTACTGAGATGTAATTCTGACCCTAAAGCCTCTTGTAAGCTCTTCCAAAACCCACTAGTAAATAATGGATCTCGGTCACTCACAATACCTCTAGGTACTCCATGAAATCTCACTACCCACTTCATATTCAGTTCTGCTAACTTAGCTGTCGTTCTATTCGACTTGACCGGTATAAACCTTGCACTTTTGGTCAATCGATCCACAATCACCCAAATACTATCATGACCCGATCTAGTCCTTGGTAAACCATCAATGAAATCCATTGAGACTTGTTCCCATTTCCATTCGGGAATTTCCAACGGTTGTAACAAACCACTTGGCTTCTTTTGCTCGGCTTTAACTAACAGGCAATTCATGCACTTGGATATAAACTTCCCAACGTCTCTCTTCATCCCTTCCTAGTAGTAGGTCTGCTTCATGTCTCGATACATTTTGCTACAACCGGGATGTATAGTCAGTTTCGAGTGATGACACTCTCTAAGCACTTCATTTCTCAATCCATTAATGTTGGGTACAACTAGCCTCCCATTCTTTCGAAGCCATCTTTCTCGATTGAGACCATGCTTGTTCATTTCCTCACCATCCATACCCATCTCTACTTTGCAGATGATTTCCAATAGATTAGGATCGTCCCTTTGGCTGGAGCCGATCCGATCAATCAAAGTCGGTCTGATCGTCAAACTTGCTAACATCTATGGATCCAATTCGCACTTAGGTCTGAAATCATACCCCGCGATATACTCCAGTTGTTTCCATTCTAGAAACATAGCCCCCAAACTGGCATGTCTCTTACCCAATGCATCAGCTACCGCATTGCCCTTCCCTGGTGTGTATGCGATATTGAAATCATATGAAGCCAAGAACTCTAACCATCTCTGCTGACGAAGATTTAAATCCTTTTTAGAGAAAAGATACGTTAATGACTTATGATCGGTAAACAACTCAAATCTTTCTCCTAAGAGATAATGTCTCCACATCTTCAATGCAAACACAATCGCTGCCAATTCCAAATCATGGGTAGAATATCGTTTCTCATGCGGTTTTAGTTGCCGATTAGCATAAGCTACAACCCTACCTCCTTGCATCAGTACAACACCTAATCCGGCACCACAGGCATCCGTGTATACCGTCATCTCTTCATTCCCCTTAGGAATGACTAACACTGGTGCGCATGCCAACTTTTCCTTTAGACTCTTAAATGCATTCTCACACCTTTCGTCACAGACAAAAGCTTGATTCTTCTTAGTTAACTGAGTTAACGGCGTCGCTATCTTGGAGAAGTCTTGGATAAACTTACGATAATATCCAGCTAACCCCAAGAAACTTCTTACGTCTGTTGCATTCTTAGGCGTAGACCAATCTTGCACCGTACCCACCTTCGCAGGATCCACGGCAATACCATTCTCTAAAAAAACATGGCCCAAGAATCTCACTTCCCTCCTCCTGAAGTGACACTTAGAAAATTTTGCTTTCAATCGGTGTTTCCTCAACACCTCCATCACTGTCCTCAAATGTTCCATGTGTTCTTTCTTTGTCCTCGAGTACACCAAGATATCGTCCACGAACACAAGAACAAACTTATTTAATTGATCTCTGAAAACTCTATTCATAAGATCCACAAAATATGCAGGTGCATTGGTCAATCCGAATGGCATGACCAACCACTCATAAAATCCAGACGACGTTCGAAATGCCGTTTTATGTATACTCTCGGCTGCTACTCGGAGCTGATGAAATCCCGTCGCAAGATCCAACTGGGAGAACACTCTTACTCCACTTAACATATCAAATAAATCATCTATCCGCGGAAGAGGATAATTACTCTTCCTCGTCACCTTATTCAACTCGCGGTAGTCCACACATAAGCTAAGATAACTATCGGCCTTAGTAGTAAACACAACTAGTGCTCCCCACTCGGAAACACTTCTTTGGATAAATCCCTTCTTCAAATGATCGCCCACTTGCACCTCGAGCTCTCGCTGCTCCCTTGGTGCCATACGACGAAGTGACATTATTATAGGTCTGGCATCTTTCACTAAATCAATCTGAAACTCAATCTCTCAGTGTGGTGGAAGTCCGATCACTTCCTCGAAGACGTCTGGATACACGCCAGTAATAGGCACATCTGACAACTCATCATGCGGGATGTCAAGGGAATTTAGAAAACTAGCCATCACCCCATCACTAGGTTGGCAACCAAACAGTATCCTCCGCCCATCATCCGCTCTAATGGTCACCGAAGACCCCTCACAGTCTACCACTACCCCATATCTTTGGAGCCAATCGACTCCCAAAATAATTCCAAACCCAGTAAAGCCCAAAACAAAGCAATCACAAGCAAGCATGCATCCATTACTTGATAAGACCAAATTACGACAAATCATGCAAAGGCTAGTCGAACCACCGATCGGGTTCGTCACAACTAAAGGTCTATCGACAATCTCGGGTTCCAATCCCAACCTATCTACCAGGTCACAAGATATGAAGGAATTGGAAGCCCCGATATCAAACAACACTCGAACAGGAACATCATAAATGGAAAGCATACCTTGAATGACGACATCCTTTCCTTTATCCGCCGCAGTTGGTGCATTCGAAGAAGAAGGAACAACGTTGATAGCATATGCTTTCACAATCTGCTTCTATTTAGAAGGTTGTGGACATTTATCCTTGTGATGTCCCACTTGGCAGCAATTGAAGCACTTCATGTCCGCTGGCTTTGCTCGATAATCTTTAGCATAATGGCCCTTCTTGCCACAGCTATAGCAACATCTTTCTTATTCTTCTTCTGACCATCTTTAGCTTGGTTATGTTAACTCTTATTCTATGAATTATTCTTGCCTCCACCGCGTGCCTTCGGCTTTGGCTCCCCTGCAGATGTAACAACAACCTTGGATTTTGACTTAGAGTAAAGGCTCTCAGACCTAATGCCTTTCCTACAATAGATTTGAATGTCTCATCGATATGGTTTATGAGTCTCTCCCCCAGTACTCATCTAGGCCAGTTATGAACTTCTCGTTCTGTAACACCCCACGTCCGCTAAGGTCACTCATACCAGGGGAATGCCTTAGTTTCGGTGAAGTATTTTAAGTGAATATAGAACAGTAAAATTACAGCAAGACAGATATGAGTAATACTTGAAAATTTAAAACATCATTTCATTGCAACGGAAAGTAATACATGTTTGGTTACATCACAAAACCATAAACCAGAGTCAAGTACATAATATCCATCTTGATAAAATAGAAGTACATAATCCCACTACATAACTAATAGCCATAAAAGGAAAGATAAGCTCGGCTTCACTTCAGAGGTCCAAGCTCCATAGGATAGATACAGCAATCAGATCAAGGCCCACTAGCACCAGGCCCACTCTAATAACCTGGGGTTGGGGGAAAAAGATAAAAACAACGGGGTCAGACATAAGTCTGAGTGAGTCCTATAACCCTAACAATACAATCATTAAAATAACCAGAGAAGACATAAGTTGATATACGGTAACGACTGGGGATGAATGGCTACACTAAGCAGCTTGGTAAACTTAGGATAAACTAAGATCACCGTAAAGACGCATTTATCCACCCAAGGATAATTGCTAGATTACACCGCCCCAGACTTATCCACCCAAGGGTAATTCCTACACTGCACCACACCAGTTCTACCTACCCAAGATTAGTTCCTACTTAAAGATTGATCCCACTAAATGTACTTAGTAATTTTTAGCCAGTAGTTTCTTTTACCCCTACATAGGTGCCGTCTGCCCCTATCTTTACTAGGTGTACCCACTACTCCCAAGCGATCGGCTCCCTAACGTAGATATCCGTGCTGGCCCCACAGTGGGATGTATCATTTCCCAAAGTGGCAAGCCTGATTTTGGTACACGGGTTATACCTACACGATGCAACAACGTCTTACTTACCAGCCCGGGCCCACACACGCATATGAAACCCGATGGACTTGCGTTGCCACCGCTAATCCGTTTTGGCCTCTTATAGTCAAGCCCAATATGCGTGTCCCGTCACTCGACTTGGGTCGAGCCCACAAAGATACGTTTGGGATATTGGTTGAGATGGGCCCCCACAAGCTACCACTTAAGCTTGTTAATTTATCTAGTGTATCCCACTTAACCCTTTTTAATAATCATGTCTACCTTCATGTTATAAATCCTGGTTAAGTCCTTAATCATATTTTAATTGCCCCTTAAGGCACCCACTAGATTTCCACATGCCTCCCAAAGCACTTACTTAACCCTTTACCCATGTTTAATTACATGTCCCACTTTGGTTAAGTATTCTAATCGTATTTTCTATTACCACCCAAGGCAACCACCAAATTTCCACATGCCACCCAAGGCACCCACTTAACCCTCATGCCCCACTACGTGCTTATACGGTTAAGTGTTTCTTAATTAATTAAGACCGTTATCCTTATAAAGACCTCTCACATTAGACTATCTTTTATGACCGCTGGATAAGCCGGTTGGGTCCGGGCAGCCTTATGTCATAACCGAGTCTAACCTCGTGTCTTTACATTAATCACGTATTTAGTTTGTGCTAAGACCACTCACATTGGGCTAACATTTGTAGCAACTGGTTAAGCCGGTTGGGTCCGGGCAGTTTTACGCTACAACTGAGTCCAACCTCGTGTCTTAGTCGATTAATTACACCTAATTAATCACCCTCATAATTTATATTAATTATCCCTAATTAATATCAAGTTTCTCATAACATGGGTAGACCTAACTCAATAGGTAAATTCCCATGGGGTAGACCTAACTCAATAGGTAAATTCCCACTTATGTTAATTTATTTTTATGGTATGCTTAATCATACCCAACCATACTTTAATTAACATATTTATTAACCCCATCGTTTCCCACGCAAATCGTTCTCATTTCACGACATAATAAAAGTGAAGATCCATCACAAACATCATGGGTTTAACCAAATCTTAGCATATCACTTTGTCATGGGTTAAGAGGATGTCAACTTGCATATATGAGCATATATTAACCCAACTACATTTAACCCAAACTTGCATATTATCGCACATGACTTGCATAACATATTGCATATGAACTTGCATATTATCATACACATATCTTGCATAACATGTTGAACTTGCATATTAGCATTCACATAACTTGCATAAGCACACATAACTTGCATAACATGTTGAACTTGCATATAAGCATTCTCACAACTTGCATAACATGTTAAACATGCATCTAAGCATACACATAACTTGCATAAGCATTCACATACTTGCATATTAACAAACATGTAACTTGCATAGCATATCTTGCATATTAACATACATGTAACTTGCATATTAACAAACATGTAACTTGCATAGCATATCTTGCATATTAACATACATGTAACTTGCATATTAACAAACATGTAACTTGCATAGCATATATTATCATACATGTAACTTGCATATGAACTTGTTAAACATGCATAAACCCACTTGTTAAATATGCATAAAACAACTTATTAATCATGCATATTATCACATACTTAGCATGCATAGAATCACATACTAAACTTGCATAATATCATATACTTAGCATGCATAGAATCACATACTAGACTTGCATAATATCATATACTTAGCATGCATAGAATCACATACTCAACTTGCATAATATCATATACTTAGCATGCATAGAATCACATACTCATCATGCATAAAACCACATACTTAACTTGCATAAAATCAATTACTTATTATGCATAAACCCACATATCCAACTTGCATAAACTCTCATATTCAACATAAACTTACATATTCAACATAGGATTAATATTATACATAGATTAGCATATCATTACAAATGATTCAAACTCACAAATCCGCATTCAAGACCATAAGTCTCATTACACCTAATCTACTTATCTTAAAAATTGATCATCAAAGTGATAGAAACTCACCAAAACACAATTAGCAAGCTAATGAAGAAGATTAAGATACCTAGAATGGATTAGAGATTGATTAGAGCTTGCTTTCCTCTTCATTGATTTGTGGAGGCCATGACCAAGTTTCATTTTGCCATAGTTTAGTTACTAGGTTTAATTATGAATGAATTAGGGTAGGGTTAGGGTGTTATTTATAGGATTAGGTTGCATTTTAGACCCTTAGATTAACCCTAGATTAATTTAGGACCATCAGATCCGTCAGATCCAAGAAGCTTCCAGAACTAGCCCTCCAAGCCAGCCCAAGAACCCAAACTGGTGCACCCAGTTTAATTGGGCGTCGCACCCCTGTCGACAGGCAAGTCGACAGGCAAGTCGACACCCCTGTCGACAGGCCTGTCGACAGCCCTGTCGACATGGGTAGGGCGGGAATCTTCCCGCCTGGCCCCGCCTGTCCAATTTAAAATCTGAATTTTAAATTCTTAATTCTGTTTTTAGTTTTGAATTTTCTGCAAACTTCATCGGGCCATAACTGGGCCATACGGACTCCGATTTTCGAAAACTCGGACTCTATTTCGCGTATTTTTCCGAGACGAACGCAATGACGCAGCCCGTTTCCCCCAATTCTCACATCTGAGATTATACATTCTGTAATTAGTGAATTTTAGCATTAACCGAAATTCGGGGTGTTACATTCTCCCCCCCCCCCCCTTAAAGGATTTCGTCCCCGAAATCTCTAAGCTAAGGAGAATGCAAATCCTACCATCCAAACAACCATCTACTCAATCCATCAAACACGAGCATCCATTGTCCTTAAACAATTTCTAATGATGTATGAGCATATGCGAAAAGTGTGTGTATATGTTCCCTATCTAATGTATGAACATATGCAAACCATTATAGTGCCATGTATCCAATATGTATGCGAGATAACCCTATCGACACATACAGTATCTATATGAGTGCACAATCATTCACCAAAATGCATCATCCATATGATAACACAATCATTATACATCCATAAATATAGCTAACTACACACAATTATATGCAATATGCAATATGAAGTGACTGAGCCGATCTAGTGCCTAGAGTGTGTATATATGCATCCACGAGCAACCACTAGCAAACACTTGCATCCACTTGCATCCATCAACCATAACATGTCTCAAACACATGTTTCAACCATAGGTTTTCCCTATCTAAAGGTCAAACAGCACTAATCGAGAGGACATACTAAAGATAAGGTAAGTACTAGGCAAGCGATAAAGGAGAAGTTAAAAGACATACTCTCCAAAAGAAATGGATACAAAGAACGCATCTTCACTTCCGTCTCCCAAGTAGCATTTCTTTCGTCATCTCCCCACTGCACTCTAGCTAGCTGAACTTCTTTGTTCCTCAACTTCCTAGTCTCTGACCCAATGATACGAGTAGGAGCTCGTTGAATCGTCTCATCGCGCTCTAACTCTGCTTCTTTAAGCAAACTCGGCTCTACCACCTCAGCGGTTTCATGTAAGCACTTCCTCAAATGGGACACATGAAATACATCCGGTACACCACTAAGTTTGTCAGGCAACTCCACTCTATATGCCATCTGTCCAATTCTTTCCTTAATGGGAAATGGTCCTACAAACCCTGGTACTCACTTCCTAACAGATCCAAAGTGAACCACATTCCGTAACGGAGATACCTTGATAAAACCATGTCCCCAACTTCAAACTCAAGATCCGTCCTTCTCTTGTCCGCATAAGATTTTTGCCTATCCTGTGCTGCTTTCATCCTTCTTTGAATCAAGTCAATCTTCTCTGAGGACTCTTTAATCACATCGGCCCAACCAAGATCTTATCCGTAGATTCCCACTAACATGTAGGTGATCAACAAGGCCTTCCATAAAGAGCTTCAAAAGGAGCCATACCACTACTGGTCTGAAAGCTGCTATTATATGCGAACTCCACCAATGGAAGATGCTCTTCCCATGTACCTCCAAAATCCAAAATACATAACCTCAAAAGATATTCTAAGATACGGTTCACCCTCTCGGTCTAACCGTCCATC
Organism: Allium sativum; assembly: GCA_030737875.1. NCBI lineage: Eukaryota > Viridiplantae > Streptophyta > Magnoliopsida > Asparagales > Amaryllidaceae > Allium > Allium sativum. The sequence continues at coordinate 449,153,406 of CM060921.1, read as the reverse complement.
TGAGGATGATATGCGGTGCTCAAACACAACTGAGTCCCTACCGCCTCTTGCAAAATCTTCCAAAACTCACTAGTGAAGATAGGATCTTGATCACTCACAATACTGGAAGGTACACCATGCAATCTAATAATCTTCCGAAGGTAAACTGAAGCTAGACTTGTAACAGTCCTCTTGCTCTTCACGGGTATGAAATGGGCACACTTAGTAAGTCTATCTACCATAAGCCCAATCCCCGTATTACCCTTCCTTGATTTCGGTAATCCAATGAGACACTATCCCACTTCCTATTACGGAACTTCTAACGGGTGAAGCAACCCTCCGGGTTTCTTCTGCTCCGTTTCCACTTGTTAGCACACCAAGCATCTAGCGACATACTTGGCCGCATCTTTCTTCAGATTGGCCAAAAAGAAAATTCGCTTTATGTCTTGGTACATCTTGTCCCTACCGGGATGAATGGTTATCTTCGACCGATGTGTATCACCAAGTATAGCCTTCCTCAAACTCTCATCTTGCGGTACACAAAGTCTACCGTCTCTACACAACCACCCCTTACTATCTAGGGTGTACCTACTCAAATGGCTGGACGACTCCTCCCCCTTATGAGCTTCTCTCATAGCTCAACCAACTGTGGGTCGTCTTGCTGTGCCTCGCCACCCCGTCCCAAAAGAGTAGGCCTAACCTCCAAGGAGGCTAGCAAACCGGGTACAAAGTCAACGGAAGGTCTAAAGTCAAACATAGAAATAAACCCTAAGCTCCGTCGTTTAATCGATCAATGAACTCAAGGACAACCTTTTTCTTCTTAAGGCGTCTGCTACCATGCTTCCCTTGTTAGGGGTATACGCTATCTCAACTCATAAGATGCTAAGAATCCTATCCAAAATCGTCACAACTGTCCATCTCTCACGCAGACCACCCTAGTCGAATTCGACATCCCCCAAATGCAAGCCCCAAAGGCCGAAACCAATATCAGACAAACACCCAAGGGATATCTCCTTCGAGTTCAGGCAACCTACGTGAGATGATAATAATAATAATGGCTAAACAATTAAGCCTTTGACCAACTTTGGATGTCCTTGCCAGTCTCACTCCAAAACCACCGTTTTATCCCATAACTGGCTTTGCTCAACCTATTGAGCACATATGAAAACTTATTTCGCTCCTAGAAAAGACCAAGATGTCATCCACAAAGACCATCACAAACTTATTTAGGTACCCTCTGAACACCCTTCTCATCAAATCAACAAAGTATGTGGGGGCGTTCGTCAAACCAAATAGCATCACCAGCCACTCATAAAACCATCCGGAGTCCTAAAGGCAATCTTCTCTATACTATCGTCAGCCACTCCCAACTGACGAAACCATGTGGCTTAGTCCAACTGCGAAAATACTGAGGCGCCAACCAACTGATCAAAGAGATCATCATTCTTCGGCAATGGGTTTCTATTCTTCTTTGTGAGTTTATTTAGTTCTCTTTAGCCTACACAAAGTCTGAGGGACCCATCCGCCTTCGTGGCAAAAACTACTGGAGCACCCCATTCCGATATACTTCTTCTTATGAACCCCTTCTCAAGCAATCGCCTACTTACTTATGAGTTCCCTCCTCTCACGAGGAGCCTTGTGGCACACTGGCCAAGTCACTGGTTTGGCATTGTTTACCAGATATATTCGGAAGTCAATCTCCCGCTCCGGAGGTAAGCCCTTCCCCTTCTCAAACACATCCGAGTTTTTCCGGACCACTTCTAACAGATCGCAAACTCTCGACCGACGTGTCAAGCGATTCTAGATAACTTAGCATAACAGATTCTATGGGATTACAAGAGATCTCGAGAGTGTTACCCAAGCGGGTCATAAGCCTAACAACTCTCCCTTCAAAATCAAGAACGGCACCCCTACTGGATAACCAGTCCATGCCCCAAAACTAACCCATAGCCCGTGAAGCCCAACAAGCATCACATCCAAACTCAACGCTAAGTATAGAAACTTCCAAACCCAAACACATCATGGAGCCCAATTGGGTTTGAAACAACTAAGGGATCATCTACTAAACTGGTGTCTAAGTGCAGTGACTCAACTAACAATGATGAGATAAACGAACTCGATACATCAGAATCAAATAAAGTTTGGATCGGATAATAAAGAAATCCAAATTCCAACCTAGACGGTCTTATTCCCATCTGGCACCCTAGTCGTGAGGAAATATAACTATTCTCCAGAAGATTCCATACCTTGCCCTTGCTTCTTTGGACAATCCTAATAAGGTGTCCTATTCCTCCCAAAAGGATAACTACTAGCCTTCTCCTTCCCATTCTCCACTCGTAACCTCCCATTAATGAGGTTTCGTCCTTCATTAACCAAACAACTATTAGAGCCTTCCTCCCATCGTCCATCCAATAAGTACTTACAAGTCCTCCTCCTTTTTGAACCAACTTCTAATCTGATTTACGTCTAATTCCCTTGAAGCGGTTTTCCATCCTTATCTATCTTAGAAAGATCATCTACACACGGAGGGGAAACTCAAACCGAGAGAAAAAGAGATTCAAACGGAGAATTCGAAAGATAAAGATATGGCTATCGGGGATTATGCTTTTCTCTTAAAAGACATGTTTTTGAAAATACTCCTTCAAAAATTTTTTTCTTAGAAAAATAGTTTTTATAAAGATTTTATCTGTTCTGGTAACCTTAAGCTCTGATACCACGTGTAACACCCCACGTCCGCTAAGGTCACTCATACCAGGGGAATGCCTTAGTTTCGGTGAAGTATTTTAAGTGAATATAGAACAGTAAAATTACAGCAAGACAGATATGAGTAATACTTGAAAATTTAAAACATCATTTCATTGCAACGGAAAGTAATACATGTTTGGTTACATCACAAAACCATAAACCAGAGTCAAGTACATAATATCCATCTTGATAAAATAGAAGTACATAATCCCACTACATAACTAATAGCCATAAAAGGAAAGATAAGCTCGGCTTCACTTCAGAGGTCCAAGCTCCATAGGATAGATACAACAATCAGATCAAGGCCCACTAGCACCAGGCCCACTCTAATAACCTGGGGTTGGGGGAAAAAGATAAAAACAACGGGGTCAGACATAAGTCTGAGTGAGTCCTATAACCCTAACAATACAATCATTAAAATAACCAGAGAAGACATAAGTTGATATACGGTAACGACTGGGGATGAATGGCTACACTAAGCAGCTTGGTAAACTTAGGATAAACTAAGATCACCATAAAGACGCATTTATCCACCCAAGGATAATTGCTAGATTACACCGCCCCAGACTTATCCACCCAAGGGTAATTCCTACACTGCACCACACCAGTTCTACCTACCCAAGATTAGTTCCTACTTAAAGATTGATCCCACTAAATGTACTTAGTAATTTTTAGCCAGTAGTTTCTTTTACCCCTACATAGGTGCCGTCTGCCCCTATCTTTACTAGGTGTACCCACTACTCCCAAGCGATCGGCTCCCTAACGTAGATATCCGTGCTGGCCCCACAGTGGGATGTATCATTTCCCAAAGTGGCAAGCCTGATTTTGGTACACGGGTTATACCTACACGATGCAACAACGTCTTACTTACCAGCCCGGGCCCACACACGCATATGAAACCCGATGGACTTGCGTTGCCACTGCTAATCCGTTTTGGCCTCTTATAGTCAAGCCCAATATGCGTGTCCCGTCACTCGACTTGGGTCGAGCCCACAAAGATACGTTTGGGATATTGGTTGAGATGGGCCCCCACAAGCTACCACTTAAGCTTGTTAATTTATCTAGTGTATCCCACTTAACCCTTTTTAATAATCATGTCTACCTTCATGTTATAAATCCTGGTTAAGTCCTTAATCATATTTTAATTGCCCCTTAAGGCACCCACTAAATTTCCACATGCCTCCCAAAGCACTTACTTAACCCTTTACCCATGTTTAATTACATGTCCCACTTTGGTTAAGTATTCTAATCGTATTTTCTATTGCCACCCAAGGCAACCACCAAATTTCCACATGCCACCCAAGGCACCCACTTAACCCTCATGCCCCACTACGTGCTTATACGGTTAAGTGTTTCTTAATTAATTAAGACCGTGATCCTTATAAAGACCTCTCACATTAGACTATCTTTTATGACCGCTGGATAAGCCGGTTGGGTCCGGGCAGCCTTATGTCATAACCGAGTCTAACCTCGTGTCTTTACATTAATCACGTATTTAGTTTGTGCCTAAGACCACTCACATTGGGCTAACATTTGTAGCAACTGGTTAAGCCGGTTGGGTCCGGGCAGTTTTACGCTACAACTGAGTCCAACCTTGTGTCTTAGTCGATTAATTACACCTAATTAATCACCCTCATAATTTATATTAATTATCCCTAATTAATATCAAGTTTCTCATAACATGGGTAGACCTAACTCAATAGGTAAATTCCCATGGGGTAGACCTAACTCAATAGGTAAATTCCCACTTATGTTAATTTATTCTTATGGTATGCTTAATCATACCCAACCATACTTTAATTAACATATTTATTAACCCCATCGTTTCCCACGCAAATCGTTCTCATTTCACGACATAATAAAAGTGAAGATCCATCACAAACATCATGGGTTTAACCAAATCTTAGCATATCACTTTGTCATGGGTTAAGAGGATGTCAACTTGCATATATGAGCATATATTAACCCAACTACATTTAACCCAAACTTGCATATTATCGCACATGACTTGCATAACATATTGCATATGAACTTGCATATTATCATACACATATCTTGCATAACATGTTGAACTTGCATATTAGCATTCACATAACTTGCATAAGCACACATAACTTGCATAACATGTTGAACTTGCATATAAGCATTCTCACAACTTGCATAACATGTTAAACATGCATCTAAGCATACACATAACTTGCATAAGCATTCACATACTTGCATATTAACAAACATGTAACTTGCATAGCATATCTTGCATATTAACATACATGTAACTTGCATATTAACAAACATGTAACTTGCATAGCATATCTTGCATATTAACATACATGTAACTTGCATATTAACAAACATGTAACTTGCATAGCATATATTATCATACATGTAACTTGCATATGAACTTGTTAAACATGCATAAACCCACTTGTTAAATATGCATAAAACAACTTATTAATCATGCATATTATCACATACTTAGCATGCATAGAATCACATACTAAACTTGCATAATATCATATACTTAGCATGCATAGAATCACATACTAGACTTGCATAATATCATATACTTAGCATGCATAGAATCACATACTCAACTTGCATAATATCATATACTTAGCATGCATAGAATCACATACTCATCATGCATAAAACCACATACTTAACTTGCATAAAATCAATTACTTATTATGCATAAACCCACATATCCAACTTGCATAAACTCTCATATTCAACATAAACTTACATATTCAACATAGGATTAATATTATACATAGATTAGCATATCATTACAAATGATTCAAACTCACAAATCCGCATTCAAGACCATAAGTCTCATTACACCTAATCTACTTATCTTAACAATTGATCATCAAAGTGATAGAAACTCACCAAAACACAATTAGCAAGCTAATGAAGAAGATTAAGATACTTAGAATGGATTAGAGATTGATTAGAGCTTGCTTTCCTCTTCATTGATTTGTGGAGGCCATGACCAAGTTTCATTTTGCCATAGTTTAGTTACTAGGTTTAATTATGAATGAATTAGGGTAGGGTTAGGGTGTTATTTATAGGATTAGGTTGCATTTTAGACCCTTAGATTAACCCTAGATTAATTTAGGACCATCAGATCCGTCAGATCCAAGAAGCTTCCAGAACTAGCCCTCCAAGCCAGCCCAAGAACCCAAACTGGTGCACCCAGTTTAATTGGGCGTCGCACCCCTGTCGACAGGCAAGTCGACAGGCAAGTCGACACCCCTGTCGACAGGCCTGTCGACAACCCTGTCGACATGGGTAGGGCGGGAATCTTCCCGCCTGGCCCCGCCTGTCCAATTTAAAATCTGAATTTTAAATTCTTAATTCTGTTTTTAGTTTTGAATTTTCTGCAAACTTCATCGGGCCATAACTGGGCCATACGGACTCCGATTTTCGAAAACTCGGACTCTATTTCGCGTATTTTTCCGAGACGAACGCAATGACGCAGCCCGTTTCCCCCAATTCTCACATCTGAGATTATACATTCTGTAATTAGTGAATTTTAGCATTAACCGAAATTCGGGGTGTTACACGTTCTTCTTCTTGATAGTATCAATAAGGGACAATCCGTATTTCGATAAGGTGTTGAATTCAGCAATATACTCCGAGACTTCTCTACCATTCTTCTAAAGCTCCAAAAATTTCCTAAACAATTCTGACTTCTGAGCAGCTAGAATAAACTTGTCACTAAAGCGGGCCTTAAACTGATTCCAAGCGACTTGATCCTCGGGAGTAGCTGCTTTAATGGCATTCCACCAATTCATTGCCCGTCCTTGAAGCTGTCGCGATGCTAACTTTCTTTTCATTGCATCATCGATTCCCAAATCCTCAAAGATGCGCTCACAACTTCCGTAGCCGATTCCGTTCCATGGAACGGCTTCCCACCAAGACTAGTATAATCCTTGTTAAGCTTGGCGAAGTCGGTTCTAGGCGCCTGCACTACTGCACCACCGTTAGCAGCATTTGGAACTGCTCCCTGAGCACCCCTAAGCATCTCTCGCATGAAGGTAGTAAACATCATCCACATATCATGGACATTCCCATTGTTGGCTCTTGAACCCGTACTCCTCGTATATCGGCTCATCTTTCAATCTGTAAAGAGAAAACGATTAACCATCCCCATAGTGGTGCCAGTGCAGTGCGACTTCATCCTTACATATACTAATAGTATATATATACAACTTTTTGAAAACCAAAATATCACAAATACGCGCTCTCATATACGTATATCATCTCTCCCTAGTGTCTTCCCCTAGGTTAAATACACAACCTTGGCTCTGATACCAAGTGTGACGGCCCACCCCACACCAGCCGACATTTCCCTAGAAATGCATTGTGTCAATGTCCAGCTAGCATGGGACGGTCGTTAAAAGAAAGGGATTTGAAGCTATGAATCAACAAAGAATCTGTAGTATATCTCAAAGCGCATGGAATAAAGTATAATAATAACATAACTTGACATAAAATATGCGAGACAGTGCATAAGTTGAAAACTAAACCATCATAACAACAGAATCCAAAATACAGCTTATGATCCGAACCATCATTACAACTTCAAAATACTGTCTCTAAATCACATAGAGAAAGGTACACTACTAATGCCCAAAGCACTGACCAACAATAAAATAGGGAGAATATATTTAAATAGTACGTAGAAGCCTCCTGCTCGTCTCCGGACAGCTACTCGTGCATAACCACCTAACCTGTCTCTAGTCTGCTCATTTAGGAGCACCCAGAGTAATAAGAAGAGACATAATACTCTGGGTCAGACAAAAGTCTGGTTTGAGCGATAGCAGCAAAATAAAGCAAAAACAGGTATAAATAATCATACCTGAACCTGGACCTGCATCCAAAGAGTTAGCACAACAAGATGCACAGTACTCTAAGATAACACTAACATAAAGTGTAAAGTGGGAGTGAACATGTCATGGTGATAGCAAACATCAAACATTGCAATCATCCTCACATCTTTCACTCAGTACGTAAAGAATACGATATTCACCACTTTGATCACCAAATCCTTTACTACGACCACTTTGCCCTTGGGAGTCTTAATGACCCCATTGCGCTGGTCCATAGTCGATAATCCTTTGCTACGATCACCTTGCCCTTGGGAGTCCTAATGGCCCCATTGCACTGATCCATAGCCATGCTACGATCACTTGCCCTTGGGAGTCTTAATGACCCCATTGCGCTGATACATATCCACTAATCCGTCTCTCAGTGGTGAACCAAAGTCATAGATATCGATAACCCCTTTGCACACGTCCCGCAGCAAAGCCCAACTCATGAAGTTAACTCATTGGTTCCCATCTGGATCCTGAGTAATAAATTCTCATTTTGGACTTCCTTTACATCTCGGGTTTTGGTCCTCTTCAGTTTATGGTTCAATTTCCATTTAGTTCGCGATACGCAACAGCTCGCGGCTTGGAGTACGCTCGGCTCGTGACCCCATTCGGGTCGTGATCTGAGGTCGGCTCGTGGATCCCATTCGGCCAATGGTTCGTGAGTGCTCCATCAGGGTTCGGGTCGCAGTCTTCATCACCATCAAGGTTCTCTTATTCAGTTCGTGATCACAGTTCGTGCTTCACGATCGGGGTCGGTTCATGGTTAGCACGAGTCGTGGTTACCTCTCCTGGTCGTAGTTCGGTCCGTGGTGCTGGAGTAGGTCGGTTCATGAAGGGGGTTCACGAGTGGGGGTTCGGCTCGCAGTGGTACTCCACAATTGGATCGGTTCGGGTCGTGAGTCGCGAACGGGTCGTGGTGCCCATGGCACAAACGGGGTCCTACATTATTTCCTACAACTTTCCAGCAAACAATTTATGCCATACAACGGCGTTTTCGACCATTCTAACTTTGCTAAACAATCATCAAACATTCCAAACAGTAGTAATAACATGCGTAATCAATCACAAACACCAAAACAACAATCTAACATGTTAATATGGATCAAACATACCCAAAACCCATGTTTTCCCCTTAATCATATTTTACTATATCTAGAAATCGGATCAGCAAACTTAATCCAAATTAACCCAAAATTTTATCAGTAACATAAAATAATATTTTAGAATTTCTACATATTTTTCCGGATTATTATGATGCATAATTTCACTAATTATCACTAATCACCCCTAGTTAGCCGTAATTAGTGAATAAAAGTGCAAATCACTCACCTTAGCCCCAAAATAAATTTCAGATATGAAACTCTAACTGATTTGGCATGGATCCCAATGTATTCCAGCAGCTCTATCACGATTTCTATGCTAATCCGCCTTAATTTGATGTAGATTCGCTTAATATGTGATTAGAAAGTGATTAAAGATGAATTTAGAAAGTGGAGGCCATTGTTAGGGTTCAAGGAAGGTTAGTGGCAGCTGGAAAACTGAAATGAAATGTTTTCCCAAACCCGTTCATCCCTCCCATAACCCTAATCCCGAAATGGGTTATGGAGCTAGCTGCTAATTACCCTGTTAAGCCCAATTAAGATGTTTTTCACCTTCCAAACCTTGTTTCAGCCATATCTCCCAAACGGTAAGTCCGTTTGATTAATGTGACCACTCTACGGAAAGGTAAACCATCATCCGAATCCAATGGAAGTGGTTTCAGGTCAAAACTCCTTACCAATCAAAAGTTATAGGCGAAACAAGATTCGCCAGGGGCAAAATAGTCATTTAAAATTCAGCAAAAATCGTGAATATGGGAAATGACCCCAATAGTCGTCTCCCAAAGTTACAGAACAATACGGCTTATGAAAATAGAGTAAATATTCTACGATCCTCCGATACATAGAATGCGGGTTGTTACAAATATCCATATAAATAAATTTATATGGATTTCATTCATTATATAGACCCAACAATAGTTGCAAACAACTATCAACATCCAAAATGACATCCAATGTGCATTTTATTTTCATATAAGCTTCAATCAAATAATTGATGCTTACATAAATCCGTCAATCAACCTATTAACCGCTATTTCACACAAGGGAGATGTGTGAGTCAAATATCATCCCAAGACCCATGTGGGGTTTTCAACCAACAACAATTATTTAATTAATCATTTATTTCATCTCATCCATATTATAACTTAACTAATCATCCTATGCCATTTACGACGCCACAGGTGTCCATCTACAGAGTATGAAATGCGAGTGTCACATATTCATACAATGCTTCTAATGCAAATGATTTGTGAATAGTTTAAGTGTTGAACTCCAAATGTATATTACATGCAATGGGTAATATAACTACATGAAGGTTCTAAATGTCGTTCTAGTTGTAACATAATACAATTTTTAACTTGCAACTTACTAATTTTCACCGCATTACTTAGAAATTAAAATGCATAACTAATTAACTACTCTAATATACTAATTTAAGATAGAAGTTCTTTCCCTAAGTTAAACCAATCGTCACGACATTTCTTATGAAGATTTCTTGTTGCGCACTCGCCATTAGTCGCTCTCCACAACTCGAATTCACCTTTATGGTTCTAGAATTTGCATACGACCTCCAATCTTCATCAAACTTGGTCACTAGCACAAAAACGTCATTCCGGACAACTTTCGCCTAATGGACTTTCTTCTCGAACTCTACATTTCGCCAGAAATCGCGAATGTTTGCATTAGGTCTGCGGTCTTTGATCACGTTTTCCGAGCAACTCCGGACTCCAAAATTCGATATTGATATGTCAAATTTGTAGAGAAAAATGGATTGATCAAAAGTTATTGCGCGAAGAGGAGGAAGGTGTTTTGTGCAAAACGAGAAATTAGAGAAAGAGGGGTTTTTGGCCATGGTGGGGCCCACAGTCGGAGGGGAGGGGCCTGACGATGACCAGAGGTAGCGCGTGGCGGTTGGGCGGTGGTGGCGCGGGGGAAGAGAATTTGGGCTTCTAGGGTATGGGTTTTGCAAGAAAGAAGAGAAGGGAGATGAAAGGAGGAGAAGCGGTGGCCGGAGGGGAGGAGCGACGACGAGGGAGGGGGAGAGGGAGGCGGCTGCAATAGGGAAGGAGAGGACGCCATTTTTTCTTTGAAGAGGAAGAGAGAAGTGAGAAACAATGAAGAGAGACAGGAAGAAAAGTGATTATATGCTCGTTTCTCTCCGAATCGCCCGACTGCAATCGATCTCCGTCTGTCACGAAATTCAGACACGAGATAATACACTTGATGATGAGTCCAACGAATCAAGATTCGTCGAATTCCAAATTCATTTGACCTTCCGTTTAATTTTTCAAACAGGCACAAATAAGCTTCAAAAATGCAATTTTAGCGTACATTTTCTTCTTGTACGCACAAACGCTAACTCCAAAAATTATGAAATTTTGGACTCTACCATTATTTGACGATACGAATCCGGAAAAGAAAAAGTGAAATCAAATTATAAGGTCATCTCAATAATGTTCCTTTGTAAACTGACTGTCACTTTTGCCCCAAACGGGTTTGCCTCTCACGGCCATATACTAACTCCGTTTCGCGTGAAATTTGAAATCTTGCCATGACTTATTATTAAGAATCCAACATAGATGGTCTCGTCGAACTCTGAGCTTGCTAGCAAAATTTCACTTTTTGAGGGTTATGCGATGATTTTAAAAATCGAATTTTAAAATTTTTCAAATACATCATATAAATCAATTTGATATTTTTACTGAGTTTGTTTTAAGTCAAGTAAAATATAAAAACTAACTTTAAAATTATTCTCAAATTTTATTTAGCAAACATAATCAATTTATATTTTCATATTCATTAAAATAGCTTAAATCAAAATTTTAAATTGGTCCTGAAATTTTGGGTTGTTACATGTACCTTTGTGTCGGGTATGCAATTTTATCCCTCTTCTTAGCTTCCATACAATAACCTGTCCAACTTATATATATCCAGTCCCAACTAATTTTTAAATCAATTCAACATTAACGTTAAATTTGACTTGGTTCAGTTTAAGTTCCATTTCTATATTGGTTTTATCATTCAGTTTTATTTTATTTTATTAGTTAAACTGGTTAACACACATCACAACCAGCAATCAATTGATTGATTAATTTTCCAAATTTATTTGTTGTCAAAACATATATCTTTTATATACTCAAAGTATATTTTCAAACTCAAATTACAAACATTAAACTCTAACTAAGTTCTTGGTCCTTACACTAGTCAATTGGAATTATATAGACATCCCACTTTCAAAACTTGAAAATAAACATGGATGATGTTCGAATTATCACCAAAATCATCCCTGAGCTACTAAAGTGTGATTTTATATCAATATAGTATATTTGAGACTTCATACATACGTTAGCTAGGCGTATATGCAAAATTTTCGTATACTCGATAGTCCAAACTCAATATCAAATAAAATACTCAAATACTTATTATAAGATATAATTTTTCATAGTCAAGTTCATTTTTATGAATACGCAACTTCGTTCTTTCCTAAACTTAAAACTCTTCAAATTCATTCTAGGGCACTACTAACCTTATCTCTAATGAGTCATTCTTATAGGATATTACTAATCCTATCTCAGATGATTCTTCTGATCTTGTTCTAACGAGTCGTATCCCAAAGCTTTGTAAACCAAAGCTCTGATACCACGCTGTAACGACCCAAAAATCACTGCCTTCGAGTCGACCGTAAGCTGCACAGGTCCGATCCAAAATGGCAGAAATCCTCGAACCGTTATGAGATACAATACATCAGAACAAACACAAAAGAACATTTCATTTTTAATACAATAATATATAAGAGTACAAATTATTGATTCACAACGGAAAAATATCAGAGAACAGTGAATTACAACACAGTGGAAACATAAATGCACACAACAAAAGACTGCCAAATAATCCAGAGTATAGCTCCAACCATAATCTAGGATCCTGCTCTAAAAATATCTGCAAAACCAAAACTACTAGCTGCCCATATGGAAAATATGGGCACCTAGAGTTTAGGTGGGAAACAATAAACTCCAAGTCAGTCATGGGACTGGCCTGAGAACCAAAATAATTATTATACTTTATTTTAAAGTTGGGTAAATCACAAGACCATGCCATATAACATGGAACATGTTTTCTCCACATGAATATTAGTTATGAAAACTTGCAAAGTTTTTTGAAAAATGAAGCTTTTATAAGACTCAAGTCCCATTACCCAATGGAAAAGCAAATCGGAGGATAGAGTTTTACCTTATAATAGCCAAACATGTCTGATACGCGAAAATTTTCTTTTATTATCACTTTTGAATAGTGTGAAAATCAATTTCGAAAATAAATTTATCAATCTTAGATGACATAATACCCCATCCTATTATGTCGTCGTATAGATTTACAACTGAAAATGCGAGGTTCGTATTGGAAGTTGGATTTCCATCAATGACCAAGGCAAAGGATCTTTCTTATCCGCTTCGTACCATATCTAGCAAGATGTCCAGGGATCACACCATGTGTCCCTTGATCAGCTGACCTAGCCCACCAATTCCCGGTGAATTAGATAGTTACCTGAGCACAACGTTCTCCGGTTGTATTTGACCATCGTCCTGGTCGTATTTGACCATCATCTGAGGCGCCTCAATTCCAATATTCACATAAGTAAATTGTCTGGGCTCCATACCATTGCATCATTTTTTTGCTAGAAGGAAATGTATGCCCTTAGTTTGCTGTCTTTCATCCTATTTTCGGCCATTCCCAGGTTGTGAGGCTTGCCGAAGTCACGTTTCATCACAATGCTACGCTATATCAGCCGTGCTTTGATCATCATCCACAAAGGTCTGCTTATTAACAAAAGCTTTAATCAATCAGCAACTTAGCATGTCACATTGTCAATTCACCCATATGATCAGCTTCTATTAATAATATAACCTTTGAGCTCATACGTCTCAAAGAAAGGTGTTAAGGTAAGAGAATAAATTCTCCTCCACCACATATACATCATCAATAAAAACTAATTTGTTATGTTATGAAATACGACGTCAGACACACATCCATTTACAAGTTCATTCTAGGTCTGAATGAAACTGAAGGCACCTTATTCCTCGTCCCCTAAGGGAGAGAGGCCCTTGCATATCCGGTCGATCTCCAAGTACGTATGGACGACCATCACTTTAACCTTATAAGGAGAGCTACCCAAGGCATCAGCAATAATCCAAACGATGTGAAGATCTTCGATCTTCAACCACCGTCTTCAATATCTTCGACAACGGAGTCCATAGTTCCTCATACGGATTCATACATTCATCTCAGGTGAAAGGAATCCACAATTAATGCTTACTAGTCCATCTAGTCACCATATGGTGAAAGGGACTAATAATAAAATCACACGAACCCAATCCAATCACGATCTAGTGATAAGGATCCGTGGTTAGGGTCTCCGACTTCATCTTTCCAGTTGAAGCAAAGACATCATTTATTCCATTCATCGTTAAGGACGAATCGAAGCAATAACATAAACAAAGGGAAATTAAATCAGGGGGAGCCACTACGGGCTCTGCAATCGCCTTACTTATCATGGGATAACAATTCACGCTTTGAGCCGAGGATCTCCTCGATTTTGGGCCGCGGCCGGTTGCCCGCGCTCAGGCACCATTGCTTCAACATCAACATAGTCGGGGAGAATTCCACTCCTGATATGTTGCTATATCTCATCTCGGAGGTGTTTATACTCCGACGTAGTATGCCACTCAATTCATGGAATAGACAGTACTTTCCAGACCTCTTTTCTCTTTTAGAAGGTTCTTTGGGAGCTGGTTTCTGAAACGGGATAAGTCCTCGCGTATCCACGTAAATCTTCATTGGAGATGTATTCAGCTTTGTGCAAAAGGAATTCTTTGGCCCCCTCATACTCTTCTTCGAGCTTCCTTGCTCATTTCCAACTTCCCTTTTCCCGTTACCACACTTGACTCGAGCTTCAAGGGCCTCTTGATCATTTAGAGCATTGATTTCAATCCTACTCTGCGCCTGCACATCCTCCTGGCGCAAGTACCTATCAACCTCGAAATAATACCCATCGAGATCCCTCGGTGATCCCTCTACAAGCTAGCTTTAAACTCAGATTTTTCGGCCACTCTAGACACGACTGCCATCAAGACCATAGATGGCACCGGCTTATCTACCAAAGCCACTGTAGCATTAAACCTCTCCAGGAAACTCCTCAGCGTCTCCCATAGTCTTTGCTTTATCGTTATCAATATAATCACTTTTGGGGATGATCCATATGAATACAAACCTATCCCACGAACCTATCCATAAGTTCATTCCAGGAACTAACCGACTAATTGTTAAGTTGCCTAAACCAAAGCGTAGAAAAATCTGTTAAGAATAACGAAAAACACTTCGCCATAAGCTCTGGAAATGCCCCCAGCACATCCATGTAGAATCCCACATTTTTAACGATTTAATAATTTATTTATTTGATTATTTGAATATTGATGTGACAATTTAAACGACTTGAATTAAATAATTTTTATCATTTAGTTATTATAAATAGTGGAATAATAAACTTAAATTCCGAAATAGTCGGAAATAATTTGAATTTGCAATATAGTGTGAATTTGATAATGTAAGAAATTTAATCGAGTTTAGATCCGAGTTATAATAAGGAATATATTTATAAAGGAAGTTTGAACGTATTAATTAGAATATAATTTAAAACAAGCGTGTAACGTCGTGGTTATTCGTAGTTTTACTTTTTGAACTTTGAATGAATGCACAGGATTCGTTATAAGCCGGAATTCTTTGAAATATGAAACGTTCGAATCTATTAAACTATGATTTTCTAATGAAAGAGAAAAATCGAGATTTCTTCTGGTAGACTGTGAGTTGTGTCCAAATAAAATTTCAGAAAGTCGTTATGGAATCGTTTATAAACCATAAGGATTTATTTATATAATAAAAGGATTTTAAATAAATTGAATACCGATTTAACGATGAAATTTTATAATGTTGAGTTTAAAATCTAAACTTGTATATTTTGGAGCTATATGATATTCTTTTTTGGATATATAAAATAATACTTATTTATTATTATTAAATTTAATTATTTTTGAATTTATTAATACTTTTTTTTATTTAAGCCTTAGAAATAGCCATTTTGCAAATGACCTCCGTTTTCGACGAAACGAATTTTATTATATCCTTAACAATTAATCATTGCTAGATTTCAAATTTCGTGCCAATCGAAGTTGTTTTATGACCATGCATAATTAAAATGTAAATCAGTCGATAATATGACTTTAAAATAACGCTGTTTGAGCAAACGGACTTGGATTTCGACGAAACAAGTTTTATTGGGTCCGTAATGTCAAACTATAGCTGTATATCTATTTTCAATGAAACTGGATATCGTATGACCCATACGAATTTTCAAACGACAAACGTAAACATGATAGAATAAAACTGTTTATATAATCAAATGAAAATTTTCTTTCTCTTCCCTATAAATATACCTTTAACGTCTCTAAACCCTATCTCATTTCATTCGGTGGTCAACATGTTCACGCCGCCATTAATAAATTAAAAGCATGATAAATCCAACTTCAAAAATCCATATCAATTCAAGAAAAATATATCAATAAATCCCAAAATAAATATATTTGATTTCGTGAGGTGTTTCTCTTTGATCTTGTATGAGTTTTAAAGCATTCAAAGTATTTTTTTTTCGTTGTCTAATGACCAGCGTGTTCTAAGGCTCCGATTTTTGTTAAAATGAGATGGTTTTGGTTGCATTGAAGAATGTATTTAGGTTGTAGGAGAGAATAACATTGATTTGGATTTTTTGGGAATTAATGGGAATAAAAAGTGTCGTGACCTGGTATGATAACACGCGGAATACCATTTGAACGCAATTCAAAGGAAGAAATCGAGTTGTGTGATATTGGTATGGGGTAGAAGAGGTTTTGATGGGATGGATATAGGTGATTTTTATTTGTAGTTTCACAAAGTATGGATGAGGAATGGAAAATGCAAAGTCGTGGCAGTGGACATTGTAAAGAGCCGTGCGTACTTGTTTTGGGGAAGAAGGGATTTAAGTATGTAATTAGGAATTTTAATTAAATGATTATTTAAGTTAATTACTTATAAATGTCAAGCTTATAAAATCATATCTTTCTCGCACGTTATCTAAATTTGATGAAACAGGATCCCTTGGGATTGTATGGACGTAGGCTATGCAATGTTTAAAGTGATTTGGAGCTCGTGGGAATTTTTGGCAAAGGAAAACGCCTGATTGAATTATCGATAGTTAATCGTTATTCAACGATTAATAACCAAAGTGAGCAAACTCACTAACTCTGTCCAGGTTTATAATATTATTTACATGTTTTCATATTGATAAATGATAACTGGATGCCATGGGATGATTGTTTGGTTGAATTGATATATATTATCAATTGTTGCTATATATTAGTTATATTTAAGGTCGGTAGTTGGATATTCCCGCACATTATGCGCCCTACATAATAACGGATGACCTTCTATACCGTGATATTCTGCCTTGAAGAAGGATTGCTATTATTTAAGTTGCCTAACATCTGTGGATGCAGGAAAAGAAGTTGGAGAAATCCAACTAGATAAAGTTTATTACTGTATATTTTCATATATATGAGGTTTTAGATGTTCTGTGGTAGACTTATTGTGTTTGGATGCTTGAATAGCACTAGCCCTAAAACAATTGGTATTTAAATACCGTAAAAATATACTTGAAAGAAATGGAAAATAATTTTGGTTTTGAAAAGGAAAAAACTATTTTTTTTAAATAGAAATTGAATTTTGAATGGGCTAGAATATAATAACTTGTTTTTAATAATAAAACAAGTAGTAAAATGTATAAACGATGTTTATAAATGAAGTGAAATGATTATCATTAGATAATTTGAGAATGTAATTCAAGAGTGAATTTAAAAAAGGAAAATTGGAAATCATTTCAAAAGGGAAACGATGAAGTTTATTTTGATGTTCAGAATGTAAATAGAATTAAAATAAATCCATAAGGATTTATAATTGGAACTTGACTACGCAAATTTTATAAAAATAATTTATTTTTAGAAATTATATATTATATAATTCGGAACTTGACAAGATAATTAATATATGGTTTTGAACCAATAACTTATAATTGAATATGAAGTCGATATTAAGGTTATAAACTTAATAGATAATTAACAAGAAGTTGGCATATAAACGGAGTTTATCAATGAAGTGGAATATGAATGTGAATTTATAAAGTGACTTGATAGACAGGGTTTGAATCTGTAATTGTGTTTACAATTTAAATTAAATCGATTTGATATAACAAGTCCAAATTTCTATAAAAGAAATAATACTCACATTTTAGATTGAATAATAGTTTTAAAACAAACGTCTTGCGGATTGGAATGGTTAAACGGGAAATCAGTAAAGGTTTGGAAGCTCAGAAATTTAACTGAATATGGATTATTCGAAAGAGAGTTATACATTGAAGTTCAACTATCGAATTCAGGAAAGTATTATTTACTTTCTGTTTTAATCAAGAATTGATTAATTACTCAAATTAATGAATAAAAGTTTTATTTTAGGTTTTATATCTCGGAGCATGGATTATAACATTATTGTTATAATCAATGATTTTCGAAAAAGAAGCGAATTCTTAAATTGAATCCGAGAGTTTCATGAGCAAAGTCTTATTGGTATTCGAAGTTGTGAACTTTGTCTGTTTCGAAGTAAGAATGTCGTTCAAGTAAGGTCTAAGAGGTAATTATACCCCAACTTGGTTGATTTCATTATTGACAAAGGAATGATTAGGGTTCGATGGCGAAGATTGGTTAGAGATACAGGCAGTTAATGAGTGTTATGATTTTGAGTCGTTGTAACAATGTTTTATACGACATTTGTTTAAATCTAAGTAAATGAATTTTGGAAACGTTTTCCAAAGATAATCAAAGATGTTTTCTAAGCATAGAAGATGAAATGATTTAGTTGATGAGAAGTTAAGGAATGTGAATATATGGAAATGTTTTCCGATGTTAATAACGTATATTTTCTAGATATAGAAAAAATATGTGAATATATGAAAAAATTTCCTGATGTTAATAAGGGATATTTTCTGGAATATAGAAAATAAATAGTTATGATATATGGAAATGTTTTTCCAAGGATCGAAGAGGCCAAACAGGGGTTTGAGAAATATCTAGGGAAAGATATGAAAAACAAGAAATTGGAAAATGACAAATTAATAAGAAATTAATTTAAAGGGATCAATATTGCTTGATGCTTGATCAGTAGAATTTCCATTTGGAAATAGCATCGTTGGTTGTATGGATGTTTCCTTTGATAGTTAAATAACCAACTATCAAAGTTTTGATCCATTTTTCCGTTGTCAACCAGAAAGATGACAAAAATTGGGCATGCAACATGGCTATGTGGGTCGCACCCATTAGGGTGTATTATCACTCGATCTAGAGAAAATTAAATTGCTTCTTATTCAATCACTGCTGTATGCTTTTGGTAACAATTGATGATCACAATCGTTGGTGATAACATACTCGGTACACTCAAGCAAAATGAGCGGTCGGTTATGTGTAGCCTGGGTTGCAAGATGTTCCTGTTGAACCCAGTGTATTCCTCTCTAGAGATAAACTATCGAAAGGTGATTCCATACCTTGTCATAGTTGGAAATCCATTACCCACTAAGCACCATCGGTTTTGATTGTATACTATGTATGTGGAGGGTGAGATGTAAGTGTTCCGTTAGATTGCTATTGATTTGATTAGACACTATTATTATATCAGAATAGCGTTGATATAAAGAATATTTTGGGTTGTCATAAGGTTAAAAAAATCCGTGTTTATGTATGGATCGGTCTTACAATTATCCTTTCTTTTAAAAGAAGATTTTAAAAGTTAAACCAAATGGTTGGAGTTTACTCACACCAGTCCCATGACTGACCCAGAGTTTATTTTATTTTGTTTTACCTTAAACTCTTGGGTTCCCAAATTTGTATTGGCAGTCAAGTAGTCGGGATTTTTCAGATATACTTGGAGAAGCTTGGAGCAGGAGGCTTCGGCATTAGATATCTACTGTTTTATTTCCGTTGTGTAGTATATTTGTATCTGGAAACATGTGTTTATAACTATTCCAAAAATAATTGTTGTATTCTGGTGATGGTATGTATATACAGTACAGATCTATATTTCAAAAGTTATGTTACATAATATATTTTATTCGCTCAGTTGTGAGATTTGTGTCTGCTCTGATTTTATTGTAATTATCTTCTTCGTGTTCTTCTGTTCTAATTTTTCGTTCTTTTTATTTCTCACCCTCTAACTTCTTTCAATTAATAATTCGATAAATTTCTGGTGTTTGGTTAGTCGATATGGTATTTGTGTCTATGATCAGGATCGGTAATTGGTCGGGCCGTTACAATCCATGTACCCGAAATAGCATGTTAAATGTGTAGTAGGATCTGATCTCCCGTCCTAAGCCATTAAAACAAGTAATTTGAAATCAAGCGGTGCTCTTGCATCCCGGATGTTAGAAGCAAAAGGACTTCAAGTTACATCCTCATATCCATGGTTGGGCACTACGCCTCTAGTAACGCGTCATATAATTTCTGCCAGCCTATCTCCATTGGAAGTGAGTTGAAAAGCTTGTCCTCTAAGCCTTGAAGGAAACTCTAGAATGTATTGTTAGGATAGTACTACGACAAATTTTCCCACTGGTTATGCTTATTTATGGCATTCAAGCTATGTTTGGTAGTTCCCCCAGTGCCCGGTTCGACATTGTCGAACCGGGCTTCTGGTGCCACTGTACCTTCTCTATTCAGAGTCAAGTATGGTTGGATTCTACCAACGTTTATCGTACCATCTTTTCGAGCACCATGGGCATAGCATATAAACCCATTCCAACACCTCTAAAGGGATTGCCCCTTCCCCTGTCCGGTTCAATGTTCATGTTTGATCAAACCTAAGGGAGGGTTAAGCCGGATATGCCCCTAGCACTATTCTAATCGCTACAACAACCGCTACATTATTGGTTCCTGCACAAGCATTTACTCCTTGTCCCAACTATCTTCCTGATCCATCAAGTCGCGATAAGAAGGTATTCATCATTCTCTCTTGCTTGGGCAGGAGATCTTCTTGTCGTTCCATACGCAATTTCAATTCTCTAATCATATTGTCCATCTCCCCCCGAGTGAGTTGATTGGAAGGATCACCTGTAGACGAAGCCTCTTGACTTCCCTAGTTCCTAGTACCTGTATCTCCAGCATCTCCTACGCGAGAGTTGGTTCCATTTTTTCTTCCTTTTCAGCATCTTCGTAGGTTGAAATTAATAGCTATCTGAATTCAATAGAGAATGAACTTGTGTGTCCCCTTCCTAGTGCTCCAAAATGTTGATGTAGAAATTGATTTTTCTACGACCAACACCTAGAGTTACAATATCACAGTAATCTCATAGTAATAGTCACAGAATATGCAAAAAAAGGAGACATGTAATATTTTATACTTGTACGGAAATCGGGCCTACGTCCACTTAGTATAATCAGTCTATTATTATACTGCAGATTACAATACAGTTAATTATATGAAAGAAAAGTAGAGAAAGAAGTGATTTTTCTCCTTAGCAATGTCCTTGCTCTGATCGACCAACCAAAGAGAATTCGATCCCTTGTTTGATCCAAAAACCTTGTATTTACAGGTAGGAAGTACGCTCGGTTCGATATGTCATGTGGTGTTCCATCCGATCAGCCTAGAGTAACTAGAACGAGTCATAAGATAGTGGAGAATATCAACTTCGGCTCAACCAATATGCGTGTCCTTCGATCCGAAGTTGTAGGGAGTGGGTTGACCAAATATCTAGGCAGAAGAATAGGTCTTTGAAGCACCTCCACTACCCTGCTCGACATAGCCGAATTGGGTTGGCTGATCCGAAGATGCTACTCTATGATATGGTGGCGTGACCTCACTGAGTCAAGCCTCACCGATCAGGGTCCTTTGAACCAACTTCACCGATCCGAGGTGTAACGTTGAAGTGCTGGGTTAAACCTATCCTCATCGATTCGAAACACAACATTCGTATATCCAACTCTTTGAGTGCTTTGATGCTTCAACCAAGCATGTCCGGGCACTCCTAAGCCTATGTCCATATCCTGAACACTTCGATAGTAGGAAATACACTATGTGACTACCTTGCCCCAAAAGCGGGTTAACATAAATATAAAATCAATAATTTAAATTAAATTAATCAGTTAAATTTAATATAATATAAAATATTTAAATTAAAAATAATTGAAAATGGATAAAAGTAATATAAACAATTTAAATTAGATTAAATATAAAATTGAATAGTTAAAATTTAATACAATATAAAATATTTTTATTTAAAATAATTATATGAAAATAGTTAACTTTAACATAGTAGAAAATATTTTAAATGAAAATGAATTAAATATAGAGTAGTTATATAATATAAATTAAATTTATATATTTTTTAAATATAAATAGTTATTAAATGGTAAAATAGAACAGTTAATACAAAATAATATTAATTTAAGCATTTCCATAGTCTAACCCAATCTGATTTAATTTGACCTAATAATAAGCATTTCCAAAACAGGCTTAATATTAATTTAAGTTTCAATTTTCAAATTCAATTAATTACTTTGACCTTTAAAGTTCAAATTAAAAATATTAAGTTTTTAGATATAATAGTTTCATTAAATCCTATTTTATAAATTAAACAGATCAATCAAATCCTGAACTCAAATATTGTCCTAAAATAAAATAAAATATTTCGTTAATTCAAACCAAATATTTACACAATTCAAACATGTTTATATCTTAATTTAATCTTAAACTTTCACAAAATCAATTTAATCAAAATAGATTAATTTCTAGATTAATTTTTTTATTAAATAAATTCATATCAAATCAAATTAAATTTTAAGTACTTTCACTTAGTTAAATAAATAATTAACAACTTCGACTGTTAAATTTAAATCTTCCCACTTAATTTAAGTAATCCAATAATTTTAAATCCTTTAAATTTTAAATTAATTAATGAAATCAAAAAATCAAAATTTTAAATTAAACTTTAAATTAAATCATTATATCTAACTTAAATTCAATCTTTTCGAAAATTCTCTCATAACCATCGTTAATGGCGTCCTTCGCAACGACTCTTTCTTCCTCTCCCTCCACCTTTAACATTGCCTTTCCACCTCTTCCATCGCGCCCTTCTCCTCTAATTCCTCATGATCCTCCACCTCCTAACATTAATCCCTCATCTTCTATCCCCTCTTTTGTCAATTCCTCGAATCCTTCTTTGGGTATGAATACCGCGAACCCTAATCTTGATAATATTAGATCTGCCAAGTCGTGTGATCTAACTTCGACTTTTCCCCATGTCAATTTCAACGTCCCAAATTCTAATAATCCATCCTCAAATGTTAATCCTAATCTTGAATCGTCGAAATTTTCTTATCCCTCTTTTACGAAAGTTGACTATGCATCACTCTTTAAATCTTTACCTAAGAATGTTGGGCCTTATCGACCACAACATTTTGATATTCAAAGGGATGGACTGCCGAAATCCATTCCAGATCTGGTTAAGCAGGAAGGTTTGAATTACTGGAGCAGCTATCTGGTAGGATTTTTCTTGGATGGATCCTTATAATATCTCTCAGTGGTCAATTTCTTACACTGTTATTGGAAAGTACAAGGTGAGGTTGATAAGTATGATGGTGTTAATTTCTATTTTAAGTTTCGAACGATGATGACAGAGATAGGATCCTTCAATCTGATCCAATCTTTATTCGAGGAAGAATGTTTATAATTTCAAAATGGGATCCATCAATAGGAAATACACAATCTCAAATTAAGAAAGTGCCGATATGGATTCAATTTTATATAATTCTGATAATCTTGTGGACTCTTTTAGGAATAAATTGGCTTGTTTGTCATATTGGAAAATTAATTTGCTTTGATAGTAGTATGGAGAGAATGCATCGATTTAGATATGCTAAGGCATTAGTGGAGATTTCCCCCTGATTTTGAGCTTCCGGATTCAATAGAAATTGCAAACTTGAGTGTCAAATGCCCCTCTATAAAATTGTCCTATGATTGGAGACCTAAAATTTGTACAATTTGCAAGGTGTTTGGCCACGATACTACTAGTTGTGAGTTTAATTCTAAGGCTGAAACGAGGAATTTAAACAAGAATAACGATTATGATTTTATGGATGACTATTTTGATGGTGGAAATATGTAACGACCCAGAAAATCTGAACCAATTTAAATTTTTTTAAATTGGCTAAAATAATGAATTTTAAATATTTAAAATAAATATTTTAAATAATGGTAATGAAAAGTGAGTTTGAATCGACAATTGAAACGAATATAATTAATTATAATTATAATCAAGGCCTGAAATGGCGCTGCAGTTTCAAAAATTGAATTCAAACTTTGTCGGACTGTACCGGGTGCAAAACAAAATGGATTTTAGTGAAACCAAAAATATTTAAATCTTTTAGTGAATACCTTTCTAACGAATCTGAGAAATCGAATTTTCATAACGGAAAGCAAAAGTTATGGCCGAATGAATTTTCAGAAAGGTCGCTATGGAATTTATATAGCCCGTGAAATTGGCCATTTTGCATACGAACTCGGAATTCGACGAAACCACTTTTGTTGGATCCGTGATGGGAAGTTATTGCTAGGTTTCAAATTTCATAATTTTTGAAGCTAGTATGTGAGCGTGGCAAAAGAAAATGTGTTTTGGTCAATTATAGTTAAATTGGATCGAACAGGAAATGGCCTTTTTGCAAACGGTCTCAGAATTCGACGAAACTAGTTTTGTTGGGACCGTATCGTCAAAACATAGCTAGATTTATTTTTCTGGAATTTTTCGAATCAGTTTGTGACCCTGGCAAATTGAAATGTTCGTTCAAATTAAATATTGAATATTTTATATTTTAATTTGAAGGAAAACTGACTGAAACAGTCGAATGGGCCTATGAAACATATCCCATTGTGTTCGGAATGGGGGTAAAACGCTAGGGACTGCAGTCGTTGGGTTTGATTTCGAGTTCGTCTAAGAAAACCCCAATTTTTGAATTTAATATAACCTTGGCCAATAGGAAAATTTCTTTATAAAAAAAAAGTAAATATCGCGTTTTCTCTCTCCCCGTAACACGATCAACGACGGAAAGGGGTTCTCCGCTTCCCCTTCATTTTCCGACCAATCCACGCAGTAATAGACCACGACCCAGTTGAAGCTTTTGTAGTACTCGTCGAGGGCTTCAAATCTATACCTCCCACGCCACCCCTCGTCAGCTGTACCTCGAGATTCACGCCCTCGAAGTCGCCGACTTCGCGTTGCCGTAGCTCGCCAGATCCGCCGCCGAGTGCCACCAAACCCCCGTCGATCTGTGCGCCTCTCGGAGCACTACAAGGTAGCAGGGGCCGATCATCACCAAGCTACGCGGATTTCGAGAAAAGATCCGACCTAGTTTCGAACAGTTTTGAAAGGTATCGGCTGCTTTAATTTAAAACTGATTTTAACAGTTTAAAATCGTTGCAAACTTCGTAAAATCATATCTTTTTGCTATGTTAACGAAATTCGATGAAACATGAAACATCGTGACCGTGTGGGCGTCTTCTACATTTTAGAAGAGACCGCATATTTTTCTGAGCCTTCTGCTAATTTTGGTGGAGTGGAACCCAATGTGAGATTTCTAATTTGTAAACAATATGGAAAACGACGATGTATAAATTATATAGTCGATGTATGAGTTATATAAGCGTTTTACATCTCTTGTATAAGCGTTGTATAAGTTGTACGTTCGATGTATAAGTTATATATGCGTTGTAAAAATTATATATGTGTTGAAATAGAAGTGAATTGCTATATATATAAATATATATATATACATATACGCCCCTCGTCCACAAACCATGGACGATATTTATTGATTGTGATTGGTGTGAAAATTGATTGATAGTGAATGGTTGTTTGGGATTGTTTGTGGTTGATATTGATTGATTGTGGTTGAAAAATACCCATCTGTGGTTGAGAAATATTTGGTTGAAACCACATAGGATTAGTTTGTGGAAATGAAATAAATATATACATGCCGCCTGCGTGCGAATTAGATGCATGATTCCCATTGTCAAAAACCGCGAGGTTTTAAGGTAGAGCGAGGAGCCGTACTAGGGACGGTCCCGGTTTTAACTACCCTGCCGTTATGCTGCCGAAATTTTGAATAATATTCATGTGTTTGAATTATTTTCATTTGTCGAAACTATATTTATTCGTTGTATAGAAAACCTTCATGTGTTGAATTGACATTCATTCGTTGATTAGAAATTCATGTGTTGAATGGTATTCGTGTTTTAAAAATAAAAATCACATTTTTATCTATATATAGAAACTATAGAAAACCTTCATGTGTTGAATCGATATTCATTCGTTGAATTGAAATTCATGTGTTGAATGGTATTCATATTTTGAAATAAATTGTTTCATAATAAAAATCACCTTTTATCAACTATATAAACTATATAAAATAATAGTGTTTTGAAATGAATTGTTTTACAATAAAAATCACATTTTTATTACATACATGATTTGTTGAAATGTGAAGTGTTAAAAATAGCCACTCGTTCAAATAAATATATATGAGTTGAAATATTCATTAATTAGCTAATGATATGATTTTTGCCTATTCATGCAACATTAGAATGAATGGTGTTTTTAAACCAAATGGAATCAAATATGAAGTTGAATAGAAAATGATAAGTGATAAGAACTGCATATATGTACATGCATATTTATTGAACAGGTCATAGCAAAGGGGCTAGAGAAGAGGAATAAAATTTTGTGCCCGACAAATAGGTACACATTTACTGTTTTGTTTGGGTGATGATTTTATGAGCCTGTTGGCTAGCCGCTTGGCTTTTTCTTTTTCTTTTCGACATGAGACGCCCGTGTGGCTATTTGGGAATTTTCCCAGCCCCTCCCGTACAAAGGAGGTTATGGCGAAATTTTCCAAAATTTAAAGGCGTTAGTTAAATATTTGAAGTGAAAACGATATTGAAATTGTTGAACGAACTATATTTATATAAACATATAAATATAAATAAAATTAAAACGAAACGTGGCCGTGCAGTTCGTATTTTGAAACCGTGATTTCAAACGATTAGTACGGGAGATCCGACCATCGGATTTTCCTGAAATCGCAACCGTTGGGTTCGCCTTGGAATAATCTTTCCAACGGCACCAACTTTGTGAAAATCCAACGGTTGGATTGTCTGGAATGTTTAATTCAAATCCGAAGAAAAACAGCGCCAGAAACGATATATTTATATATATATATATAATTATATTTAATCGAATAACGACGCTGCAGTTCGTATTTTGAAATCGAAACTTCAAACGATTGTACCGGGAGATCCGACCGTCGGATTTTCCCGAAACTGGAACCGTTGGATTCGTTTTGAAAAGACCTTTCTAATGATGTAAATTTTGTGAAGATCCAACGGTTAGATTTTCAGATGTGTGTAAATCAAATCTGAAGAAAAACAGCGCCATGGCCGCGTTGTGGCCCGAAGCGTCGTTTTGAATAAATTGGCTATTTTAAAATAAATAGAAATAGCGATAAATCGTTATAAAATACCATAAATAATATGGAATGGAAATAAACTGAATTTGCTCGATTTATGTGGTATTTGATGGTTGAATGTGTTTGGTGTGAAAATTACATTAAAGAACAAAATTGGTGTTGTCGAATGATTTAACCATTGAAATAAATTGATTTGAAATTCTAGATATACGTGAATTATTTGAAAAGACCGAGATAATTCTCATTTCAAATAATTGACCGACGATTAAAAGTCAAAGATGAAGACGGTGGTCGAAGACCGGAGATCTTCACCTCGTTTGGATGGTAACCGAGGTCCTGATTGGGAGGCATCCCAAAATATGGATAATGAGTGGTGATCGTCCAGACGTATGTGGTGATCGATGGGTTGGCGAGGTATTTAGGGCCTCCGGTTTCGTTCAGACCCAGAACGGACTTGTAAATGGACTGTGTGTCTGACATTGGATTTTATTCTGTGTTGATTGATCTTTATTAAATATACATCTGTTTGGCGGCGGAGAATTTATTCTTTTGCTTAACGCCCTTCTCTGAAACGCACGAGCTCAGAGGTTGTATATCGATGGACATCAGACGCATGGCATGAATTGCCTGTGTGGCATGCTAAGATGCAGTGATCAGGGCTTCTGTTGAAAAGCAAAGCCTTGTGGTGATGATTAAAGCACCGCCGGTGTGGCGTAGCTTTGTGTATAACGTAAATTCGCGAGCCTCACACCCCGGTATGAACCAGAAACGGGAGAGGACATCAGGGAGGGCCTGCGTTTCTTTCTAGCTAGGGTGGTGTCAGTGACCTACCAGCCCTGACATTTATTTACTTTTCACCTATGTGGTTGTTGCTGTTGCGAGGCGCCTCGGTTTGATCGGACGATCCGGGTCCGATGGAGTCATTTGTTGGCTCATTTACACCCCAAAGGGTGGGGAAACGCAGTGTTCAGGAATTTTAATCCACATCGGTGGACCGGACCTGACGATCCAAGGGCCCACCTGAGTCTGGGTCCTGAGGGGCGGGCTAGAGCGTCTCGAATTCGGTAAGGACTATCTTTTGCCTTGGTTCATGACGGAAACCCAATTTCCAAATACGACATCGTGCGGTTTTGATTGTATATATATATGGCGACATGATATATGGTACCCATGCCGCCTATGATTGATAGTTATGATTCAAATTGTCTTCAAAACATATAAACACTAGCAATAATATCAAATGCCTTTGTTTTATTCGTATCAAGCATATCTTGGCCGCTATAAGGTAAAAACTCTATCCTTCGGTTTGCGTTGCATTGTGTGATGGGAACTAAGTCTTATAACGGCTTCATTTTTATAAAAAGCATAGCGATGGTTAAAAGAATGATTTGTTTTAAAGCACTGGCAATCCAATGGAGTAAACCCGTTCCACGAAAGTGGCGTGGTCCTGTGATTAGCCATATTATATACGTGTTGAATAGATTTCTCATACCAGTCCCATGACTGACTCGTAGTTTGTTTCACTTTCAAACTCGGGTGCCCCTTTTTCTACACGGGCAGCCTTGTTTTCAGGTTTAGCTGGTTCTTTCTAGATAGCTGGAGCTGAAGATGGATTCTATCATTTATCTCTTTTTATGCTGTTCAGCTCCTATTGCACATATTTTGTTTGTTTTCCGCTGTAGACATTTATGTATAGCTGAACTGTATTTGTACTAAGTAAGATCCTGTATACTGTGTAACTCTGATGATTACTTTTATCCAGTATATTCTATTGTTCATTATCTGATGTATTTATTTAATTCTGTTCTGTTATTATCTGTTTCTGTGTTATATTCCAAAGATAACCCTTGTCTTCGTCAGAACGGGATTTGGGGTCGTCTCAAAATATCAATGATGGAAGGAGGAAAAAGAGCATTCACGCCTTTGTAAATTAGGTTAATTGGACTACTGTGAATAACAAGAAAAAGCAATATTGGAAAAGGAAAGATGTTAATAAAGGAAATGGTGACGGCGATATTGATATGGGTAAGGTGAATAAAAAACAATTTAAGGCATTCATTAATGATGTTAATAAGGGGATAAATGTTACTGATTTAAATGGTGATGGGGCTACTGATATAGGTAATAGTAATGTCAGTTCTGGTTTTCATGCTCCTATTAATGGAGATAAACAAGTTCATAACAAAGGGGTTAATGGAGTGAACAGGAATAATGTGGATTTAGGAGATAATGCTGAAGTTGAGGGGAATAAATCAGATGAAAAGCTTTTGGATAGTGCAAATGTACTTCAGGAAAAAAATTCTGGTAATGTCACGAATAACATTTCATCTGCATATGATAAATTAGCAGCATCATCTTTATCTGTTTCAATAGATTCTTCTACAAAAGACGACTCTACCAATCAATGTTGTTCGAAATTCTTATCTAAGAGTAGCGAAAGGCGTATGAAAAGGAAAAAAGCAGCTGAGCGTAATGCTCAGAGTGAGAAGTCGGATAATGAGTTTAATGAAGAGCTTCAAAATGAGAATTCATCCTTCAGACATATGAGAAGTAACCCAGGTGCATTATATGATCCTATTTTGAAATGATTTCTGGTGTACAGTTAGGTCTTGTGGAATTTTGCATGGCATCATTGTTTTCAGGAGCAGTGATTGTCATGGTACATGGTGGCATTATGGAAAGTTTTATAATGGAGATCTTCTTCCTCTCACATTTAGTTGCTATTTGGTCTTGATGTAATTCATTCTACTGCTGTGAGGCTTTGTATTTTGTGCTGGCGATTTAGTCTGTTGTTATTGTACTTCATTCTGAAGTGTTAT